>JAUPFN010000015.1:14575228-16010228 GCA_036924255.1 Apodemia mormo
AATATTCATTTTAAACACTAATCATCTAGACTAATAACAAGTAGTTTTTTCGTTTCACATCTGTAAATTATATTGAATTTGGCTGATATAAACAGTACATACTAAAGGAGAGTGTTCAGTAGTTGATTTTAATACCAAATATGTAAAACAATTAGGTACTTAAATATTGAGCTAATTATCCTATAACATGTTTATAGTCATACGGACACCCACGCATAGATATCATTTTTATTCAAATTATCCTTTATAGGCACTATTGAAGTTCATTATTTACAAACAGTGATTTGCTGAACTCGTGACTAGACTCATTAGCTATTAGTCACCGCGCGGATGATAACGGAGCTATCACTCGCTGTCACGGGATCCGTGGGATTCGTGGGATTCGAAGAAATAAAAGTGACCGTATTTTCTGAATATTACTCTACTAAATTTGTTGTGGTTGACAACTACATAATAGTCAAGCAATATTTGATAACGTCATTTTGCTTTCTATTATACACCCGAGTAAATTTTCCATTATACAAGGAGTAAATTTTCCTTAAAGTAATCCTAAAAAAACTGGTATTTTTCATTTTGTGTTTTTTTATCTTGTGCGCTAATACACACCCCAGTACACCCGAGTAAATTTCCTTTAAGTAATCCTAAAAAACCAGTATTTTTCATTTTGTTTTTTTTTTTTATCTTGCGGGCCTGTTGTCATCTAAAGAAAGCAACATTTTATTTATTTACTTATTTTAGTTTACTTTCTTTCGTATTAAAACAGGGCGGTTACAAACTAACATCATAATATTCGACCAGGGTGGGTTTGAGATCACCTATTTTAGCAAGTGAATTAAACAAATTTCTATCAAGAAAACGTGTGATCGTAAACTGATGAGATGCATCTTTATGCTTCTACAACATCAGATTCTAAATTATACAATCATGAAAGCATCATTGAGATCATAATAAGCAAAATATTTTATAGCTTTAAGTGTCCGAATGTGACCACATGGCCGCTTTCGAGCGTATTAGATATTTATATACTTCAGTTTGCGACCACTGGATTTAAAAAGAAATATAAGCTAAAAAATGATGTCACTACAACTTTCCAACAAACAATGTTCTATAATTGAAATAATAACGCTTCTTGTTTGAGTGTAACATTAGTATAAGGTAACAAAAGGTAACTTTGTTCGCCACCCGGTGTGGTATTTTTATTGCAATACGCGACACATAAACACACCATTAAGTCATCACCCGAACTCGGGCACTATTTTCAGCTTTAGCAGATAGGTTTAAATTTATGATTTTCTTGTTACATAATTATTCATTGAATATTCAATGCTTACTGTTCATTGTTTTATCATGAAAAAATGCTATTATCTTTAATTAAAAAACCTAGGCCCTCAAGTGGTCGCATACTAGAGGCGGTCGCGTTACCGACGCAATGACCCTATATTAGGTTTGTATGTTTAATTAAAAAATATCTTAAATAACACTAAATGATTAAGCTTACAACAGGGAATATAGATGGAATAGCATTTGGTTTCAGCGTTGATCTTATCTTATGGATTATTAAATCCTCTGATTTAAAATGACGGCTGCAAATTAAACTGTAATATGAATTTTTTTTCTTAAATGGAACAACTTCAATCCACCGTTGTCGAAGAATCTCATTTCTTGGGAACCTGCAAGAAAATAATGAACAAGAGGTTAGGTATCTACTACTAGTTAACAGTTACTACCAAAAAGTATGTAGGTAATGTATTTAGTTACTACAACACAATGATTTTAGTATTAAATAACAAAATTACGTAAAGTAGGTTCTTATTTGATTACGATGACATTCCTTAGGGACGTATTACGAAATGTTACATTGAATTGTAATTTCTTTGTATTCACATGTCCGAATTTTTGTGTTATTATTGCTACCCTACTTAAGAAACTTGTAAATACAATAAAAAACTTACTCAAAAAATGAAATTCCGCAACCAGCATACGGTTCACTATTACACCACTTAACGCTACAATTTTTCACTATTTTACAACAGAAAAAACTTATAGCAGTAAGCAAAAAAAGGACTTTATGCTTTAACACACTTTAACTTAAAGTATCAGCTATATTTTTAAATAAAGCGCGCCAAAGCGTACGGCCACCTGAGTGTGATCGTGCATAGTTTACAAATTACTACTAATGCTACTGATTTGAGAAAACAGTTTTTACATTGCATAAATAATTACGTAATAATTAAAATAAGCACATTTAAGAACTCAATATGTTAATTACAATTCATTTTAGGCTAATGTATCTATAAACGTGTATGAATAAAAGGGATTTAACGGTTACCGGATATATAAAAAATCTACCATCCGAAAGTTTTATTTACACTGGCAATTGCAAGAAAGGGATAACATCCACTCATGTCGTTGTCTCGCTCAGAACGTTTTTCCCCTCTGTTAAGTAAGAAGCAAATGTCAACTTTATTGCTAACGAGATAAAGTACAATTTTATTTTTCAAATATTGCTTCGTAGTAATTCCAGATATCGTATATAAGTTCCTTGCTCTTTAATAAAGATGGACGTAAAATCTCTTACAGCCGCGGCAATTTATTTGTATTAGTATGGGAGCCCATGACACTAAACCTAGTCCCATAAGACTACCGGATGGTATATACATATTTAGATTCGTCGTTAATTGGAGAATACGAAATGGCTATGCTGCAATGCTAAAAACCGGATGGCGCTATTAAAAAAAAGAAAAAAGAATGAAAAAGAAATCGATTTCTGTTACGATAAGACTACCGAATTTCGTTTGTTCCTCGTTATAGGGGAGGGGTAGGACTCTACGAATATGCGGTGCTGCAAGTCCCCGTGACTGGCCTTATCAGTGGCAGCAGCATTATAAGTGACGCCTTGTACCCAGGTATCTAGTACCATCGGACTACTGGACGAACCAAAGCTTATCTGAAAGATCATCAATTTCTGTGTAAGAAAAACCACTGCTGCATCTTCGAAACAGTGGATGAGGTGGTTGCTGCAGCGATTGAAGGTCGCCCACTGCACAGTTTAAATCGGCGTTTATGCTCGGTTTTGAAGGCAATTTCTCCCCCGGTTTCTTTCATTTGGTACTAATAGAATACCCATGCCATGATCAGGTACCAATAATTTTACTGGTCATTAACTGTTTAAATAAATGAAATTACAGATTTTATGTGAAATTGTTGGATTTTTCAACCGTTTTCACTAGAATGTTTTAATTTTATGTCCTACTTAGGGATTTATAGGGTTCTGAAGTCAACTAGAAACCCTTATAGTTTCATACGTCCGTCCATTCGTCTATCCGTCTGTTCGGCCGCGCCTTAGCTTAGGATTCTTTATACTAGAAAGCTGTAATTTGGCATTTAGACCTATACATGTTAGTCATGCCATCAAAAACGGTAAAAACTAAATAAAACGTATATTGTTTAGGGTACCCTCTACAAGTAAAGTTTTCTCGCAAACCCCGTAGTGTAAAATATCGTTGTATAGAGTTCTTAAACAATATTGCGTGTTGTCACCATGACTTTTCTCCGTTTGAAAGATATTAAGTTTTAAAATGCTAACTTTTGTTACAATCGCTTGTCATTGGTACGATATACGATACGATTTTACGGTAGTAAGATATATTATAACAAAGTTCAAACGACAACTACTCGGGCTAAGTACGCTCAAAATTAGTCGTGGGCGTTTAAACGATATAGGCTTAAAAATTAGGCTTTTCAAAATAAGCCTATAAGCGCGCTTACGGATTTAAGCTGTTTTCGTTTAAACGTTGATGTTTAAGATACAAAAATTTAAATACCATATTAGCATGATTGACGAAAAGTAACCTTATTTCAATAACGTTAAAAATCAAAATAAAATAGAATAAAGAACCTTATTTCTATACTCTAAGACTCAATATAATTTTTCATTTTATTGGATTAACTACCTTATTACTATGACTATAAGAAACGATAACAATTTGGATTGGTTATCGTATCAAGCGGCTAAATTATTTTCTACTAGTTTACGCAATATTTGTGTCGGACTGACAACGCTCCGTTTTTGGTTGGTTAGTGCTTTTTACAACGAATTGACAACTTTGCTTTTTACAACGAATTGACAACTTACGTTTTTTCAAGTTCCAGTACGCTTTTCGTTGTTGAAGAAATTGGACGCGCTCATCAATTGTTTATTTTATTTTATTGTTTGTTTTATTTTACTTAGCGCGCGTAAGAACATGACTCGAATCCCTTTACAAATTTCCAAAGTAATTTTGTTTATATTAATTATTGAAATTACGTAATGGATAAAAAAGTATATATTGTGTTACTATTTATTTCAGACAGTCCTAAGTCTGAAAAGTACGAAGGGAAGTTGATTGATTGAGAAAGTACCTTATATATAAAATTCTGGTGTTACAATATTATTTACCATACTCCTCCGAAACGGCTTTACCGATTTTCATGAAATTTTATATGCTTATTCAGTAGGTCTGAAAATTGGCTTCTGTTTTTATACCCCTAAGTGATAAGGGTTGTTCACCCCTAACATTATTTTTTTATTTTTAAGACAAATTTTTTTTATTTTTATTGGAACGAAGTTCCTTATCGCGCGTTGTGAAGGGGGCTAGACGGAAAAAATTCTTACGAAAAGTTGTCACGACACTTTTTGCTATAGTAAAGTATTGTAAGCACAGAAATATCCAGCCACTTCACTTTAGCTCGTGCATTGAAAGTGAAAGAGTCTTTCTACTATTTGATTGAGTTTACTTTTTTTTCTAGTGCCAAATGTTCGACATTTATACAGAATTTCGGCCGAATGTCAAATTTCGACCAAAATTTGAATTTCGACGGACAGTCAAATTTTGAACGAGTGCCGAAATTCAACCGAGTGCCGAATTTCGATCGGTTGCCGAGTTTCAACCGCCGGTCGAATTTCGACCGGGTACCAAAATTCGACCGTGGGTCGAAATTCGATCGGGTTCCGAAACTCCACCGGGTGCCGAAATTCGACCGTGGGTCGAAATTCGACCAGGTGCCGAAATTCGACCGTTTGTCGAAATTCGACCGGGTTTCGAAATTCGACCGGGTGCCGAAATTCGACCGTGGGTCGAAATTCGACCGGGTGCCGAAATTCAACCGTGGGTCGAAATTCGACCAGGTGCCGAAATTCGACCGTTTGTCGAAATTCGACCGGGTGCCGAAATTCGACCGTGGGTCGAAATTCGACCGGGTGCCGAAATTCAACCGTGGGTCGAAATTCGACCAGGTGCCGCAATTCGACCGCGGGTCGAAATTCGACCGGGTGCCGAAATTCGACCGGGTTCCCATATCGACCGGGTGCCGAAATTCTATTTCGCATTGAACAGTGTGGTGTCGCGACGATTATTTTTGTTGAGTATATACAGGTTTTTTGTAAATAATAATAAAAGGAACTGCGTTCCATTCTGGTGTCTGGTCAAGTTTTTTTTTTTAAATTGTGGCTTTAAAAATACATACAACCCTCATATTCACCCTTCTATCATCAACCCCTATTTTTTAATTCAATAATTTATATGACGAAACAACGTTTGCCGGGTCAGCTAGTATTTATAATAATTTGTATTGTATTTGATAACACGTCATTTCTATAAGCTAGTAATAAGTAATAACGCTAACAAAACCACAAAACATTGAACGCTTTTTTCAGCTCTCGGCTTTATCGGTCGCTATATAATCTTCGTTTTATAATTGACCTTCTTAACGATCAACAACTTTTGTTTAAAAAAGCGTTTAAACGAAAAGCGCTTTTTTAAGCACGCTTAAAAGTATAAGCATAACGTTTAAACGTGTTAATAATTAAAAGCCGTTTATCACATCTCTACTCAAAATCAGGTATAGTCAGTCGGGGCAAGTGCGCCGACGGGGTAAGTGCGCTCCACATGAAAATATCGAAAACTACCGATGTTATTCCATTAACGACATCTTATATCAATGGACCAAACTAAAACATAGCGCCACTTCACAATCACAGATGGCTCTATTCAGTTTACTTAAAATATCATTTTGATACATTTCTATGAATTGTAAAACCTCACTGTTTGTCCTCGCCATCGTAACTGGGGAATAAAAATTTCACTCACGCACGACAGTACTGTCTTTACTGACGAATTTCAATGAATTGAATAAGATGCCAACGTGAACGCCGTTTGTGGAGCGCGCCAAGATCCTTTGATGTGCGCACGAAAAACCGACAACATTCGCTTGGCAGGCCAATGTTGGCGCCAACTACCAACATACTGCCATACGCCGGCCCATTGTTTACAACTTTATAAGGCGCAAATTCGGCCTCATATGGAGTATTGCTCTCACTTGTGGGCGCGGGCTCCTCAGTACCAGCTCCTTCCTTTTGACCGCATTCAACGTAGAGCGACTCGAATCGTCAATAACAGGACTATTTCTGATCGACTTGATTCTTTGGCATTACGTAGAGATGTGGCTTCGCTTTGAATCTTCTACCGAATTTATCATGGGGAGTGTTTCGAAGAACTGTTTGGATAATTCCTGCCACAGAATTTCACCATCGGACATCGCGACTAAATTCAAAATTTCATCCTCACCATCTCGATGTCTGGAAATCTACAACTGTGCGATTCTCGAGGCACTCTTTGACCCGTACTATTCTTCTGTGTAACGGATTACCGGCGGGGGTTTTACCAAGTGGACCTTCAAGACCTTAGGGACCTTCAAGAAAAGAGTCTACTCTTTCTTAAAAACGGCAACGCAACTGCAAATCTTCTGATAGTGTGGTTGTCCATGGGCGATGGTAATCACTTACCATCAGGTGGGCCTCCTGTCCGTTTGCCCCCTTTTCCATAAAAAAGTAGTTTTTACAAGTTGGCCCAACATGCCGGCCCAATACCTTGGCCCAATGTGTACAGCTACCTTAAGGTTATAGCTTCATGGCTAGATCTAAATAAAATAATATTTCTATACTCTTTGGCTAGATCTATTGCAAAAATTGCCAGATTCCCACATTATATTACCCCAAAAAGTAGCCAGAACTTGCCAAAAAAATGTAGGTAATCGTCAAAATGGGTTTTCAACTAGCTTTATGGCTAGATCTTTTGCAAAAAGTTGCCAGATTCCCACATTATATTACCTCAAAAAGTAGGCAGAAGTTGCCAAAAAAATGTAATCGTCAAAATGGTTTTTCTACATTAAACTAATATAATATGCAATGCATAACATTACTTACGTAATTTCGTAAAGTTATTACATTGAACTTTAATCTATGGTAAAACGTTATTAATATAATTTAGTCTAGGAAAGATGACGTAGATGGTTGTGCATCTTGAGAATCCAGTGATTTTGTAATACAGTGATAAAGTAAAACTACAGTGATTTTGTAATACAGTGATAAAGTAAAACTACAGTAAAATCGACATTTGTCTTTTTTATTGAACGAATCTCTCATACGTAGAATAGCATCTAGCGTTATTTGACTCATTTGGTTTCTCCGCTTATTGTTTACTAAATTCATTTGAGAGAATACCTTTTAACCTTCTGTATTTGAGTGTGGAAGTGAAAGGCAAGATATAGCCAGCTCACTTATATCCCTAAAAGTATTTTTGAAGTGTAATAAGGAGAGTGAGAAAGAATAAACACAATCATAATGCTAGCTAGCAAAACTATCTAAGGAATCCTCGACCCTTTTTCGTATCGTGCGCCCTTTGCGCTTTATATCTATGGTCTTGCTTTTACGCCATAATTCAGAAAATGCTGACCACTCGAACTCGAACTCGGGACGCGAATCAAAGGCCACGAATAGCGAACAACGACTAACTGTTCACACATTCGCCTGCATTTAGTGACAACTGACAGCTAGCGCCCGATCCAACAGGACGGGTTGACAAAATGGAGTGGAGTGAAGTGCGAATTTTAGAATTTCTAGAAATTTATCAAAAGGAGGAACCCAAAACATTGATGCATGGAACCGTATATCAACTAATATGGGATTTTATGAGATTTACTTTTTTCACAGGATATCTAAATAATTGTATAAACTCAACAGGTGTTGGACAACGCATGGCGCCATTTATTTGATGTCTTCTATGTTCGTGTGCGAATTTCAAAATAATTCACTCCGCTCATGTGTGAACAGTAAGTTTGCGATGACACTCGTATACGAATGTTTTGTCGAATGTTCGTCGAGTGACAATGCGAATGGCGAACATGATTGAGTAAATGCGATGTTATGCAAGAATATGCATTGACACTGCAGATTTTATTATATTGCTTTTGTTTCCTCAATCTCTCGTTCGTAAAGAAAAAACTCTTACTAGAGATATTCTCACTAATTATTGGTATTACGGACGTGTATTAAATGTAATAGTGATTTATTAACATTGACTTATGATAACTTAAACTAGGGCGTTTATTCTGCCTATAATTGTGTAAGTGCAAAGTTTTAAACAATAAATAAATAAAATATCAGAAAAATATGATAAGTGATAAGAAAACGTATAGATTCTATACAAATTTGGTGAAAATCTAATTCCGTAGTCCGAAGATAAAAAGAGAACGACCATGGTTGCAGTTTTATTATTCTCAATTATTTCGATTACTTAAGCAGTTATGTATTATAATAAATGTACTCGTATTAAATATATAGTTTGTATTACTTTGAAAGCTTTTCTTCTGCGTCGTTGAAGACAGCTTTTTATAAAGTGGCAACATTTTACGCGTTTGTACAATTTTTTTCAATTAGAATTAAAATATCAGGTATAAAAATTTATTGGAGTATGTTGAAGCCAATTATATTGAACAGAGTATAATTGAATGAGCGTATATGAGTCATGAAGAATTTTTCGATGCTATGCCATGCAAACAATAATAATAACGTACGTAAATGTCATGTAGTGTCAAGTACGTTAGCTTGGAAGTTGGTGAAAACGGTAAACAATGAAACTGGTAAGGCGCTTCCACACTTGTGACATAAAGACGGTCCAGACAGATTACATGGCATCGCTACAGCATACGTTACGCTAAATGTGGACGATCTAGGCTGTGCTGACCGGTCAAAAATCACGTACAATGAAATTTTACAAGTGTAGACTCCACTCCATGACTAAATAATTATTCGTCGCCAAACAAAATTGTAATGTAAAAAATGTAATTGTAAAGATGTAAACAACAACGAATACAACGATGTTTATAATTATACATACGCACATGAATGAGTGAACAGCAAGGCGGCGAGGTGCGAGCGAGGGGCGTACCAACCGGAACGCATCATGACGTGATCCACTCCTACCTCGTGTCTGTCTGTATCTGTATCATCGGGTATACCTCGACACGTGTCATAAATGCAAGTGTGGACGTCTCCTGGTCACGCGGACAATAGCGAAATGTTTTGAAAAAAACCGAATTTCGTTGGATCAGCTCGTAACACGTAAATTAGATGCGTGACAGTACACAGACCAGTGTCCACACTGGTCCCGGCTAGTAGATCGTAACTCCATACGTTGTCCTGCCGTTTATTATCTGTTCAGCAGTTTCTTTCAGTGTTCGTAATGGATTAAATCGTACTGGCTCGTGGTACGACTAATTAACTGGTTTCTGTTAATTAGTCGTACCCCCGTGTAGTTTCTCTCCGTGTTAGTTTGGGTTCCTTTGAAGATTAGGCCAACTGCCGTTCTACCAGACAGATCCTAAAAGGCGACCAAGTCACTACCATCGTGGCTACTAGGTGGTAGAGGTCTGCATTGTCTCACACGGGTCTGATACCACCGTCTTATCTATTCCTGCCGCAATAGCGTCAGTGATTGTCACTTTCGTGTCCCGGTTTGAAAAATAAGGTAGCCGATAATCTTATGCATGTGGCATCAAACCTCGCCGCAAGATAGCAATGCACCATTAACATCTTTGGTGTCTATAGACGACGGTTGACTCTTTCCATCAAGAAACCTATCTGCTTGTTTACTATCTTATGATATACAAAAAAATTGAATGAAATGAAAGAAACGAATACTAATTTCCTTTTGGAAGTTTTTTTATTCCAAATATGTACACATGTTTATATTTTATGACAGAATAATGTTTCTAAATGTGATGTACCTTTACATTTATTTTTTTTATCCACATCTTATATATTTAAAGTACCGCAATCCTTAATTATTGTCTATCGATTTTTTTTGTTGCCAAGTGAAAGTCCCTCTTTAATGCAGTGATGAGCATTTCTAGGCGTGTTAGCCAACGTCACTATTTTTAAAATAATTTAGACCTAAACATCCCTCCACTCAGACATAAGATAAATTGGTTTTTATTCTGTATAACTATTTTGAGTTACGCATTAACTGTCTCAAATATCATCCCATAAACACAAATCATTACAACTTAAGCTCCAACTTACAAATCAATTTGCATGGTGCACCACCAAAGCTTAGTGCACTTTCTTCTCTATCAACTGAGATTATTTCTGTGAATGAATTTCTTAGTAATACTAATCTAACAAATGATGTTAGCCCAGCAAAGAATTTGGATATTCGATAATTGAATTATTCAAAAATATCGATGTATCGGTATATTTTTAGGAATATGCAGCCCTAGATTGCCTACTGACGTATTTTTAGTGTTGCCAAATAAATAAAGTCAAGTCCTTAAAGTTAAACCTGTATTGAACGAAGCATTCTTCTTGATGAACCTTACATTATCTCACGAAAAAGGATAATCTGCTCACAAGTCTAATGCTCTAGAAGTTTGGTTAATTAACGCCTCAATGTAGTCATTCTTATATTATCACGTACTCGGCTTAACCTCGCCTGACGTCAGCATAATAGCGGCTACACGTATTTGTATTTTGCGGTACTTGATTGCTGGACTGGAGTTTGATTGTGTGGGGACACATGCTGACCACTTCTTAACTAAGCTTCAGTTATGGCGCCAGTGACTAAAGTTAACCCAAAAGTAGCCAATCACTACAATTCACATCTCAGTTGTTTCGACGTGTCACGTGACTGGTCCTAAACTATACACTATTCGATGCTGTGGCGCGAAGTGGAGTAGTTCGAATATGTACTTAAAAGTAGAAAACGTAACGCTAAAAGCGTAGTCTTAAAAATACCAAGTTAGGGAACAGTAGCCACATTTTTTAAAGTTTTTGAGATAATAGGCCGACGTGACTTTGCCACACTGGGTTCAGTTTTAGTCATTTTTATGTATTGCTGAAAAAATGTAAAAATCAAAACTAGTTTAGACGACCTGTGACATAAAATCTTAAGGAGTCCACCATAACATCCGATAGCAAATTGAACTCTATTGCCTAGAAATCTATTAATCTCTATGTTGAATAGATGAACTGCCTTACTGCTAGGCATATCGTGAAAGCTTCACTAAACTAACATCGTGACTATACTCCCTAGGTGGTAGAGTTCTGCAACGTCTCAGATGGGGTCAGTCTCATCGCCTTATCTATTCCTACTATCTATGCATTTTTTGGTGTATAAACATCAGATGACGATGGTTATCAGACCCACCAGTCGAAGTTTATTGCTATCCTTTAGTATAAAAAATCCATTTCACTCGCTTGTGCGAGTGTTTCCGATACTTAACTTTTATCCCCACCTATAATCTATTAAATATTTAAAACTAGCTGTTGCCCGTAACTTCGTCCGCGCGGACTTCGTTTACTCCGCACAGCTCCACCCCCGTAGGTGATAGCGTGATAATATGTAGCCTATATGTTGACTCGACCTGTTAGTAATATTCATGCAAAATTTGAAGTAAATCTATGCAGTAATTTTTGACTTTACCCCGGACATACATACAGACAAACAGACAAAAATTCTAAAAACTATATTTTTGGCTTCGATATCGATTGTAGATCAGGCCCCAAGTTTTCTTTTAAAAAAATATTCCATGTACAGTTTTGACTTTCCTACGATTTTATTATATGTATAGATATGTATAGATAAGTCTCGTCATCTGAGCATGGGATAAAGCTAGGGACTAGAAATCTATTAATTTGAGATTCGGATTTACTCTTTTGTTAGGTTAACGTTACTGGACTTTGCTTAATCACTCATTCAATACTCTCTCACTCATTCAGTACTCATTCAATCTCTCGTACTTTAGTTTCCGTAAATGGGAAATACTAATAAGATGTAGCCCTTAAGCACGGTCTTATACACACAGGTCTTGCAATGAACCCCAATTTAAATATCGAGAGATTAGTTCGGTTAGAGATGCCAAACTGTCCTTACCACAACCACAATCAAAGAACGATTTAAAAACATACAAGCGGTCAGGTATTGAATTGAAACAACATTAAAACGACACGAGCAGGAATACTGCATTTTAATCATCAACTGAGTGGCTATACGAGTCACTACCATCGTGGCTATAATGTAGTAGAGGTCTGCATTGTCTCGCCCGGGTCTAGTACCACCGCCTTACTTATTCCTGACGCAATAGCGTCAGTGCTTGTCGCTGTCGTGTTCCAGTTTGGAGGGTAAGGTAGCCGGTAAACTTATGCATGTGGCATTAGACCTCGCCACAAGATAGCAACGCACCATTAACACCTTTGGTGTCTATAGGCGATGGTTGACTCTTTCCATCAGGAGACCCATCTGCTTGTTTGCTATCTTATGATATAGAAAAACAGCGTCACTGGTTATCGCTGACGTGTTCCAATTTGCAAGATAAGCTAGCCTATAACTTATGAACATAGCATATTAACCCGCCATACGCATAGCATAGTTAAGGTATTTGGTTTCTATAAGAGATGGATTTTTAAGTTTTAAGAGTTGTACTTTTAAGAGGGCTATCTGCTTGGTTTCCTATCATATTATATAAGATAAGGCGATTAACTTCTTATATATAAAATAGAAAGTTTATTTAAATGTCCTGTCATTTACCGACATGAGATACACAAACTTTGCTTCGATATACTCTCGTGTCGATGGGCAAAGTCGAAGTAAGTAGACGTGGTGATAGACACGTCAAATTTGTTAAGATAACGTTTATGTCTTATGGGTGGACTGGGGTTACAGAGGCAGAAAACTGTTTTGTCTTGCATGTATGTAAAAAGGATTTCCAGTAGTTGGTAGTCACTTGTCAGGTAGTAACAAAGAAGCGTTTTAAGAAAAATCAGTCTATTCGGCTTAGATCAGAAGTTCGTTTGAACTCCGGATCAGCAAAAGTGTTTTTGAGGTTTTTGCGATGTTTTTTTGCCAAAAAACCAAAATTTCATAGTAGTTTGGAGTCCGGCAGATAGTGTGTTACCACTTTGCACCACCATGCTTTTGATGAGCACGTAAAGCTTTCAATACAGGTTGTCGTTAGAAATAGTCGATCATTATCACGTTGGTAAAATACGGCGTTGGGGATCACTCGCATCTCGGCAACTGACAAACCGGTGAATCGTGGTGAACTGCAACGTCTATAGACTTTCGGTTTACCCGCTTTGATAACCTCTATGAGATCGCGAAGCCTCTACAAGCGGGCTGTGGACGGTAGCTTAGCGTATGTTAAATAAAGACAAAGAAAAATACCTGCCTGCTACCTGCAAAGAAAAAGGTTGAAAGGATTTAATATTACACATATAAGTTAGGTGGGTAGGGTCGCAATTTTTTTAACATGCTAAGGGGATCTTGCCATGAAAAAGATTGAAAAAACGCTGCTCTAGGCAGCCTAGCCTAGACTAGGCTATAGGTGACAAGGGACGCAAAAATGCGAAACGTAAAATATAGTTCCTAGCGAAAACGATTTTTAATACCCCTTTTAAAAAGCACGTGACTGCACAGCTGAAGTAGGCGTTTTGGCAGACGGTAGGGCACATTAGCGGTGTTTCTAGCCAAGAAAACAATTTGTGTAACGAGAAAACTTGACTAAATGGCGCTGGAAAAAAATCTCGCTCTTGTCATTGTTGCTATATGCGTTAGTTTGTTGGTTACCTTACGGCAATGCCCAGCATTAGTACTGACAACGACAGTTAATCATTTAGTTTTCAGTAAGCTTTTACGAGGTGCCTGGTAGAATGAAAATGTTCTATTCTTTAAAAAGAATATGAACCAACGTGAAGAGACAAAACTTAGCAAGGATGAAAATATGGCCTAATGTTCACAATGGCGAAGATGATTTTTTTTCCAAATTTAGAAATTATCTTCACGCCCGTATCCCCGAATAAGTTGGCAGAGGTACAACAAGTGCACCCACACAATTAACCCAAGATACTTAGTTCCACACAATCTATATTAATATTATAAATGCGAAAGTTTGGATGTTTGGATGGATGGTTGTTACTCAATCACGCAAAAACTACTAAACGGATTTGAATGAAATTTGGCATTCAGGTAGATGATGACCTGGAATATCATATAGGCTATTTTTATCCCGTAAAAACGAAGTGATCCCGCGGGATTCGCCAAAAAGTTTTATAATGCAGTGGGCTGCACCGTGCACGCTGCAGCTAGTGGCAAGCCTATCGCGAACCGGGCATTTATCCAATCCCGGGCAAAGTTGTTTTTATCAGAAAACTGAAAGGTCACATTTTTGAATCATATGTCAATGATCGGGACGTCATATGGTCAACTCTGACACCGGACCACTAGACCACAGAGGCAATAATTTAGACAATTGGATATCTCTCCTTATATTATGGTGTTCAATAGATGACACGTTAATGCGAGAAAGCACAAAATTTTAAATGTCAGAAAATAGAAAAATAAACATTACTTCTACGGAAATATTTTAATCTAATGCAATTGTCATTGAAATCGATAGAGCTCTTTTTGAGCAGACATTTTGTACTGCAAAAGTAAAATTTTCTGTGAATCTCGTGTAGCGCCGCTGGTCCGTACCGCTGAAGAGTCATAGTGATGGAACCAGCGGGCCAGCTTCTTGTCAGGTGACGTCATAACTGTGGAGGTTGATGACGTCACACAAGACAAGGAAGGGGAAAAGAAAGATCCTCCTAGCCAGGCAAGGTGTACTTACTGCCTGGGGACCGAAGTCCATTTGAGAAGCGTTGAAACTTGTATAAAGTGTGTACACGATAAATAATTATGCTATCGCGGTTTAGGATTTTATTTTGAATTTCATTTTTTTCCATTTTTTAATTTTTTTTCTGGCCACTCGCAAGAACAATACAATATCTATACAAATAAATAAAATTGGTGTGTCTGTTTGTAATATTAAAATAACCGCATTTTACTATATGCATATGGATGTATACACGGTACATATACCAAAATAACTTTTTTTTTTTTTTTTTTACAATTTTTGTCTGTCTGTCTGTTTGTTACGGCTAATCTCTGGAACGGCTGGACTGATTTTGACGGGACTTTCACGGGCAAATAACTGATGTGACAGGGAGTAACTTAGGCTACTTTTTTTTCGAAATATGTCCACGTGGACGAAGTCGCGGGCGCAGCTAGTAATATAATATAATAAATAATTAGTATATGTATATCAAATTTTAGGTGCAGACCGTAATCAGTACTCACGCGACGAAATAACAAACATTAATTTCGCCATTTAAACTATTAATGGTCCATACATACATATCTTTACGAATTACGGGATTGGCCGAAAAAATAAAATTAACGTCACCATCGATACAGGCTCTCCACGACTTCCATCACATTCTTGTCATAACTAAGCCAGTTTTGGAGTCTTTTAATGCCACTGTCAGACAATATTCAATTGAATCTTGGTCCTCCTGGTACCTACGTCCCACAGTTACGCCAATTTATCATCTTTCATTCATTATGTATGTCCGAATTAACGGAGCATATTCTTTTTCATTTTTACAGCGATATCTTCCTTCAAACGCAATCCCTCGCCGTAACCTTTATAATAATGTAACCTTTTGGAAGGTTGTACGGATATTTCATTACCGATTTTTATAACGCTCTCATTTCGATCGTAGTAATCATGTTTTGGTGCTCTCTCTGATATACTCATACCTTACTCTTGCATTCGTGCAATAGCTTAGGGATAAGCGCAGAATTATGCAAGGCAAGCTGAGCATCCTAATTTAGGATGGTTCTTTGAAAAAGTTCCCTAACACTCCATTCATTCTGTTCTCTATATAGTCATTTTCTTCTGTCAGTAGTGTACAATGTACATTCAATCTAAAAGTACATCCCAGATATAAAAATTGATCTAGTGGCTTAACACTTCATCGTCAACTACATCTTTTACATCTGTTTTGGTTATTTCTCTAGCAATAGTATTATTGTACTTTTGTTTTTTTTTTATAACATAAAATAGCAAACAAGCAGAAAGAGTAACAATCGCCTATAGACACCAAAGATGTTAATGGTGCATTCTTATCCGTGTGGCGGGAAGGAGATGCCACATACATAAGTCTAGCTTACCCTCCAAACCGGAGCAAGACAGTGACAAGCATTGACGCTATTGCGCCAAGAATACTAAGCGGTAATACTAAATACCCGGGCGAGACATTGCGCAACTCTACCACCTAGTAGTCACGACGGTAGTGACATGTATCGCCAATCAGTCGCCTTTTACGACCTGCCTGGCAAAACGGCAGGTGGTATATTTTTCAAATCAGCCCGCACCAACACTTCGAATCATTCGTAAACACATGTTCTCTCTCATAACTGCGATTAGTGTTTGTAGTTCAGTTGAAGTAGAGCCCAAAAGCACAAAAGCACAGCACGGTCTCCGTGAAACAGTCATTTTGGCAGATCACCCGTCTGCATTCCCATATTAATCGAACTCATACAATGATACTAGGTAGAGTTGCACAACGTCTCGCCCGAGTATTTAGTACCACCACTTTACCTAATCCTGCTGCAGCAGTGTCTATAATAGCGTCGTGTTCCGATTTAGAGGGTAAAGTAGGCGGTAGATATATGAATGTGGCATTGCCCACCCGTCGCACAGATAGTAACGCACAATTTACATCTTTGGTATCTATAGGCGATGGTATTTCCTTCCATCAGGAGAGCCATATGCTTGTTTTCCTTCTGTGTAGTTTAGGTACATCGCGGTCAGATAAACTTGACGCATGCCGTTGAAGACGTCATTTGGCGCAAAACGTAACAATAATGTCCAAAAACAATATAACAATAACAGAAAACTAACCAAATTATTTACGCGCGTATCGGTAACAAAAATGCTGACCATGGCCATACTGACATACATACATACATACATATCTTCACGCCAGATCCCTTACGGGGTAGGCAGAGAGAACCGAGTGCCATACATCACGATCCTTGCAGGCTTGTCTCGTTCTTCCACATTCATCACTCTCTTCATACACACACGCCGGTTGCGAAGACTCTTGACACCACCTTCGGACAGTACTCGATCAATCTGATCGTGGTATGTCAGTCTTGGTCTTCCCCGGTACCTACATCCTTCCACATTCGCGTTGTATATCTGTTTTGTTAACCTTTCATCTACCATTCTTTCTACATGTCCGAACCAACGGAGCATGCCCTTTCTCATCTTTACACCGACACTTTCTTTCAAACCTAGCCTCTCTCTCACTTCGGCATTACGAACCCGGTCCGCGAGTGTCAAACCACATATTTTTCTTAGCGACCTCATCTCGACCGCGTTGATTCTACTTTCATGCCCTTTCTGACATACCCAACTCTCACTTCCATACAATAGCGTTGGGATAAGCACATGATTATGCAGGGCTAGACGGGCACCCTGACTTAAAATTGTGCTTTTAAGTAATCTCCCTAACGCTCCATTCACTCTGTTCCCTGCACACACTCTTCTTTCAACATCAGCGGTGTACCTTCCATCCCTGCTTAAAGCACATCCAAGATATACAACCTCATCCACTTGCTCCAGCACTACATCATCGACCACAACTCTTACATCCGTTCTGGTTGTTTCTCTTTCAAATACCAAAACTTTAGTTTTCTTCGCGTTCAAATGTAAGCCCATACTCTTACAATCCTAATTCATAACTGTGACCAGTGTTTGCAGCTCAGATGGAGTTGAGCCTAAAAGTACAGCGTCATCTGCATAAAGCAGGCAGTTCACCACTAGATCACTCATGCGCATTCCCACATTCAATGACCTCAATCTTTGGAGACACTTATCCAGATATAGAATAAACAGACGAGCTGACAACACACAACCCTGCTTGACGCCGATATTGACATCGAACCAGGGCGATATGTTGCCGTCCACCCGCACACATGCTTTGCAATCCCAGTACATGGATTGCAAAGCACGCAGCAGACGCCCATCTATCCCATAACTGGGTAAAATGTCCCAAAGTTTCTTTTGCACAACTCTATCAAACGCTTTCTCCAAATCCACAAAACCGCAGAAAACCTTCTGGCCGACAGCCAGATGCTTCTCTACGATGTTGCGGAGTGAGAAAACTTGATCCATACATCCTCTTCCAGATCTGAAACCCCCTTGTGCCTCCCACAACATTCCCTCGGACTTCCCTTGCATTCTCCTTACTGATACTTATATTATTAACTAAAGGAAGCGCCGCCTTACATTCCAGAGATGCGTCAAGTTAATGTGACCGCGTTGTACATCTAACTGTATTAAAAACTCAACCTTTAAAGGCACTCTATCTTAATACAGGATAAACACTCGATCTGACAGCACACAGCTATGTATGACACTAATATTGACATCAAACCAGGAAAAAATGCTATCGTCCACTCGCACACATGCTTCTCAGTCCAGTAAATGGTTCGCAGAGCATACTGCATCTGTCCAATTCTTTGGTAAAGTTTGTCCATAATTCTATCAAATGCTTTTACTTCTTAGCCGCACTGTCTACTGTCTTCGAAGCCATATAAAACTTTTTGACTACCGGCCAAATGCTTCTTTCTCTACGATGTTAAGGAATGCAAAAGTTAGTCGGTACACCCTCTTCTAGATCTGAAACCCCTTGTGATTCTCATAGCGTTCCATCGGAATTCTCATTATCGGATTTGTACAAGAATTGTTTATAAGAATATTATTTGAACTTTGTCGGACTAATACAAGAATTGTTCCTTTAATAGTATTTCAAAAAATGTTATATGTATAGTACCTACTTAGATGATTGTTTATGCTAATGTCACTGCGAGATTAGAAATCAATATTCGAATTATTGTATTTGTAGAACTTTTAACTTTGACTGGTCTGTTCAGTTCAGGCCACTCATTTTTTGCCAGTGCCAATGGTCAAAAACTTATTTTCAAAGAAAATTCTCGAAGCTGTGAGACTCGGTTATCGCAAAGAACAAGTGGCACTCACTGAATCGGAGCGTCATGGACGTTTGTTTCACTATTTTTAAGAACACTGCAAGGGAATAGGCGTAGTGATTTTTTGGGGTCAGTTTAAAAATCTTTCAGGTTTTGACAAAAAGTTTACGTTAAAGTTAGTTTCAGGTCCTTATAAAATAAATTAATTCTGGTTTTGTATAATTTAGTTAATTTTGCTTATCAGAGGCTGGGGTAAGTACGTTCAATCCGAGTACAATGGGCTCTCTCACACTCCGTAAAAGTTCTTACCAGTGTTTGTCATATAAATAATTAGTATGCAATTAGTATTCCACGTAAGAGTTACAGAGTAATTTGAATGTCAATAGATGCTTCGTTAATCCATGATCTACCGGTTGGTCGGTAGGCAAAATTGATTGTTATCCCCATCGCTGTATTATATCGAACTGTAGTAGACTGTGCCCCAGATTTCACGATTAGGTATGATACAATTTTTCTTTACTATTTGATTTATGAAAGTAAAATCTCAAAAACCAATAAAGAATTTTATTATTATGTTCAACGATATCATTTACAATTTATTGGTGGATGAGTGAGTCAACCGTTGAGCGAAAAAGTTATCTGAATCGTATTACGTACTGATAAATGATAATATTTGTATGTGTATTAACAAAAATACATACAGCTACGGGTCTAGGATTGTTATCCTGATCTGTGGGTCTAGATAATTTTAAAAAAATATCGACTGTAAAAATATCGACTATACAATAATGTCACTTATATTTAGGGAATTGCGCAGCAATTACATTATTCGGCAGATTAAGTTACGTTAGACTGAAATTACATTTACATTCGAGTTTTACTTGGTGGTACTAATTAAAAGTACACAAATTTACTTTTGATAAATGCCACCAGTGTCTTTTAAGAGAATCTTGAAGCCACTTTCGGACAGTTCTAGATCAATTTAAACGGTATACATCAATTTTAATCTCCTGTGGTGCCTACATCTAACCACATTCACATTATATAACTACCTGCTTTATCTGTTTTTTTATATTCTATACTTTTAAAATGTCGCAACCAAAGAAGGATACCCTTACTTGTTTTTGATTCCATACTATATTCAAGGTCAATATCTTTGTATTTTACGAACGCGATTTGCGAGTGTTATAACACACTACAGTGTAGTGTAAAAACATTACAGAACTTCTGTAATGCTCTCATCTCAACCGCGCTAGGCCTGCTTTCACACTTTGTTGAACTGATCAACTTTCGTTTCCATACAATAGCACTGGGACTGTGCTAGTAAGTAGTTTTAGATGATCAAAATGACAAATTAAAAGCTCAATACATCTATACATCATCATCTTTCATCTTGATCTTAATTCAAGATGACTGGACCAAGGTAAATATACATATAAATTTTGATATAACTGTATGCAAAAAATTGATTATTTTACCTAATAACTTATAATAGTAATAACAAATGGAACTTACCAAATCCCAATGATAAAAAGTTTTACTGAAATAAACATATATACTTTAAAAAAGTTTATACACATAAACTCCATAGAAAGAGTTAAATAATAATTCGTACAATCGTTTACAAAAACATTATTCAAATTCCCTATCATAGGCATCCATTTATACAAATTTTATGTGTAAATGGACACCTGTGTTAGGAAATCGTCTTTACAATCTTATACACAAAAAACATAAATATCTTCATAATGTCTTGCTGAACTGAACTCATTGCGTCGATATCTTCATTTCTTCCATCAATATAGGAACAAAATCAGCTTTCACAATGATCTCAGAATATCAAACAATCTGTCAAATCATTATGAAAACCAGTTTCGTAAAATTCCTTTTCTCTTCATTTTTGGATTATCATTCTTCATCTCCGCATATCATCTTGCTTTCTTCTGTATTGTTCAAAATATGTGTGCTTGCAAATATATCTATGATTTATTTATTTTTTATTGTACATAACATAACAATAATGGAAAAGAAGTACAATGGGCGAGCTTATCATTACATAGTATAAAACAAAGTCGCTTTATCTGTCTGTCCCTATGTCCTTATGTCCCTATGTATGCTTAAATCTTTAAAACTACGCAACGGATTTTGATGCGGTTTTTTTAATAGATAGATTGATTCTTGAGGAAGGTTTAAGTGTATAAACCTTTCCGATATTCCCACGGGAACAAAAGCTGCGCGGTTGAAACCGCGGGCAGGTCGCTAGTATCTAATAATAGAAACTTAAGTATAGATCTATGTGTTAATTAGATACCTACATCCTAATGTCCGCCTCTTTAGTTGAGTGGTAAGCAACCTTGACTATGCAATCGGCGGGTTCGATTCCCGACGGAGACGAGCATTTGTGTGATGAGCATGAATGTTTGTATTTTTGGGTTTGGGTGTTCGTTAAATATATTCTAGTATTTATATATGTATTTCTATGTATTAGTATCGGTGAATAACACCCGTAACACAAGAAAATAATTCGCTCACTTTGGGGTTAGATCAGTAAGTGTAATTTGTCCCGTGAATATTAAAAAAAAAAAAAAATTAAAATTAACATTTTAGGTGAAGGAAAAATTTTAGATTCGCTTTTTTTAAATAATATTGTATTCAAAAATAATATTGTAAGCACAGAAGTGAGTGGTGATATTCACCACAGATAAAGTTTTACATTTACCATAGTTCATACGAAGAAGATGTACAAAATGCTTAGATTTATATATAAATCACAATCAAAATTTCACTACTGGACAGTTACCAGTTATACGATTAGGTTAAATCAGAATTACAAGATTATACAGTTTGTGTGTTACAGTATTATATAGTAAGAATAAACATTTGTGTAATTTCTTAATAGCACTGCAAGCAGTTAAATTGTGAAAAAAATAAGATTTAAATTGATTGTCAATTTTCATTGGTGCTGTGATATTTACAAAATAAATTGAAATTGACACATTTAAATGGTTGTGATTTTTTTAACTTTTTCGGGAGGTTGCAAAAGAGTAGCTAAATACCTATTGTATTATTCGGGATAGAGCAATCCTTACTACGAAGTGTTTCTGTAAAGTACACTTACATTTATATGTGATATTCTATCTATATACACATGTACCTACGAGTACCTAATATTTACAACAGCGATAATACATATCTGGAATGTATGGTTAATTAATTTACCTTGCGAGCATCTTGAGTGGATGAGTTAAAAATCATCATTAAACACGTATGGATGAAATAATATATTTTTTTTGTTTTCCAAATTGCTGAATGAAGTTACTATATGTTGAAGCTGAATGAATGAGCTAGAAATGCTGATTGAGTAAGAGCTACGTTTATTATATAGAATAAACGTAGCTCTTACTCAATCAGCATTTCTAGCTTATTAAGTGAAATTTCATATTTAAGGCTAATAAATGTGTGTTATTTAAAATATGTATGTTTTTTCTTTTTTATTTCTAGTAGATACCTTACGCTGATAAATTTGGTACTACCTGTCTTTATGTCACTGAAGTACTATGGTTTACAATACTAGATGTTTTTAAATATTTAAGTATTTCGTACAATTTTACTTAATTTAGGCAAGTATTTCAATTTAATGTGTCGGCTGTAAGTTTTTTTTTTAGAGATAAGATTACCTTTTCTAACTTTTTTAAATTTCGTTTAGGTACTGTAATTTTTTTGTTCTGCTGTATACAATAAAGGATTAAATAAATTTCAAGTTAATTTAAAAAATACCTAGACCAAAACAATCAATTATTACTTCCCGCTTCTACGATTAATTGTTACAAAATTTAGTTTATCATTTAAATGCATTTGAATTTATGTCAACGCCCGTAAACATTTAACTTCATCTTGATTCAGGCTACTTTTGAAATGTGTAAATATTTCAACCTGCCTACCTTAAAAAAAGTGAGCAAGTCTATTTGTGTCACTACCATCATGCAACTAGTTGGTAAAGTTCTATGGTAAGTAACTTAGGTGCGGATACCATCTATCGCCTAATTGATTTCGATCATTGTAACATCAAGCGCTTGCACGGTGAAGATCCGGGTTGGAGGATAAGGTAGTCAGTAAACTAACGATTGTGTTTATATATGAACTATCTTTTTGTTGTCCTATAAAAATACAAGCCCGCTGAGTTTCTTCCGCCGGGTCTTCTCAGTGTGTGGCCGCGTTTCCGATCCGGTAGTAGTTTTAAAAAAAATATGTTGACGTGTCAAATAACTTGTAAAAAGTTTTATTGAATAAAGTACTTCTGATTTCTGATTTCTGATTATACTATAAGAATATAATTACAATAAATGACATATTTTACTCTTATCTATCGGGAGAACTGTTTATTTATTTATTTATTAAAACTCTTTATTGCACAAAATATACAACAGGCGAACTTAACGTCTATGGACATTCTCTTCCAGTTAACCTTCATTTGTAGTCAACTTATAACGGGCAGTGCATAGGAAAAGTGCTAAGGAAATAGGTACATAACTTTACATTAAAACAAAGAAAGTGAACACTATTTTCTAAGCTGCTAACACGGGCAGATTAATCTATTTTCTAATATATACATATATATACGTATACATATATAAATAAATACATATAAAATGTGCATGAACATACACTGTCAATATAATAAATAATAAATACATACAACCGAAATAATATACGATGTTAAAATAAAAAAAAAATAATAATAATATTAGTAATTATAATAAATACACATATTATTATTCAGAGTTACTTAGAGCAATTTTGAATGTCTAAAAAATAATCATATATCCTAGATTTAAATATATTGAGTGAAGTAATTTCTTGAATGTTATTTGGGAGACAATTCCAGAGACGTATTGCTGTAAGTGTAAAAGAATCCAAACAACTTGCTGTATTATGGGCTGGAACCAGAAGGGTATGAGTGTGTAAAGCACGCTGAGAACGACCTTGGGTATTCAGATATTGGAAACGCTCACGCAGGTATGATGGAGAAGAAGGATTATGAAGTATATTAAAAAGTAAAATAAGAACATGAGCATTCCTACGGTTGCGTATGTCCAACAATTTTAATTGCGACCGAAACTGACTTACGTGGTCAAATTTACGCAGGCCATATACATAGCGTATACATAAATTGACCAGACGATTAAGCTTATTGAGTAACTCTTCTGTGATATCTGTATAAGAAACATCAGCATAATCAATTATAGGCAGCAACAGAGATTTAATTAAGGTTACTTTAGTTGATTGAGGTAAGAAATTTTGCATTCTTTTCAATTGATGAAAGCGCGCCATCACTTTACGGCTGACTTCGCTCACTTGGGGAGACCACGAAAAATCGTTTGACAAAGTGAGCCCGAGATTTTTAACCTTCGTGTAATATTTAAGTGGTTGACCATCTAATAATACTGGTGGAATTTCGTTGAGATTAATACGCGCAATATGTATCTTACGGCCGACAATCATGACCTGAGTTTTATTTGGGTTTAAAACTAGACCAAATGCTTTTGCCCAGTTGCTAATACAGTTGAGATCTGTGGTCATTTTATCGATATTAGCTGTAAGTTCTGATGGGTGGAAAGACAGATACAGTTGGACATCGTCGGCATACAAATGAAAAAAACTATACTTAATAACAGAAGATAATTTATTTATATATACAGAAAAAAGCAATGGAGAGAGTACTCCACCTTGGGGAACACCCATACGAATGTCACACCAATCTGAATAATCGTTATTGAAACGGACACGTTGTTGACGTCCTCCCAAGTAGGAGCCAAACCATTCAAACACTGACGGCGAAAGATTAAAAGAGCGAAGTATAGCTAATAAGATATCGTGATCGACACAATTAAAGGCGTTACTAAAATCTAGAAGGGAGAGTAAAGATATCTTTTTTTCGTCAATACCAAAACGAATGTCATCCGTAATTTTGATGAGAGCAGAAGATGTGCTATGTGATGGACGAAAGCCCGACTGATACGAAGAAAGAAGATTATTCTTTGAGAGGAAGCTTGAGAACTGTTGGTAAACGATTCTCTCTAAAATTTTTGACAGGAAAGGTAGTATCGAGATTGGTCTAAATTGGGAGAAATTAACGGGATTAGAAATTTTTGGAATAGGAATTATATAAGCTTTACACCATAACGAGGGAAAGCTGCCAGAACAGAGAGAAAAGTTAAGAATATGGGAAATGTAAGGTGTAATTATATCAAGGATAGGCATAATCATATCTCGACTGATACCATCGTGACCAACAGCCTTAGTGGGTATTGACGTAATAATTCGCTTAATAGCACTGTCAGATACAGCTTCGAATGAGAAAGGAGAATTATGACAGACTTGGGCTGAAGATATAGCTTGGATGGTTTGGTGCTTTAAATTGGGAATCACCGTGTTGCTCGGAGAAGCAAAATTAAGGTTAAGGGAATTTAAATCAGGTGTATCATTTATGTTATTTTTTGATTTCCCAAACCCAAGCGAACGAAGTAACTTCCATAAATGATTGGGAGCGCAGTTTTCAATTGAAGAATGAATAAATTTACGTTTAGCATTCCTTATTGCTTGATTGCAACCGTTTCTAGCGGATTTATAGGCTTCCCAGTAGTCATTCGATCGTGACTTTATAAACTTACGCTTTAACTGATCTCGTCTTTTCATCAAAGTCCGGATCTCGTCATTGATCCACGGCGCAGGAGGCCGTTTCATGCGAACAAATCGTAAAGGTGCATGTTTATTATACAGGTCTAAAATATATTTATTGAAGACAGCTACCTTTTCGTCAACCGTTTCCTCACTTTCTATACGAGACCAGTCCTTAGCTGAGGCGTCTGCAAGAAGCGCTTGTTTATCGATGCGGCCAAAGTTACGCTGTATGATTATTTTTGGTCTAAATTTAGGGGTTTTAATTTTATAAGAAGCATATATAAGATCGTGGTGAGAGAAACCAGGGGCTGCCAGCTGCCCGTGAAGAGAAATACGTTCAGGCTTCGATGTCAAAATCATATCTAACCATGACTGAGAATTAGGCGTATGGTATGTAGGAGCCAGATTTAATATCTTAACATTTGTAGAGTAAGTAACTCTGGAGAGATTTCTAGCCCTGATATCACCACGAAGCAAACAAGTATTGAAATCCCCCATGATTATACAATGGTCGTACAAAGGCGTATAAGTCTCCAACAACTCCTCAAATGCGTCAAAATAGTTAACCGTAGGTGGTGCATATATGACTCCGAGAAGAAATGGTACAGTACCCAACGTCAATTCTATGAGGATATATTCCATAGAATTAGAGTAATGAGATGGAGACTGCGAAAGAATTTTATATGGTAAGTTACTTTTCAAATATAATGCAACACCTCCACCTCCCTTACCAGTACGGTCATTTCGAATCAAGGTGTACTCTGGCAAAGCATACGACGTAGATGGTAGAGTAGGTTTAAGAAAAGATTCAGAAACTAAGCACGCATGTATAGGAGCATCCTGAAAAGTTTCTAGAAGTTCTGTATAGTGTGCTGGGACACTTTGTGCATTAATATGACAAATGTTTAGATTCTTACTAACGTTACTAAATATATTCCGAAGTTTATCACCCAAATTTTCATCAATAGACATATAGGAACAGCTCGATGATGTAGATAAAGAATGGAAAGAATCTGTATCCGAGCTATCCATATTTTTGTATAAGATGTAAAAATGTATAAAATATTAATATTATATAAACATAAAATAATAAATAAATAGTCTATAATATATAACTTATTATGCCCGTAAAAAGTAGTAAAAATATCTAAATATACAATTTATACCTAATTTAAAATACACAGAGATAAGAAATATAAATTATCACTAATAACATACACATTCATTCCTACTAAAGGTTGGTGAAATCCTTTACATGTAGTATCAATTAATAACAAGACACAAAAAAAGACAAGGCAGAAAAATGTGGCCAAAACACTAGAGTCTGTGCCGTTATACTGATGCCTTAATTATCTTTGACATTTATATTGACTCTGACAAATGACATTGATTTCTGACAACTGACAAGTGACAACTAACATTTAATAAGTAAAAAAGGATATAACAACATTAAAAATATAAAGTGTGCTAATATTAATATGATATCAGAAGATGTGTGTAAGAACTAATATCGAAAAACAAAAATTTAAAAGTACCCTATTATATATGTTCACGTTTCAATGTGATATGTTGTCAGTTAACCTACTATAATGCAAAATGGATGAAGTATGTGATTATTTACATTGTGGAAAAAAAAAATGAACAGTTTATTTGCTCGAAACAAAAGTAGTGTGATTACGAATTATAAATGTAATCTAATGCCACAAGAGACCGTCAGAACAATAATGTCACGTATTCCGAGTCACTATTGCGCTTTTACTTTCGTCTTGATACGGGACGTGTCGTGGGACTATCTTCCATTCCCTCCTGCCGCTCTTTAAGCTGATCTAATGATGATATCTTTATTTTTCTACCGTTTGAGAGTTTGAGATAAATATTGCCATCTTGAGTCCAGCAACGATGCATGCCATACATTTTACGAGTTTCAATAAAGATCTCACGTCGTTTCGCAGTAAGAAATTCGGCCACGGATATACCAGTACCCTTCAGAGCTTTTTTATTCTTCCATACTGAAGAGCGAATATTCAGATCACTAAACTTAATTAGAAGAGGGCGAGGATGATCATTTTTATTTTGTTGTCCAAGACGATAGCAAGCTTTAATGTGAGAGGTTTGGAAGTTGGTTACCTTCATCTGAGTGGTGACTAAGCGTACGGCAGTTGAAACAGGATCTTCATGTTCCTCTTCCTTAGCACCGCGTAACAAAAGATATTTGCGACGACTCCTGCAGTCTATATCATCGGTAATTTGGACAACTGATGCTAATTGAGATTTCAGATCATTGAGTGCGCTTAACATTGTTTCTTTGAAGCGCTTGAATTCATCTGCAAGTTGACAGACATTTGAGTTTGCTTGTGCTTCATCAAGCCGATTCTGAAATTCCTTCATGCTTTCTTCCCATCTCAGCTCAAGCGTCTTGATACTCTCAGCACCAGATTTTGAGTTAGTTTTCTTAGAAGCCATTATGAAGATAAATTTGATGAGAATAGTAGATGTGAAGTGTATAATTCAAAACATTAATTACTTTTTGTTTTAGGTAAGCAATTGATAAAAATATTTGTTTCACATAAAAACACTAAGTCTATTAACACACACAGGTATCATTCACAAATTAAATAATACTTTTACTAATTATCTAGATTATTTTTTGGAGAGCAGTAAAATTACACCTATCTCTATTGCAACTACCCGAAAAAAAAAAAAAAAAAAAAAAAAAAAAAAAAAAAAAAAAAAAAAAAAGAACTGTCTGTTTCTATTTTTTTAAAGACGGACTTAAATCACTCTAATGCATATACGAAAATCATGAAAAAATTCTTTGGGGTCCGTAATCCATTGGTTTGTAAGCCTGCATTGTTTTGACCTCATCTTGAGGATTTGAAAAACAAGGTTAACTAGTCTCAATGATGATGATCGCATCCGTAACATCTGTAATACATGGGCCACACTAAAAGTTTTGCACTTCTAGCTAATCGTAACTATTTGAATTTCGAATGTTATATTTTTAAAACGTTACAATCTTCTTAGTAATAAAAAAAAAACAACTGGCGGGAAATGATTTGTCAATTGCTTTTTTATCACACATCAAAGTTCTACGTACGCAACGAAAATGGAATTTTGTCGAAAAGATTTTAGAGCGATGATTTTTTATGATTTTAAAAGTTCTCTTTCTCCGCAAGACTGTGCCGCTCGTCTTCAAAATACTTTAAGGAGAGAAGCACCTTGTTTGAGCACCGTGAGGCGATGGTTTGCTGAATTTGAGAGAGGTCGAGTTTCTTTATATGACGAATTTCATGAAGGGCGTTCAACTGCCGTCAACGAAAATAATGTGGCTACTGTTAAGCGGTTAATTGAAGAAAACCCCCGGATTACCTATGAGATAGTTCGAGGACTATTGGGGATTGGTATGAGCCAAATTCAGAAAATTTTATACGAAGAATTGAAAGTTTGGAAACTTGGTTGTCGTTGGATCCCTCATGAACTGACAGCGGAGCAGAAGCGGGCTCGCGTGGAATAGTGCTCACAGATGCTACTGAAGTACGATCACGGACATTCTAATGCTGTTTATGACATTGTCACAGGAGACGAAACGTGGATTTATTGTTTTGAACCCGAAAAAAAACAGCAATCTTGTGAATGGGTGTTTGAAAATGAGAACAGGCCAACAAAAGTGAGACAAGCGAGAAACGTTGGTAAAAAAATGATCGCGTTTTTTTTTCAGCTACGGGTACTGTACAATTCCACTTGAAGATCAAAAGAGTGTTAATGCCGAGTATTGGAATGAAGAATGGTATTCTACCATTTGTTTACCCAGGATGTTAGAAAAAGTTCGCGAAAGACGACCCAAAAGCCGCATTCTCCTACACCATGATAACGCTTTTTCACACACGGCCAACAAAACAAAGTCATTTTTAGCTTCCAAAAAGTTCATCTCGTCACTCATCCTGCGCATAGCCCTGATCTAGCATCCTGTGATTTCTGTATTTTCCCCATAATCAAAGATTTGATGAGAGGTTTTACTTTTACCAACTCCGAAGAGGCAGTGTTTGCGTTCAATCGGCACATAGAAAACATGCCTTCAATTTGTGGTCCTCCTGTTTTAAAAAATGGTTCGATCGCATGAAAAAATGTTTAAAATGTAAAGGAGATTATTTTGTAAAGCAATAAATATGATATTTTGGTTATAACATGTTGTTTTTTTAAGTTACGCAAAACTTATAATGTGACCTACGTATCACAGATAATAAATTGACGTTATTCCAGTTTGCTCCACTGTCTCTCTTTAAATCATAGAATATAGACTTATGCTTGTATATTTTAGCTGTTGGTTTAAAAGAAAATGTTTTTTATAGAACAGAGTAGGCAAACAAGCTGATGACTCTCCTGATGGAAAGAAAGAACCAGTGATGTTAATAATGCGTTGCTATCCGTGAGGCAAGGATCGAATACTAAAGGCATATATAACTTTTTACGTTTACTGATAACTTTACCCACCAAATCAGAACATAACAGCGACAAACACCAACGCTATTGCGGTAGGAATAGATAAGATAGCACCAAAACCAAGGCGAGACGTTGCAGAATTCACCTGCTAATTTACAGTAGATGTTAACTTTTTCTCGCCTTTTACGAGATGTCTAACAGAAAGACAGTTGATCTCCGTGTTGGTTCCGGGCTCTTTTGAATAATAAACCAACTGCCGTTCAACTAGGCAGGTCGTTAAAGGCGGTCGATTGGCTATGCGAGTCACTACCATCGTGGCTACTAGGTGGTAGAGTTCTGCATTGTCTCGCCCGGGTCAAGTACCAATTCCTTACCTATTCCTGCTGCAAAAGCGTCAGTGCTTGTCGCTGTCGTGTTCCGGTTTGGAGGGTAAGGTAGCCGGTAAACTTATGCAGGTGGCATTAGACCTCGCCACAAGATAGCAACGCACCATTAACACCTTTGGTGTCTATAGGCGATGGTTGACAATTTCGATCAGGAGACCCATCTGCTTGTTTGCTATCTAATGACTATCTAATGAAAAATCTATTCTTTGAAAGGGAGATTTACACGGATAATACATGTTATTCCTTCTAAATTAGAGGGAGGCTTGGATCTCTACGGATGAAACTCGTATAAGGTACTAGTACTAGGTAACTATTATTGACATAGTTATTAATTAAATGTGACGCTTTTAAAACCCATTTTAACTGTTAGATGATATCAGGATGAACAAATGACTAACATACCAGAAGGGCAATAGATATGAATGAATATGTCAACGCTCGATTGGATGAAGTATGTGGCGGGAATGGAAGTGACGTGCGCCGGCGCAGGGACGCTCCCATTAGCCGCATACCATGACATCATGCTGACTCAGCCACTGCCGACTACCAGCCGCTGATCCATAGATCTGTAACGATACCAAGTTATCTATTAATAACGTTTACTAACACCTTAAAACATATACAACCAACTCGCTTTTAGTAGCAGGAAATGTCTAATATTTAAAATCTCTGTGTATATATACAATATGTTCTCAAGGGTTCCAAAATCGCTGGAAGAATATAGATAAAATTTTCCAACAACTTTCAGATTACCTTATCGTGTTTTCTGAAACTTGGTAGCGATCAGATCAACATATTCTTTTTGATCTGGTTATTTAGTATCAATGATCATATGGCTCTATATACTGGGTGATTATAAGGGGTTAAAGAAAAAATTAACGTAATCACTAAATGAAATAGAACCCTTGACATGGCGTCAATGATTATTTTGTTTTTATAGCGTACCACTAGCTACAATAATTTTGCTACTACTTCCAGAACTAATATTATGGAAAATTTTATTATAAAAATCAACTGCTGTGTAGCTTCTTTGATGAATTATTGAAAAGCATTTAGACATTTTGGCTGCCAATGCAATACTGGTCTTTTGAATGAGAAAACTGCTGAGCCAGAGAATAAATTTTGGTTTTGAGCTTGTATTAAGAAGTCTCCTATGTGACTGAACCTCCATTTAGGGTAATATCTTGACGATGAATGGCAAAGTAGGTACGTTGTATTGTAGTTTTTTATTGCTTCCTAAGTTTTAATTATTGTCTCGAATGTTAGCGGGCTAATATTCATATGTTAAGTTTATGTAAAATACTGACCAATAACAACTTTAATAATATGTAAATTCGTACATAATTAAACCATTCGTTTCCTAGAAATGTTTTTACGATCAAATTATGCTACGTATTAAAAAATGTTACATGGAAAGAATTTCTAGTCGAAGGTAAGCGCCACACAATTAATATTGCTTCTCAGCATAAGTTATAATAGATCAAAATACCACAGCGAAATACGAGGCATCATAAAGTTAGGTTTTGTGGTCTCTATTAATAATTATTTTATTGTAGAGTCGTACCTTTCAATATAAAACTGTTTTTTATTATGTAAAAATAAAAAATTAAAGCTTTCGTACTGCTTGATTGAACTAATACGTTTATTTTTTAAAACCAGGACGTTATACACACCATGTGGCTTTTATATTACGTCGATTATAACGTCCTCTAGTTTTAAAAATGTGTTAACTATTATATTCTTTGTAATACGTGTGTTTTTGTAGACAGAGTATTTTCAATAGAGATGAGCTTCACAGCAAATTTATCTGTGCAAAAGATACGATAAATGGTCCCTTACACTCTAAACACACGAATCAATTCGTAGTAAACAAAGGAAAATGAAATCTGTCGTCAACATTCAAATTCCACTTTAAGCCATATACTTATATAGTAATATCACGAGGGCGGCGTGTACACAGTACGGTAAAGCAATGCGGGTTCACCCACATCGCAGCAGCAGTCAGCACTAATTAGGTAAGGTATAGAGTATGCCTCAAATGGCGCGATCAAGCGCCTTCGACCTTGCTGGGGCGGCTGCGCGGGAGTGCGTCGCCGCCATTATTATTTTACGAACATTGGTCAGCATTGCAAATATACTACAAATCACCAGTGCCAATCGATAAATTGCTATGCATGCGAATTTCGACTGATCGTTTAGAACTTGAGCACATTTAAGTGCTGTTTTATAAGTTTAATTTTCTAATGATTTTTATCTACTAATGTCGTGCCTTAAAAAGTAAATATTATCACGCCTGTTGACTTGAGAGGACAGAATAACCGGACAATAGGCGCTGTGATTCACCAAGATTCAGCAGTTTGTTGGCAAGCAAAATAGAGATAATTCATTGCAATATTTGCGAACTTAAACGACAATCGTTTGTTATTTGCGATAACCTAGACTTATTAATCTAACCTAATAAGTATTACGCTATTACTGAGGTGTAGAGATTTTTTGAGTTGTCGAGAAACTTAACAGACTCGAGGTCGCTCTAGAAATTATTCTAGTTTGGAAAAAGCTTAATAACACTTTGCCCGACCCGTGACTTGAAACCGGAACCTCTTGATCTAAGCCGAATAGGCTGTCTACTACAACCACGAGGCAGATAAACAAATATATCGGGGTATAACTATAAATGGTGTCTTCAGTTTGATTAGGCGACTGCGCGGGAGTGCGGCATCGGTAGTTTTATTTAACTTATTTATTGGTCTATAAGTTTTGATTAATTCTATTTCTAATAAGCTGACCCCCGCTGCATCATCCAAGGGTAGATTAACATACCATATCGATGGTAAAAAATTGATAGTTTTTTATTTAAAATTTGTTCGATTTGGTTGATTTTTGAGAGATGTTTTAAATGTTTGCTATATAGTCATATAAAAAATCGTACCACAGCGATGGAAAAGAAGAATAGGCTGACTCCTTTGAAGAATAGGCCAACGGCCGCTCTGCCAGGCAGGTCGTAAGAGGCGACCCATTGGCCACGCGAGTCACTACCATCGTGACCACTAGGTGATAGAGTTTTGCATTGTCTCGGCCGGGTTTGGTACCACCGCCTTTCCTATTCCTGCCGCAATAGCGTCAGTGCTTGTAACTATTGTGTTCCGTTCGGATAGTAAGGTAGGATAACTTACTCTCCGAACGGAACACGGCTTATGCATGTGGCATTAGACCTCACCTCAAGCGAGTCACTACCATCGTGGCTACTAGGTGGTAGAGTTCTACATTGTCTCGCCAGGGTCTGGAACCACTGCCTTACCTATTCCTGCCGCAATAGAGTCAGTGTGTGCCACAGTCGTGTTCTAAGTAAGAGAGTAAAGTAGCCGGTAAAATTATGCATGTGGCATTAGACCTCGTCCCAAGAGAGCAACGCAACATTAACATCTTTGGTGTTTATTGTCCGGTTAATTTTAAAATCAAGAACTAAATATTGAATTGAAAGTGCTTTTTAATTATTTTTGTAAAATTATTGCAAGATAGTATAAAAATATTCTTAAAAAAATATCCCATTAAATTTCATGAGAACTGGATTCACTAAGTTGTGTGAATGGGCTTTTCCTCGATCACTTTTAATTTGGGTGAAGGCACTAAAATATTTTCACTCTTTCCATCAGGAGACCCATCTGCTTGTTTGCTATGTTATGATATATAAAAATAAAACAAACAAGTTTGTTTTTCCGTTAGAAACAGATGACCATCGTCCAAATGTGCTATATGTGTGGTAAGGAAATGAAAAGAAATCAGTCCAAAAAGAAGCCAAACAGTAACACACTGACAGTGCTGGCTATTATCAATCATACTGGCTACAAAGCTGTTATGTAGAATGCGTTGAATATACTCAGAGTGAGATCGCATACTGGAAACGTAAACAATGGGCTATAAAGAATCATATGAATGATTACTACTAACTAGGATACGTTTGTGATGGACGACAGAGTTTCGAGATATTTTGCTTTGAAATTTCTTGCATATTATTTGTAGGTTACAAAATCATTTACGACATCGATCTATATTAATATTATAAGTGCGAAAGTTTGGATGTTTGGATGGATGGATGGATGTTTGTTACTCAATCACGCGAAAACAACGGATTTAAATGAAATTTGGCACGCAAGTAGATAATGACCTAAAATAGCACATATGCTATTTTTTATCCTGGAAAAATTAGGAAATAAAACTTGTATAATGTAGCGGACTGCACGCTGCAGCTAGTTAAGGAATAAGGCAGAGAACTGAATGTGACATTTTCTGATTCATACAGACCATTTATCTAATACCTTTAAACGAGCAATTCTTGTATATTCCAAACGATTTTCATGAACGTCACAAATTAAGGGTTTTTCGGGTCAAGGAATTGATTTATCAAGGTTCCAGGTCCAAGAAAAGCTCGGTTCCCAAGATATGGGTATGTGAAAAACCGAGCAAAGCTTCGTCAGCCAGATATTTAATATTAAATACTTTAATTAGTGTTCTACTTTGGAGGGTAATAACAGTTTACCATCAGCATCTTTGATGTCTAAAGACGATGGTTTCTCTTTCCATCAGGGGAGCCATCTGCTTGTTTGCTATCTTATGATATAAAAAAAAACTTAATTTGTAAAAGGTAAGTAAATGATTGTTAACTATAGCCTATAAGTGATGATTATCTCTTTCCATCAGGAGAGCCAATGCTTGGTTGCTATTTTATGACATAAAATAAATAATTACTTGTTTTTCGTATTTGCAGTGAACAATCGACAGGATTATATTTTTATTAATACCTACCTTATTATTGTATGAGGGAAAAAGACACGTGTGGTACGGATCTTAACAGTTTGATCGTAAGAGTAAATCTGCACTCATCTGTCTCTCTTTTCCGTCTCATATGAATGAGACAATAATAATAATAATAATAATAATAATAATAATAATAATAATATCTTTATTTGCATAAAATACGGGTAATGATTTCGGATTTTAATCTATATTAATATTATAAATGCGAAAGTTTGGATGTTTGGATGTTTGGGTTGTTATGCTGGGGCCGCATTGCATCTATCGTCCCGAAATTATATGCGCGCCAAAGCACACGCAGTCCAGAATGTATGCGAATGTAGCCGATATTAGCCGGTCACATCTGCATTTATGGTATCATTGCACGAAGCTTTGTGACGATAGACGCAAGTGAGGCTGAGGCATTACTTAATCACGCAAAGACTACTAAACGGATTTGAATGAAATTTGGCATACAGGTAGACAATGACCTGGAATAGCACATAGCACTTTTTATCTTAACGGTCTTAACAGAAAGTTTAAAGATATCCCGCGAGATTCACCAAAAACTTTTACAGTGTGAACCGGAATGCACGCTGTAGCTAGTAGGATCATAAATGACTTAAGTAATGTAACGTGCACACGAATTTAACTTTCTTTTTATTTCTTTGAAGACGATAATTTAATATTAATTTTGACAATATGCATTAGATTTGTGAATATGAATGTTGGTTCTACGTTTTTTTAAATGTTACTTATTGATTCTATAAATAATTATAATTTTCAGGTTATAATATATTAATAAAATGAAGCAACCGAATTTAATACAAAACAACCACTTTCATACATTTATTTCTATTAGTCGATTTCGCTACGGGATACTCAAAACTATTACCAATAATTTTATTTTATTTATTTATTTATTCTTTATTGTACACCTTTACAAAAGATAGGTAATTATATGAAATATACTACCTACATTATACACAAAAATATACTACTTGTAAGACTTATTAATATCTAAAACTTGTGTAAGCTAACCAAGCTTTATTTTGAATTTTGATTTACTAGTCGTTTCAAACTTGTGATCTCTATTTATAGTAAGTAGGTAGGCACATGATTTTTTACGCAGAAATTAATATCGCCATTACGATGACTGGCCAATGGTATATATTATTTATTAACAATATATTGTGTAGTAAATCTCGAGTTCGCTAAGTAGTAAATGTATGTTGTACAACGTGTAGGGCAGCGCAGGTGCGCGCGCGGCGATGACGTCACGTCCGCAGCGGCGCTCAATGGGCGCGATATGTGGGCCACACGTGTCCCCCCCGGGCCCTATCCCCTCCCCCCGCACCCGCACCCACAAACTGCTCTAATTGCTGACAACTATGGGAAATAGCGCAAATGTGTTACTTTTTATCGCGAAGCGTGTTTACACTTGTGATAATGACAAAATATACCTGCCTGTGTTTTACAAGTGCTTTCGAACTACGAAAGTGTCGTAGGGATTTACGACGTGATTTAGCTTTTTTTACAACATTCTTATTTTGACTTATTAATTTAAGCTTAGTTTTTAATTAAACTGAAATTTCGTCATCAAATGTGCATATTTTTATGGCATATTGACAAAGAAGTAAGAACCAGTATAATTGTATACTTGTTCATTTTTACCGTTTTTTTCACGTTACCTTTGCATAAGGTTATTAACACACACACGTGTTTTTAAGATCAAACTTTTTTGTTATTTATACTGTCAATTACAATAATAATCTTCATAGTCAACATCCTCATCTGAGCCGAAAAAGTTAACAATCAGATTCCTAAAACACTCAAAGTTCTCGGTGTAATGTAACCATATAGATATAAATACTATTTTTATATGCTTATGTATTAATTGAATTCATAGAAAAATCAAAATACTTTTATATATGTACAATTTGGATTTTTAAAGTAAAAGTTATATAAGTAATGTTCATTGTGTACAGAATAATGTACAGAAAATAAATAATGCTGATCAAGTTATTTTTTAATAGAGCTAAATCAAAATTGCTGTATTTATAACAATATAACATTTAAAATGTTATTCTTGTAATTATTTTACAGCTGAATTGGCATTCAATATGAAAACAGCAAAATATATTTTAAAATGCAAATAATATTAACATTTTGAAACGAGATTTCACAGACAATTATTTCTGACCTTACAAGATCGTGTGAATTGCAAACGTTAGGGTGGTCACTTAGTCTGAACGAGGGGAAGAATAACAAGCCCTTTGAGACAAGATAGTAATAGAGGGTCGGTAACGGAAGAACTAACAATGAATACAGATGGAATTTGGTTACGTTAATCTAGTGACACACCGGAAGAAGTTACGCGCTGCTCGCGTATTTGTATTTCAATCCATGAACACAACATTTTATATATATATCTGGAATACGTTTATCAAGTTTACAGTCAAAATCAAACTTCAAAAACAGCTTTTTATTTTAAAATTCTTTTAAAACCTTTTAAAATCGTTGTATTATGAACTAACCAAAGATTTAGAAAGCTGGTTCTACAAGAAAGGTGTCAGACATAGGTACTTGCTCTATGAAAGATCAAAATATATCTTTGCTTTCTAAAGGTATCTTTAAAATAGCATATAGCCCATAAGGCTAACAGCAATTGAGACATTCCGAATTATATATAAGGTGTAGGGCTGTACGCCCTCCGCCCTAAGGGTGTCTCCTGTGAGACCGAACCTCTTCTTAGGGTGGGGTCGTGATTTGCGATGAGAGGGCTAGTGGCATTGTTTTGTCCGTCCGCCGAACCTTGCCCTTGGGCTCAGTTCGCCGAAGGGCGAAACAGGGTTCCTCGTCGCCGCCGGCGGCGACGGTGTCGCGGATGTAGGTGTGTAGTGTTATCGTGTAAACCGTTGGCCAGAGTTATCGGGTCATCGGGATCGGTAAGAACGTGGCGGGGCCTACGTAGTTTGGGATCGGGATTAGGGTCTGGGATGTAGTCAGCCGCGGCTACCACCAGTGGGTTCGGATGCGAGATGACACGATCGAAGTATCTTTTGGAGATGTCTTTGAAATGCTTTGCTAAGCTCGGCAATTCAAGATCGTTATGGAGGTCTACGTTGCGCATATACCACGGTGCTCCCGTGGCAATACGCAGGAATTTATTTTGTACCACTTGCAACGGATGCAAGTCCGTACGGGGGAGGTGGGCAAACGCTACGCAAGCGTAAGAAAGGATAGGGCGTACGTACGACTTGTAAAGTGTCACCTTGTGTCTAAGTGACATTTTACTGCGTTTATTGATTAGATGATATAACCGACCTACAACGAACTTAGCCTTAACTTTCATTCTTTGCATGTGCGGTTTGAATGACATTTTATATATATATATATATATATATATATATATATATATATATATATATATATATATATATATATATATATATATATATATATATATATATATATATATATATATATACTTTTACCGTTTCCCTTCTTATTAAAATTTTTTAAACTTTCAAAGATAATTAAATATAGTCTAAACTTATATTATATTCTGCTGCTTTAACCATGTAACCAGGTGTGTCTCTGCCCTAATCAGACAACTCTACGTTTTAATAAGAAGGGCGTGTTTTGTAGAACATTGACTACAACCAAAGCGTACATTTCGAACGGGGCCTTATTGTCTCCACAATTCTGTGGTCTAGAAAGCAGTGACATAAGAATGCATGCAAATTCATAACATTCAGGGCACCCAAGGCGTGTAATGCGACTTAAGCTTGCAGGTACATTGTTACTGTGAAAGCGTACAATTCGATACAATTGCACATCTCATTTTACTAAATATTTACTTTACAACCTATTTTAAAACCATTCAATGCACTAAAAATTAATAATTTTACCTTACGTTTCTGGTTATTTATTAGAAACAAGCAGATGGATCTTTTTAAAGAAAGGGGAAAACCATCGCCTATAGACACCAAATATGTTAATGGTGCATTGCTGTCCGTGTAGCAGGATTTCATTATCACGCCGGTTACGTTTTGGGGTAGGTGGAATAAACTAAATATTTCATTTCACAACGATTCTCAGGTTTGTCGGTAACGACACGGGTGGTAAACGCATTCGCCGCATTTTAACGACTTGATAAGGTATATTGCTTGTCTCTTGCGATAACTGGGTCCGACAGTGATTTGGATAAAGATAACCCAAGACATGTGGGTTTTACCACACCACTACAAAATTCGGGGATCGAATCTGTGACCCCATTATCTGAGCCGATTAGACTAATTATTACACCACAAGGCAGATATAGAGTATACAAATATACTATGTATTTGGCCAAGTGTTCTTCATTGTTAAAACGGCTGGTAATATTATTGCGTTTTCATTTTCTCCTAAATTTGGGAAATAATTCTCCTGAACGAATAGATGACAATTTTTGCAACCCATAAATATTTTTAGTTCTAAATAAATACACATACTTACACATACATATATGTATGGATCTTTAAGCGAAATCTCATATAGGTGAGGTCGAAATAACCACATGCATGATGCTTAAATTGAATCAGTGTCAAACAAATTCGGAAGCTATAAAATTAGAATCTATCTATATTGTCCAAATTAACATTATAAATGCGAAAGTATGTCTAGCTGTATCGCTTTCATAGCTAAACCGCTAAATCGATTATGATGAACTTTGGCAAGGAGATAGTAGAAGACACGGGATCAAACTTAACTACTTTATTTTCCAAAAGCCAATCCTCAAGGTACCATGTTATGTTTAATCTACCAGCGCAGCGGGCGAAGTTGCACAGCTCAGCTGGTAAAAAATCTAGTAGTTTATTACTTGAAATTAATTTAAAACAAACAATTTAAGTAATTACTTAAATTTAAGTAGTTTATTACTTGAAATTAATTTAAAACAAACAATTTAAGTAATTACTTAAATTTAAGTAATTACTTAAATTGTTTGTTTTAAATTAATTTCAAATAATAAACTACTAGATTTTTTACCAGCTGAGCTGTGCAACTTCGCCCGCTGCGCTGGTAGATTAAACATGACATGGTTCCTTAAGGATTGGCTTTTGGAAAATAAAGTAGTTAAGTTATAATGGAGTGATTATTTTTTTATAGTCAAACTTAACATTTTTATACATAAAAAATACTTACACGCATATACCTATGGTACACGACCCGGGATAGAAACCTAGGACCTCATGCGTCCACAACGAAATCAATATCGCTAGACCATTGAAGTAACGTTTAATAACATTTTAATGAAAATGGAATTATTTTTATTTCAATAAAACACATTTATTCGTTGATAAAACATAAAGGGATATGATAAGACATACTAACGCTAGTCGTGAATCACACAGTTACATAGGTTATTAATATGTAGAGATGGCGTAGCGGCATGTTTCAAGTTATAATAATGTAAAGTATGGGGCCTGGCACGGCGCGGCAGCGCGGGGCGAGGGGGGCGTAGAGGATAGAGCAGGCATTCCGCGGATCTAACGGTGAGTTATTTCGCCGTGCAGTCGCGGGCGGCGCGCGCGGCGTGAATGGCCGCGGATGCAGCGCAAGCGCAGGCTGCAGCGCGCTCGCTTGCGCAACCTCGCCGCATTCCATTCATAGCGGCGCGCGACCGCGACGCGTACTCCCCCCACCGCTCTCCTCCCGGAATGGGCAAACGAGCGCGCTTTTTGAAATTTTAGAGCGTTACGCCACATTTCTTTATAAAGTTCACGGCGGTCGGTCGCCGACGATTCCGCCGGACGTTGACCCGTCCGTGGCTTTCTCCGACTCGCCGTTTACTATTGGAACGAATCTATTAATTGGAGAAACTCAGTTCACACATGAGCGTGGAAAGTGGACCGAAGCTCGAGTGCAGAATCGCACGGCCGTCGTGTCGTTAAATTTAAACCGTAAAACACAAAAGGAGTTCGCATACGGTTACGGTGAGAATCCGTTCGTAAGAATCGCGATGTGTACCGATTTAACGTCGATAACGCAACGCACTGAAGTAAATTGAATGTGGTGTTAGCGTGTGAATTTCACACGGGGGTTTCCCGATATGTAATAGGTATGAATCGCAGAGTGGCGGGTGGTTCGTGCGTGGAGGGCGCGTAGGCTCGCGCTCGGAGGCTGTGTCGGCCCTCCCGGCCGCCGGAGAAATGTCACCAAACGGCATTCCGAAATATTTGAAACGACCTTTATGGCGCGAAAGAAAGTGTGAGGGGTGCGGGGCGTGGGGCGCGCGCGCGACCGTGGGACAGCGGCGCGCGCGCCAGTCGCACGGCGCCCCCCGCCCGCGCGCCTGCCTCCGGCATTCCAGCGCGCCTCCCTCCGAATTTATTCAGCCACGACCCGACCCGAGCGCACACACCACCACATGGCTAAGCCTCCATACTCTGGAGCGCTGCGGCATTGCCACTCGCCAACGTGCTCCCACCCTAACCATGCTAATATTACAATACCATCTTTACCTATTAATCGGTGACCTATATAAAAGAATTTATATTTTATATTAATTAGATACATTCGGTAGCTATGGATAACTTAGTTAACGCAATATACCGTATATATTGATTGATGTCTGATATATTTACTATATTTGATAATTATACAATACATATTCATCTTATTATTTAAGATGTACAACATATTTAGGAATTAATTAAATACATACTTAGATAATTATTAGTAGCAACGTTTGTTTTTATTAGGGACTTATGTTGCTATGGCGATTACGGCAGTCCCACCAGAATAAGCTAATCTACGGTTAAGGCTAGGCAACGCGACAAACGGGAAAAAACTAGTTTGTTTAATCACGTTTTTTGTATTGATTGTTAAATAACAATTTTACAAAAATTACACGACATACCTGAAGATATTATCTAAAGAATGTGCTAACTCATTACATGATAGAATGTACTTTACTCGCTCATATAAAATTCCGAAAACAGGCTAAAAAATCTCTAAAACAAATAATTTGTTAATATTATTTCTAATCTTTCACATGATTTTTATATGGTCATATTAAGTTGTAAATACAAAAAAGAATGTGCTAAATTTTAGTTTTTAGCTGATGTCCTATGTTTATTTATCCGAAAATTAACACGTTTGCCAGCGGTTTCAGAACATACCGCGCCACCCATTTTCTATAGAATTAAAGAGACGATGGGTGGCATCGCAGTTCTAGGCTACTTTTGACGAATTCGTTAAAAGTTGCCTGGTAGCGTTACGCAAGTAATTTATAACTCATAATAATTTACTGTATTAATTTGTATTAATTTACGGTACTCTTGCTTATTATATTAATTGAGGAGTATTGAAATATAATTTAAAATTTTAGTTATTTTTGTAAGGAGAAATATGCTTTAACGGGTTAATTATTATACGATTAACCAACACATATAAACATTTCAATAAGGAAAAATTAAAAAAAGAATATTTCAGTTAGAACTCTACAAGTCCATTGATAACAATATTACTTAAGTTAGAGTTACTTCAGTAAGAAGTAAATTTGCCATGAAATAAGTTCATAAAATAGTTTTTAATCATTGATAAACAGATTTAATGTCATATTGTAGGGCTGTTTTTGCGAAAATTCTAAAACTAATTAGTAGAGTTATTACTCTAGAAGCTATTTATATAAGAATATATTATATAAGAAAATATGTTATCATTTTTTGTATAACTTTTCGTCAAGACCATTAAAACCATTTTTGAGAATTTTTATAATTAGTTAATAAATAATGGGGTACATTCGGATGTAAATTTATAGAAATAAATTTCAGATTTGATTATCACAGATATCAGGCTTGCACTTATTTTTTCAAACAATATATTTGAACTTAATAACACAAATTCTAACTAGAACAAACACTTCATCATGGAAACATTCAAAATCAAAATTGGTTTTTACTTTTCCTTAATAAACTTTATCAAGAAGTTTATAAAGTTCAAATTTGTCTATGTAAACAAATACTAATATTTCACTAATTTTCATAATAATACGACAACGTTAGTTTTAAACTCGAAACAAAAAATAAGAAAGCGTAGATTTTTTAATCGTTATTTAAAATTATGCATCAAAATAATGCAATTTAGATATAGTTAATAAAATTATACGAAATAATACCTATAGCAAACAAGTTTGTAGAAAAATATATAATATATAGAGGTAATATTTTGTTTGTTTGTAGACCGATTTTAAAAATTCTTTCATCGATGTACCATGATATTATTACTGAGTAACATTTTGCGCGTTTGAGTAAAGGGACGTAATGTGTATGGGTCATGTTAATAAAGTCGCGGGGAGTAGCTAGTATATAACATATTTTTAATACGAATTTTGCTATGTTCGGTCAAAAGTAATTTACACAGTAGCAGTAACAGATGTCTTCGTGTTTTATTTATTACATACTAGCTGCAGCGTGCAGCCCGCTGCATTATAAAAGTTATTGGTGAATCCCGCGCGATTGCCTAATTTTCCGGGATAAAAAGTAGCCTATGTGCTATTCCAGGTCATCATCTACTTGTGTGCCAAATTTCATTTAAATCTGTTCAGTAGTTTTTGCGTGATTGAATAACAAACATCCATCCAAACATACAAACTTTCGCAATTATAATATTATAATATAGAATAATATAGATATAGATTTATGGCAAGTACCGTTTTGAATGAGAGTGACACAGCACAAAGTATTCGCAGAATAGTGTCATCGCGCTCCTAATTAATCCTAATGTTATGAATGTGAAATTTTTTTGTTAGGCCAACGGACATATTTTTTATGAATAGCATATATATGAGCAAAACGCTCAAATCGCGTGCTAAAGGAGACTGATACCGTTGCATACAAACTTGGGCCCCTTGTAATAAGATGAATATTATGTTAATTAATAGCTAGTTTAACGATATATAAATACTGAAAATTTTACAGATCTTAGCAATCTGAGAACAGAGATATAAGATATTCACTAGAAGTAAGGTTACGGTACTATGGTATAGTTTAACTCACTGTAACCGTTTACTATTACATAAACAACTGATACTTGTAATACAGGCAACTATGCTTCATGTTTATAAATTGACACAATACTAAAACACACATTTTTGAAATCCACAAATTAAAGGATGCCTCTCTGTAGGTAGGTACGTAAAATAGCGAAGAGTGAAGTCCCCGACTTGCGAGTGCGACTCTTGCGAGCCGTCAGTGATGTCAGTTGTAATTGTCAATTTTAGCTGTATTAAATCCACAGACACTAAATCGTATTAAGTTTGAAGTAACGCAGTCAATCGATTATATAAATTGTATCGATTATATTTTTTCTTTTTATATTACAAATGGTTTGTAAAATAATGATGGTATTTACTGTTGATTATACTAAATATTAATCAAAAATACACTTTTACATATATTTACGAGCTTATATTTCGATTAAAATTATTTACGTAAATCGATTATAATTTTATCGATTATACAATTATAGTACCACAAATTTATTTTCGTGATTTCTTTTTTCTCAGAAAGCGGATTAAGCTCATATTTTGAATTTTGAAATAGAAATATAGTATCATTTTTTTGAACCATACAACCCTTTACATTTGGGCCCAAAAATCCCCGTCTCCTTTGCAAGTGTTTAGCTATTATAAATAAACACTTGTTTGATCTTTATCTGGCTACTTTGTCTGTTACTTTCACTCTTACGACTTTGGTCGTTTGAAAGATATTGACATAAGATCATAGCTCAAATCATATTACACGTAAGAACTTATTAATAGCTCAAGTCTTATTCGTAGTGCTGAGTTGTAGCCGGGCTACGTGGGGCGGGCGCTACGACACCGTTTGTAAGCTCGAAACTCGAAGTATTAAGTGTTTTAATTGGCGTATGCAAAATTTTTCTTATCTGAGTTGTATAAATTTAATACGCACGTTACGACACAGGCACAACTATTGTGTAATTCATGTTAATGGACTTAAAAAACGGCATACTTTTCCAAAATAGACCATGTAGAGCGGGATCTATAAAATCTATCACAGAATTGTTCATAGTAGTTCTTTCTTTTAAAGGCCACGCGTATTTCTTGTGGTTTTTTATGTTATAGTAAATAAGAAAATTTCTGTCGTTAAGGTTAGATACCCATCGTCTCTAGATGCCAAGAATGTTTATGACACGTCGTCATCTGTGTGACGAGTTTTTAAATGCCAAATTTATAAGTTCATTCGACCTTTAGTCTAGTTACCTCTTTAGTCGCAGTCTACAGTGAGATACTTAGGTAGTACCTACTAGCGATAGCGACAAGAACAGCTAAGATGACCGTACGAGATATGGCAGCACTATACCACGCAATAGTCACAATAGTAATGTATGATTGGCTAATCACTTGACTTTTACAAACTGTCTGGTAGGAAGTGGGGGTAAAAGTGGGTTCTTCAAATCGCCTGGCATTTATTTCTCATTTACATGACGACATTTAACATTATTTATTTTACATGATGTAAAACGGCTACCTCTTAATCGGAATACACAAGTCAGAAGCGCTAATGGTATTGCGGTAGAGAAAGTTACGTCCCCTGTGTCTTGGGCGGACTAATATATCTTGCCTTTTCTCACGTTGCATTAGCTGTTTTTAGGACGTTCAGTTCAACCACAGGTAAATGTCAATTTTTTTTAAAAGTTTCTTTGTTTATAAAAACTGCTAATTATTTTTGAAATACAAACTTATTTCTTTAAAAAATGCTTGTAATATAATTACTTCTATTTATATCACAAACAGCATAGAATTTAAAGACAGTTTAAAATATTCCATTTTATAGAAAACGTTGCGATGAAAGTCTTCTTTCACCGAAATTGCTCTGCTTTGAAATATTTTTCACTAGGAATCAGGGCAGAATTCAGTATCGGAGATGAAGTCGCCAGCACAGATAATCTATACGGCCGTGTTAACGTATTGGCGGGTAGCGAGCGAGCGGAGGCGGGTGTCGCAAATAGCCCGTGACGCGGCGGGCGCTGCACTTTCGCGCGGTCATGTGCCCGGCGCCGCGGCCAGACGCTCGTAATCGCTCCTCTATTTAAAAACGTCGTCGGCGACGCCGGCGGCTGGGAATGTGCCGGCGACAATACGCGCGTCAACGACCCCTCGCGGCGGAAACGAAAGGAACTTCCAAGTTCCAGCCCGGAAACTTACGCCTTAGGGACCGCCGTGCTATTTATAATCCACAGGGCTCCGTTGCGCTTATGAAGTTGTGATGTAATTCTTATTTCAGTTGCGTATTGCATCGCTTCAATGAAACTTCAAGAGCTTTAGACCGCAGAGATGAGCTTTTTGTTTGAAACTTTAATTTCGTATCCGCTTTTGAGGTTTTTTTCTTCTCGAACAAAAAAAAATATCATGCAGTTTAACAATTTATTTTATTTGGGCAATGGAATTGGGAACGTGGTAGCTTCAATAAAATAGTTATGAAATATACAAACGAAGTCGATTAAATTGATCCAGTGTGTGAATCAACATCACTATACCTGAATTTTTATGAACCTACTTGATAAAATATACTTCATACTAAAATAGTGTTAAGTATTTTTTGTGTCAGCACTTTATTTAAATTTAACGTCGAATAACCTACTGCTAAAATTGATAGTGCATATTATACATTGATAAACTTTACTCTCCTTTATTACATCAAATTAAAGCACGCCGCAGATGCACATCATTTAAACAAACCCGCAGAAAATCTTTAACCAATAATCAAATGCGATCTATAATATTGCAAGAGAGAGAGAGAGAGAGGGGGGGGGGGACCATGGTCCTTACATCCTTTTTCAAATCACCATAAACCGTCTTGTGACTTTCATAACGTTTTTTTGATCCTCATTTGCATTCTCTCTTTAAATATTTTTCCTTACTAAGCTAAACCAATTGGACTATTGTAGAATTATTAAATTCGATATAAAAGCTATCTCAAGTTGGTTATCGGAAGCAAGAGACCGAGACCCCACTCAGATGGGGATTGGAAATTGCGGGCGATGCAATGAAGCAAAACGGACACCGACTTTAAACGGCCCTTCATAATACAATGTAGTTGGTAATTGTTATTTTACTTGATAATATTTGTGATGATGTCAAAAAAAACAGAACAAAATTATGCGTATTTCCCACGGGAACAATGAAAACTATAGAGGTAAAATCAAAATTGTCTTTATGTTAATTTTGATGTAAACAGTACCAAATTTCAATCAAATCGGTTCAATTGTTGAAATGTGGAGTCATAAAATACACTAAATATATAAACGTGTATATAATTAAAGTTAAAGCTAATATATTTAATGAATACCAAAAAACTGTGATATTTTTATTTTAGCCAATGATAGCATTTTTTTTATAAATAATTGTGGCAGTTACGAGCATAACTAATGTGTAACTAGAGAAAATTTAAGGTGGAACCCGGTACCTATTTCAAAAGTAACATAGGTATCAAGTGATCATTTCTGTTTTTTCTATCATAAGATAGCAAACAAGCAGATGACTTTTCTGACGGAAAGAGACAACCATCGCATGTAGATACCAAAGATCTTAATACAATCTATGTAGTGAGGTGTTGATTCCACTTGCATACGTTTACCGGCTACCCTACCCTCGAAACCGGAATATGACTGTGACAAGAACTAACGCTGTTGCGGCAGAAATAGGTAAGGCGATGATACCAGACCCGGGCAAAACAACGCAGAACTCTACCAACTAGTAGCCACGATAGTAGTGACTCGCATGACCAATCGTTCGCCTTTTACGAACTGCCTACCAGAAAGGCAGATAGTTTATTCTTCAAAGGGAGCTCTGACCAAGGCGGGAGAACTTTGTTTTATTTGGTGCACTTTGTTCAATCATTAGCTGTCCAATGATGTCATACTAACCACAAGATATTGTATAAATTACTTTAACAAATAAATTAGGTAAATAATGATAAGGAGCAACATCAATCTCGTAAATAAACAGAGCGGTGATTTATGGTGAACCGAAGTTTCTAATTATGTTTGGTTCACCTATGGCTAACTTGCAAGAGGCTTGCCACGATATTAATTAGGTACAAAAGATTTAATCTTAGGGAAAACTTAAGGTCAATCAACTATTATTCTTGTACAGAAAACTATGTCAGACGAGCAGACCTGTTAAGTGTCTGCGCCGACAATGTATGCAATGTTTACAAACACTCATAACCAAGCGTTTGACAGCTAGAAAAATATAAACTTGTGGAGTTAGAAAGGATTGCTGGAAAAAAGTATACAATAGAGTATTGTAAGGCTATTATTTTCGCTTACTAGTTTTGTATAAAGCTAGCCAATAAGCAGACAAACATTTTATTACGTAAGTTTACTAGACGAAGTGTTGAAATGTTTCACGTGGTAACCGACTTATTTGTGTTTAGAGCTTTCGCTACTTTTCCCGAATAGGAGGGTAGAGTATGGGAGCTTAGGTATGTCAAATTACATTTGTTAAGTATCATGCACACATATCTTCACACCTGACAAGTGTTATTCAGAGAAGAGAAACTGAGTGCTATACAACGCGGTCCTTGATTTTAGCACATTCTTGACTTCTTTAAGATTGGATTAGGGGTTCTTCTTGGGTTTAGGGGTCACTTAACACATACCTCGGACGAATTTGATCATGCTACACCAGTCTTGGATCTTATTTGATACCTATATCCATCGCATTGTTTATCTGTTTTGTTAGTTTGTCATTTGTCATTCTTTCTAGATTTTAAAATTAACAGAGTATGCCATCCCTTATTTTCACACCGATGCTTTTTTTCAAACTCAATCTTCTTATCACTTCAGAATTATGAACACGACCTGCGCGAGTGTTACGCCAGAGATTCAAATTCAAATATTTTATTCGACGTAGGTACACATAGGAACACTTATCGACGTCATTTATAAGCAAAATTATACATGACAAGTTATACAATAGTTATAAAATACACTAAGGTAAAATACAGAAAAATAAAGACAGCTAAAGAGAATTCTTTGTCTACAGAAATGACTTATACTTAAATATTTTTAAAATAACAATAAAATTTAAGTAAATATAGAAGCAAATCTATACATATAATAAAATCGTAGGAAAGTCAAAACAGAAAACTGTACATTGAATTCAAAAGAATATTTGGGGCGCGATCCACAATCGACATCGAAGTCAAAATTTAGTTTTTAGAATTCCCGGCTGCCTGTCTGTCTCTTTTTCCATATAACGTGCATCAAGGGACATAACAAGGGAAGAGTTGTTATCACTTGAAGATATAATCGTGTGTTGATCTTAAAGGTATATCAGTCTGTTTTGTAACTATTGCTTGCTTAATAATATGACCAAGTGATTACAGGCGACAATAATACAATGTGGAGGAGGAAAACCCTGTGGAGGGGTTTGGTGAGGGCCTATGCTCAGTTAAAACAATCTTTATTGGCTTCAATAATTTAAAATTATGTAAAACTAGCTGTTACCCGCGACTTCGTCCGCGCGGACTTCATTTACTCCGCACAGCTCCTCCCCCGTAGGCGATAGCGTGATAATATGTCTATCTATAGCCTATATGTTGATCCGATCTGTTAGTAATATTCATGCAAAATTTGAAGTAAATCCATGCAGTGCTTTTTGAGTTTACCCCGGACATACATACAGACAAACAGACAAAAATTTTAAAAACTATATTTTTGGCTTCGATATCGATTGTAGATCACGCCACAAATATTCTTTAAAAAAAATGTTTAATGTACAGTATTGACTTTCCTACGGTTTTATTATATGTACCTATAGATATGTTATTCTTTGATTGTTAACAATAAATTAATATTATAAAATTAAAAATCAAAAAATTTCTAGCCTCGTATATTAAAAAATAACGTTATTGGTTTATTTGCTCATTAATTTAGAGTTCCAATAAACAACTTCTTTATATTGACTATATCAATTATTACTATACGTGCTATTTATTCGTATAAGGTGTTGTGAATTTTGTCAGTGTGTTTATATTTTTGCCATCGAGATTGATAAAAATATGCAAAATATAATACAGGTTTATTTAATATTACATATTTCCCAATATTAAAAAAAATGATACTACATAAATTTTCTGCCACAGTAAAGCAAGTGTTTGTATCATATTTTGATTTTGGCAAAGCAGTCAGTAAATCAGCAAAAAATAGAAAATAACAGTCGGTATGTGAATTATGTCCTCGTTAGACACAGTATTAATAACATCTTAGATTTCTATAAGCGATAGTTACTTTTCTGGGTGGAAAGGTAACTATCGCTTATAGAAATTTGCAAAGTAGCATCTGTTTTTTTGATATAGTAAAAAACACGTTTTGGCAGGCAGGCAAATGTAATTACGGCAGTAAAGACGATGGTGGCGAACCCGGAAGCAATGCAGAACTCTGCCACCTCGCTGTCTATATGGTAGTGATATTAGTGTTATTCTTTAAAATAGGTAGGGACCAGCACAGGAGAAAACGTTATATGATAATATAGAAAAATGATAATACATAGAAATATAGCAATTTTTCTCGAAAGTAATAATGTAATCATACTTTTTATTTAACATTGTTATTGACTTGCTAATTAAACCCCTCGTAGCTACCCTTTGTGCTGCATCAATAACCTATTATTACTAAGTAAATTGGGTGTCTCAATTTAAATACGAGGAGTGATTCCCAGCTAACGTCGTTACGGTTGCGCACATCTAGCTTATTAACGAAAAACCGTGTTAAGAAAGTAAGGGCTAACCGGCGATAAGGTTAATAAATATGCGCGCTCATATCTCATAATTAATATGAAATATACCATGACAGCGTAAGTTAAGAAAAATTATGGAAACAACGTTTCTTTAACAAGCTGAACAACATTGTGGGCGATTTCTACGAAACATTGGCAATAAAATACTTTTCTACAGGTTATATAATTATTATTAAAATTATTATTCTAAAAACAACGGTTAAACATCCAAACGGATGCTTAATTTATATTTAATTTAATTTGTATGCATTTTGTTTCAATTATAAGATTGTTTGCCTCCCATCAAAAGTGTCTTCTAAGTGCTCATATACACACTCTGTCATTGATTAAATGGAAGGAAAAGTCGGATAGTACGTACAGAAGTAGATCATCATAATTTAGAATTTCGTTCATCAGTGTTTCATTTTGTTCAGTTTTGTTTTCTTTGTTATTAAAAATTAGACTAAAATTTGAATGAAGTACTAAACAATAAATCAAGCAACAATACTGTGTTCGACACTAAACTTAAGCAAGCTTTTTTGTATCATAAGAAAGCAATCGAACAGAAGGCTGTCTAAAAACTATCTAACTAATAATCAACTACAAACACTAAAGACGTTTATAGTATGTTGCTATTCGAGTGGCCGCGATATGGTGTCATACGTGTAGTTTACCGGCTACCTTTATTTTTAAAGCGGAATAGGACAGTGAGTAGTAATGGCGCAACTGTAAGAAGAGTAATTAAATAGATACCAAGGTAGAAGTATCTTCTTCACGCCCATATCCCCGAAAACGCAGGCGGATATACAACCAGTGCATCCACGACTAGCTGAAGATACTAAGTCCCACAATGTGATCGGTGGCAACCTGTAGCTGTCAAAATTCCGAGCAACGTTGTTTTAATCAGAAAACTGACAAAATAATGTGGAGAACTCGTGTGGCTAACCGACATCGGATCACTAGATCCCAGAGGCGATCAAGGTAGACTTCTACAATAAGTGAGACGTTATAGAAGTTTGTCACCTTGCAATCATGATGGTGAAAGGATTCGTCTCTCAAGTCTTTGATGAGCTAGATCTAAGGCGGATAGTCTTTTCATATTAAAATTAAAAAGTAGTTGATTAATTAAATAACAAAAAGCCGTTTAACCGTCGTGGTATTCCAAGAATTACAGATAACAAGCTCGCTTTCCGGATACAATAAATTTACGACGTAACGAATACTAGGACTTGGGGGTTACAATACGATTCAATCTGATAAATAAACATAAGGGAAATAGTTTACTGAAATAATGATTAAATAAAGATAAGTCATAAGCGCAGTCCCGAATGTAACGGTCAGTACCGGTTTTTACTACTAATTACAATGTTTTTCTAGTTTATAGTTAACTTCTGAATTTAAATTAAGTTTATGCATGGAGTAAATATTTTAATAGGTTGGGTATTCATTTAAATTTCATACCTTATATAGAACTTTTATTTACACTATAATGCTTTAAGTTGTTAATCTTGCATCATCAATTTAAATTTATGTTATTTTTGTGTTAGCACTCACCCCGTGCTTTGGAAATATTGAAAAACCTTAAAAACAACAAAGAAAAATATTGACATGCAGGAATTGAACCTGCGATCCATTCCCTAAAGCCGGCATGCTCTACCACTTAGCTAGTGTCGACAGGCTCGACGTGGCAAAATTTTTCTTTGCTATATGATCGATTCCATCGATTGAACTGATCGCTAGATATACACACGTATAACTAGTTAAATGAGTTCATCGTTACAGATGAAACACATTTATAATTTTGATCAGTACTTTCGTGCTTCTAATTTTTTTTTGTTATAGCACTCACCCTGTGCTTGGGAAAACTTGAAAAACTTTAAAAACAACAAAGAAAAATATCGACACGCAAGGATTGAACCTGCGAGTCATTCCCTAAAGCCGGGATGCTTTACCACTGAGCTAGTGTTCGTAAAGATTTACGGTTCCGGAGACGCAGGAGATTAAAAATATGTTGTTGCAGATTTACTGCTTTTAAATTGTTTACAACATAACAAACAAACAGATAACTCTCCAGATAAAAAAAGACAACGATCGCCTATAGACACAAAAATGGTAATAGTTAGTTGCTAGTGTATCGTGTAATGCAACATGCATTAGTTTATCCTGCAGTCAGAACACAACCGTGACAAGCGTTGATGATATTACGCTACGTAGAAACACAAAAAAACTAACTAATTAATTATATAATAAAAAAAACAAATAGTTTAGTTTCATGGATGCTTGTCATCATTAGTCATTATATAATTTACACATTACTATTTTAAAACAAATAGAAGAAATATAATTATATCTTTTTTGGTCGAGTGAGTTGCGTACCCTCAATATCAAATCGATGAGGCTCGGGGTCGATTACCGACAGGTACCAACATTTGTGTGATGAGTATATATATTTATTATATATACTCATCAAAACCTTTTAAAATCGTTGTATTATGAACTAACCAAAGATTTAGAAAGCTGGTTCTACAAGAAAGGTGTCAGACATAGGTGCTTGCTCTATGAAAGATCAAAATATATCTTTGCTTTCTAAAGGTATCTTTAAAATAGCAATATTTTATATATATATATATATATATATATATATATATATATATATATATATATATATATATATATATATATATATATATATATTATATATATATACCTATATATATATATATATATATATATATATATATATATATATAGGTATATATATATATATATATATATATATATATATATATATATATATATATATTTGTTAGTATTCATGGGTTTGGGTGGCTATTACATATATAATCCACTGTTTATTTGTATTTCTACGTATTGGTATATTTGACTAGCTCTTAAATCAAAATAAAAAAATTTGCTTATTTTGGGGATTAATTCGTGGAATTTGTCCGGCGATATTTAGTTATGTTATGGTAACATAACAGGAATGGGCTTTTGAGATGTACTGCATTTCGCCTAGTTTTATAGCTACAATGGCTGCTACGCAGCTGCTACGAATTGTGCTACCGAAGGCTTTGAGATAAATTAGACACAAGTTGTGCCCATAAAAAAAAATAAAAATGACTGTTTTTGCATCCGCCATTGAAATGAACGTTTTAGTTATTAATGATGTAATGTACACAAAAAGAATAAATCTTTATCAGTATAAACGTTCTTTGTGCTAAAGTTGCGGTTAACACGATGTATAACAAGTCCGAGTGCACATTTTGCGGACACTTCACATTCCTTCTGATTGCGTACCGCGTCCGTGAATTTATTTACAAAGAGAAGACATTCCAGCGGCGTATCATATAACAAAGAGTATCGTTTACAAAAAGTAATCGTGTATGGCTATGATTCCTGGAAACATTGAAGAATTCTAAACTAGGTAGAAGTTTGCGATAACTCGCTCCGGTCAGTGCTACCGCCTTTTATTCCTGCCGCCATTATGTATAAGTTATTGTCATTCTCTTATTTCTAGCTTAGGGATAGAGTAGCTGGTAAAGCCACGTAGGGAGCAAAGCATCATTAACATCTTCGGAGTCTAGAGGCAACGGATGTCGAGCCATAATGAGAGCCGTCTGCTTGTCTGCTAATCTATACATAAAATTGAAGTGTCTTTATAAATGTATATGAATTTTTGCACATTACTTATACAACAAAAAAAAAACAATTAAAAATTTTTCTATAGTTGTGTTCAACTAATCACAAAAAGGGTTGAAACAAATTTTAACGGCACATTCACTGACTGATTTTATACGGAGTAACTTGGGCTACATTTATTTCGATATTTTAATCTCCAAAACGGCTAGCCCTATTAACTTTTAACTGACATAGAGCTCAGATGGTTTTATGAAGAGTGGGTTGGTTTTATAGAAATTTGAGGCTCCATGCAAAAAATATAACTCAGAAGTTCACGCGAATAACACAAAACACAGATGGTGTACATGTTATCAAAAAGAATCATATCGATTTGGTTACCGGAATTGATATAGTTAATCGTATTGGTCTCGGAATAGTGAATAAATTTGGCGGGTGACGGCGTGACGGTGTGACATCGTTTAGTTTATAGGGCGGCGCAGTCGTCTTCGCAGAGGTTGCCCGGTGTCTAGGACCTAGATTCCGCGTATTGTTTTAGTGTAAAGACGGTATGTGGCGCCAAGGCGCGGCGCTGCGATGTTTTATTCAACACAACGCAGGCCGCGACCCGCGCCGCCCCCCGAATTCTGTTAGCCTTGTCTCGTTCCTCGCACGGCCGACTCTAATTACATACTAACATGACCGACTTTGCCGTGTCACGATTATTTCGATTATCGGTAAAGTCAACAACTAGTAATGGCGGACACGGAAAAGTGTCACCGATTTTATTTAAAAGGTGTTACAAGTTAGGTGCTAATCTGGGGATTGGAGTTTTTAACTGACTTCAAAAAAGAATGTCAATTCGTAGGTGCAATGTTGGAATCAATAATAAGTTAACGTTGCATGTCAGTTTACGAGGTCTTGCTAATGTGCAATTTTTACACATAATTGTATGTATGTCTTTAAGTATTTCAAAAAGTACTAGAATCCTTTTTGTATAGGATTAGAAGAGAAGTGAAAATTCAAAATTTGGCCAAACTTCGATGCAACTACATATAATGAAAGTTTAGTTGAATGTTTGGATTTTATTTTAGTAGAGTCATTCGTAAGTCGCTATTACAAACAGTTAAATTACCGTAGTTATGAATGTTTGTTAATTAAAATATTAATTTCAGTATTTTATTTTAACTAATTTTTTTTTATATTAACGAACTTTACCGGCATTTGAAACGAATGTCAATCGAATGTGAATGCTGAAGCTCGGTTAAAGCTCTTGAAATTCGGTTAAACCGAATATTAATCAAATTTTTGGCACATCTCTAACAAGAAGTTATTTCAAAGTTTTAATCATTTTTGAATAACCGAGTGAAGTACTCTGATTCTACTGGAACGATATCACGTTTTATGTATGTACCGTGTACGTTCGTATGTTTGTAGGTAACTCAATATATTGTCGTATAACGAAAAGTCGTAAAGTTTTGGTAAGCAAATTGTTGACAAAAAATAATTTTTAATTTAGAACATGAGTAAAGTTAGTTGTTGCCAAAATATAAAGGCTATAAGATAGATCCCAAAAACCTAATGTCTAAGCAATCGAGAGTGCACCGTTTGAGAATCTCAGTTAAGTTATATTATTAGGTATTAGCCGACCCATGCAGTTTCGCTCGCGAAACGAAACAGGCCATCAATATAAGAATCTTCTTCCATATTTCATTCCTTATTTCAGCCCTGATGGATTGATTTTTTGAAAAAAAAAATATGGGTAAACGGTCAACCCTAAGGGCCATCCCTGAAACTTCCCAAAAATTAGGGTATTTTAAGCTCAAAAGAGTAAAAAATATAAACATAGATTTTTCAGTTCAAATATCTAGTTTGATAAAAATGGCAGTATAGTAATTTTTGAAAAGCTGTATATTTTGAAAACGATGATGGCATTCAACTCAATTTTTGAGATCTAAAATATTGCTTCAGCTAAATAATCGATAGGTTGAAAAATTTCGATTCAATGTCAAAAAACATTTTAATTTTTCAATTTTTTTCAATTTTCTTCATTCATAAATCCCAAACAAATGACCGATCTTGATTAAATTAACGATATTTGACGCAGTTTTTAAAAGAAAAAAGCTGACAAGATTTTTTAAGTCAATCAGTGAATTAACTTGAAAGTTATTTAAAAAAAATTAAGTAAGTTTGCTAAAAACAACGTAATTTTAATATTTAAAAAGCTATAAGTTTTGAGAATTAGATTCGATTTTGATTTTTGAAACGGCATTTGACGTAGTTTTTTAAGTACTAAATATCGTAGAATACCAAAAAATGATTGGTTTAAAAATTTCGAAGCTATGTCGAAAAAACATTTTTTTCAACATTTTTTGTCAACGTTAACTCACAAACGGATGAACCGATTTTGATGCAATTTATGTATTAGACGTAGTTTTTTGGGGAATAGAGCTGATTAGCTTTTGTACTCCATCGGTACATAAATCTGGAAATTATTTAAAAAAATACTGTTTCGCCAAAATATTTTTTCGTTTTTTCGAAATTTCTCAAAATCTCCTGGACCGAATCGGTTCAAATTTTCTAAGTTGAGCGGAATCCAATTGCATGCTATCAAACGCGTTTCGATCGGTCCAGCTGTTCAAATGTTATGAGATGTTTACACACACACACACACATACATGCAGACATACTGACGTTATCGTGAAAAAGGTTTCTAAGACTTCAAAACGTGGACATCTGGTGAAAATTCGATTTTCGAAAATCGGGGTAAAATCAGTAACTTATCTACATACGTAGTGGGAAGTTAAAAAATAGCTCATGTTTGACTCCGTGTCTTCAATTACCTTCTTTTTTATATCATAAGAGAGCATAGATTGGCTATCGAGTCCACTACCATCGTGGCCACTACGTGGTAGAGTTCTGCATTGTCTCGACCGGGTCTGGTACCACCGCCTTACCTATTCCTGCCGCAATAGCGTCAATGCTTGTCGCTGTCGTGTCGTTGTCGTCGTCGCTGTCGTGTTCCGGCTTGGAGGGTAAGGTAGCCGGTAAACTTATTCATGTGGCATTAGACCTCGCCACAAGATAGCAACGCACCATTAACATTTTTGGTGTCTACAGGCGATGATTGACTCTTTCCATCAGGAGACCCATCTGCTTGTTTGCTATCTTATGATATAAAAAAAAGCAAACAAGCAGATGACTCTCCTGAAGCAAAGAGACAACCTTCACCTATAGCACAGAATACTAGACCGATATCTCGGAATGGTTCCGGACAGTTTTCTTCCTAACCAGTCCGAGATATCGCGTCCTTGAGAGTTGATGTATGCGTTGCTCGAATATTCCTTGTATGTAGATTGACTTCTGTTATTCTCCAGTATTCTGTGCCTATAGACAATAAAGATGTTAATGGTGTGTTACTACCCTTAGGGCGGGGTCTAATGCCTCACGCATAAGTTAACCGACTACCTTACCTTCCAAACCGAAACAATATATTGACAAGTATTTACGATATTGCGGCAGGAATAGGTAACGCAGTGGTACCATTCCTGTTCAAGACAATGCAGAACTCTACCACCTAGTAGTCAAGATGGTAGTGTTTGATGTCTCATAAGTGATGGTAACCAATCGTTTGACTCAGAATGGTCTATTCTTCAAAAGGGGATTTGGTAAATTGTATTAAAATTGGTTCAGCGGTTTAGGCGTTAAAGCGTAACAGACAGACAGACTCACATTTATAATATTATTTAGTGTTTCTTTATAGAGGAATTGTAGTCGATTATTGCAGTGTTACCATGTTTATTACGATAGTCGATTGAGCGCATAAATGTGTTCACTGAACACAAGGGGGTGGGGAATAGCGTGTCAAATATCGTGGAATGGTCCATTGTGTGCCGGCAAATGGGTAAAGAGGTCGAGGTTTGCTACCTGACGTCAACAAACTTTAACAAATTCTAATATTAATTGATCGTGACACTAACATAATTCTCTTAAAGCGGTTATTTCCTGTTGTATTATTGATAAACATATGTGTGTGTGTATTATTGATAAACATATGTGCCTAGGGAATAAGAATACCTTTATACAAGAAGATTTTATAAATACACACTTAGTACCTACTGTGCAGCGTACAGCCCGCTGCATTCTAAAAGTTTTTGGTGAATCCCGCGGCAACAACTCATTTTTCCGGAATAAAATGTAGTCTATGTGCTATCTCAGGTTTTCATCTATTTGTGTGCAAAATTTGATTCAAATCCGTTCAGTAGTTTTTACGTCATTGAGTAACAAACATCCATCTATCTAAACATTCGCATTTGTAATATTAATATAGATAAGATAGATTCATGTTACTCGCGACTTCGTTTGCCTGATTCAAAATCATTACTTATTTTTGCGCAGTCGGGTAAGAAATAACATATTTATTAACTCTTGAATATTGTAGCTTCCTAGTGGTAAAAGAATGTTGAAAATTGGTCCAATACTTTTTGAGTTTATTCGTTACAAATATACAAAATATAATGTGTCTAATCTTTACTACTGTCATTGTAATTAGTTCGAGATTCTAAAGATTGATGCTTTTAACATTAGAGCGTTTTTTTGCTAAAGAGAAAGAAGACACTTACATTTATATATATCATTGGATAGCAGCTGAAGGTTCCTTTAACAAAAAGAGAAAATCATTGCCTATAGACACCACAGATGTTAATGGTGTGCTCAGGTGCGGATCTACTTAAGGGCTTTTTGGGCTGCAGCCCAGCGCTCCGAAGATAAAGGCCTCTGAATTCCACTAAAAAAAGGTAGAAGATATTGTGAAAAAGATAGAAGGTAGGTAGAAGATATTGGCGATTGCGAATTTGGTGGCGAGCCACAAATAAACCCGTGTGAGCGACTGTTGGATATAAATAAAAAATAATGTCTTATTTTTTTATAATTATTTATAATATATTTATTTATAATTATTTATAATAATGTCTTATAATTTTGTAATAAGTAGAAAACAATGTTTTGACTTCATATTAATAAGTAAAGAAATCAGGAAGGCCCCTAAGTAAAATTAGCCCAGGGCCCCACAATTTCTCGATCCGCCCCTGGGTGTGTTGCTATCAGTCTAGCCGGGATGGAATGGCAAACGGATAAGTTTACCGAATACGTTATTCTCCAAACTGGAACACGACAGCGACAAGCACCGACGCTTTTTAAGAAGGAACAGATAAGGCGATGGTACCAAACCCCTGTTGAAACATAACAAAACACTACCGCCTAGTCAGTAGTCGCGATGTTAGGCAGTAGTAATACCTACATATAATAAAATCGTAGGAAAGTCAAAACTGTACATTGAATATTTTTTTAAAAGAATACTTGGTGCGTGATTTACAATCGATATCAAAGCCAAAAATATAGTTTTTAGAATTTTTGTCTGTTTGTCTGTAGGTATGTCCGGGGTAAACTCAAAAAGGACTGCATGCATTTGCTTCAAATTTTGCATGAATATTACTAATAGGTCGGGTCAACATATAGGCTACATATTTATCACGCTATCACCTACGGGGGAGAAGCTGTGCGGAGTAAACGAAGTCCGCGCGGACGAAGTCGTGGGCAACAGCTAGTTTTCCATATTAAACTGATCTTGCCATTTACAAGCTATCTAGCAGAAAAGAGGTTTATTTATTCTTCGAAAGAACCGGTTTAAAAAGATGGAAATTGGTTTGAGATTTTTGTAATAGATCTCTATAGAAAGAATATAATAAATAGTCAAAGCTGATTATTCTATGAAAAAAGTCATATATATTGGCATGGTTCCTGAAAATGTGTACATAAGCATGTATTAACGCGCGCAGTGAGATGTGAGGCTCAGTTTAGGTGTGAAGGTCAATGACCGATAAGGTTTGCGTTACACCGACCTGTATCTCCCACCTCTGCACTAAGCGGCCTATCTAGACAAAAATGTACTAAATACTATTCTGTACAATAATTAACTTATCATAATGTACAGATATGAAATAACTATCTACTTACGTAGCTGGGTGCGCCTATGTGATATGTCATATACCTATGATGATAATTCTGGTGTTTCTATGCAATAAAATATTAAATTTTACGGGTAACTGGCTAATACCGAAAATCGGCATTGGGAATGTCATATATTCCGAACATATTCTGGGTGATATGACCTTTGGGATGTTGCACCTCCATTATTTAATTTTTTTTATCACCATTATTTATTTTTTAATTAAAACCATTATTTCGATTCCCTTTTCCTGAGTCGCATAAGCCATAAAGCAATACAAATTTATATTTTAGTGGCCTAGGAGTACAAAGTGAATCCTATTACTAAGATTCCTCTGACCGTCCGTCTGTCCGTCCGTCAGTCCGTCCTTCAGTCACCTGGCTGTATCTCATGAACCGTGTTAGCTAGACTTGAAATTTTCACAAATGATGACAACATAAATAATGTTGTCTTTATAACAAAAAATACTAAAAACAGAATAAAATAAATATTTAAGCACCTCTTACAGCATCACATACAACAAACGTGATTTTTTTTGCTGTTTTTTATAAATAATGGTATATGTAACCTTTCGTGCGCAAGTCCGACTTGCACTCGGCCGGGTGTTTTTAGGGTTCCGTACCTAAATGGTAAAAACGGAATCCTATTACTAAGACTGTCTGTCCGTCTGTCTGTCTGTCACCAGTCTGTATCTCCTAAAATAATAAAATGAAAATATTAAGGGGGTTCCCCATACAATAAACGTATTTTTTGTCGCTTTTTAAAGATGATGGTACGGAACCCTACGTGCGCGAGTCCGACTCGCACCTGGCCAGTTTTTATTATCATAAACTAATTAGACATTGCAAGCATGTTAGAATGTTAGAGTTGGTAAAATTATAATTTATTTGGAAAAATGCGCAAAAAACCGAGATTCGGTTCAATTTTAACCATTGGACTTGCATCATCATATAGCGTGATGCTTAGGGCTTTGGTCCGAAATACCTATAGGTAGAAGTTTAGACATATCTGAGATGTCTCCTGCCGCTGTTAATGTAGTTTTTTATTGGCAGAACCATTTTTAAAATCAATTTAGTACTTAATGAATTTTATACTTCCGCAATCAGTCTTCAATCGATATTTTTTTGCAAAATCTTATTTTTTCTATTAGATATCAAGCATATATATACCGATTAAATTTCAATATGCAATACAGCGCCATCTTACAAATTATTGAAAAAACAGTCGATTTTCATCCATTGGCATTAATATAAATATCACAAATATTTACGAGATGGCGTTATTCGAAATAGTCAAGTGTCAACAAACAGTTCTACTCGTGGAGAGATAATCATCTCCTATAGACACCAAAGTCGTTAATGTACGCACGTGGCGGGATGGTAATAGCATACGCATATTTTAGTTTGGAGGGTAAGATAACCAGTTATATTACCCTCCAAACTAAAACATGGTAGTGACCATTGGGAGCTATTGCGGTAGGAATAAGACGGTGTTTTTTTATTATAAGATAGCAAACAAGCACATGGCTTTCTTAATGGAAGGAGCAAACATTCTCTTAGAAACCAAAGATATTAATTGCTCTATTATCGTTGAGGTAAGGGTATTAATGTCACTTGCTTAAGTGGCTACCTTACCCTACCTACCTTTCCCCGTGTTGGTCCCGGGCTCCTTTGTTGAAGAATAGGCCAACTGTCGTTCTGCCAGGCAGATCGTAAAAGGCGACCGAGTGGCTATGCGCGTCACTACCATCGCGACTACATTCATGCATCGGCTCTGGTACCACCACCTTACCTATTCCTGCCGCAATAGCATCAGTGCTAGTCACTGTCGTGTTCCGGTTTGGAGAGTAAGGTAGCCGGTAAACTTATGCATTAGACCTTGCCACAAGATAGCAACGCACCATTAACACCTTTGGTGTCTATAGGCGATGGTTGACTCTTTCCATCAGGAGACCCATCTGCTTGTTTGCTTTCTTATAATATAAAAAAACCCTCTACACTGGAACACGACGACAACTTTGACACTATTGCGGTAGGAATATGTAAGGCGGTTGTGTAGAATATGTAAGGGTGATTGAGGTTTCAAACATCCGGGCGAGATATTGCGGAACTCTACCACCTATTAGTCACGACGGTATTTACATATATAGCTAATTGTGGGCCTTTTACAAACTGCCTGTTAAAACGACAGACGGCCTATTCTTCAAGGAGGGCCCAAAACTACAGGGTAACTTAACGGTGTTATGAAATCTGGTTGAGACATTGCGGAACAAAGAACTCTACCTCCTAAGCCACATGCATAACCTTATTGGCTACTTTAATCTCCAAATCAGAACATGTCTGTGGCAAACACTGACACTATTCCGGCAGGAATAGATAAGGCGGTGGTGCCAAACCTGGGCAAGTCGTTGTAGAACTCTACCATTTAGCAGTCACGATAGTAGACACACGTTTAACCAATCATTGCTTTTTACGGAAAAAGATCCGCACCAATTCAATATTGGATAAGAACCGCAGGTGGATAAATTCCTGTCGCTTTTTTATGTCATAAGATAGCAAACAAGCAGATAGAGAAACCATCGCCTATAGACACCAAAGATGTTAATGATGCGTTGCTATTCGTATGGCGGGAAGGCAATGCCACATGCATAAGTCTACGGGCTACCTTACCCTCCAAACCGGTACACGACAATGACAAGCATTGAGGCTAGTGTAGCAGGAATAGGTAAGGCGGTGGTACCAAATACTCGGAAGAGACGTCGCGTTGCAGAACTCTACCACCTAGTACAGCTTTGCCTTGGGACTTGAATTGGATGGTAAGTAACTTATAAACTAATATTATAAAGAGGAAAGATTTGATTTTGTTTATTTGTTTGTTACGATTTAACTCAAAAACGACTTGACCGATTTAAACAATTCTTTCACTTTTAGAAAGCTATATTACCCAGGAGTGACATAAGCTACTGTTTTGCCCGACTGATTAAAGGTAAGTAATGATTTTTGTATACGAGAACCAAGTTGTGAGTAACTGCTAGTATATAATAAGGTTAAACTGCTACAATGGTTTGAATTACAAAAAATTAGGTATTCATACTAATATTATAAATGGGAAAGTGTGTGTGTTTGTTTGTCCGTTTTTCACGACGAATTGATGTGATTTTTAAGTGGAGATAGTTAAAGGGATAGAGAGTGACATAGGCTACTTTTTGTCTCTTTCTAACCCCCCACTTCCCTTAAATGAATTTACGCGAGTGAAGCCGTAAGTAAAAGTCTGATTAATATAAAAGCAAAAATAAATACGTCTGTGACCCAATCCGAAAAAACATAACACTTCTTCTAGCATAGTCGGGTAAAATTTACATATGTCATTCTCACAATTCAGACGAATGTAATGACACGGCAAGCTTAAATGCATCAAGATTTTAAGCTACAAAGCGTGCCGAAAAATATACATAGATACAAACATACATATACTCGAAAAACATAATCCTCCTTTTGGAACAGTCGGGTCGGCAAGTAACTGACATAAAGTTGATTAACTTTATGTCAGTTACTTGCCAAAATAGAAAAAAGAGCCAATTGTCAGTATACTCAAGTTTATAATAGGTAGTTAGCAGAATAATTACCGAATTTGTTATTGACTTCCTCTTGTTCTAAGCCTAAAACAGAGGAAGAAAAGTCTCAGTAATATTATAAGTGTGCAAGTTTGTTCGTCTGTTTGAATGTTACTCAATCACCTAAGAAGTGCTGGAATCAATTGAAGGCTTACAGATTGATTACAACCTAAAATAGAACATAGAATATTCTAATGGGATTCATCAAAATAGTTAATAATGCAGCGAGCTGCAGCTCAATCAGATTGTATTTTTATGTATGTATTTATGTATGTAATATTGTTGGAATTGGATAATATCTGAGTATGATGATCTATTGAAGTATTCAAGCACGTGTACTAGATTTCATAAGTGTATGTTAGCCTGTTCGTAAATTTATATGTGTGTATATATGTGTGTCCACGAACATCTCGGGAACTAAAAATCATATTGAGGTAATTCTTTTTAAGTTATGTATATTTCAACTAAGAGAACAGTTAGTCTGTTCTCTTACGTCAAAATCGTTTTAGTAGTTCTTACTGTTTTTTACTATTCAATGTTTATTATTACTTTACCATTTATTATTACTTTGACCACCCCGTTGGTCGAGTAGTTAGCGACCCTGACTACGCAATCGACGGGGCTCGGGTTCGGGCATTTGTGTGATGAGCACAAATGTTTGAACTTCCCGGTTTGGGTATTTATTAAATATATTGTAGTATTTATATATGTATTTCTATGTATTAGTATCGTTGACTAACACCCATAACACAAGCAAATAATTTGCTTACTTTGGGGTTAGATCAGTCAGTGTAATTTGTCCCGTGAATATTTATTTGTTATTTATTATTATTTACCACTCAATAATTAATTGAACGATTTGAAAAATATTTTTTTGCTTGGGAGGGTATAGTTTCCATTTCGTTTCATATAAATTTGGCGAAAGTATGATTCAGGTTTTTTTTACATCATAAGATAGATTTTTGTAAAAAAAATAGCTTATGCGGGACCACGGGTCAAAAATTACCTTCTATTTTATATCATAAGATAGCAAATAAGCAAATGTATCTCCTGATGGAAAGAAAAACCCTATAGACACGAAAGATGTTAATAGTGCGTTGCTATCCGTTGTGTGGTGAGATGGTATTGCTACATGTATAAGTTTACCGGCTACCCTACGACGAGTATCGACGCTATTGCGGCAGGAATAAGTGAGGCGGTGGTACCAAATACTCAGTCGAGACGTTGCAAAACTCTACCACCTAGTAGTCACGATGGTAGTGACATGTATAGCCAATCGATCCCCTTTTACGACCTGCCTGACAGAACGGCAGTTGGCCTATTCTTCAAAGGAGCCCGGAACAACACGGTTTCCGAAATACAGGAAATTGGAAGTCATTGCAGTATTACTGTATTAGATCATTCAATAAGTAAAGGTTAACTATCACTAATTAATCGTAAAAATTATGTTCATTATAAAACAATTATAGTGTTCCATCAGGTTTTAACTATCGGCCTCCCGCTTGATTAAACTCTATCTTTATATTCGCTATTAAAATGTTCAGTATTTAATCATTTATGATAAATACGCAATTATTTTATTAAATGTGTTTTAATACGTATATTAACCTGCAACTGCTGATCGACGATGCGCGACTTTATTTCCGGTATTTTTCAACGTCCTAGTGTCGTTGTGGATAGAGCAGTTGTAGAGTATAAGAAAGGGTAGCGTCTGCCCAAGCGTATCACAAACCTTTTTTTGTGGTTTCGGGAATTGATCTTTAGATATATCTAGCCGCCTTTGAATGCAGCTCCTTTTAGTAGCATTTGGTACACATTAAAACAAATCTTTGGTTTGCTTCGGTGAATAACAAATGTCTCTGTTTCTTAACGTGATAAAAATACTCTCGTCATCTTACTCCTCAACTTTGGTTGAATGATTGGGGGTATCAAAAGATGAGGATGTCAAATTTATATCGAAAATCTCTTTTTGACATACCTCCAACTGGAAATGGTAATATTGTCACGAATTTTTATAGTCTGATGACATATACCCAATTCTCAGGTATAACTACTCGTATTTTAGATTTGCATGCATTTTGTTTTTTTATAAAAGTGTACAGTAACGAATGTTTGTTGGAGATGTAGAATTATGTCAAAATGATTTTTGTGTACCCAAAAGGGTACATTCTCTTAGGTATGATAAAAGGAGATGTCTGATACACATAAGAAAATATTTGGGCAATCTTTTCGAACATTTCAAAACTTCTTAAAAGTGTCTAAAGCTAACGAAGAGCTGTTGTGTCTGAGAAGAAAAATAAAATATACTCTTATCGTATCTCTCTCTATCCTATTTTAATCTCATAACTGTTGTCTTTAATACACGACGTGTGACGACAGGCTAACATTACTAAAATTCGTGCTATTTTCTGAGTAGCCATTTTTTTAGAATATTTTAATTGTGCACATATTTATGGATAAGCATCTCATGCAGCTCATGTTCCAACTTATTTATAAAAGAAAAAGAGTAATAATTATTATAGTTAAATGGATTCAAAGTATTAAATTTCCGATCAAAAAATGTAAACCTATTAGCGCTCAGAACGAGTTAAGGGCATAACTATTGATGTCGATGTAAGGTGCACTTTATCGCGCTATTGTTCGAACCGACAGATTTATAACTTCCCTTTGGCCTAAATAAGGGCCCGTGACCTGAGCACCTCCATTCCTAAACAACGTAAACACAATGTTTATGTACACTTACAAATTAAATTGACATAATATATATAATTTTAATTGATTTTTAATTCAACATGGTTTAAGTTACGTAATGATAAACTTAGAAAAAGATTTTATTTCCATGCGTTAGGATCAATAAAATAAAAACTTGTGTTACATGGTATAACTAAAGTTCAATATCAAAATTTTATATTATTTAGTATATCGCCCTAAGGAACTCCAATAATAAAAAACAAACGTTAGTAGAACACGTTATTAATTATAAGAGCACTATTTCAAAACTTAATAAACGACATCTATCGGTCAAATAAAAAAGCAGAAATAAGTCGTTTCTAATTCTATATTGTTTTTTTTGATTCTAATGCTTTATATTTTCAAAAGTTTTAGAAAAGTCACAAATCCACTTGTTCTTAAAAAATAGTTTGCAACAGTACAAATAATACCGTGTATGTTACTGGTTCCTGCAGCTATATCTGTGATTATCTACAATATATTTGTTCAAATTTTCAGTAGATTTAAAATTTAATTATATTTAAAATACGATTGTAACAAAAGAAGAATTATTTTTATTTTTTAATCTTACCCACTTATACTGAACATCTCTCTAACATAAAGGTTCGATTCTACATTTATGTAAAAGTTTCCACTAGATGGCGTATGTTGACAGGTACAATAATTTTACTTAGGGTGTAGACAGACGGACTGCATTTCAACTGCAATCCGACTGCTAAATGGCAGTTCAGATGCAGTTTGAATGCAGTTGACACGACTGCAATAGAATTTGGTTGGCAGTTCTATCGCAGTCGTGTCAACTGCATCTGAACTGCCATTTAGCACCCTTAATTTTCAAATGTAGTATAAGAGCCTGCTACAGAAACCTTTATTATAACAATAAATACAAATGGAATTTATCGAGACCTGCTATTATAACCATCTTTAGACGTGGCAATATAATAAACAATGATATACCTATGTAGGTATGAGTGATTAAAAATCTAGTATATTTGCTGTCTAGGTATATTATATAAACAAGTGAAAAATTCATCGAAACAAAGGCTGATTTAATTACAAATTTCAGAGTCATTAAAATCGTGCAATGGAGATTATTATAGCTTTCAAAATATATTGATTTTACTGAGCCGCAAATTTGTTAATATTAAAATATATGATGAATAATATTAATTTTACTTACCAATAACTTTCATTGATGAATTTGGGCAAAGACAGATTTAATCCAGCTGGAAAATCACCATCGCCATCTCTGAAATATTCAGAAATATATGTGAATATTTTAAAACTTCTCTTTTACACAATATCGTCATAAGGCGAAGTTCTGACAGCATTAATAATTTACTTTGTCATAATTCCATTGTTCTAACTAGGTACGTCAATAATAGTTTTCCTTACAATTTTACGATTATAATAATATTACGTATGTCGCAGCTCTATTGTTATACATGTGTGAGTGCTATATTAAATGCCTTGCATTTTAATTAAAAAAATTTATTAAAAACTAACATAATTACTTGATTTTAATATGAATGCATAATAACATAAAAGAACAGAAACATGTTTCATGGTGTGAATGTGTGAATTTTATTTTTTCCCAAACGAATGTGATTCTCATGACCGAGTATGTCGGGTGAGCTTACAAGTTAGAATTGTTGACATAATTCACAGAGTTCGTTATCTATGATTGTCGAGTGACGTCACAGTTCCGAGGCATACCGCATAGGCGATGACACGTAGTAGGTGCAGTGGAATGCGGCGCGGCGTGCTGTGCGCGGCCATGTAACGGTTCGCTGCGATCTCTGACGTACATTCCCAGGCTCGGCGGCGTTACCGATCTCCATCCCAAGATAAACGCGGCTCCGATACGAAACCCAATAAGCTGTTTCCTTGAAATTCTCACAAGAGTACCGCTCCTGCGAAAAAAATGACCAAAACCGAACAAAAAAGCCCTTGAATAAGGCGGGAGCGCAAAATAAGAATGGGCCCGGTTCTGGGAAGGCTCAGCGCCGATGCAGTCTTTACAACTTTTATAATGATCGCTTTTTGTAGCACGACCCTTATTGGCTTATCTTGGGAGTAAGAACTGGTGTGGTGCGACGTGCGAAGCGATTTCTTCCCACCGTCTCACCTAACTTCTACCTAGCGGTGTGCGATGCATCGCGCTCGCACGGAAATCGACAATCACAATATACAGATTATGCGTGGACGGAAACGTCGGGGCGCTTGAATTGAATACGATCATGAATGACGGTGGTCACGCTTATTTTATATATGGCTAAGGATATAATAATAACAGATCAGTATAGTAAGGCATTTGCATATAACACACCGGGTTGTCCCACACTATATGATATCGTGTTGGCGATAGTGATGTCGGAAATGACTGTACAATAACTAAGGGCGCACTATTTAGTGGGAGTAAGCGTGGCAAAGGAAACGATTATGAAATTTGCGCCTACGCAGAGAATATTGCAACGGAAGCGGAGGCCGCATCGCTTGTAGTTTGCTTGTAGGCGGTGCGAACAAAACGTCCTATATTCCTTTGGTAGGCATGAATGAGTTTTACTGAATGCAGTGTAGAAGATAACATATTGAGAGCAAAGGTTACTCGTGACCGAAGGGCGCGTATTGATGAGAGTACTACGTCAGCATGAGATGCTCTGACTCAGTGGACTACACGTGTTGCTGACGTCGTATCAGCTGACTCATTTTTCTCTGTATCTAGGGATGACAGGGTATTATGATACAGACTAGGGTATTATGATACCTATTGGAAATCTAGATAGGTTATAATCATCTGGCATGGTACTATTGTGATCTGTAAAATTGCGGTAAATAGCAAAATCTTATACTGGCCTTAAGTGGCTAAAGTTTATTTAAAAAAAGTTTATTTTAAAGTTTATTTAAAAGTTTTAAAAGTACTTAATTTAACCTGTATATGAAAATAAAACATGCCAATAATATTTTTGAGCTTAATACAATAGGCAAATATTTGTTTAGACTCTAGAAAATAATATTAGAAAAGATTATTTAAAATCTAAGAAAATATGAAATTCTAATCTATTTTATATTCTCTCTTTTAAAATACAAAAATATTTACTTATTTTATATGGATGTGTGTCCGTATAATAAATTAGTTCATTAATATTACTAAATAAAATTAAGGTTTTATTAAATTAAAATATTTATGTTTGTTATCATATAAGCATATTTAGGATAAAATAGATTTTAATAGATATTTTCGATAGATTATTTATAATTATAAATCTAAGTCAATCGTGAAAATTCTCAGAGCATCAATAACCGACGAAAGATATATTACTTACGATAGAAAAGTTTTAAAATTCGTCTACTTTTATAACGTCTGACGTAAAAAAGCGTGAAATGATCTATTTATTATCTTTCAACATTTATGTATATTTGTTTTAAATTTACACAAGTTTTAGAATATAGGTATAAAATGTTTCCATATCAAATTTTCTAATAATACCTGTTAGGTATTTAACACTTTAACAAATAACCGATTGTTTAAGAGTAAGATAAATTTGACATAATATAAACTCTATCATAGACTTTAGTTTCTTATTTAAAATAAATCCTGTCAAATTAAAGGAAAACACCGTTTAAATTAAAGATTAAAAACAAATTTAATGTGGAGAAAAATTATCATTTATAGAAGAATAAAAAATAGCCAATGGTTGTCGGCATATTAAGAAATTAGAGCACTGCGCAGACGCAGAGCGAGAGGGATGAAGGAACGGACGTCACTCGGCAGGTGACGTATGTCCTGTCGATAACGCACTTCGGCTGACTTTACTAGACATCTTATTTTAATTTATTATCTACGAAGGTATGAGAAAGATTGGTATCGCTTCGATACGGATATTTGTCACTGACGAATGGAATTTAGAGGATGTAATTTCAGCGGTAAATCAATTATAAAGATTTTTAGGTAATGTCTTTTTTATTATATGAAGAAAACGTATATTATTTGCAACAGAGAAAATTAAAAAGATCACAAAATGTACATGCCATGTATTATAACATTTAAACGAAGAGTTTAAATGACTCTACATTGATTTTTAAATTTATTTTATAAAAAAAATATATCTACCCACATATTTTTGTTTCTGTACAAATATTGTTATAAAAGAAAGTGTCAAGTCTTACGGTCCTAGAAGTGAAATTCCAATATCAAAACTGTAAATCACAATTTTGTTTCACTGTTCACACAACATTCACAGTTCAGCAAGATCGCTGAAGGGTAGAAACGGCACTTGCTTTCAGCACTTCGCGAGAAGTCCGGACTCTAATAGCGAGGTACACTAACAACGCGATAATACAAAAAGAAGTCAGAGGTTACGATGTTATCGATGGAGACATGAATATTCGAAGACGCGAGGGTCACGAGTGAACGGTCGGTGTAGCTTCGCGTCGCGGCGTGAATGGGACGACCGACATTTTATGAATTGAGATCCGCCGCTCATTGACCTGAACGAACGCCGTGTGCGGGGCCGGCGCTGGCCGAGCAGCTGGCACAGCTCGAGCCAGCTAAGGGCTGCGGCCGCCGGTTCCGGCGCCGACGGAAGTGACGTTCCCACCGAACATGGCGGCGCGCGCGCAGGAAGTGCGCAGCTTACCTATCGGGACGTCTCAGCCGACACCACGAACTCAGCCGTCGTCGCGCGAAATGCGCCGAGCGGAACGCGCGGACCCGCATGCGCCGACACCGATAGTCGCACAAGTGCGAGCGCTCACTAACTTGCGAATAAATTATTTGCACTCTTATCTAAAAATATTCGTCTGCAGTGCAAAGCGGTCGCAGGTCGCGAGACGGGCCGGCACGGCCGCACACGCGCACTGCTTACTCGCCGCGGGGAGACTGATGAGGGCAGGCCGCGCCGGCGCTGCGGAGCCTCCGACGCACGCGCGCCTCGCCGGCCGTCCCGCTCGCCGCCGGCACCATTCGTCTAGTGCGAGCAGGATGGCGACTATTCATTTATCACAGTGCTGACTCGTGAACACCAATAGACCGAGGTAGTAGGGACACAAAATATTCGACCTTCACTAGCACGCACACCGGCGCAGGTCGTCGCGACGGGTCGGAGACGCACACAGGCGCACTTGCGAATTGCTTGCTCGTCGCAGCGAGCCGTCGCACTAACCGTTGTACCAACTTTGCCAATTTTTCCAGAAAAATGACATGTAATGTCGCCGTGGACAAAACGCGCCTTTGCCACGTGGTTTGTAATCTCTGTGCTTCATGAACTCTATCAATAAATAGCACAAAATTTAGCAAATAATTATATCAATTATTATAAGTTTATGTTTCAGTTTTGAAATAAAATAAATTTGTTTATTTTCTAACTTTTCACACAGTTTTATAAAATGAAACTGTTTGATTTGTAACCAAAGAAAGGCATTGCTGCCTTATGTATATCAGATATGACAACATATAATGTTAACTCTACCAATTTCTTTTACACGGCTTTTAAATTACATTATGCTGCTATATTAACCAAGTAAAGGCAACAACACCTATGTATATGAAATATGAGTAAGGTGTAATACATAAAATGTTAACTCTACCACATCGTTTAGTAAATATTAAGCAAAATCCTTAATATTATTGGATAAGATTAAAAAAAAACATGCAATTTATACGTACAATTAATTTTTAATCAAGTTTCCAATATATTACAGCATAATTACACAGTAAAAAACTCCTTATTTATCATTTAAGTAGGTACAAGCTAAAACGTGTCAAGTTGGTGCATGAAAATTTTATAATTATTACATTTGTTAATATATCTATACTAACATTAAAAATAATGAAATATGAACAGTAAATCTTTTATTTAATAAATGTTACATCAAATAAAAACAAGAAATTGAATGAAATCAGCGTATATATAATGTTTACAACCTTATCCACCTACCTTCTGATAAAAATAAATAAGTAAATACATGTGAAAATATTAGCCTACACCTTGAACACACCTGCAATATAAGTAATAAATTATTCAATGCATAAAATAAGATTTTTGTTACAGACAAATAAAGTACATGTGTTATTAAACCACATTTTCTCCAAAAACTCTAATTTAAAACATTAACTTGATAATGATTTTGTTAAAAATATATCACTTAATCATTAAATAATATATAAAGCCTAAACTAAAATTTACAACATCAATAATTTAAAGAAGTTAAGAAAAATACCTATGATACAAACACAGATATGATTTTGGCAACACTGCATAACTAGCAAATAAACTAGAATAGGAACTATTGAGATAATATGTAACAACTAAAACAAAAATACAATTATTGGAAATTTTATTTTAATATAATGTAAAAATAATAAACAGAAAGTTGGTGACTCTATAATATATATACCTATATTGTACTTAAATAATTGCATTCCTTAATAGTTAAAATAAATTAACTTACACAAAATATAATATTAAAATTAGTATTAAAAATAAATCTGCTTTTATTAAAATAATTTGTTTATAAAAGTAAGCTTAGTTAAATTAACTTTAACAAATTTATTAAGTCAACATTACCTACTGTCCAACGATTAAATAAAATTCTTTTCCTGTATTATTGAAAATATTCTTTAATAAAATTTTACTGAAATATTAAATTACTAAACAATTCAGATTAAAACACCTAAAATAAAAATTCAATGTAAATCAAGTACCTACTGGCTTTATGTCGAACGTTTCACATTGGCTTACAAAAGAACACAAAATATATTACTTAACAAAAAAACATAAATACAAATTTGTGTAAATAGACTATATTTAATTATTATTTAAAGGATTCAAGCATTAGATTATATAAAACGCTTTATTACTAACAAATTTAACTAAGAAAACCGAAAATTATGTACTATTTGCTTGATTTTTAGGAAGTGTTCATCGATAGTCCATATTGTATAAAAAATATTTAAAAATGTAAAATTTTTTGATAACAACGTATAGGCGCTGAGTCAAAGAGAGGGTTTAAGTCAAAAAAGTGCGCGAAAAATATCTATGAGTGTTGCCACATGCAGGCGTAACGTTGCACGTAAATCGACTCGCCACGAATTGCTGTGCGGCCGTTGCTCTATTTCGAAATCTAACGATTTCTTTTTAAAAGAACACCTTTTTATTATATTTAACAAATTATAATTTAATAAAATATATTTAGTAAAAAATCTTATTATAAACATAAAATAAAACTCAAATATATATATTTTTTAAAATTCATTAATTTATTTTATTTAATTCAATTTAAATTGCAAAAGTGAATAATATATGTATATGAATTTCATTGCGAATACAATTAAAATAAAAAAAATAATAAATAGAAAATGTAGGTGCGATTGTGTTAATAGCGGGGCGGGTATATTGACATTAATTCCGGTACCCTTATCAATACATAGGGTTATATTATCTTATCTTGGTAATATCATATTCACTGATAAGTCACTTTCTGAAACAAATTCTTACCAATCGCTACATTAATAAGTATACTAACATTTGTTTATCTTATCACATTTAAAGCAAAAATATGGCAGTAAGGAACGTTAAATATTATAGAAAAACAATATTTTATTCAGCAAAATCATGTTTTCCCTTTTTCCAACACATACATACATATTGTTTCCACCATAAAGTTTTGGGCAATTTATTCAACGTCATAACATTATGTAACCATTTTCTACCATAAATAATATTTTAGTACCATTACTTTAAAACATTGTGGAATACTCTTTGACTTGTGATCAATGTAAGGAACATCAAATATTATTTTGTCGTTTTGATGTCTTAGTAATGACAAAAAATAGGTGTTTTGGTCAATATACAAATAAACATTAATTAAAATCATTATATAGAAATGAAATATAAGCAAAATATAGATTTCACAATTTAAAAAATGTTTTAAAAACGATAACGACACATAATATTTAAATTACAATAAATATTATTATATAATTTTAGTTATCGCCACGTGTACGAAAGTAAATATAAAAATCTACTCTCTTAAAAGTAAATAAAGAAAGAAAGAAAGAATTTATTTATTTGCAAGAATATTGGTGTTACAAGTTGTTAAAAATAAATTAAGTTACCAACATATTCTACTATTATATGGTGTGCAAATATTTTAAAATTGAAATTATGAAATTTAAAAGTTTCATATCTCTTTTTTAAAACTATAATAGTTATCTTTATCCCATATTTCAGTACGATTCTTACTGTATCTTGTCACATTACTTAGTCAATTACTTATTTTTTCATTCATTCGAAAAATGTAGGGATTGAAATAGTGACGATACAATAATATAAATATTACAAAGTACAAAAATAAATTTAATCGTTTTAGTAAATATTTGGTACGCGAGAAACGGCAACACTAAAATCATAACCGTTAATTTTAAATTTCAAACAAAATTCCGTTAAACAATTAAGCGATTCGCACTGTACTGAATTAATTTGTATTTCTATTTAAAATCTACAAGTAATTCTAATATCTGTTCTAATGTCTTATGAACTTATAATGTCAATATCAAAAGGGCTTATGAGAGTGTAACAGTGATATACGTAAGATGGAACAATGGGTTTGTTTTGTAGAGAACGGGATCGGGAGCAATAGACGAAGGGAAGAGGACTGGCAGCGTGGTGTGTGCTACACTCGTCTTCCCTCAACCGTGACGTCCGGCGGGGTCAGCGTACGCAGGGCCACCGATCGCTTTCTTACGCCCGACAAACGACCCTACGAGATGTCATTCACATGTTTAATATCTGTCCATTGCGGATAACAGAGGTGGTTAAGAATTTTTAAAGTTTGGCCCACTTATGAAATAACGTTTTTGAAGAAATAAAAAAGTTTATTGATAGTATATTTTAGTATACTACGAAAAACTTTTGATTATTATAAAGAGCAGTTTTTTAATAGTATATTGGAAAATACTATCAATAAATTGTTAAAAAAGGTCGGTATTTGCGAATTTTAGCTGTGTGACAGGGCTGTTTGAAATTTTCGTTCAGATAACCTTCAATAAACTAGTCTAAATTAAAAAAAATAAACATATTCTAGTACAAATCGATGTGTGACAATATTTTTTATCTAATGACTGACTAAAAAAAGCAATAAAAAAATATATTTTTAAATTTAAATAAATGAGTTTGGCCGGACCAGTAACAAGAATCAATTTAACTCCAAAATAAGAAAATTATCGTGTTAGTCAAAAACATAAATACATAAGAATGTATATACATACATTCTATACAGATTAAAAAGCTAAACAAATATTGACATCCGATTCCTCTATATCGCTTTTTTTCTGACCTCTCTAATTTCTTTCACATCTGATAATCATTCAATTTATTTAAGACAACTTTAGTTTTATAAAGTTTTAAACGAAACTAGATAAACGGAAGTGACTCCGCCAAGTCGAAAAAAAGAGCAAAATGACACAGCAGTACCATCCTTTTCTCGAAACCATTGAGTTTATTTACTTAACTTTTGCCCTAATTAAATTAATTACCTTTTGTCATACGATGAGCATTTAGCAAAATGCACAGGTGTTATCCGACAGTAAATTGTTGATCATGAGCATCAAAATCATGTGAAGTTTTCTACGCATTATTAATTTTTCTCTGACATGTCAATCCACATATTATGTGTGAATTAACTTAAAGCATTTGTTGGGCACGTACCAAAAAGTTTGGTGTCACTGCAAGAATGCAGAATTAAGTAGTTCTCACATCTACATACAATTCGAACAATTTAGTAGCAGTAAGTATCTCCGACAGGGTAGGCAGAGGTACAACTGTGTGCACCCATGATAAGTCGAAGATACTAATGGCCAATTGCACTGACATTGTCTTAGCTTAAGACAATCCTAAATGGTATGCTGTCACTTCTTGTCTTACATGAAAAGAATGTGACAGCATACTATTTAGGATTGTCCCAAGACAATGTTAGTGCAATCTGCCACTATTCCCACAAAGTGATAGGTGGCAGACCTATTGCCAACCGGGCATTTTCCAATCCCGGGCAACGTTGTTTTTATCAGAAAACTGAGTCATAGTCTCCTCCTAACCTCCTACATCCCTGTAACACTGAATCAGATCTAAATGAGACTAAACCAAAAATATACTTTCTTAAACAAAAACTAATTATATGAATCCGTCTACATATGACGGAGTTATGCATGAACACACATAAAAATATAAACAACCAAAATAAGAACCTGCTCCTTTTTGGGAAGTCGATTGAAAAGATTAAACAGAATTTTTTGGCAGTTTAAAAAAGAAACAATCAGATATTGTAGCAAAGTCTACGAATCAAAATTCACAAAATTCGCAAGTTTGTTACAACAATAAATTTTATTTCTTTAACTTTACGTTTTGTTAGTAGTTTGAAATCATCAATGTAAGCAGATTGATCGCGGCGATGCCTTACACGTGCAGTGTGCAATAGCGGCCCTTCTATTTGTAAACCGGCGCCGAGGGCCCCGCATTCCAATCGTGCCTCGTGCCCTGCGTTCCTCTACCCGTCCATTCTCTACAAACCTCGAATTTCGTAAACACGAACTCTACCATTGCTTTACAATACTATTACACCTGTTGCATTTCCGATATTTGTTCTCTTAGCAGCAGTGAAACGTGTGCAATTTGATAGAGTCGTATTTTATTTATGTGTATAACATTTGTACTTAATATCAAGTTATTAGCAGAAATATTCCTGTAGAAGGGGTTAGCCCCTTCTATACATATAAATGAAGTAAACCATATGTAGATTTTGCTCCGAATATTTTAATCTAGATAAAAAAATTGCTGTTTAAAAACTTTCATTTTCTTTTGATAACTATTTTTATATCATATGATAGTAAATTCAGTAGTTCTCTTGATGGATAGAGAAAACCTTATGTGAATACTGGAGTTGTTAATGGTGAGCTGATATCCGTATGGTAGTAATACAATGTCATATATTTGAATTTGGGGAGAACCATCATAGAGATTGTATACATAGAGTAGGCAAGCTAAGCAATAAGTCATGCTGTCGATAGAGGGAGAAAGAAATTTGGTACTTGTTTCTCTATTGTTCCTATGTGAATACGTTTACTAAATGTATGTTCAACCGACACTATTGCGGCAGGAATAGGTAAACCGGAGGTACCAAAAACCGGGTGAAAGATTGCAGAACTCTACCACCTAGAACAACGAACATGAACGAACAATATAGACATCAAATATACTAATAGTGTGTTGCTATGCGTGTAAATACCACTTCAGTTGCAGTCCTCCGCAATGTAAATTTTAACTGTGCCAAATTTCATACATCACCGTTCGCGCAATTATCTCAAAAAGGAGCTCAAAATTGTTGCTTCACGTTTAGTAAAATGTCATTGCTTGACGTATTAATAAATAAATTTATGTTTACTTGTATAATCATCATGATAAATTTGTTGTATACATAGATAAAAATCAATGTTTTTATGTTTGTCCTCTATGCATTCTGAAACTATTGCTCAGATTGTGTGAAGATTTTGTAAGGTGTAATGGGGACGCCTGCGTACTCCTGCAAAAAATTATATATAAATACATATATGAGTTTACTACCTGCGTAAAATCGGGGCGTTCGCTAGTTATCATTACAATGGAAGATTTGCTAGTTATCATTTCAAAAGAAGGTACGTAAGCATATTTATTCAATTATTATGAAATTGAAGATATTGTCTTGTAGTTGCAAAAGTGCTTAATAATTAAAAATAAATAAATGTTAATAACATAGGTAATAATATTAAATCATTTATTAAGAAATAATCTACATGCCTTGACTTTTAGAATGTATATGAAGTTGTAAAACCTTCTAGTTGTATTTTACACTACTTATCGTCGGCACTTGGTGGAAACTCCATTTGCAGTTTTGTTAATACACTTGTACTGTTTCACAAATTACTTTAAAATTTAATTAATATCACCAACCGGTTTCGCCTTTTACGGCATCTTCAGGGCTAAGATAGTGATATTAATTAAATTTTAAAGTAGGTAATTTGTGAAACAGTACAAGTGTATTAACAAAACTACTTCTAGTTGTAGTATATGAACAAATATTCAGTAAAATCCATACTTATCCATACTAATATTATAAATGCGAAAGTCTGTCTGTTTGTCTGTTACGCTTTCACGGCTAAACCGCTGGACCGATTTTCATGAAATTTAGCATGGAAGTAGTTGCAGAGCCGGGGTCAAACATAGGCTAACTTTTTTTTAAAAAGCAATCCTTAAAGGGTTAAAATAGGGGATGAAATTTGTATAAAAAGCTATCTACACAACATGTTGATCTACTCGCGGGCGAAACTGCGCGGGTCTGCTAGTATGATAATATAATAATAAAGACATATCGCTGAACAAATTACATAAACTGATCTAACCATCGAGTAAGCAAATGATTTGTTTGTGATATGATTAGTCAACGATACGAAATACATATATAAATACTGAAGTACCTATATTTAATAAACATCGAACCCCGGAAATAAAGACGTTTGTACATGTAACGAATCGAACAAGATCCCCATTGACTACGTAGTCAGCGTTACTAACTACTTAATCAACAGTGCGATCAAATAAATAAATAAATAACACTGGACAAATAGAACCAATTAATTTAACTCCAAAGGAAGCAAATTATTGGCCTGTAATAGAAACACATTTATAAATAATCAATACTAAGGACCCAAACCCAGAAATACAAACATTTGTGTGATGGACATAGAACCCTGTCGGGAACCTAACCCGTGGCTCATCAATTCCGTAGACATGTTCGCGAACACCTCTATCAATGAGACAGTCATAAATAAAGCCTAAGGAGGTTCTCAATTAACAGTGTATTTTTTTAATATTATAAGGTAGTAAACAAGCAGAAGGCTCTCCTGACAGAAAGGGACAACCATTGCCTATAGACTCCAAAGATGTTAATAGTGCGTTGCTATCCATATGTCGGGGTGTTAACGTCAGATGCATACGTTTTCAATGAGAAGCACTGACGCTATCGCGGCAGGAATAGGTAAGGCAGTAGTACCATATCCGGGCGAGACGTTGCAGTATTCTACCACCTAGTAGTCACGATGGTAGTGAGTCGTATAGCCAATTATTCGACATTCACGAACTGCCTGATAAAATGGCAAATGGTCAAATCTTCAAAGGGGCCCGGACTCACACGGTAAAGTTTGGGCCATTTCTAGACACCTAATAGATATACTTTCATACTTTTTTCAACATATCCTTAAATAAGTGGAGATTTTTATCTTATAAAGGTGTGTCTAAAAGGCATAGTATGTCGTATTCATACATTAATCGCAATCACAAGGTTATAGAACTGTGAAACACTGCAACATGTCTCCGTATATCTCAATCGCGTTCTGAAACACACAAGTAGACACATGCATGTGGCATCATAACCCCATCATAAAGATAGTAACGAACTATTAGAATCTTCGGTGTCTATAGGCGATCGTTGCCTCTTTCCATCAGGAGAGCATTAGCTCGTTTGCTGCCTTATGATATAAAAAAGTAAATGTCGGCGATATATTCGCCACTATAAAGGTCTAGTTTTAAAAATATATTATAATCTATTATGACATTTTTACTTCAGAAAGATAATATTCTGATAGAGCCCTTATTTTGCGATTTCTGAAAAAGTCTCTATCTAATAATATTTGTAATAACAACCCTAACTTCTCTTATATCACAAATACAAAGGCTTGCATATTTTTTAATTAATAAATAGACATTGCTTGACAAATGATCGCTCGTCTGGATATATGGTCTGCTTTTTTATAAGATAGCAAACAAGCAAATGGGTCACCTTGTTAAAAGAATCATCCCTCATTTATAGACACAAAGTGTGTCAAACGTTGGTATCCGTATGGAGGGATGGTAATGCTAGATGGATACAGATGGAACAGGACAGCGATAAGTACTGACGGCTATTTATTTATTTTCAACTTCATTGTACACATCATGTAAATACACAAATATAAATAAAATTTGGCACAATAGGTGAGTTCATTTCTACTGACGGATATTTCTTCCAGCTAAAATGTGAAAGATGAAGCCGGGATTAATAAAAAAGAAGGAATTGCTTTATTTTATTTTATATTTTTGTTAGTATTAGTATTAGGCATTATCATGGAACATGTAGAAAAACCATATACATGTATGAGCTTCAGTTATTAAGGTAACATTTGTTTGTTTGTAATGAATAAACTCAAAAACTACTGCGCTGATTTTAAAGATACATACATACATAAGCATAAGATAGATACATACATACATACATACATACATACATTTTAAAGATACATACATACATACATACATACATAAGCTGCTTTTTTCCCCTGACTCAGAGAAAAAAGTGCGTTATGAGAGCAAAGTTGTGAGGTGAATAATACATTGATTATGGCAGATTTTCAACCAATAGGCGAACACTATTAAAATAAAAACATTATACAAAAGAGTTTTTCTAATCATATTTCTAAAGCTGTATTCTAAAAGAAACCTTAAATTTTTAATACATCCGCTTTCAGCTTGTACAGATCCACAAATAAGGCTAAATAGTAAGCATTGATAATGAGTAGTACAGAGTACAGTTCCCGCATTCCAATGAATGGTGAGCGGGCAAGCAGCGGGGGCAGGGGGCTCGCATGCCTGCGCGTGCGCCGCTACGACATACACTACTCTTAATAATCGTTACAACAGAGTCTAACAGGTGTCCACTGCACTACAATTTTCTTTATAGTTGACAATAGCATATTAAGTACCATTAATCATGTATAAAATGAGGGTAGACATAAATTCTTTAATGTTTATCGGTGCTTATGGCTTTTTATTTATTAACTAGCTGTTGCCTGCGACTTCGTCCGCGCGGACTTTGTTTACTCCGCACTGGTCCTCCCCTGTAGGTGATAGCGTGATAATATGTAGCCTATATGTTGACCCGACCTGTTAGTAATATTCATGCAAAATTTGAAGTAAATCCATGCAGTACTTTTTGAGTTTACCCCGGACATACATACAGACAAACAGACAAACAGACAAAAATTCTAAAAACTATATTTTTGGCTTCGATATCGATTGTAGATCACGCCCCAAGTATTCTTTAAAAAAAATATTCAATGTACAGTTTTGACTTTCCTACGATTTTATTATATGTATAGATTCATTATAATGGCTTTGGATTCTTATCTATATAATAAAATCGTAGGAAAGTCAATGTATGTCCGGGGTAAACTCAAAAAGTACAGCATAGATTTACTTTAAATTTTGCATGAATATTACTAACAGGTCGGGTCAACATATAGGCTACATATTATCACGCTTTCACATACGAGGAAGGATTAAACGAAGTCCGCTAGAATGAAGTCGCGGGCAACAGCTAGTAAATAATAACTACCGTTCACACTAAAGATATTTTCAGTGCATCAAATGCTTCATGATAATTTTAGCTGTAATAAAAAGCTGTAAGGTAGTAAATATTTTTTTTAAGATAGCAAATAAGCAAATTACTTTTCTGAAGGAAAGAGACAATTATCGCCTATAGGAACTAAATATGTAAATGGTGCGTTGCTATTTGTGTGGTGAGGTGTTACTGTTACATGCATTAGCTTTTCGGCTACCTTACCCTCTAAATCGATACGTGACAGTGACAAGCTACGCTAATGCGGCAGGAACAGGTACCGCGATGGTACCCTGGATGGTAGACCCGGGCGAGACGTTGCAGAACTCTCCCACCTACTTCTAAATAATAACCATCGTTCATACTAAAGATATTTTCACTACATCAAATATTTCAAAATGCCTTTGGATGGAAATAAAAACCTTAAGTGAACTTGCCCACGAAGCTATGTTCTTTTAATATAACAATAAATAAATAAATAGAAACAATGCAGATGCTTCTCTTGATGGAAAAATTATTGTCAATGGACGTAAAACGTGTAAACGTTTCGTGGTAATTTGTGTAGTAAGTAAAGTCACATGTTAAGTTTACGAACCTTACCCTTCAAACTGGAGCACGTCAGTGGCAAGAACTGTTGAGACCGGTAAAGATAAGGCGGTAGAACTGAACCCGGGCGAGACGTAAGACTCTACTACCTACTTGCATCTATTGTAGTGTTGAACATAGATTTTCTTAGCTTTATGCAACAGTGGATTTGCCTTAAGGCTCAGTAGGCCCAAGCCTATAGTTACTAGATATAACAGGTAGCCAATAGGGTTAAAATATAGGTACAGTTACTGTGACAAGGGTATTTCCACACAATATGTTATTTACTTTGTTTCATTTTATCGAAAAATTTTATTTACGTAAGGTTGTTTGTTTTTATCAAAAAAGAAACAACCTAAAGTAAATGAAATATTGTGTGGAAATAATTAAAATGCAAACAAATGCAACAACCAACTCCTAACCTTCTGTATCATTGGATTCGTGAATCAGATTTTCACCAAATTCATATAGGATTAAACGAAATTAATAAAAAGGAGAACCAAATTATTCTTCTGAATATACTGCATTAAGTTTTCTCTTCATGTTATTAGATAGCAAACAAGCACGACCCATCTGGTCTCCTGATAGAAAGAGTCAACCAGAGAGCACAATAATCAATGGAGTCAACCAACGCCTATAGATACCAAAGGTGTTAATGGTGCGTTGCTATCTTGTGGCGAGGTCTAAAGCCACGTATGCATAAATTTACCGGCTACCTTACCCTCCAAACCGGAACACGACAGTGACAAGCACCGACGCTATTGCAGCAGGGATAGGTAAGGCGGTGGTATCAGACCGGGCGAGACAATGCAGAACTCTACCACCTAGTAGCCACGATGGTAGTGACTCGTAAAACCAATCGGTCGCTTTTTACGATCTGTCTGACAGAACGGCAGTTGGCTTGTTCTTCAAAGGAGCCAGGTACCAACACGGGAAATGTATTGTCAAGAGAGTAAATTCTTATGAAGAATCTATATGACGAGAACTAAAAAAAGGGGCGGCTGGTACTACAAGGCTTAAGGCGATTGAGACTAGAAATTCACCTCTGATTTACATGCTACCTAACAGGAAGATAGATAGTCTTTTTCTCAAAAAGGTGGGGTATGAATACGGGAAAAGTGGTTCGGATGAACACGGGGAGAAATTATCAGCCTGATCGTGTTTGTAAGTTAGCGATCTCGATCTCGAGTCTTGTTTATTATCACGTATTGCTACGCCGTAGAATATGTGACAGAATGATCGAAGGCGCATACAGTTAAAAGCATTACATAAATGCAATCGAGATAATCCACAATCTATTTGTACGACAAACAACGTTTTCCTAAATTTATTTCATAAATATTTTTGGGAAATCGAAGCGATACAACTTTTTTTTTAAAAAAACTAGCTGACCCGGCAAATGTTATTTTGCCATAAACATTATTGAATTATTAATATCGCCGTTAAAAATAGTTGATTTTAGAAGGGTGTAACTTTAGGGTTTTATGTAGTTTTCAATGCCAAATCTTAAAAAAATAAAAACAAAAAAGTCTTAAAAATAAAAAAGACAAATAAGGAGTATGAAAGTTAAACCACATATCCGATTTTGATGCAATTTGGCACGGAGATTTTTTTTTTTTTATATCATAATCATATATCATCATAGCAAACAAGCAGATGGGTCTCCTGATGGAAAGAGTCAACCATCGCCTATAGACACCAAAGGTGTTAATGGTGCGTTGCTATCTTGTGGCGAGGTATAATGCCACATGCATAAGTTTACCGGCTACCTTACCCTCCAAACCGGAACACGACAGCAACAAGCACTGACGCTATTGCGGCAGGAATAGGTAAGGCGGTGGTACCAGACCCGGGCGAGACAATGCAGAACTCTACCACCTAGTAGCCACGATGGTAGTGACTCGATAGCCAATCGGTCGCCTTTTACGACCTGCCTGGCAGAACGGCAGTTGGCCTATTCTACAAAGGAGGCCGGGACCAACACGGCGATATATGAAGATCTGTTAAATATATGCTACATTTCAAAAATCAAAATTTAAGGGCCTGAAATAGGGCCTGAAAGTTTGCATGAAAAACTGTATCGACATGTTAATCTACACGCGGACGTAGTTACGCGAGTCACCTAGTAAATTAAGAAAATGCAACTTGCCGTTTTGAATTTTTTGTTTGTTTTTCTTTTGTTTTTTTGCTTTACAATTTACAGCGTGAAATTTAAGAACCAGGGGTACAATCTCATAGTAAAATAAGTTTCTCTGAAACACCCGTTTTCACCGTAATGGTCCCAGGCTTCTTTGAAGAATAGGCCAACCACCGTTCTGCTGGCAGGTCTTAAAAGGCGAACAATTGGCTATGCGAGTCACTACTATCGTGGCAACTAGGTGGTAGAGTTCTGCATTGTCTCACCAGGGTCTGGTGCCACCGCCTTATCTATTCTTGCTGCGATAGCATCAGTGCTTGTCGCTGTCGTGTTCCGGCTTTTATTATCGGCTAGGTAGCCGATAAGCTTATGCATGTGGCCTTAGACCTCAGTACAAGATAGCAACGCACCATTAACATCATTGGTGTCTTTAGGCGATGGTTGACTCTTTCCATCAAGAGACCGATCTGCATGTTTGTTATCTTATGATATAAAAAAAATTAGAGATAGCTTTGTCTGACAGAGGAACGTCTTAAAAGAAAGCGCCAAAAATAGCTGAGACTGCCACTCAGCAAACTTCTATGATTCGAACCGATAGACTTTAAATATTTTGGAAAAATATATATGTAGTGAAACCAGTGCAACTGTTTTATAATTAAAATCGAAATGCAGTTTCACCAAGTGCCAACGATTAATAGTATAGAAAAAATTCTGCTCTTTTTCATATCATAAAATAGCAAACAAGCAAATCGCTTTCCTGATAGAAAGAGACGATCATCGCCCGTAGACACCAAAAATGTTGATGGTGCTTTGCTATCCTTGTGGAGGGGTTTTAATTATACTCTATGCATAAGTTCACCTAATGGTTTATCCTCCAAACTGGAACCCAACAGTGACAAGCACTGACGCTTTTGCGGCAGGAATAGGTAAGGCGGCGGTACCAGATTTGGCTGAGACAATGCAGAACTCTATCACCTAGTAGCTACGATGATAGTGAGTCGTATAGCTATAGTTCGCCTCTTATAAACTACTTAGAAGAATGGCAGATGGCATATTATTTAAAGGGGGCCCGGACCAACACGGGGGATTTTAAGGGCTATATTTCACCGGGAACCCATGGCGGTGCAACCAGTTACGCCACCGTGGTGTCCGTAAGCTACCAAACTAGACACCATACAGACACCAGAGTCGATTCATCACATCAAGACAGTATAAAAATGGACCTCAAAGAGTTAGCACTACTGCTGTATGTGCCTACGTAGGAAAAAAGTGTTCAAGAGAAAGAAGAAACAGTGGTGGGTATATCCTTATTTAGTTGATCGCTGTAAGAAAGGTTCGTCAACATATACAACGATCTAAGAAGATATCCGGATAAGTTTTTCAGCTATGTAAGGATGTACGTGAGGTCCTTTGATGAGTTTATGAATTTGTGTGAAACAAGACACAATATTAAGAAAATCAGTCAGTCAGCTACATACATTTTGTTGGTAGCGGTGACTGGTTCCACCGCCACGTCCCGGTAAAATATAGCCCTTAAACAGCTTACTTCAGATAATTACAGAGATCAGACCGATACACTGCACCACACGAGTGCTGTTCTGGCTTCCCTATTTAATGTATGTTACTAATGATCGCCCTGTGGTCGAAATTCAACCATAGACTAAATAATAAAAATCTCTTTTTTTAATTATGTAAATAAATATCACTGGACAACTTACATGAATTGATCTATTCCAAAAGTAAGCAATTTATTTGCTTGTAGTAAGGGTGTGTCTGTCAACGATACTAATACATACAATAAACATCCAAACCTAAAAATACAAACATCTATGATCATCACATAAATGTTTGTCTCTGTTGGTAATCGAACTCGAGCCCCATTGATGCCTAATCAGGTTCGCTAACCACTCGACCAACGGGGTCTTTGAAGTATATATATTTCGTAGGCAGTTTTTGTGTTAAAAGCTTCTGGTCTCACACACTCTATAGTTACTATTTGAGTACTGGCACCTTAGCCTCCAAACCAGAATATGACAATGAGAATTGACGCTGTTTTTAGTTCTAAGTAGTCACAACTTTGTTCTCGTTACCAATGATCGTTGCTTTCCTTTACGCAGTCGGGTAAAAAAGTAGCTTATGTCACTCCTAGCTTTCAAGAAGTGAAATAATTTTTATAATCGGTCTAATAGCTTTTGAGTTAAAGCGTAACAAACAAACAAACAAACAAAAAAACCAAATCTTTACTGTTTTTTATATTAGCTTAGACTAAAAAGCCTAAAGATACTCACACATATTATATATACACATAATACACAATAATTCCCTAAAAGCATGTATATCATAGAATCTCTGCGATCTGTATCAATATTTCTAATAAAAACGTGCATGTGCCTTATTTAAAAAAAAATATCTCCTTGCATTTTTTCATATGGCGCCGATTTCTTCTTTCATCTCCGTGCCTATTGTATGGTATACAAAAATACCCCAAATCTATGCGCTTATACGTTCAATAGTTTACAAATGTTAACAATACTATTCAATCAAACGCTGTCTAAATGTCTACAATCCATATAAGAATGGTAACATGCCACTCAATTCTGTGAAGAGAACTGTAAAATCGGTCAAAGACGTAAAATTTGTGTGTCAATAAATATAATTGTTGGTTATCTGTCAGATTGTATGGTGGCTCCTTATCACTTTATTGAACTAATCTATATATATAAAAATCAATCCCTATTTTCCTTGGTCACGACATCACGCCTGAATGGCTGGACCAATTTCGGAATTTTTTTTTGTTGTGTTTGTAATTGTAAAGAGAAGGTTCTTATAAAAAAAAAATATTAAGAAAATTGCGCGGAAAATTAGAAAATTTAAGAATACTTAACCACCATATAAAGTTTAATCCCGTAGACTTATATAAATTGTCACGTTGTTTGTCCGCTATGGATTCCTAATATGTAAGGCAAAACAACGTTTGTCGGGTCAGCTAGTTTTATATAATTTTTATGATCGATACTAGGTAATTACAGCCATTTTATTTTATAGGATAGCAAACCAGCGGATAGTTCTCTTGATGTAATGAGATAAATATCGCATATAGATACTAAAGATACAAATGGCGTGATACCATCAGTGTAACAAGGTTGCAATGTCACATGTATAAGTTTACCAACCACTTTACCTTATAAACCAGATTACGACGGCTACAAGTGACGAAGCTATAGCGGTAGGAATAGATAAAGCGGTGATACCAAACCCGAGAGAGCCGTCCCGGAACTCTACCACCTAGGTAGAGTGTAGGCGTAATAATCACGATATTGGTGGTATTGACTATCTATTGGTATAAGGTAAATTTATGTCAAAATTCAAAAATTAAGGGGATTAATGTCGTATCCATCATCATGACATCATACTCAACAAGCACTGTTATACAATCGGCAAGCACTGTCAGCGTGGAACTCTACCATCTAATGAATTTTATGTACTATTGTATAGAGTTATGAATGTGTGCATCAAGTACAACTGCTAACTAATCCATTTTAGTAAGATTTTCAGACCAGAGTAAACAAAATTTATTCTACATATCTAAGTTTTGCCGGTTTCGGGCTGAACACACTATCTTTAACTGTAAAAACCTATAGAAAACTGTTAAAATTATACAATGGCGCCTTGGCTTACTAAGTAAAATGGCGGCATTGAAATATGATATAATATCTATAAAGTGTCCTGCCAAAATCTTAGTTAAGCATTCATACTTAGAATTCTGAGTTAAGACAGTTATCAGGAACACACCCATTATATCGTAGCATAAAACATATTTTTCTGAAAGTTTATGCATAGCCATATGCGTATCTGTATTTGCTATGTGTGTATGTATGTGTGTGCGTGAGGGTGTCTAAAAACAGTTTAATCACGCAGATCCCCCTGCGTGATCAAAGTGTTTTCAGACACTCTTTACAATCGCACTACTACAATTTTTCACTTTTATAGAAACTGTGAACCTATTTGCCAATAAAATCAAAAACATACAACTTCGAACATGGCCAAAAATTTGTGTGGCTAGGTAAGATGGATATACAGATAGTGTTATATTTTCTATTATAATCTATACTAGCTAATATCTTTAGCACAAACATAAATTTTATTTTGTCACTAGCTGTTGCCCGCGAATTCGTTCGCGCGGACTTCGTTTACTCCGCAAGCTCCTCCCCCGTAGGTGATAGCGTGATAATATTTAGCCTATATGTTGACCTGACCTGTTAGTAATATTCATGCAAAATTTGAAGTAAATCCATACAGCACTTTTTGAGTTTACCCCGGACATACATTGAATTTCCTACGATTTTATTATATGTATATAGATTAGACTAAAATATGTTTACAAATTTGTGTAATTTGTATCGAATTCTTTATTCAAAGTGTAAGACAATAAAGTTGAGCCATAAACGTAATAGTACCTACACATGTGTGTATATTATGATATATATCAAATTAATGTAGTGTATGTTATATTTATTTTTATTAATTTGCTGCGTTACTAATGCATCTATATCTATACATATAATAAAATCGTAGGAAGTCAATGTATGTCCGGGGTAAACTCAAAAAGTACTGCATGGATTTACTTCAAATTTTGCATGAATATTACTAACAGGTCGGGTCAACATATAGGCTACATATTATCACGCTATCACTTACGGGGGAGGAGCTCTGCGGAGTAAACAAAGTCCGCGCTAACGAAGTCGCAGGCAACAACTAGTTAATTACAATATTATAAATGCGAAAGTTTGGATGTTTGGATGGATGATACTCAATTACGTAAAAACTACTGAACGGATTTAAATGAAATTTGGCACACAGGTAGATAATGACCTGGAATAGCACATAGGATACTTTTTGTCCCGGAAAATTAGATGATCCCGCGGGATTCGCCAAAAACTTTTATAATGCAGCGGGCTGTACGCGGCAGCTAGTATTATATAAAAAATTAGGGTTCTGCACTCCTCCGCAATGTAAACTTTAACTGTTCTAGATTTCGTACTCCATCGTTCCTATAATGTCGTAAAAAAGTACAAAGTTTTTGCTTTACGTATTAATAAATAGATATGAATAAAAATTTAGCTAATATTTATAGCACATCCATAAATTTTATTTTGTGATTGGACTTATTTTTTTTAACAAATTTGTGTTATTTGTACCGAATTGTTTATCTTTCTAAACACAAGGTGTTCTAATTCAAGGTGTTACACATATCATGATTATTATACTTTTAAAACTTCATATATTTTTATAAATTGAGTCTCAGTGCCTGCAACACCTGCAAGGAATACACGCAACATTTTTTTGATATTATTTGTGACCTTTAATCAAGCCTATAAGCCTGATTTTAGGGTTAAAGGCCCAAGGTCTTTATACTTTATAAAATTAATAGTTTTTATACTGTATAAATATTTACTTTGATAATAAGTTAAATACGGGCCTGATCACGGTTATCATATCACAATAACATTTTAATTTTGCAAAAACCATTTTATCGGAATCTCAACACTGGTGAACAATAATAACAATTTATTTATTTTTTACATCGTTAGATAACAAACAAGCAGACGGTCCTCGTGATGGAAAAATAAACTATCGTTTATTACACCAGAGAAGTTAATGGTGCGTTGCTACTCATGTAGCTAGATGGCAACGCCACATGCATAAGTCTGCCGGCTACCCTACCCTTCAAACCCGGACACTACTATAACAAGCACTGCAGCAGGAATACGTAAGGCGGTAATACCAAATACTCGAGCTAGACATTGCAGAACTCTACTACCATTTGATTGTCACGGTGTTAATGACGTGTATAGCCAATCGGTCGCCTCTTACGATTTTCTTTGGCAGAAATGCAGACGCTCTGTTCTTCAAAAGGGGTTCGGAACAAAACACATGTTATAAAATGTTTGTAAACTAAAATATTATAATGCAGGCTATAGGTATTTTTTAAAACAAGTGACACAGTTAAAGGTCTGGCTATACTGACGCTAATCCACCGCAAAATCTGCGAAGCGAACTGCTTTATTCTTTGAATGTATGTATGTTTGGGTGGCGTTCGGCTCGTTGCATTGGTTTCGCTTCGTAGACTCGCCGTGGCGCCGTTTTGGCTAAAGCTTTAATTTATAGATTTTTATATAAATAGGTAAGCAATTCAATAACTTATTTTCATCGGGTTGTCAAACGAATTACTTACTTATTACGATGAGCTGGTCGATAATCGATAACACCCAACTTTTATGAAAATCCATGTTATGTAGTCCAGACTAAAACTGTTGATTTCACTTTTTTGTTTTATTTTAGTTTTCCCCGTTTTGGTCCCGGCTCCTTTGAAGAATAGGCCAACTGTCCGTCTGCCAGGCAGGTCGTAAAAGGCGACCGATTGGCTATGCGAGTCACTACCATCGTGACTTCTGCATTGTCTCATCTGGGTCTGGTATACCTGTCGCAATAGCGTCAGTGCTTGTTGCTGTCGTGTTCCGGTTTGGAAGGAACGGTAACCGGTAAGCTTATGCATGTGGCATTAGACCTCGCCACAAGATAGCAACGCACCCTTAACATCTTTGGTGTCTCTAGGCGATGGGTGACTTTTTATATATAAAAAAGCTATTTTTTTATATCATGAAGTAGCAAACAAGTAGATGTCCAACAGAAGACTGATTGAATGGGACAACCATCGTATATAGACACCAAACATGTTAATGGTGCGATCCTATCCATGTGGCGTGATGGTAATGCCACTTGCATTTCGTTTCGTTGTCTATCTTACCCTTAAAACTGGAATACGACAGTGAACAGCAAGCAAGGTAACGGTGGCAAATCTGGGCAAGAAGTTACGGAGCTCTACCACCTAGTACCTAGTTAGTGAAACGTAAATCCAATCGTTCGCCTTTTACAAACTGCCTGGCACAATGGCCTATTCCTCAAAGGAGGTCAGGACCAAGACCGGGTAAATTAATTCCGTTTCAGGATTTCTAATATTAACATAAATTGCATTAAATAAGGCTGGTTTTCCTGTCACGCTGACGGTCGGCGCTGATGAGTTAATATGTATGTAGGCATAGGTTGCAATTTTGAGTCACGCTGACCGCTCAGCGCTGACGGCCGTCAGACTACATTTACGCTGGTTTACCTGTCACGCTGACCGCACCCTGACGGTCGCGTCGATTGGTCAATATGTAGGTAATCTGATGGACGTCAGCGCTGAGCGAGAAGCGCGCCACAAAAACGCTACCTATACATACATACATATTGAACCATCGTCAGCGTGCGAGAAAACCAGTCTAAAGTTTCGATACGATTAAGTCCGCCTAAGTCTCAAGATTGTTGATTTTCCCCTCGCAAATTGTAATATGTACCCTCAAATTTATTTCAGATGATGTTGAAATTTACATTATAAGAAAATTTTATGATCATCTACTGAATTGGAATCAAGGAGAATTTCAATTGGTCGGAATATTTTTTACATTTTTTTACCGATATGTTCGTCAATTGTAGACAAATTTGAATTTTTTTGTGAGAAAGATTACATTATCATATTTAAAGTGTTTAGAAGCTAGGTGGTCCCAGATAAAGTAGTTTAGCTATTTAGTAGATTAAATGCATTACGACAAAACGGGAAACTTGAAGTCGTTTATCGCAGCTCTATCATCTTAAAATTATTGGAAATATTTTCGTTGTAAATAATGATCGGAAACTGTTTTAAAACTATGCCTTCGCGAGTTCATAGTTGGGGATGAGCTAGTTTAAAAATCTGCTTTAAACATATCGACGCCCTGCCGAAACCCTTAGACTAATAAGGCTGAATTTTTTATAGGTGTTGTTCTTATGATCTGGATGAGGAATAGGAAAGTATTTTTTGATATTCATCCCCTATGAGGGTGAAATATGGTATGAGATTTCATACATTTACAGTATTTTAATGTATCCACGGATGAAGCTGACTCGCACAGTCAGTAATCTATACGTCATATAATAAAAACGTAGGAAAGTCAAAACTGTACATTGAATACTTTTTAAACGAATACTTGGGGCGCGATCTACAATCGTTATCGAAGCCAAAAATATAGTTTTTAGAATTTTTGTCTGTTCGTCTGTATGTATGTCCGGGGTAAACTCAGAAAGTACTGAATGAATTTACTTCAAATTTTGCTTGAATATTACTTACAGGTCGGGTCAACATATAGGCTACATTTTATCACGCTATCACCTACGGGGGAGGAGCACTGCGGAGTAAACGAAGTCCGCGCGGACAAAGTCGCTGGCAACAGCTAGTCTATAGCAACTAGTAATAATACAGCTATGCTCGATGGCACATCTGATACTAAAGAAGTAAATATGTGAATTTAGATAATATCGGCACTCCTAAAAGAATGGAAATCACCGAAGACCAAATCAATTACATGACTGACTACTCTCTATCTTCTATTGTATTAATTATTTTTAATTAGTGGGATGTTCCTTGTTAAATTGCAATAACATGAAGATATTTTAATAATATATACTTTATTACACTTCAAATGTACACTTAAAGTTATGAATTACCTAAATAAATTTAATTAAATCACGCTTGACTCTAGCAATAGACTTCAACCCATATTTTTTTCTTATTATTTTCTAATCTTTAATCTTAAAATATAATTTTAATTCATTACATAATACATGATTTAGGTTTTATTCAGTGTTGCTTATTTGTAGTAATCAGTATTAGACTGAGCCTGACTTACACCGAAATTAATTCTGTCATTCACTATTCACAGCTGAATGAAAAAAAGTTGTTAGTTTTGATTACCTCAATATGTACCTTACACGATTTATATAAAGTCAAGAATCTTAGGAATGTCATACTACTTAACAACTAGTTTGTCAAGTAGTTCAAATCAAGTCAATCAGTGGTGGGCGGTAGATGAATCGATTAATGAAGTACTAGTGTTTACTGGAATTTTAATAACTGTGGTGCAATCTAAGACTACACCAGACAGGTCACTTTATAGCGTGTGGTTTACTTATGCATAATATTACTTAGTGCGCGTATTTCTAACTTTTACGTCTAGATATAAAGTATGAATGGTATTATAACGTAATCAATAAGCCTGCAGTTCCAAATGATGCGGTAATTATTTCAGTTACCCTAGCTCTGTTTAAAATCTAGCGTAGTTAAAGGTCCCTAAAAAACTTTACATAGATGATATCCAACTTTTTTCAAGTGTTGTTATCATGGGTTTCAAAGCTAGTTTGTCAGCTTTAGCAGTTAGTTTGGACATAGCGAAGGCCTTTGATCGGGTATGGCGCAAAGCGCTTCCTTCCAAGCTCCCTTTTTATGGACTTCCTGTTGAACTCTGCAATTGGGTGACCAGTTTTTTGGCAGATCGGAGCATCAAAGTCATTGTTGATGGCACATGCTCTGAACTTAAACCCGTCAATGCTGGTGTTCCTCAAGGCTGTGTGTAATCACCTACACTGTTTCTTCTGCATTTTAATGACATGTTGCAATCAAGCAACATTCATTGCTATGCGGATGACAGTACGGGTGATGCTTTGTACCGCCGCCGCAGCGGGGTTTTTCAACAAAACGTCAACGAGAACCGGAACAAACTTGTGTCAGAAATCGAAGAACAACTTTCCACAGCCTCAAAGTGGGGTCGAATAAACTCAGTCCACTTTAAGCCCAAGAAGACACAAATTTGCGCGTTTTCCACTAAGAAATCTCCCTTTTTCGTATCTCCTCGTTTGGAAAATACTTCCCTAACAGCCACAGCCAGTCTTGAAATTCTTGGAGTTAACATCCGAGCAATGTTCAATTCCGTCGTCATTTGGAAGGCAAGGCCAAATTAGCCTCAAAAAAGCTGGATGTACTCAGCAGGGCCAGACAGTACTTCACGCCGGCCTATCACTTACAATTTTATAAGGCGCAAATCCGGCCTCATATGGCGTACTGCTCTCACTTGTGAGCGGGGGCTCTTCAATACCAGCTCCTTCCTTTTGACCTCATTCAACGTAGAGTGGCTCGAGTCATCAATAACAGGACTTTTTCTGACCGACTTGATTCTCTGGAATCACGTAGGATTGCGGCTTCGCTCTGCATCTCCTACCGAATCTATCATGGGGAGTGTTCCGAGGAACTTTTTGGATTAATTCCTGCCGCAGAATTTCGCCATCGGACATCGCGACAAAATTCAAAATTTCATCCTCACCATCTCGATGCCTGGAAATCCACAACTGTGCGATTCTCAAGGCACCTTTTCCCCCGCACTATTCCTCTGTGGAACCAATTAACGGCAGTGTTTTTTTCCAAGCGGATACGACTTAGGGAGCTTCAACAAAAGAGCCTACTCTTTCTTAAAAGGCCGGCAAAGCAACTGCAAATCTTCTGATAGTGTGGTTGTCCATGGGCGGCGTTGATTACTTACCATCAGATGAGCCTTCTGTCCGTTTGCCCCCTTTTTTTACAAAATACTAGGTATGTATTACTTATTTATATTTCACTCCTCTGCAGACTTAACTGAATTACAGACTAAACATAGTAACGTTTTTCAGTTAAAACATTTTATATTGCTATCTATAATCATTGGAAACTTTATTTGATAATCAAATAAAAAGATAAGTAATAAAAGCTAGTGATTATTTACATTCTTTTACTGTCTCGCTTTCGGTGAAATTATCCCGCTTTTTCACTCAAAAGTTTTAAAAACTCCGCTTTTCCCCGAAACGAAATTTGACAACGCTGGTCTCGTCTAATATGGTACACCATAGATGAATCATGATAATCTTCAAATAGCGGCTAACGTTACATATTCAGAATAAATAAATATATACAAATTGGACTCTCTGCTTGTACCTTTGCTCATATGGTGCAATGTCACAAATGAGTCATGATAATCTTCAAACGGCGGTTATCGTCAGGCATTAAGAACATGGTTGGAATGCGGATGCTTCCGAAAGTAGTCTCACATCGTTTGATCTACTCTTTTGATCCCATGATGAATCTGTCAAATTGTTTTATTTTTCTAGGCTTCAGTACTTTCAATTAATTCAATTTAGATTTGTATTGGGCTTGTTGTAACTTCATTATTTTAATTTTTTAATCTGCAATATTATATAAGAAAAAGTGAATTTTCCAAAAAAAAAAAAGAATTTGGATTACTATTAATTCGCATATCAAAATTTATTTGGTAAGTCAAAACAGGCGCAAAAGATACTGAGTTATTTAATCGAACAATTATATAAGAATATATATTTAATTATTAACTTACGTTATATAAGCTTTCTTATAACACTTTTCACTTTGTGTTGGCCCGTGTTGGATCGTTTTGCTGTACGTGTCACTACTCCGTGTTGGTACGGGCTCCTTTGATGCATAGGCCCACTTCCGTTTTACCAGGCAGGTCGTAAAAGGCTAAGCGAGTAAATACCATCGTGGCTAATAGGTGGTAGAGTTCTGCATCGTCTCGCTTGGGTCTGGTACCACTGCCTTACCTATTCTTGCCGCAATAGCGCCAGTGCTTGTCAATGTTAAATTCCGGTTTGGAGGGTAAGGTATCCGGTAAAATTATGCATGTGGCCTCGCCCCAAAATAGCTATGGACTAAAAACATGTGTCTATAGGCGAAGGTTGTCCCTTTCAATCAGGATTTCTACCGCAATAGCATCGAAACAAGCGAAATGAACTTAAGCAGTTAGTTTGAATGACCGTTACTGCGAAACCGGACTTTTTGAGCAAAGTGAGTTGTCAGCCAGAGTTCAAGTTAATTGGGTGCTCCTTAAGGTTGTTTCCTGTGAAATTGAACTTTGACTTGGACAGGCAGTATCTTGCCGATAAGTGGGAGAGTAAATAGCATCAGGATTTCGACATTTCACTAACTTTTGACTAGTGTCTCGAGTATTTACAGATCGAGTCGCTACCGGCATTGACGCCAGCTTATGTGTGTGAATGGTGAAGTGTAAGCTATGATGGGTTCATCAGGAAAGAAAAGTATTTATTTTATTGAATTTGGCGTTTGTGCGTTTGGAGAGAGGGCATCTTTGCTCTGATCTAGGGCCGGTGCTGAAAAGGTTTTTAAAACTCCCTCTATAGGGTTGTGCTTCTTGTTAACCTTCTTATTAATAAATGTAAATTAGATTACAATATTTACACGCCGTTCCTTTTATATCATAAGATTACAAATAAGGAGATGCCTCATCTGATGAAAAGAGAGCGCTATTGCTTCTAGGCACCAAATTTGGAAAGCTGCGTTACCATCTCTGATTGATTACACTGAATCCGGGTAACACCTAGGACGGTATTTAACTTAATATAATTTTGCCTTTTAATTATTTAACCCTTAGTGGGTTTTAAATAAATTTAGAACGCTAACGGTAAGTGATCTAACCATTAACAAATCAAAAGACACAAGATAGAACTCGTCGTTGATACTGCAATAACGCGTAACTAACTCCGAAATACAAAAGCATTAAATTTTAGACTTGTATTCGCATGATTATGTATTTTTAGCTTAATATTGATTGGATTCAATTAGATATTATTATATAAGCTCACTAATACACTTTTCTAAACGGCTAAAAGTTAAGATACGTATTTGAATAGTATTGGAGATTTACATTTTTTTCGTTCTCCTGTAAAATTTGCCACATTCGAAATATGCGGTATTGGCTGTTGTTAGTTACGCGGTATTACAGTATCAATGACGCTATGTCATTTGTCGTTTACATAGAGTTAATATGTACACAGAGTAGGCGAGCCACAAGCGCGTATGTAGGTCATCAAATGTACCGTTGATTGAAAGAGAAAGAAAATACATTTGGTATAAGTGTTTCTCTTTGAGGGTTGTAAATTCGTAATGTATTACTTTTGCATGTTAACTTTGATTGTACCACATTTCGTACTCCACTGTTCACGCAATTGTCTTAAAAAGAGGTCCAAAGTTTTTACTTCACGTATTCATATATAGATTTATATTCAACACTCTTTATCGTCGGCACTTGGTGAAACTTCATATTCATACAATATTTTATATTGATAACACTTGTACTGTTTCACAATAAACTTTTATATATATTATCCAACCGGTTTCGCTTATATAAGCATCATCAGGGCAATCACAAATTTAAAAAGTTTATATAGATTTCTCACTCTATCGAGGGGGTGACTTTTTGCTTGGTTCGTCTACTTTACGTATAATACCTCTATGCGTTATAGATATTATTTCAACCTTAGATTTTGTTATTTTTCCCTATAGCTTGTTGATTTCAGATTACACATCTCAATTTTTCTCCTATTTTCGGGCTTTTTATACGTCTGTAAGCAGTTACGTATGAATCTGGTAATTTTTTGCTGCTCACACACGTATAAAAAGCCCAAAAATAGAAGGAAAATTGAGATATGTAATCTGAAATCAACAGGCTATCTACTAGAGTAACCAACAAAACTTAAAAATCGACTAACAAAGTTTTTGACAGATAATTTTGTACTGGTATAGGTCATAGGATAATGTAAACGTTGATACTTAATAAAATATTCGCTACAACTGGAGAACTATTCTAGGTCACTCGGGCCAGCCTCGGATTTTTACGGGAAGCATTATATATCAATTGTCCTATGGCACAAAATTCATAAAAAACCAATCGCCAAATTGATCGCCTCTGTGGTCTAGTGGTCCGGTGTCGGTGTTGACCACATGAGTCGCGGATTCAATTCCTGGGTCAGGCAATTCGAATGTGTTCTTTCAGTTTTCTGTTAAAAACAACATAGCCCAGGTCTTTTAATAACTGCCTGACAGAATGGTCTAATCGTCAAAGTCTGGAATAACTCGGCAAAAGTATGTATAGGTCATATGGGTGTAAAAAGATATTTTTCAATATTAATTAGAACTTTGCCAATAACGTGGTATAGTGTACAATAACATGATATTTTACTGCATTATCAATGAAGGAATGTAATGATGTACCGGTGTAACAACATTGTAAGAGCAGCTTGTAGCGAGGGTGCGGGAGTGACGCGTGCCATGGCAGGTGCGCTTGCGCACCCGGCCACCTTGTTAGAACGGCGAGAATTACCATTACGAGGGTTACCATTTCGAATATCAGCGATGGACAAATTATATATTTAGATTTTCAATTTTATGCCCAATTCAATACAGTAACCTTTTTGAGGTATCCAGCTCTTACCAAGGCTTTGATATCTGATAGTTTGCAGCATAATCATACTTGAGGTAAAAGCGGATTCACTATTCATCCAGAGTCATATATATAGCCACAGCGTCTGAATTTCTCAATTCCATGTTCTTGTTTGAGATCAAATAGAGGGAGAAAGCAGATATAATATTTTAATATTCTAGTTGATAACATATAAGATGTATGTTTGGTGTAACAGTTACATATCTATGATTGATTGTTATCTTTTACCATCCAATTGCTTGGTATTATAACGAGTTATGAAACTAAATAGATAATGTAAAATGGCGATTAATATGCGATAGGGTATATATATTTGCCTGGAAGCAAGTTAGTGACTACAAATGTCTTACTCCACTGACGTCTATTTAAGTCTTCTCTAGATATCGCTATTTCTTTAGTTTGATTGAATTGAAGCCACCTTTCTCTAATTATTAATCAGTTCTTTGAGGGGATCTCCATTTACACCAGTTCCTTATCTTCGTAGTCACTATTTCAGGGTTTTGTCTTGATGATTTTTATTTCAGCAAGTTTTTAGTCCATATATTGTAGCTTTCAAATGCTAATTCTTTAGGCTACTCGTATGTCAAAGGCTTCCGTTATTTTATAAGTTTCAAATAGAGGAAGAAGGTGCATCTAAGAGTCGTTGGCTGAAAAATATTGGAAGAAAAGCACTACGTTTCGATTTCCTTATAAATTGTATAGTAAGCTCTAATATGTCAGTAAAATATGAGAAATACCTATGATATGGTGACCCTAACCGCACTTCAAATTACTGCTTATTTAGGGTTCGTTGCGGGTGTTGCTCTGAATACACATAATTGCTCTTCCTTCGATACCCCGATTTCGTTAATTTCATTTCATTTTATAGTAATTGTCGATTAAAACATTGGAGACAGGTGTAAAGCGTCCACGTTGAATATAATGATTTATTTTAGACATTTTACATTACATTAATATTAAATAATGATAGTGTCATTATTTATTTTAATTTAGTGAAAGATAATGCTAATTAGCTGTCTGAAAAAAAATAAACCAATTTTTTTTTAACGAATGCGTTATAATTTACATATAAGTGTTCACAGCAGGAAAGTCAAAAGCACAAGGCTAATTATGAAATCCATATTAATAATATAAATGCAAAAGTAACTCGGTCTGTCTGTCTGTCTGTCTGTCTGTCTGTCTGTCTCTCCTTCACACCTAAACTACTGAAAAGATTTGGATGAAATTTGGTACAAAGGTAGTTTGAGACCCGAGAAGGGACATAGGATAGTTTTATGCAGAAAATCCACGGGAACAGACACTATGTGGGTAAACCCGGGACTTTTATTTTAGAAGTTATTCCACGCGGACCAAGTCGTGGGCACAGCTAGTACTACATAAATGCTGCGACTACTTTCTACCATGGTATTTATTGCTATGGCTCAAAGTTTGCCATTAAATATACTTTACTCTGATAGATAGAGAGCAGCAGTTTCCCCGTATTGGACCGGGCCCCCTTTAAAGAATAGACCTCTATTGTTCTTCGAGGCAGGTTGTAAGAGGCAAACAATTGGCTATACGTGTCACTACCATCATTGTGTCGGATCTGGTACTAGCGTCTTATATACTCCTGCAGCAGTAGCGCTAGTTTTTCGCTGTCGTATTCCGGTGTCGAGGGTGAGGTAGCCAGTAAACTTGCTCACCACACGGCTTACAAAGCAACATTACTTACTTATCCCCGTGTTGGTCCCCATGACTACTAGGCGGTAAAGTTCGGCTTTGTATCGCTCGGGTCTGGTCGCTTTACCTGTTCCTGCCGCAATAACCTTAGTGCTTGTCACTGTCGTGTTCCGGTTTGGTGGGTTGCTATTTTATGCTATAAAAAAAACATTAATATCTTTGGTTTCTATTGGTTTATTTTTCTATAGGTTGTCTCTTTCCATTAGAACAGCCATCTGCTTGTTTGCTGCAAGCCGGAAATTAGCTTTTTGTAAAGGCTTCTGCAAGACATTAAACAAAGACAATTTGGTTGATCTACAATGCAAACAATCAATTTTGTTAATCCGATCTTTTTGTTAGTCTACGAGATTACCTGGGTGGAAGCTGATAGTGATTTTTCTTTGGTTACTTAAGTTCTTATGAATTGTCATGTGCTATAATTTAAATTTAAATACAAATAGGTACTGCCCGTTTCATACTACCGATAGCATTTTACCAACTGATTTCCCAAAAAGTAAGAAGTTCGGGACGAAAGAAAGGACGTTATCAGTTCAACGTGCATATATTGAATATTGTTGGAATTGGAGAACTCGGCATAAAGCAGCATCTATCGAGTGTAGTATAAACCCGGATACTTACATTCTTTGGTAAGCAGCCAATCCATAGAGCGTATTGTTGTTCAAGGTAAAGTTGAAGCTATTAGACCACGCGGAAGTTCACTAATGTGTTGGACCGAACAAATCAAATCAGCCTTGGGCAGTACAGTACATTTTTACTAGGTGGTAGAGTTCTGCATTGTCTCGCCCGGGTCTAGTACCACCGCCTTACCTATTCCTGCGGAAATAGCGTCGGTGCTTGTCGCTGTCGTGTTCCGGTTTGGAGGGTAAGGTAGCCGGTAAACTTATGCATGTGGCATAAGACCTCGCCACAAGATAGCAACGCACCATTTACACCTTTGGTGTCTATAGGCGATGGTTGACTCTTTTCATCAGGAGACCCATCTGCTTGTTTGCTATCTTATGCTATAAAAAAAAAAACATGAGTGCACGAGGATGACGGCAAGTAGCAAGAGCTGGCGGGCTGTTGTAAGGCGTATTACATCTGCCATTGCTAAAGTACGAGCATGACGATCACGACACTCTGACAAGAGTACAGCGGCAGAGAAGAAGAGAGTATAATGATTTATTTAGGCTTCATTCATTTAGCAATTTCTCACAAACTGAAAACCGTATCAAGATAATTCTTTTTGATTTACTTAAATCATGTATATACCTGATTTAATATACACACAATAACACAAGACAATTACTATAAATTGGAACTTAGGGAAAAGTCCAAGTTTTATCAAAACCAGTTTAGTAGTTGGTTCCGGTCTCCTTTGAAGAATAGACCAACTGCCGTTCTGCCAGGTAGGTCGTAAAAGGCGACCGATTGGCTCTGCGAGTCACTACCAACGTGACTACTGTAGAGTTCTGCATTGTCTCGCCCGGGTCTGGTACCACCGCTTTACCTATTCCTGCCGCAATAGCGTCAGTGCTTGTCGCTCTCGTGTTCCGGTTTGGACGGTAAAGTAGCCGGTAAATTTATGCATGTGGCATTAGACCTCACCACATGATAGCAACGCACCATTTAACATCTTTGGTGTCTATAGGCGATGGTTGACTCTTTCCATTAGGAGACTCATCTGCTTGTTTGCTATCTTATGATATATAAAAAGATATTTATGAGTAAAGTTGATATTTCAAGTCGGTTTAGTTTTTAAAATAACTATTATTAATATTGGTTACTTCAGAACTCGGTTATTTATTGATAAATTTGGAAAAAGATTGTTGTGTTTGGGAAGGTATTCTTTTTATTTAGTTTCATATAAAGGTAAAGATCTGATTCAGGGTTCCATAAATACAAAAGATTGCAGTTTTACTGCGTTCCAATTATTTTGTGTTTTCTTTCTGTCAATCTGCAAAGACTTTACTTGGCTATTCCATATTCTGGATAACATCAGATTGATGCAATGGAATTTGTAATAAATAATAGTGCGATTTTAACGTTGTATAAACGTATAGGAGACTGGTTTAAATCCAGCACGATCGCGGTAGTGCGATTCGTTTTAAATAAGTTTTTAGTTTTTCTGAAATCAAATGAATTTTCCATCTTAACGCCAACACGAATACCAACTAAGAAGTAAATAGAGACATAATAAAAGTAAAGCATCATGAATCCCAATCGCTTTCATGGACATCTTCTGGAATAGCAAACAAGCATGTGATTATCCTGATGGAAAGATAACATCGCCTATAGACACCAAAAATGTTAATATTGCGTAGAAATTTGTGTGGCGATATAGAAATGCTACAGCATAAGTTTATCGGCTAACCTACCCTCCGAACCGAACCACGACAATGACATGCACTGACGCTGTTGTGGTAGGAATAGGTAAGGTGTACCAGACCTGAGCGATACAATGCAAAACTCTACCACCTAGTAGCCTAGTAATGTTAGTGATTCGTATAGCCAATCATCGCAGAATAATCGCTCCAATCCCTAAAATAACTCGTCCAGCACTGACGCTCTTGCAGAAGCAATTGGTAAGGCAGTAGTGCTGAATCCGGGCGAAATGTTGCAAATCTCTACCTCCTAATAAAAACATCCTCTACATATACATATATGTAACTTGTTCCTTGTCCATATTTTCCATATTAATATTATAAATGCGAAAGTCTGTCTGTGACGTTTTCACAGCTAAACCGTTGAACTGATCTCGATGAAATTTAGCATGAAGATAGTTGAAGATCCAGGGTCAAACACAAGTTAACTTTTTTTGAAAAATAAACCCCTAAAAAGTGGAAATAGGGGATGAATATTTGTTCGAAAAACTATATGGACAAAATGTTAATCTAGCAAGTCGACGTCAATATAGAAGGCGCTCTCGCGGACGAAGCTGAGCGTGTTAGCTAGAAATAACATAAATAGTCTATATTCTGGCATCCTTATCAACACGAACTAAAAACCCACTGAGTTTCTTCTCATTGAGTGGCCGCGTTTCGATTGGTATTAATTTTTAAAATGTCGATTCGTCAAAAGTGCCAGTATATTTTTAAATTATTAATTAAACGATATTCATGATAAAAGAAAATAAGAAAGGTGGACTTGTGTATCTAATAGAGGTTTGAAAAGATGGCCTACTATTTCGCCCTCAAGGCTTATGCGTATGAATAGTATATGAAAATAAGAAAGACAGTAGCGACCTTTCTAGTCAAACCACACATGTCTATATAACCTTGAGCTTGTATTCATTGTGCAAAAAATTTATTCGGTATGGTTGCATCTGTCTCGGTCGCAAATGTAAGTATATTTTAAAATTTAAGGCGATAACATACGCCAAACTACGAAATATACTTCTCTTTGAAAGCCTACTTCTCCTAAACCGTTAATCCAATAATTTAAAAAAAATATATACATGTACGTAAAATATAATTAACTTTAAATTTTGAGTTCGTTTTTTCAAATTTCATTGTTATTTTTGACGAAAAAAAATCGAATATCTCTCTTATTTTTACACAAGAATTTTCTTATAACTTCTAAACTACTGAAACGATTTTGGTGATTTTTTCACTTTATTACAGATAATTTATTGCTTTATAAAATTTAAGTTCAACATTTTACAAAATCAATATAGTGTGCCATTAAATCAATAAAAACCTTATTATTTCATTCGCGGACAGCGCTCGCTCCGAAAGTCAGTCTCCCGGTAGCGTTCGTACGAGGAGGCTGTGTCGCACGTCAGCGTATACCGCTCTCCACATTAGAGTCAAAGAGTAATAATACAGATAGTGCGTTTGGCACAGTAATGAGGTTCTGCTGTTTAAAAATTGGACATTTCGTTTACGCTTGAACGTTTTTTATAGTAGATAATGAGTTTGGAGCGGGAAGGCTGATTTTTTACAGAGGTTGTTCTTATGATGTAATTTAATCCCTTAAAGAGGTAAATGGGGCGTTAATGATTGTATTATAAAAAATTGTTTATCACTTAAAATTTAGTATTTATGCTTTTTAATACAATTAAAGAAATTCATATTTTAGATTTTTTTTTAATTTCATCCATCAAAAGGGTATGTGTATATGTTTGTATTAAAATAAAAAGTTTATATTATCTAAACTCTCATAAAATTTAGTACCTGCTTATTCAATTCAATCCAAATTGAAGAAACATGCGCGTAATGAACTTCGGAGTTTCATCCCTTAAAGGAGTAAAAGTGGGTGTTACAATTCATATGAAAAATTAAACGCTTATGGTCAACATAACTTGAAATTTGGTACTTATGTTCTTCAACACAATTTAAAAATTATATATTTAGGGATTTCATACATTTTATTCCTTAAAAGGGTAAAAAAAGCGTTTATGTTTGTATGAAAAATAGATTGTTTATTGTAGAATATTGTAGAAATTATTTAAAACTTAGTATTTATGTTTTTTAACACAATTAAATGAATACGAGTTTAAGGTTTTTTAAATTTATCTCTAAAAAGGATCAAAAATGTGGTTAAGTTTGTATAACAAATAAAATTTGTTTCATCAAAATCTTTTCAAATTTATTAGTTATGCTCTTTACTTCAATTACATAAACGTGCATGTAAGGAAACTTTGAGTTTTATCTCTTAAAGAGGTAAAAGAGGGTATTAAGGGGCTGAAAGCTAGTACTTTATCAACAACTTTGTTTGCGTGTGGACGCTGAATAATATTTGAGACTATTCAGGTACTAACCTACGTTTACGCTTGAATGTTTTAATGGCTTTAGATGGATAAGTACTTTGTAAATATTTTGTATAAGTGTAAAAAAATAAAACAAATAAACAACGAATATAATTCAAGCAAACGACTAAAAAGCAAAACTCTGAAGAAAAAAGATAAAAAACCGGTACTATTTGAAGGTAGTGAAGTCTTCGCAACCAGCATGTTTGTGTGAAGAGAGTAATGAACGTGCAGGAAGCAAGAAAAATTTGCAAGGATCGTGACATATTGCACTCGGTTCTCTTTGCCTACCTCGTAAAGGGACTGGCGTGAATATATATCGTTGTTGTTGTTGTTTTAGCAATAACCAAGACCGACTGCTTTATGTGCTCATCCGAGGCATGGAAGTGGTAACACACCAACCGCCAGACTCCAATCTGCTACTGAGATTTTTTAATTTTCGAAAAATACCTTAAACCAAACTTTAGGTTATCCCCTTGACTACGAGGTAGTTATTATAATCAGTAGTTATTTTTTTCGACCTTGGTTTTTTGCAACACATCAACTCGGTTTTGGAACTACCACGTTACATATTCCTGCCGCAATAGCGTCGGTGTTTTTAACTGTCGTGATTAGGTTTTGAGGGCAAGGTAAATATATGCATGTAACATTCTAACTCTGCTATATGAATAGCAATGCACCATTAACATTTTTGGTGTCTATAAGCGATATTTATATGTTTACTTGTTTGCTATCATAAGAAATGAAATAAATATAAATTAAATATATTAGACATACAAATCGTCTAAATTAATCAACCTGTTTAAAACTTTCCTTTTAATTTAATTGAAAGCATACAGATATAGTTTTAATTAAATTAAATCTCTACTTTTTCTTACGAGATTTCGACACAAAAACTTAAATTTTTAAAGGTTATTTAAAAGATCACTTTTTACAAAATCACATTTTCAAAGGTTTTGTGAAAATTGTTAATTGTATGTATTAAAATAAAGTGCTACACGAGATATATTGTATATTATAAGATAATGGGATACGTAAAAGTCATTATTGTGTAAAATTGTCATATAATTCTTTTGTCGATTTTCGATATTTACTATTTTTTCTTTTGATATTTATCGTTTTTATAAAATGAATCGATAAATGACCGAATATCGGTTATGGGTTTTGAGTTTGCCAACATTCATTTGATTCATGATGATAAAAGTTTATATAGGTAAACAAAAATGTTAAAACGTATCTGCACCCACTGTATATACTCTTTAACTTCTGGAGATTTCGGCGTGCGGAATAGTACTTACGCTGCGCCTGTCACTAACACAAGGTCGTTCGCAGGTGTAATCGCCTTAAATATCCATCTTTTATAAAAGCATATTGTTAGATCGTTAATCTCATTTTTATAGACCGTCGTAAATGTGTTATATCTTTTATTTGTTTAAATCTTGGCATTTTCCATTTATACTAATGAAAAAAAGTGTATTATAGAACTTGACACCGAATAAGCTGATGGTTCAAACTCCGGGGATACATTATCAGGCTAAGATTCATAGTGCGTTGTCGCTATAAGACTTCCTATTTCTTGTATCGGTCCGGGCTCCAATTTAAGATACATGTATAGGTATAATATATATAGAATATTATGCCTGACAGTTCGTAAAAGACGAACGATTATGTATACGTGTTCCTATCATCGAGATTACTAGATGGTAGAGTTGCACATCGTCCGCTCGGGTTTTGATACCACCTCTTTACCCATTCCTGCCGCAAAATGTCAATGCTTGTCACTGTCGTGTTCCGGTTTGGTGAGGTTCCGGTAAACTTATGCATATACCGTTCCAATATCGCAAATTTCTACGCACCATTAAAATTTTTAGTGTCTATAGGCGATGTTATCTTTCCATCAGCAGAATCACCTGCTTCTTTGCTATTCCAGGAGCTGTTCATGAAAGCGATTGGGATTCATGATGCTTTACTCTTATTATTCCACCACATGGACAAATGCGACATTCACACCTTTGGTGTCTCTTTCCTTGAGACAACCATTGCCTTAGTCTGCTCCTTTGTTATCTTATTAAATAAAAAAAACAGCGAATTAAGTGATACCTAATTCTACTAGATCTTATATAGTTCATGCGAATATATGTTTGTAAGATCTATCTCGCTTTAAAGTTGAACTTTATATTTCTACTTAGTTGTCGAAAATATGTAAGAACTCTAGAGCCCTAAGTGTTCGCCCGAATGATCACAATTCAGCGAATTAGGTGGCTACATGTAGTCGCGGGTTTATAAGAGCGCGTTTATATAAACCGTAAGAAACCATGGCAGGGGGTACTATTAATGACTGATTTGTTAAAAATCTGATTGATCCTACTTGTAAATTACTTCTGATTTTATTGCAACTAATTAGAAGTAATATCGAGTTTAAATAAACGATAAATTTGTTTAACAAATAAGACTCCATATACTCTAATGTATAGATTCGATCTTTGTGAAATATATTTTAATCCTTGAGTTAATTAAACTTAATTAATTAAACGCAACGCAACGCAACAATGGTATTGCGTTTAATTAAAAACGTAATTAAACGCAATACTGCGGCATGGGTTCTTTACATGACTGACTTGTTAATGATCTGTTTGATCCTACTTATAAATTTCTTCTGATTTTATCGCATCTAATAAGAGGTAATATTAAGTTTAAATAAATAAGATTGACGGAATGCCATTTTACAACTACGATAAATTTGATTGATAAATAAGATTTGATTTATTCTCATGTTGGGATTCGATCCTTGTGACAGGGATAATAATCTTTGAGTGTTAGTGAAAATCTGGAATATAACAAGACAGTGGCAAGTACAGATTTGACGTCATTAGGAATAGCTAGGTTGATGAACAGCAACCCAGAAGGATCGTCCCTGAACTTTGCCACCCACTTCATCTCCCAAGTGGGTGATAGAGTTCAGTGACGACGCGTTTATGATGCTTAACGTATGTTTCTCTCTTATGGGATGTTTCTATCCATAAGGTATTGATTTCATAATTTTCGACCCCTCCCCCGCCTTTGTCACAGATGGTCACATGTGTGAATCACATATACACATAAAGGGAAAAATTTAAAACCACCATAAATATTTTTATTTCCAAAAGCAAAAGGCTATTATTAAAAATGCGAAACTTAGTTCAAAGACTTTAAACCGAATTTTACGAACTGCCTAGCAGCATGGCAGATTATTCTTTCTTCAGTATTTACGGGTAAGGCCTGGGTACAATTCCTAGACTAGTCGATTCTCTTTTAACAGCTTAAAAAACAATTTGCCTAAGGACATGGTCGATAGTTGATCTACTGTCACATCGTGAGGATACGGTTTGGTAAACGTTTGTGAATTAGTTACACTTTTATTCATCTCTTCGGGGATATGGGGGTGATGGTATAAATATTATTTGTTTAGTAGATTAATTGTATGAATAATTTAAGTTAAGCACTGGTTTGCATAGCTTCACAATTTCCTATACTAAATAAAGCATTTAACATAATTGTTTATGTCATTGACGTAGATAAATACATCATTTAAAGTAGGTAAGAAAGAAAGAAATTATTAATGGACAAATTTACCGTATAAAACAAATTATATTCTAAGTTAAAATTCTAAGTTAAATTTTATTCTAAGTTAAAAACAAATCGAAGCTTTTACTAACAAACTTATACCTAAAATTTTTAGAAATAATTTTAGAAATAAAAAGCAAGAAGTTATAGTGATAGTGACTGGTAATTTGAGTGATAAGTTTATAATAACAATTTTTAGACAGTTCTGTGTAGATGACCTAATCTGGTACATACCTAGTCAGGTGGGTTACAGAAAAACTAAAAACTATTTAGAGATAGTCTTACTCTACGTTTTCAAAAGAATAAAAAATATTTAGAATTTGGATTCAAATCCATGAACTGTCCAATATCTGTACTGAAGCTGGTGGTAACATTCGATAATTGAGGCGACATAAATGATTAATAGAACGTTTATCCAGAACACTTAGGATTCCGTAGGTGCTAATAAAGGATCTGGTATTTAGCTAGAATATTAAAAAAAGCAGACTTCTATTTTTTAATATTATAAAATAGCAAAGAAATTACACATGGTTTTCTTGTTGAAAAAAGAAAACCGTTGCCTATAGACTTGGAAGATTTTAATCGTTCGTTATTATTCGTGAATAGGTAAAGTGGTGGTAGCAAACTAAGGCGAGCCGCGAGACATGGCAAAACGATAACGATATCGTTCGCTTTTTACGAACTGCCTGGTAGATTGGCTAATGTTTATTTATGCTTCAAAGAGTCTTTTTAGACACTATAGATGTTAGGAACAGTTAAACCCACAGACCAATGAATACTAGTAGACACGCCATTGGGAAGAAAACGTGTCGCCGCGCATATGAGCAAACTATCACTGTCAAAAATTTCATACATTTGAAGATATATTAAATCGTGAAAATATACCATGTACGGTTTTATCGTACTGAATGTGATGACAAGGTATGAAGGAACCCATATTACCCATGAAATAATTTTATTTCATCAGTATGTAGTATAACTTTGTATTTCCGTGTGTAAATGCAAGCTACACAGGCAAACTAGGAAGTTGTCTTAAAAGGCGTACCCATTTAATCGGTGGTTAAATCAGTTGCATCTTCTCGCCATCCTAGCACTCATGGCCGTCAGAAGTTCAACAAGCATTATCTTGACACATGGTTCAATTTAGACCATGAAGTAATAGGTAGAGCTAGCATTCGTATTAATCATTTGAAACCAATATTTACATTATGTCTCTGTCTATGAGGTCTCGCCATCTCTTTTTATACAGCTGTGTTTGAAAGAGAGGGTGAGACCTCAGAAGATGACAGCAATATTTAAAGTTGTGTTTCAAGTAGGTATTAGAATTGCTGCCTCCAGATATAATACAGCTTCATGGTTTAGACTAAACTTTATACCGTTTTCTGCCTACTACTATAAACTATAAAGGAACATCCTAATTCGACTTATCCAGATTGTTAGAACATGGGAACCTTTATCAGACAGATCAATTTCTTTTTAAGGATTGGCAACATATTGAAATGAATTTATTAAAAACATCGTGAGACATTATTGATTAAGTAATAAAATAAGGGAACTTGAATGTTACAAAAAGTTATTAAATTAATAACAGTAGAAAAGACAAATATTAAAGCATTAACGCTATTGTGACAGGAATGGGTAAGGCGGTGGTACCAAGTACCCAGGCGAGTCGTTGCGAAAAGCTACCACCTAATAGTCACGATCGCGATAGTAGTGACACGTATCGGCCAATCGGTCGCCATTTACGACTTGCCTGCCAGGACGGTAGTTGATCTATTATTCAAAGGGGACTGGATTAACACAGAGAAAAAATAATTTTACGATCTTATTATATGTAAAGTACCTTGGCGCGTTCATGCCAAAGCACGTAAAAAGGCATGCAAGGGCAAGGCAAAAAAAAAAAAACGTATAATTGGAGTAGGTTTCGACTAGTTTCAGGCCTATATAACTGATATAATACACTGATTAAATGTGAGATTAGCCGTTTTCAATTATTTATTGTATTGAGATATTTATGTTAACAAACTAACAACTATTACAACCTCACCACCGTATGTAAACCCAAAATTAACAACTAAATTGTGCACAGTCAATGGGTATCTCTTTCCATCAAGGGTGTCTGCTTGTTTGATTTTATAAAAAACTAGGTATTGCCCGCGGCTTCGCTCGCGTTAAATTCGGAGAAGTGGGGGGTTAGAAAGAGACAAAGAGACTTATTTCACTCTCTATTCCTTCAACTATCTCCATTTAAAAAATCACGTCAATCCGTCGCTCTGTTTTGCCATGAAAGACGGACAAACAAACGTACATAACGCTTTCCTATTTATAATATTAATACGGATAAGTATATACAGTTAATATGTAAACAACGGAGACGCTGTCAGCTTAATCGACGGATGCTACGTAAGTTGCCGTAACTTAAAAAAATGCGATTTTTGTTTTATTCATAAAAATGACTTCACTTTTATAGATTTTGAAGATTAGATTTAGAACTTGAATTTTTCTAATAGAAATTTCATTTTTATTTTTCTTGTTATTAAAAGATCCATAAAAATGGAGTCATTTTCATAAATTAAAAAAAAATCGCATTTTTTTTAATTTATGAAAATGATCGCAACTTACGTAGGACACGTCGTTATATGATATTATTCCTATTAATTATTGAACCCAAAATGGCCACCAAAGGAACCTTTAGTATTGTGAAGCTCTATCAATATATTTTATTATTAGGTCATTTACGTAAACCATCTCAGAGCTGTTGTTGTAGAATTTAACCACTTTGAATGACGTAAATTGTTACGTCATGTCATAAACAGACAACATAATGTTAAAGTTGTTTGACGCTTTTATTAAGGAAACTTTGTCGTATTAGTTGGTGTATCACTTAATTTATGTACTCACTTTAATTAATAATTTAAACGCAGTAAAACTTCAACAATTTCTAACTCCTGTATTACTAGAACCCTGTATCAGATATTCAGCAAATTTATATGACTAATTGGGTAGCAGTTGCGGACCAAGATTTTTGTTTAGGAGGGGAGGTGGGAGGCTTGACTCAGCGGATTATTGTTTAGGGGTAGACTTTATCAAGGTAATCATCAATTTTTTTATGGTACGGGAAGGGGCTTGCGCCCCCTAACTCCCCCTGAATCCGCTTCTGATAAGAAACATATCCTCAAAAAGAATTGAAGAATTTTTAAAATCGGCCCTGGCGTCTTTGACATACACAAAAAAATATTTCAAAGAATTAAAAACCTCCTAAAAAAAAAGAAGATACTGGCAACACTCAACCTGTCAAAAGCGAATTAGATCAGCTGTTTTAATTTTTACTTAATTTATAAATTTAAAGCGTATTTAAGGAATAAAAGTACAATAAAATAAATAAAAATTGGCAAATAACGTTGTGATATAATAAAGTTTAATAATAGTTTTCAAAAATTGAAGAAACAAAGTTTGTAATATTGATCGACAGTAATGGTAACCTCTTTTGAATAAAGAAGAAAGTTTCAAATTCTTGAACGGAAAACCGGGGAAGTATTAGTTATATTTTTTTGTCTTTATTACACTTTCGTTGTATTAATAACTTTTAATATATTTCTTTTAGTACCCATAAACGTTGCAATGAATTTTACTTTTGAAAATGTTACTTTGAGAAGGAAAAATGTATCAATGTCGAACGCGTCAATCGAATCGTTTGAAACGACAACCTCAGACTACTTAGCCAGAAGTTTGCCGGTTTTATCAGCTGTTGACGACAGTATCAATAAGGAATTGCAGGAAGAAATAAATTCTCTTAGGTGTCAATTAGAAAGTGCGCACAACGAAATCCAGAACTTAATATTAGAAAATAATTCTTTACGTAAAATAAACGAAGAACAATCCAAAAATATTGTAATATTGAAACAAGTCGCAAAAACCACATCGTGTAAGAGTTCTACTAAAAATAAAAACTACAAGTGTTCTACACCAAAAAATACGAAATTAAATAACAATAAAGATAGTGTCAGTGAGATTAGAATACAAAACTTAGACTATGAGGAAAATTCAAAGAATAAATCTAAGACTAATATTGGACTATCTCAAAATCTAAAAAATGTATGTACGACAACAAAACATTCTTCAATAAATTGTAATATAGATCCCATATATAATCAGAAAAATAAAATCATAGTATTAGGGGACCAAAAACTACGTGGCCTATCTACCAAATTATTGGACTTTGGATCAAATAAATACACCATCGTGTCAACAATCAAGCCTAATGCGACCTCAATGGAAATATTACATAGTTATAGTGACTTTTCTAACTTAGGTAACAAAGACTATGTTATTCTTGGAATCGGTACTCATGATCATGATCCTTATTCTGTTTTTACCAATTTAAGTAATACCTTAGACAAACTTAGGCATTGTAAACAAGTGTTCTTGTTAAAAATTCAGTCCAACAGGTATTTAAATATAGGACTTCTTAATTATAAAATGAACTTAATTGTAAATCAATATAATAATTGTACTCTTATTGACTTGGATACCTATTTAACTAGATATAATCGTTACACACACAAAAATTATATTAACTGCTTGTATACAAAATTAAAAATTGATATAGATTATCAGGAATATAAAAATAATTTTTTGTCATTTTCAAAATTAAAAGTTAGTCAACTAAATAACAATGTAACTGAGAATAAACTATTGAGCTCTAAAAAAATTACGTACAGTGAATATAAAGAAAATTTGGAAAAGTTGGTATCTAATAGAATTAATATAAAAAATAGTGACAAATCTATACAAAAGCCGAAGAAAGGTACTATACCATATTTTTTTAGTATTAAACCAAGAATTAAACCGGAAAATAATTCAAATAATCTTTTGTGTAATAAAACAGTCAGGAAGGGTACAATACCATACTATTTTACTTTGAAAACCAAAAGTCTAGAAAGTATGAACAACAAAAACCAGCTTTTTCGTCAATAATTACCAATTTAAGCTACTTCACCAAAACATAGCAGGTGCATTAAAAAAGCGAGATTATTTGCAAGTAGCTATTAGTGAACTTAGCAAAACACTAGGTAAAATTGATGTTATATGTCTTTCTGAAACTTTTCTTAAGCAAGGTTCTGAAACAAACTTTAAACTTGACGGTTACACTATGGCATCTCATTTTTCTCGTGACAATCAGCGTAGGGGTGGAACTTGCATTTTAGTGAGAAATGAACTTGATTTTAAAATGCTAGATTTATAAATACGCTTACCATTTTCCTTTGAAAGTTGCGCTGTTGAAATTATTAATTATAAACTAATAGTAATTTGTATTTATCGTACTCCCAGCTCAAATGTTGATATATTCCTAAATAAATTAGAATTATTATTAGAAAATATTATGATAAATTCAAAAAAGAAAATTATTTTATGTGGAGATTGGAATATAGACCTGATGCAGGATAACTGTACACATAAAAATTTAACAAGCATTCTTTCAAATAACAACATAAATCAACATATTTTAAAACCTACTAGGAAGCATGCATGTCTGGATGTAATAGCAAGTAACATAAATAATGTTCAGTCTAACACTCATACACTTGCTTTGTCTGATCATGAAACTGCTCAGAGTATACAAGCCAATATAGAGTCAGTCTTAGAATTTAAACAAAAAAGAGCTTTTTGGTTTGAAACAAAGCGGATATATGGGCAGGAAAATATTAAAAAGTTTCATGAATGTTTATCAAGTTTAAGTTTTAATGAAGTTTTCACAAAGTCAAACTGTGAAGAAGCATTTAATGAATTTCATGATATTTTACTGTTGTTTTTTGAGTTATGTTTTCCTAAGATCCGTGTAAAAGTTTCAAATAAACCAATAAAAAATAAATGGTTAACTAAAGGTCTTCTAAAATGTTGCAAAGTAAAACGCCAGTTGTACCTTAATTATCGTCATGCTCAATCTAATAAAAAAGAAAATAAATGTAAATATTTACATTATAGGAAAATTTTGTCTAAATGTATATTAGAATCACAAAAACAGTCTGCTTTGAAATATATTGAAAATTCCTCTAATAAATGTAAAGCTTCATGGAATTTGATTAAAAGTACATTTCAGAACAAAATAAATATTAGAGAAATAGGAAAAATCAAAGTAAACAATTTAAAGTACACAAATACTCAAAACAATCTGTAATCTATTTAATAATTTTTTTATAAACCAGACAAAATCAAGTAGTGTAAAAGTCAAATCTACAAATACTTCAAAATAATATTTTTTACCAAATTGTAGTAAAACCATGTATTTGACACCAGTAGATGAGCATGATGTGAAAAAAGTTATTCATTCATTGAGAAATACTTATGCTACTGGCTATGATAATATTAGCACAGAATTATTGAAAAATGTTGCTAGTGTAATATCAAAACCTCTTAGCCATATAATTAATTTGTCATTTTTGGAAGGTAAATATCCAGAACGATTAAAAAAGTGTACTGTCAAACCGTTGTTTAAAAAAGGAGATATGTGCGATATGAACAATTATAGACCTATTACTTTAATTCCAGTCATTTCAAAAATCTTTGAAAAAATTATGTATGAAAAGCTCTATAATTATTTACTTGATTTTGACCTACTAAAAAATAATCAATATGGATTTAGGAAAGGTAGGTCTACTACATTAGCATGTTTTGATTTAGTAAAGAGCATAACTGAATGTCTGAATAAGAAAATGTATCCACTTTGTGTATTTTTGGATATGAGTAAGGCATTTGATTTTGTTTCACACAATATTTTATTATCAAAACTTGAAAAATATGGTATTAGAGGGAAGTCTTTAGATTAGATAAAGAGTTATTTAGAGAATAGGAAACAATGTGTTGAAATATCTAAAATATGCGGAAACCGTAAAAAAATATATACTTCAAACTACCTTGTTAACAACTGTGGTGTACCACAGGGCAGTGTTTTAGGACCCTTGCTATTTTTAATTTATATCAATGATCTTCCTGATAGTATAAAACATGATTGCTTTTTATTTGCTGATGACACTACCCTACTTATTAAATGTAAAAATAAAAAAGACTTGGTAAATGAAACAACCGAAACCTTATTCCAAGTTTCAGACTGGTTAATTAATAATAATTTAAAAGTTAATGTAACTAAAACAAAATTAATTGAATTTCAGAACTACCACAGTAATATTACCAAAAACACAAATATATTTTTAAATAAAGTATATATAGATGATGTAGATTATACAAACTTTTTAGGAATAATTATTGACAAAAATTGTAATTGGAAAGCACACATTGAATCTCTATGTAATAAGATTGATAGATTTGTCTATGTCTTGAGAAGACTAAGGGAAGTAGGAGACGCAAAAGCCTCCCTATTAGCATATCATGGATATGTCTCTTCTAATATACAATATGGAATTCCTATTTGGGGAAATTCTGTTGAATTGGTACGAATTTTTAGAGTCCAAAAAAAATGTATTCGAGCAATATGTGGTGTTAATCAGTTACATTCCTGTAAACCACTTTTCAAGTCTCTTAAGGTACTTCCCTTACCATGTTTGTATATTTTAGAGGTATGCGTATTTGTAAAAAAGCACCAAAAGTTATTTAAAACAAATGCTGAAGTCACTGGTAACTCATATTTTAGGAATAGTAAGAAATTATATGTGCCTAACCAAAAATTAAATATTTTTACAAAAAATGTGTATTGTATGTCTATTATTATATACAATCATATTCCTGATAGTCTTAAATCATTGCCTATAAATAAATTTCGCAGAAAGTTGTTTGATTTGCTGTTAGATAAAACTTATTATGATATTAAAGAATTTTTAGCCGATAAAATTAAATGTTAATGGATAGAAATATAAGTTTGTTGAATTGTCCTTAAAAAAATTTCAATGTAGTAAAAATTTTGTAAATGGTGAACATTATGTAAATTATAAAAAAAAATAATTACTCAAAATATGAAACTTGTAATTATAAAAATAACTTTGTAATATGGAATCATCCTTGTATATTTATAACAAGACCATAAATTAGAGAAAAAAAGACCAGCCCGCTGAGTTTCTTCCGCCGGATCTTCTCAGTGTGTGGCCGCGTTCCGATCCGGTAGTAATTCTGAAAAATCGATACAATTTATAGTTTTAAATGTAATATTATATAATGATATTTTTTTTAAATATTTGCACACCATATATTGGTAGAATATGTCGGTAACTTAATTTATTTTTAACAACTTGTAACACCCATATTCTTGCAAATAAATATTTTCTTTCTTTCTTTCTTTCTTTCTTTCTCCGCCTTTGAAGTCAGTATATAAATATATAGCCGAGTAAGAGATGTCCTCCGGCTTTTAAGGTTGTCAATATTCGTAACTTACACGAACACTCTTGACAGAACTCTTAGAAATGGTATGTCAGCTATGATTTGCCCCAGCTCCCTCACCACATCACATAAGCAGCAGCGGCCATAGCACTTAATCAGGGAAGAGCAAGCTTTTGTTTCAGAGCTATTCGTTTAAGTTTTAAAATAAAAAAAAATGGTTTTCTTATTCCCAAATTAGTAGTAGAAATTGCAGTACGACAGTTAAAAATAATACTGATACAATGTTCATTACTCCTGTAGATGAAACAGATATTATAAAAACAATAAAGCAGTTAAGGAAAACAAAATCTACTGGATATGATCAAATAACTACAGAAATTCTAAAACAAAGTGCTGTTTTAATTGCGAAACCATTAGCGTACATTATTAATCTCTCTTTTCTAGACGGGAAATTTCCATCGAGATTAAAAATATCCATTATTCACCCCCTCTTCAAAAAAGGGAATCGACAGGAGATAGACAATTACAGACCCATTACCCTGATTCCCGTTATAGCAAAAATTTTTGAAAAAGTCATGCATGATAAGCTGTACAGTTTTCTTGAAAAACACAAAATACTAACAAATGAACAATACGGCTTTAGGAAGGGAAGATCAACACAGTTGGCTTGTTATACACTAATTAAAATGATTACTGAAAGTCTAGACTGTAATAAAAATTGTATAGCAATTTTCCTAGATATGAGTAAAGCGTTTGACCTAGTCTCCCATAAAACATTATTAGAAAAACTATATAAATACGGAATTAGAGGTAAAGCGTATGAGTGGATAAGCAGTTATTTAAAGGACAGAGTCCAGCGAGTAGAAATTAAAAAAACTATTAATAAAATCAAAAAAGTATATAAGTCAACTGACCTAATAAATAATCATGGTATTCCACAAGGTAGCATTTTAGGACCTTTATTCTTTCTGGTCTCGATAAATGACTTTCCAAATGCTATTGAACATAAATGTGTAATGTTTGCGGATGATATAACTCTTTTTGTAAATAGTAAAAATTATGAAAATATAGAAATAGAAACAAGAAACACTGTTAATAAAGCTATAGGTTGGCTTCAATCAAATGGTTTAAAAATAAACCTAAGCAAAACTAAAATAATACAATTTCAAACACGTAATCAACAATGCAATAAACAAAATGTAAAAATAACAATAGACAACGTTAAAATTGCAAATGTGGAATCAACAAAATTTCTAGGAATATTTATAGATAAATACTGCAATTGGAAGACGCATATAGAAAATTTAATTTTAAAGCTGGATAGATTCGTGTATGTAATTAGGCGTTTAAGAGAAACATCGACAACAAAGGCAGCCTTACTTGCTTATCATGGATATATATCATCGGTACTGAGATACGGTATTATTTTATGGGGTAACAGTGTCGATAATTTAAAATTATTTAGGGTACAAAAAAAGATTATACGCGCGATATGTGGTAAAAGTTGTATGGACACCTGCAAACCATTATTTTTATCACTAAAAATTCTGACACTTCCATGTCTTTACATTTTTGAAATGGGTAATTTTGTAAAAAAAAATATAAATCTATTTACAAAAAAAAGTGAATGTTCAAACAGAGAGATTAGGTTTAAAAATAAGTTATGTATCCCAAATCAAAGACTTCAGTTATATAAAAGAAATGTTTTTTGTATGAGTATTCGCATTTATAATCATATTCCCGAAAATATTAAGGATTTACCATTGAAAAAGTTTCGTTGTGCTTTGTTTAATTTATTGTCTAAAAAAGCTTATTATTCTGTGAATGATTTTATAAATGATAAATTTAAATAATTATTTTAATGAAATAATAAAATAAGATTACATTTTAACTTGAATGATTAGCTGTTACTCATATACATAATTAAATTAATAATGATAATAATCTGACATACACTTATATTAAATTTTTTTTTTTTTATAATCATGACTTAAATTTTAAATCTGACTCTTAATATATTTTAAGTTTTTTAAATATGTATAACGACACTAAATAAAGAAATGTGAAATGTGAAATTAAATAATCAAATAACACAGTAAGAAGTTAATGTTCTTCTTATTCATTTTTCACTAAATTTTTATATTTATTAATGTTCTATAGTAATATGATCCTGGACAAAAATATAATTAAAGATGCATTATCAGATATAATATAGGTATTAATAATAACATGTAATTGGACATTTTTTTTATATAGATTCTATGAGTTTAATTAATTGTAAGATAATTCATGACCTTAAATTTATAAAATACGAACATTAATTATGATTAAGTAGATTATAGTATGTATTTGCACACCGGCATTGCCGGTAGATTATGGCGATCTGAAAAAATGTAAGACCTATTTATTGTAACCCATATTCATGCAAATAAAATATATTCTATTCTATTCTAGATATGAGCAACGTTAGTCTGCACAGCCTAGAGGGACAATTCTCGTGCTCTGCATATAAGCGCTGATTATTGCATTACTTAACTTACGTATTAAAAAGTACTGTACTGAAATTTAAAAGCTTCCTTTTTTTCAAAGTAATCTGTGACAAATGTTGACATATATTTTTTTGAAAAATACTTGTATAATTTACATGTAAAGAAGACACGATATCCTTTGGTATTTATAATATTTTAGTACTCCTAGTAGTAGTAGCCTTATTTTATGAGCGCTAGTACAAGAGGAAAAGAAAACTCTGGCTCTTACATATCAAATATGTTAATGATCAATTGCCACTCATGTGGCAGGAACATTATCCGCGTGCATAAATAAGGTTTATCAATTGTATTACCTAAGCAAAATACCATAGTGATATGTACTGATGTCATTGTGGAAAGGGTATCAAATCTAATCGAGACGAAGCCTGACTCAACTCTCTAATAATCACATTTGGCTGCCTGCCCTATCTTGCCTAGCTTTATACGAAATACCAGCAAAGTAGCAGATCTGTTCCTCAAAAGGGACCCAAATAAACAATAATATGAATGAGAAAAGTATAAATTATAATTAATTGATGATCATTAAATTAATGACTCAGTCCCTGTTTTATTAGAAAAAAACATGATACAATATCAGTTATTGCTTTCGACATGTAGTAGCCTCTTATCATGTTTACTATCACGCAACTACTGAATGGAAGTCGGGTTCAATTCTCTTGAGATTACTGTCATTAAGAAAACAATTATAGTGTCCAAGTTTTCATATAGATCGATGTTTATACTAGTTATTGGTAAATCATTTGCTCGGATGTCATCGTCGTTTATCGGGCGCCTGCAATCCGGGTTGACCCCGCGATATCCTCGATCTACATTACCCCTCGCCCCCTCACCCACAAGTAATATGTTTTATCAATCAAGACTGACCCTTCTTTCTTATATGTTTGAGTTTATATTTGAGTGGGTAAATCAGTTTGAGCGGGAGCATGAATGGAGCGGTTGTGAATGAGCGGACTATGTCCCGCTGCCGATAAGCGCTATCGTTAGGGCCAGCTGACGGTCCATGTTGTCAAACCCTGTTCCACTTTCATTTTGCCCGTGCCTTAGCCTTATCAACGACTTAAACTGAGTTCTTGTGTATTGAATTCTTTCTATATATAAGTGTAAATGAGCTACATTACATTACATTAAATACATTTTCCTAGAATTTATTACTCTTGTTCTCGGTTTTTAACATCATGAGTTTTTATTTTATATCTTATTTATTTCATAGAATTGCAAATAATCTAATGGCTTTCTCAATGGAGAGAGTCAACCATAGCTTATTGTAAATATGACAAATGGGTCTCCTGATGAAAAGAGTTAACCATCACCTATTGACAACAAAGATGTTAATGGTGCGTTGCTATCTTGTAGCGAGGTCTAATGCCACATGCATAAGTTTACCGGCTACCTTACCCTCCAAACCAGAACACGACAGTGACGAGCACTGACGCTATTGCGGCAGGAATAGGTAAGGCGGTGGTACCAGACCCGGGCGAGACAATGCAGAACTCCACCACCTAGTAGCCACGATGGTAGTGACTCACATAGCCACTCGGTCGCCTCTTACGACCTACCTGGCAGAACGGCAGTTGGGCTATTCTTCAAAGGAGCCCGGACCAACACAGGGGTGTCTCTATCCTGTAATGTGTCTCTATCCTCGCTAGAATTAATAGCATCATAACGAAAGCTCAACAGCCATTTGAAGGAGATGGAATTAGCTATGCACTGGGCTCTAGACATTGATATAAAAAACCCAAGATGCACATTATGTGTCTTAAAACCGTCCTCTAAAAATGAGCGCACAATTCGCGCTCAAAATAAAATTGACAGAATATATATATATATATATAAATAATATAATTGATACTGTCAATTTTATTTCTTTTTAATTGCTTTGTAAAAACAACTACAAATCTTGCGCTTAAGGTAAGGCAAAAACACATGCTTTTGTCATATCTATAACTAATTACGTGAAATTAGCGACAGTTTTGAGTGTCAATTTTGTCCGGGACTGTGCATCTTGGGTTTTTTATATCAATGGCTCTAGGCCATTCTGAAGATCTAACTTTTCATTTTGCGACCTTTAATGGGCGTATTATATATGGACTCGTCTTGTCATACTTAGTCATCTTGTAAATTGATAGTCTATTGTAGAACTGATTCATTATTGTTGTGAAATCATGACATATTAAAATTAGCGGAGAATTCTCATAGGATATATCCTTGGTGACATCATGAATATCCTATAGAAAATATATATGAGTGGTATTCTTCTTAGAAGTGTTAAGTCCGAAACGTCGTCCTACATTACGGTCCTACATTGAGATGTAATGACGCATCAAGAGATAAAGTAACATAATAAGCTGTATTATATTCATGTGGGGCCGTGGATCCTTGCTAGTTAAATCGTTATATTACGTACGTATTTACGAGGTAAATATTGTGAATGGAATTTCAAAAATATTAGTTCACTAGATGACCCGCGCAGATTCACCCGCGAGTAAAGTATTCCTTTTTTTATATATTATAAGATAGCAAACAAGCAGATAGGTCTCCTGATGGAAAGAGTCAACCATCGCCTATAGACACCAAAGATGTTAATGGTGCGTTGCTAGGTATCTTGTGGCGAGGTCTAATGCCACATGCATAAGTTTACCGGCTACCTCACCCTCCAAACCGGAACACGACAGTGACAAGCACTGACGCTATTGCGGCAGGAATAGGAAAGGCGGTGGTACCAGACCCGGGCGAGACAATGCAGAACTCTACCACCTAGTAGTCACGATGGTAGTGACTCCCATGGCCAATCAGTCGCCTTTTACGATCTGCCTGGCAGCACGGTAGTTGTCTATTCTTCAAAGGAGCCCGGAACCAACACGGGGAAATTCCTGCCACAATAGCATCAGTTGCTCAATGTTGTGTTCCGGTTTAGAGGGTAAGGTAGCCGATAAACTTATACATGTGGCATTTGACCTCGCCACAAGATAGCAACGCACTATTAATATCTTTGGTGTCTATGGGCGATGGTTGACTCTTTCTATCAAAAGACCCATCTGCTTGTTTGCTATCTTATGATATTAAAAAATGTCATCAACATAATCTTTCATATAAACTTTCATCCCCTATTTCCGCTCCTTTGGGGTTAATTTTTGACAAAAAAGTAGCCAATATTTGACTCGGAGTCATAGCAAATCTCCTTAGTAAATTTCATTAAAACGGTACTGCGGCTTAGCAGTGAAAGAGTCAAACAGATAGACGGATTGATAGATTTACGCATTTATATTAGCATGGATTGTTTGGGGTTTCGATTATTTAGGGTTTTTTGCACACCATATCATGGTAGAATATGTTAGTAAGTTAATCAAATTTTAATAACTTGTAACACCCATATTCCAACAAATAAATAATTTCATTTCATTTCAGCGAGGCTTTCCAATGCCGGCAGCAATGCCTCATTTGAGGCAGAGCTAAAAAAATAATTATTCCACATCGTTTCAATCACTGACCACATGAATACTAATAGACACGCCATTGGAAAGGAAACGTGTCACCGCACATATGAGCAAACGCTAGGAGCTACTGAAACAAAAATAGAAATAAACCGTGTTGTACTGTATGTGTTATCGTAAAGAATGAGATGACAAGGTTTAAAAATTACCCTTGAAATGATTTTATTTCATCGGTAAGTAGTATGTATTTCTGTGTGTAATTGCAAGATACACTTACAAACTGAGAAATTGTCTTGAAAGGCATATCTACTTAAACCGTGGTTGAAATTAGATCAACCGCTTTCCTTTTACAAAATTTTAGTTTTTCATTTTTTTGTTTATTATTTTAGTTGCCTCGTACTACTCTGTTGTAGAATCAATTACCGACAGACGTTTTTTCGAATGGATACGCTTTGGGGACCTTTAAGAAAAGAGCTTACTTATTCTTAAAAGACCGGCAACGCAACTTTAAAATCTCTGGTATTGCGGGTGTCCATGGTTGGCGGTGATCACTTACCATCAGGTGCATCACCTGCTCGTTTGCCCACTCTTCTTTAAAAAAAAGTTAAGTAATATTTTGTTTTTAGTTTGTTATTGTAACGTATTGGCCTTTATTTTAGTTTACTATGTGGGTGAGTTATTTTTTACTAGAATTTTAGTTATTCTTCAAAAGGGGCCCAAAACAGCGCGACGATATAAGAAGGCGATGTTTGAAAGTTTTAGACTGTGCAAATTATTCTTTTTATTTTATATTATGTTGAGGTAGTTATTATTTATTTTTTAGTTATTCCTCAGAAGGAGCATGGATTAACAGTGCTATGATATAAGAAAAATGATGTGGTGTCGCGGGACACCAGGTAGGAACGAACTTCTTTCGGCTAAACGGCACTACTCGCTTGTGTACGCGACTGTCGCGCCTGCGCACGTCTCATTTAACGCTTTTTTATTCCACGCATTTTTCTTACGGTTTTACTATCACATTTTTTTCAGTTCGGTCGCGCAGCAAAATCCCTATCCTCTCCAAGCCTGCCGTAAGGAACTTCGTTCCAAATAGTTAAGTTTTTAAATTTTAATTGTCTATAGTTAATTATTTTATTACTATTATTTAAGTGGGTTATTCTTTAATTTTTCAGTTATTCTTCAAAAGTTAAAAAATTAGCTCGGATCAATACTGCTATAATATAAGAAATCGTTATGTGTGAAAATATTATTCTCCATAAACTATAAAAAATAAAGCACATATGAGTTAGAATTTACACACAGTCCTTCATAAATTGCGATGTTGTGATGTATAGCTTATCTGTTACAACTTACCCGTCGATTGTAGGACGTCAGAGGCGCCATCGCAGAAATGCTAACGAGTTATCAATGTAAACGGTTTGTTTACACAGTTAACCGTAATCTTATCCGGTGACCTCTTTACACTCTCCCGTTTCGAAATTGTATCGCAGGCGTAACGTTGCATGTGACGGCATATATTGCGATATGGCGTCCATTAGACGATAGAAACACCACTCGACTCCACCAAACATGACACAAATAAACGATAAATTAAAGAGAATTTGTCTAAATAAACAATCTATCTACCTACAATTTTAGAGGGTTTTTGAAGTAAAACTGTGTTCGAAGTGAAATACATCACGATAGAGAAACAAATACATCAATGTTTAGGATTAATTCACATTAGTTCGACGAGGAAAAGAGATAGAATTCATTACACAGTGTTTTATATTTAAAATATCATTTGTTTTACAACCAGCCAGCCAGATACAATCAATACAACTAAAGAGATTTTACTGCAAGTTTTTACTTCTAAAATACGAAAGATTTTTCCGTGACTCCTTCAATTTATCTTACTCTACTCTACGACAAAAGTCGTTTCCTATTTCAATCAATAGTTTCACTTCTATCACGTGTAAGCTCACATTCGAGTTTAAAAAAATAATACGGTAAATTTAAAAGAAATAGTACTAAGAAATAGCTTCATTTTTGAGAATTATTTGCATTTATGTCACACAAAATAAAGACAATTTAAATAAAAAAATTAACCACACCTGTTTTTAAAAATCAATTTTACTAACACGTGGAACATATTATATGGGCGAGGGCAGTAAAATCGACACGTTTAGCGTGACCCCAAACGGCACGACGCTCTTTTATGTTTGCGCTCATATTTTTTTATATCATAAGATATAAAAAAATAAAATGTTTTCTTTTAAGAAGCAGATGGCTCTCCACATGGAAAGAGACAACCATATAGACATTAAAGATGTTACTGGAGCGTTGCTATCCATGTGGCAGGGTCTCAATGCCATATGCCATAATCTACCGGCTACCTTACCCTCCAAACCGGAAAAAAACAATGACGAGCATTGACAATATTGCGGCATGAATAGGTAAGGCAGTGGTACCAAAAACCAGGGCGAGATCTTGCGGCGAAATTTACTATGTAGTGGTCACGATGGTAGTGACATGTATAGTCGCTTTTTATGACCAGGCTAGCAGAACGGCATTTAGTCTATTCTTCGAAGGAGGAAGGAGGACCATCACTGGGGGAAAATTTAAAGTGTTTTTATTCATTTTAAAAAGTTTAGAAAACAATAAAAGCGACCCTGATGCCAAGCGTTCCCTGCAGTAAGATCGCTTTACCCCTTCTTGCCACAAGTGACTGTCAGGCTGTCAAAGTTGTGATAAAGTTTGGAGGAATGCAACCAGGTGAACTTATGTTACAAGACAAGGATGTAGTGCATGTGCAATCGGACACAGTTTACTAGGTGTAAGAATTCTGCTATGTTTTAACCGCGTCTGGTAGCACTTACCTATTCCTGCCGCAAATGTGTTGACTTTTGTCGCCGTCGTGTTTCAGGTTAGAGGATAAGTTAGGCAATTGTGTATATGGTATTCTAATCCCCGTTACACGAACAGCAACGCACTATTAATATGTTTGGCGTCTATAGGCGATACTTCTATATTTATATACTCTTTCTACTAAAAGAACCATCTGCTTGTTTGCTATCATACAACATAAAAAAAAGTTCACGAACCAGACTTCGTTTATTTATTGTACTATAATATAAATAAAAACTAGTTGACATATTTGTACATGTTATGTATACCTATACACTATACAGTAGATTTGGTGTCCTTCAATGTCGCTGTGGGTAGCCTTATCGTGTGTTAACCATATTACAAGCCGCCGGAAGTCCGTGCTAAACTCTAATGCACGGTGTACTCATATTCTGGGTACTTATTTTACGAGGTTTAACCACAGCGTTGGTTAAATGATTAGCGATGATATCTACACAATCAATTGCGCTTGGGTTCGGTTTCTGACAGGGACAAACATTTATTTGTTGACTATATGTTTATATTTCTGGCTTTGGGTGTCAATGTAATTAATTTGTTTTCTTTTTGTTTTATGTACTTTGTATTAAATAGTTTATAATCAAATATTTGTAAATAAAAGTAATAAATAAATATCGCCAAACAAATTACACGAATTGTACAAATCCCAAAAGAAAGCAAAATTGCATGTGATATGGGTGTTAGTCAACGATAATAAAATACAAAAAACAAATACAACTATTGAAATATATTTTAACACTTAATCCCATTAAACACCTAATCCCAGAAATATAAATAAATCTGCTTATCACGCAAATGCCTGTCACTATTGGGAATCGAACCCGAGCTCTATTGATTGCGTAGTCAGAGTCGCTAATCATTCAACCAACGAAGAGATAAATATATATATATTTTTTATTTTTTACTTATGTATGAATATGAATGAATGAATATTTTATTTGAGTTGTGTTTAACGATACTAATATGTAGAAATACTCCCAAGACCAGAAATAAAAACCTCTGCGCCCATCACTCACGCTTGTGTTTCTTTTGGCTATTGAACCTTTGTCCCATCGTTTATGTAGCAGGACCGTTAAACACCAGACCATAGTTGCGGTCAAATGATATTTATTTTCATATCACAAATTGTTACAACAGAAAAAAAGTTAGTCTCGATAGGAGATACAGTCGTCGTGTGCAGGCGTCTTATCGCGTTTTGTCCCTATTACAAGTCGCCGGAAGTGCGCGTTCGACTTAAGCCCGCGCGTTATCCAAGCGTTAATTCATGTTTTGCGTATTTATTTTGTGGCTGTCAAGTTAACCGGTGTCAAATTTTATAGAAAAAATCATCCAAAATTTAAAAATACCAACAGTATGCCATACGAAAGTAGCGGTTGAATGATATTTATTTATTTTCATATCACAAAATTGTTAGAACATTAAAATGGTTGGCTCGATATAGTCGGTATATCCGACTTTAAGTTTTATGTATTTATTTTGTGGCTTTCAAATTAACCGGTGTCAAATTGACAAAGTCACCTAAAATGTAAAAACGGTGAAAATGCTAGATTTGGCAGGAGGTAGTCATCACATGCAGGTATTTTAGCGCGGGTCGTCCCTATTATAAGTCATAAAATCAACGCAAGTGTACTTTTAGTCCAAGCCTGCGCGCTATTCCAGTTTTAACTATAGTTAACCCGTGCTAATTTTTATACAACAAATCATCGAAAATGTAATATTAGTAAAAAGCTAGATTTAATAGAAGACAGTTGCCTTATGCAGGCGAGGGATTTTGACGCGCGTCAGTTCTATAGAAAATGGGTGGCGCGGCATGTTCTGAAGCCGCTGGGAAACGTGTTAATTTTCGGATAAATAAATATACGACTTCAGCTGAAAACCAAAATTTAGTACATTCTTTTTTGTATTTAAAACTAAATATCACCATATAAAAATCATGTAGAAGATTAGAAATATTATTAACAAATAACTTGTTTAAGAGATTTTTTAGCCCGTTTTCAGAATTTAATATAATCGAGTAAAGTACATTCTATCATGTGATAAATTAGCACGTTCCTTAGATAATATCTTCAGGTATATCATGTAATTTTTGTAAAATTGTTATTTAACAATCAATACAAAAAAACGTGATTTAGCAAACCATTTTTATCCCGTTAATATTTGTCGCGATGCCTCGCCTTAACACGTGTATTCCTTAATACTGCGGTGTATTCCTTAATACTCCTTAATATTCCTTAATTCCTTAATACTACGTCTGGAAATCCGCGCTTCACTCAAGCCCTCAAACAACTCTAGCGATAGTTTATGTCTTGTGTATTTATGTCGTGGCTTTCAAGTTAACCGAAAAAACGAATAGAACCGATTATCAAAAATTTAAAAACAGAAAAAAGGTTAGGTTTGTTACAAGATAAAGTTACCATATGCAGGTGTCTTAGTGCGTGTTGTCCTTAAATACCAGTCGCCGGAAGTGCACGCTACACTCAAGCACCAGCGCTACTAAAACGTTAATTAATGTTTTTTGTATTTTTTCTGGCTCCCTAGTTAACCGGTGTCAAATTGTATAGATTAAATAATCCAAAATGTAAAAACAGTAAAAAGTTTAGCTTTGGCAGGAGATAGAGCCACCATATACAGGTTCTTAGGGCGTGTTGTCTTGTGACAAGTTGCCGAAAGTACGTACCTACTTAGCTCAAGCCCGTGCTATATGCAATTGTTAATTCATGTTTCGTGTATTTATTTTATGGCTTTCAAGTAAACCATTATCAAATTGTATAGAATAAATCATCCAAAATGTAAAAGACTAGATAAAGTTAGGTTTGGTAGGAGGTAGAGTCACCAGTAGGTTTTAGAGTGTGTTATTCTTAGTACCAGTTGCCGAAAATGTGCGTTTATTTGCACTCTATCCAAAATTCATTTTTGTATATTTATTTTATTTCATATTAATCAGTGCAATATTTTGTATTTTATATAAACCAAAATATCAGTAAAATAATTTCGTTAAACATGTTTAACGACACCATATGCAGTCGTCTTTTTTACTTATTGTCCTTAATACAGTAAAAAAAGTTAGTGGTTATCTGGTTAGCCCAGTGGTTAGCTAGTTAAGAATGTTTTATGAATTAAATTACTAATAATAATTTATTAAACACTGTATATTTTATATGTGATTCTATGAAGATAGATAAATTAAAAAACATTGACATAATAACAAAGGTTATCTATTCATGTGGTAATAAGCATGCAATATAAATTTGGATAGATGTAGATATTGGAGCAAAACCAACTTGGATCTCCTGTTATATGAATCTTGTCGGATAACACCCGAGGGAAGCCTCAACAATCTCCAAAATTAGCGTGTTTGTTTAAAGAGTGCTATGTACATATGTAAAGAAAGAAATACACGTGTCCCGTGTTCCCTAACCGTGATGTATAGCAGTTTTATCTTTCCACCTCAAAGAGAATTTAGCGGGAACATAATATGTATATATGTACCTATTACAAGTAATCAGATCCAGCTCGCCACGTCATCCAAACTTTAATTTCAGGTTCTTAAATTCAGTTAGTAGGTTTAATAATTTTGGTCCAAATTACAATGACCAAAATCATCGAAAGTGGTCCATTAAAAATATACACTTAAATTTTTTTTCGGAAGACGTCTCCCAATACGTGTTTATTGACGCCCTATTGTCCTTATTATAAGCCACCGGAAGTGCGCGCTTGGGCAAACCGCAATATAAACATTCATTCATAATCTGTGTATTTACTTTTCGATTTTAAGTAGACTTATGTATCACATGTCATCGAAAATGTAACAAACATAAAATGTAATATTTTATTACTTATACACTTGTACTGTTTCACAATAAAACTATTATAAGTTACAAACTTTGTAACTATAAATTGCCCTGATGATGGTTGTGTAAGCGAAACCGGTTGGTAATGAGTGATAATAGCTTTATTGTGAAACAGTACAAGTGTATAAGTGATAAAATATTACATTAAAATGGAGTTTCACCAAGTGCCGACGATGAAAAGTGTAGAATAAAAATAAAATGTTTTTATATTTGGTAGGTGTCACAGCGGGCAGACGTTCTATTGCGTGTTGTCCTTATTATAAGTCGCCGGAAGTGCGCGCTTGGTTTTATACCGCAAGCGTTACGTCCATTCAAGTTTTGCGTATTTATTTGATGAACTAGCTGTGCCCGCGACTTCGTTCGCGTGGAGTTTCTAAATTTCTAAAATAAAAGTAGCCTAGGGTATTCTTTATTACCCTGGCTTAAAAGATAAACAGTCATGGGGTTTCACTCGCATAGTTCCCGTTTTAGTGGGATTTCTGAGATAAAGAATACCCTATGTCCTTTCTCGGGTTCCAAACTATCTATGTAGCAAATTTCATCCAAATCGGTTCAGCAGTTAAGACGTGAAGAAGAGACAGACAGACAGTCAGACAGAGTTACTTTCGCATTTAAAATATTAGTATGGATTTTAATTTTCATTATAAAACATACGCGTACTTATATTACTATTTTATTTCAATTCTACCAGTTTTGCTTAGAAACGCATTATTAGGGCTTGTTCAATCAATATGATGCCCGAATGATGATGATGATGATGGTGAACGAGCCCTAATGATACGTTACTACGTGAAAAATAGTTAAACTAGTCAAGTGTGATTTTTGTAATAATTAAAATTGCAGTCTTACCAAGTACCGATAATTTACAGCGTAGAATATTTATTAATGATTGTGTATCACAAATTATCGACAGTATCTTTGCTAGCCTTAATTTCGGGTCTTATTCCGGGTCCCCTGACAATTCCTGATCTGTGTATTCAATAAGTCATTAGATCAGATTAAATATGATTTGGTACAATTGTAATGGAACACGATGGAATGTGTATCAATAGAATATTATTAAAAAAATTAGGTTAGGTCAATAGAATATTATTAAAAAAATTAGATTAGTGCGGTTCAGGGGTTTCTTTATTACGAATCAAGAGAAGTGAGGCTTTTGCTCTAATCCGCCATCCAAACTTCCATTTATGTCTTGCGAATTGTTTCATGGATTTTGATTATACTTGTTGGACACATAAATGTCACAAGTTACCGAAAGTGCAAAAACGATAAAAAGTAAGGTTTAGTAAATGTTGTTGCCATATTCGGGCGATATTCCTTTTATATTATAAATCAACGAAAGTGCAAACTTGGCTCTAGCCCGTAGTCTACATGTCCATTTACGTTCTACGTATTTATATTGTAAGTCCTTAGTACACTTATCTGCAGTTGCATGTCACAAATTATTGAAAATTTAATAACAATCAAAAAGTTAGGTTTATATAGATACGGTTGGTCACTACTTTTTGTCCCGTTGGCATTTTGTCCCGCGTTGTGTTTATTACAAGTCGTCAAAAGTATCCATATACTTACTGTACTTATTTTGTGGGTTTAAGGTACATTCGTTTTTTTTTTATTTTTCATAAGAAAAAATATAAAAAAAACTTTAGGATACCTACAATTGTGTGTCACAAATTATCGAAAATGTAACAGTAGAAAGGTTGAATGAAATAGACTTTGTAACTTTGTCGTCGTATGTAGGCGTTTTCCGCCTCTTATCCTTATTGAAACTGTCACCAAAAGTCCTTTGGCTCTAGTATGTAGTCTAATTTATATTCAGCGTATTTTTTCTATGATTAATAACAACAGTTTAACATTAAATAATTACAAATTATTGAAAATTACAAAGTTTTATTTGGTAGATGTAGTTGTCTTTGAAGTCTTATGTCATGTACTAAAACTTGGTTTACTTACGCAAGAGTCACCGGAACTACTCATTTAGTTCTAGCTTGCAATGTAAATATTGTATGTTTGAAATATTAATTTAGAGGGTATTAAATACACCAGTAAACAATTTTATGTCATCAATTATCGAATATTTAACATCAATAAAAAAGTTAGGTTAGGTAGATGTCGTCGCCGTGTACAGCGTCTTATCGCGTATTGTCCTTATTACAACAAGTCGCCGGAAGTGCGCGCTTGACCCCGGCTCATCGATCTAGCGTCCATTCATGTTCTGCGTTTTTATTTTGTTAGTACTCATATTTTAATTATAATTAAACATCGAAAACAGGTAAAAAACTAGGCTTGGTAGGCGAGTCTGTGCTGTCCCCATTGAGACAAGTCACAAGGAACTGGGCGTTCAACTTCGTCTTAACGGCCGTTTATTGCTATAATTTGGCGTCAAATACCCTTTTGACTGTGTTAGTTTTAACTGCAGTTGCGTATGTAGTGCAATCGAATGGCACAAATATTTGAATGTGATAACAGTAAAAAGGTTAAGTTTGCAAACATGTTATCGCGTGTTGTCCTTATTCCAATTCGCCGGAAGTGCGCGCTTGATTCCGACTCACCGAACGTCCATTCATGTTCTGAATTTTTACTTTTGGGCCATTTTAGTGACTTATGGTTTATAAATAAACAAATATTAAAATGAAACTAGTATCAGTCAGTTAAAACGTTTTAATAGACATTCAAGGGATAGGTTCGTTTGTCTGAAACTAAAGCAAAAGCACTTTGTAATAGGGTGACACAAAGTTGAATGTCTTTTTCTATAACAAAAGATAACAAATTAACAAATAGGCTCTACTGGTGAAAAGAAATAGCCATCGCCTATTCACACGAAATCTATTTTAAATGGCAATTCTTGCGTCGTGTGTTAACATTTCCGTGTCTCAGAACAACACGTAAAGCGGTTTGTCTAGATTATTGCAAATATTATATCGTTACAAAGTTGATAAAAACAGCAATCGGAACATCCATAATTGAAAAAAAAACAGAAACCCAAACAAAAACTGATCTAGCCATCTTTTAACAATCGAGGTACTATATACATATATAAAGGATATAGAAGATTCCACAACCTAAGAACTATAAGTACAGTAATTTGGTTCGAAAATGAGGGGTTGCCTGGAATGTTTAACGTCAGTATGAAAAACTAGTATTATTATTGATTTTTGATGTCATATTTCCGAATTTCAATTTTGCCACCTCGTATCTTTGCCACTCCCGCCACCCTTTTAGAAAAGTAGCGCCTAACAGCAGTTTTTCAATAATATCTTCTTTTTTCCGGTAAAATACTTATGGCTAATTGCACTAACCTTGTCTAAGCTTAGGACAGTCTTTAGTGACATGCTGTCACATCCTTTTCATTTGAGACAAAAAGTGACAGCATCCTACTTAGGATTTTCCTAAACTAAGACAATGTTAGTGTAATTGGCCATTAGATACAAAAAATTACTTACAAACATTTCCTTTTTGATATAAAAAAAAAAAACATTTTCTACAATTTATGTTTTTACAATTTTTTTGTTCGATCATATATTTTAGCGTACGAGCGCCGTAAAGTTTAGCTTAAGTGTACTTTCGGCTAGACACTCATTTCCACGCCACCTTGAAGTTGAGTAAGCGGCACATTTTTTATTACATTTTCCCCAGTAGTATTACCTAAACTTATGAAAATTTATCCAATACAAAATAAGACGTTAATGACGTTATGCTATCCGTGTGATGAGGTGATAATACCACAAGCATAAATTTACTGACCAGTACACCCTACACCTGCACCAAACCGCAACACAAACATAACAGGGATTGATGTTATTGCGGCTGGAATAGGTTAGGCGATGGTACCATACACCCGAGCGAGACATTGTAGAACTCTACCACCTAGTAGTCACGATGGTTGAGACTCGTATAGCTAATCGTTCGCTTTTTACGAATTGACTGGCATTATGGCTGATGGTTAATATTTTCATGATATTCTTTAATCAATCACGTAAAGGCACAATTTAGATAAAATTTGGCACATGAAATACTCATGTTCCAAATTTTATCCCAATTGCTCCAAATGATGACTTTAATCCGGATAAAACCTTATTCCCGATAAAATACAGCGGGTTGCAAGATGCAGCTATTATATAAAATATACGTTATCTTAAATAAGATTAGGCCTACCGGAAAACTACAATATAAAAAACCCGCCACTTGCTAGAGCAAGTCAACGAGGTGGTGTGACTTCTTTTAGCCAAAATGCATATTGATACAATTGTAGGCGCTCGTAATCCAAAATTATACAGTTTACTAAAAAAATGTCAAATCATAAATTGTTGAAAATTTTATATTATTATATATGAAGTATTTGCAATTTTCTTTTTACTATAAAGGGAACAGAAATATCTCCTACATTGTCGAAAAACTGCCATTAACCGCAATTTTTCTAATATGGCGGTGTCAGCGGCAAAAATATGAGATGCCTAAGTTCAAATTCGAAAAGAGCACCTCAAAATCTTTAAGAATACCGAATTTCAAAACTCCCGGAAAACTTTTCATACTAAACTAAATTAATCGAAATACTCCGTTTCTTGAAGTTGGTTGAGACCGAACACCGCGAACAAATGAAGCGAGTTATTAACTGACGAAGCAATGACGAAACGTCAATTAGATCTCTAAAACTGTGGTTTTTTTCACCAATACTATCAATTAGAACATCATTTGTAATGCCTTTGGTATGCGCTTATGAATCAACTTATATGTAAATTCTTGAGTGACATATCGATGTATTTTCTAATTAAGATTGTTTCTGAATACTATCATTAATTTGTTATTAACATATTGTTATGAGTCATAACTAATATCTTTAATCATACGAGTATTATTAAACATAAATACCTAGACCGAAACCCTGGATTGGTAGTTTTTAGGGTTCTATACCTCGAAAGGAGAAAAACGGAACCCACATGGAATCACTTTTTTGTCCGTCTGTATGTCTGTCCGTGTCTCTGTGAAAACCCTTAATCTCGGGAATACTAGAGCTATCGAGTTGAAATTAAAAACATACACCCAAGTCCCTTGAAGCAAAGAAAAAGTCACTTCTAAATTAACGTAAAAAGAGATACGGCCGTTTATGTAACACAAAAAATAACTGTTGACCCCTCAAGGGAATTAAAATTTATAGGGTACTTGCCGTTGATCTAAAACTATAAAATTTGGCAAGTAATATTGTCTTATAATACAAATACAGAAAAAAACTGAAAACTATGTATTATAAAGTTAAATCATAAAACATATAGACTTTTTTTAATGGTCTAATTAGGTACATAGGTTCTGGAAACTGAATTTCGGGAAAAGCTCGAATAAAACTGCGAGACCCGATGCCTAGTAATTAAATAATATATAATATTTACCCACAAGTTTTTTCGGTACCTTCGCACTCACACTTGCCCGATTTTTATTTAAAGAGATAGTCATCGTTTATAGATGCCAAAGACGTTAATGTTGCGTTGCTATCCATATGGCGACGATGTTATGCTGCACGCATAAGTTTCCCAGCTACTTTTCCCCCCAAAGTGGAACACGACAGTGACAATTATCGAAGCTATTGCGGCTTTAATAGAAAAGGTGGTAGTACCAAACTCGGGTGAGACGTTAGGGAACTCTACCATTTAATGGTTACGATGGTAGTGCCAGGTATGTACAACTGGAACTCGGCTACGTTGCTAATTTCTTTGGCGTAAACTAATTCTTTATAATATCCCTAGACGAAGAAATCAATTGGGTTTAATTCCGGGGACTGGGGCGGCCTCTCCCTCGAATTCTCAGAAAATATTACTAAAACTATGCAATATCGCAAAACATGTATGGGGACGATTCGATGCAAATTCTCAAGGGGTGCTCTATATCTGGATTTCCATTTAAGACTATTTTGGGAGATTCTGTATTATATTGATTCTATAATATAAACACATGTACTGTAAGTCATGGTGTATGTAAAATATTTAAGTTTTAAAATAGTATAATGTAAAAAGATAATGTGAAAGCCCTGGTGATGATTTAATAGGCGAAACCGGTTGGCTGTAAATTTTAAAGTGATTGTGTAATAAATAAAATTTAAATTACATTTGTGAAACAGTACAAGTGTTTATATTATAGAATCGATATGATGCAGTTTCACCAAGTGCTGACGATGGAAAGTATAAATTATATTCTGTATTATGTGTGATCCACTTGTTTAATCATCAACTTTTAAACATCAACATCAAGGAATTTCCCCATGTATCAACACGGCATTTCACAAAGTAATGCACGCATTTATAAACCGACTTCCCGAAAAGAAGGTTGACGGGTAAAAGACTGATTATATTGTAGAAAACGATAGTCAATGTGCATATGTAACTAATAATAAATAAGAAAATTGCTTAAATTTTCAGTAAAACTCATGAAAATCAGTGTAGTTGTATTTAAAAAATATGGTTGTGACCATATTTTTTAAATATAACTACACTGATTTTGATGAGTTTTACTGAAAATTTAAGCAATTTTTCAGCGACAGACGCGCGCTTTAACTTACACGTGCTGCGTTGACATATTGGTGTTTATAAACAATATTTTTTAAATAATTCATTTCAATGACATATTGGTGTTTATAAACAATATTTTTTAAATAATTCATTTCAATGGCATTCGATTGGATTTCACTCAATTTAGACTTCCTGAAATTTGAACCAATTTGTTCCAGGAATTTTTAAAAATTTTGAAACCATCAACCGCGTTTCAATCGGTCAAGCGGTTCAAAAGTTATGAGATGTTTACATACACACGTACACATATACAACCAGATACACTGACGTCATCGTGAAAATGGGAAAGGTTCTTAAAACGTGGAGATCTGGCCAAAACTCGATTTTCCAACATCGGAGTAAAATCAGTAACTTTCTTATCTACATACGTAGCGGGAAATTAAAAATTAAGATTTTTATTCACAGTCTAACTTTAACCGTGTAAGGTCTAACAATAATCATGAAACGTGATTATTATAGTGTGTTTGTATAACAAGCGTCTTAGGTGTCAGCGCCGGAAGTGGCCCACGAGCGGGAGGGTGCGCACAACTAATTGCCTGGTTTTCGGAGGTCGCCCGATAGCCCGCTCCGGAAGCCGATAGCACTTTGATGTGGAGCGATGGCGGCCGCGAGCAGTACTCGGAACATTAGAACCGCTTCGTTTGATATAACGTTAAAAATAATCCTCGTTGATAAAATGTTTTATGGAATGCTAGCTGATATTTGCGAATTTGTTCGCGTGGTCATTACTTTCTTTTGTTTAGTCGGGTAAAAAAGTAGCCTATATCACTTCTGTAATGGTAAAAGAATTTTTTAGATGTCTTTTTTATGACATAAGATAGCAAACAAGCAGATGTGTCTCCTGATGGAAAGAGTCACCCATCGCCTATAGACACCAAAGATGTTAATGATGCGTTGCTATCTTGTGGCGAGGTCTAATGCCATATGCATAAGTTTACCGGCTAATTTACCCTTCAAACTTGAACACGACAGTGACAAGCACTGACGCTATTGCGGCAGGAATAGGTAAGGCGATGGTACCAGACCCGGGCGAGACAATGCAGAACTCTATCACCTAATAGCTATGATGGTAATCACTCACATAGCCAATCGGTCACTTTTTACGATCTGCCTGGCAGAACGGCAGTTGGCCTATTCTTCAAAAAAGCCCAGGACCAACACGGGGAAAGTCTAGTAGTTTTTGAATTTATTCGTTACGAATAAACAAAAATACAAATGTTTACCTTTTATAACATTAGTATAGATCAAGTTTCTTAACTTTTTTCAGTCCGTTGGCCCCTAGAAATTCAGCAAACTTTCAAAAACCCGCTTAATAAAAAACACAGGAATAAGTTTTATGACAATTTATTTTAATACTGCAAAAAAAAGTTTTTTTATAAAAATAAAACATACTGTATTAATATAAGGGTTGGTGCTGCTTTTTAGCAAATAAATTTGTAATATTTGAGTTGTTGTTATTACTTTGTTGTAATCTCAAATCTCATTTCAATTATAAATCTACTTCTGTATTTGTTTTTGATATATCGAAGAGCTGAGAATGCCTTTTCACACAGGTATGTGGATGAGTAAATGAAAAGTAGTAAATGTTTCAGTGCTTCGTCTGATATTAAAACATAAACTTTTTAAAATTCGTATTGAGATATACGGCGGACTCCCATACACATCACTGCGGTCCTTTTTGGTCCACAAATTAGGGACCGCAGGTTAATTCATTCGTGTGGTCCAAAATCATTACTTACTTTTGCGGAGTCGGGTAAAAAATAGTCTATCTCACTTTTGGATAGTGTAGTTTTCTAATGGTAGAAGAATTTTGAGATCAGTCCGGTATTTTCTGAGTTAATTCGTTACAAGCATACAAAAACACAAAATTTCAAAAATACAAAAGCTTCCTTTGTTTAATATTAGTCTATTATGAAGAATAAATAATAATTATAGGCCACACTGCCACGTGCGCACGTGCTTATCTTCCACTAGGCATGGAAATTATTGTTAAATTAGATTAACTTAATTAATATTTAACAGTTATTTATTTATGTTATATTATATCAGTAGTCTATATATAATAAGTATTAGAAGCAGTAAAAACACGAAGCTACCAAAAAAATGTCCTCTACAATAGTTTTAATAACTTTTAACATTTATTATTATCACGGTCTCTCGAAATATTTGTAATAACATTATTATCATAAATCAAGTTAGCGAGCAAAAAAAACGGTCTCTCAAATATTTTTAATAACATTATTATCATATATCAAGTTATTGGTAATTTTAGTGATGCATAAACAGTACTTTTAACAGTATTTGCTAATATAAATAACAGTTGTTAATTGTTAAAAAAACGTAGTACTAAATTTAATATGTTAACTGTTAAATGATCCATGTCTATCTTCCACACGGAACACAACACTCAACAGTCAAACGCATTGTCGCGATTGCGGTAGGAATGTGTAAAGCGGTGGTAACAACCCAGGCGCGGATCCAGCGTTGTGGCCACAGTGAGCATGCCAACAACTTAATTGATATTGATATTCTGAATCTCTATCCAATTCCTAACATTATTTTGTACAGATAATATGGTATAATCAAAAAAATCCAGCGATGCTCGACCTTTTTCACAGTTAATTTTTTTCCACCAAAACCAAATAATAAATCAAACAATGTTTATTCAATTTTTTTTTGTAATTTTCAATTTTGGGTATGCAATAATAACTATCGAAAGCGGGTCAATTTCAGATTCGCACTTGGACGATTTTTGGTAGGCCGTGACCACAACCTTTTCGGAGTGCTGGATCCGCTCTTGTAACAACTCCAGGCGAGATTTTACCACCAAGTAATTCATTAACCAAATGAGTCACTTTTTATCCAAAGCCTATTTAGTATCTTTGAACGCCCCGTTGGTCGAGTGGTTAGCGACCCTGACTACGCAATCAACGGGGCTCGGGTTCGATCCCCGACGGGGACAAGCATTTGCGTGATGAGCATAAATGTTTGTATTTCCAGGTTTGGGTGGTTATTAAATATATTCCAATATTTATATATGTATTTCTATGTATTAGTATCGTTGACTCACACTCATAACACAAGCAAATAATTTGCTTACTTTGGGGTTAGATCAGTCAGTGTAATTTGTCCCGTGAATATTTTATTTATTTATATCTGATGACTACTTTTTCAAGTATTTTAATTGGAAATTCAATTTATAGATATTATAATGAATTTAAAATAGATTTTAAAATCCAAACATGCATTCCGGTAAGGGTTTTATTAAAATATTCTTATACTAGCTGTTGCCAGCGACTTCGTCCGCGCGGACTTCGTTTACTCCGCACAGCTGATTAATGAATTTAAAATAGATTTTAAAATCCAAACATGCATTCCGGTAAGGGTTTTATTAAAATATTCTTATACTAGCTGTTGCCAGCGACTTCGTCCGCGCGGACTTCGTTTACTCCGCACAGCTTCTCCCCCGTAGGTAATAGCGTGATAATATGTAGCCTATATCTTGACCCGACCTATTGGTAATATTCATGCAAAAAATTTGAGTTCACCCCGGACATACATACAGACAAACAGACAAAAATTCCAAAAACTATATGTTTGGCGTCGATATCGATTGTAGATCACGCCCCAAGTATTCTTTTAATATTCAATGTACAGTTTTGACTTTCCTACGATATTATTACATGTATAGATTAATATAAAACTATACTACTACATATCTTTCGTGAAATGGAAATAGAAATTTTATTTTTTTAGTATAAAAACGACATGTAAAACATTTTCAATAGGTTTCTATACTAAATTGTTTCCGTAATATTAACGACAAAATAAAATGCATTAACCTAATCAATCGAGCTTAATCGTGTTTACAGACATACGGGTAAATTGTTACTGCATAGGTATACATTGACGGCCATGCCAATATTTTTTCAAAGAGAATTTAGAAGGCTTAATTAAAGTGATACAGAAAATGAAGAATTAAGATTCCTCTTTGTAACCCATTGATATAAAAAACCCAAGATGCACATTCAGTGTCTCAAAACGTCCTCTAAAAATAAGCGCACAATTTCAAATTATGCGCTCATTTCAAATAGAATCGCGTGTATCGCGACACTGTCAATTTCATTATTTTTGGTACATTGCTTTGTAAAAACAACTATAAAACTTGAGCATAAGGTTGGATGTGCAAAAACACATTTTTTTGTCATATCTATAACCACTTATGTAAAATTAGAGACAGTTTTGAGTGTCAGTTTTGTTCGGGATTGTGCATCTTGGGTTTTTTATATCAATGTTGTAACCCAATGCTTTTAATTTGAAATAGTATGATTTTATTAGTAGGAGTGGAGCTACACTTTTTTTAAGCTTAAGGCGATGGGTAATGCCAAACTACGAAATAGACTCACTCCTCTTTGAAAGCCTACTACTGCCAGCCGGTTAATCCAATAATTAAAAAAAATATGTATTATACGTATAATATAATTAAGTTTAAATTTTAAGTTCGTTTTTTCAAATTTTATTGCTATTTTTGACGGAAAAAAATCGAATATCTTTCTTATTTTTACGCAAAAATTTGCTTATAACTTTCAAACTACTGTAACGATTTTGATGATTTTTTCTTTTTATTACAGACAATTTATTGCTTTATAAAATTTAAGTTCAAAATTTTACAAAATCATTACAGTGTGCTATTAAATCAATAAAAACCTTATTATTTAATTCGCGGACAGCGCTCGCGTCGAAAGTCAGTCTTCCGGTAGCGTTCATACGGGGAGGCTGTGTCGCATGTTAGCGTGCTCCGCTCTCCATATTCTAGTCAAAGAGTAATAGTACAGATAGAACGTTTGGCACAATAGTAAGGTTGTGCCGTTTGGAAATTGAACATTTCGTTTACGCTTGGATGTTTTTTATAGTAGATAATGAGCTTGGACCGAGAAGGCTGATTTTTACAGATGTTGTTCATATGATATAGACAAGGTATAAGAAAGATTTTTTTTTAAATTCATCCCCTAAGATGGTGAAATAGGGGGTGAAATTTTGTATGAAACTCTGTCATTTTTGAGTTGTAATGAATAATATGCCGTAATTAAATTATCCTTTAACTGAAACAAAATTAAATACAAATTTAATATTTTTTTTAATTCTAGCCCATAGAGAGGTAAAAAGAGGCTTTAAAGTTTGTATCAAAAATGAATTGTTTATTTATTGCATTACTATAAAATCTAAATTATTTTAATTTGGTATTTATGATTTTTAATACAATTAAGAAGTAAAAATTTTCGGATTTTTTTAGTACTTATGCTCTTCAATCGAAATTGAATAAACCTGCACGTAATGTTCGAAGTTTCATCCATTAAAGGAGTAAAAGTGTGTGTTACAATTTATATGAAAAATCAAACGTTTATGGTCAAAATTGAAACTTGAAATTCGGCACTTATGTTCAACACAATTTAAGAATCATATATTTGGGGATTTTTTTAAATTTCATTTCTTAAAGGGTAAAAAAAGCATTGATGTTTGTATAAAAAATAGATTGTTTATTATAGAATATTGTAGAAATTATTTAAAACTTAGTATTTATGACTTTTAATACAATTAAATGAATACGAGTTTAAGGTTTTCAAATGTCATCTCTTCAAAGGATGAAAAAAGTGGTAAAGTTTGTAGAAAAAAATAAAATATGTTTTATCAAAATCTCTTCAAATTTATTAGTCATGTTCTTTAATTCAATTAAATAAACGTGCATGTGAGGATGCTGTGAGTTTCATCTCTTAAAGAAGTTAAAGAGGGTATTAAAGGGACTGAAAGCTAGTACTTTATAAATAGTTTTGTTTGCGAGTAGACGCTGAATAATATTTTAAGACTATTCATGTACTTACCTACGTTTACCCTTGAATGTTTTATTAGCTATAGATAGATAAGTATTTTGTCAATATTTTGTATAAATGTACAAAAATAAAACATATAAACAACGAAGATAATTCAAAAAGCGAATAAAAAGCAAAACTCTAAAGAAAAAAAAACTTGTAATATTTAAAGATAGTAAGGACTTCGCAACTGAAAATAAATAAATAAAATATATTATACATACAAATAGTCTAAATAAACCAACTTATTTAGTAGTTTCCTTTATAAACATTAAATCAAATTATATATCTACTTTTTTCTTACGAGATTTTGAAACAAAAACTAAGAAGCTAGTTAGTTTTAAAATATTATTCAAGAGATTACATTTTACAAAATTAAATTTTGAAAGGTTTTGTTAAATATTAATTGTGGATTGTATGTATTAAAATAAAATGCTACACGGGATGTATGGTATATTACAAAACTTTCAAAGAAATAGGATACGTAACTGTTATTATTGTGTAAATTTTTACACGATTTTTGTCGATTTTCGATATATTTTTTTCTTTAGATATTTATCGTTTTTCTAAAATGAATGTGTAATGTGTATGTAATCGATAAATGAGCGATTACTGGTTATTGGTTTTGAGTTTGATAACATTCAGTCGATTCATGATGATAAAAGTTCACATAGGTGAACAAAAATGTTAAAACGTAGGTATCTGCATCCACTGTAAATACTCTTTGAACTTATATTTATATCGTATTAAAAGCACTTGTACTGTTTTACTTGACTTTTTATTTATTAAAACCAACCGGTTTCGCGTTTTAACGCATCATCAGGGCAAAAGTTATTATTGTTTAGTACAATTGACAATTTGACAATTAACAATATATACTGAAGGTAGTATGAACATTTTAAATTTTAAATTATATTTCACCATATCTGTGTTACCCACACATCATAATTACCCTTTTAAACAGGGAGAAAAGTTTTCTCCTATCTAATTATAGCTGTCTGTCTGTTTGACATCACATTAATATTACAAATGCAAAAGTTTGTAATGTTTATGATATGAAGACGTTTCGGTGTTTGTTGTGCAATCAAGTCGAAACGACTGGTTGGATTAAATAATTACACACGTAGACTAGATTCTGCTTACTATAGAATATTTATATCCCGGATTAATAAAGCTATTTGACGTCATTGGATAGAAAACAAGAAGACGGCTCTCTCGATGGAATGAGACAACTATTGCCCGATAGTAAGAATGTGAGTGGTGCGTTATAAAATAAAAAAGACTTTCTATATATATCATAAGATCTCCTAATGGGAAGAAAAATCATCGTCTAGACACCATAGATGTATGGTACGTTACTATCCGAGCGGCGGGATGGCAATGCCACGTACATAAGTCTACAGGAGGGTAGGGTACCCTCTAAACCAAATACGACAATGACAAGAACTGACGCTATTACGGCAGGAATAGGTGAGGCGGTGGTACCAATTACCCGGGCAAGACGTTCCAGCACTCTACCTGCTAGTAGTCTTGATGGTAGTGACACGTATAGACAATCAGCCAACTTTTACGACCTGCCTGGCAGGACAACAGTTGGTCTATTCTTCAAAGGAGCCCGGACCAACACGGAGAGTATTATGTTATACCACTGGCATAAATGGTAGTAATATAAGTGACATGCTGTGCGTCATCTGATGGTGATTTAAAATATTAAGCATATACACAAAAAAAAATCGTCATAAAAATATACATACTATATACCAAATTTCATAATGATCATATTTGAGTTAAGCGATTTCGTGTATACGAACTTCAATTTTTAATCACTTAGAAGATTCAAGCGCTTTTTTCATTAATTGATCTATCAATGAAATACCGCTTGAATTTTTATAAAGTGTGGATTTATTTTTTATTTTTTCCTGGCGATGTTTGGGGTTAAATTAAATTCCGCGCAAACAAAGTCACGTGAAACTGCTGACTATGTAAAGTTTCAAGGAAGATTTGTATTTGGTTTCCTCATACGCACAGTAAAAATATCCCGGGCAAATCCACAATTACGTCATATACAGATATCCGTCAGTTCCTTTGTTTGTAATAGTATCGTTAATTAATTATTAATCACTCAGTATTGAGGCTAATTAGCGCGCACACAAATTAAACAATAGTTCCTGTAATATACCAATGGTGCATATTTTTGTCAATTTTATAACAAGTTAAACGCGTTAAAAACCCAACAACCGACTTCCAATCTCGAAAAGGGTTATAGAAATACATTCTAGAACCCTAGCTCAGATATAAAAATTCATTCATTCATATTGATCTTAGCCCTGAAGATGATAAAAAAGCGAAACGGTAAAGCAATATATTTTTTTTGTTATTGACAGGGAAGCGCTTGACCACGATCTCGGCTGATGGTAGGCTGAGACGCGGCCTAAGATGAAACGCTCTTCCCTAGAAGGTACTTGTTCACTCTTCCTTAAAGATCCCCAGATTGTACTCGTCGGGGAACACAAACTCAGGAAGCTTTTTCCCCGTGTTGGTTCCGGGCTCCTTTGAAGAATAGACTAACTGGCGTTTTGCCAGGCAGGTCGTAAAAGGCGACCGATTGTCTATGCGAGTCACTAACATCGTGGCTACTAGGTGGTAGAGTTCTGCATTGTCTCGCCCGGGTCTGGTACCACCACCTTACCTATTCCAGTCGCAATAGCGTCAGTGCTTGTCATTGTTGTGTTCCAGTTTGGAGGGTAAGGTAGTCGGTAAACTTATGCATGTGGCATTAGACCTCGCCACAAGATAGCAACGCACCATTAACACATTTGGTGTCTAGGCGATGGTTGACTCTTTCCATCAGGAGACCCATCTGCTTGTTTGCTATCTTATGATATAATCACACATCACACAATGATTGTCCCCGGCGGGTCGAACTCGAGCCTCGTTGATTGCGTAGTCAGGGTCGCTAACCACTCGACCAACGGGGCGGTCAAAATAAAACATATTTTGTGAAACAATTAACGATTTGTGAAACAATATGGCTAGTTTCACCAAGTGCCGACGACAAAAAGCATAAAAATATAAATAAATTTACATAAAACCGAATGGAAAAACCCAAACCTCAAAAAAACTGAATTTGAATCAGGTAATTAAATCGGTTCATCGGCAGAGTTCCAAACATGGATAGATGCAAGGAGAACCAACTTTAGGGGAAAGTTGTAAAAATGTTCAGCTGTTTACTGAAAATAAAGTTTCAAATACCTTAAATAGGGGAAAGATGTAAAAATGTTGCAGGGGAAAGATGTAAAAACAGCTGACTGTTTACTGAAAATAAAGTTTCAAATACCTTAGATAGGGGAAAGTTGTAAAAATGTTCAGCTGTTTACTGAAAATAAAGTTCCAAATACCTACTAGAATGGCGCTAGCGTAGTATAAAAATTACAATATTAACTAGCGATCAGTATAATCGACGTAATCGATCACATAACAAAGAAGAATTTCGCCGCCTCGAGCCTGTCGACACTAGCTCAGCGGAAGAGCGTCCCGGCTTTAGGGAGACAGTCGCAGGTTCAAATCCCGCGTGTCGATATTTTTCTTTGTTGTTTTTTCTTTGTTGTTTTTAAGGTTTTTCCAGATTCCCAAGCACGGGGTGAGTGCTATAACACAAAAATAATATTAACATAGCTGTTTTTGGGATGACGGTTGAAAAAGCAAAAACTAATCTGGACTTCTTTTGAGTTAAGAAGTATTAAGTTGAAGTATTAGAGACTGTCTGTGGTCGACCTCCTAATAATGCCGGCAATATAAATTAAGATATTATGTAACTTGAGAAAATGTCTACTCGTTTTTTGGGCATTGAAGCAATAATAATTACTTTTCTACTGTAGGTTACACAACCGTAATATGTGTCATCCTTCCCCAATTGGGGATTACTGGTAGACCGCCCCTTCAGAGCAGAGTGTCATTAGATACGAAGCACTGGATATAAACAACTTGCAGGTCAAGAATTGCACAGAAAAGAGAGCCTCAGAGCAGATTCTGTGCATCTCCCGCGTTTTGGCTCGTATAACCATGATGATTGGTAGGGCCATGGGTTGGTTGTGGGACTGTAGGTTGCACAAGGTAAAACTTTATAAGTCATAATTTAAACGTCATAAAACTGCAATAATAGACCTCCAGCTCTGTGTATATAGAATTCTGAATCAGGCCCATCACCATCACCATCTCGATGTCTGGAAATCCACAACTGTGCGTTTCTCTCGACACTTTTTGCCTCGCACTACTTTGTTGTGGAACCAATTACCGGCAGGGGTGTTTCCAAACGGTTACGACTTGGGGGCCTTCAAGAAAAGAGTTTACTCATTCTTAAAAGGCCGGCAACGCAACTGCAAGACCTCTGGTATTGTGGATGTCCATGGGCGGCGGTGATCACTTACAATCAGGTGCACCTCCTGCTCGTTTGCCCCCTCTTCTATAAAAAAAAAAGCCCCACTATTCACGTAAAAAAACGTCAATCGAGTCGAAGTGCTTAGGACTCTACACACATGATACAAAGTCTCCGCAGCACTCCGCGGTATATATAGCAAATAACCTAACGGAAAGAGTTAGCCATCGCCCATAGTCACCAGTTTACCGGTTACATTACCCTCCAAACCGAAATGAAATACGTCAGTAACAAGCACTGACACTATTGCAGCAGGAAAAGTTAAATTGGTGATATCTGACCCGGGCGAGACAACTCAGAAATCTAGCACCTTATAGCCACGACGGTAGCGACTTGTACAGCCAATCGTTCGCCTTTTACGAACTGCCTGACAGAATAGCAGATGATCTATTATTTAAACAATATAGCGAAACCGTAATGAACATGGTAATAGTAATTATAGTAATAATGTCGTAGGACAAATTACACAAATCGATCTACACCCCAAAGTAAGTAAATTATTTGCTTGTGTTATTGGTGCTGGGTAAACGATACTAATGCATAGAAATATATAATAAACACCCAATCCCAAAAATACAAATATCTACTCATCACACAAATGTTTATTCTTGCCAGGAATCGAATTCAAGCCCCATCGATTCTTAGTTAAGTTCGCTTACCACTCGACCAAAGGGATGGTCATGAATAACTAACTCTACACGCGGGGCTCTCACTATCAATATGAAAGGAACTTGGCGTAAAGATATTCATCTGTATTTAATAAATAACATTTGTATTATGAATCCGCACTCAGAAATTCGAGAATTTGTCGAATAAAAAATTGAGTTCATCTGGCTATTTACACAGAATTGACGTTATTACAGATAACTGAATAAATTGATTGCCTTTGTTGCGTACTAAAAATCAATTTGTGTCAGCTAAAGCCACGGGGACAAAGGTTGGGAATTATCGGTATCCGTTATAGTTTATTACTCAGCATCGCTGGGCAATTAGTTTTATACATCCGGCCTCTATTGCTCATGGGATTCTTACTCAACAAATTTCAGTGGAGAACTTAATTATAAACTTTTTCGAAATGACTAATACAGTTGACCCTATGGGTTACTGTGACATCGGCCTTTTGGAGTAAGCACTCTGCTTGTAAGCCAGAGTTAAAGCTTAAATTTGGATTACTAAATTCACGCGCTAAGAGCTGTTTCCCACGAGATCGGACTTCGGCCGTACGGACTAATTATGGAGGACGGAGTCGTAATATTGCGCTCCACATTAAGCATGGGTGATAAAGATGTCTTTGTCGTCGAGACCGGCGACGACGGTGTCTTGTTATGTGTGTGTTTGAATCGGTTATATACGGTGGTCAAAAAATGGCATAAAGATGGCAAGATAGAGATTGATATATTATTGTTAGGCATCTCGTAAAAGGCGAGTGGAATCTTAATATGCATTTGACCACCCCGTTGGTCGAGTGATTAGCGACACTGACTACGCAATCAACGGGATCGGGTTCAATTCCCGACGGGGACAAGCATTTATGTATTTCTGGATTTGGGTGTTTATTACATATATTCTAGTATATATATATATATATATATATATATATATATATATATATATATATATATATATATATATATATATTTTTTTTTTTTTTTCTATGTACCTATTAGTATCATTGACTAACACTCATAACCCAAGCAAATATTTTGCTTACTTTGGGGTTAGATCAGTAATTGTAATTTGTCCCGTGAATATTATTTATTTATTTATTTATCACGAACTATGCACAAGAGTGAAATATACATTATACAAAACAGTTGATCCCATACAATACAATGTTAATCCACGTCTATTTTTTTAAAAAATAGATCAACTCGCTTACTGCTACGCACCTCGTAAAAGGCGAGAAAATGCTAATACGCTACAATTCACTAATATGATATCTACTAAGTGGTAAAGTTCTGCAACGTCTCGACGGGGTCTGATACGACAACCTCACTTATTCCTACCACTATAGAATCGATGTTTGTCGCTGTCGTGTTCTGGTTTCGTGGGTAAGATAGCCGGTAAACTTATGCATGTGACATTCCAATGCCGGCACACCATTAACATCTTTGATGTTTACAGGCGATGATTATCTATTTCCACCAAGAGAACCTACAGCATTTTGGCTAGCCTATGAAGTAAAATAAATGATAAGGGTATATATGTTAATCGTGCATTATCATCCATATGCCATTCATATCACATGCATAAGTTTATCAGCTTTATCAACCTCCAAACTGGAACATAACAATGTTATAAACTGATGGTATTTCAAGTGGAATAGTGAAGGTGGTGGTACCAAATTCAGGAAAAAATTCCCATAGCGTGAATACCGAAGTCGACCGGCTCGTCGAGCATTTGCAATTAGCTGCAGATTCCGTGCTTCCGTGCCGCCGCGTTTGGCATTATAAGTCAGCAGATTGGGACGGGATGCGGTCCTTCTTTGCCTTCTACCCATGGGGAGAAAAGTGCTTCTCGTTGGATGATCCGGATGCCTTTGCAGACTCTGTCGCTGATGTGGTGCTACAGGGTATGGAACTTTACGTTCCGTTCTCTGCGGTTCCCATCGGTGGCAAGTCTCAGCCTTGGTTTGGTCGCCACTGCAAGACGGCTGCGCGCCGATAGCAGGAGTGCTACCAGACCTGGGCTACTGCATCGGCTTCATGTGATGAAAAAAACAGCACCTTATGAAAGGAGTAAGTATAATAACGCCTCAAGGTCCTTTAAAAGAGTCATCGCCAAGGCAAAATCGGAGCACATTGGCAGGATTGGTGAGAGATTAGTCCGCCATCCTTCGGGCACCCGTGCATTTTGGTCTCTCGCCAAGGCTGCCTTAGGGAGTTTTTGCCAGCCGTCCCTTCCATCCCTGCACAGAGATGATTCTCTGGCCCACACCGCGAAGGAAAAGGCCGATCTCCTGGGCTCATTCTTTGCGGCTAACTCGACTCTAGATGACCAGGGAAACACACCGCTTATTATTCCGCAGTGTAATAGCAATATGCCTGAAATAAAATTCCATCAGTCATCAGTGCGCGAAGCACTGTTTCCTTCGACATCTATAAGTCATCTGGGCGGGATGGCATCTCTCCGATAGTGCTTAAAATATGTGCTCCGGAGTTGACACCGGTATTGATGTGTCTGTTCCAGCTCCTTAATGCACCCTGTACCTAAAAAAGGTGATCGCTCGAATCCGTCAAACTATCGTCCGATAGCCTTGTTCTCCAAATTACAACCTTGTTCTCCAAAATCATGGAGAAGATAATTAACTGCCAGCTTTTGAACTATTTAGAGGAGCACCAGCTTATTAATGACCGCCAGTACGGTTTCCGTTGCGGTCGATCAGCTGGTGATCATCTACTATACCTTACACATCGCTGGGTGCAGGCAGTTGAGTCCAAGGGAGGCATTGACTGTTAGTTTAGACATAGCGAAGGCCTTTGATAGGGTATGGCATAGAGCGCTTCTTTCAAAGCTTCCTTCTTATGGGCTGCCCGGGAAATTATGCAAGTGGATCACCAGTTTTTTGGCTGATCGGAGCATCAAAGTCATAGTCGATGGTGCGTGCTCCGACCTTAAATTTGTCAATGCTGGTGTTCCACAAGGCTGCGTGCTATCGCCTACACTGTTTATTCTGCACATCAATGACATGTTGCGAATTAGTAACATTCATTGCTATGCGGATGACAGTACTTGTGATGATTTGTATCCGGTCTTAGCGGTATTTCTCGGGACCACGTCAATGAGAATCGGGACAAGCTAGTGTCTGAAATCGAGACTCAGCTCGAAAAAATCTCGGAATGGGGTCGACTCAACTTAAATTCAACCCCAGGAAGACACAGCTCTGTGCGTTCACCGCTAAAAAGACGCCCTTTGTCGTATCACCTCGTTTTGAGAACACTCTCCTGACAGCCTCAGCCAATATTGGAATTCTTGGCGTTGACATATCAAACAACGTTCAGTTCTGTGATCATTTGAAAGAAAAGGCTAAACTTGCCTCAAAAAAACTCGGAGTGCTCAGTAGAGCGAAACAGTACTTCTTGCCGGCTCATCGCTTGCAACTTTACAAAGCGCAAATTCGCCCTTATATAGAGTACTGTTCTCATCTCTGAGCGGGAGCTCCGCAGTATCAGCTTCTTTCACTTGATCGCTTTCAGCGTAGAGCAGTTTGAATCGTTGAGGACCAAGCTGTCTCCAATCAGCTAGACTCCTTGGCTTTACGTAGAGATGTAAGTTCTCTTAGCATCTTTTACCGCATATATCATGGAGAGTGTTCCGACGAACTGTTTGGATTGATCACATCGCGGCAAAACTCAAAGTTTCATCCTCATCACCTCGATGTCTGGAAATCCACAACTGTGCGTTTCTCTAGGCACTTCTTACCACGCACTACTCCTCTGTGGAATCAATTACGTGCGGGGGTGTTTCCGAACGGATACGACTTAGGCACCTTCAAGAAAAGAGCATACTCCTTAAAAAGCCGGCAACGCAGCTGCAAGACCTCTGGTGATATGGCTGTCCATGGGCGGTGGTAATTACTTACCATCAGGTGAGCCTCTTGCTCGTTTGCCCCTTTTTGTATTAAAAAAAAGTAGCAGAACTCTACCATCTATTTAGTTAGTTAGTGGTCATGATGTAGGTGATACTTATTAGCTTTCTTTCGACTTTTATGAGATACCTAGTAAAACGACAGAGGGTTTATCCTTCAAAGGGCCCGAACCGACATGGAAAAAATATGAAGAAAAAGTTAGATAACTTTTTTATTTTGTCTTATAGTTTTTTTCTATCCAACAAATAATATGTACAAGTATGTTTGTTTCCTTAAGCTTCTATCTTAAATACTTAGTTAATCATCATGAAATTTCGCACACACCTTGCTTTTGTTCAGACCAAAAGTATTGTTCTCGAGGAATAGAAAAAAAAATGTTTTAAGAGAAGCTGCTGATTTTATTTGCATTTCAATAAAAAAGTAAAATATAAAAACAAAAATTCCGATGGTGTCCCGATCGGAAAAAAATATATCCATCTTTCTAGCACAGTCAACTAAAAGTAATATAGCCATTCGAATATCTAATTAATCTCATCATCCATCAAAATTTCACCTTGAGAGGTGTCATTGATATTTAGGCTGCAGAGGCTGTGCCAAAGAAATACAAATGTAATACATATAGATATACATATCATTCATAACACATATACAAACATACATACATACACCGAACAAAATTACTCTTGTTTTAGCACAGTTGGGTAAAAACAATAATTATCTTAAAGTATTTTACTTTCTGACATTAACCCAATAAATTGTCTTGACATTTCTGACTTTAACCCACTAATTTGAATTGTGACCAGAAGCCATGATGGTGACGTCAATACATTAATCTGAATTTGATTATATAAAAATATTAATCTTAGTAATTTTAATTATTAAAATAATATTTTATATTTTACATGTTTCCGGTCTTATTAACAAACAGGATTGATCATATGCTTATATCAGTGCTATTTTTGTCTCGTTTCTCACGTATTGCTGTATCATAGTAATTGCATTAGACAGATCGCAAATTACTAGCATATATATAAAAAATATGTAGATAAACGGTTGACCCTGCAAGCAATCCCTGAATTTTCCCACTAAATTAAAGTATTTAAAGCGCAAAAGAGTAAAAAATATAAGCATATATTTTTTTTAAAAATGGCAGTATATATTAATTTTTGAAAAGCGGTATATTTTGAAAACGATGATAGCATTCAACTCAATTTTTGAGATCTAAATCAATTCTATTTTTAGATTTAGATCTAATTTTGAGTCAAAAAACATTATTTAATTTTCGTCATTAATAAATCCCAAAAAAATTACCGATTTTGATTAAATTAACGGTATTTGACGCAGTTTTTAAAGATATATTTTTTAAGTCAATTGGTGTATTAGCCTGAAAGTTATTTAAAAAAATTAAGATTGCTAAAAACAACGAAATTTTAATATTTGAAAAGCTGTAACTTTGAGAATTAGATTCGATTTTGATTTTTGAAACGGCATTTGATGTTTTCAGTACTAAAATATCGTAGAATACAAAAAAATGCTCGGTTGAAAAATTTCAAAGCTATGTCGAAAAAACACTTTTTTCAAAATTTTTCGTCAACGATTACTCCCAAACGAATAAATCGATTTTGATCCAATTTATGTATTAGACGTAGTTTTTTGAGGAATATAGCTGATTAGTTTTTTTGTACTCAATCGCTACATAAATCTGGAAGTTTAATAAAAATGTTTTGGGGTATTTTCAAAATTTCTCAAAATCTCTTAGGTTGAATCGGTTGAAATTTTCAGAAAGTTTAAGTTGAGCGAAATCCTATCGAATACCATTAACCGCGTTTCGATCGGTCAAGCCGTTCAAAAGTTATGAGATGTTTACATACGCAAATACACACACACACACACACACACATACACACAAACACACACATACAGACATAATGACGTCATCTTGAAAATAGTCGGAAAAGGTTCCTAGGATCTCAAAACGTGGACATCTGGTGAAAACTCGATTTTCCAAATTCGAGGAAATCAGTAACGTCCTTATGTACATACGTACCTAGTGGGAAGTTAAAAACTGCTCAAGTAAGACTAGTTATTAATATAGCATAAGTTATACTTTAAACTATTCATGTTGATTGATAAAAAATTGTACATATTAAAGGAGGGTGTTCAGTACTCGATTCTGATACCGAATATGTAAAACAAATAAGTACTACAATTTTGACCTAATTATCCGATAAAAATGTTTAGTACAGACACCTGCGCATGGTTCTCAAAGTTCATTGCAAGTTACCACCGTGACACCTGTTGGCCAAAGCGCATGCCTATTGCCCTCGCGGTGATCAACATTTTTGTTTTTTTTTTATTATAAGATAGCAAACAAGCAGATGGGTCTCCTGATGGAAAGAGTCAGCCATCGCCTATAGACACCAAAGGTGTTAATGGTGCGTTGCTATCTTGTGGCGAGGTCTTATGCCACATGCATAAGTTTATCGGCAACCTTACCCTTTAAACCAGAACACGACAGTGATAAACACTGACGCTATTGCGGCAGGAATAGGTAAGGCGGTGGTACCAGACCCGGGCGAGACAATGCTGGACTATACCACATAGCCACGATGTTAGTGATTCGTATAGCCAATCGGGCGCCTTTTACGACTTGCCTGGCAGAAAGGCAGATGGCCTATTCTTCAAAGGAGCCCGGGACCAACACCACACCAAAAAATACCGCACAATACTACACTAATTTCATTATGGTTACTATGTAATTAAGTGATATCCTCTTCACACAATATTTTATATCGATAAAACTTGTACTGTTTCACAATACACTTTTATATATATTATCCGACCGGTTTCGCTTATACAAGCATCATCAGGGCAATTACAAGTTTAAACTAAAAACAAAAAACTCCTAACCGTTCTGATTTAACATTTTATCTGATTTAACATTGATTTAAAATGTTAAATCAGAACGGTTAGATGTTGTTTTGTTTTTAGTTTAAACTTGTAATTGCCCTGATGATGCTTGTATAAGCGAAATCGGTCGGATAATATATATAAAAGTTTATTGTGAAACAGTACAAGTGTTATCGATATAAAATATTGTATGAATATGAAGTTTCACCAAGTGCCGACGATAAAGAATGTTGAATATGATATCCTCTTTTTATTAGGTACAATTAATTACTATAAACTACCTTGTCCTTTAGTATATAAAATCTTTTACCAGTGTATATAACAAAAAATTACAATTTGTTCTTACTATCAGTTATGGAGTAGCTCCGTCTTCTTGTAATATGTCTGAATTAAACACTGATGCTGGCCTCTGCAATGATTGCCAGGTTTCGACGAAAAAATTACCTAAACAAATAAAAAAAATAAGTTTTTTTCAATTTTTCATTGCATAGTAAAGCAAATGAAAAAGTTACTGTCATCGTGGCTACTAGGTCTGGCACCACCGCCTTACCTATTCCTGCTGCAATAGCGTCAGCGCTTGTCGTTGTCGTGTTCCGGTTTGGAGGGTAAGGTAGTCGGGAAACTGATGCATGTGTCATTAGATCTCGCCACAAGATAGCAACGCACCATTAACACCTCCGATGTCTATAGGCGATGGTTCAATTTTTCCACCAGGAGACCCATCTGCTTGTTTGCTATCTTATGTATAAAAAAATAATTAAATAAACGGATTATTCTCCTAATGGAAAGAAATAGCCATCGTCTATAGAAATCAAATATATTAATGGTGCGTTGCTATTCATGTAGCGGGGACAAAATACCATATACATACGTTTACCGGCTACCTTACTGAAGCGATCATGTAAACTTCATCGATACAATATTCAAAATTCGAGCTAATCTTAAATCACGTTATACAAGTTATCTACGCTATATACAATTTATCGCTATATACCCGCCAAACCGGAACAGGACAGCGATATGGGTGGTTATTGTGACAGGAATAGGTAAGGCGGTGGTGTCAAATCCGATTGATACTTTGCAGAACTGTACTCCTCTTAGGACTCTACTACTACCCACATAGTTGTTAAAATGATCATAATACGTATTTTTTAATGTTATATTTGCTTGCCATTTACCAAGTGTTTGAACGAAAGGTTGATTGTCTATTTTTCATAAGTAGTTCAGGTCAACTAAAAGTGTTACTTAAAGCAGAACTAATAAAACAAATTCACAACAACATTTTGATAACACAGGAAAGCAATCGAAATTGTTCTGATGAAAACAGACATATCAATTTTAGACCCAAGGATAAAGTTATTCCCAAGATACCAAGGATAATAACCGTTATTTTCAATATACCAAGGATAAAAACAGTTATTTCTAAGACACCAAGGATAAAAACAGTTATTTTCAAGACAACAAGACTAAAAACAGTTATCTCCAAAGATATCAAGGATATTAACAGTTATTTCCAAGATACCAAGGATAAAAACAGTTATTTCAAAGATATCAAAGCGAAAAACAGTTATTTCCAAGATAGCAAGGATAGTAACAGTTTTTTTCAAGATATACTTGTTACTAAGTAAACCTTTTATTATTATTTTTTCTTTCATAGGATAAATAATAAGCTTATGGTTCTCCTGACTGCATCATTTATTTTGTCATTGTCGTCTTCCGGTCTGGAAGGTAAGGTAGTTGCTAGACTTATACATCTGGCAATGAGACCCCACCACACGGATAACAACGCACCGTTAACATCTTTAGTGTTAGGCGATTGTTTTCTTTTTCCATCAATAGATCCATCTGCTAGTTTGCTATCTAAAATATAACAAAACCTTACACATCTATAATATTGGTATTAAATATTACGTTTTGTACCCATTATTTATCGCGAGATACTATTATCTTGGTGACCATTTATAGCAAATTGAATAAATTATTGCACGCGATGACGTACGGGCATCTGCGCCGGCGCAGGCAGCTCTATCGCGCAGGTGTCTGTGGCGTTTCAAAAAATCAAAGAAACGTACGCACACAAACAAATTGTGTGGAATATTTTTATTTTATTTAGAAATAGATAAAACAACTAATTTTATTATATAAGAGAGCAAGCAAACAGATGGCTTTGCTGATGGAAAGACACAACTACAAAAACACTGATCTCATGTACTTTACTAGAAAGGATAATTCTATTAGTTTTTCATATTATAAGATAGCAAACAAGCTGATGGCTTGCCTGATGAAATGAGACAACTATCACCTATAGACACCAAAGATGTTAATGGTGTGTTGCTATCTTGTGGCGAGGTCTTAATGCCACATGCATAAGTTTATCGACTATCTAACCTAAAACCGACTGACAACAGTGGCGAGCACTGACGCGATTGCGGCAAGATTAGGAAAGACGGTGATACCAGTACCCGGGCGAGACAAAAGAGAAATCTACCACCTAGTAGCCACAATGTTAGTAGTATAGCCAATTATTGGCTTCTTATGGAGTGGCTGGTAGAACGGCTGACGGTCTATTCTTCACAGGGGACCCGGACATCGTAGGAGGAATCCACCAGCACGGAGATTTTTATAGGATAACAAAAAAAAACAGATGGGCCTCTAGGTGAAAAGAGATAGCCATCGCCTATATACAACAAAGATTTTAATGATCATGATGGCGAGTAGGGTGACTATTAAAATATTAAAATTTGAATTGTTTGTAGGTTATAATTTTTTGTAGACACCAAAGATGTTAATGGTGCGGTGTTATCTTGGGACAAGGTGAAATGAATGCCACATGCATAAGTTTACAGGCTACCTTTCCCTCCAAACCGGAATACGACAGCGACAAGCACTGACGCTATTGCAGCAGGAATAGGTAAGGCGGTGGTACCAAACCCGGGCGAGACAATGCAGAACTCTACCACCTAGTAAAAAATTTAAATTGTATTTATTTCATTGGTGCCTTTGTTACGGTTAAAAAGGTCCTTATTATTTCTTACCTATCAGTTACCACATATACCTACTTACTTAATATAATTGGACACATTATCCCTTAAAACATGGGCTTAAACACAACACATAGATAGTAAGTATACACACACACAACACATAGATAGATATAAGTAGTTTTGTTTACAAATTCAGCTAATAGCAAGTGAATATGGGTCAATTAACTCAATTTGTAAAAAATATGACGGATATAAAGATGTGGCAAAAACAATAATTACATCTGAATTTTATAGATTCAGGCATTCATTTGCGGAAATCCATAATACTAAGACGAAATTAAGGTATTTAATTTGCAAAATTTTCGCGAAATCTTATATGAAACTGCTATGATGCAACTGAAACAAAAGATAGTGTATGGAACGGGGTAAACCTATCCACTTTCAGGCCTTGGATGAGTTTGCTCCATTCCTTAGACCTTTTGTTACAGGTGTATCACAACAGTTTCATATAAGATTTTACGGAAATTTCGCGAATTAAATACATTTTTTCCTCTTTCTCCTGAATTATTAATTTACTAGATGAAAACCCGGCTTCGCTCGGGTGAAATGTAGATAAGAAAGGCTCATAATACATAATCTTTTTTAATTTCTACTCTTTTATTAACGAAGAGAAAATAAGTTTCACGGTAATCTGCGCTCCGTTCTACGATACTCTATTAAATGCTCACGCCATCTACACCACATATTTGTAACCTTTAAATAAATATGGCCGATTTGTCTGTCAGCACCGTTAGAATTTTTATTCACTATTTTAACAAAATACTCGACAATCCGAATTTTGCGGATATATGTTGTCGACTCAAACTTATTATTTTTTACGCCATATAATTTAGGTAAGGTTTCGATTGACTCTACCGTAACCCTTGACGAAAATATTAATATAGATTAATTTCATAGGATAGCAAGATTTAAAGTACAATAGCCCTTTGAGTGAAGGAATGGTCGCAAAATAAGTAAATTTCATAATACTATGAAATCTAAAGACAATATACAGCCTGTTAGGTAAGTTGACCTAAACCGTGAAGGGGCTAATGGGGTATCTGATTCTCATTCCAAATAAATAAAAATAAAAAACTACCCTTAAATTTTAACCTAATTATCCAATAAATTCGTAATTCATACGTACCAATACGTTCGCGTAAATAACACAATATCGATAGATAGATAAATAGGTAGTAACGTAAATAGACAGTATTTAAGTAACTACCTATTTATCTATCTATTGATATGTGCGTTACTAGTGCGAACATGTTGGTGCATATAAATTTTGAAAATTTTAGGGGATGTTTTTTACTTATTTGGAATCAGAATCAGATACCATATTACCCCCTGCAAGGTTTAGGTCGACTTACCCAACAGGCTGTACACAAATATTATAAAGATTTCCTTGTATGTTTTTGTATCAGAAAAAATCTAAGATTACTAGACCGTTCCCTAAAATTCTTTAAACAAAATAATAATGGCATAACTAGTAAGTACTTTAGATTCTATTTAATTAAAAAAATAGCGTTTGTTTTAAGCAAACAGGCATAGCTAATACCTTAAAAAATGTCAAACTATATATCAATTAATAAAAATTATGTTAACATTGTATATGTATAAAACAAGCATATATATTAAAATATATACACATAAAAGTGTATAAAACAGATAAAAACAACGTGACTAGTTCCCCATCCCGCTGCATGTTTTACTTTTATGTAAATTTACAAAAAAAAGATCACTTTTTTATATCATAAGATAGCAAACAGGCAGATGGGTCTCCTGATGGAAAGAGTCAACCATCGCCTATAAACACCAAAGGTGTTAATGGTGCGCTGCTATGTTGTGGCGAGGTCTAATGCCACATGCATAAGTTTACCGGCTACCTTACCCTCCAAACCGGAACACGACAGTGACAAGCACTGACGCTATTGCGGCAGGAATAGGTAAGGCGGTGGTACCAGACACGGGCGAGACAATGCAGAACTCTACCACCTAGTAGCCACGACGGTGGTGACTCGTATAGCTAATCGGTCGCCTTTTACGACCTGCTTGGCAGAACGGCAGTCTTAGCTTATTCTTCAAAGGAGCCCGGGACCAACACGCAACAAAAAGTAGTTTTTGTTTTAAGGGCATGTAGCATCTGTAAAAAAAAATTATCCAAATCCCTCCAGCCGTTTGATTATAAAATTACAAATATATACATATCTACAATCTCTGGCACTTATAAAATTACTGAGATTTCAAATACATCGTTAGTTATTATATGTTATAAGAATTTACTATAAATGATCATCATTATTATTAGTTGACTGTACTAACACACAGACGTACAATTTTATTTACGTTTATTACAAAAAAGATTTATGGTGGCTCGTGCTGATGTGAACACCTGGAGCAGGTGTTCTGCGGCAGTAGCTCACGGTGCTCCTTATTTATTAATTTATTTCAAATAAAAATTACACAGCCAAACATCAATATAAGTACAATATATTTTTTATATTATAAGATAGCAAACAACAGGTTCTCCTGAAGAACAGATAACCATCGCCCATAGACACCGAAGATGTCAATGCTGCGTTGCAATCCGTGTGGCGGGGTGTTAATGCCATTTGCATAAATCCACCTCACCTTTCCTTACCTTTAACCTTACCAACTGAAACACGACAATAACAGACACTGACGGCAAATGGTCTTTTCTTCAAAGGGAACCCGAACCGACGCATCTATACTAAAAACATCTTCATCTGTCCCTCTCGGTACTCTAACCAAACTCTCTCCCTATCGGTGTCGTTAGACATACACGCTAACCACTTAACTCTTGAGGTAACACTACGTTGTGTAAACCCGGGGCGTGTCGTTATCTATACTAATATTAAAAATAGAAAAAAATATATTTTTTGTATGTTTGTAACGAATAAACCCAAAAACTACAAAAGTAACAAGGTCGTGAGCAACAGTTAGTTAATATACTATGCATTTACTATGCATAGTTTTTGTAGTTAAGGATACGTATTGACTTGTGAATGTTCATATATTATATGTACCGATTTTTATAATTTTGTATATTTTTAGTTGTATATTTTATCAATTTTATATATTTTTTTGTAGTTAATGATAGGAATAGACCTGTGAATGATCATATATTATATGTACCGATTTTCGTTAGGGCGGGCCTGGTGACCTATAATTCAGGTACATTGTACTTAAGTTAGGCACCAGTCTTTCACTAAAATAATCTCTGTATGTTTATGTGACTAGGTCTTAAGTTTTCTTTTGTGAAGAGAAAATAAAATTTATTATTTTTTTTTATTAATATTATAAATGCGAAAGTTGATCTGTTTGTTACAATTTCACGGCTAACCCGTTAAACCGATTTTGATAAAATTTGGCATGGAGTTAGTTGAAAACCCAAGGTCACACATAGATTAACTTTTTCTTAAAAATAAACACGTAAGGGTCTGAAATAGGAGATGAAAGTTTGTATGAAAAATTATATCGACGGCATATTAATGTACTCGCGACCAAAGCTGAGGTCAGTTAGTTAACTACAAACTAAAGGTTTGCCCCGCAATTGAAAAAAATGTGTTTTTTCAACATTGCACTGGTTGTATCTCTCCCTAACCCTTCGGGGTTACGGCGTGAAGATACTCTTTGCCTTTAACTGTGAACTCGCGATGGAATTAGATTTTTAGAACCCTCTTTTGCAACCTCTATATTTCACCCAACTCTTAGACTTGTGTCGAATAACATTTAAACATACATAGATACTTACATACATATATAAATATATGCCTACATATATACATACATTCAAACATACATACATAAATACATATGTACAGACGCCGAAATTTGCAGTAGACTCGAACTTGGCTTACTCTTTCAATAAAATGTAAGATCCATCCTAATATTATAAATGCGAAAGTCTGCCTGTATGTCTGTTATACTTTCACAGCTAAGTCTCTAAACTGATTTTAATAAAATTTGACAATAACCTAACCTAACCTAAAATAAAAATAGTTGAAGACCCGATAGATAGGTTGCTTTTAATCCCATAAGGGGCTGAAAATTTGTATGAAAGAATATATTGCTGATAATTATGTTTCTGTATTTGCGGGCGAAGTTGCGCGGATCGACTAGTATAAGTTTATAACATGAATACAAATATATGAAATGACAAACTAGAATTAGCTAACATAATTTTATTTTTTATACCTGTTGAAGAGCGAATGACCCAAGTCGAATCAGGTTCTAATTATTGTCATATTATTCAATCTATGACAAACAAGTCGAAATCAAGTATACTATAGAATTACATATTTAACATTATTTATATACTTACTTTTTTTCCCCGTGTTGGTTCTGGGCTCCTTTGTAGAATAGACCAACTACCGTTCTGCCAGGCAGGTCGTAAAAGACGACCGATTGGCTATGCGAGTCACTACTATCGTGACTACTAGGTGGTAAAGTTCTGCATTGTCTCGCCCGGCTCTGGTACCACCGTCTTACCTATTCCTGCCGCAATAGCGTCAATGTTTGTCATTGTCATGTTCCGGTTTGGAGGGTAAGGTAGCCGGTAAACTTATGCATGTGGCACTAGACCTCGCTACAAGATAGCAACGCACCATTAACATCTTTGGTGTCTATAGGCGATAGTTGACTCTTTCCATCAGGGACCCATTTGCTTGTTTGCTATCTTATGCTTATAAAACTTACTTGTTTTTTCTAAAACGTGAGTGGCAGGATAGCAATTCCACATGCATAAGTCTACCGGCTACTTTACCCTCCAAACCGGAACACGACAATGATAAGCATTGACGCTTTTGCGACAGGAATATGTACGTTGTAGACGTTGCGTAAATCTACCTTCTAGTAGTCATAGATAATAGTGACACGTATAGTCAATCGGTCGCCTTTTACGACCTGCCTGGCAAACAGCAGTTGATATATTCTTCATAGAAACCCAGACAAACACGGGGGATTTTTCTATATTTCTACTACTGACTTTAGAATTTAGTTTTTTCGGCTCGATCATAGGAGCTTGGATTCGGTTACTGAGTCCATACTCTATATGACTCGGGTTCGGTTCCCAACAGTATATTATTTTTGTATTTTTATTAATATCATAAGCTAACAAACAAGCAGACGGGTCTCTTGATGAAAAGAGTCAACCATCGCCTATAGACATCAAATATATTAATGGTGCGTTGCTATCTTGTGGCGTGGTCTAATGCCACATGAATAAGTTTACCGGCCAAACCTGGTAAATATTGATATATATATTCATACATATATATATATATATATATATATATATATATATATATATATATATATATATATATATATATATATATTAGGGTGGAGTGAACAAAAAAAATTTTTTACTCAACATCTTGAGGCAGCCCACTCATTTTTAAAATTAATTACGAGTAAAAATATTTGGTTGCAAAAAAAATTTTTAAAAGCGTTCTAAAAACTTGATAAAAAAAATTTTTGTGACTATTGTTTTAATATTTAAAAAAAATCCAAAAAAGTAACATTCCTCGTTAGGGCACTAGAATAAAATTTGAGTTGGAAATGATCATAATTGCCAATTCTTGGATGTTTTAAGACATTAAAAGACAAAAAAATTTTTTTTTTGCAACCAAATATTTTTACTCGTAATTAATTTTAAAAATGAGTGGGCTGCCTCAAGATGTTGAGTAAAAAAATTTTTTTTTTTCAAAAATTTTTGTTTTTTATAAGCTACAAATTTGACCCCCAGGCTAAGAAGAAAAAAAAATTTTTTTTTTCACTCCACCCTAATATATATATATATATATATATATATATATATATATATATATATATATATATATATATATATATATATATATATTGCTCCAATGGAAGCTTTATTGGTTTCTTTTATCGCACTAAACAAGCGATGGTAATTATAAGATCGGCAAAACGCGGCGACGGGGTGATGTCCATAAAGAATCTCAGCTTCGAAAACTAGTCAATAATCTTTGCTCTGTAAAGAAAGCTTACCAAATTTCATCTTCAACTTTATAAAAATTACTCATTATCTGATATATCAAGTATGATTAACCATTGTCAGCGCTATTGAGAAAGATTACCCCCTTTAGCTATATCAAGAAAGATTATCTGCTTCCCTTATTTGGTCTATCAAGAAAGATTATTATTCCACAATATTAGCTATCTGTTTTCATCTATTCTACCAGCGCAATTAAAAAAGATTACCTTCTTTAGCTATTTCAATATTACCTCTTTTCTCATAAATCAAGAAAGATCACCTATTATCAGCGCTATTGTGAAAAATGACATTTACGTCTCTTTTGAAATACGTAATGGGTCACGCGCAATGTAAGGATCCGAAGTTACCCATTATTTTTATTTATTTATTTATTTACTCGCTTACACAACTACCATTACAGGACATTGCCCAATGCGATAGCGCGGCATTCTTACTATTATACATTTTTAACACTTAAACAAAAGAACGATATAAACAAAATTCTACTAAATAAATAATACAAATAAAAATCTACAAATCAAACATCATAACGAAATAAAGGACGCTAAAAACAGACAACATTTAACAGTAATTATAATAATGCGGACCAAAAAGAGGGCTTTTATGGTTCATACTATGAATATTTAACTTATTTAACGTCAATGACGAATACATCCAGGCCACAGTTCACTGCCTATAAAAACTTCTTCAAGTACATTTTATAAGTTGGTCCCATATTGCTTTAAAACTTATAAAGCCTTTTAAGCCGTGATAGCTTTTCTTTTAACTTTACTACTGCCGTAATTTTTTTCACACCCACAAAACTAACCGTTTAACTGGCACGGGGGGGGGGACACTTGGATCTAACAAAAATTAGCACTTTAAAGCATAATATTTTATAAAGGAGGCCTTTAATCGAAAAATTGTTTTCACAAACCAATGTACAATATTTTTTTAAAACCTGTCTAACAAAATCCTACACTATGGGTAAATGAGAAAGAAACTTTACATCCTCATTTTACATGTAGTGTAGCTACCCTATAATATATTATATAATATTTTTCAAGATTTTATATCACCACTCAATTGCCGTGACTAGTATGTACATTTACGCCAATTTACAGCTTTCTAGTAATAAGTATCTGAGCAAGACTGCAGACGGACGGACATACGGACGCACGGACATAGCGAAACTATATGATTTCTACTATAGTTTATTTCGAAACCCTAAAAAGATGACATAGTTAATTCTATCATCAAAAATCATCAACAATAAGCTCTATTAAAAGATTAATATCCGCTTGACAAAAAACGATCAATAACAGCACTATTAAGAAAAATTACGCCTTTTATAATATCAAAAAAGCTTATCCATTATCGGGTCTACTAAGAAAGGCTCTAGTTAACGGCTCTTTCAAAAAATGTGTAAACGGTTGACTCTACGGGCCATCCCTGAAACTTGCCACTAAATTAAGGTATTTTAAGCTCAAAAGAGTAAAAAATATAAGCATAGATTTATCACTTCAAACATTTATTTTATTAAAAATGGCAGTATATTAATTTTCGAAAAGCTTTATATTCGAAAACGATGATGGCATTCAACTCAATTTTTGAGATCAAAAATATTGCTTTGCCTAATAATAATCGATAGGTTGAATAATTTTGATGCTATCTAAAAAACATTTTATTTTTAATTTTCTTCATTGATAAATCCCAAACAAATTGACCTATTTTGATTAAATTAACAGTAGTTGACGCAATTTTTAGAGGAAAAAAGCTGATAAGATTTTTAAGTCAATCGGTGAATTAACTTGAAAGTTATTTAAATAAAATTAAGTAATTTTGTTAAAAACAACGTAATTTTAATATTTGAAAAGCTGTAACTTTTGAGAATTAGATTCAATTTTGATTTTTGAAACGGCATTTGACGTAGTTTTTTTAGTACTAAAATATCGTAGAACACCAAAAAATGATTGATTGAAAAATTTTGAAGATATGTCGAAAAAGCACTTTTTCAAAATTTTTCGTTAACGATTACTCCCAAACGGAAAAACCTATTTTAATGCAATTTATGTATTAAACGTAGTTTTCTGAGGAATAGAGCTGATTAGTTTTTGTACTCAATCCGTACATAAATCTGGAAGTTATATTAAAAAATACTTTTGGTGTTTTTTCAATATTTCTTTTGGTGTTTGGATGGCCAAATTAATTTTTTTGGTGTTTTTTCAAAATTTCTCAAAATCTTCTGGACCGAATCAGTTCAAATTTTCAGGAAATCTTGAGCATAATCCAATCGAACGCTATTAACCGCGTTTCGATCGGTCCAGCTGTTCAAAAGTTATGAGATGTTTACATACACACATGCACACACACATACACACATACAGGCATACTGACGTCATCATGAAAATAGTCGGAAAAGATTCCTAGGACCTCAAAACGAGGACATCTGGTGAAAACTCGATTATCGAAAATCGGGGTAAAGTCAGTAACTTCCTCATACTACATACGTAGTGGGAAGTTAAAAAAATCAAATTATCATTCTATCGTTCACTTATAGCTTTATTAAGAAAGATCCCCCACAATAAGTTCTATTAAGAACTCTACAAAGAAACATTATCGGCGCTATTTAGAAACATACTCTTAAATTATACACAGTTATTTTCAAAGGTCCGCCCAATTTTTAAAAATAGGATTGAAATATTGAATGGAAAGTGCGTTTTAATTATTATTGTAAAAATATTGCAAGATAATATAAAAATACTCGTATAAATATATCCCATTAAATTCATAAATTGGATGCACCGAGCCTTGCAAATAAACCTATAAATTACTTTCGATTTGGTTAAAAGCATCAAAATTTTTTATAAAATGAAATTTCGATTTTTTCAAATTATTTTTTTATTGCATAAATCGCAAATATTATCAATTCTGAACAGCCTCTGAAAATTTTTCCGACCTTTAAAAGTAACCCTTTATAAAATAAATCATTTCATTTCATTTAAAAAAAATGGTCTCTCCTAATGGAGAGACCATTTTTTGCCGTCTGCTTGTTTACTATCTAATGATATAAAAAAAAACATACTGAAGAAGGGTGTTTAAATACTTAATTTGTACTTAAATTTTGACCTAATTATCAAATAAAAACGCTTAGAATGGGTGTCCACTTTCCATAGATATCGAATTTCATTGAATACACTCAAAAAAAATACATAGTCCTGTAAGTACCTATTTTTAACATAAACTCCTTTTAGGCTTTCGCATATATTAGTCGTCGTCTTGCACAGATTTGCACTGAATTTCAAATGGAAGATACATCGGCTAAACCTGTCATAACATTCAAGTCGGTATAGACCACTCGAGTTGTCCGAGTCACTCGTAATCCAAGTTATCATATATTTTACTCGAGTACGAGTAGAATAAAAGCTACTCGAGTGACTCGAGTGAAACACATCTCGAGTCCCATCACTAGGCTATATATCTATATATTATTATTATTAATTATTATTTTAATATTATAAATGCGAAAGTTTGGATGTTTGGATGGATGTTTGTTACTCAATCACGCAAAAACTACTGAACAGATTTAAATGAAATTTGGCACACAGGTAGATGATGATCTGAAATAGCACATAGATCACTCTTTATCCCGGAAAAATTAGATGATCCCGCGGGATTCACCAAAAACTTTATAAGTGCAGCGGGTTGCACGCTGCAGCTAGTATCTAGTAAATTTATAGTTGCCTCTTTTTCGTTTCATAAAAACTAGTTCACATCGTTCCAAAATTACTCACTTTCAGCTTTATCAAGAAAGAGCAGGGCAAAAAATGTGATCTGAAACTATTTATTGAGAATTCTATTAGATCGTTCTATGTATAATACTAAGAATACAATATCGCCGTACCATTTGCATAATGACGTAATTTATCTCGATGGCCGGCGTAACTTATTTATTCGCTTCGCAAGTCTTATTATGGAGTTTTTTATTTGTAGTGCAAATTTAACCTAATATTTCCTGGTCATACTTTTAGACGGTTTGTTTGAGATTCTAAGAGAAATGGCCACTATATATGGGTATATATAGATAAGCTATGCTGAGTAAAAGTCGTGTTCCATTTCGTTAACACACACTCCAGCGCTGAAATAATAATAAATCGTCCAACCAAAGTCAAAATTAAGCAGCGCTGCAGCATAAATAATAGAGTATAATATCTCTCATTTGGTGGAACGTTGGCGTATTTACAAGATTTACGTATTTAACATGATATTTTTTTAAATGAGTTTATGGTCTTGTCATGGCAATTCATGCTTAATTTATTTATTTATTTGGATTGCCAACAGAAAGTACATACTCTAGGCTTTATATAATACATGATGAAATATGGCAGTGCCTTCCCAATTATAGACAACCACAGCTTATACAGTAAGCTTAAAGTTCGAATTACATATTATTAAATTAAGTTATATAAAATTATATCAAAAGTGAAAATTATAGTGTCAGAAATTAAATGATGTCAGGCAATAATACAATTATTATATCAAAAGAAAAACAAGTGAAAAAAAATATACGGATAATATACGGATAATAACAATAGTAATAGTATTTTAGTATTATTAAAATTTTTTTATCATAATCAGTCAAGCAATTTTTGTCATATTTACTTCGATTTAAAAATAAAATACATTTCAGCCGATGTTCCACCAAATGATCGATATATATTCACGACTAAAAGATCGTAACCGCCATGAATATTATGGCGCTTTCGCGTTTTCTTCGACGAGCTCTGACGTAGGTGCAATCCATGGACTGGAACTTACTTTACTTAAGTGGCGTTACTCATTTCTTATCTAGTACGTTATTATGCAGGGTTACTTTAAAAGGGTCCAGACAAATTTTTAAATTAGGAACCAAATGCTGAATTGAAAGTGCGTTTTAATTATTATTGTAAGATTATTCCAAGATATTTTAAAAATATTCGTTTAAAAATATCCCACTAAATTCGTGAATTCGATGCACCGAGTCTTGTGAATGAACTTTGTAATGTAATAACCTATAATTACGATAGTAACCATTATGTAATCTCTCTATGTACATTTTTACCGATCACTTTTAATTTGGTTGAAGGCACTAAAATATTTTAGTTCGAATTTTACGTAATTGAAATTACATCCATGCATTTTGTTTTTTTGTGACGGAGAAAATTAAATTTGGGTTTTTTTAAATTATTTTTTTATTACATAAATTGAATCATATTATTGATTCTGAACGGAGAGATACACAGAGGCATCATAAAAAAACTAAATTTAGCGCTTCTTAGAAATATTAACCCTCCTCAACATTAACATATATGTTTTATGGATTTTAATAATACCTGAAAAGAGATAAGCCTTTATTACCAGCGTTAAAAACTTAAGCATTAATATTTATATAAAATTAATTCTCACGAAAAATTTGAGGGGCTGATTGACCCCTTTTTGTATAGAGATAGGTAAAGGTAAGTAGTTCATGTGACCTCCCTTACACCTGCCAGGAAATGACTCTTCACTTCGCCTTTCACTGTTGCCTCATATTATTTAAAATATATAAATTAGTAGTTTTTAGGTTATAAGCCCCTGTAGACATCGGGTGTTAAATTAAATTTAAATAATATAGGATTATCTACATTATACCTCATTGTTTCGTGTTTAATTTATTAGTTTATTGGGCTTAATATTTTGCAGGTTTAATCTCCATGTCGGGCAAAGAATTTTATTTAGTTTTTTTGCACCTTGCATTACAGAAAAAATATGATGATTGTCAAAATTGCTACAGTTGGCATAATGTAGCGATGGGAATAAATGACAAACCCATGAATCTTTATAAAACGAAGCGTCTATTGACTTTTAATACACTCTACCTACACCACAAAGGTGATAATATTTAATAACTTTAATTTATATACAGTGAGTAACAGAAACTATGTCCTACCCGAAAGGGGCATACAAGTAGGCATACATTATCAAACAACGTAATTAAATAATTAATTAATTTTATAAAACTATGGAATTTTAAAATGCTCGTATTTATTTTCCAATTTCCCTAAAATTTAGGGATTCTTTTCAGCTGAATAACACCACGTCAAGTCAATGGCCGCACGTAGATGGCGGGTGGCTACGACATCAAAGAGGCTGTTCTTCGATGTCGTAGCCGCCCGCAGTCTGTCAACATATTTTGTATGACATTTTGTGTTGCCATTGTAACATTAAAAATATCATTAATTTAACATAAATTTCTTTTAATCTGGAAAAACTCATTTATTAAAATTAACAAAATACTAACATAATTATGTATGACTGTATTAACCTACCAAACAATACCTCCGACCATCGGACAGAAATATTGTTTGGTTGGACTTATTAAGTTTTTATTAGCGATACAAGTTATTTTAATTATTACTAAATCTGTTTAATTTAGACCTTTTATAATGCTTAAAGGCTGACGCCAGTGTCGCCCCTGGGGTAGAGCGAGACGGGCGGTCGCTCTAGGCATCAGGTGACAAAGCTCGCTAGATTACAAATCCAAGAAACTCGGAGCGAATAATTAAATTTTAATAGTGCCTTTCCAGAAGCGCTAAGCTTCATGCAAGCGTATACAGTGGAATAGATACATGTACATCGTTTGTAAATGATGACAATGTCGAAAAAAAGGAACTGAAAAACTATCTTGCTCTAACCTAACAAATGCTAGGGCCAGTGCTGGCTGATACTTAAACGATCAGACGAATCACTTACTTTTAGAGGTGAAATAGTCGGAACAATTTGATTACAATCTAGATGCACGATGTATTTTGTAAGGCATACATTTAAATTATTATTTCAAACCTAAATCCTTGTTTACCACAGTTTTAATTTAAAAAACTCCAGGCCGCCCCTGAAAGGGCCAGAAAACGTTGAATACGTAGGTTAGTTATATGCAAAATCAATTAATTTTTAAGTATGACATGCCTAATTCACCGCTTTACGTATTCGTACGGTAGTTGGTCAACTTAAGCAGATTTGGTCACCGTAAATTTCTGATGTGGAGGTTATGGTAGCCGGTACATTTATGCATGTAGCTTGAACTTGTCATCCAAAAGATCATGCAATTTTATAAAATCTTAAAGCCATTGTCATTTTTTATATATTTAAGCTGTTCATCAAAATTGCTTCACAATTACAATTCGATTATCTGAGAGTTCGTTATCTTTTAAATAATTTCAAAACCGTAAGCTTTTGAAATAATATTGCTTTACGTGATATATCGTCTAGGGAATACATTTTTAAAATGACTTTAAAAATTCTTAAATAAAATTGTTATGAAATAATTTATGACACTAATTTAATATACATTCCATAATCATCATAAAATGACCAACTACCGTAATGATTCAAAAATAAATTAGAATCATATATTTTAAGACTACCCAGTGAAAAAACTTTAAATTATACAGATTTAAAATATTTTTTATAATTTCACTATAGATTGATTCTTGATAGGTTAAATTTATAAATTTGAAACTTAACATTAATAAAATAGTAGGTAGGTATTTCTGCAAAGTATGTATCTAAGTTGATATTTATTACACAAAATTCTAATTTAATTAGGAGTCAATAAATCAAATAAAATACTAAATTCAATCAATTATATATTTATTTATAACTTTTCTCGCGAAAACATTGGCGTGAACCACACACATTATTTCCTGTTATACAGTCGGGTAAAAACGTAGCCAATGTTATTCAGTAATAATTTAATAGGTAGCTTTATGTTAGATTTTTTTTTCGAATCAGTCCAGAATTTTTGAGCTTATCATTATAAAAAATAAATATACTTAACCTCTTCATAACATAAGTCTAAATATTACCTACACATAAATAATACCTGTAGGTATATACATAATTCATTTATTTAAGCGCCTGAATGTATATATACTTCATAGGTACATTCATAGGTACTACAATTTTAATTAAATAAATATTATTAATAATTAAAAATTTTAATAATAAGATATTTGAAAAATATATCGTGTAGAAAAAAATATTTTAAAAATGAGAAAATAAAAAAAAAAATATTTGCTTACTGAAGTACGTAAATATTACAATTATTTGCATATAAAATAACTTTACATAACAAATATAAAATATATAATCAAATAAAATATAAAAAAATTAAAAGTTTTAAATTTTTTGAGTAGTATTGATAATATGTGCATTTGCGCAGCCGAAGAGCGGTTGTTGACGGGCGGCGCGCGCGGCCGGAGGGGCGCCGGCCAATGGGCGCGCGCCGCCCGCGACTCTACGCACCACCACTTAAATCGATTTCTTCCTAGAAATACGCACTTTTTGTACAATTTTATAGTGCGAGCTTCCTGGCGCATCAACCCTGCATACGTAACACAACACTCCATCACAGCCCCCACATTAGAACTTACTCAAAAAAATTACTAAAAAAACGCACCCAGCGCTGCACCCTTTCAAATTCAATGATTTTTTCCACAGTACCTGGTGATTATTTTTAATTCAAAATATACGTAATTATAATAATAAGGAACGCGCTTATTGATAAAATGATAATTTCGCCGCTCACTATCACAGAAATGGCTCTACGTCACGGGGGGTACGCAAATCTCTGTAACATGGGGTAACGAAAAGAAATGACTTTTTATTGTTTTTTCTATCAAATACGATAAATTGTGTTACTTTAAGCGTATTTTGGTGCGAATAAAATATTTGTGTAATGTTATACAGAGAGGCGAGCGGGCCCGCCCAAGCGGTTAGATCGGGCGTACAGTCGAAGCGCCCCTTATTCGGGCGCGTTGTGTCGGAAAAAAATCATGCACCCTCAACGTTTCACTTTCATTGGAGAGGCGCAAGCATAAACATCAGGTTAATATCATAAAAGCTTTTAAAATTCACCATGGCTACTGTAGAAAAATGTTTGAAATTTTCCTACCATACTGCATCTATGACGTCAGCAATGTAATCTGACTTGAAATGTATTGCACTAAAATATATTTTTATGTTTTAGAAAAATGTATTTTTACATTATTTAATAGATTCAGTTAAGAAAGTACGATATTATATTTTTTTTATTAATAGCCCGAGCGCTGCAGTAGGTAGGGAAGTTCCAAGAAAGGTCTCTATATTTAAATAAATCTTTCCTGGTATTCGTATAGAACTGTACAAGATAACATTAGAAAGAAAAAAATTGGTTCAGTTTGGGTGCATTTATTCAAGGGAATCAAAAGGCCTAGCTACCCTTAAAAGTTTGTTCCATTTATTTCGAGTTTTGAAAATTTGTTTTACGTTTCATAAATTATTTCTTGATTATAACAGAAGGTTTGAAAATAGTTTTAAAGCCATTTATAGACTGTATTACAATTAAATATGTTATCTAGTTATTACTGGAATACCTAAATATACCTACTGATTGCCTACCCCAAAAAATAATTTTCAAGCTTAGTTTGATGCCTACTAGATAAAAAAAATTATTTACAAATATTAAACAAAACAATTTTTATTAAAATAGTGTTTGTTTTAATAATTGCAAAACAACCTGCTTTAAACGAATAAGCGTCAACTTCAATAAATGTAAATACGGTGGGCAACACGTAAGCACCTGTGTGAGCGGGTGTACATTTATACCTACTTATTTTTTTGTGTGATGGTATGGGAATTACAATGATGTAGGTACACACTACATTGTCTAGATACATGTAGGTAACTATAATACATTTTAAGTAGGTATTTTACGACCAAATTGTTAATAGTTAGTTTAAGAATTACATTTAGAAGTGGTGACGGTAGTTGGTGGTGACCATTGCCATGCGGCTATGTAAGTATACATAGTTTTATATGTTCTGTTAAATACAATAAATATTATTTTTCTGTGGAATTAATAGTCAAATTTATTTATTTAAAGTAGGTATTTAAGGTGAGGGTTGGCTATGACGTCACAGTAATATTTTTTATTAAAAAAGTTAATTTTTAATACGTAGTTTAAGAGGCGCTCACCAAATGAGTTTTAATACATAACAGTCATGATAAATAAATGTAATGCAAAAAAAGAAAAAACAAGAAAAGATTTCCAGTAAAATGATTTCTTGGTAGGTATATAAATATTAAAGGAAAAATCCGGCCCAGTACAATTCGCATTTTAAAATTTACTTTCTCATTTTATTATATTTCTTAATTTCGTTTTATAGTGCATATAATTTTGTTAATTATATCAACTTTTTAGGTATAAATACACTTTTGTTTTGTATATACCTACAAGTAATCCCAGTATGTAAGTGATCGCAGTTAGGTACTATTTTGGGGGCAAAAGAAAATTAATCTCTTCTGTGATATGAATTCTTATTTAAATGTAAAATTTGAACAATCTTATATAATTCATATATAAAATAAAGATATAGATAAAAAAACCCATCCGTTATAAGGGTAGGTTGAGAAATGAATACATCCATCATCAAGTATTGAAAATATCCGATTTATTTAATACCCATGTTGTGTCATAAAGATCAAGCATTTAGGTAACCAGTCTCAAGTATTTTTTGACTTATTAGTCCATAACTAATAAAATACTCGAGAAAGAAAAAACAAAAACAAATTTAACGTTTTACAAAAAAAATAACAAATGCTTAAAAAATAACTACTAATTTTACTAACTCGAAAACATCAGTTATGTTTTTTAATACTTGTCACATGAGTTTATTAAAAGCTCTCTACAACGATATGAAAGTGGAATTCTCAGGAGCTCCTGCTTACAACCAACTCACGAAAAACATGAGTGTCTCTTATCATAGATATACGAAACAGTGATAAAATTAGCCTAGCCTATAAAAAAAAAAGTTAATTAGTTTACAAATTTCTCTGAATCTATATTGCCCAAATAAATCAACACAAGCAATGAAATAAAATGACTTATAGCCTGGCAAAAAATAGTAAATAATAATTGAGACCGCCACTATCGTTTATGTGGTATCACATATACTGCATAATTAGTTTTGATACTTGGAAGTTTAGCTATACACAAGAGGTGATTGTTTGTTTGCTTCATTCGATAGGCTTCAAAATTACAAGACTAGAATTATAATAAAAATGTGAAATTATTGGAAAGGTGGTAGAGTTCTGCATTGTCTCGCCCGGGTCTGGTACCACCGCCTTACCTATTCCTGCCGCAATAGCGTCAGTGCTTGTTGCTGTCGTGTTCCGGTTTGGAGGGTAAGGTAGCCGGTAAACTTATGCATGTGGCATTATACCTCGCCACAAGATAGCAACGCACCATTAACATCTTTGGTGTCTATAGGCGATGGTTGACTCTTTCCATCAGGAGACCCATCTGCTTGTTTGCTATCTTATGACATAAAAAAAAAAGTAAACAAGAAACAATTGACGTTCATGACTCCAATGTCGATAACTTTAGTGTTGCTATAACTAGTGTATTTTTGTACAATCCATCACCGGAACGTACTCTTTTTTGTCAAGCTATAACTCCTAGAAGACATACTCGTAGAAGTTATCAATAGCACTGTAATCCATTTTCGTCAATCACAGTTGTATAAATAGAACATCTTACGGTCAGTTTTGTTTATTGCGCTGTTTTCCTCTTCAGTAGAACAACAGTAGGGATATAAAATATAAGTGGGAAAATTACAAATTAATTTACACTAACTCCTGTAAATTATTGACTTCCGCTGAGTACCACCTAAATCTGTGAATAACCGTATCATATGAAAATAATTCCTAAAAAGGTCACTGCCTATTTCCAGGAATTATCAAAACCTAAAATTATATAAGTACAAACGGTTCTATTTCGGTTGATAAGAATTGATCCGAGTCGTGTTGTATCTTTAAAGAATTTATAAATAAACGAATGAGAATAAAAGCGACAAAACGAATAAAAAGAAAGAATTTTGACCAACCATGTTTTTAATAAGAGTCAAAGAGTTTTATATGTAATTAATAGTTACATATAAAATTGTGTGTGATTATGTATAAATTAAAAACCATTTCAAAATGTTAGACAAAGAATAAAATTGTACTAAATTAAAAAAAAATCTTTTTAAATATAACTAGGTACCTAGCTAATATCCGCTCGCTTTGCTGGGTGGAGGTCATCGTGGATACAAAAAATTATATCTTATCATTTGAACATTCAAGTGTTCTCACTGTATACCAATTTGCATCAATATGGATCAAGCCATTCTTGAGATATTACGAGACAGACAATTTTCAAAGAGCAGTATTGTCGTTCAGTGCCTTTGTTCGACATCTTCACAATTTCAAACGATGCAAGTGTAAAGGTGCTACCATAATTATTGTATGAATATGTTATCTAATAATTATAATAGCGCCTTGACACTTGCATCGTTGGAAATTTTCAATCTATACATATAATAAAATCGTAGGAAAGCAAAACTGTACATTGAATATTTTTTTAAAAGAATACTTGGGGCGTGATCTACAATCGATATCGAAGCTAAAAATATAGTTTTTAGAATTTTGTCTGCTTCTCTGTTTGTCTGTATGTATGTCCGGGGTAAACTCAAAAAGAACTGCATGGATTTACTTCAAACTTTGCATGAATATTACTAATAGGTCGGGTCAACATATAGGCTACATATTGTCACGCTATCGCCTACTGGGCAGGAGCTGTGCGAAGTAAACGAAGCCAGCGCGGACGAAGTCGTGGGCAACAGCTAGTTTGCTATAAATATGGTTTTTAGTCCAGACATGATTTACTTAAAGAGTTTATCCGTTCCGTATGAATAAATATTTTCTTTTTATTAGTAAAGATAACGTTTTTGAAAACACTTTCATTTGTACTAAACAATTTATCTTCCGTACAATTAAATAAGTATTTCTTTTGTCCCATAAAACCTTTGATAAAACTATCATAGCGATAAAACGAAACCTATAAATCGAAGTGAAATACGTTAAACGAGAATTACGCATTAGTTTAAAGTTCTTCATTAATTAAAACGTTGGTAATTAAGGAAGAGTTTTATCACAGTCCTTGGCGTCCCCAAGGAAAGGGAAGAGCGGAAATAGACTTAGCACACGTGCAACGCATGCGACGATAACGACTCCGACATGCCTACGCAACGAGTCAATGAAAAAAGAGAAACCCTTAATGATAAAGACATAAGTGTTAATATACAATAAACGGGAGTTCCCCGAGTGAAGTTAAATGAATACGCATATTCTAGTTTTGTAACAGAAAAATATTTTGTTGTAACCGGGTGATTACAGGAAAATGACACCGTTAGCATCGTTGCACGTGGAAGGGACTTCCAAGTAATGTAAGTTAATACCCATAGTATGAGTAGGTACATGCCACAGAGTACATGCTGACGAATAATAACCTGCGCTATGCATAGTGTTAAATTATTGCTTACCAGTTTACAATATTTGTTATTTGTAACGTTTTCCTCATATATTGGAATATGTAGTAAAATATTTGACCGCCCGGGCCCCTTTGAGCGAGTGGTTAGCGACTCTGAATACACAACCGATGGTGCTCGAATTCGATTCTGAACAGGGACAAGCCTTTATGTGATGAGCACAAATATTTGTATTTCTAGATTTGGGTGTTTATTAAATATACTTCAGTATTAATTATATGTATTTCTATAAATTAGTAACTTTTTATAGGTAAACAAGTAGATAATTCAATGGAAAGAGACAAACATCGCTTATAAACAACAAAGATATTAACGGCGCGTTGCTATCCGTGTGCCGGGAATGGAATGCTACATGCATAAGTTTACCGTCTACCTTACCCTTCAAATTAGAACACGGTAGAGACAAGCACCGACGTTATTGCAGCAGGAATAGGTTATGAGATGTTGGTCTCGACCAGTTGTGTCACGATTGATTGACCTCACGATTTGAGCCGAATAGACGAAATAATCTATTCGGCTCAAATCATGGGGTTAATCTCCTAGTCGGGCAAACGTGTTATTTAGCCATAATGGGATTATACTCGAAAATCTAAATCACATTAGTAACTCTGAGTCTGGTGGGGTAATTTTAACAATCTTGAAACTTAGATGATTTTGTAAAGCCATCGGTTGTCATAAGAATCAGGCGAAAGTAGTTATCAGATTGTTAAAATGTGGTATGGAGATTACTACCCATTTTTCTAAATAACCACACAGGGTTTGGTACAAAATGCGAGCCTACCTCCCGAGGGAGCAACATCACTACATAGTATAAAACAAAGTCGCTTTCCGCTGTCTGTCCCTATGTATGCTTAGATCTTTAAAACTACGCAACGGATTTTGATGCGGTTTTTTAATAGATAGTGATTCAAGAGGAAGGTTCATATTGTAATGTTATTTTTGGCAAAACAACGTTTATCGGATCAGCTAGTAAATAAATATGTATCTCACGCTGTGAACTTCAAATCTCCGTGGGAACTTCGAAATCTATACAAATAAATAAAACTGGAGTGTCTGTTTGTAATATTAAATTAAGTGCTACTTACTAAATGCATAGGGATGTGCACACAGTACACATACAAACATAACATTTTTAGAGTTTTTGTCTGTATATCTATTTACATGTCTGTCTGTTTGTTCCGAGTAATCTGTGAAATGACTTGACTGATTTTGACGGGACTTTCACTGGCAGATAGCTGATGTAACCAGGAGTAACTTAGGCTAGTTTATTTAAAAAAATCCACGCGGATGATGTCGCGGTCACAGCTAGTAAAAAATATAACACATCTCTGTTCAAAATCATCGACATCAATAGACGACGATTGAAAGTCTATGTTGTAAAGAAATATCAAGTCAATCAATCGACTAGCTCTTGAGTTTTGTAGAAACATGTTTGTGTGACATTTCTAGAGATTGCGCTTTGTGCAGTAGATAATATAGGTATATGAGGTATATGTTAATGATAATGAGTGAGAAATATGTTTTATAGCAAAAGCATAGTCAACTATATGGTATGTAATAATCGACGTTTATTCACTGTACTATTTACCTTAGGTATAGTATAATTGATAGATGTTTTCCACATGTTGGTCCCGGGCTCCTTTGAAGAATAGACCAACTGCCGTTCTGCCATGCAGGTCATAAAAGGCGACCAATTGGCTATACGACTCACAACCATCGTGGCTACTAGATAGTAGAGTTCTGCATTGTCTCGCCCGGGTCTGGTAACACCGCTTTACCTATTGCTGCCGCAATAGCGTCAGTGCTTGTCACTGTCAATCCGGTTTGGAGGATAAGGTAGCCAGTAAACTTATGCTTGTGGCATTAGACCTTGCCACAAGATAGCAACGCACCATTACACATTTGGTGTCTAGGCGATGGTTGACTCTTTCCATCAGAAGACCCATCTGCTTGTTTGCTATCTTATAATATAAAAAATAAAAAATAAAAATATGTTAACTGTAAGTACTATTATTATTGTACGTCCACGAATTTTATAATATTACAGTAACCGCTAATAAACCCTTATTAATATGCAAAGATTGGAGCTGCTTTAGTAAGTTTAAAATAGTCTAATAGTAATATTGCATTAAGTGATAATAAATCATGTATTTTCAACCTACGTTACACGATAAAGCTGCATTGCAATTATTTTATTAAACTTATTTTATTGGTTTTAGTAAATTACAATGGGTATACTGGCTTCACCTATTAAAGCTTCATCAGGATATCAGAGATCAAAATGAAATAATAACAAGAGTAGGTACAATAACGAGTATCTGAATGATTTTTTTATATATGAGTATTTTAATAATCTTTAACTTTTGTAATATGGTAATGATTGGCATTTTGTTAAGAGCTTAAGCGATATTTCACTTTTTAAATCAAAATACGATACTGCTAAGCGCGCCATTTAAGCAAAAATTGGTTAGACTGTGTTAACAAATTTTGGCACGAAAATAAATGCTTGACTACTTAGTAGTCCCGTTGGTAGAGATACGTTCGTACGATTATGTTTTTACAAATGGTATGAAGACGCATGGTTTCGAATTAAAAAAACAAGCGAGCTTTATAGTTCACGTCAGATATCGAAGTTATAAAGAAGTAACATCTGAGCCTACTCTACCATCGCGCGTGCTCAATGGTCAATTCAAATAGCTCATTCCTCCTGTTACACACTTCCATTGCATTTCACGAAATAATTGACACAGATTGCAGTAAATCAAGAGAAAACATGTTACACATCAAAAACCTCACAAGGGCTATCGGACTTTCCCTCTAATTATGACTGAACAAACTACCCAAATAATTGCCTTATGTATAATGTCAATATAGAGACAAATTTCGTTTGATAGTGCGTTGTCATATGGATGACAACGCACTATCGGTGGAAATTCAACATGTTTAAGTTTACTGGCTACCTAACCCTCTAAACAGGAGCAGGACAGTGACTAGCACTGACGCTATTGTGACAGAAATAGGCAAACCCAAGCAGTTAGCTAGTTGTTCACCATTTACAAACATAACAGAATAGCAGGTGATCTATTTTTGATATAAATTTATGCATGTACAAGAATTGCTTGTTTAAATATACTTATTGACTCCTGATCGTGTAGTGGTCGGAATTGAATTCGATCGTGATTCATTATGGTCATCATCATCATCATTATACCCGTTGGTCGAGTGGTTAGAGACCCTGACTACGCAATCAACGAGGCTCGGGTTCGATCCCCGACGGGGACAAGCGTTTGTGTGATGAGCATAAATGTTTGTATTTCCGGGTTTGGGTGTTTATTATATATATTCTAGTATTTATATATGTATTTCTATGTATTAGTATCGTTGACTAACACCCATAACACAAGCAAATAATTTGCTTACTTTGGGGTTAGATCAGTAAGTGTAATTTGTCCCGTGAATTATAAAAAAAAATAGAAAAAAAATAGATAATTTGTATATTTCTATACATATTTTAACCATGCCAAATATCACACTCACCCGCGCGCATTGTTCTTAAAAAAGGATCCTAAAATTATGTTACACATCTTAATATATCTATACTATTTTTTATACGTTTTAAAAATGCTTTCACTAGAAGAAAGTTACAGTATTTCTGATTGACATAGGTTATATTTTATCCCAATTTTCCCGCGGGATCGCATCTATCGTTTGCTGCCGCTTAGGTCTCGATGCCGCGGGAAACAGCTTGTATATACTACAATATAATAAGGTGCAAAATTCGCAATCTAGGGCAGTAGCTGTATCTATTGCGTTGAAAATTACACTAGCCTACATTCTCAAAATAAAACTCTTATCGATGTTTAATTTTCAGCTTGACGCCAAATAGCTATCGAAATGTAGGTAATAAAGACATTAATTTAGCGCAAAGCCAGTTAGTAGGAGGGTGAACTAATTTAATACTTGATACTGAGGGTAAACTACTATGATACTGTATAAAATAACGCTTTAAATATTATAAAATACCTAACCGGGGCAGCTTTGCCCGCGAGAGCCCCTCGATGTGGACGACATGCTAGATTAACACGACGTTCAAATAGTTTTCGTATAAATTTTTATCCCCTATTCTTTCATCCTCCTAGAGCTAGATTTTTGGATAAAATAGCCTATGTTGAACATGCGATCTTCAACCATCGCCAAATTTCGTTAAAATTAGTTCAGTGGTTTAGCCGAGAAAACGTAACAGACAGACAGACATAATTTCGAATTTATAATATTATAGTATGGACTAGCTAACTCGCGCAACTTCACCTGCTATTAGAGTAATTAGAGTAACATATATTAATATACTCTTTCACACAAACTTTCATATATTTCAGTCTCTTGGTGGACGATTTTTGAAAAAAAAACTCTTCAACAAAATCGAATGTAACAGACAGACAAACGTTCGTATTAATAATATGGATCTTAATATGGATATCTAATAATAATGATGGCGAACCTTTGGATATTCTTAACGATAAGTGCTTACTATTTCTTGAATCGAGGAATCGCAAATTCAAGACTTGTGACGCTGTAGATGTGGTGGGCGGTCGTAATTACTTATTAGTGGGCAGAGGGGTCGTAGCCACACCTATGCCTACGGCGCTTTTTCTGTCTAATAAATCGATTTTTCTTAAGCTCTTTTCGGCAAGGTGCTGACAATACCAGCGTTACGGTCTAATCTGTAACATAATGCTGAGCCAGTAACCCTTTCCCTAAGATGATACGTAAATGGTATTTAGGTTAATTACTTATAGCTTCATTCTTATTTTTAAGTTAAATATAGTTAAGAACCTTCAATATGCTTAATTTTTTTATCTATCTTTATTTTGTACTGTGTATCATTTTTGGGAATAAATATTTTTCTGTTCTATTCTATTTTTTATATCATAGGATATAAGACGACGGTTTTCCTGATGGAAAAAGATGATTATTGTCTATAGACACGAGGGATGGGTTGCTATTCCACAAGTATACGTTTATCGGTTACCTTACCCTCCAAACCGGAACACAAAAGCAGTAGTGCCGGTAGATAACATACGAACCTGAACGAAATGTTGTAGAACTCTACCACCTAGTAAGTACGAGTATATCTGATGTTAGTGACACATATTTAGTTATTACGTACCTATCACTTTCTCGTATTTAACGAGATACCTAGCAGAAAGGCACTTGATATAGCTTGCATATTTATCTATATGTTAACGGAAATGTATGTAATCCGTAAATGTATACAATTCTTAGGAGAAGTATGTAATTCCTAAAATCGCCCGGAAATGTGTGAAATGAATCACATTGGACACATTTTCTAGGAAATCTATACATTACTTAAATAGCAAGCGGAAATGTAAAACATTTAAGATTACAATGAGTACGGGTAGAGGGCATAGTGATGCCCGAAATATTATAGGTGTAGTTTTGACTAACAACGATGATGAGCTCTATCAAATTGCGACCAAAAATGGTATCTTAAAACAATTATATTCTCGATCTCAGATTAATGTATGTCCAAGAGTTCTTCTTGATGCAGAGGATGTACCGAGAACAGAGGTTGCACTTAGATTTTGATTTTCTAACAATGCAATTTCCAATTGTAGTTTTTTTATCTTTAATTGCGAAATTTGTATACTATAATTGTGCTCAATCTCTAACATTTCTTATTGCTTTTTTTTAAAAATTTTTGTTACTATTTACAATAGCTTGACGACCTTGTTCACTTCTGTAAAGAGTGATAATATTTTTAATGTTAAAATTATTGTAGTAAAATAATAAAATATATATATATATATATATATATATATATATACACACACACACACATATATATATATATATATATATATATATATATATATATATATATATATATATATATATATATATATATATATATATATATATATATATATATATATAAGACAATTGCGTGAACGGTGGAGTATGAAATTTAGCACAGCTTAAGTTTACGTCGCGGAGGACTGCAGAAACCTACTATTTATTTTAATAAAATGCATTATACATTAAATAAATAAAAATAAACATTATACATATACACTACATTTATGTGACATACATGATAACATGAAGCTGCACTATATCTGGAGGCAGCACTTATACCTATTTGAAACATGACTTTAAATACTGCTGTCATCTTCTGAGGTCTCATCCTCTCTTTCTAACACAGTTGTATAAAAAAAGATGGCGAGACCTCGGATAATGAGATATAACGTAGGTACTTGTTTCAAGTGATTAATACAAGTGCTAGCTCCACCTATACATAATACTTCATGCATGATAATATACACACATGTATACTGTTTTTTAAATTTTGTTGTCAAAATTAAAAGAGATTTTATTGTTGAGTCTATGATAGAATTTCGACCACAGAGCGATTGCTAGTTTATTTATTCTTTGGTTACTAAAAAAGAATAAGCTGAAAGAAGAAAAAATGTATATCGTAGTCTCGTGAATGGATCATCAATTTATGCCTTTCATTATATGAAAGGATTTCTCTTTGTATAATAGTAATGGACTATCATGGAACTTAAATAGAACGTGTTCGCCCAGGCTCTTTTTGAAGATTAGACCATCTGCCATTTTGCCAGGCAGGTCGTAAAAGGCGACTGATTGACTATACTGTCACTACCGTTGTGGCTACTAGGTGAAAGATTTCTGCATTGTCTCGCCCGGGTCTGGTACCACAGTCTTACTCATTCCTACCGCTACAGCGTCAATGCTTGTCACTGTCGTGTTCCAGTTTGGAGGGTAATTTAGCCAGTGAAGTTATGCATCTAGCATTTAGACCTCGCCACAAGGATAGCAACGCACCATTTTGTGTCTATAGGCGATGGTTTTCTCTTTTCAGAGCCATCTACTTGTTTGATATCTTATAATAAAAAATAATGGAGCTTATGTACTCAAAACGATGCCGAGGTGCTTTAAACACAAAAAAGTTTGATTGTTTGGAACAGATTATCCTTTATTTATATATCTTTGAAATCGCCTGAGGAGCCGGTACTATTTTTAAAATATAGACTCATGTTTTATCACTAAATAAGAATAAATTGTTCTCGTAAATATAAGCCTATGGAATTCTGGATTAGTCACAATACTGTGGTTTGCATTGCAGAGTACAAACGAAATCAGAAATCAGCATTTGAAGAACTCACCTAAAACAAATAAATATTAGCTCGTTGATTGGCCTTTGATCAGCCACTTTAAAAATCGGCAAAGCTAAGTTGAAGTTTTGGTATTGTAACGCTACAATAATCCGTGCCTACAATGATTAGACTTTTATTTTCGAACTTTGATTTTGAGAATAGCTTTTGGGTGTCTGTCATAAAAAGATTAATCTTTTCCAGACTATGCATATCAAACTCACTAAGAGATTGACAAATAAACCTTATGGCTTAAGAGCCCACGACACAAAACCTAGTCCCATAAGACTACCGGATGGTATATACATAGTTAGATTCGTCTTTAATTGGAGAATACGAAATGGCTATGCTGCAATGCGAAAAACCGGGTGGCGCTATTAAAAAAAAGAAAAAGAATGAAAAAAATCGATTTCTAGTACGATAAGACTAGCGAATTTGTTTATTTTTCGATATAGGGGAGGGGTACGACTATATGAAAATGCGGTGCTGCATGTCCCCATGACTGGCCTTATCAGTGGCAGCAGCATTATAAGTGACGCCTTGTACCCAGGTATCTAGTACCATCGGACTACCGAACGAACCAAAGCTCAGGCGTCACTGTATCTGCAATACCAGTTACATTAAATAATTGTTTCTTCCACATATCTAGTTGTTGCTGTCATCCATACTGCATTTTTTTATGATGACCGTGAGATGTAAATTGTGTAGGTATGTACATGTATATATTGCTCGGGCGGGAACACGATCTCCGTTTGCAAGCGGCTCGCAGTCGATGTGCTTTAAGCACGTGGTTTGTTTTTATGTAAAGTAGTGGCGTAACAATCGTAGAGCAAGTGCAGGGCACCGTGGCCATCAAGCCCAGAGGACTCTCATCCTTTATTCAAGCTAAATAAATAATTTTTAACCTGCAATCACTTGAATTGGAAATATAAATATTTTTTTTCGTATTATGATATCCTAAAAATAACAGGGTATAACACGGCTTTATGTCTGTGTAGGGTATTCCCCTTATCGATTGACAATTGGTGATTATTTGTTGCGATATTATAATAAATATTTTACATAGCTTGGCTTTATTATGTCTTACCGTGGCTAATAAGAAGCTATTGTTCTGCACTAAAAACTTCTTTGTTTTAAATAGGGGTCCAATTTCATTTTTGCCTCAGGCCCTTGATTATATAGCTACGCCACTGCCTGTGTGAGGGCAGTAAGCGTGCCAACAGCGCAATATTAGTTGCTATAGTCTTTTTATAGGCATTAGGCATATACTACATGTTTATATAGATATATATCAGAAGCTAGCAAACAAGCATATAATTCCTGGTGGTAATAAACAAACATTAATCATTAACTACAAACACCACAGGCGTTAATGATCCATGACCAGTTCACATGGCACGGATGTGAGATTATAGACTACCATGTATAATATATATGTTGAGAATTATGAATGTGGAAGAAGCGTGATGGGTCAGACACGGATAGTGACATTGGAGTAAAGAATTCGGAGTGAACATACATACTTTTGTATACAGCTATGAATATAATGTATCTAACATTTCCTGTAAAGTTTATAGATAGATTTGTTACATTTTACGACTAATTTTTTGAATATCAGAGGGTACCTTTGGTTGTATATATCTTTGCATTGGATATAAGATATTCTTTTTGTTTGTAAAGGAGTACTAATATGTCACATTCAAGATAATACCCTCGGCTTTACCAGTGTTTATTAAATTATCATGAAAAAATAATAAAGACAAGGCCAAGATGGCATCATACTATATAACTGCGCATTTGATTTAATAAGAACAGATATTTTCATGTTCTTACGATTGATATCCTTGTACTGGTTCTACCCTTACGTAGAATAACCCGAAAGTCAGAGGTAAGCGAAGTTATGATAACTAGGTGAAAACGTCAGCTAGGACTCTGCTGTTATGTTACTGCCGCCCTGACTTCTACTGCCGATACGATATCAGTGCCAGGCACTGCGATTTGGGACTTTGTAGTTTTACAACCTTGATGTCTATAAAAGAAGATTGACTGTTGGAACGAAGTTCCTTACGGCAGGCTTGGAGGGGATAGGGATTTTGCTGCGCGACCGAACTGAAAAAAATGTGATAGTAAAACCGTAAGAAAAATGCGTGGAATAAAAGCGTTAAATGAGACGTGCGCAGGCGCGACAGTCGTGTACACAAGCGAGTAGTGCCGTTTAGCCGAAGGAAGTTCGTTCCTACCTGGTGTCCCGCGACACCACATCATTTTTTTTCATATTAAGGAGGATCTTTTATAAAAAATAGAAATATTGATTTAATATAATAAATAGAAATATTGATTTACGTTTTCACACTTTTATCATCCATACTAATATTATAAATGCGAAAGTCTGTCTGTCTGTTACGCTTTTACGCCTAAAATGCTGGACCGATTTTCATGAAAATTGGCATGGAAGTAGTTGAAGAGCTGAGGTCAAACATAGGCTAATTTTTTTTGACAAATATCTTGACGCCATGTTAATCTATTCGCGGGCGAAGCTGCACGGGTCAGCTAGTAAAATAATAAAACTAGATTTTAATCTAAGAATATGTTGATACGCTATAAAAATATACCCTCCCAAACAAAAGAAGTATCATCACCTTTCAGTCGAGATATATTTTATTTAATAGAAGAGTAATCGGAAAACATACACAAAAAAGATTCCGGTGAATTGAGAACCTCCTTGAAAGAAGTTCTTTCATGACGAACTACATAGGAAATTTCATATAATTAAATAACTTGAATTATCATCAAATGATAGATTTTTTGAGATATGCGAGAGCAACGTAAGATCGTGCAAGAAATCATCAAAGTGATTGATAAATGTTTATTTTCCCTTATGGATTCTGGGTCTTCTGGGTGGATTTTATTGAAAACTTACTAGTGTGTATGTTAAGAAGCTGTTAAGAAAATAATCACAAGCATAAATACGTTCAATCGATTTTTACATACGAAGTAAACAACTTCATGTATATGTATGCAATAATGCCATCTTAGATTGCACTAACGCATATCTTTCACTGGGTAGTAGAATTAACGCCGATTCTGGACTAGAGCAAGCAGAGGTGGTCTCTAGGCGCCAGGTAAGGGGCACAAAGATGTCAAATTGGAAAAAATATTCGCCCTTTGAAAAGAGCCTTGCAACGAGTAGGACTGGTGGAGTACACGACCGTTTTTTTATGTCATAAGATAGCAAACAAGCAGATGGATCTCCTGATGGAAAGAATCAGCCGTCGCCTATAGACACCTAAGGAATTAATGGTGGGATGCTATCTTGTGGCAAGGTCTAATGCCACAAGCATAAGTTTTACGGCTACCTTACCCTCCAAACCGGAACACAACAGTGACAAGCACTGACGCTATTGCGGTAAGAATAGGTAAAGCGGTGGTCAAGATCAAGAAGAGGTGGGCGAGACAATGCAGAACTCTACCACCTAGTAGCCACGATGGTTGGGACTCGTATAGCCAATCGGTCGCCTTGTACGACCTACTGGGCAGAGCGGCAGTTGGCCTATTCTTCAAAGGAGCCCGGGACCAACGCGTTATTTGTAAATGGTGAAAACTCCCAATTAAAGAACGACGAACATTTTTACATGATACTTACATGATAATAATCACTAGGTACATAGTATACTATTAAGCGACTTTGTTTTATAAAACAAAGTCGCTTTCTCTGTCTGTCCCTATGTCCCTATGTATGCTTAAATCTTTAAAACTACTTAACGGATTATGATGCGGTTTTTTGTAATAGATAGAGTGATTAAAGAGGAAGGTTTATGTGTATAATAACATTCAATGAATTATAGAGAAATACTGCAATTTTTGAGTTTTCTGATGTCATGTCGTAAATAATTATATTATTTTCGCTTACATTGCAAACGCAGGCTAAACCCTACGAGATTTATCAAATTAATGTACTAAGTATTTGTATATCTTGAAAAAGTCTACAAAAAACTCCGCAATGGTATATGTCTATCTCTTATGGATAACCCACAATAGCATTTTTTTTGTTATTTACTTTTTACGAGAAATAATGGGTTTTTTCGAAGCAATTTTAAGTAATACAGCACTAATCCTTATCCAATCAAATACCTTAAATATATTGTGTATTTAATATAGATCAATATGGCCGTTTACAGCATGTAATTTAAATGAATATTTTCGAAGATATTACAGATTTAAAATGCAGGGGCATAGCGGTTGCGGGGTTACCGGCCGGTCGGGAGGCGCGCGCGCGGTGTGTTCTGAAACCGCTGGGAAACGTGTTAATTTTCGGATAAATAAATATTATTTTTAAATAAATATTATTTATTAATTAGGAATTCAGCTGAAAACCAAAATTTAGTACATTCCTTTTTTTAACTAAATATCACCATATAAAAATCACGTGGATGATTAGAAATAGTATTAACAAATTATTTTTCCTGTTTTCGGAATTTTATGTGATCAAGTAAAGTACATTCTATCATGTAATAAGTTAGCACATTCCTTAGATAATATCTTCAGGTATATCGTATAATTTTTGTAAAATTGTTATTTGACAATCAATGTAAAAAAACGGTTTTTTACTACTTTACTTACTTACTTTTCATTTTTTTTCACTGAGTGACATAGGCTATTTGAAAAAAAAACTTCCCACTACGTATGTAGATAAGGAAGTTACTGATTTTACCCTGATTTTCGAAAATCGAGTTTTTACCAGATGTCCACGTTTAGAGGTCCTAGGAATCTTTTCCGACTATTTTCACATTGACGTCAGTATGTATATATGTATGTATGTATGTGTGTATGTATGTGTGTGTGTGTGTAGGTGTGTATGTAAACATCTCATAAATTTTGAACGGCTAGACCGATCGAAACGCGGTTGGATTCTGCTCAACTTAGATATCCTGAAAATTTGAACCAATTCGGTCCCGGAGATTTTGAGAAATTTTGAAAAAACACCAAAAAAATTTTGACGAAACAGTATTTTTTAATATAACTTCCAGATTTATGTAGAAAAACTAATCAGCTCTATTCGTCAAAAAACTATGTCTAATAAATAAATTGCATCAAAATCGGTTTATTCGTTTGAGAGTAATCGTTGACGAAAAATTTTGAAAAAGTGTTTTTTCGACATAGCTTCGAAATTTTTCAACCAATCATTTTTTGGTGTTCTACGATATTTTAGTACTTAAAAAACTACGTCAAATGCCGTTTCAAAAATCAAAATCGAATCTAATTCTCAAACTTATAGCTTTTCATACGTTATTTTTAGCAAACTCACTTAAGTTTTTTTAAATAATTTTCAAGTTAATTTACCGATTGACTTAAAAATATTGTCAGATTTTGTTCCGTTAATTTAATCAAAATCGGTCAATTTGTTTGGGATTTATCAATGAAGAAAATTAAAAATAAAATATTTTTTGACATAGCATCGAAATTTTTCAACCTATTGATTATTTAGGTAAAACAATATTTTAGATCTCAAAAATTGAGTTGAATGCCATCATCGTTTTCAAATATACAGCTTTTCAAAAATTAATAATACTGTCATTTTTAACAAAATATATGTTTGAACTGAAAAATCTATGCTTATATTTTTTACTCTTGAGCTTAAAATACCTTAATTTAATGAGAAGTTTCAGGGATGGCCCGTAGGGTCAACCATTTGCACATTTTTTTCCCGTTTGTCCTGATACCTTGCTTTAATAAATCGCAGAGTCAAGTCATCTTCAACGTTGCAGGCTTAAATTTGAGCGTTGACTGCTCTTCACATGGCCAACTATATATCGCTCTTTTAAGAGTAACCTCTAAAGAAAACATATTTGTATTGTCTAATGGCAAGAAAGCTGTGAACGTTGTATATAAAGACATTCCATAATATATTAATTGTAGAAACAAAAGAAATAGGTAAAAATGTAAAAACTAAAAATGTAGTACCTATATGAATTTAGATATTCCAATGATAGCAGGAAATCTTCATAGTGAAAGGGGAATCGTTTTACTCCAAATTTAACGCGTGCAAGCCACGGGTAGTAATGAATAAATCAAAACTACTGGATCGATTATAATCATTTTTTTCCGTGCGAAGCCGGGGCGGGCCGCTAGTAAATAAATAAATATTCAGGGGACAAATTACACTTACTGGTCTAACCCCAAAGTAAGCAAATTATTTGCTTGTGTTATGGGTGTTAATCAACGATACTAATATATAGAAATTAGAGATGGGCCAAATGTGGTTTGAACCGAATTCGAACTTCGGCCGAACATTCGATGTAAATAAAAAATTCGGCCGAATTTCGGCCGAACTTTGGTTCAATTTTGGCACGCTTTCCAATTGCTATTATCGGCAAAGTTTAGATAGGTTGGGTTACATTGTTCCAATTTAGGTAGGGATCTCTATTTTTTTTTTAATATATTTAAAAAAATATAGCCTATGTTATTTGGGAATGATTTTATCTTTCTAATAATGAAAGATATTTCTATAATCGGTCCAGGAGTTTTTGAGTTTACTCAATACATATAAAAATACAAAATCTTTCCTATTTGTAATATTAGTGTAGATAGATTTCAGTCAAAATAGTGCATGTAGGTACTTTTTTCTACTGCCGAATGTTCGGCATTACAACCGAATTTCGGCCGAATGTCGAAGTTCGGCTCAAGTTGCCGAAATTCGGTTAAACCGAATGTAAGACCAATTTCGGCCCATTTCTAATAGAAATACATATATAAAAATACTAGAATATATTTATTAAACACCCAAACCCGGAAATAAAAACATTTATGCTCATCACAAAAATGCTTGTCCCCGTCGGGGATCGAACCCCAGCCCCAATGATTGCGTAGTCAGGGTCGCTAACCACTCGACCAACGGGGCGGTCATTATGCTCTACCCTGATCAAGGGCTAGGATAAATACTGGGTAAAGTTTTGCAACGACTCTGTCAGATTTGGTACCAGCGCTTTAACTAAACCTATGCATATGGCATTACATCTCGCCAATCAGACGGCCACCTGCCATTAACATTTTTGGTGTTTAAAGGCGATGGATTTTTCTTTCTATCAGGAGAGCCATCTGCTTGTTTGTTATCTTCTTATGATATAAAAATAGAATATACGTCTTTCATAAAAATGCCATACCTACAGATGTTTCAGCAAAGATTTATTTTCACACATATACAAAATTTTCATATTTATTATAATAATGAAATTATTAAGATCATCATGCCAGCAAGTGAATTTCTCAAACGGAGTCATAGTGGTATTTTGTAATCTGGACGTTGGAAGTAGTTAAGAATTTTAAAACAAATCCGTGTTATCTATTCCAGAGTCTGTAAATCCTAAAATCTATCCCTGAACTCTTCTTGGAATTAGCGTGTATTTAAGGACCTTTCTGCGTGCGGCTATCTTTGACAGAGGATGCATCCAAGATAAACACTTGCCGAAAACTGAAAAAGTATAACAAACTGGACTCACTACATTAGCAGAGCGTTTTAATTCGTTCCCATGTTGGTTCCGGGCTCCTTTGAAGAATAGACCAACTGCCGTTCGGCCAGGCAGGTCGTAAAAGGCGACCGATTGGCTATGCGGGTCACTGTCATCATGACTTTTAGGTGGTAGAGTTCTGCATTGTCTCGCCCGGGTCTGGTACCACCGCCTTACCTATTCCTGCCGCAATAGCGTCAGTGCTTATCACTGTCGTGTTCCGGTTTGGAGGGTAAGGTAGCCGGTAAACTTATGCATGTGGCATTAGACCTCGCCACAAGATAGCAACACACCATTAACATCTTTGGTGTCTATAGGCGATGGTTGACTCTTTTCATCAGGAGACCCATATGCTTGTTTGTTATCTTATGATATAAAAAAAAATGGCATTTTTTCCACGAAGAGCTCTCTATTTTCGGCCATATAAGTCTAGCCAATGGTGGTGATTTGAAAATTATATCTGTCCAGCTCACGCAACTAATGGACTTTTTGACAATCCTTTTTCTTTTGACCACAATAAGACTTTATGTTCATGTGATTGCAGATTGTCACTGGGATGGGTTTTGGCGGGATAACGTTTAGGCAACGTTTTCTAGACTCATGTAGGAGAAATCAGTACGATCCAGAATAGGCTTGCCAGTCATCAAACGTGCTTCTAAACTAACCCCTGCCTATTTCGATTCTCAGAACAACATTTTCATCTGACCACGTACACGTATGTACAGAACATCAATTAGCAGCCAGGTTCATCATATCCAGAAACTCTATTAACACTGAATTTAATAGACAAGCAAAGGATTAGCGCGCAAAAGCTCGCTTATTATTTAATTTACAATTAAATATACAAAGAGCGATTATTTGCGAAAATACAAGGCCACTTTCTCGTCCTACTAATCCGGAGATGGAAGATGATTCAATGTGGCGGCTCTCCTGATGGAAAGAGAAAACCATTGCCTATAGACACAAAATGGTACGTTACTATCCTCCTAGCAGGGTCTGAATGCCACATGCATAAGTTTACTGGCTACCTTACCTTCCAAACCGGAACACGACAGTGACAAGTACTGACGCTATTGCGGCAGGAATAGGTAAGGCGGTGGTACGAGAACTCTACTCTTTTAATAAAGAAAACTTAATGTATTGACCGAGAAATTTACAAGCAAATTACACTCGTAAAAATATAGTTATCATCAGATAAAGTAATTTTTTGAGGTGTAGAGCTACTTGAAGGCACTGGGATAACACACGAAGTTGCTAAATTTTACAGTACCTAATATATTTTTTTCGCGAAAATCGACTTATGAAATTAAAGCACAACCCATTCTTGTTATAAGATTGAATTTTGCAATTGTTAATTCATTAAATGTTTAAAATTAATTGTATGAAATTAAACGTGTGAAAAAGTCAGATTCAAATTAGGTTTAGATTTAAATGCGTCTAAAAAAGGAATGGCTTTTCAACCGACTTCCCAAGCAAGAGGAATTTCTCAATTTTGATGTGTTTTTTATGTTTGTTGAAATTCGTTCATTTATTAGACAATTGTATTTGTTTTTGTTTGGGAGAGTATAATTCCCGATAAGCCAAGTATAAGTTTGGCGAACATTTGTTTTAGGATTCAGACTTAAATATTGATATCTAGTCTAAATAATACATTTTGGAAAAGAAAAATCAGAAAATTGACAGGGAAACTTAAAAAGAAAGTGAAAATACTACAGAATTATACAAAATGTTTGTCGGATTAGTTATTACTTAGACGATTATTGTAAATCGTATTGCGTAATACGAGGAATTATCCGACTAAGGGTAAACCTAAACAAACCTAAACAAACATTATCAATTAATGTGTTTTTAATTCTAATTTCACATGCTTGTTAGTACTATGATAGAAATATAATTACTATAAAGATAGAAATATATTAACTATCAATTTGGGTCACCTAACTGTATATTTCAATTAGCCTATACTACATTTATAAACTAGCTGTTGCCCGTGACATCGTCCCCGTAACCCCAAAACAATTCGTCCTTTTGCTCATTTGGGCAAAAAAGTAGACTAAGTCTATATGCCACTTCTAACCCCTCATAAATATGTCTATCGTACTCAAAAATAATTTCGCAAATAGGACAGGTTCATCCAGAGATAAGAGCGCTCAAAGAAATAAATTAGCTTTATTATATTAATATAGACACTTACTATGATAAAGATGATATAAAAAACACTGCTTTATATGTATCTGTTGAGAATTGTCACCGCCTATCATTTTATAATAGAAAATTGTAAGCATCCGTTACCATAGCCGATACATCCATCTTTCGCAATAGCTATCAGTATAAATAAAAGTCAAGTCTACCAATTTAAAGGATATTAGCTATTCCCCAAGTGATTTTAAATGAATATATAATTATATATAAGTAGGTAATTCAGATTCTTAATTTGCAACAAGAGCTTCCCGCATGAGTGTTATTGAGTTTAATGTACGATTACACCTTTAAGTAATTTGAATGATTTTTTCCACTGTTTACAATAATAAAATAAAAATCAATTAAAAGCATAAAATATGTATTATTTTGTAAAATTCAACATAAATAAAATTAAACATGACTTAATTATAACGTAAATTTAATGAGTATACTCGTAGTAGAGCGAGTAGAGCGTGAAACTAAATAAAATAAGTATTATTCATAATATTGAGTCCGTTTAGTTTGATGAAAAGTTAATTTTTGTTAATCGCTTGGCAATTGGTAGTAAAACATGCGCGATTGCACGTGCCGACTACCTACTTGGGGCCGCTAGGGTGCTCTTCGCAAATCTCTTGGACACGCCTCCAATGCGTTCTACATCTTAAAATAACTCTTGAATGATAAAACTATACTTCAAATGTTATTTACTTTTGAAATAATATTAATACGAAACAAATATTTTATGAAAAATGATAATTCTTTGTAATAAAAACCCACACACAGACAAAATTATTTGCGTGTGTGATAATTGAAAAGATACGTCACATGTCGGCTATTAGTTATTACAATGTACGAGAGTATTATACATTGCGTACTAAGAAACAAATTGTGGGTTATAGCGCCGAGCGAGACGAGAATGTAGATAATGGCGTATCACGTCGCTTGTGTGAGTGCGTACGTGTATATTTTGCATGTGTGCGTCATGCGCGTGTGTGCAGCCCACCAACGAGGTTATCAATCTTTAATGAGTCGCTTATTATTACTATTTCAAAAATGCGCTTGCTTACCGTTCATATATTTACAGTTTACACAGTATACAAATTAGATACTGCGTATTTATAAAAGTAATTTATTAAAAAAAACTGCATGATCACGTTCTTCATCTATGTTCACTTTATGTTTTATAAAGATTATTATGAGGCTTAGTTCTAGCTTATATATAACGTATTTTTTAAATATTCTAGAATTGTAATTTAGCAAAAATATCTCTTTTAATGGAAAAGTTAATTCTCGTCACTAATCATCCCGTATAGATATCAAATATGTTAAAGGTGCGTTATTTGTGGTGAGATATAATACTACCTACATGCATAAGTTTAATGACTACCTTACACTATAAACCGGAATACGACAGTGACAAGTATTAATATTTTGTGGCAGGAATAGTTAAGGCGGTCATACATACAACTCCCGGGCGGAAATAAAAACGCGCATTATTTTCATAGCGAATTAAAATTAATTTTATTTTACAATTCATTTATATAATCCATTACTTACATATTAGTTAATTATGATAAATAGTATTTGACTTATTCAAATGAATTAACCTTAAGTTATGTGTGTGATTTAATTTATACTATTACATATTATATAAAGAGGCCTTTAATACGTTATACGATTGTAATATTTTCATACAACTACGTCTAATTAACTCAAAAATTTCAAGTATCTTGTTAAAATTATAAGATACAATGTGGTTTTTAAAATTAAATAAAATACTAAAGCCATATTAAAAGATATGCACTTTGTTCCATTCCAATTTATTCAGTAGAAGCTTTAAGTGAAGTGTATAGTTGGCGTTCCCATATTTGTCAGGGGTCTAGATACACTGGTTTTAGCGTTCTTGTTATGTGCGACTTAGCAACTAACATTGACATTCCGAAAACCAACTACTTGAAATCGATATGGGAGTCCCTTATAGATAAATCATTTTGTGAGAAGTAATTATTAAATATTATTTGTTAGACTTGTATTTTGAATTTGCATTCTAAGTTTAATAAATTGTATTTTACTTAGGAATTTCATAATTCATACCGAATAAGTTGAGAAATAATAGAGCTATTGGAATAATATTTCAGTTAAACAATGTCTGCTTATTTTAAAATTTATAATAACTAAGGTCCGCTTGAACCAAACTATTTAAATACATTTTAAATAGGTATATTAAACCATTCTAAAGGTCATTTGAAAAGTATTCACATAGTTAATAATAATAGTATATATTTGCTAGAAATAGGGTTACAAAGTTCCTAGTTTGGTGCAAACGGGCCTTAATAGGTATTAAATAAATTGGTACTAGGTATAATCGATTTTTGAGAATCAAATATTCCTATAATACAACACGTGCTTACTTACTTGCTCTTTAAATATGTTTAAAGTTTCATTAATTATTTTTAATTCTGAGTGAGTAATTACAAAATCAAAATAAGTATTTAAGAGTCTGTCAAAATATATCTCAGATATAACAAGTACATAGTCAAATATTATTTATACATATAAATGCTTAACATAAACATATTTTAATTATAATGAGCAATAAGTATATTTAATACAACGATAATATATAATTACAAAACGAATTTTATTAAAATTTACATAATAATAAAACCCTAATGTAACATTTAAATTATTAAAATAAAACGTTTTGGTTCAAAAATTTTAAATTTAGCATTAGGGTTGTACAAATAGTACCTACTTGCTAACTGATCTGGAAATCGAAAACTAGATTAAATATTTAAATTGCAAAAAAATACAATTTTTGTGTGTGGTTTAACGATTGTAAAAATAATACTTGCTAATAAATTTGAAAATTAAAGTACACACAACAGTATAGATATATTTAATTTAAAAAAAATCAAAATACAATTTTTGAGACTTGCAGGATAGTTGCAAAATTTTATATTTAAAATTCAAAATTAGAATAAAAAATACAATTTTTGTGTTTGGCTTAACGATTGTAAAAATAATACTTGCTAATAAATCTGAAAATTAAAAAACAGTATAGATATATATATACTTTAAAAAACGTCAAAATACAATTTTTGAGACTTGCAGGATAATTGCAAAATTTTATATTTAAAATTCAAAATTAGAAGGAAAAAAATTCGGCTAAATTCAAAAACCAATTTTCCGCGAGTGACATTAGGGTTATACATTTAACGATAATGTTTGCAAGCATATCCTGAGCCGCGTTGCGATTTCGCCAACGCATTAGGGTGCATCGTGCGGCGTGGGGCGGTGGGGCTGCGAGCTGGCGCAGGAATGCAACAGGTAACCATTTCCAAGAAGGCCGCGGCCCGTTACCGTGCCGAATATCTCCGGCAGTCAAACGCGCCGACAAGTGCGGCTCGCCGGTCACTTGCGACAACAGTACGATGCACCGCGCCCGCCTCTCCGCGCAGCGCATTCCAAGCGACATTGAGTTAGAAACCAGTCGAACGATCCCGCATTCTATTTCCACCACCCGGACCTTCTTCGTCTAAAACTGTTCGCGTATTACCAATAGATTAATTAACGTCAATGTTTACTGATATGAATATATTTCTTAATTAGCTGGCTCACGTCGCTTCGCCCGTCAGAAGATAACATATCATCGATGTAGATTTTCATAATTTCATTCCCTATTTCACATTAGGGGTTGTTTTTGTAAAAATGTAACCTTTATTTGACCCCGGATCTTCGACTATCTCTATACTAAATTTCACAAAATCGGTTAGGCGGTTTTGCCGAAAAAGCGTAACAGACAGACAACTTGGCATACGTATTGTTATATAGGCGAAAATAGGGTTATAAAACCTTAAACTCTATGGAAATAAAACCAAACTCAATATTAACAAAGTCACAGGCAAAGAGGTGTTTTTTATTGCATAGGATAGCAAACCCCCTTCGAAGAACAGACCATCTGTCGTTCTGCCGGGCAGCTCGTAAGAAGCGAACAATTGGCTATGCGAGTCACTATCCTTGTGGCTACTAAGTGGTAGAGTTCTGCATTGTCTCGCCTGGGTTTGGTACCGACGTCTTAGCTATTCCTGCCGCATTAGCGTCAGTGCTTGTCATTGTCGTGTTTCGGTTTGGAGGGTAAGGTAGTCAGTAAACTTATTCATGTGGCATTAAAATCCTGGCAGTAGGATAATAACGCAACATCTTTGGTGTCAATATGCGATGGTTGACTCTTTCCATCAGGAGAGTCATCTGCTTGTTTATTATCCTATATTATGAAAAAAGCAGATGGTCCTTCTGATGGAAAGAGATAACCATAGTCATAGACTTAGGTTCGTTGCTGTACACGTGTCGAGTTTGGAATGACACATGCATATAATTAACGATTGCTTTACTCTTCAAACCGGAACTGAAACGAGTAGGTACGGAACTGAAGACGGCGTTACCACAGATGACTTAGAGACTACCAAAAGTCAATGTTACATACAAGTATTATTCGAGCATAGCACACATAGATACCTCTCACGAACGCGATATCTCCGACTGGTGCGGTACAAACTGTACAGAACCATTCCGAGATATCGCGTCCGTGAAAGGTGTCTATGTGTGGGTTGCTCGAATATCACATGTATGTAGATTGACTACTGAGTCTCCAGTGTACTGTGGCGTTAGTAACCCCGATCGTGACGTTGCAGAACTCTATTACCCAGGTAAATGTCACGTGATAGCCTTTTATGAGATGCTTAGCAATAAGGCAGTTGACCTATTCTCCAAAACTGGGGGTAAAGGGTAAGGTAGCCGGTAAGCTTACGCATGAGGCATTGCCGTCCCTCCATACGGATAGCAAGGTAACATTAACATCTTTGTTGTCTATAGGTGATAGTTTCTCGGTCCATAAAGAGAGCCACCTGCTTGCTTTCTAATGATTATAAAATATATATACGTAGTTTAAAATAAATGAAAAGTTCCAAAACCAAATTAGAAACTAGGCGAACGGGGGTTACGGAAGGTAATCCTCTATTACATACTATACAAACAAACATACGTTTCTCCTTCTTTATATCACAGGATAGCAAACCAGCATATGTTTCTCCTGATCAAAAAAGTCTTATTGTCACCAAACACGCCAATAAAGTAAGCCACCGTCACTATCCATGTGACGGTAAATTTCTACATAAGTATAAGTTCACGAACACCTAATCCTCCAAACTGGAACACTATTGGTGTGGTGATGGGTAAGGCGATGTCACCAATCACGGACGAGACGTTGTAGAACTCGTAGCTCCTAGTAGTCATAATGGTAGTGACACGTAAGGAAATATCTGGCAAGAAGGCGGTCTATACTTTAAGAGGGGCTGAAATAACACTACATGTTACTATTTTTTTATATCATCAGATAGCAAACGAGTAGATGTCTCTTCTGATAAAAAGAGAAAATATTCGCCTATAGACATCAAAGATGTTAAGGATGCGTCGCTATCTTTTTGGCGGGGTCTTAATGCTACACGCCTAAGACTATCTAGAGTACTGATTCCCAAAGTGGTTCAAGTGGACCCCCAGGACTCCACGAGAGATTCGACGGGGGCTACGTTGGCGTAACCAAAATGGGGGTTCACAATTCGTAAGCGAAGGTCCATGAAAATTTATCTTTTGATAGAAAGAACTGAAATATTGGCTTGACTTCAACTATCAATGAAGACGGATAATATTTTAATAATATGAAAACATATCAATTAATTACCAATTCAATTTTCACTTTTTTCGAAAAGTGTTAATTCACGGTTGGAACTCAGCGCAACTTTCCATAGTTAGACCTCTTAAAATTTTTTCTTAAGTTTTGGGATTATGGTAGAAATTTAGATTCAGGGGGTCCACCGGAAGCCGCTAAATTTTGAAAGAGATCTATGAGAAAAAAGTTTGGGAACCTTTGATCTAGAGTCACGGTGGTACTGGTAATATCTCACATGAAGACGATCTATATTTCAAGAGAGGTAGACTTACACTGCACATTGTCTTTAGCATTTGTGAGTAATTCTCGCTAACTGTGGCGATTTGAATATTGTATATAATACGTATACTAACAGCACCCTGCAGCCCGCTGCCATTATTAACAGTTTTTGGTGAATCCCGCGAAAGTAACTTATTTTTCCGAGATAAAAAAACTTTATGTGCTATTCCAGGTCATCATCTATCTACATGTGTGCCAAATTTCATCCAAATCAGATTAGCCGTTTTTGTGTGAAAGGGTAACAAATATCTATTCTCCATCCTAAGATACTTTCGCATTTATAATACTAGGTGCAGCGTGCAGCCCGCTGCATTGAAAATTTTTTGGAAAATTCCGCGGGACCACCTAATTTTTCCGGGATAAAAAGTAGCCTATGTGCTATTCCAGGTCACGATCTACCTATATTACTAGCTGCTGCGTGCAGCCCGCTGCATTATACATTTTTTTGGTGAATCTTGCAGGATTGCCTAATTTTTCCGGGATAAAAAGTAGCCTATGTGCTATTCCAGGTCATGATCTACCTATATTACTAGCTGCTGCGTGCATTCCGCTGCATTATACATTTTTTTGGTGAATCCTGCAGGATTTCCTAATTTTTACGGGATAAAAAGTAGCCTATGTGCTATTCCAGGTTATTATCTACCTGTCTGCCAAATTTCATTTAAATCCGTTAAGTAGTTTTTGCGTGATTGAGTAACAAACATTCATCCAAACATTCAAACTTTCGCATTTATAATATAAAAATATAGATAATATGATAGTAACATATAATATAATATATAATAAAGATAATAAAAATAAATAATCTATATTAATTAATTAATTTATTTAATATTATAAATGCGAAAGTTTGGATGTTTGGATGGATGTTTGTTAGTCAATCACGCAAAAACTACTAACCGGATTTAAATTAAATTTGGCACACAGGTAGATAATAACCTGGAATAACACATAGGCTACTTTTTATCCCGGAAAAATTAGGCAATCCTGTAGAATTCACCAAAAAAATGTATAATGCAGCGGGCTGCACGCAGTAGCTAGTAAATAATAAATATATAATATAATACAATCATAGATAATAAATTAATATAAATTAGTAGGAAGGGTTCAATTCTTGTACATTTATAAATGTTGCATAGCAATATCACCTAGTCCTTCTCCAAGCTGGAACATTATTGGCGCGGGACGGGGTAAAGCGGTGTCACTAAATCCAGGCATGTCTCTACCATCTAGTATTCATGATGGTAAAGTCACATATGCAAATACCTGGTAAAAGGTGGTCTATTCTTTCAAAAGGAATGGACCAACACTACGTGTCACCAACGGTGTTTATGATTAAACTTGAATCACAATATTAGCCTCGCCATATAATCGTCTCAGTCAATAATAATCAATTTAGGTATATTACATCCTGAAAATGCTTAAAAAGTGAAACCGGTAGAGTGATATACAAAAATAAAGTTTTAATGTGAAATTAGAGTACAAGTGCTTAGCCAATTGTGTCACTGTAATCGTCTCTGTGGTCTAGTGGTCCGGTGTCGGAGTTGACCACATGAGGTCCCTAGGCCGGGCAATTCAAAAATGTGTTTTTTCAGTTTTCTGATAAAAACAACATTGCCCGGGATTGGAAAGTGTCCGGTTGGCGATAGGCTTGCCACCTATCACATTGTGGGGGCAAGTACCTACGGCTAATCGTGGGTGCACTTGTTGTACCTTTGCCTACCTCTTCGGGGATACGGGCGAAAAGATAATTTTTTTTTACAATATTAGCGGTGCATTTCAATTGGTAGCGATACTTTAAGCCATATGAGTCGCTCTAATTGTGTTAATTTAAATATTGTATATATCTCTAGCTCCTAAACAGCTGATTTTGCAGAACTATACCACCTACTCCTCCACCAAACTGGAATATAATTGGCGCAAGAATGAGTAATGCGGTGTCACCAAACCCGGGCGAGACGTTGCATACCTCTAGCACCTAGTAGTCATAATGATAGTGACACGTATGGAAATACCTGGCAAGAAGTCTATACTTTAAGAGGGGCCGGAATAACTCTAATAACTCTACGTTACTATTTTTTTATATTATAATATAGCAAACAAGTAGATGGCTCTTCTGATGGAAAGAGACAACAATCGTCTATGGACACCAAAAATGTTAATGGTACGTTGCTATCTTTGTGGTGGGATCTTAATGCCTTATGCCTAAGTTTACCGGTTACCTTACCCTCCAAACTAAAACACTACTGTGACAAGTACTGATACTATTGCAGCAGAAATAGGTAAGGCGGTGGTATCAGAGCCGGGCGAGACAATGCAGAACTCTACCACCTAGTAGCTACGATGATAGTGAATCGCACAGCCAATTGTTTGCCTCTTACCCATACCAATGCTGTACTTTAAGAGGGTCCGAAGCAACACAACTTATTGCCGATGGTATTTCTGATTAAACTCGACGCAGAATATGAGCAGAGCATTTCAATTAGCTTTCCTTTTCTACGCAGAGCTGAGAACTTTATATTTTATGCCATATAAATCGCGCTTATTGTGGTAATTTGAATATTGTATTTGTCTAGGTCTTGTACAAATAATATTATAAAAATCTACTACTTATTAGACACGATAGTAGAGAGATGTTTAAAAATGCCTAGCAATAAGTCAAATAATCTATGTTTTCAGAAGAATCGGACCAACATTTTGTGTTACCAATGGATGAATTGTCATCAGCATTTGCAGCAGCTGCAGCAGCAGCAAAAGAACAAAAATAGCTAAAGATTTCTTCCCATATGCTACAACACAACTATGTACTTTGAATACAATTATTCCCCTCGTTGGTCCGGACCCCTTTGAAGAATAGACCAACTGCCGTTTGGTCAGGCAGGTCGTAAAAAGCGATCGATTGACAATACGTATCACTGCTACTACTAGTTGTAAGAGTTAAACAACGTCTCGTCTGGATATGATACCACCGCCTTGCCTATTCCAGCCGCAATAGCATCAGTGCTTGTCATTGTCGTGTTCCGGTTTGGAGGGTAAAAAAGGTTGGTAAACTTATGCACATGGCATTACCATCCCGGCTTACAGATAACAACATAAACATCTTTAATGTCTATAGGCGATAGTAGTTTCTTTCCATCAGGAGAAACATCTGCTTGTTTGCTATCTTATGATATAAAAAAAAGATAACGGGTGAAGCTGTGAGTAACGAATGACATGTATTTGTTTTTGTCTACAGGAAATAGCGTTATGATAAGTGACTCTCCAGATGCATGATATCGTACCTCTTAACTTCACTATTTATTTATAGATACAAGTAGCGCGAGGGTGCTACCCGCTTAAACTGGTGCCTTAGACAAATCTGTGGATTTAGCCCTCAAAATCAATATGGGGCTTAAATCTTTCGGAAGAAAAAATCAAAATTTATATAAAAAAACGGTCAAATGCGAGTCTGACTACATGTAGAGTTCCGTACCACCGGGCGAAATGCTTATATAGAATCCTTTGGATTTAACTTTTTATGGTTTTATTATTTGTAATAGCGGCCGCCGAATAGCGGGATTCTGAATTCAACTAGAAACCCTGGTAGTTTCGCCACGTCCATCCGTCCATTCGTAGTCTAACATAGAGATTGTTCGTACTAGAAAACTGTTATTTGGTTTGGATATAAATATATTAGTTACGCCAACAGATTGGTAAAATAAAATCTTGAAAAAAAATTTTTTTTAGGATACCTCCTATACTTCTAAATGATTATTTTTTTCTTCCGTACCTCAAAGTGTGAGGTATCGTTCGAAAGGTATTTAAAAAAATATTGTGGGTTTATGTAAACAATTTTTCGACTAAAGTGCTAAGCTTTAAAGTATTATTTTTTTTTTAGAATCAAGTGCTAACCTCCTTACCCGGTATGGCCGCCCTCTCTTGGTTTTGGATATGTGAAAAAAAATACGGTAGTAGTATATAATGAATTTCAAAGGAAAACTATCGCTTAGTAGGCTGTATAAGTTTACGAGTAACAGTCGATCAACTTATAAAATGTACTTCGAGGAATTTTTACGGTACAATTATATCCGTCATTGGCGTTTAATAATATGGCATCGAAGACGTAAAGAAAGCCCTGTCGCATTATTGTGATAGGCAACTAAGGAATCCTACATTGCGTGTAGCCCGACACGCAGTTAGCTGGTTATTTATATTATACAATCATAAGATAGTAAACAAGCAGACATAGTAAGTAGCCTGCTCTTTTGTCCCCTCTTCTATATATAAAAAAAGCAGATGACTCTTGGTGGAAAAAGAGAGCGGTGGCTGTCTCTTTTCATCAGACACATCTGCTTATTACTTGCTTGTGGTACAGGCACTAAATATGTCAATGGTGCATTGCTATCTTTGTAGCGGGATGGTGATACCACATGTATAAGTTTACCGGCTACTTTGCCCTCCAAACCAGTATACGACAGGGATTCTCACTGGCACTCTATGTTATAAAATGGAGAAAAAGCAATACGTATCATCAACATTATGACTACATACTAGGTAGAGTTCTGCAACGTCTCGACTAGAATTTGTTATGATTTAACTCAGAATCTACTCGACTGGTTTTGAAAAAAATCACCTTAAGAGAACTATATTATCCAAAAGTGACATAGGTTACTTTTACCCGACTGTCCGAAGGGAAATGATTTTTGGTCATGCCATCGAAGTCGTGAGTAACTGCTTGTATTAAACATTATAAAAAAAAAACTAAAGAAAACATAAAAATTTAAGCAACCAATAACTCCATTTTTCGAAGAAAATTTAAACTTTTAGTTTTTTTTCTAAGTAATTAATTATTCCTATAATATGTATGTAGATAAATACTGACTGGCGGTAAATTGTATTCAAGAAAACAACCACTAAATTATACCTACACTTTCTTGATTTCTCCCTTGCGTTACAGGGTAGGCAGAGTGAACCTAACAATAACAAGCTAAGTAGCTTGTATATTCATAAACTTTGCAAAATTAATTTATAAAACAAAATCACTATTGGAAACCAATAGAAAGAATGCCTTATGTCTCAATTTTTGTATTTGAAATGTCTTTGTTTACTTCAGTTTTTATTGCCTTATTTATTCTTAGATTTTTTCCATTTTGAAGAAAATGCCCCAGTGAAATATTTTAAAGGAAGGTGTGAATAAGTCCATCTGTGGATTTCGCTTCTCTAATATTCCAGTAAAAAGTTTAATGAAACCATGATCTGACCAGTTTTGGTGCAATGAGTAAAAATGTGTTCATTAATACTTAAATAATGATATCATGAAAGAAATTTTGAATTAAATTTAGGGGAAAGGGATGAAAAAAATAAAAAAAGGTTCCACCGACTTACCTATTGTAATAGCGTCATGTTCTAGTTTAGAGGGTAAGGTAGCCGGCAAACTTATGCATGTGGCATTCCAAATGCACACAGATAGCAAACGCGCAATTAACATCTTTCGTATCTGTAGATATTAAAGATAATGGTGCGTTATCACCCGTCTGGCGAGGATATAATGCCGAACTTGTTCACTGGCTACTTTATCTGACAGACTTGAACAAGATAAAAATAAAAACTGACGTTATTGTGGTAGAGATATATAAGGCGGTGATACCAGACACAGGCAAAATGTTGCAGTACCACGTAGCAGTCACGATATTGAGACGTTTTGCTAACCATTCGCCTGTTTTTGTTGTTGAACTCTTGCAGGAACTCTGCAGGAAAGCAAATCGTCTATTCAAAATTGGCAGAGACAAACGCAAGGGATTTTTTATAGAAGGGAAAGATATGGATTATTTTTTTTGTTATGGTAAGTGATCTTTTCTTCCCATGGTCATCTGCAATTCAAGAGGTCTTGCATTTTCGTAATCCTTTTTGGTGAAAGATATGCATTCGGTACTGTTCTGCAAATATATTTACCTACTTAATTGTTTTTATGATAATGAAATAGCATCTCGATGTCTGTTTAGGAGCTTAATACAGTGTGGCTCTCAAGGAAGGTTCTCTAGTTTGCCTTTGTGAAACTAATTAACAGCGGAGGTTTTTGCAAATCTCATACCATTTCCAGAACCTTTGATGTTGCTGTTGCTTATAGCTGTGGTGATCAGTGATTAGGGAACGTACCCATACTACGTGACCCGTTCAGGGGGGGGGGGGAGGTCTTTAAAATACTACGGTCAGTCACAGGAGCGGGGGGGTGTCTCAGATTTTTGTCACGTAGTCGATTTTAATGAGAGAAATTTAATGAATGAAAATAATTGTTGTGTTCGTAAATTAAGTTACTGTAAGTTCCATACTGTATAGCAATATGTTTTCACGAATGTTGTTCTTTTTCATAATACATAATTCACTAGTAATTTAAGTATGCATGCAGTCTTATGCAATAAAGACGAGTATGAGCCAAATTATTTTTTTTTTCAATTTTTGCCTGTGAAATGATTAAAAATCACAATTATGAATTACTACGTGAAAACTAAAGGGGGGGGGGGGGTCTTGGCATATACTACGAGTGGTCACCGAGGGGAGGGAGGGGTCGAAAAATCTTAAAAAATAGGTCACGTAGTATGGGTATGTTCCCTTATTTACCATCAGGTAAATCTTCTTCTCATTTGAAACTTTACCACAGAAAACCTCTGTAATTAGGATGTAAATTACAAAGAAGCCAAGAAAACTTGTTTGTCCAGGCTTAGGAATTTAATAATTAATTTGTGTCTGTAAAAGTTAAATTGTTCGAAACTTACCGAGCCTTCCATGTAATAAAAGCTAATAGCATTTCGATCGCCTACCCGCATGTTCGGCGCCGCATTATCATTCTGGTTTGTGATCAGATTAAGTTATTTATATTTATTACTAACATCCCCATCTCGGCCTCGTTCGAGATTACAATTTTTAGATGAAGTATGATTAAGAACTATATGGGTTGAAATTTGGTTGGGTTTTTTGCGTGGTTTGGTAACGTAACATTTACACCTTTATAACTATTTGCGATGGTTATGTCTTCCCATCAGATATCATACATTATTATGATATAAAAACATTAATAATTCCATACAAACCTTAGGAGTAATAGTAGAAGCATATTTTGAATAAAAAAGTGTATTTTGGAAGACACGAATAGGATTAAATTATATAAAAATAATCATTCAACCTAAAAATATGAATTAGTTTATATGTTTTTGCCAGAAGTCATTCATAAAACGCAAGGGCAGCATTCATTCATAAATAGGTTAGATCTCACAAGCTGCGGACAAAAAATGTAACGAAGTACGGACCCAAATGTGTCCCTTAATGGCTGTGTGTGGGAGTCGCTAAAGATGAACATACGATAGATGAGTCGCTTAAGTTCCGACTTGCCAGATGTTAATGTACCTAGGGAGCATTACTCTAGTCGGCGATAGGGTTGTCACTCTAATAATTAAATTAATCGATACGTTTGTAAAACAAGAATTTAAATTAAATTTTTGTTTTGTTTTTGTTTATGTACTACAGTTTATGTACTACAGTTTGGCCGCCAAATATCTATATACAAGTATTAGTACGTAAAGCGAATATTTTGTAACCCTTTTGAAAAACTTGCTTGGACTGAGGAGTTCAAGTTGGCACAGTTAAATAATTGATATAATGCGCATTCGAAATACGTAATTTAATTTAATAAAAATAAACATTACGTCCACTGCCATGTGTTTCACACAAACACGTATATACTTGAAAATAGTTAAGGTATATCCTATTTTGTTTCTGATTAAAGTGGATTATCAAACTTAGGAGAGATTTTATTGATTACCTAATCTATGCCCAACCTGAGTCAAAGTTTATTTATCCAATATTTAATTTAATAGATATTTGTTAATAATGGTCGATTTTCGACCAGAGATTTTTTTAAATTTGTGATAAGAGCAAAAGACGTTTTTTAAATTCCTATTTTATTTTCATTTTTATTTTTTTATTTTCAGTTTTCTGATAAAAACCACTTTGCCCGGGAATGGACAGTGCCCGGTTGGCGATAGGCTTGCCACCTATCATATTGTGGGACCAAGTATCTTCGGCTAACAGTGGGTGCACTTGTTGTACCGCTGCCTACCCCTTCGGGGATACGGGCGTGAAGATACTTTTAAATTCCTATTTTTCGTCTTTCCATGTAATTTAAATGTCTCTCTTGGCTCTTGCCGATATCCTGGGTGTTTCCATATGTTTTATTTAGGAATTTTCTAAACACTACAATTAATTCACTTTTCAGACGATACATTTGCGAAAATTCTATCCAATGATTCAAACTGTAATTCTAAATAAAAATTGATAATACTGTAAATGAAATAATGGTAAGCCTGGAAAAATATAATTTTAAGACTTTGCTAAAAACAAATCATTTTTTGTAAATTTTTATCAAACTAAATATACGATAAAATGTACATAAATTGAAAGACACAGGTGAGGCTAAATTCATAGGTTTAATTGTAAACAAATACTACGACTGCATATCGTAAATAATTAATGTTATTTAAACTCAGCATGAAATATACCTAACAAGATCGAAGTTCACATTTAATGCTGAATTGACTGCCTGCAACGGATATATTGGATCAGTCGTAAAGCGCAAAATTATTATTTTAAAAATATATGTATTTAGCGTACTTGTAAAGTTGAAGCGTTAGGGTCAGGCAGATTTTTTTTAACTTTACCTTACCTACCTCAACACTTGATTGAAAATATTTAATTCTCTTGAAACCTCACGAGATAAATGTACCGACAAAATATGATATGGATGTAACTGTTATTTAATAAAACTATTAAAAGTAAGTGTAACTTAAACTTTAAGGGAACCAAATATTAAATTAATCATTAAAAATTAGCAAATGGTCGAAAGTGTTGGAAATTCGTTTTGAATCATGTGAAAGATTTTTTAATCTGTTGTAAATGCATCAATATTCCTAATATTAATATTTTTTCGGGGGCTTGACACTACAGCTGGATTTCGGAAGGATTTTTTTGTATTATCTCTTGGATTTAAATCATGGAATGGAAATCTCTCCATATGAAATATTTAAAGATGCGTTGACTGTGTCATTTTTCCATGATATCCATACTAATATGATAAATAAATACGAAAGTAACTCTGTCTGTCTGTCTCCTCTTCATGGAATAAACCACTGAACCGATTTGGATGAAATTTGGTATAAAGATATTATGAGACCCGAGAAAGAACATATAGTCTGCGCGATATGTTGAAAATGGTCTAAACTAGAGACACTGCTCTTAAAATTATGTGCGATAGCTCATTGGATCCGGAATGGCGCCTAAAAAAATGTGCTAAAAGCGTGTATTAGAAAAAAATCGCATTTCGTTTTTTCCAATATTTCATAAACTATTAATATTTAAGAAATTTCAAAAAAAGGTTCAAAAAGAAGAGGAAATTTCCAAGAAAAACCTCTTAGATCCCAGAACTCTATCTCCATTATTTATAACTTTAATTTAACCCTAAAAATGGGTCTCCGCACGACATTTTTACGTTGCGCGCACGGCCACAAAAGCAAAAGTACGACACATAAATTAATTTATTTAAGGTATTGAATATTCTTTTTAAATTAAAAAAAAATATATGATGTATTCTGAACACTATAAATAATTTATTTCCGTTGGAAATTTTACTTAAAATTAATTTTTCAACAAGTTAAACGATTGTTAACTAACAAAATTTTCTCGAACTTCCGTCTTAATTGTAAATGAAAAAAATTTTTAAATAATTATCGTAAAAATTTTTCGCTTCGTGGAGCCTTTCTTATATACATAATTAACAATATCACGCATTAAAGTTAAAAAAATATTCATACTTTGCTTATAATAATTATTGTACTTGAACAAAAACTGAAAAATCCACGTAATGTTGTTAAACTACAATTTTTATTCCAGAAATCGTATGGGAACAGGAATTATGCGAATAAAACCCAGAGACTGACTGTATTTCAAGCCAGGTAATAAGGCTTAGCGTAGGATACTTTTATTTTACATTTTCGTCCACGCGGACGATGTCGTGGGCACAACTAGTATTTCGTATAGGCGATAAATATGTTGTTAATTTTTATAATAATACGAATATATGGGGAATAAACATATTCTTAATTTTTTTACAATAATATAGAGGATAATTATTAATAACCAATGTCATAATTTGTCTGTAAGGGCCGCCATAGACAGACAAATTACGACATTGGGTTTGAAAATTATGACATTGGGGTAATGAGAAAAGTAGACAACTAGATATTCGTGTTATTTCCCTCCACAAATGAATTAATACATTGAATATAATATTATAATACTACACTAGATGCTAGTTGGCGATTGTACTCTGTGAGTTTGGTCAGAAAAATGTTTGCCGTACACTTAATCACGCTCATATATATCTAGATTCTAGATGTTATCAAGAAGTCATTGTGTTTACAATACTCTTAATGAGATCGTTTACTGTGATATTTATTGTGATATTGGAATCAGTTTTCTTGCAATATACATCAGTTTGGATTTCGTTGGCATAACAACAACGCATTACACAAATAATCGAAAGTAGTAGCATAAATGATCGAAATAGTAAAATAATGTGTTTTTCCCCCGTGTCGGTCCCGGGCTCTGGGTGATAAAGTTCTTTATTCATTGTCTCGCCTTACCTATTCCTGCCGCAATAGCGTCAATGCTTGTCACTGTTGTGTTCCGGTTTGAAGGGTAAGGTAGTCGGTTAACTTATGCACGTAGCATTAGACCTCGCCACAAGATAGCAACGCACCATTAACATCTTTGGTGTCTATAAGCGATGGTTGACTGTCCATCAGGAGGCTCACCTGCTTGTTTGCTATCTTATGATAAAAAAAAAAATGTTCAAACGTGGATTAACTTGGATTATATTATATTACATTTACATATACATTCGTTAACTTTCAAAGCTGGATTCATGTACTAAAAACTGTACTTTGTACTAATTTATTTATCCTATGTTATTTATCTTATGTACTCTATTTATCTTATACACTTTATTTATATTATGAGTGTGTACTTTATTTATCCATAAAATAAAACAATTTTGTTTTCAAATGAAATATTTATTGAAAGATCCACAGTGATCATCAAGATCTTATACAAGTACTCGTCAAACATTGAATCGGAAAAAAGCTTTAAAGTTTCGAAAGTCATTAAGCTTTATAAGAAAGATTTAAGGATGAAAGCTTTAGTATCATCTTGTCACGTGACAGCCGCCCCACCGGAAATATAACGATATATTTGTGGAGAAGCGCCCCCTGCGACGCATCTCAATCATCCACTAATAAGCAGACGGAAGGAAAGTAATCTAGACAAAAGTTTATAATTAGACGACTGGGAATAGATCGAAAGGTGAGTTTGAAACACGGCCCCACGAGTTAAAAATAAGTCCGTTGCGCCCCGCCCGCCCTACCACGCGCAACCACTGACGGATCGCGCACACTCTATACAATATATTAATATTTGATTTTATTGCTAGCATACAGTGAAATTAAATTTCAAAATCTACCAATTGGCACCAACTGACCACGCCGTTGGTCGAGTGGTTAGCGAACCTAACTTCGAATCGAGAGGGCTCGGGTTCGATTCCCGACAGAGACAAATATTGTGTAATGAGCAAAGATGTTTTTTATTTCTTTTTTTTCATAAGATAGCAAACAAGCGGATGGGTCTGCTGATGTAAAGAGTCAACCATCGCCTATAGACACCAAAGGTGTTAATAATGGTGCGTTTCTATCTTGTGGCGAGGTCTAATGCCACATGCATAAGTTCATCGGCTACCTTACCTTCTAAACCGGAACACGACAATGATAAGCACTGACGCTTTTGCGGCTGGAATAGGTAAGGCGGTGGTAAAACCATACCCGGGCGAGACAATGCAGGACTCTACCACCTAGTAGCAGCAATCTAGCAATAGCGTCGATGATTGTCGTCGTCGTGTTCCGGTACGTAGAGTAAGGAAGTCGATAAAGTAAAGAATTTGGCATCCCATCCCTACCATGGACGTATATAAGGAGAGAACATGTTATAATATTATAACATGTTGAAATAATGGCAGATGAAAGGTTGACAAAATGGATATTTACAATTCGTATCCGATATCCGTGTTTATATAAAAAATTGAAATAAACTATTTTTACCCCTTTCTAGCCCCTAACATAACAAAGCTTTTCCTTCGTACATGATTCTTGCCACGCACCGTCAACATTTCTGATGTCATCAGGCAATGGTTCAGGATGCATCGGGAGAACCAACAGCTTGCTTGCTTGCTTGCTATCCTATATAAAAAGAACTTCCCTTATATCCATATAAAAGCGGCTAAAAAAATTGCTAAAAAAAATACAAATATCTTTACTTATCAACAAATTACTGTGTAAGTTATTACTCGTTTCCCATTATATCGTAGTTAGGTAATTTATAAATCAACTAGCTGACCCGGCAAACATAACGTTCTTTTGCCATACATATTAGGAATCCATAGCGGACAAACAACGTGACACGTACTTTATATAAGTATACGGGATTTTCCTTCCAGGCAGCCGTAAGGGCATTTAACTTTATACGGTGGTTAAGTATTCTTAAATTTTCTAATTTTCCGCGTAATCTTCTTAATATTTTCTTCTATACGAACCTTCTCCTGACAATTACAAACACAACAAAAAAAGAATTAACGAAATCGGTCCAGCCATTTACGCGTGATGTCGTGACCACGGAAAATAGGTATATATATATATATATATATATATATATATATATATATATATATATATATATATATATATATATATATATATATATATATATATATATATATATATATATATATATATATATATAAAAGTTAACTAACTTTTATTTACGTGTAATAGTTATTGCTGTTTATTTATTCGAGTTATTAAATGCGGCGAAATGCGGCGCGGTGAGTCGCGCGACCATCTGGGTATGCCACAGCTCGACTTGTTGCGACCGCGGCGGCGTGCCGCTGAGCTGTCACACCTCGATACTAGCTAGTACCAGGGTCGGATTTTGTAATACTATTTTTACTATATTCTTTTGATGCTATATTTATTATCGTAACGTTAGGATTGTACGCAAAAATACCATTATTGTTGATACTTACATAATATATTACCTTATCATTGATCCCTCCATTCGAGATTTTTAAAGTTATATTCTTTAGGTGCGTAATATTTCTTTAGGCAGCGAGAAAAAATTTTAAGATGCACACGCATCACCGTAACGCAAAAGTTACAGGTTGAAGTTGACCGCTAAATTGCTCATTAAGTTCCGAAATCCTTGACTATCCTTTTCCAGTCCTTTTATTATTTTAATGTAATTAAGTATTTGCATGCAATCAAAAATCAGAAGTACTTTATTTAATAAAACTTTTTACAAGTTATTTTGACACGTTAACATATTTTTTAAAAACTACTACCGGATCGGAAACGCAATCATATTTTTTAATGTATAACTTCTCACGCGCGTACATAAGTACACGCACCCATTTTTTAATGTATGACAACGTAGACTTTTCCGTGCAATTTTTAGTAACTATGATCGTTTTTGATGTAGTGGGTTGTAGAGAGAATGTATTTTTTATTAATATGAGTGAGATGAATGTATAGGAACAAATTTTGTTTAACGCAAGCCAACATTAAATTGAGAAAATGCTGTGAAGTTTTTGGATTAAGTTTAAGTTTCGGTGTATAAACTAAATTGAGTTTAATATTATTTTAAGTATGATATTTAAATAATGTTTCAATAACCAATTATTTATATATTCAATAAATAATCATACTAACTCTAAATTTAAATTTAAAAAAACGACAATTTTTTATCGTCAGTCCACCATTTTACTTCAGTTCTATAATTTTAATCGCAAAACGTACAAGAAGCTGATGATTTCGAAAGGGGACTCTGCAGCATAAAGTTAAAGGTAGCCTTAACCTGTGGTTCCTTACTCAATGAGCTGTTTTATTGCAAAGCTCCCTTGCCAAAACAAATCGAAGTAGCATACACTCAGTGAATTTTAACTGGTCATGCTTAGAAGATCACATGGACTTCCTTCCGCTCTATCATCAGATACTGGCAGCTATCCTATTTCACATTCCTTAAAATGAAAAATCAAACGAGTCCAAAATTGATGGTGTTGCTTAATTTTAATTAAAAGTTTCGATAACTTCATTCCTACTTCATTTAGCACCAGTGTATTTGTCAAAACAGAACAACTGAGTCCAATCTAAATGGGTTTTTCTTCTTTAGTTTATATTTATAACTTACCATGGCCACCTTCGAGTTTGATCGTTAAATCCTAAGTCATGATGAGCATCAGATCCTATAAATCATCCAGCATCAAAATGTTTGTCAGTACAAGACAATTGAGCGCTAACTCAATAAACTTACCTTGTTGAGTTTAAAAGTTTCGATATTACTTTTTTCGGCTCCATCTTCAGAGTCTCGTAATAATGAAAAATATTGCAACGAAACGAACCACTTCAAACTCTACTATCATAACACTTTCTGTCTGTGAGCTACAATGACACTCTAGCGGCTCCATGTTCCATTCCTCGTCATTATGAGTACTAATTAAACTTAGTACTTAAAGCAACAAAACCAATGACCTAAAACTTTGTTGCCTCGTCAAAACTCTACATCTGAGAGTTCTAGTTCCTATATCTAGGCTACATTATGATATCAGCTGGATAGTACCATAATATTGCATTGTCATTGAACTTACAAAAGTTTGCCAAGTTTCAGTACAAATAAATATCAGGAAGTCGATAAATATGGTTTGCAATATTTAGAAAATCTTTTATTTACATACAAATATTGCTAGTTAAATAAAAACTGATATCTTCGAATGAAGATATTATAGCATCAGGTCTAGGTCACCATGTCATTGCAATATAATTGAAGTAATAAAATACAAAATTTAGCATCAATAAAGCTTTCACAAGTTGCTAAATTTCTTTCATCAAATTGAAAAGAGCTGGTGAGCTTTCAACGGCTGCACCGATTCAATTGAATCATAGCTAAAAACCATCTCGCGAAATAGGGCTTTCAAGTAAAAACAATCGCAACTAAATTGGACCATCCACCAGGGCGCTACGATGCACGGACAGATACACAGATACGCCTCTGAAACTTATAACAACCCTCGTTTTTGTGTCGGAGGCTAAAAATAGTAGTAAAAATTTTAATAAAATATAGTATCTATATAATTTACATTGGTTATAATTTTGTGTTATTCTGATTCCAACCCTGGCTTACTAGTGAATAAAACAAAAGTACTCTTTTGTTTTATTCGCTCATCACACCGCGCGGCCGGTCGCGCGTTTTCCGCGCCGCCATTCGCGTCGCCGGTAGCTGTGGCATACTTCATACAGTTTCCTACATTTGTTACCGCTCGCCGCGCCGCAATTCGCGTCGCCGGTCGCGCCGCGCGAGCTGTGGCCGGGCCGTTACCCCTAAATTAATCCTAAAAATAAGAATAGTTGCCTAATGCAATGGATAATTACATGTACATAAAGCAATATTTTTCAACCGACTTCTAAAAACGAGGTTCAATCAATTCAATTCAAATCAATCAAATCAATTCGGCTGTATGTTTTATATTTCTTACTTCAGAACTTGGTCATTTATTTTTGATTTTGATTTATCATTGATTTGATTATTATTGATGATTTTGAAATATATATTTTTAGGAGGGTATACTTTCCGTGCGGTTATATTTTAATTGGTGAAGGTCTCATGCAGGGTTTCGGAGATACAGGAAATGGGAAATTGGTTGCTACAGTTTTACTGCGTTAAAAAGTATCGTCACGCCCGGTTTCCTTGCGAGGTAGGCAGAGTAAATCGAACATGTACTTGAAATAGACTTGCCAGTTCACCGCGATTCACCGGTTTGTCGGTTGGCGAGCTAAGTGGTGATCCTCATCGTCGCATTTATCGACATGTTAACGATTATCGACTATTTCTAGCAATAACCGAAACCGACAATTTAACGTGTTCATCCGAGGCACGGGAGTGTTGGAACACACCACTCCGTCAGAATCCGAGCTGCTACTGAAGATTAGGTTTTCGAGTTAACCTCAAACCTCAATAACACCTTGCCCGGCCCGGGGATCGAACCCGGGACCTCATGGTCTGAGCTGAATAGGCTACCCCTAGAACACGAGTCAGTCTGCGTTAAAAAAATATGTAATATTGGTATCGATGATCCATGTAGCTGCTCCAAACTCTTGGGTAATCATATTTGCAGTTGTAAACTTGATTACATAAAGCGTTAAGCTCAGCTGATTAATAAATATCATTTAATTATCATTAGAATAATGTAGCGCTATAATCAAACTATCGGATGAGCGATAAAAGTGGACATTTAAACTTTTTGCCTTTTAAAATTAATTGTATTGAATGGTATCGCTACAATCTAAAGTGTTACAACACGTCCGTTACACTAGTAGGTAACAGTCATAATTAAACCGAATAAAAGTAAAAAAATAAATAGTCTTTATTTTCGATATTTTTTTCCGGATGCTACCTTATATAAGGTTTCTATGATAAATTATCAGTGTCAAAGTGAAAAATTGTGATTCATTTGTTATTCGAAATAATTATAATACTTTGAATTTAAAAAAAAAATTACCTTACATTTTCAAGGTAAATATTTCTGGTAACACTGAATCACATTTCCGCTGCGCGCGTCTGTTAGGTATAATCTGTAATACGGCCGTTATATTTGTGTTCTTGACATTGCATACTGTTAATTTTGTTAAAGTTCGCAAATATTATTTTTGGTCATTAGCTATCAGCTTTTACCACTATTTTTCTAAAATGTAATAATAAAACAACATATTTTGTCAGTTAACACTCATATAAGTCTAGTCTAGTCGTCAAACCAATGCCTCCGGAATGCACAGTTGTTAAATCAAATTCTGGTTATTGTCGCATACTCCTGTATCTATACATATAATAAAATCGTAGGAAAGTCAAAACTGTACATTGAATATTTTTTACAAGTGATCTGCAATTGATATCGAAGCCAAAAATATAGTTTTTAGAATTTTAGTCTGTTTGTCTGTATGTATGTCCGGTAAACTCAAAAAGTACTGCATGGATTTACTTCAAATTTTGCATGAATATTACTAACAAGTCGGGTCAACATTTAGGCTACATAATATTATCAGGCTATCTATCACCTACGGGGGAGGAGCTTTGCGGAGTATGCTCAAAAATTAAATGGACGTTTAGAAAATGTCAAATGGTCATATTCGTGTTTTAAGGGTGCACTACATATACTATTTTCTTTACGTCTAAAGACTGCTGTCAAACTTAAAAAGTAATATAATTATTGTGTAGTCTGTGGTCAAATTTCCGCCACAGGTGATCGCTAGTTTTTATAAAAATAAGTAATAACAATGGAATATTAAATTACTTGTTCTAATATAATAAAGCTGCAAGTTTTTATTTTTTTTTAACGTGCTAATCCTAGGATGAACTAATCTAATTAAAAAAAATCTTGTTGTGAATGATGGCCACATTCATTTGGCTATATTCTATGTTTCACCTGACTGAACAAAGGAAGTACTTATTTTTTTTTCGGGTAATGCGAACGAAGTCACGGGTAACAGTTAGATTAATTATAGATTCAAACACACAAACATTAAACATATAGTAAAGTCTAACTTATTTAAATTATTTCAATAAAAAAATATTTTATTAATTAACAGTTGTTGTGAATAAAATACGAGTACAAAAAACAATGGTCGAATAAAAATAAATTTTAAACATACAGTAAACGCTAACTCAATTAAATACTTTTTAAATTATTTTAATAAAAAATATTTTATTAACTAATAGTTGTTTTGAATAAAACATAAAAAACAATGATTGAATAACAATACATTTTCTGCATTCTACCAGGCAGATTGGCTAATCTTGTCACTAATATGAATCTTAGTGATTACTAAGTTCTGCGACAACTCGCATGGATATGGTACCATCACGTTGCCCTTCATTCCAGTCACAATTGCGTCAATACTTGTCTTATTCTTGTTCCGGTTTGGCATTGCCATCCCACCCCAATAGCGGCAATGCTCGTCTTTGTCATGTTCCGGTTCGGAGAGTAAGGTAGCCATATAAGAGACATTGACATCTCGCCACACGGATAGCAACGCATCATTGACATAATTGGTGTCTGTAGGCGATGGTTTCTCTTTACACAAGGAGAGCTATCTACTTGTTTTTATCTAATGGCTTATTAAAAAAATTATAACATCCATGACCGCAACATGAATATAATGTGTGTAAGGGTGTGTGTATGTGTGTGTCGAAGTGGGTTGTGCGTGCATGTGTGTGTGTGTTAAAATTTATATCCAAATAGATTACCATTATCACAACATTTATTATGTGTATGAAGTAGACGGAGTGTAACACTATTTGATTGGTAATTAGTTTTGTAAGAGGTATACATATGTCAGTAATAAGTTTGTAAGGTATGTAAGCATATAAGAATTAGATGTATACAGGATTTGAAAACTTGGAACCTTATTCATTAACTGCTTTTAATCGACCAAGTTTTGTTTTTTTATATCATACGATAGCAAACAAGTAGATGGCTCTCCTGATGGAAAAAGACGACCATCGTCTCAAAACGCCAAGTATGTTGGTGCATAAATATGCGTAAGCTTAATGGCTACGTTATCCTTCGAACTGCAACACGACAGTAGCAAGCACTGACGCTATTGCAGCAGGAATAGGTAAGGCAGTGGTACTCGATCCAGAAGAGACAAAGCAGAACTCTACCACCAAATAGTCACGATAGTACTGACTCGCATAGCCAATCGTTTGACTCTTAAGAACTGCCTAGCAGAACGGCAAATGGTAGATTCTTAAAAATAAGAACAACTAACACGGGGGACAACTTAATTTGTCAGTTATTATAGCAGGTTTCAAACTGGTGTTGATAGTTATTATACTAAAACGAAAGTAATATAAAGCTAAGATTTTTTAAGCTTTACTAATTGCGGTTTGCAAAAATGAGTTTGAATTAATGAATGAATTAACATTTTATTTACAAGAATATGTGTAAGTATTAAATATGTCGCAGTGAAATTGTCAATAGTCGTCAGATTATAATCTACCTAGGGAATTTATAATTTGGTTAGGTTAGGTTAGCAGTTAAATTATAATATCACTTAGTTAGATTATAATCTAACGGTATTGACAATTTCACTGCGACAAATATACTATTTATTGTGTAAGTTGTACACACATTATAAATTATCTACTTTTTTTTAAAATACGTTATTAAAATATTTAAGACAAAACCCATATTATTTTGAGTATACCTATTTCCTATAAACCAATAATAATATTTCCTAAATTTAAGGACCATAAAATTACTAACAGTTGATTTTATCAGCAAAAAGCTCTTATATTTTAGTGAGTTTTATTTAATAGTAAATTAATTAGTTTACTAAGAAATATTTGAAATGATAGGGTGATGCGTGTTAATATAGCAGACATGCCCTATCTAAAACCATATTTCATGCTAATTATTTTTTGTTAAGTTAAAATTGAGTAGTAATATTGTTATGAAGATTTTCAAAGTTAGGTTTTTAACATTTTAAATTTACTGGACATAATATAAAAGCTGTTTAAGTTGTGTGGTAAAGTCTATAATACTTTAGGTTGCGTGGTTCCGGTTTATAAAATAGAGGTGTTCTTAAATGAGATTTTTACGTGCACAAGAAATTCATTATACGGCTGAATGGTTTCGATATTATTGTTTCAATGTGCTACAGTATTGCTACATAAAATATTATCCTACTCATCTATATCCATACTTAATATTATAAATGCGAAAATCTATCTGTCTGTTACGCTTTCACGGCTAAACCGCTGTGTCTGTACTCTGTATGTATGTGTGTGTGTATGCGTGTATGTAAACATCTCATAACTTTTGAACGACGACCGATCGAAACGCGGTTGATAGCGTTCGATTGGATTCCACTCAACTTAGACTTCCTGAAAATTTGAACCAAATGGGCCGAAGGAACTTTGAGAAATTTTTAAAAAACCCAAAAAAAAAATTGACGAAACAGATTATTTTAATATAACTTTCAGATTAATATACCGATTGAGTACAAAAACTAATCAGCTCTATTCTTCGTCATTTACGTCGAATGCCATTTTGAAAACCAAAATCGAATCTTATTTTTAAAACTTACAGCTTTTCAAATATTAAAACTACGTTGTTTTTAGCAAACTTACTTAACATTTTTGAAATAACTTTCAGGCTAATATACCGATTGAATTCAAAATCTTATTAACTTTTTTCTTTATATATTAATAAAACATTTTTTGATTTCGAGAATCGATGTGAAACCAGGAACTTCCCGATATTATAAAAAAAAAACTATTTATCTTAGCGAAATGTTTAAAATGTGTTTTTCTTTATAAGATCAACTTTCATTTTCAAAACTCGTTTTTCCTTGAAAACTCTTTTACAAGAAAGCCAACATAAATAAAAATTGATTTCTACCAATATTAGATTTTAAGAGCGAAGTGGTGGCGCGAGATGAATCTGAGTCGCTACATATTATAGGTAGACCAGAAAATATGGTGTAAAATTTTAATAGATAACCTTTATATTTGTTCTGTGTAGATAACATTAATAGTAATAAAAATCGTGTTTTTAATAAATCAAGAAAATTTTAAAGAATTTTTCTTGTACCTACTAAAAGAATTTAGTCTTAAAAACATGTTTTTTCATTTTGGTTTTATTTTCCTGCGCTCTCCTAGACCAAAGCCTGGCGACGCCTTTGATGCGAACATAATGTTTGGTTAAAAATACGCTGGATTTTTTTGGGTTAGATAATTATAAATAAAGTCAATACATTAAAAGATGTAATTCTCATAAAAATACTTTTCTAACAATATTACTAAGTAGTATTACTTTGCGAGCCCTTATAAAGCTCTGCTTTTTGCTAGTAGTACTACAAATGAGAAAGTATGTTGGATGGATGAACGGATGGATAGATGTTCGTTACTGTTTCACGCAAAACAGGCTAACCGATTTGTATGAAATTTGGCACACATATAGATCATGGCCTGCAATAGTACATGGATTTTATACCACTTTTCCTGCTGATATAGCATCAATATCACTTTATAAAAATAGTCACTTAATTTTTACATAATGTGTAAAATTACCATTAGACCGTGGTCCCACGAACAAACTTTTTTTTGATTAATAACAAGCTGAATTTTTGTGAACAGCTTCGTTTTGACGAGACAACCATCTTTTCTATCTTCAAAAATAATATAAAACAGTAAACAGTACGTTGTTATCTATAATGCAATAATGTTTAATCAAATGTTTGACTTGAAAAGATGTAATGCTGCCACATGTATAAATTTACCGGTTACACTCGGAACCGCAACGGAACGGTTACTCTCGGAACGGTTTGACCGGAACGTGACATTAACAAAATAATTGTTACTGTTGCGTTCCGGTTATACCGTTTTTAGCTGCTGGAAAAGGCAAGGCAGTGGCATGAATCCCTACGAGTAGTAGCAGCTAAGTCAGCTACTAAAAATATATATTTAGGTTGCGTTCGTCTTTCATAAATATTCAGAACAGACTATGCTACTAATATGAACCACATCAACAAGGGGGAAATTAGTGCTAATATTAAGACTCTAGAACTTTACCATCTTGTAGGTTATATAAAAAACTTTCTATTTATTTGAAATTCCTTATAATAAAGACAGTACGTAATCGTCTAGCCACCGTTTGTATAAAGTGTATTTAGCGCACGTCGCGGTTATACTTTTAATTTGCACTTTTAACTCGCGGTCACGGTACGCGAAACTCTTGCGAAACATCGGCCATATTCAGTGTTACCAGATGGCTGTCATATTTTAACTCAGAATTTTTATTTTTTATGATGTATGGATTTGTTCAATACTCTTAAATCAGAAATACGTCGGTGACTTTAACGACGTGTAAATAATCAAAGGTCGTTGGTATGGTTTTTAGTATAATTCAATATAATATAGTTTAACTTACTTGTAAAGCTCAACGTTTCGGCAAAGTTACATTGACCGTGGTCATGAGCAGACTTAAACACTACTTTAAATCAAATAAAATTTCATGCAAATAATAGCAAATATACAGACGACCTGGTCAAGATTGCAGGGACAAGAATGCTGGCTGCTAGCTGCTTCTAACCGATCACAGAAAAAGTCATTAGAGGAGGCCTATGTTCAGCATTGGACGTCCTATGACCGATTTAATGATGAATAGGAAACAGGTATACAAAAAATAGGAAACAAGTGGATTACCTACGTGGTCCCTTTTAATGGCACAAATAGCCTTAACCAATATTTGTTACATATCCAAGAGCATACATGAAATTATTGCTTACTGTATATTATGTAGATGAATTGAGCGATTATTTACAAAACTACCAACCAGCTCTGTCATCCTAGCGTAACGAATTGTATCCATTCCTAAAATTAGAAATCAGAAGTAATGTATTCAGTGACATTATTTACAAGTTATTTGGACACGTCAACATTTTTTATAGCACGTTACATGAAAATTCGGCACAGAAAATAAGATTCCGGGTTTCCGTGTTGGGCAAATTGTGATTTAATTTTTCTATTGGTATGAGTTTCAGTAACAGCCAAAGGGTTATAGGTATGTTAATTCCCACTTGCCTTAGAAAAAAACAACTGTAGTTATTAGTCCAGATTAACCCAAATAGAAAGTGATGGTTGTTTGCCTTTTTTAACAACTACCTATATATTGTTGATAAAAGTTGCCAATGCGGTGATGGGATCACTACCCATCTCGCTAACCATCAATCCAGTGAATTTGAAAAGTCTGGGTGAAATCCAGTAACTTCCTCTAGCAGGAAGTTAAAAAACTGTATCTTTGGGGATACTTAAGAGTAGATTTTTTATTTGTTATAAGTTATTTTTATTATTAAGTCCCCAAATTTAGGGATACTTTTTTCTGTGTAGTATTACTGACCAACATAAATGAACGAGTTTGCGATCTTTTTTCATAGACTATTTCCTGATAATACTCCGTTTCCGAATTAAACTTATGTCTGGGGTAAGGTCATTGAACTTCAATGACGTTTGTAATGTCAGGTTAATCATTACGCTTTGCTCAAATTTATTTTAACTCCAAATGTGATTCATTAATTAGAAATAGTCGGTAACTAATTTTTTTTTGTATTATAGCACTCACCCCGTGCTTGAGAAAACTAGAAAAACTTTAAAAACAACAAAGAAAAATATCGAAACGTAGGAATTGAACCTGCGGCCCATTCCCTAGTGTCGACAGGCTCGCCGTGGCGAAGTTTTCTTTGCTATTTCAGAGTTCATCGTTACAGATGAACATTTATAATTTTGATCAGTACTTTCGTTTTTCTAATTATTTTTGTGTTTTTCGTTATTGTTTTTAAAGTTTTTCAAACTAACAATTTGTGTAACATATTTTATCAATACTTAATTTGATTTTACTCGCATGAAATGCATCCTTATTTTTTAAAATAATTTTCAACAGCTACAACAGCAACAGATGCATATGCATTCAAAATCGATCTGACAGTTTTCAATACGTTGCAAGTGGACAAATAAATATTTTTATTATATTATAGTACAGAAATACACATTAAAATGGCATTTCACATCTTATATATAAGACATGAAATGCCATTTTGTATAAGTTTGACGACGACTCTAACTATGAACCACCGACCACACAGCCTATAGACGGCTAATGTTTGATTTTCCGTATTGAATGCATTCTGGCAACTAGCTGAGGTAAGACGAAGTGGGGTTGCAACGCCGTAATTTGCTAACTCAAGGCCACAGTGAAAGATAGTAATGTACAGAGCATCTGATTGGTCGACACTAATTACTCAATCACTACTCATTGGCGCGTGGACATTTACATCGGAACTATAAGTCAGATGTGTTGACACAAGTCATTCGTCTATTATTAGGTGTCTATGGGCTGTGTGGTCGGTGCTATGAACATACTCGTACATTATACATGTGTGTATATTATGAGGTGTGTCAAACGAATGGTAGTGTGTATAATGTTTATTTTCATTAATTGAATGCGTTTCTTTAGTTTAATTTAATATGCATTCATATTATATTAAAATGTGAGCTTTCTGCACTTTTTCATCATGTTAAAGATGAATAATTGTGTCAAATTTCGTATTCATCCGTTCGCATAATTGTCGTAAAAAGAGGTATAAAGTCTTTGCTTCACGTATTAACGGGAAACTATGGATATTTTAAAGAGGAAAGATTTTATTGTGTACAATGGATAAATGGATACTAGGTGGTACCACCGTCTTACCTATTCCTGCCGCAATAGCGTCAGTGCTTATCGCTGTAGCGTTCCGGTTTGGAGGGTAAGGTAAACTTATGCATGTGGCATTAGACCTCGCCACAAGATAGCAACGCACCATTAACATCTTTGGTGTCTATAAGCGATGGTTGACTCTTTCCGTCAGGAGACTGAGATATCTGCTTGTTTGCTATGTTATAATATAAAAAAAACTAAAAACTTACTAAACCAGTGTTTCTTATATTCTATACTTTCCATCCTCGGCACTTGGTGAAATTCCATTTAATTATTCCATAATTTCACATTATTTTTAATGTGAAACTAAAGTACAAGTGATTAGCCAATTGTGTTACAGTGTTTTTTAACCTATAGTCGCGTGTGTGGTGAGTATTTGTATGTCCTGTATGTATTTGTATGTATGTGTGTGGCGGACGGGGTCCGCGGTCTTATCTTAATAGCGTGAGCTATTTGATTACTTCACATTTTTACGCTAAATCACGCACAGTCGATAAGATTGAGCTAAATAAAAGGCCAATAGATTAGCACACGTCCACCTCGTATGGCAGCTTTCAACAAAAAGACGACCGCCATCCGCTATTACTCGTGGCGACATCTACTACTCTATTCGGGGTTACCCGCTCTTATTGTAGTAACTTTAAATATTATCGATTACAAAATCGAATGAATCTAAATCAATGTTGACAAATCAAGTAATGATAAATCGTAATGTAACAATTTGTTTACAATGTAAATTGTTACATTACGGTTGAAACCAATCAATAATCACCGCGCCGTCATATATAAATACCAATGTTTTTATTAAGGGGTTCCTTGAAATTGTGCTTAATTTTCCTGTGGTCGCGGACCGAAAAAGGTTAAAAAACGTCGGCTTAAACTATTTTAAAGCTACATTATTTCGGAGCAATACAGATTACTTTTTCACCCGATTAAGCAAAACGTAATTTTTTGGTATTGCGGCCGGAGTTACGGGCAAAAGCCAGATATTGTACTAGGTGATTCGTACGGATTCTTCCACGAACAGATTAGCATGTCGTTGATTTAGTTTTCACGCAAACTTTTAGACAATTAGGGGTTGATTTTTGAAAAAAAAAATAGTGTGTATGACCCCGGACCTTTAATTATCTCCATGCTGAAATTCATAAACATTGATTCAGCGATTTAGACGAGAAATCGTAACAGACAGATAAATAGATAGACGTATTTTTGCATTTGATAAGTATGGATAAATTACAAACTAGCTGTTATTCGCGATTTCAAAGATTTCTTCTTCGCGACTGCGAATTAGCGACTTGCATTTGGGCCACTAGAAGATCCAAATGCATTACTTCTTTTTGCTAAGTCAGTTAGGAAGACCGTCAGTACGGTTTACGTCGTGGTCGCTCAACTGGTGATCTTCTAGTATACCTGACGCATCGCTGGGCGGAGGCAGTTGGGTCCAAGGGAGAGGTATTGGAAGTTAGTTTAGACATAGCGAAGGCCTTCGATCGGGTATGGCATGGCATAAAGCGCTTCTCTCAAAGCTGCCTTCCTATGGGCTTCCCGAGAAATTATGCAAGTGGATCACCAGTTTTTTGGCTGATCGGAGCATCGAGGTCGTAGTCGAAGGTGCATGCTCCGACCTAAAACCTGTCAATGCTGGTATTCCCCAAGGCTGCGTGCTATCACCGACACTGTTTCTTCTGCATATCAATGATATGTTGCGAATTAGTAACATAGATTGCTATGCGGACGAAAGTACTGCTACATACTCCGGCCGTAGCGTTATTTCTCGGAACAACGTCAAAGAGGGTCGGAAAAGCTCGTGTCTGAACTCTAGAATCGACTAAACGATGTCTCAGAATGGGGTCGTTAAAACCTTGTTACATTTAACTCCAAAAAGACGCAGCTTTGTGCATTCACCGCTAAAAAACACCCTTTGTCGTATCACCTCGGTTCGAGAACACTCACCTGACAGCCTCAGCCAGTATTGGAATACTGGGAGTCGATATATCAAACAACGTTCAGTTCCGCGGTCATTTGGAAGGAAAGGCTAAACTAGCCTCGAAAAAGCTTGGCGTACTCAGTAGAGCAAAGCAGTACTTCATGCCAGCCCATCGCATTCAACTTTAAAAGGCCCAAATTCGACCTCACATGGAGTACTGTTCTCACCTCTGGGCCGGAGCTCCTCAGTACCAGCTTCTTCCTCTTGATCGCATTCAACGTAGAGCGGTTCGAATCGTCAATAACAGGACTTTTTCAATTTTGCCTCCATCGTGGAATTAATTATCCTCGGGAGTGTTTCCGAACGGATACGACTTAGAGACCTTCAAGAAACGAGTTTATTCATTCTTCTTCAAAGGAAGGCAACGCAGCTGCAAGACCCCCAGTATTGTAGTTGTCCATGGGCGGCGGTGATCACTTACCATCAGGTGCACCACCTGCTCGTTTGCTCCCTCTGCTATATAAAAAAATACTGTTTCGTCAAAATTTTTTTTGATGTTTTTTTTCAAAATTTCTCTAAATCTCCCAGATCGAATCAGTTTAAATTTTCAGGAAGTCTAAGTTGAGTGGAATCCAATCGAATACCACCAACCGCGTTTCGGTCGGTCCAACCGTTGAAAAGTTATGAGATGTTTACATACACACATACACACACACATACATACATACATATACACAGACATACTGACGTCATCGTAAAAATAGTCGGAAAAGGTTCCTAGGACCTCAAAACGTGGACATCTGGTGAAAATATCTTGATTTTCGAAAATCGGGGTAAAATCAGTGACTTCTTATCTACATACGTAGTGGGAAGTTTAAAAACCTACTTGTAGGAAGTCAGTTAAATATAAACATGTAAATACAATTTATTAATGCACATGGTGTATTCATTTCAATAATTTCATTGTGAATCGCAGGAAATTCCGCGGAGCTGTTGCACAACGTCAGTCGTGACGTTATCCGCACGAAGTGTTGCGGATGGGTGTCCCGTGGAACTCCGAACGCGTCGGGTATCACCACATAATCTCGTTGTACGTCCGGACATCCGTCTTGTAATGTACACGAATGCTAATATAATCACGTCGATTTTATTACAGAATATATTACATTTGTCGTATATCTAATGGAGAATGTATCGTTTATCTTATTATATTGTATTTTTCATATAGTTTTTTTTTATATATATCGTAAGATAGCAAACAAGCAGATGGGTCTCCTGATGGAAAGAGTCAACCATCGCCTATAGACACCAAAGATGTTAATGGTGCGTTGCTATCTTGTGGCGAGGTCTAATGCCACATGCATAAGTTTACCGGCTACCTTACCCTCCAAACCGGAACACGACAGCGACAAGCACTGACGCTATTGCGGCAGGAACAAGTAAGGCGGTGGTACCAGACCCGGGCGAGACAATGCGGAACTCTACCACACTCATTTTTTTATAAGTTACTGCCTGTTGCCCGTGACTTACATACAACTCAAAACCATAACGACTTTGCTACGACAAACAAAAAAGTTGACTTGGAGGATAAAGTAGCAGGTAGGCGAAGAGAACATCGCCTACCTGCTACCTTACCCTCCAAATCAGAACACGACAATAACAAGCATTGTTATCATTGAAGTAAAAATTGGTAAGGCGTGGGTACCATATACTTGGGCGAAACGCCGCAGACTGTACCATCTAGTGGTCACGATGGTAGTGACACGTATAGCCAATCGTTCGCCTTTTACGAAATGCCTGACAAAACGGCAAATCGTCTGTTCTTCACATGAGGCTCGGACCGACATGAGGATTTTTTTATAGTTATACTTTTTTATAAGTTACTAGCTGTTGCTCGTGACATCCTTTACGTGACCCAAAAACATTTGGTACTTCTTTGCTAAGTCGGACAAAAAAGTAAATTATATTATGTTACTCTGGAATGATGTAGCTTTCCATTGATGAACATATTTTTTAAATCATTTAGTTGCAATTGCATCGTGGTCTATTGTTTAACCTATTCGGCTTATATCATGAGATCCCGGGTTCAATCTTCAGGTCGGGCAAATATATTCTTGGGGCTATTTCTCGATTTTCTGGAAAATTTAAAATCTCAGTAGACATCTGGCAGAAAAGTTAATAGTTAGTACACCACAAAAGGGTAATTGAGGTCTTGCGAGGTTTTTCCCGAAAATCCAAAATCTCAGTAACAGCTCGGAGTCTGGCGGGTGGTGTATTTACCACTTCCGTGTCCCCGATGAGCACTTAAAGCAGTCGGTACCAGTTATCACTAGAAATAATCGATAATCGTTAAAAGGTCGAAAAAATCCGTTAATGAGAATCACAACTTTTCTCGACAGCTGACAAACCGGTGAATCGTAGTGAAGCGGCAAATTTATGACGTTCCTTTTAGTTCGTCTAGTCGTTGGTTTAGTCTAAGACGTTCAGTCCACTCTGCCTACACCGCAAGGGAACCGGGCGTGATGATACTTTGATGATACGGTTAGTTAGTTTATGAGTTTATTCATTAAAACTTACAGAGAATTAAATCTTTCCCCTTTGAAGTATTAGTGTTGACTACTCGACACTCGCAGCTTAACTCGTAAAGACCTTGTCCAGAAGGGGCGAATTCGCCGCGAAACGTTTCGCGGGAATTCATTCGCGCTAGCGAGATGCTAGGCGCCAATTTATCGCGACCACAAGCATCGCGCGAATTCAAAATACGCGCGTAAATCGCGTGCACTACGCCAGACCCTCGACTCGCGCGTATTGCGCGCAAGTCGAGATACTAGTAGACGGCAGACGCCTTGTTGCGTCTAGTTAATTCGTCCCCAAATGCTCGCGCGTTGGTACGCGTTAGTATGCTACGTTGGACGCAACTGTTGCGCGTGATACGCTTGGGATGCGAATGCGTTGCTATCCTTGTGTGTATCTTAATGCCACATGCATAAGTTTACCGGCTACCTTACTCTCGAAGTAGGAACACGACAGTGACAAGCCCTGATGCTATGCGGCAGGAATAGTTATGGCGGTGATACAAGACCCGTGCGGGACAGTAGTAACACGTATAGCCAATCACTCACCTTTTACGAACGGCCTGAAGGAGTGGCATTTACTCTATTTTTCAAACAGGGCCCGGAACAACACGGTATAGAATTGTTGAAAGATTGTCCACTTATAACGTCACGAGACTAAATATCGTTGGATAATTGTGAATGCGTCGCACCTCTGTCCATCACTTCCAGGATACCGGTACAAGGGTATTTATTTGTGAATTATGATCGAATTTTGACCATTGATTTGGGATTTAATCGAATGCGGCAGATCAATAAAGTGATCCCCCTACTCCCATTCTTTTGTGACTCTCCATCAAAAGTAAGCTCTTTATACAGGGTTTTAGTTATTATTATCTAGGGCAGCCTGTCAGATTAAAAAAAATTGGCAGATTATACTTTTTTATTCTTACATAATTTCCTACCAAATGAAAGAAAATTAAAACGCGCTCCAGAACGTCCAGACATAATGTTTTTGCAACTTTATGTTCTCACACTCCCTTACGTTACACTCAATTCGTCAGATTTTCTAAATGTACCTATATTTTTTAGCTCGCAATTAACCTGCTGTACCTTAATCTGAAGCGCTTCAGTATTTCCATGACCCATTTCCATTAAATGAAAAACATTATATACCCCTTTTTTTTCCTATCATATAATCTACAAAAAACAGTAGGTCTCCACGACGCTTGAGTAAATTCCTATTTAGCATCTTCGCCTCCTTTATTATAATTTTAAATCTACGCCTATAGACAATTCATATTACACATAAATTTTATATAAAACAGGTGTTGTAACATTTTCATTAATAAATGCTAAGCTGCCGCTTATAATTTTAAGTATTCAGTTCTCACGGAAACCGACTCCCGCAGAAAAGGTACAATACTGAAAATGTAAGTCAAGGATTAATTGTGTTGTGATGTCTTAAAAACCGTGGGATAATCCTCTGGTATAGTGCGCGTCAAAAAATTAGGGACACTCAAAGCGAGAATATGTTTAAAATGAGTCTAATATGACGTGTGGTATTATAATTTTACATTAAAAAAACGCTTCCACTATACTGGTATAGATATTCGAGACTGTTGATGTCACAAGTTGCGAGAGGTATCTAGCGTTAGTCAAGGTCGCGTAAAGACAATCGACTTTTTGCATACCTACCAGACAAATCGTATAGGACGAACAAAGGTAATGTAGGTTACTACAGTGACCCTTATGCAAATAAAGTTCTGCAAGGACTCCCGTCTTAACATCAATATTAGCCACTGACAATCTGATTTATACTCGTAGCACGGGATGGCGAATGCTCTATTTTTATGGAAGAGGGGGCAAACGAGCAGGAGGTGCACTTGATGTTAAGTAATCACCGCCGTCCGTGGATATCCGCAATTCCAGAGGTCAGTTGCGTTGCCGGTCTTTTAAAAATGATTAAGCTCTGTTCTTGAACGTCTCCATGTCGTATCTGTTCGAAAAAACCCCTGCCAGTAATCAATTATAATTTATTCCACAAGAGTAGTGCAATGCAAAAAGTGCCGGGGAAACCGCGCGTTTGTGGATTTCCAGACATCGAGATGGTGATCGTGGAACTTTAAATTTTGACGCAATGTCAATGGTGGAAATGCTCAAGAAGTTTTATACGAATATAAAATAGCAACATACCAATAATATTTTCTGTAGTTGGTGGTGATTTCTTACATTTACGAGAATACGTCCTTAGCTAGAAACCATTAAAGAAGTTGATATTTGGTCCATATGGGTCCTATAAACTAACCTGTTTAATTGTGTTTGCAAATAAGCACTGATTTTGTGGCATCCGTTTAGATATATAACATCACAATTGAATGACATAAAAAGAAAAAAAGTCTTTTGTAAAACGTATTTTTGTAATTGTTTAGATCAAGTAGATACTAAATGCTTATAGTTTTTTATTAGTGTTTTTGATTGTTCATTGAAGTAGGATTTATGTACTTATTACTATTTATCAATAAAATATTTTCACTTTCATACTGGCTTATATATTTAAATTTTAGTTACTTTATTAGCTCTTAATTGGTTTGCATATAGAAATATTTATCTTAAATGCTAATTTTGTTCAAACTTTATTGTAATGTGGCTGACATATAAATATTGTACACTTAAATATGAAATAAATTATAAGTATAGGTGGTAGAGCTTTGCATCATCTCGCTCAGGTATAACTGACTTACCTATTACAACCGCAATAGCCGAATAGCGTGGTTGCTCATCCCCGTCTAGTTCCGGTTTGGAGGGTAAGCTGGCCGGTAAACTTGAGCACGAGGCGTTATGTTCCCGCCACAGATAGCAACGTATCAGTAACAACTTTGGTGTCTATAGGCAACGGCTGTCTTTTCCCATCAAGAAAAGCATCAGCTTGTTTGCTATCCAATGATATTTTTTCTGACAATAGGATTACTAGGAAGACATGAAATTTTATTTAATTTCATTTCTTTTCATTTTATTTATTTTTGATTAAAGGTTTAATTTTATCATTTTATTAAGACCTGTCTTAGATTTATATTTCGTTGACTGTACCGTGTGATGTGTGACTTTAACACTTCTGAAAATAGAAAAATGGCTACTGAAACATAACAGTAACTTTACGGCATGATTAATGGTTTAGAAAAACGCTGCTTTTTAATCATTGTTTGACGCAGGCGCCGGTGAACGGGCGCTATAGTCCTACTGGGCCATTTAAATGCGCTTTTTCGGTCCATTCATCTTTAAGCTAGGAATGCCGCGGTTGGCCTTTATTGTTCAGTCAAATGTTAGACCCGTATTATTTATTACCGAATAGCGGACAATTATGAAGATTATTCTAATAGAAGATATATGTGTGTGTATGATTATATTATATCATAGAAAATAAGCAAGTTTTCGTTATGTAAATAATAATCTTCGTCTATAATGCCACACTGTCATGTATTTAATGCAAGTGAAGCCAAAAGTCTGTTTCAGTAATTTTGTTATTTTTTAAAATGATTTTGTTATTGGAATTTCTCGAACATCAAAGATTATTTTAAATATAGTAATTTAAACACAGTAAAACTGCAATAACTGACTTACAATCTCCCGTATCTCTCGGGTCAGATTTTATTTTTATGGATGTAGAACAAAGTATAGGACAAAAAAAGGAAGTATACCGTCCTAAACAAAAGATGTCTTCAAATTGGTTATTATTTGCCCGTGTTCTAAGGTAACAAACATAAAAATAATGCAGTTGAATTGAGAACCTCCTCCTGATTTGAAAGTTGGTCGAAAATCTAGCACGAAGGTAGCTTACATCATGGGATAGGTCATGATGATATGATAACGATGCGCGATCGCAACATGTTTCTACAATCGAAGCAATCGCGAATACCCAAAATTTACAATCGAAATGATCAATAACTCGTATAAGCTGAGTTATATTACTAAAACCAACTAAATAAGCGAGATTTTTTCGATTGCTTAGATTGTTCCGAAATCTCTTTAAAACATTTCGTCATTCGCATCACTCCGATCGATAGAAACATGTCGTTCATCACGCATCGACATCGAGAACATCTCGAGATGACTCGAGATGTTTGAACAATCAATACAATCGGGAAAAAACATATCCTCATCACGCACCACTATGATAGGATGTTTAGGGATGTAGGATTGCGCTTATGTATACTATGACTAGCTAACCCGGGGAACTTCGCACGCGAGTATATTGAAATATCGTCAACATAGTTTCTTATACAAATTAAAAAAAAGTACATTTTTGTTTGACTACATATCTTTAACTATCATAACACCAAATTTAATTAAAATCGGTTAAGCGGTTTGACTGTGACAGCGTAACAAACTCATTTTTGTATTTATAGTATTAATTGGTATAGGATTTCGAACAACAAATTTTTTGTTGGTCTGAGTATAGGATTATATGTAGAAATGAACCGATAATAAAAATTGTTTTTCCAATACAAAGCTATTCCATTTTCCGAGTTATATTGGCTACTTTTTACCTGACTGAATAAAATGAAGTAATGTTTGTGGGTCACGTGAACGAAGTTGCGGGGATCCAACAGTCTCTTATATAATATACTCAACACTCTGAACTTGGGCCCCTTTTAAAGAATAACCTATCTGTTTTCCTGCCTGCTTCGTAAAGACGAACAGTGAACAAATGTAACAGTACCATCGTGAACACACGTAGTACCACAGATTAAACTGGATACTCCATTGAAAGCAACAGAGTTCTGCAACATTTCGCTCGGTTTTGATAACACCGTGGTACCCTTTACCAGCCGCAATTGCGTGTTTCGCCTTGCAAAGTAATGTAGCATTGTAATTTATGCAAGTGGCATTTTAATCCATTACATGGATGGCAACATATTATGAACATATTAGGTATCTAAAGACGGATAATCTCTTTAAAATCAAGAGACATATCAGCTTGTTCGCTATCCTATAATATAAAAACAACAGTTATTCACAATAACTATTCATGACGTCACTACAATAAACTGGAACAGTCACTGGAATTCATTTACTTTTCTTCACATTATTTCAAATAAGCTAAAGTATAATCTAAACGAGTTTCAATATAAAAACAAACAAAACTAGGCTATAAATGTTAACATCACAGATTGCAGCGACATCTTAATATACTTTTGAGATAAATTCTCAAATGTCCTTAATGAATAACACATATGAATTGGAATTAGCTAAGCAAATATGGTACTTATGTGAAAACTAGAAGAATCATTTACGTATGGATAATTTTGATTGAATGTTAGAATTCAGAAGGGTACGGATGTAAACAGACTTAGTGAAGTTCATTCAATTAGTGTCAGGATTGTAGTGGGAGTCAGGACGTCATTGAAGGCCGAAGGGCCGATGGCTGGCGAAGGCGCTCGTCCGAGAGGGGAGGGGGGAGAAGCCGGGAGCAGGAATATACAAAGCGTGAGAACGCCGCGCGACCCGCATGCCGCGACTCTACATATCTCACGCGCAACCTATGTTAGTACGCTTACAATTAATAAAAAGCAACTCTATCATGTTGTAATAAAAGCGTTATTAGATTATAACATGTTTGTGGTTATCGTTCGAGGACAATACTTTTCTAGTTTAGGTACGGTACGGCTCGGCTGGCATTGGCCCGGATACTATCGATGAACGCGTACGTCCACTGTATAAAGCTGAGTTGCGACAAGACATTGGTCATCTTTTGAATATTTCTTTGAATATCTTTACTTAATAAAAGCATTTTAAGATCGGTTTTCCTCATTGTCCTCTTGTGTTGGCTTAAAAAGTTTAAAAACTCGTCAATACTAGACATTATTTTTAGTAACACAATAATTTAAAAACGCAATGAGACTTAGAAATATCAAAATAAAATATGAAAAAGTTAATAATATATTCTTTATTAATTCTTTTTTAAGTATCTGCGAAATAATTTTAAATATCTTTGAAAATTTAAACGCTTCCGATCTAGTCCTTATTAAAAAATAGATCGAAATGCCAAACAACACATAAAAGGAAAGGAATGCTTAAAAGTTTTATTATCATTTTGAATATTAGTAGTTAGAAGGTATTTCACTTTCTTACGGGTTTAGTGGGTAAAGTAGCCAGTAGACTTGTAGCAGTACATCCCTTTGAAACGCATAGCAACGCATCATCAATATCTTTCGTGCGTATTAAAACTAAATTATTTTTAGGTGTAACTCTATATTGCAACACGTGTAGAGTCTTGTCCTGAATAAATGCTTTACTCATTAATTCATTCTATAGGCGTTAATATTTTTTTTATCGAGAGAACCATCTGCTTATTTTCTATCTTATCATGTACAAAAGAACTGGATAAAATTGCCTCGTACTGACAAACTCTATTCCTATATCCATATTTAATCAAGATCACATAGACTGCGCAATTTAAATACAAACTTCCCTTTGATTTGAGTAGGGTTGAGTCGTAGTATAATAGATTGGTAAATAATGGGCAGATACGTGATTTGTAATACTATTCTTATCTATAGACTTTAAATGGGATGAAAATTATTGAAATTGAAATATATAAAAGCAAAAGGGTAAAAGTTAGCGCAATAACCTCGTGATCAAATGATGTAAAAAGGAATAAGCGGATAATTTCCTCAAATAACAAAGTTTCAATAAAACTGAAAAATAGGTAAATTTTAGATAAAAAAGTAGTATTAAAAAGTTTACAAAATTTCAGCAAAACGTGTAGAAATTATAAGTTTGATGATTTGCTATCTGAATAAAAAATATTCAATTCAAATATGGAAGGTGTAATAACTAAATATTAATTATGAGTTGATTCTACAATAATCAACTTATTGATTGTTAGTTGATTTAACAATAATTAACTAAATCTTGGTTATTAGTTATTAAACCCTACTGGCGATGGTATTGCAAAAATCTCCAAAACCGATTTGCTCGTGTAAATACGAGCAAATCGGTTAATAACCGTTTGCCTTGTGTGAGCCCTCGTTGAAGAATAGAATATCTGCTATTTTGCTAAGCAATTCGCAAAAGGTGAATGATTGTCCACTAGTTCTGCAACATCACGCCAGGGTTTGGCCACTGCTTTAATTATTCCTGCCGCATTAGGATGCGTGTCACTGTGGCCGCGTTTCCGATCCGGTATTAGTTAAAAAAAGATGACGCGTCAAAATAATTTGTAAAAAGTTTTATTGAATAAATTATTTCTGATTTCTGTCGTGTTCCAGTTTAGAATGTAAGAAAGCTGGTAAACTTATAGTATTACCATCCCACTACACCATTAAAAACTTTGGTGTCTTTAGGTGGTAGTTGTTTTTCCATATGGAGAGCCACTGGCTCGAATGCTCTCCTTCTAGAAAAAGACTTATATAAACATATAAATAAAATTGAAGCGTCCGTTTGTGATTTCAAAATAACTAGTTTTTTTCAAGTGCAATGTGTTATTTTTACGAAACTAATACCTATACAACCATTTTTTAAATTTCTGGCTGTCTGTCTGTCATTCTACGGGGTAATCTCCAGAATGGCTACACCGATTTTGATAAAACTTTCACTGAAAGATAGAGAAATTTATAGGGCAGGACACAGGTTACTTAATACCTGAGGAACAAAAGGAAGTAATGTCTTTGGATCCCACAAACGAAGTCGCGAGTAATTGCTAATATATAATAAAAAGAAAACTATTGAAGGGAATCAAAGCAGGTCTGCTACGGTACTGTCTCGCAACAGTTTTGTTTGCTCCATTACAGATTGTACTAGATTATAATAATAATAATAATAATAATACTCTTTATTGTACCACATAAAGAAACATTACATGACATAGTATACCAATTCAGTCAGCCAATACAACGGGCGGTCTTATAACATAGTACAGGCGATCTCTTCCAGACAACCAAATTAAATACAAACAATAAAATGCAACAAGGATATGGTACAACTATAAAAAAATACTTAATTTAAACAAAACACAAAGTTACTTAAAATTATTACAGTGAATATACAATTTCTTATGAACTACAAGATTTTAAATAAAATTCGTGGACCATTTTTTTGAAAATGGGTTTGCTGCTTGCCTTCCTGATTTTAACTGGCAACGAGTTCCAAAGTTTGATAGCCTGGACGGTGAAAGAAAATTTATAAAATGTAGAATGGTATGAAGGGAATTTCAATAAAAGTGTTTTAGATGATCGTTCAGGGATGTCTTGACTATTTAAAAAGGTAAATTTTTCTTTAAGATATGATGGGGCAATGGGATCAAAAAGTATAGTGTACAACGGATTAAGAATGTGCGCGTTTCTGCGGAGGCATATTTGCAAGAAATGTTAATGGTTATGGGAAGTTTAAATAAAGCTAATCGGAGTTCACTTTAAAATGGAATTTTCTGTAACACAATGGTTTAACAATTTGATATACCTCATGACATCATCCATTCCTTTGACATCTAACATAACTATGTTGAGCTATTATTCTAGCTACGTACTAACAAGGAATCCGATATCCGAAAACCAATAAATAAAGAAACATTCAGAAATCATTATATCGGTCATGTTCGAGTATAAAGGTATATACATAGTCTACGATTCTGCAAAATATTAATCATGTGACTTCGTAGGCAAAGCTTGACGTTAAAGAATCCCACTGGCAGTTAACGATCCTTTTATTGTTAACCGACCGTCGTTCTTACGAGTAGTGGGCGTGTCGTAAAACATTTTCTTTCGAGCTATATAACAACTAATTTTATTTTTGCGGTGAACGCAATGTTCTCGGAAAAATGTTAAAACACGAGAAGTCGTGTCGTGTAATTAAAAAATAATATATTGCATCTAAAGCCATAAGAAGTCAATCCTTACATATTAATTGATAACAGCGATGGCACTGTTGTCGAAATTGAATCATAAACTAAGCAATAATCATTTTTTTTTCGGTTTGACAACTTTGACTTTGGCTTAGGTACGTCACTAGCGTGACGGTCACTCGGACCCACAAGTTTTGTAACCTATCAACAACCGTTCAACGGAGCTGAAGAAATTTCCACTTCATAAATCTTAATAATACGCCTAATAAAAAAAAGTTAGGTCCTGAGATAATATTACATATTAATGTGGATCAGACAATTTTACCTATGTTGAGTCGAACGTCCATCTACCTTACTTCGATCAAAAGCAAACACTATTTCGCCACTTAAACTTAATCTAATATGGTCTCTGAAAATGACTAAAGATACGACAACGGCATTGTATTTTTAACGACTTTCAGATCTTCTATCCAATTCATCTGCTTAGCTGCTTTTAATCGAGTTTTACCAACATGCATCAATGTCTGTGTACCCTTAAACGGGCAAATTATTCGAAACTTTATTAAAAATTAAAGTGAATCTTTAACAAAATGCTATAACATTTTTTAATAATATTAATAATGGAAAGGCATACAAACATCTAAATATTGTACGGAGCTATTCACATGCATGTCTAATTGGCACTTGTCGGTTTTTTTAATTTCAGTTCAATGCAGCTGAATATTATTTTGCTTTGAATTCGGGTTTTACAAATGTTTGTTTTATACTTTTACAAACCAAGACTGGCTTATTTAAATAGATTATAAAGTAACAATGATCTCAGAAAATCGTTGAAAACATTACCATTATTAAAAAATATGGAAAAAACACAATAATAATCCTCTTTAGTTATTGAAGTTTTAAATTGCCCACTTTACGTTGCAAAAATATTGATATAATATTCTTACGACTCGTATTCTAAGCAGACGTATCGTATAGAAAATCTGATAATCGTTAAACATATATATATATATATATATATATATATATATATATATATTCCGTATATAATATATATTCCGTAGTTGTAGCACAGATTATATGTAGTTACTATTGGTTGTAGTTAGGGACTACGCGAAGTACTCGAGCCGGTAAAATTGGGAAAATTTCTTGGGGGCCAGGGGTGCGGGGGCCGGTGTTTCGGCGGGGCCCCGGCGGGCGTCGACCTCGTGAAAGGCGCGCGTCGGAGCCGCGCCGGCCGCTCGCCTTTTTACGCGTCCTACCCGCCGCGCACCCCGCGGGCCCCCGACGGTCGCCGCCCGCAGATAGCGAGACAGTCGCTACCAACTGTATGCTTATTAGGTTTCGCATTTTAGTGGTTATCGAATTTTGCAATTTGCATGTTTACTAATTATTTTGTTACTATTGCTTTAATTTTCATTTAGGATTTTATAAAGCTTTCGGAGAAATTAATTCAGTTTTTAAATATTGATTTTTTACTATATTTGTGTTTTAGCACTGATGCCATGCTAGGGAATGATTAAAAATTTTCTTGCGGAAACAAAAATTTAACACGACTCGATTTGAACGACCGAACTTACCTTACCTTCTGTCTTTATATGCACAATGTTGTGTGTGTGTGCGAGTATATGCGTGTGTATAAAAATATATTTCAAGTTGAATGTGAAACAACTAACCATAATGTTGATTCTCTTCTCAAGTTGGCAGTGGACGTTTTTATAGACATGTGTGCTTAAAACAAAAATCTGACCTATACAGAATATATCCCTTCATCGAATGAAAGCAATCGGCTAAGTAATGCCAATATTTAGGCTTTAATAACATTTATTTATAAGCTTTTGGAAGTGACACTTAACATTTTAATAATAATAATATCGCTGGAAAAATTACACGAATTAATCTAAATCAAAGTAAGCAAATTATTTGCTAGTGTTTCGGGCGTTAGAGGGTGACACTAATACATAAGAATACATATATAAATACTGTAACATACATAATAAACACTCAAACCTCACAGAAATGTTTGTTCCTTTTGGGAATCGACCTTGGGCCGAATCGATTTGTATTTAGATTTGCTGGGTAATCGACCAACGGGGCGGTCAAAATTTCTTAGAATTAATATAATATCTATACGAACTATCTATATACTTAGAATTAATATAATATTGATAACGACGAAACAGAAACCGAGGCTGGCACACAGCATGGTAATAACTTTGGAGCTTCCCGTCCGTTTGTCCCCTCTTCTGTGAAAAACCTTACATATAGCAAACGATCGTTTCCACAAATCGACACTTACTTTAATCTGTACACTGCGTGTCACTTTGTATTCGCACTGTTAAAAATTTACTTTTATCACTTTTTTCACAACACGCGAAAAGAAATGTACTTAATTTAAAAATGTAGGCAGTTTTTTGATTGTATTTAAATTTTAAATAAGGTAATTTATTAAAAATTACACGTACCTACCATTTATTTGTCCTAAAACTATTAATGTCTATAATTTAGAGCTATTACTACATGGGGTGACGGCTTATCTAATTCGGCTAATCATTGTTTTGAAATATTTTCTAAAGTACGAGGATGTTTTTTTGGAGAGAAAAATGGTAAAATTGTTAAGATAATAATAAAAACAACACGTTTATTTTCCTATAGAAACAGTTCCTTACTGTCAAACAGTTAACGAATATTAATATCTTCTTAGGAGGTACGAAGTTCGCCGGTTCAGGTAGTATTCAACAAATCTTTAAATTTTTACCTATTAATGATTTAATTTGGTAAACTATTAAAATTTAAATTGGAAAAGCGGGCCTTACGTTGGCATTTAAATCTCTTCTAAGGTTTTACAAAGTTCACCGGTTCAGCTAGTATTAATAAAAATCTTAAATTTTTTACCTAATAAGCTACCAAACTTTCCACACTAACGTTTACAAAACTATTACTGTTTAGATTGGAAAAGCGGGCCTTAGGTTGGCATTCCCCGGCCGCCGCTCCGCCGCCGCTTCGCCCTAATTAAACAATAATCGAAAAACTACAATGAACGGGCGCGCGGCTCCGTCCTCGGTGCCCCGCGCCCCGCGCCCGCTGCCTCCCGCGCGCCATCTGACGTCACCATTGCACTCCTCATTATCGCCTCTCGAGTCTCGCCGGCTAGAGCTCTCGCAATTACTAGACATGTGGCTTGCTGAAGTTTTATGTATACGACATTGTCTTAATGTAGAGTCGAACGATGTAAGGACGGTCATGACGTCTAAGAGTAGTCTCTCTTGGTCAATCGAACAGCTTTAAGTATATTTACCAAGTGCTAGCGCTCACGTAAAATATTCGTCTGTGCCGACCAACTTTACAGACAGTTGTTAAAACGTCATCAACAGTTATTTTTATCTTTATCTAATGAACATGAGATCAGAATATTTATATTATTTATGAAAAAAATAAAAATGTATATCACACCAGCTCTACTGCGGCTAGGCAGAGTAATCTGGAGATCATTAGATGCTCCGCTTATGATGCCGGAACCAACAGCTTTTTGTGTTCAATGAGGAAGATAACGCCAATATATTAATAGCACACTCCAAGCTGCAATTTTATATCAGTAAATAGCAAACAAGCAGATAACTCTCTTGATGGAAAGAGACAACCATCAACTATAGACACAAAATATGTTAGTGCCACTTGCATATTATGTTTATTGACTACCTTACCCTATAAACCGGAACACGAAGGGACAAGCACTGACGCTATTGCAGCAGGAATAGGTAATGCGGTAGTAACAGATCTGGCCGACACAATGCAGACTTCTACCACCTAGTAGCCTCGATGATAGTGATTCACATAGTTAATCATTCGCCTCTAACGAATTTTTTGGCAGAACGGCAGACGGTCTATTCTTGAAAAAAGGCCCGGACCAACTCGGAGACATACCGATAATCTTGTAGATATTTTGTTCGAGTGGTTGCGATCTTAACTAGAGAATTGATAGGGTTCGGGTTCGTTTCGATAGGGACAAGCATTATTGTGATGAGCATAGATGTTTGTATTTCAGGGTTTGGGTGTTTATTTATTTATTTCACGTATTCCAGTTTTTATATAATACTAGCTGTTGCCCACGACTTTGTCCACGCGGACTTCGTTTACTCCGCACAGCTCCTCCCCCTTAGGTGATAGCGTGATAATATGTAGCCTATGTGTTGACCCGACCTGTTAGTAATATTCATGCAAAATTTGTAGTAAATCCATGTAGTACTTTTTGAGTTTATCCCGGACATACATACAGACAAACAGATAAACAGACAAACAGACAAAAATTCTAAAAGCGATATTTTTGGCTTCGATATCGATTGTAGATCATGTCCCTAGTATTCTTTTTAAAAAATATTCAATGTACAGTTTTGACTTTCCTACGATTATATTTTATGTAGGTATAGATTTTTTCTTTGTAGTACAAGTATCGTTAACTAACATATCACAGGCAAACAATTTGATTATCTATATGAAAACCATTTATTATCCACATATAATATTTACGAGTAGTAATACGTGAAAGAAAATGTTTATACCCCTTTTTAAGACAATTGCGCGAACGGTGGCGTATGAAATTTGGCACAGTTAAAGTTTACTGTATACTCTTCACAGCGCCCTAGGGCCCAGGGCGTCGTAGCGCACACTTTGGGAATAACTGACCTAATAACGTCAATGCTTGTCATTATCGTTTTTCTATTTTAAAGGGCAAGGTAGTCGGTCAACTTTTGTAGACATTACATCTTTAGAGATCACACACACAAGCCTCTCATTTGGCCCAAAGATGACTGACGAATAATGCCAATAGGCATTACATTTACCTTTTATTGGCCTATAATTAATTTTAAATTAATAAATATAGCAACTAATTTAAGCTCAGTAAAACTGCAATTACTAATTTCCACTTGCTTGTACCTCTGGAAAATTTGTATCAGTTCTTCATCAAATTTCTATGAGACCAAACGGGTAGTATATCGCACACATAGATATAAACTGAGACAACTCATAAAAGGTTATTTTTCAGGGGACGAAATAAATGTGTATCTGCATTTTATTAGGGTACTTGTACAACTTAATTTGATTCTATCTTAGATTAAAGAAACTACTGTCAAAGGATTCTATATACAATAAATTGCTCGCAAAATATTACTGTATTTAAAGCTGGAGCTAAAATTTGATAGTTTTATCTCCACCTATTTTGAGTTGTCTCCGTTTAGATCTTGGTGTGCGATATGTATATACCACGAATTAAATAGATACGCCTTTCAAGACAATTTCTTGGTTGCAAACGTTGCAGAAATCTAACCCCCATAAGTGACATTGAAAGTGACATACTTACTTGGTTAATTTTTCTCCTTTTACGAACTGTCTGGCAAAAAAATAAAAACTATTTTTCAAAAAGGGTTCAGACCATAGATTACATGAATACTAATAGACACGACATCGGGAAGGAAACGTGTCGCCGCGCATATGAGCAAACGCTCCTATCACTATAAAAATGCCATACATTTGTAGATATATAATATCGTGAAAAAATAGAAATAAACCATGTTGTATTGTTTTATCGCACCGAATGAGATGAGGTTTAAAAAATACCCTTGAAGTGATTTTATTTCATCGGAAGTAGTATAACCCTATATTTCTATGTGTTACTTTGTAATTACGCACTACACTACACAAGCTAAACTGACAAACTAAGAAATTATCTTGAAAGGCGTATCCATTTAAACCGTGGTTCGTACTAATACCGGAAACCTCCAAGAAGAAAATTCTTCAAGAAGCAAACATGACATAAATTTTGTAACACCTAACATTGTTAACAAATTTGCAAAAACCAACAACTTAGTTGTATCAATTGTAGTAATCTAAGATTTGTTATAAAGAATGTATTCTTTGATAGTATGAGAAATAAAAATGATTGTTTAGTTGTGGAAAATATTGAGAGTCTGCGAGTTCTTGTGGTCCCACGGAAACGACTTGGGAGTGGTGATTTGTTAATAGTCCCACCACTCAATGGAAAAGATAAAAATTATTCAGAAAACAATTAGGATTAACAAAATGGATTATGTTTTATTAATAAATCTAGGCTACACTTCCTATACATACTAGCAAGTGTATTAGACGCAGATCACGAAGTCCATGGTTCGATGTCCGGGTCTGACTAAAATGTAAATGCGGTTTATTAAGAAATCTTAGAGGAATATTCTATTTTTATGATATTTTTATTAGTTACTAGCTAACCCGCGCAGCTTCGCACGCGAGTAGATTAACATGTCGTCGATATAGTTTTTCATTCAAATTTCATCCCCTATTTCAGGCCTTTAAAGATTGATTTTTGAAAAAAAGCCTATGTTTGACGCCAGATCTTCAACTATTTCCATGCCGAATTGCACGAAAATCGGTCCAGGCGTTTAGCCGTGAAAGCGTAACAGACAGACAGACATACAGACTTTCGCATTTATCTAAATTAATATTATAAATGCGAAAGTTTGGATGTTTGGATGGATGTTTGTTACTCAATCACGCATAAACTACTGAACGTATTTGAATAAAATTTGGTACATAAGTAGATGATGACCTCGAATAGTACATAGGCTACTTTTTTTTATATTATATGTATATAAGTATGGATATGGAAGTATGGATATATAACCATTAACTACGATAGTTCAGGCAGTGTTACTTCAGTGTGTACATTCCATAGGTTTTTAGCAGTCAAGGTATATTATTATTAATGGTATATTTAGCTTAGATACCGGCGTGTCTTCTAGGTGTTACATGGCTACAACATCAAATATGTCAAAATCCAAAAATAATTTCTGGTTCATGTACATTATATTAACGCATTCGTAAATCAATTCGCACGTGACTACAATGCGTGTTTAATTAGAGCGGTCAAAAAATAGCCAGAGTACGGATTTGGCGATGACGTGCCAAACGTGCCGGCGAAGTTTTGTACGGGGAAACGATGGACAGTTGTTCAGTGACTGTAGCGATGAGGTAGCTGTGACGTCACTAGGGTTGCTACCTGCCAATTTTTGATTCAAAGGTTACCAGCACCAAAAATATGTACTATTAAAGTAACATTATATATATATATATATATATATATATATATATATATATATATATATATATATATATATATATATATATATATATATATATATATATATATTAACAATGTCACATATGCATAAGTCACCGGCTATATTACCCTCCAAACCGGAACACGGCAATCACAAGTTTTGACGCAGGAATAGGTAAGGCAGTGGTTTGGCGAGGCGTTGCGAAACCTTACCACCTAGCATTTCACAATGGTATTGACACGTATAGCCAATCGGTCGCCTATTACGACCTGCCTGGCAGACTGGCAGTTTGTCTATTCTTCAAAGAAGCTCGGTACAAACACGGGAGAAAATTGATTTTACTTGTCACAGATCAACACCTTTTAAAATACATATAATAAATGCACCGCAAGTGCGTCGACATGCGATTACAATGCGAATGCAAATACACGAATGAACGAATTCAAAGTCAGACAGCCTCGGCTTATAGGACACTTGTTTAAGCCAGCTCGCCAGTAAACTGAAATAGACGGAATTTTTAGGAATACGGGAGCCTTACTTACCCCGAAATCGATTTTTCTAATTAAAATCTCTACATTTTTGTAGCTCGGAATACGATAATCCGTAAAATACGAGGCATATGTCTACCCTAGACGTCGCTATCATGTCAGTAATGTAACAAAACATGTAAAATTTTCCCTCATTAAAAAAAACAGTAAATATAACCTCATTGTAGCTCGAAAGTTTTTTCCTATCAAAGGATAGCAAACTAGCAGACGGCTCTCCTGAACAAATAACTATTACCTAATATGTCAAAAATGTTAATATTGCTTGCCAATTGCAAGCATGTACGGTCGTATGTTCTGCAACTACTGTTCTTTGAACGCCTCGCCGACATTAACGTGCATGTTGATCGAGCAGTGAGTGACCCTGAATACGCAATTAATAGGGCTCAGGTTCAATTCCCGACAGGGACATGAGTTTGTGTGATGAATTTAGACGTTTGTATTTCAAAGTTTGTGTTTATTACATATATTTATTATTTACATATTATTATGTATTTCTACGTATTAATATCCTTGACTAACACATATCACAAGCAAACAATTTGCTTACTTTGGGTTTATATGAATTTGTGTTATATGTCCAGAGATATTAAATTATTTTACAATTCACATTAAAAAATCAAAGGTTTCAAGCATTGACGTTATCGGGGCAGAAACAAGATCGACAGTGGTACCAACCTTGAGCGAGTTTTTGCAGAAGTCTACCATGTAGCAATAATTGTGACAATGTTATACTGCCGGAACTGCCTGGCCGAAATACTGATTGAAAATACTTAACAGTTTGAAGAAGAAATTATAGTATTTAATTTGCATATTAAATTTCTGCAAAACCTTATAAGGAACTGCTGTGATGCAACTGAAATGAATGTAGTAGTGTAAGGAATGGGGCAAACTTATACAAGGCCTGAAAATTAGAGGAGACCACCGCGGCACAATATTCCACCCACTTCCACCACACTTTTTTCCACGTCAGGGTGAAGCGTTAATACTTTACCCTTCATAGAGTGAAGTGCTATTCGACTCTCCTGAAGATGCTTCATTTGCGATGTGAAACATGCGATGAGTACATCATTTGTGTGTTACTGCCTTTGCTTCTGACGTAGAAGAAAGTGTGGTGGAAGTGGGTGGACTATTATGCCGCCGTGGTCTTCTCTAATTTTCAGGCCTTAGATAAATTTACCCCACTCTTTACATTACTTTTCATTTGAGTTACATCACAGCAGTTCCATATCAGGTTTCGCGAAAATTTTGCAAATTAAATACCATCATTTTTTCTTTAAATTATGGATTTACGCAAAGTAACGCCCGAATCTATTAAATAACAGTTTTCTTTTGTTGAATTCAAAAATGTCTGAATCATCTGTGACGTGTCAAATATGCCGGGAAAGCGTTTTCTGGGTTACTAACGGACAGTTGTTCAGTGACTGTAACGGTGGTGTGGTTGTGACGTCATCATCAAGTCGTCAAAATTAATTAAATACATCAATGAGAAATAAAAGTTTTTAAGTTTTATGTATTGTTTAAATTATAATAAAATTATAAACAATCAAATTGCAACACCAGTCTTAAATTTTCTGTTTCTCTAAGACCCTGCCTTCAATTTTCATTCATTATATATATACCACCTAACTACTACACACTTTAAAACAATACCAAAATCGTTATATTTGTATATTCAAAGGCTTCAATGTCTGTCCTTTTATAAAAACTAGATCGTGCTAAACACAGACCATACATTGGGGTGTAACTACATGCCTGCCCCATAAGGAATTTTAGTAATGAATGCCCTGTGCATTCACACACACACATATAATATATAGTAGGGATTTCTAATGCAATAGAAAAAATGAAAAGCTTCAGACTTACGAGCTTTTTGTTGCTTTTTGATTAGACCTAGCTTTTTGATTAGATCTAGACCTACCTGGGACCGGACCAACAAGTGAGCCCAATGTAACCAGAGACTACGTAAGATAGGGTCACTAATCAATCGAACAACGGGGTTCAATATATTTAATAACTTATTATATTTATACAAATAACTGTACAATGTAAATGTGGATAGGCGTAGGTACCAGGGGAGACCAAGACTGACGTACCATGATCAAATTGGTCAGGTGCTATCAATAGGTGGTGTCAAGTCTTCGATAGGTACTGGCGTGTTTACATGAAGAGAGTTATGAATGTGCAGGAAGCAAAGCAAATCTGTCTATGCGTAACATATGGCTTTCAATTTTCTCTGCTTACACCGTAAGAGATTTATAGTGAATATATGTATGCATATATGTATGTATAACTTTCAATCTGAACACAGGATCCAGCAAAGGAGCCCATTCATAAAATGCCATAGTTCCCCTTACAAAACTTTGTCGAAAGCTCATTTAAATCTACAAAAGCGCGAAAAGCTTCCTAACCAACACCTAGATGCTGCTTTATGACAATTATTTGATATATCTCATATTATTTCGAACTTCACTTTCATTCACTTTTCATTATTTTGCCCGTACACCTTGTGTCCCTAACTGCTTACCTATGTGGTGGTAGAGGCTTGCCCAGGTTTATTCTAACCATTCTATCTTTTCATACTACAGTAATCAATGCTTGTCACTGTCATGCTCCGATTAGGAAGCTAAAAATGCCGGTATACTCATGCATGTTATCTATACATATAATAAAATCGTAGGAAAGTCAAAACTGTACATTGAATATTTTTTAAAAAGAATACTTGGGGCGTGATCTACAATCGATATCGAAGCCAACAATATAGTTTTTAGAATTTTTGTCTGTTTGTCTGTTTATCTGTTTGTCTATTTGTCTGTTTGTCTGTATGTATGTCGGGGATAAACTCAAAAAGTACTGCATGGATTAACTTCAAATTTTGCATGAATATTACTAACAGGTCGGGTCAACAAATAGGCTACATATTATCACGCTATCACCTACGGGGGAGGTGCTGTGCGGAATAAACGAAGTCCGCGCGGACGAAGTCGCAGGCAACAGCTAGTATTATCATATATATTATATGGAAAATTTATAGCGACGCAATCGATTTTTCTAGTTAAAATTCACTAAAGATGCTAAATGTACATCCTACACTCACTTAAGATGCTAATAGCATCTTTAGTAAGTGTAGACGATGGTAGTCTCTTTCTGCCAAGAGAGCCATCTGCTTGATGTTATAAAAACATAGTATTTAAATAGACAAATTGTGAAAGCATAAATCTCAAATAGCATGGTAATTACATCATCGGTATCAAAGGAATCTTCCCATTGACACAGCGCTACCGCGGCGTCACGATACGTGCTGACGACGCTAAACGTAGCCCTACGTAACGTCTACGACTTGTAAACAACGTACAATACACGACACATAGGACACGATTAATAAATAGAATGGAATATTTTTTTATAGCAAAAGATAGCAAACTAGCAGATAGCTTTCCTGTTTAGTGACAACCCTCACCTATATCATTAAAGATGGTAATGGTGCGTTGCTATCCATGTAACGGGAATGGAAATGCCACATGCATAAGATTACCGGCTACTACGTATCAAACTCGGGCGAGAAACTGTAAGAACTCTACCACCTAGTAGCCACGATGATAGTGACTGGTATAGCCAATCGTTCACCTATTACGAGCTGCCTAGCGGAACGGCAGATGGTATTTTCTTCAAAAGTGGTCTAGACCAACACGGAGAAAACTATGAATCATCTTGAATATTGGTAGTGCAAAAGATAATTTAATAAAAATTAGTTTTTAAACCTATAAATTAAAGGCAGATTATTACCTAAATAAAAAGCAGAGATATTACCTAAAGTAATTTTAATACAACAAACAAATTTTTCAGAATAATCCAATTATTATTAAAATCGTAATCTCAGGCTATTGGCGACCGTTGATGTTAGTAGTCTCTCTTCTAAAGGCTGTAGCGATTTTTTTCTTACATGGATTTTTAATTTTTTTTGAGATAGACGATAGTCATTAGATTGGTCTAAACCACAGACCACATAAATACTAATAGACATGGAGTTTGGCATTGAATGTGTAGCCATACATATGAGCTAATGCTCATATCACTGTCAAAAGTGTGCCAAATTATATAGGCAAATTGAACTAATTGTAATTGAGTTTTTATTGTTAACGTACTATTGCATACATTTTCGTATTTATGTCAGTTCAAAATTTAGTTACGCTTGACGTCTCAGAAATGTTTTAAGAAGGCGCTTCCATTTACTCCGTGGTCTAAACCGAGGAGTAAATAGCATACTTTGAATGCTCTTAATAATTTAAATTGAATTAAAACTAAATAATAACATAAGCTACACGATTTGGTTCACGTAACCCGAATACATTTTTTTCATCGCTTAGCCGGGTACAATAATAGCCCGGTCTTTCTTAAGAATGTGTCAATATTTTTTTTATATGACAGGGGATTAGATGGAAAGAAAAACTATCACCCATCGACACAAAAATATTAATAGTACCTTGCTATCCGTGTGGCGGGATGGTAATGCCACATACATAAGTTTACCAGCTACCTACTCTCTCCAAACCAGAACACGTAAGTGATAAGCACGTACGCTGTTGCGGTAGGAATATATAAAGCGGTGGTACCAGACCTGGGTGAGACGTTGCAGAACTCTACCATTTACTAGCCACAAAGGTAGTGACACATTTTGACGAACTGTCTGGCAGTGATTTTCTCTTCAAAGGGGCCCCGGACCAACACAGGTTAAACAATTTTTAACGCAGTAACATTGCAGTAACCGACTTCCAATTTTCTATTCCCGGAACTCTTCATCAGATTTTCACCAAATTAAAATGGGACCACACGAAGAGTATACCCAATCAAATAGAAAAAAATCAAAATCGCTTAATAAATGACCAAGTTCTAAGGTGACAAATAAAAAAATATAGTCGGATTGATAACCACCTTCTTTTCGAAAATCGGTTGTAAAATCATACACAAAAATATATTTTCAAATCAAATAAAAAACTCTTTAGATTTATAATGTGAATAGTATAAATATTATAATCTAATTATGTATAATTATTATATAACTCTTAACATTAAATACATATGCACTGTTAATCTTAATATAATCTTAATTAGACTAATGCTAACATGTTATTAAGAGGACCTTTTGTAAGTCAAATGAACATCATTATAAATTACACCTGAGTAACAAAAGTTGAGCTTACAACTGATTATCAAAATTTAAGATATACTCATAAATAAAGAGTAATTTAATTAACATTTTCACAGCTCCTCAACAACAATTTCAAAGCATTTTGGGTTGCTACAACCAAATTTAAATTAAAAAAATTCGTCCCATATTTTAGCAACTCTACGTTTGACATTGGCGTGACAAATTTTAGCACTCGCCAGAAATTCCCAGTGTCTGACTGTTGTTTTTTAATTTTTATTTCACAGGGTGGCAAACAAACAGATGATTGAGGTTTATTGGCAATGGTTTTCTCTTTCCATCAAGAGAGCTCTGATTGTTTGTTATCTTGTGATGTATCATATTTATCTGGTGTGATATATTTGTATTATCCAGGTGTCGGATTGTAATCCCTAGTACGGCCTATGGGCACGCCATCCAATCTGATGCTCACCTATAGTCACTCATCGTCATGCGCTCGTCGAAATGAATGGTATAAGGAACACATACCTGACATAGACCCAGGAGCAATGGAATAAAATTTTATTTTGCGTTGAGACTCGATTCAATCTTAGGCTAGATACAAGAAGAGTACCGTCATCCCGGCAATACTGAAAGTTCAGCATGTACATGCATTCAGGGTCAAAAGGTATGGTAAAAGCGGGTATTGTTAAGAACAAAAGAACTGGGCTCGTTTTTTTATAAATACAAACATAAACGCTCAAGATTAAATTGAAACGTCTGTTTTGCCGTATTTCACGTTAACACATTATTCATGTGTCTAAGTTTTTTTCTCAACTCAAGTGGCTTCCTATTAAACTTCGCCGTGATGCTCATATTCTCTTCTTATTATACTGTGTGCTGTTTGATCCAATTACTCCATGCTACTTAAAGGAAAGATTTGAATTTTTTGACAGTGAGGTTATGAAACTGCGTTCAAGTGAAAATCTTTCCTTGCGTATGCCTGCACATAGTTCATGTTTTTATGAACATTCCTTTATTGTTCAAGCTGTTAAGCTGTGGAACAAGCTACCCTCTAACATTGGACGTGCGAAATCATTATACTTTTTAATAAATTTAGTCAAAACGTATTATTTGAATTTTTGATTTAGAGAATAAATAATATTACCTAATTAAAATGTTATTTTTCCAATGTTTTGTTTTTTGTGCATTTTCTTGTGTTACTGTGCATCAATGTTTTTTTATGTTGTGATTTCGAATTAGTTTAGGTGTGATTGCATAATTTTGTGTGTATAGATGTAAAATAGATATATAGTCATAAGATAATGTAATAATATATATATATATATATATATATATATATATATATATATATATATATATATATATATATATTTATATATATATATATATTTATATATATATATATATATATATATATATATATATATATATATATTTATATATATATATATATTTATATATATATATATATATATATATATATATATATATATATATATAAATATATATATATATATATATATATATATATATATATATATAAAATATATATATATATATATATATCCGTTATGAATACCCTAATCTACCTTTAAATGTTATTCTTATCAACAAAGGTTACTGGAAGAGATCGCTCTTTTGGCGATAAGACCGCCTTTGTGTATGTACTACGAGTATAGTAATTAATTATACCAAACATGTATTTTTAAATTGTAAGTTTGTGCACAATAAAGAGTTTTCATTTATTCATTCATTCATTCATTAATTCAAAGTACGTATTCACATAAAGTTACGCGGGGTCAAGAGTACTTATCAATGGAATATATAAGAGAGTTGTCGGGCCTGCACAGTCGCCAGATCACATCGAGTATGCATGGAATATGCTCCAGAAAAGTGTTTTAGAAGATGAGGAAAGAGAGGAGCCGAGAAAAGCTCGGCACCTGGATTACCGAGCTTTGCTCGGTTTGTTGATAAAAACGACGTTTTCTAAAAATTAACCTAGTTAGAATTGATTTATCACCCCCGAAACCTTCTAAAAAAAAAAATACGTGCATAAGTTTTCCGGCCACCTTTCCAAACCGAAACACAATAGCGACATGTACCGGCGCTAATGGGGCAGGAATAGATAAGGCGAGTCCAGAATCCAGATATTGCAGAACTCTTTCAGCCAATTAGAAGTCATAATATTATTGAAACTCGTTAGCCTTTCCTAACCTTCTTAAAAAAATGTCTTCTCGCCTTCTGATATTCTATAAAAGGGGCCTCAGATTAACATGGGGATAAAGATAGTCACTGAAGTCATACCACTAACATTAGATTTGTCCCTTGTCTTCTTAGTTCTTCAAAATTCTGGTACTGTATATATCAGCGTCTTTAAGAGTAAAATAGTGTTAATTAAGTACAAATCAAGTTAAGGAGCCACAACTTTGTTTGGATTTTTTTTTATCAAAGATAGCAAACAAACAGATGGGTATCCTAATGGAAAGAGTGAACCATCGCCTATAGTCACCAAAGATGTTAATGGTGCGTTGCTATCTTGTGGCAAGGTCTAATGCTATATGCATAAATTTACCAGCTACCTTACCCTCCAAACCGAAACACGGCAGTGACAAACACTCCGCTATTGCGGCAGGAATAGGTAAGGCGGTGGTACTTGATCCAGCCACGATGGTAGTGGCTCATATAACCAATCAGTCACCTCTTACGAGTTGCCTAGCGCAACGGCAGTTGGTTTATTCTACAAAGGAGTCTGGACCAATACGGGGAAAAATATATTTATATCTCACTAATAATATATCTCACTGTATAAGACATCCGGCATTGTGTGATTGATTTTTTAAGAGAATAATAATATATCTTTATTTACCAACTTAGTTGACATTGTTTCATACAGGCTTAAAATTATAGTGTGTGGTAATACATTTAGACATCACAATGTTGCACGTTGATACCCATACTAGGTAAAGAATACCTGTATTACGGGCAGCAGCGCCATCCTCCTGGTATGTGTTTATTTGAATTTATTTAAGTATATAGTTATTTAGTACACTATTTGATAAAAATTAACTGATTATGTCTGTTGTAAAATTTGCAGGCATACGAGAGAGTATGCCACCTGATGGAAAATATACCCACACAATTTCTAACACAAAAAGTTAGTTGTTAATGTCATGCCAACTGAGAATTTCATTGACCCTACTCTTAAAAATCGCAATATCAAAGCTACTCGAAAAAACCGTGAGAGGCAAGTCGTTTCAAAGTTACAACAAGTACAGAGGTACGAGCAAATGGAACAGTTGTTGATGACCAATCGTCAATATATCATAGTTAGAATCTCTCTATATGGCGTGTAATAAGATGGCTGAAGGCGGATTCCGGCACTAAACTAAATAGCTCATCAGAAACCCCCATCATACAGTCGGTAGAACTACACATAGAAATCTAATGTCTCTCTAGAGCTAGCTAAGTGATCCCAGATTGCTGGTAGGAGTAGGATTATCGAGAAGGCGTATGGATCTACGTTGAGCCTCCGGAGAGACATTAGATTTCTTTGTGTCGTTCACACATAGAAATCTAATGTCTCTCCGGAGGCTAAGTGATTCAAGATTGCTGGTAGGAGTAGGACTATCGAGAAGGCGTATGAATCTACGCTGACCCTCCGGAGAGACGTTAGATTATTTTGTGCCGTTCACACAGAGAAATCTAATGTCCCTCCGGAGGCTAAGTGATTCAAGATTGCTGGTAGGAGTAGGATTGTCGAGAAGGCGTATGAATCTACGTTGAGCCTCCGGAGAGGCATTAGATTTCTTTGCGTCGTTCACACATAGAAATCTAATGTCTCTCCGGAGGCTAATGATTCAAGACTGCTGGTAGGAGTAGGATTGTCAAGAAGGCGTATGAATCTACGTTGAGCCTCCGGAGAAACATTAGATTTCTTTGTATCGTTCACACATATAAATCTAATGTCTCTCCGGAGGCTAAGTGATTCAAGATTGCTGGTAGGAGTAGGATTGTCGAGAAGGCGTATGAATCTAAGTTGAGCCTCCGGAGAGGCATTAGATTTTTATGTGTCGTTCACACAGAGAAATCTAATGTCTCTCCGGAGGCTAAGTGATTCAAGATTGCTGGTAGGAGTAGGATTGTCGAGAAGGCGTATGAATCTACGTTGAGCCTCCGGAGAGGCATTAGATTTTTATGTGTCGTTCACACAGAGAAATCTAATGTCTCCCCGGGCTAAGTGATTTAATATTGCTGGTAGGAGTAAGATTGTCGAGAAGGCGTATGAATCTACGTTGAATTTTATTCAATTTAATAATATTGCAGTGCCCAAAGGCACAAAAATATCTACGTTTAGTAGAACCTTTTAAAGCATTAGTATATAGCCAAACGTATCACTATCGTCATACGAAGTATCATCTAGCACAATTCAATTACCCCCAGTTTTTTGAATCTTACTTAGTTATTCATTTTTACGTTGTCCGTTTACAACAAAATTAATGCTTCCCTCATTTGGCGGACCACTACATCATCAATCTCAATTCCACGGTTTCATTTGCTGGACACAGTTTTTGCCAAACTTCACACCTAGCCTCATGTTTGATTTAAGTACACTCAGCCGAATAACGTTTGTTTAGTTTCCAAACATTCGATCGATTATTATTTTCGTTGTTTTTACGAATTAACGTTATTTAATCGTCCAACCAACGTTATACGCTCGAGTTTCTTTCGAATAAATGCACTATATCTATGGTTATTTCTATCTACCCAAACAAACATATATACATTTTTATATATAGACATAATATTAATGGAATTTATGTGTTTATATAGCATTAGCTGTTTCCCGCGACTTCGTTCGCGTATTTCACAGTCATTATTACTTTCTTCTACTAGACGGGTACAAATAAATGCCTATGCTCAGTGACAAAGTAGCTGTGGAAAGAAATGTTGAAATTGGTCTAGTAGTTTCTTAATTTATTTATATATATGTACTAGCAGACCCGGCAAACGTTGAACAAATTACTTGGGATTCTTGAGAAAAAGGGTTAGGTTCATTGAGATAAAACTAAGCTTATTTTAAAATTATTTTCTTGGGTTATGGATGTTAGTCAACGATAGTAATACATAGAAATAATATATTAATACAAGAATATATTTAATAAACACCCAAACCCAGAAATACAAACACTTATGTTCACCACACAAATGCTTGTCCCCGGTCGGGTATAGAACCCGAACCCCGTCGATCGTGTAGTCAGGATCGTTTACCACTCGACCAATACATATATATATATATATATATATATATATATATATATATATATATATATATATATATATATATATATATATATATAAGTTAAGTTAATCCTATGGACCATTTCACATCCACCAATATAGGGAAGATTTATATATATTTTTGTGAAATAAAATTGGATTTTGTCTATTTGTTTTTTTTTTTTAAATATAGATACTTAAAATCAACATTATTTTTATTGATAAAACACAAAAAAATACTATTCTCCGCACTTGATTTCGACTATCGACTATTTCTAGCGATAAAAGGGACCAAAGGCTTTACGTGCTCATTCAAAGCACGGGAGTCGTAACACATTTCCCGCCAGACTCAAGAAAAACCTTGAAAAAACCTCAATTACAATTTTGAGCGACCTGGGAATCGAACCCGGGCACTCATGATCTTAGCCGAAGACTCAAAACCACGAGGCTGACTTGAATATTATATTATATAATATTTACGCTATTATTTGTATTTAGTTAACAGACGGATCAATCTGATATATAATATCCACTATAGGCATAGTTTGCGTCCTAGTGTGATTAGTGATTATCGACATCTGTATCTTTTTCTACAATCATAATAATGTGGACGTTATTATAATATCCATACTAATAATGTGCAAATAAAAAATAACCCAATGTTTCTTTCATGTTTCATAACTTAAAATTAAACAACCAATTACAAAAATAGATTAACGAGTTTGCGTCCATTGCGAACGCAAAGTGGAAGATTTATAAATTTGGTGTAGTAATTCGCGTCCACTTCATTTTAAGTGTTAACAATAAAAAATCAATCAACTTTATAATTATTTTTAATTCTTACTTTATTATCAAGATCTAGAAACAAATATATAACCTAAATTGTACATAAAACAATAACGAACTAAGCGCCAAATGCATTGCTGCTCACTATTTTTTTACAAACTTTTCGCACCTCCACACTATTTTGTTGTACAGCTAAGATTAACTATTTTTTATAAACTGGAAAGATTGCTCGTAAGGAACTTTTTTCTCTGTGTACGTGCCTCTTACACATTCAGGTATTGGCAGAAATTAATTTTTATCTTATTAGTGTATTAGTATACTTATTTTTAAGTATTATAAAAAGGAGATCCTTCAAATGGACGCGAACTGGGCGATAGACGCGAACAGGCGAACTTACCCTACATCATCCAGGAGTGACATAGGTTACTTTTTACCCAATTAAATAAAGGAAAGTAATGTTTTTCTGTCATGTGAACGAAGTCGCAAGTAACTGCTAGTATATATTGTATACTTCAATAATAATAATTTTATAAAGGTTAAATAATTTTTAAAATCGGTCGAGTAGTTTTTAAGTTACATCGTAACAAACAAACAAACACCTCTTATATCTCTTTATAATATTAGTATAGATATAAAATCAAATATAGATAGATACATATTATATTGTATACGTAAAAAATATTAAGTGTTGAATTTTCTGCGTTTTAAGTAGGTTAACTGAGGGATAGTGTTGTCAAAATACGGCGAATGGCAACTGTAGTGTGACGGGCAGGTGCGCTGCGATGGCCCGGTGCGCATCTACTTCCGACCACCACTGGACACCACTAATTGCAATTCATTCCCAACTGTTCCTTTTGCGGATAAAGGATTCACGACTTTTCCCCAACACAATAAGGTTCAAAATCAAAAAGCTAACGTAAAACCGAATTTAAGTTGTACTTATTTCCTTTCTTGATTTAAAATAAGTAGATATTACCAAACTGCACGTTGGTTTTCCTAGTGGTAGGTAGTGCGGCAAATGTGACTAATGTAATTAGATGTTCAGGTTCCACGCGATTCACTAGCTTTTTGGTTGGTAAAATGGTTGATATTCTTGTTGTTCTAGCCTGTGTTCTGGGATCGCTGTCCTGTTATTTTTTTCTATATATGATAAACTCATATGCTAGCAAAAAGCCGATGGCTCACCTGATGGAGTCAACCATCGTTTATAGTCACTAAAGACGTAAATGATCAACAGCTTGTATACAAGCTATGCTATAGCATTATAATGCAATAATTGTAATCTATATTAATACTAGCTGACCCGGCAAACGTTGTTTTGCCTTACATATTAGGAATCCGTAGCGGACAAACAATGTGACACTTAATTTATATAAGTCTACTGGATTAAACTTTATATGGTGGTTAAGTATTCTTAAATATTCTAATTTTCCGCGCAATTTTCCTAATATTTTCTTTTATAAGAACCTTCTCCTTGCAATTACAAACACAACAAAAAAAAATACTGAAATTGGTCCAGCCATTTAGGCGTGATGTCGTAACCAAGGAAAATAGGGATTGATTTTTATATGTATAGATTATAAATGCGAAAGTTTGGATTTTTGGATGGATGGATGGATGGATGTTTTTTACTTAATCACGAAAAATTACTGAACGGATTTGAATGAAATTTGGTACACAGGTAGATGATGACCTGGAATAGCACATAGACTATTTTTTATCCCGGAAAAATTGAGTGGTGGTAATTCGCCAAAAATTGTATAATGCGGGCTGCACGTTGCAGCTAGTATATTATAAATGCGAAAGTCTGTATGTCTGTTATGTTTTCACAGCTAAAGCGCTGGGCTGATTGCGATGAAATTTGACATTGAGATAGTTGAAAATCTGGGGTTAAAATATAGACTAACTTATTTTCAAAAATTAATTACTAAGGGACTGAAAATTTGTTGAAAAGGTTTATCGCTTATATTAACTAATTTCGAATGGAGTCGAATACATGTAAAAAATCTACTCGTGGGTGAAGATGCACGGGTTAACTAGTCTAATATATAAAAATCTGGTATCACGGTTTTTGTGGTCACACTTTCCGTAATGGCTCGACCGCTTTTTATTATTTTTCGTACATTTGGTAGACATGAGAGTGGATAGTAAAATATACTTTATGGTATGAAATTCATACCGCGAGGTGATTAGCTTACATCCAGACTTTTTTCTTATTTTTTAATAAATATTTTTGTACCTTTTTGATTTTTATCAAAAAAAGCTTATACTCCAAATTTTTCAATGGTAATGGTACAATGGCCAAATAATTATTTATATATTCTGATGAATGAGTTGGATTACTGTGTAATATGTTCTAAAGATTTTGGGTGCAAAAGAGTAGCATACCTAACGTGAAAATTAGAAGATGACAGTGACAAGCACTGACGCTATTGCAGCTGGAGAAGGCGGTGGTACCAAATCCAGGCTAGGTGTTACGTAGCTCTACCGCCTAGTATTCAACTCATCTTTTGTGATGTGACCGGCAGAAGAGAAACTGTCTTCAAATTCGCCGACTAGCTCGGAGTATTTATAACAACTAGCGGTCTCCCGTGGCTGAAACTCGACCACAGACTAAACTAAACTAACGTGATAATATGTAGCCTATATGTTGACCCGACCTATTAGTAATATTCATACAAAATTTGAAGTAAATCCATGGTACTGCATGGATTTTTGAGTTTACCATGGACATTGGACATATATACAGACAAATAGACAAAAATTCTAAAAACTATATTTTTGGCTTCGATATCGATTGTAGATCACGCCCCAAGTATTCTTTTCAAAAATATTCAATGTACAGTTTTGACTTTCCTACGATTTTATTATATGTATAGACTAGCTGTTGCCCGCGACTTCGTCCGCGCGGACTTCGTTTACTCCGCGCAGCTACTCCCCCGTAGGTGATAGTGTGATAATATGTCGCCTATATGTTGACCCGACCTGTTAGCAATATTCATGCAAAATTTGAAGTAAATCCATGCAGTACTTTTTGAGTTAACCCCGGAGATACATACAAACAGACAAAAATTCTAAAAACTATATTTTTGGTTTCCGTATCAATTGTAGATCACGCCCCAAGTATTCTTTTAAAAAAATATTCAATGTACAGTTTTGACTTTCCTATGATTTTATTATATGTATATAGATAAGATAGCAAACAAGCAGATGGGTCTCCTGTTGGAAAGAGTCAACCATCGCCTATAGACACCAAGGATGTTAATGGTGCGTTGCTATCTTGTGGCGAGGTCTAATGCCACATGCATAAGTTTACCGGCTACTTTACTCTCCAAACCGGAACACGACAGTGACAAGCACTGACGCTATTGCGGCAGGAGTAGGTAAGGCGGTGGTACCAGACCCGGGAGAGACAATGCAGAACTCTACCACCTAGTAGCTACGATGTTAGTGACTCGTATAACTAATCGGTCGCCTTTTACGACCTGCCTGGCAGAACGGCAGTTGGCCTATTCTTCAAAGCAGCCCGGAACCAACACGGGGACACATGTGTGTATAATATCACGTATGTTAGATGAATGTAGTGTGTGTAATGTTTATTTAATGTATTTCTTGCATTTTAGTAAAAAATTTCTTGCATTTTAGTAAAAAATATTAGGTTTCTACAGTCCTATGCAATTTAAACCTTTAAGGGTGTCAAATTTCATATTCCACATCTTAAAAAGCGGTACAAAATTTTTCCTTTACGTATAGATAATAATAAGATGGATTAATAGGATGGAAAAGCCATAACGAGCGGTGCTTACATGTTGCCGGTAAACTTATGCATGTGGCCTTAGACCTCGTCACAAGATAGCAACGCATCATTAACATTTTTGGTGTCTATAGGCGATGGTTAACTCTGTCCATCAGGATACCCATCAGCTTGTTTGTTATCTTATGATATAAAAAATTATGCGGGCGCCGGAACGAACCGTATGAGATGCAATAATCTTTTATAGGAAGGATGTCGTATGCACCGTTCCTGTGCTGAGCCACCGAAAAAACAATTCTAATTATAGGCAAGTAAAACTGCAAATTCTATAAACTGCAACAACTGATTTTCAACTTCCTGTATCTCTGTAACCCTGAATCAGATCTTCTATACATATACACATACAAATAAATAAAATTGGAGTGTCTGTTTGTAACATTAAAATAGCCGCTTTTTACTAAATGCATCTGGATGTATACACGGTACATATGTAGGTATACCCACCATGTGGTCTGTGGGTATACCAAAGTAACTTTTTTTTTTACAATTTTTGTCTGTCTGTCTATTTGTTCCAGCTAATCTCTGAAACGGTTGGACCGGTTTTGATGGGAGTAACTTAGGCTACTTTTATTTTAGTAATTTCTCCACGCGGACGAAGTCGCGGGCACAGCTAGTCTTCATTAAATTTCTATGTGACACAAACACGAAGTACAGCGTCTCAAAAAAACAAAGGATCATCGAAAATTGTCCAGGTGTCTTTGAATGAACAAGGATTTCTTTATATCACGAGGTTAGCAAAGAAGCAGATCTCTACTAATGGAAAAGAAACCATCGCCTATAGACTCCAAACCGGAACGCGACAATGGCAAGCATTGACGCTATTGCGGCGGGAATAGGTAAGGCGGTGGTACCAGACCCGGGCGGGTTAATGCAGAACTCTACCACCTAGTCAAGATATTAATGACACGTGTAGACAATCGGTCGCCTTTTACGGCCTGCCTGGCAGAATGGCGTTTGGTTTATTTTTCAAAGGACCCCGGACCAACACGGGGGAAAGATTTTGACGAAATGAGGACCACTACCTTTTCTAAGTCGCTTAAAAACCAAAATATATATTTCTTCTCTTAGATGTATTACTGATTATTTACTAGATAAGAGCTAAAGCACCCAACATTTGAAATTAAATAAAAGCTAAAAGAAAATACTTTTGAAAACACCTCATGACATATTAAAGTCCGCAAATCTTAGAGATTTACGATTTTATTAATAAACATGAAATGGCACTCATATCAATCACAAATAACGGTAATCTATATTCAACTTTATGTCATACTACTAGATGTCAATTTTGTTCGGCAGATATTTAAGATTAAACTAGTTTTTTTGTTAAGACTAATAAGACAATTGTCCATGTCATAGAAACAGCCATATGTACATTAATTTCAATACAAATAAAATAGGTATAAGAGGGCTTTTACACTGATAGACGTATTAGCGTCATTTGCGCATCTATACATATTATAATAATCTATACATATAATATAATCATAGGAAAGTCAAAACTGTACATTGAATATTTTTTTAAAAGAATACTTGGGGCGTGATCTACAATCGATATCGAAACCAAAAATATAGTTTTTAGAATTTTTGTCTGTCTGTATGTACGTCCGGGGTAAATTTAAAAAATACTGCATGGGTTTACTTCAAATTTTCCATGAATATTGCTAACAGGTCGGGTCAACATATAGGCTACATATTATCACGCTATCACCTACGGGGGAGGAGCTGTACGAAGTAAACGAATTCCGCGCGGACGAAGTCGCGGGCAACAGCTAGAAGTTTATAAAGTTAATTTACCTCAAAGCTACAAATGTAATCATACTAAAATAGATATATTATATTATGCAAATACTCATAAAACTTAACTCTCATTCTAAATCAATCGAGTAAAAAGACGCTTTGTGACACATGGAAAAGATGAATTCACACAAATCTGTTATTTTATCAGAATTTGTAACCTCAAAGTAGGTTACCTATTTATTAAAAGGAAACTCAAACACGACATTCGTATTAATGAGGTTTATCAACTAAAGCTCGATTACGGAAAACTAATTTTCGATTTTCATCATTATACTTAAAGCTATGAGAGCAAAATCTATCTGAAAATAAGATTTAAGTGTAAATAGAAAGATACCTACTCAAAAGCCATAACCCTTCTAAATTAAAGGATAAAAGAACTCCGTGACTTATAGCGATAAGTTCATACAAAATTCATTTTTCATCTCAAACTGTATTGCAAAATATTTGTTTACAACTACAATTAAGTAAAAGGACTCTTTGATACATATGTGAAGAAGATTGGCGTCTCACGAGGTAAATAGATTTTTCGTGACCCCATAAGATAAATTCGTTCTAAATAGATTTTTTATCTAGAATCATATTAAAAAGTATTTGTTTATAACGACAATTAACTAAAAAGACTGTGTTGCATATAAACAAAATGCATAACATTGACGTATCGCAAGATATATAGATGTTTCGTGACCCAAAAAGATAAAAACAAAATTGATTGTTCATTCCAAATTGTATTGCAAAGTATTTGTTTACAACGACAATTAACTAAAAAGATTCTGTGACTTATAAACAAGATGCATACATTGACGTATCGCAAGGTAAATAAACATTCATCGCTACGCAAACATGCATAACTTACTAGTGTGGAGTTAGCACAGTATTGTGGCGATGTAGTTGCGATAATCAGGCAGATGATCGTTGGTGGAACAACACGGGCACATGCGCATAGGGAATGCAACGGTGCATCGTGCAACGTGCGCGGGGCGCGGGCGCAAGCCGTTGACTGCATAGAGAGGGGTACCCCACTTCGCCCTCTGACCGCGCTGCCGCCAATTGTCAACAAACACCGAATGAATGGAAATGAGGTCGATATTTTACATACCTTGCACTGGCTACTAGAATAAGATTGACGTTAGATCTATTTATTTATCTCAATAAAGTAAACGCCAAACTTTGGGAACATGTTTTTATATATCTGTGTTTTGGCATTGATCACGAGTTGATGATCTTGAAACGGGTAAAGCGATTTTCATAAAACCATCGCAAAATCTACTTTTGAAATTAAAATACCTAACCGCATTCAAATCTACTCATCTATTTAAGAGCTACTGTGCCACACACACATACACATAGAGAGAGAAAGAGAGAAAGACCGACACATACATATCCATCCATACACAATGGGCAAACTTATAACACCTCTGTTTGCGTCAGGGGTTAAAATAAACTCGAAAACTTTTCTCGCCAGACTCCCCTTTGAAGAAGAAACCATCTGCTTGCTTGCAACGCAGTACAAAACCGGCCAAGAGCAAGTCGGACTCACTAATGAAGAATTCCGTAGAGCAAAATATTGTTAATTATATATACCATAGTACAACTACTTTCACGGCGGCAAAAATAAATTTGTTTTGCTCTTACACACTTTAAAAACAAATTTATTTTATACAGATACCATAATATGTATGCAACTATCAATATAATATAACACAGCGAAGTCAAAGCCACTCGCCGATATAACCCAGTATCTCAATTTTCGTTTAAAATTTATGTCAAATTCTATATTCCCAATTTTTTTTTTCAATTTTTCATTCCATATCTAATTCAAAAGTTAGAGGGAGGAATTGTCTTTTACTATTTAGAAGCGATAGAAATATCTCAGAAAATATAGTCATAATCAAAATTACTTTTTTTAAGCCTCGTCCGTGTTTCGGGCCCCTTTGAAGCAGTTGGTCTGCAACTGCTGTTCTGTCAGACAGGTTGTAAAAGGCGAACAATTGGCTACATGTGTCACTACCATCGTGACTACTAGGCGGTAGAATTCCGCCACGTCTCGCCCGGGTAGTTATTTGGTACCACCGCCTTACCAATTCCTACCGCAATAGCGTCAAAGCTTGGCATTGTTGTATTCCAGTTTGGAAGGTAAGGTAGCCGGTGAGCTTATGCATGTGACATTGCCATCCCATCACACGGATAGCAATGCACCATTAACATCTTTGGTATCTATCTGAGCCATATGCTACTTGTTTGTTATCTAATGATATAAAAATACGTTCGTTTATTATTTATTAATAAGACTTAAAGTTGTTTGTATGCAGTTGTGCATTTTGTTTACGTCGTACGCTAAACTCGTTTCGCTTTACAAACGACGCAAAATGTTGCGTTCTCGTAATTTTTATCGTTCTTTTAATGGTGGACATAAAATCAAACACCCCTTGAGATGTTAGGGGATTTTATTTAAATACTTAAATACTCAATCATTCATCAGCTATGTCAGTCACATACTAACTTTCGCTAAGCTCTGTCTCTATGTGTTGTTTTTTACGTAATTCGAATGCAAAAAGTTTGGTGTAGATTGGTGAATAAGTAAATAAATTGTTAGTTTCTAAAAGCGGGACTTTTTTGACCTTTCTAGGGACAGCGGGACAGATAGCCTGAAAGCGGGATAATCCCGCCCAAAGCGGGACGTATGGTATGCCTCAGGTATGAATGTTTTTATTCAGAACTAGTTGACAGGCCCAGCATTGTTTGCGAGCAGATTAATATGTCGTCGAGATGATTTTTTATACAAGTTTTCGTCCACTATTTCAGTTCCTTAGATGCAGATTAAAAAGGAGGTTTTATTCAAACCGGAATATGTCAATGACAAGCATCAACGCTATTACGATAATGCCTCAGCCTCACTTGCGGCTGTCGTCACAAAGCTTCAAAGCTTCGTGCAATGACACGATAAATGTAGATGTGACCGGCTATTATCGGCTATTGTCGTATACATTTCGGATTAGTGTGCCATAGCGATCATATAACTTCGGGATGATAGACGCAAGTGCGGCTCCAGTATAAGAATAGGTAAGGCGATGGTACCAAATGCCTGGGCGAGACGTTGCAGAACTCTACCACTTATTGGTCACGATAGTAGTGATATGTATAGGCATTTGTTCGCATTTTACGAACTGCCTAGCAGAATGGCAAATGGTCTATTCATCAAAGGGGGCCCGGACCTTCGACCAAAGAAAAATATTCACTTTATTTGGCCCGGACCAACATGGGAACAAAAAGGACGATTTAACCTTTCACTACAAATATGTAGAGTTCTGTAACATCTTGCCCGTACCGTCACTTTGTTTTTTTCTGTGGTAATAACTTCAGTGATTGTCACTAGCGTCTTCAAAATTGAAGGATAACATAGCCGGTAATAGCGTTGTTATCCACATTACGATGGTGATCTGATGCGCACTATTTACATATTTCATGTCAATGGGCTATAATAAATATGTATTTCTTTCAATCGGGAGAGCCTTTTTATTTATTTATCTGTTTGCTAGTGTAATATAAAAAAAAAACAGACCAAGTGCGAGTCGGACTACCGCACGAAGGGTTCCGTACCATAACAGCAAAGAAAATCGAAAAAAACACTTTTATTGTATATAATTTATTTTTTTTATTTTTAGAATAGCGCACACTCATAACTCACAACATACTCGTAAGTTGTGAAAACTTTAACTATCTAGCTATCACGGTTTATGAGATATAGCCAGGTGACAGACCGTCCGTTCCGTTTTACCTTGTAGGTACGGAACCTTAAAAATGAGCCATGCTACATAAAAGGCAAGAAAAGACCCACGGAGATGTACACTGTACTGTACACAAAAAACTTTACATATATATTAGAAATTTGAATCAATGTACAAAAAAATTTTGGCACTAAAATTAAACTCATAATAATATTGTATAGGTATATATTAAGCTATTTTTATTAAAAAAATTACAATAAATAGCCACAAATAACATAACAGATAGGGCAAAAAGCACTGAATTATTTTTTCAGTGGTGAAAACTTTGACAAGAGAAATTTCCTTTATCTAAGGGTGAAAAATATCAAAACCACAATGCAGATTTGGGCCACCATTGTCGTCTAACTGACGACGATGGTGGCCCTTTGACTCCTACAGGTAAAAAGAATATCGCGCCAATATACGTATGTAAAACTGAATACTACTCTTCAATTTTCTCTAACGAAATATAGGTAGCTCATAAAACTATCCGATATTCGAACTCTCCCCTACTACTAGTAGAAATAGACTTAATAATGGGCGAATACAGAAACAACTAGAATATTGGGTGAATCTTATCCTATTGCTTGGAAGTTTGTATTTATAAAAATTAATGGCATTGTTTTTTTTATTATACGTCCCACAAATTTAATTAGCAACTATTGTTTAGAGTGCCGAAAGATTTTATTGGATAATTTTGATAAATGGCTACGAACAGGAAGCTATATTATTATCGTTAATACAAGGTAATAAAACGAGGCGTGAGGATGATTTCCAAAAGCAAACTACTAAGAGCACGCGTGCATACTGCTTTACTATGACCACACTTCATCAGACAACACACTCTGTATTAAAAAACCTTGTCAAAGAGCAATAGTAGTAATGAAACATCATGTAAGTACTGAAAATCAGTTGACTTAAACATAAATGAAAATTTCATACGAGACTAATGCAATTCCTGAAAAAAAAATGTAGCTTAAGCGAATCTAGCTTTAAATGTTAGTTTAATGTTTTGCGTTTTTGTTTGACATATTATTTTGTAAAAATCTACAAAGCTGAGTATAAAAATACCAACTACTTATACAAACACTCGCAAAAGGAAAATAGATCTGAATCCGATACGTGTTATTTAATTACAATAATAAATAATAATATACAGAATACAAAATGCTTACTTATATAATAAAATGGTGAAAAAATACTTGACCTACCTATTACTTGTGACTCGTTCTAGTGACTTAAATTAATTACTTCGTTTTTCTTAATCATTTAAAAAATAGTCTTACTCTTAGATAATATAGCCTTTAAATGGATAAGATCGGTCAGTAGCATTTGAGTTTATTCATTACAAACATAAAAAATATATTTGTTAGGCACATGTTTTTTTTATAGGAAAAAGAAGCAAACAAACAGAAGGCTCATCTGTGGTAAGTGATTACCACCGCTAATTGACAGCCATAGGACCATAGGTTTTGCAGCTGCGTTGTCGGCCTTTTAAGAAGGAGTATGCTCTTTTCTTGAAGTTTCCTAAGTCGTAATTGATTCCATAGAGGAGTAATGCGTGGTAAAAAGTGCCTAGAGAATCACACGGTTGTGGATTTCCAGACATCGAGGTGATAAGGAAGGAACTTTGAATTTTGCCGTGATGTCCGATGATGAAATTCAACGGCAGGTAAATCAAGTCTCCGTGTCGAATCCCTGGGATGAGCAAATTTTGTTATTTTTTTTATTAGTTATTGAGTTTTTCCGTTGCAACAGCTTCAAGTCTTATGATGCGTTTTAGCACTCTCGTGCCTTGCATGAACATCTAACGGTAACATACGGCGTTGAAGATTACCACTTATCTCACTTACCAAGAAACAGATGAATTATCGTCAACTAGAACTTTTATTGACATCTGGTTTACCCTGCTTACTCCACAAGGGAACCGGCGTGATGATATTTATATAATTTTAGATCACCTTTGATTTCCGCAGTCAATGAAAACTATTATAGGTACTCCGTAGTTTCTTCATTTAATTTCATAGGATAGCACACAATTCGTGCGAACGCTCTCCATGACAGATGCGGTAAAAGATGCTAAGCGAACTTACATTACAAACGCCAAGGAGTCAAGCCGATTGGAGTCAGCCTGGTCGTAAAAAGTTTTAAACAACAAGTTTTCTATTAAAAATTATAATTATTATTAAAAGTCTATACTGATGTATAGACTAAAGCTCATCACACACAGTTAAGATACTATAATATTTGACCTTAAGATGCCCTAATATAAAATATTACAGTATCTAACGTATCACACACGGCTAAGATACGATAATATTAGTCTGCGTCGTTGGAGTTCTATATACAGGTTGATTAACCATGAGTGATACGGCCTTACTTCTTGATTTGTTAGACAGCTCCTCAGACAACGATTTTGATATAGAATAATATGAAATATCCTTCTTGACTTATAAGTGGTGTAACTAACACGACTTTATTGATGTTATTTACAATTTTTTTATTGGTGAAAATATTAAAACGTTATATGTTATTTAATAAATCAGAAATATTTTTTGAACAAATGTTTTTTTTGCTCACATTACTACTTTAACAATAATATGAAGTAGTTTAACAATAATATGAAGTTAATAACAAGCGCGATCCTGTTCTCAATTGGAACGCATAGTAACTATATATTAAACTAGATGCACCGTGCAGCCCGCTACATTATTTTGGTAAATCCCGCGGGATCACCTGCTTTTTCGGGATAAAACGTTGCCTATGTGCCATTCCAGGTCATCATCTACTTATGTGATAAATTACATTCAAATCCGTTCAGTACTTTTTGCATGATTGAGTATCCAACATCCATCCATTCAAACATCCCAACATCCGCATGCATAACATTATAATATTATAGATTATGAGGCACTGCTATCGCGCATATTCCGAAATAAAAACATCCTGTATTTATATCAAGATGCGAAGAAATATATATTTCCATATCGTTGGGTATCTTTAGATACTAAAGGTATATAGACTAAGTTAATATATTATACCTTTAGATACTAACGGTATAATATATTAACTTAGTCGTGTGTGATGGTTCATACGATTTGTATGGTGAGCGATTTCTGAAATTTGCTTTAAGATATATTAAAATATAAGGCATCTTAAGATCAAATATTACAGTATCTTAAATCTGTGTGATGAGATTAATAAGCGAAATTGTCAGAGTCTAACGGAATAATCCCACGTTTGTATGTATGTATAAATGTTTGTTTATAGGTAAGTCGTCTGATTTGGTAAATGAATGAATAAGATAATAGGAATTTTAAGTTGGACATAAGCCAAATCGATCAAAGCTAAAAATCTACTATCAAAACTATATAATCACGAATTCACATTTTTGGCTATTAGTTAATAAATATATAAATGCCTTCCCAGTTGGGAATTGAACCAGAGCTTCAACTTGATCACTAGGCGTATACGCTAACCACTCAACGAATTTGTTATTATTTAACGCCGAAAAATGTACAAGAACGCAGTAAGTCAAGATGTATCAACTAAACTCTCTGATGTTATCTGCACTCGTGTGCTATGGCGTCAGGCGTGCTCGGGATGCCATCAAGGGTTTGAGTGAGTGGGTGTACGTTCAAGAATTCGTATGTTTGGGTACAGGCCCGGCGCCCCCGGGTTCATCGACCTGATAGCGCCGCTCGCCCTGCCTTATATTCTCTAGTGCGATTCCCTGTCGTTCGTCACGTCATCCGCTCTTGTAGGGGACTAACTTTAACTGTTCTATTTAAAATGCACATACTCTAATAGCGTAGTATTTTTGAAATTTACGTTTGTCCATACATTTTTATTTTATTCTCTGGTCTCAAACTACCTTTGTACCGAATTTCACCCAAATCGCTTCAGTGGTTTAAGCGTGAAAAAGAGACAAACAGGGAGAGAGAGAGAGAGAGAGTTGCTTTCGTAGTTATAATATTAGTATGGATAATAGAATAGCAAAGAACTAGATGTTTCTTCTGATGGCAAGATATAGCCATCGCCTATAAATACTAATGTTAATGTTAATAAAAGGTTACCCTACCTACTCTCTAAACCAAATCACAACAATATGAATCAGTTTTGACAGTATACTAATTTTCATTAAGATGGGTCCAGTTGAGCTGGAGTTATAATGGGATTTACAAAAGAGCAAAAATTTAAAAATGGTAATTTTGATGTGTGAGTACTGAGTGGTTTAATAAATATTAATGTAAAAATATGACAAAAACATTGAAGTACAGAAACATTACACTTTTTTTTATTTTCGAAATGACTATTACAGTTGACGATTTGGTCGTTACATTTATGTAATAGTAAGATTTTTATAGCGAATCGGACTACAAGGCACTATCGTCTGTGGGTTTTTTATATCATAAGATAGCAAACAAGCAAATGGGTCCTTGATGGGAGGAGTCAACCATCGCCTATAGACACCAAAGATGTTAATGGTGTGTCTATCTTGTGGCGAGTTCTAATGCCACATGTATAAGATTACCGGCTACTTTATCCTCCATTGCGCTATTGCGACAGGAATAGGTAAGGCGGTGGTACCAGACCCGGTCGAGCCGATGCAGAACCCTGCCACCTAGTAGCCACGATGTTAGTGGCTCGATCGGTCGCCTTTTACGACCTGCCTGGTAGAACGGGTAGAACGGTAACGGCGAAATTAACTCATTCACACAAGTCACGATGGGAATGACACGCATATATATATATATATATATATATATATATATATATATATATATATATATATATATATATATATATATATATATATATATATACTACGCCAAATTTCATACTCCACCGTTCGCGTAATTGCCATAAAAAGGGAATAAAGTTTTTACTTTACGTATTAATATATAGAAACCCCATTTAAATGTCATATGTCGTATTAATGAAAGTAATAGAACTTGCAGCATACACCAATTACTAAAGGCTCTAAATAGTGAGACATAAAAATCATTGTAACTTCGCGCAAGATAGAAGTGTAAACTAGTATAGATTTTCCCCCGTGTTGTTCCGGGCTCCTTTTAATAATAGGCCAACTGCCGTTCTGCCGTAAAAGGCGGCCGATTGGCTATGCGAGTCACTACCATCGTGGCTACCAGGTGGTAGAGTTCTTCATTGTCTCACCCGGGTCTGGTACCACTGCCTTACCTATTCCTGTCGCAATAGCGTCAGTGCTTGTCTTGTGTTCCGGTTTGGAGGGTAAGGAAGCCGGTTAACTCATGCATATGACATTAGACCTCACCACAAGATAGCAACGCACCCTCCAAACCGGAACACGACAGCGACAAGCGCTGACGCTATTGCGGCAGGAATAGGTAAGGCGGTGGTACCAGACCCGGGCGAGACAATGCAGAACGCTACTACCTAGTAGCCACGATGTTAGTGACTTGCATAGACAATCGGTCGCCTTTTACGACATGCCTAGCAGAACAGCAGTTGGTCTATTCTTCAAAGGAGCCCGGAACCAACACGGGGAGTATTCTTTTTATGGCATATCATATAAAGTGGTGGTCACTCTGATGGATAGGGATAATAATTAATCGCTTCTAGATGTTAATGGTGGGTTGCTCGCAGCGTGACGTGATGTAATGCCACCTGTTAAATTTACCGGCTACCTTATACTCCAAACCAGAACACAACAGTGATAAGCATCGACGTGATTCCGTTAGGAATAGTTGGTACCTCAGCCTTGGGTACCAAATTCGGACGTGACGTTCGTAGCAACGTTCCAGAAAGGATGAGCACGGTCTATAGGAGATAGTTGTCTCTTTCCATCAAGAGAGCCATCCGTTTGTTAGCTATTTTATGATATAAAAAATTAATTAAGTTTCCGTATCGAATCCCCGGGATGAGCAAATTTTGTTATTTTTTTATTAGTTATTGAATTTTTCCGTTGCAACAGCTTTAAGTCTTATGATGCGTTTTAGCACCCTCTTACCTTGCATGAGCATCTAACGGTAACATACTGCTTTGAAGATTACTATTTATCTCACTTACCAAGAAACAGATGAATTATCGTCAACTAAAACTTTAATTGAAATCTGGTTTACCCTGCCTACTCCGCAAGGGAACCGACGTGATGGTATATAATTTTAGATCACCTTTGATTTCCGCAGTCGAAGAAAACTAGTATAGGTACTCCGTAGTTTAGCTTAAGTTTTATTTACAAGCAAATGCAAAAAGAAATCCATGACACCAAAGATGGCTTCTTTTATCGGTGTGGCGGGGTTACAATGCCACATGCATAAGTTTACCTGCTATCTTATCCATTAGACCGAAACACGACAGTTTTTTTTTCTATTTTAAAACAGCAAACAAGCAGATATCTTTGTAATAGAGAAAGAAAACCATTGTCTATAGACGACGACGAGATGGTAATGCCACGTGCATAGGTTTACCGGCGGTAGCCGGGTAAGGTATTACCCTTCAACCGGAACACGACAGTGACACGTCAGGAATAGTTCAGGTGTTGGTGCCAAACCCGGTTGAGACATGGCAGGACTCTGCCACTTTGTTAGTAGTCGATGTTAGTGATACATATTAGTTTTCCCTCGTCTTTTGCGAGATGCTTTGTAGTTCAGCAGTTGACCTTTTCTTCAAACAGGGCACCGATCAACAGGGAACAGGGAATTATAAGGACGCTTTGTAATACGCAGATTTATGCCCGGTCCCTACATAAAAACACGACTCGTTTTAGTTACGAATAGTATCATTTTCAACGAGGCGTAAACTAAAACTCTATAAATCTCAAAATTACCAAATATCCAAACATTATGTTGAAGGCCTCGTTATTGTCAAATTGGTTGCTAACGGTTACTGCTACGAATGACGACTCGTTGTTTATAGGAACCGGGCATTAATACGCACGAGGGTAGAACAAAGTCAAAAACCATTCAAATTGCTCTTTCAATTATATTAAAAAATAATAAAAGTAATATCTTAATATCATACAAGTTATCTTACAATTATCATTAAAGTTTAATCGACAACCGACACAAACTGTCCAGATTAAGTAGTCTGGTTTCATAGCATTGATTTTACATCATATTACCTACACAATATATAATTATGCATTTTTATACATATTCCAAACTAATATTAAAATTTTTATTTTTACTAGTTTTTGTATTTTCCTACTAACAAAAATGGCTCAATTAGAAGTATAGGAACCAATGAATTTCTTAAATTATATAAAACAGCTAGCTAACTCTTGAAATTGAAATAAAACTATCCTATCTTTTAAGTGCAAATTTAACAACTGCTTATGGTACCACGTCTGAACTCACCATCACACGTCGCACGTCACGTCTTGGGGACACAGCACCAAAAAATATTTGCTAGCACATGAAAGATATGGAAGTTAGAAAATCCACGCATTTTAAATTGACTAATTAATTTTAAATTGACTTTTCGTAATCAGCACTGTTTTCAGTGTCAAGCAATTTTACTGTTTAATCTCACTTCTTACTCTGTTCAAAATATAACTAATTTGTCAGTTACAGAATAAGAATATACGTAATTATATTTTACATTTTCACTACCTTGAAAACCCTATGCGAATTTTAACATTCCACATATATTACACAGGTCAACAAAAAAATTTTTTTTTCTGAGTCTGTTATTTAGTGACCATTTTCTGATTATATACATCGAATAGTAAACAGAAACGCTATTAACAATGAATAAACTTTGCTTTTGTACTTTGGGGCCTCATACAAGAAAGTTTTGATTTTCACAAAGGAAATACCAATACTATTCATTTTCTAAAGCTTTTTTGTATTCTTTTTTGTATTCTTTTTTGTATTTTTGTGTTTAGTTATGCCGTATTTTATAATTAAATTAATAAAAATGTATAATTGATAACTTCCTTTTAAATATAATTGAAATTTAAAAATAGAGCTTTTCCATAAAATTTGAATTTTCGTGCTGGTAGCTACAAAAGCAAACTTTATTAGATAAAAATATTTTTTCATTCTTTAGTTAGGCATAAGTAATCAGAATCAGAGGTACAGAACTCAGACTCAAAATTCATGTTGACCTGTGTTATCTGTGTGACAACACAAAGCAAAATTATTAATCGATTACTATGGTAGAAAATCTTACTAAGCCATCGATAATATTAACAGCAGAAAAAAGAAAAAAAACCTCGATAAAGACATCGCAAGATTTTATTTGTTATTTCTGTTCCTGTTCCGGGACATGTCCTGAAACAGAGAAGATAAGTCAATATGATTAGACCAATGGATGCACTGAAATGGAAGGTTAGAAGTTCAAATGCGTTGTGCGTCATAATTAAAAAAAAATAAAGTTATCCCACGAAAGAAAACAGAATTAAAATATATATTATTTGAGAATTTTATTTTAAAGAGGATACAATAGTTCTCCATACGTAAGTTGTAAGTATGTTTAGGTACTAAACATGAATAAAAAAGTTTTCTGCTTAGAAATTGTCCAAATGATTTAATAGTCAATACTGGCATTATTATAATTGCAAGACTAAGAAAATGTCAGTGATGAATGGGCGTACAACTGAACTTTGTGTCAAGTTGTTACATTAAAATATTTCCAGTCTATAAAATTGCTGTAATATATACATATTAACCTTTTAACCTTTTAATTCATGGCATACAGCTACTCTCACATATTTTGTTGCATGGCCATACGACTTTTAGTAGAGTTAATTTAGCGTAATAAATATTTTTTAATTATTAAAAAAATATATGTATGTCGATTTTAATTATCAAACACTTGTACTGATTTCACCACATATATATTTTTCCGAATTATTTAAAGTCTACCGGTTTCGCGTACTAACGCATCTTCAGGAATGACAGTTACATACATTGACAAATATTGCTTATTCTTTAGTGGGTACATTTATATAAAGAATAACAGACCTAAGATGTTACCCGATACGTGAAATTATTTTCCCCCAAAATGCGGAAATATTGATATTATTAAAAATGCAAACTAAAAATTCTATTAATTGAAAACAAATAAATAAGTTAATTATACCTACACATAAATATGATGAATTGTCAAATAATTAAAAATATGTCATATTATATAAGATATCAATAATTATTATTTATGGTCCATGTAAAATGACAAATTATATAAGATATTAAATAATAATGAGAAATAATGTGAGATTAATAATAATAATTACGAAATTAAAATAAAATAATTAACTACATCATTTAACAAAAATATTTAATAGTGAAGATGTGTTAATATTGGTTCGGTCATTAAAGAGGAATGGCTGATTTTTTAAACGGTTTATTTCTTAAGCCTCTAAAGCATTGAATTTTCGGCCCTTGTCACATATGTACATACAAAACGATCACGTCTGGGGACTCAAATTTGTGACGTTCTTTTAATAAATGCTGTGCAAAGGCCGATTCTACTTTTTCCAAAAGCCAGCTTCTGGTGTGCTATTTTATTCTCGCTACGAAAGATCTTCCGGTCTGTCCCACGTATGTCGCGTCACAATCCTGGCACTTTAACCTATACATGCCTCTTTAAGCATACGTAGTATTTTTTGTTTATGATTATATAACAACCTGTGCAGAGATTTATGGGTATAGAAAACTGGTTTACTGTCCTTCAATAACCGAACAGTGGCGTATGAAATTCCACCTAGATATGGAACTTTAACCCATTTTTTCCGCTTATTTGGATTGTTGGTAACATAGCCCCGAATAAAACAAAGGAATCAACAGCTTTTTTGTTTCTTTCTTAATATTATATTAATTAATCTTGGATCATAGCCATTATTGTAAGCGGTGTTTTTTATTGTTAATATTTCAGTTTTATAATTCTCTTGACTTAATGGTATGGACAAAAGTCTATTGATGATCGCGTGAAATGCTGCATGTTTATGACTCTTAGGATGATGCAAATCTGCCGGTATAATGTTGTCACAGTACGTGTCCTTACTGTAGATGTTAAATTGTTGTTTTTCTTTCACTATTTTTATATTTATGTCTAGAAAATTAATTTCTTGTTCGCCAATCTCCATGGTACAACTGGATAAAGTTATGCAATTCTTGTCTAGGGCCTTTCCACAAGCATAAAACATCATCCATGTATCTGTACTAATACATGATGTGTTAAACTCTCACAACCAAGTATTTGTTTTTCTATATTGTTCATATATACCTCTGCACATAATGGTGAAAGCGGACTCCCCATTGCTAAACCTTCAGATTGTTTGTAGATGTTGATGTTAAACACAAAGTAGTTCTGAGGAATACGTCCATCATGTGATTCATATCCACGATTTTCTGTGGTTCAACCTTCGATTCCACCATGATGTTATTCATTGCCTCTTTACATCCTTGGTAAAGGTATACTCGGAAAGAGGTTTTTTACATCAAAGGACACCAGGATACTATTTTCAGTTATTTCTATGTTTTTAATATTCCTATTTCATTCAGACTATTTTTAATGGAGTATTGTGGGTTGAATGTCGTTTCGTCCTTAAAAATATTATTTACCACCACAGCCAAATGATAAGCCGGGGCTGCTGTATAAGTAATACTGGACGAATTGGTACGTTTGGTTTATGTAATTTTTAATGCTCATATAGTCTAGGTATTTGCGGACATTATATTTAAAAGTATATGTTGGTTTAAAATGCTGTTGGATGTGCGGACTGTATTTTATACTACTTCACCGTACTTTTTAGTAGGATCTTGTTACAAGACCTAAAAAGACCTGCTTTTTAAAAAAATATTGATCTTATCTATGTAGTCATGTTTGGTTGTTATCACGATAGTATTATTGACTTTACCAGCTTTGGTTACAATTAAATTATTTACTGATACTTTATTTTGAATGTCTTTTACTATTTTTCATTCTTTATTCTGATGTGTGGTGTGATTATTTCTGTGTTAGGTTTAGCTGTGGTATCCGTTGTAGCAATTTCTAGACCAACAGCTAATTTTTTTAATTCTTTCTTTTTTAAAAGGGGTCAATACTTAGGCCCTTTTCTTAGCAATGCTAATTTGTTGTTAGGGAATGAAACATTTGTTGTGTTGTACAGCCTACTAAAAAAATTAATTTTCGGATGCTTCTGTGTTTGGATATGGTATTTACTACTAAGGATTTTGAGTTTTCTATGATGGGTAGAATGTACTTTAGCTGCTAAAATTTCATTGTTTTCATAAAACATATCTAGCATATATATGTATATTGTTCCTGATATTTACGGGAACAAATTTCCATGGAAAAAATAAAAAAAATGTGTTTTTACCAATATTACTATATTTCATGTTCATTCAAATTTTAAGTTATTGCGGTAAAGTTATTTTTAATGTACACAATTCAAATTACTTCGCTTTCTCAAGTATTGCTTAACTGTAAGAAAAAAATAAACTAATACTTGTTACTTAAGTAACATAACTGTATAAAATAAGAAAAGTTTTAGTTATTTAATTCTTTACTTATATACTAATTATATTAAAATAGTAACTAAATAATTTATTGACAAGCCGATATTTCTAAGTTTAAACGGAAGAAAATACTGATCGATTTTTGTGCAATTGGTCAAACAAGTTCTATACAGGTACTAAAATACTCCAATACTGATCACAGGAAATAAATAAACACCGTCACGCATACATGGCCGAAAAAAAGGCGGAGGTGTGCTACAAGTAGCTTTTAAGATTACGATATCCAACGGCATTCAATACACCACAACGATTACCAAGAGTTGTGATAGGAGGCTAAACTAAAGAACAAATCTAAAGAATGCAACTAAAATGTTCCAGAAAAACAAAAACTGAAAAAAAATAGTCACGAACAAAGTATTACGTCTATTGATATTCAATTTTGAATTAAGTAGGCCAAGTTTGTTAGCAAAAGCTTCGATTTGTTTTTTTAATTTAGAATATATTCGTTTTGTACGGTAAATGTTGTCGATTAATAAATAATTTATTATTTTTATCCTAATTTTGGTAGGACCTCAATGTCTGAACTACCGTGATGCAATAGCAACCAAGCTTAGCCTGATTGTAAAAGTCTCATTTCATAGCATTTTTTTTATACTTTAGTTCAATACAAAATTGTTTCTAAATAATATGAAATAAAAAAATCATTTTGTTATTATTTTCTTTTTTTTAGATTTGATTTTATTTATATGAATAAACGAATTCAGTTTAATTATAGAAATATATTTGGAAATCCTAAGTGTTGTGACCGTGTCATGCAATATTTTTGTACCTGAATTTAAACTAAGTACATATTTAAGCAAACGGACTCAGTCTTGATGTGATCAATGTGATCTTAAAACAAGTATGCAAGCTGTCACGTTAACAAAAACTTTAACCACAATCACAATACATTTATATTTTTCACACTAAGAACCAAAGATACAGATATTTAAAGAAGTATTCAGTATACGTTTTAAAGAATAATTGGCTAAGCAGGTCGAAATTGGAGACGATTTTAGTCAATCGAGAGCCACAATTTCGAAAAATATATAGTGTTATAATAAAGTATAACTACTTTAAAAAAATTGCAACTAAAATATCTTCAAAAACACGTCAATGACCAAAAAACCTTAAAGGTTACTAATATAATTTTTTATCTAAAATGGTTGACTACTTCTGTTTTCTATACAAGTTGATTAGTAAAAGACTTGCCCCTACTTACTAAAGAAAGGTGTTCAGGACTCGGATGTAAAAAACAGGTCATTTTATTCTGACCTAATATTGTCTGAGTATTAATTTCGTTGAGTTTTTTTAAATTAATTTTTATGGACTTCATATGCCCATTAACTATCATGTTCTTCTGTACGTAGGTACAGTCTTTTATCGGTCAACCGTATAATCTGTAATAAAAGGAAAATTGTTAAGTACGTCACTAAATTAGATTGATTAGACATTAGACCTCACCACAAGATAGCAACGCACCATTAACATCTTTGGTGTCTATAGACGATGGTTGACTCTTTCCATCAGGAGACCCAACTGCTTGTTTACATAAGATAGTTATGTTATAAAAAAAATACTTAGAGCCATGTTAAAATATTGTGTACTTTTTTTGGAATAGTTAAAACAGCCAGTGCATAATTTAGGAATATTAAAAATTGAAGGAATATTAAAAATTTGGTTTGGTCTACATTACATACGTACTTACTATTAATACACAAAACATTCAATTTACTGATTTTTACATTATGTCTTTTGAAGAAAATCTATTTACAATTTGATTTTTTTCATATTTACATCCGAAAAAAGGACCGTATGTACATTTAATCAAATACATTCTTACGTATAACTATCTACATTACTAAAATGTGTTGTTAAATGTACTGTGGTAGTTTTTTCTTTGTTATAAGCAACAATGCGTTTATTTTTAACCACTATTGTCATTATTTAACACAGATCACAAAATATTTCCGGTACCCGTAGGGAGAATCGATCAGAAAGGCACGTGGTGTGTAAGGAGGTCGTACGCTTATCCGAGTCCCACGTCGAGACACATCATCACCATGAAGCCGATGATGCAGCCCCACGTTGCCAATTTCCCGTTTCCACTGCATACAAAAACAATTCACATTAATTTAAAAATCGAAAAATCAACAGCGTCAGTTATTATTACTTTCGCGTTCCAATTTGGATAGGTAGGATTTTGGTAAGGTAGCCGATAAACTAATGCATATGGTATTGCACTTCCATTACACCCATTCCATATCATTGAAGTCTATATGCGATAAAGGCTGATTGCTTTTTATATTCATAAATATAATCGCTATTTTAATCCATCAGCAAGTCACCATAAAAATCACCACATTGGTTACGGTTTGGAAAGTAAGGTAGCCTAAAAACTTTAAATAATAATAAATATTGGAAACCTATAAATAAAAACATATACACGAATCGATTTAATTCCAAAGTAAGCTAATTATTTGCTTGTGTTATGGGTGTAAGTTAACGATATTAATACATAAAAATACATATATAAATAGTGAGATATTTTTAATAAACCTCCAAATCCAAAAGTAAACACATTCTTGCTCATCCCAACCTCGTCGGGAATAGACCCCGAGCCCCAACAATTGCGATGTTAGAGTCGAGAGCCATTCAACCAACGCACTATGGGAGCCCGCCTAAGAGAGCCATCTTATAAATGATTTTTCCAAAAGTCTACGGAGATGCATGTGTTATACCTCAAATTATAGCTAAAGAGTTACTCTTTTATTTTTCATACGGTCCAAATTTCTAACCATTCGTATTTTGTAGCAAAAAGCGGCTAAATTCAAGGAATGAAAAAAATACATAAATAACCATGTAACTTTCATTTGTTTGGTATTATTTTATAGTAATAAAACAAGAGAAATTATGTATGTGTGATACCATTTTAGAAAGCATAAGATGTGAAACTTTACTATTAAATGTATTTTAATAGAATATTACTTGGCCAAAAATGTATATATATCATATGTACTAATCTTCAGTTTTCAAACATTCATTTAGAGATTTGGCATTTGCACAAGCTTGCCGAAGTTTTATTTTTTGTTTTATTGATTAGGAAATATAACCTTATTTGACAGCAAAAAGTATTTTATTGCAGTTTCCGTGCGTAACATAGTTAAATGTCATAAAATATTGGAGTAGGATTTTTTGTTTTTATGTCACATGTCACACATGCCCCCCCAAAGCCATCTAGTCCCAAAACTAAGCCGAAACTTGTATTACGGGTAGGTACTAGAGTACTGAAAACTTACTCAAATACTTTTTTTGTAAATACATACTATATAATAATACGCGAAGGAAAAACTTTATACCCCTTTTGAAGACAATTGTGCAAACCGTGTAGTATGAAATTCGGCATAGATGAAGTTTATATTGCGGAGGACCGCAAAAACCTAATATTTTTAATTAAAACGCGTTATAAATACATTAAATTAATAAAAATAAACATTATACACATTACATGCATGTGACGTACATGATCATATACACACATGTATATTATTTTCTTTACGGCTAAAGTCAGTTGTCAATTTTAAAAGAGATGTTATTGTTTAGTCTATAATCAAATGTCGGTCACAGACGGTCGCTGTACAAAAAAAAACACCCAAACCAATACAAACAGACATATTTTGCGGTATTTTTATTAAATATTTTTTACAATATTTAGTTCTAATTCCCATACAGGACCATTAAAAAGCATAATATATACATTATGATAAATTTGTTTTTGTTATTATTTGCTATAAAATAGTTGCTCATGAATTATTATAGTTCCTCATAAATTTTTGTCATTCGCAAAAGTTTCATATTTACTTACCTTCCAAAATGTTTGAATTCTCGTATACCAGATGCGATTTAAGTCTCATGTTGATTGAAAGTGGTTCAAATTATGTTATTTCTCTGATCAATCATAATAAAGAAAATATAAGTAAGAAGTATCTTCACGCCCGTCTCCCAAAAGAGGTAGGCACAGGTACAACCAGTTTATCCACGATTAACGGAAGATACCTAGTTCCACAATGTGGTAAGTGTCAAGCCTATGGCCAACCTGGAACTTTTCCAATTCCGGACAGTTGTTTTTATAAGAAAATTGGAAAAACACATTTTTTGCCTGTCCCAGGAATCGGACCCGGGACCTCATGTGATCAACACTGACGCCGATAACTAGAGCACATAGTCAAGAAAAATATATCAAATGTTCTGCTAAATTCTGCTATAAAATTATAAACATACCAGTTGACCCAACAAACGTTGTTTTGCCATACAAATTGTTTGGTGGGGTATTTAAGAGAGGGGGGAGGGATTAATTGAGATAAAAACTATGCCATTTTTTAAGTTGGAACAAACAGATATCTACAAAATTTCATTGAAATTGGTTCAGTAGTTTCGGAGTCCATCGCAGACAAACAAAATGACATATAATTTATGTGTATTTATATGTACGAGTAACATATTATTTTGAATAAAGTACAAGTTATACTTACAAGCTATATCAAGCAAAAGAAAATGTTCGAGAGTAGCCACCAAGAAAACGTTATGTGCACACACTTTTATATACCTCTGGTCCATATAATATTACAAGCTTGAGAAAACCATGCAACAAAAAATATTTGGAACTTTTTGATGAAGCAAAGGAGCTTTTAATTAACTATTAAGGTACATTTTTACGTTTTCTTGATATTTTGTGTAGTAAGATAATCGTATTTTTATATAAATTTGCTAAAATTTAGACGTTAGTCTAGAAATTCTGTATATATTATTTCCTACATTTTTTATAACAATTAAAAATAAATGTTTACTTGTAAAATATATGTTGTTTAAAAGTAAATATATTTAAGATTATTAGAAAAAAAAATCAACTGGACATCATCATAAGCACTGAAGTTACAGATTTATGAGATGAAAATTAGTCAAATTTCCCATAGAGCAACGGAGCGGTCAAATCTGACATTATATTCCTAATAACGCATCAAACACATTTTTGTTGTCTATAAGCAATTTCGTCGACTCGTGTAATCGTCAGTGAAGTTGTTATCACTATATGTCTATTGTCTACAGTAGCTGTCATAGACAAGAAACGAAAACAAAGAAAATATCAATGGCGCGCCCGACAACTAGTTAAACAATAAACTCCCAAAAACATGGTAGCGTGGAGAGGAAACTCGTAACATGTTTCAAAATTAATGGCATTCGCAAATATCCTGTGTAGGGCCGATATAATGCTTCCGTGGCCAAATTGATATACGAGCGACGGGCGAATAGGTGACAACGAATACAATAGTAGAGGCTACATGCTCAAACATAAAGTGATCCGTTATGAACATGGAAGAAAGAATTGAGCGGACGTGGTCTTGGTACGGTGGGGTTTTTTTTTTAGAAAAGGGGGCAAACGAGCAGGAGAAGCACCTGATGATAAGTGATGATCGCCGCCCATGGACATCCGCAATACCAGAAGTCTTGCAGTTGCATTGAAGGCCCTTTAAGAATGTGTAAGCTCTTTTCTTGAAGGTCCCCAAGTCGTTTCCGTTCGAAAACGTCACCGCCGATAACTGATTCCACACACTTTGTTGACGTGACTAATTTGTACATTCGTGCCAAATAACATCTTTCTGGTAATAAGGATCTTTGAGCTATCGTGCGGGAGGATAGACGGACGGACATAGCGAAACTATAAGGGTTCCAGTTTACTTCGAAACCCTAAAAAGGATGAAAAAATTATAACCACGAAATTAAAGTAATTTTTAGTTTGTAACTTTCCGCAAAATCTTACAAATGACTTCCACAAGACTGAAACAAAAAATTGTGTAAGGAATGGAACGAACGTATATAAGTATTTAAAGGCGACTCCAGCGGCACAATTATAGTCCACCTACGATAACCAAACTTTTCCCGACGTCAGTAGCAAAAGCAGAAACACCAGCCTAGTCCTGGCCTAAGGATTAGGCCAGGACTAGGCTGGTGTTTAATATAGGATTAGGCCGGAAAAGCTTATCACAATGGATGGTCCAGGACTCATTGTCCTGGGACCATCCATTGTGATAAGCTTTTCCGACTGTCGCACAGGTTCTAATTTTTATCGCAAGTAACGATACTATTCTAAATCTTCTCATTGTTGTGACGATTAAGTAGATCTTATAAGGGTACTACACGTGCTTGTTGGTGTGCTTCACGCTAATAATGCGGTATAGGTTTTCGAGCTTTTGTGGGATGTGGTAGTTAGTTAGTAGAAGATCTTCTCTTTTATATCCTTCCGTGACGTCATTAACCTCCACAGTGGCAACGTCACTTCGATAACCACCACGATGTCACAATCATATTTAATTTTCTTCATTGCCAACTAAAGTCTCCGAGGTGGTTCATTTTGGTGTATAATGAAATAACACAATAGAGGGTTTTCCTGATGAGAAGAGAACCATCGGCTGAACATCAAATATGAATATGGGCGAGCGGGATGTTAATGCTATATGCATAAGTTCATCGGCTACCTTACCCTCCAAACCGGAATATTTTTTTAATCATAAAATAGCAAACAAGCAGATGGGTCTCCTGATGGAAAGAGTCTACCATCACCTATAGACACCAACGATGTTAATGGTACGTTGCTATCTTGTGGCGAGGTCTAATGCCACATGCATAAGTTTATCGGCTACCTTACCCTCCAAACCGGAACACGACAGTGACAAGCACTGACGATATTGTGACAGAAATAGATAAGGTGATGGTACCTGACCCGGGCGAGACAATCCAGCACCCTACCATCTAGTAGCCACGATGGTAGTGACTCGCATCGCCAATCGGTCGCCTTTTACGACCTGCCTGGCAGAACGGCAGTTGGCCTATTCTTCAAAAGAGCCCGGCACCAACACCAACAGAGACTAGCACTGACGTTATTGCAACAGGAATAAGTAAGACGGATGAATTAAACCTGATTACGACGTTTCGAAACTCTACTAAGTAGTCACGCGTGATAATAATGCAACATGAATAAGTTTACCGGCTACTTCATCTTCCAAACCGGGACACGACAGTGACAATCACTATTGCGACTGGAATAGGTGAGGCGGTGATATCGAACCAGACGTTACGTTGCGGAACTTTACCACCCATAGGTGACTTAGTCACGATGTGATTGTAGTGATACGTATAGCCTACCGTTTACCGTTTACGAACGGCCTGTCAGAATGTCGGATGGCATATTCTTCAAGCGGGCCCGGACCACCATATACACTTAAGAATACAATCACTGTGTCTTCCAACATGTACATTCCATTACATTACATTACATTTTCGCCGTGTTGGTCCCGGCCTCCTTTGTAGAATAGGCCAACTGCCGTTCTGCCAGGCAGGTCGTAAAAGGCGACCGATTGGCTATCGAGTCACTACCATCGTGGCTACTAGGTGGTAGAGTTCTGCATTGTCTCGCCCGGGTCTGGTACCACCGCCTTACCTATTCCTGCCGCAATAGCGTCAGTGCTTGTCGCTGTCGTGTTCCGGTTTGGAGGGTAAGGTAGCCGGTAAACTTATGCATGTGGCATTAGACCTCGCCACAAGATAGCAACGCACCATTAACATCTTTGGTGTCTATAGGCGATAGTTGACTCTTTCCATCAGGAGACCCATCTGCTTGTTTGCTATCTTATGATATAAAAAAAAAATAAAAAAAAAACATTCCATGGCATTATGTTATAGGATACACCTCTATTTTAAGCACATCCACTCTCTTTATTTATCTATGGTTACAATATATCGTCATAATATACGAGCCATTGAGAAATAACGCGTACACGGCATATGAATAACAAGAAGGCTGAAAAATTACGATATCGGAAAGGCCGGCGATATAGTTTGCGAATCACGCACGCCGACTTAGTGAAACAATAGTCATTGACGGGTAGCCGGAATCAGCTAACTGGAATCATGCCTCATTATAATAAAACGTACGTACTTCGAATCTGACGTACTATTTCTTATTTAGAATTGTAATTGTAGGTTGTTTAAAAGCTTTTTGGAACTAAGTGAAATAATGCAAATGTGGATTGCGTCAAGGTGCAGGTATTGGGAAGACTAAGATTGATCCACGATCAGAATGATCGGGTGCTATCAAGAGTCACCGCAAGTGGCGTGTTTGTATAAAAATAGTAATGAATGTGGATACAGCAATACAAATCTGCAAGGATGAATCGTGATATATGGCACTCTGTTTTCTCTGCCTACCTGGTGAGATCGGACGTGAAAATATGTATGTGCGGAACAAAGTTCTATAAACCAACTTGCGGTAGTAGTTGAGTTGTGGAAATGGTTAGGTAAGAAAAATGCGTTCCGTCCCCTTCTTTCCTTCCTTCTCTTTCTATTATTTTCGTGTATAAGTTTTTTTCTCTAAAACTTTAAATTTTTTAGCTTTTTCCTCAAATCAGCTTGAAGTATAGGCATGGAACATTTCACGAATAGCATGTGAAATTGCTATCTCGTCATTTGGTCTGTGAAACGTCAAAATGAAATTATCCAATTCATATTTGAGTGACAGTGGTTATAATTTATACTTCATTTTCAATAGCTAACGGTGATTTTTGACGTTCGGGTATTTTTGAGTGAAAATAATTGCCACTGAAATATCACATGTGAAATCATTGTGATTTTTCTTTAATTTCATCCAATGGCCGCCGTTGGCCGGGTGGTTAGCGACCCTGATTACGCAATCGACGGGGTTCGGGTTCGATCCCCGACGGGGACAAGCATTTGTGTGATGAGCATAAACACAAACATTTCCGAGTTTGGGTGTTTATTATGTATGTAAAAGTATTTATATATGTATTTGTATGTATTAGTATCGTGGACTAATACACATAATACAAGCAAATCATTAGCTTACTAGATCAATAAGTGTAATTTGTCCCGTGAATGATTTAAAAGTAGCAATAATTTCCATGCTTGCTGAAGTAGGACAATAATCGTATTATATATATATATATATATATATATATATATATATATATATATATATATATATATATATATACATATACATACAAGATCGATCTTTTCCCATGGTACTCCCATGGTACATGGTAGAGCGTTTATATACTTCAAATGGCGTGTCTGTGTGTGTCATTTATATACACGCTTACACACATAATATATCATTACCGAGTGTATTTGAAAGCGAAGTTGTCAGTGCAAAATCGGAATTAACAATCATTGACGTTTGTGTTATATCAAAGACTAGCAGTTAATTACGACTTCGTTCGCTTGACCAAAAACAATTACTTGAAAGAGACTATCATCGCCTATAGGCACCAAAGATGTCAATGGTGTGTTGCTATCCGGATGGCGGGATGGTACTGCCACATAAATAAATCTACCAACTATCTTACCCTCCAAACCTTCAGACGACAGCGACAAATATTGACGCTATTGATCGCCTCGTTGGTCGAGTGGTTTGGGGCCCTGACTACGCAATCGACGGGGGGATCCCCGACGGGGACAAGCATTTGTGTGATGAACATAAATGTTTGTATTTCCGGGTTTGGGTGTTTATTAAATATATTCCAGTATTTATGTATGTATTTCTATTTATTAGTGTCGTTGACTAACACCCATAACACAAGCAAATAATTTGCTTACTTTGGGGTTAGATCAGTAAGTGTAATTTGTCCCGTGAATATTTATAATATTTATTTATTTCGCTATAAGTAAGACTGTAGTACCAAATATAGGCAAGACGTTGCAGAACTCTACCACCTAGTAATCACGATGGTAGTGTACATCGCCTTTTACGAACTGCCTGGTAGAATGATAAATGGTCTATTCCTCAAAGGAGACCCGGACCAACACTGTGCCGCTGTTGTGTAAGTAAATACTCACATTTAAGTCGAATAATATCTGAATTTAACTTTATAAGTGCCAAGATACTGGATGTTGATATACTTAATGATTCACTCATCAAGTTCCAGCGCAAAATTTCGTTATGGACAAATCTCCACAAAAAATACTATATTAACAATTAAAATACATTAATTAATAGGTTTGCTATCTTTAATATGTATGTTATTTTTAATTATATCATTTTCGTTAGGTTATTTTTTAAATGTATTTATCGTGTAACATGTTTACCTATCATTAGCACTAATGCCAGATTTGTACCTAATATTGCTAATATTATTTTTATATTTATTGTATTTTGATGTTGGTGTTCCGTTTCGGTTCGAACATAGAATAATAATTAAGCAAAATGGCTCTGCGATGGATAGATGTTATCGCTTCTTATATATATATATATATATATATATATATATATATATATATATATATATATATATATATATATATATATATATATATATATGTATATATATATAAATCAATTGCTGTTCGTTAGTCTCACTAAAACTCGAGAACGGCTGAACCGATTTGGCTAATTTTGGTTTTAAAATATTCATGGAGGTTCCAGGTTAGGTTCAAAAGGTGAAAAAATGTAGGAAAAACGGAAAAGTAGACACAAAGTTGGCAGAACAACGTTTGCCTGGTCAGCTAGTCAAAAATAATAATGACGCGTTTCTATCTATATGGTAGAGATTACAAAATGTGAATATTATACCGTGTTGACTCGAGCTAGTTTTAAATGATTTTCTACCAGACAATTTGTAAAAGGGAATGATTGGTCAAATCGGTCTGTTAATGTTAGATAGTCTCTTTCTATCAGGAGTTACTTGTATGTTATAATACAAAAAAAAAACATTTTATTTAAAAGACTTGTTTAATCTTAGATTTGTGTCAGGAAGGATACTCCAGCTGTCAAGTTTCGATAAAATATCGTTCTTTTTGCCATAGAAATTTATTTAAAGGAAAGGATGCAGATGGAAGTTCCTAAAAAATGTAATATGTCCCAGCAGTACTTCGCAAACTTTACTTCGCAACTAGTGTATACCCAGGGATCCCATTTGGGACTCTTGCTTTTCCTAGCGCACTTTAATGATGTTACGACGCAAACTCTTTATAGTAATATAAACAATCGTTCGCCTTTTACGAACTGCTTGGCAGAATGGCAGGTGGTGAATTTATATTAAGTACTTTAGATTTGTGAAAGTGTGGGTGGATAATAGTACTTAAACATTTATAAAGGAGAAGACCAAACACAGATTAGTATTTCCTTTTTAATATTGTCGCGTTCACGTTCACTATTTTTCATGCCTTCTTTCAGCTCTACAGACGAGTAATTTTGAAGGTCACAGTTTTACGGTCTTGTAAACACAACAAAATCAAAAATATATTTTTTTAAGATTTTTAAATTTTAACGTCTTTATTATACTTGTGGAAAAAGACATTGAATATCAATCAAAGCTTAATATTTGTCCGTTTAACTACAATAAAAATTATTCATTTACTTTTATGTTATCCAAGCAGCCTCGTATTATTTTATAAATCAGCTTCGAGATTATTCTCATAAAACTAAGCGATCGTTAGTAATGTAATTTTAAATGATGATGGTGGTTGTATAAATGGCGAGGCGGAGCATGCCTTAGCATTCATATCCATAAATACGAATGCTAAGACATGTTTATTTGGATTTTCCAAACTATTTTAAAACTCCAGGCTTATTCCTCTCTTTAGGAAATATGCCATATTCAAGAGAATAATATAGAAAACTGAGAAAAATGACAGTGTTTGACACAAAGATAAGGATTACTTTAAAACCCATCCAGAGGATTTCAGACCCAGTTTAGAGAGCAAGGTGTATTGTTCCCATAAAATTTAAAATCCTGAAATTCTTCTACTCATAGAGAATCAAACAGTCTGATTTTCTACATATATTTTGTATCTTTTTCTATAGTTCTTTAAATTATTTCAAGTTTACTTCCTTATAATATATACACAGAACTAATGATATCATTTTTTTTTCTTGAACTCTCCTTTTATCAAATAGTGCTCAAAATTTAATTGTAATATAATAATATTGTTGTTGTTAGGCTATGAAAGTCAAAGAATTTTTGTAATTCGTAGGATTAATGTCAAATTTTATAACACTAAAGTAGCTATACAAAAAACTTGATAAATTAATCGGAAATGACTTGTTTAAAATAAATAAACAGAAACCGTATTTTATAATTTAGGATTAATTAGGAATGCGATACGACATCGTTATCTTATCTCGGAGAGAACACTTGTATCAAACGGAAATAAAAAAGTCACTTGATATGAACGGAGTTAAGGAATAACTTTATTACTACTAGAAACTGTATTTTGTTCTTTCTTTCAGACATTTTTATTTAATAATTTTTAATTAAATGTAGCGATAGTGATCATCACTAATGTATTACGACAGACGATAAACTTATGAAGTGAATCTTAGTCGTCATCGGCGTTTGGTTCAAGATTTCTTGGATACTATTCCGGATTTATAGAACTTTTTGATAAAAAGATTTTTTAGTTTTTTTACAGTTCTCGAAGTAGTTCGAGAACTATAAAAAATCTTTGTAGAACACTTTTTTCGATTAATGTCTCGATAGCAAAATTGGTTTACCTTTACCGTTGTCAAAGATGTCTAAATACGACATGCATAAAATGTTGTATTTACATAAAAACTATTAACAGATATAGCGATTATAAGTAATTATGACATCTCATCTATAATTCTATGACTTTTTAGCCACAGACTAAACAAAATTTCTTCTAAGCTTGACACCGGACTTTAACTATTATGAAAATAGTATATAGGTATGTGTAAATATTATGATGTGTATCAAAAGTGTGTATAACGTTTATTTTTATTAATTTAATGTATTTTTAAGCATATTCTCATTTAATGTATTTTTTAAGCATTATCTGCACTGTGACAATTTTATATATTCCTCCGTTCACGTAATTGTTGTATAAGGGATACAAAATATTTTTGCTTCCTGTATTGATATTATAGAAGAAGCTGTAGAAAACCACGAAAGAATACGCATATGTACGCGTATGCTTTCGTGATTTTCTACAACTTCTAGCTACCCCCGTAAGTTTAAAAAAATATTTGTTTAAAATCGTTGACTTCATGAAATCGAAGAAAATTTCATTCGATCCAAAAGCCTTGAATTTTTTGGAAGAAACTACAAGCCTCTTTTAATGTGACTTTAAATGGAGTTCCGTCGATCGAATGTGTTCCGGGTTCTATTTCGCTTGTGTGATGAGCATAAATGTTTGTGTTTCCGGGTTTGAGTGTTTAATATATTATATAATTTTGTATGTATGCATATATTTCTATATGTTTATGTATTAGTCTCGTTGACTATCACCCATATCACGAGCAAATAACTTTCTTACTTTGGGGTAGTCGTGTAATTTGTCCAATTCTTCTTCTTCTCGTGTCAGGAAGTTCAGCCTTTATATTTTATTTGACCAAAACTTCGCCACAGCTACGGCAGCGTCATTGGCTTCGTTAAGGTCGTCCACCGTGCAGGTATTAGGGCACGATGAACATGATAGCAGTTGCTCCATTGATTGGATTGGGGCCCGGCAATCACAGCGCTCCTCCAAAGAGAAGCCCCACTGGTACATATTTTGGTTGCAGCAGCCTACTAGAGTTCGAAGTCGGTTAAGTGACTTCTACTGCAAATCATGACCCGAGGGCAGCTCTTCCTTAACGGGCACAAATTGAGTAGAGAGGGGTGTTTAATTTTCTATCTAATAATTCTCTCCTCAGCTGGACTACCTGTTGAAGCCTGTGTACTTTGTAAAAAGCTTTTCCGGTTTTTGAGTCTTGGCGGAGGAGGAAAATGGTTATAGAGGGGATGTCGGTCGTCGAGTTCCTGCTTCTTCTTCTCAATACAAGAAATCACTTCCCTCCTAACGTCAACTGGAGCGATGCCAGCCAACGGGTACAGCTTATTAAGGGGAGTAGGTTTGAGGCATTCAGTAATAATGCGGCAAGTGTCGTTTAAGGCTATGTCAACCTGTTTCGCGTGTGCGGATCGATGCCAGACCGGGCAAGCAAATTCCCCGGCAGAGTAATATAAAACAGTGCCAGTTGTGCGGAGTACATGTGGCGTTGCTCTCCATTTTGTGGTAGTGAGTCGGCGTAGCAGGTTGTTCTTTTACTTTCTGCTTCGTGTTAAGGCAATGCGATTTGTCAGGTCAGGGATCGGTCTAATGTGATACCTAAGTACTTAGGGTGGGGACAGTGCTCGATTCTGACCTGTTGCCATTTGTTCAATACTTATTATTAAATAATATTTTGTTCGCATCAAGCGTGGACTGTTTACTTTAAACCTTTCGCAGCTTTTTTCAAATGAATTACTAAAAATTACCGCGATTAGTTGATGGATATATTTTTTTTAAATTATCCATCAACTAATCGCGGTAAGAACCCGTTAATTTTTAATAAGCGTGGACTGGTTGTAAATAGATTTGCACAATAGGAAATTCGCAGTAATCATAGTACACGTGACAAAGGCGATCGTAATAAATTATTTGAATATAGGTATTCATGGCGATATAGCCATACGCCTTAAAGTATATTTTAATAGTTTTGGAAAGTTGCATTAGGAACGAAGGATTTCAAGAACTACTAAATGCAGAATAAAAGATCAGAATTACAAATAGTAAAAAATAATGAATCTTCATTACTTCATTTATGTAGTTTGAAATTATTATAATAAAGAAAAGCTGATATATAAATACATTTTTCATAATTCATAATACTTCGAAAATGTAGAGAACATGCCTTCAAGGACAAGGTGTATAGTTATCTAGGCAACGGTACCTAAATATCAGGAAATCTAGCTGCAAGACGGCGAAAGCACCATCAACTAAACGCGGACATTACGGACTTATGACCGTGACGGATTTAAAACGTTTGATATAGTTCTACAATACCAAAAGTTCTGTACTTGTGATACTGGCTTTTTGAAGATGAGAAAGCGTTTTTCTTGAAAATATCTGAGCCGTAAGTATCCATTGAAAAATGGACCTTACAATAGTTAACCTTAAGAACGAGAGAGACTAAGTTTTTGAAGTTATATTTTATTTGCGGGTTACGAGAAAATTATGAGAGTAAATTTTTACGACGCGCGTGCACATCGGCAGCAAAACAGACACAATGAAATTAGCTAGTCAACATTTTAGTTTCTTAAAATAAGATTGTCCATTTTTTTGATTATGTAAGTACAAATAATTTTTTATGATATTTAAATAAAATTTATTTAACTAGATAATGCGTTATAATAAAACTTTCTTTCGATGTATTAAATACCATTTTTCTATTATTAGTGTCGTTTTCTCTACAAACGTAGGATAACGCGAAGGATAAAATTTTTAGAAATATGTTGATTTCGCTTTGCTATAGTTCTGGCGAAGTCGTAATGCTTCACGCATAAGTTTACTGGCTACCTTACGCTTCGAACCGGAACACAACAGTAAAAAGCAATGACGCTACTGCGTAAGGCGGTGGTACCAGACCCTGGCGAGACAATGCAGAACTCTACCCTCTAGTAGCCACAACGATAGTGACTCGCATAGACAATCTTTGTCTCTTACGAACGGCCTGGTAGAACGGCAAATGGTATATTCTTCAAAGGAATTCAGGAAGAAAAATCCTGCAAGTGCCTGGAATAAATGATTCTTATTTATTTTATTTATTATTTTAAAAATAACATACCATGATCCCATTGCTAAGATGTTATTCACGGCAATATCAAGAGTCTCCGAAACGGAGGGTTTTTATGTTAGTTATGGAGTACAATACATAAATATAAGAAAAGAAGTGACTTTTAAGTACTGTAGTAGTAAAAAAACTGTAAGCGGATGACCCTGCAGGCCATCCCTGAAACCTCCCGCTAATTTAAGGTATTTTAAGCTCAAAAGAATAAAAATTATAATAGGTATAGATTTTTTCAGTTCAAACATCTACTTTATTAAAAATGACAGTAGGTATATTGATTTTTGGAAAGCTGTATATTTTGATAATGATGTTTCAAATGGCACTAAACTCAATTTTTTAGATTAAAAATATTGCGTCAGTTACATAATCGGTAATTTGAAAAATTTCAAAGCAATATAAAAAAACATATTTTCCAAACATTTTCGTAATTGATAAATCCCAAAGAAATTGATCGATTTTAATATAATTATCGGGATTTGACGTAGTTTTAAATGAAAAAAATTGATACAATTTTAACGTAATTTTAATATTTGAAAAGCTGTAACTTTTGAAAATTATATTCGATTTTCATTTTTGAGGCGGTATTTGACGTAGATTTTTAGTACTAAAATACCGCAGATTACCAAAAAAATATTGGTTGAAAAATTTCGAAAATATGTCGTAGTAACTTCCCTATCTACATACGTAGCGGGATGTTGAAAAAACTGCAACAATTAGAGACTATGTAAAGTGAAGAAATGACCAAAGTTACATTAATCGGTCCCCATTCTTGACATCCGCCTCGTGATGACCAGATGCAAAGCAGTCAAACGTGATAACAAGTACGATAGATTATAGTGTACACAAGCAACAGAAGTGGCAAAAGTAACAACTAAATAACTTGACATAGAATACTTATACAGTTTTTAACTATATGACTGATGGTTAAAAAATAAAGTTATACTCTCACATATTATTATTTACGATGTCGCAACCAAAGACAACCTAACAAATGTACTGCATATTTGTGTAACATGTCGGGTAAGTTTTTATTTTAAAATAAACTACATAACAAGTCAGGTGAGGTTTCAGTCGACTAGTGATTAAACAAGCATGAACAAGATCACGACCATATGAACAAGTCCAAGACAAAAACCAAGACTGAATATGCAAGACCAAGACCCAATGTACAAGACTGAAAAAATATAAATTACGTTAAAATATTTGTCATTACAGCAACACATTTTTTGATATTTACAAATTTCCAATTCTTTCACATTTACACTTTTTTTATACAGCGAGTAAGGGACGGTTTATTGAACAATTAAGAAAACGTGCCATTTTTAGGGTTCCAAAGTATTTTTTTTTATATCATAAGATAGCAAACAAGCAGATGGGTCTCCTGATGGAAAGAGTCAACCATCGCCTATAGATACCAAAGGTGTTAATGGTGCGTTGCTATCTTGTAGCGAGGACTAATGCCACATGCAAAAGTTTACTGGCTACCTCACACTCCAAACCGGAACACGACAGCGACAAGCACTGACGATATTGCGGCAGGAATGGGCAAGGCGGTGGTACCAGACCCGGGCGAGATAATGCATAACTCTGCCACCTAGTAGATACGATGGTAGTGAATTGCATACCAAATCGGTCGCCTTTTACGACCTGCCTGGTAAAACGGCAGTTGGTCTATTCTTCAAAGGAGCCCGGAACCAACACGGGGAAACTTTCGTCCGTCCGTTCGCACGATAGCTCAGAGATCCTGGTAGTAATAAATATAATGAAGTTAAAAGGAAAACTATCAAGGCTTAGAAGGCTTTACAAGTTTTTGAGTAATAGTCGACCAACTTATAAAATGTATCTTTTTTATATCATAAGATAGCAAACAAGCAGATGGGTCTCCTGATAGAAAAAGTCAACCATCGCTATAGAATCCAAAGATGTTAACGGTACGTTGCTATCCGTGTCGTGGGGTATGAATGCCCCATGCATAAGTTTACCGGCTATCTTACCCTCCAAACCGGAACACGATAGTGATTAGCACCGACGCTATTGCGGCAGGAGTAGTTAAGGCGGTGGTATCAGACCCGGGCGAGACAATGCAGAACTCTACCACATAGTAGTCAAGATGGTAGTGACTCGCATAGCCAATTGGTCACCTTTTACGACCTGCCTGGCAGAACGACAGTTGGTCTATTCTTCAAAAGAGCCCCGAACCAACACGGGAAAGAACCAACTCGGAGAAAAAGCCTATAAAAACATCGCCTATAAAAACATAAAAAAGTTTTTATAGGCGGTGAACCTGTGGTGCGTAATAATAATAATACAATACAATAATAATAATAATACATATCGTATTTGTCATTGACGTCGAATACCTTAAATGCTCATAGTATGAAACTATAAAAGCCCTTAATCCGCATTATTGTGATTAGCAACTTCGGAACTCAACATTGGGCGTGGACCGACATGCACTTTACCAATTTATTACATTCTAGTCATGATAGCAGTTACTTCTTTTTTTATTGGATAACAAATATTAGCGGATTTAAATGGATAACTGTCGCGTCTATAGACACCAAGATGTCAACTTTGCGAGGTCAGTGACAATAATTAAATATAGTTATAAGCACTGACACTATTGCGGCAGGAATATACAAGGCGATTGTACCAAACCTACACTCGTCGTTTCGGACTCTAATGGTTGCGATACGTGAAGCCTACTTTTATCTTTCATAAGATACCTAATAGGTCTTTTCATGGATTAACTACCTTAGACTATAAAAGGGCCTCGGATCAATACGATCAAAAATATTTTTAGATAATGTACTCGATGCAAATGAATAGACAAATCGATTCGAAGAAGTCTCTGTCAGTTTATTAATCTTTGGTCAAATATCGTATGCACACCACGTCGTATAATGGGGAACACCAAGTGACCACACGACACGCACCTAAATATTTACTGACATCACATTCGAAAATGAGGAATTCGTGAACATACGTCTATATTGACGTAAAATCCGTCGGAAATAATCTGGTAACGCCGCAAAAATGATATTCCTTTTCCCTCAAATCCGCATCCTATATACGTGTTTACATCTTTGCAACACGTTCAGTAACGCGTGATTAAATCAACCCACTAACAGTGAGGACGAGAGTCAACAGCCAGTAATAAAAAAATAATCTTTTATCGCCTTTGTGGTCAATTGGTCCGGTGTCGGTGTCACGGCTTCGTTTCCTGGGTTGGGCCATTAAATAAATGTGTTTTTTCAGTTTTCTGATAAAAATAACGTTGCCGGGATTGGATTAATGTCCGATAGGAGATAGGCTGTCACCTATCAAATTGTGGGGCTAAGTATGTTCAGCAAATCGTGGTTGCACAAGCTCTTCGGTAACACGGGCATGAAGATACATTTTTAATTATTGATTTCCGCAAAGTAACGCTTGAATTAATAAAATAGCCTATAATGAGCCGAATCTATGATGCCAATTACTATGCTACTCATCGTCAAACCCTAAGACATGCTTCGGTCTCACAGGAGACACCCTTAGCCTGGGCTCAAAGTTCAAACAATGAGTTTTTTTTGCTTTTCGACAAATAAGCTCGTTCCTGAAAAGTTTGTTATGAATTGAAACTTGAGTGTCAGTTAACCTAGAATAAATACTTACGTTAAAAAAAGTATATTCACTTCCGTAAATATGTAGGCAGAGGTAAAACCGGTGCACCTACGAGTAGCTTAAAATACGAAGTCCCATAATATGTTAGACGGCAAGCCTATCGCCAACCAGGCACTTATCCAAACTTGGGCAAGGTTGTTTTTATCAGAAAACCGAAAAAACACATTTTTTAATTGTCTGACCCGAGAATCGAACCCGAGACCTCATGTCAATACCGACACCACTAGACCACAGAGGCGACAAAACGTTTTTTGAGGTTTTCTTCAAAAATAAAAATTTCGGTAACAGTTCGGAGTTTGAAGGCTCCGTGTTAATAACCTTGTTCCTTGGATGATTACGTAGAGCTGTCGGTCCCAGTATAGCCAGCCCCAGCCATACAGTATACTTTAAAATAATGCATATCGCATAACAACTAGATTAGATCATCGAAGCATGTAGAACTTCTTAACGTCTTTATATTACGCGAATCCATTTAAAACAGGAATTTTAATTTACTAGTCATTCATGTTTATTTTATTTCATTCATGAATAGGATCTTAAACTTCGCTAATTAAATTTAAAGATACCAAAAATATTTGCCATATTTCTACATTTTAAAATATCTACATCTACTTTTAAAGGTCCGGCTAAATTTTCAGAGGCTGTTTAGAGGCGATAATATGTACGATTTATGTAATAAAATTAGTTTAAAAAATAAAATAAAAAAATCATTATTATCCGCCACTACAAACAAAATGCATGGATATTTCGCAAAATTCGAGCTAATTTTTTTTTGTGTTTTCAACCAATCTAATAGTGATCGCGAAAAATGTACTTAGAGCGAAAGATAACATAATAGTTACTATCGTAATTATAGGTAAATACACTGCCAGCTTTACGGAGTTCACACACAAGATTCGGTGCAACCAATTAATGAATTTAGTGGGATATTTATAAACGAATATTTAGATATTATCTCTGTATATATACAAGGTTACTTTTAAAAGTCCGGCAAAATTTTAAAATACTATAACTTTTGCAAAAAATATATTTTTGAACTATTTATGCTTAGTTTTGCTTATTAGAATATATACCTTATACCTCAAGTTAGCGAGAAATTTCAGAGATGGCTTGAAGGGTCAACGGGCTTACAGATTTTATAAATATTATAAGCTAGCGACACTCAGATAGAACAAGCGTTTATAAACACCAAAGATGTTAATGATGCAGTGGCGTGTGGCGGAGTTTGAATATCATAGGCAAAAGTTTATCAGTTACCTTACTCTTAAAACCGAAACACGAAGGCGAAAAGCACCGACACTATTGCGATAGCAATAGGTAAGGCAAATCCCAGCCAAAACGTTGCAAAACTCTATCATCTGGTTAGTGATCACGGCGTTAAAAAGTAATTCACTTTTAACGCAAGAGACAGTAGTAATTGGTGAATAACCACAAAGTTATTCAAGGCTAAAATCGTTATGAGAAAAAAATATTTTGTTCGTAATAATCAAAAAGTTTTAGTCCCCTGAATGATGTTCTTTTTCTGGTGGGCATCTTTGGTTAGACGCAATGAACGCTGTGTTGAAATATGATCACCTGTTTTGGAAGGACCCTATATATTAACCTTATCTGGCATTTTCCGAGAAATATTTAGCTCTAAGGCAGTTAAATCAAATGAATAACATATATTCAAATAGAAGCCCGCCGTCCGGATCAACTCAGAGAAAACTGTTACTTATTTGCGATAACTGAATCTGTAGCTTTATGGTACAGGTATATTTTTAGTATATGATATAGTTTTTTTCATATACCATAAGATAGCAAACAAGCAGATGGCTCTTCTGTTGCAAAGAGTCCACCATCGCCTACAGACACCAGAGACGTTAATTGTGCGTAGCTATTCTTGTGGTGGAGTCTTTATGCCACGTGCATAATTAGCTAACTTACCCTCCAAACCGGAACACGACAGTGACAAGAACTGACGCTATTGCGGTAGGAATAGATAAGGTGGTGGTACCAGACCCGGGCGAGATAATGCAGAGCTTTAAATTGAAAATTGTCAGAGTCACGTCATTCAGTATGTATTTAAAGCGAAAAATTTTCGTGCCTCATGATTTTTTATGACTTTCGATGTCATTTAAGTCAACAAGAAAGTTAATAGATACGCCTTTCAAGGCAATTTCGTAGTTTTTCAGTGCAGCTTGCAATGACACACAAATACAGAGTTATACTACATACTGATGAAATAAAATCACTCCAAGGGTAATTTTAAATCTTGTCATTTCATTCGGTATGATAAAACAGTAAAACATGCTTTAGTTCACGATATATCTACAAATTTATGACATTTTGATACGTTCTTAATGGCGCCTTCTTAATTCATGTGGTATGTGGTTCGAATGGCCTTTCACGAAGAAGCCCCAGCTCATTCCACTGTTTACAACGATTTTAATGAGTTTAAACGTGGTCGCACTAATCTCACCGATGATCTGCGTGAGGGACAGCCTTCTACGGCGACGACTGAAGATAACAATTAGCGGCCAGGAAGTTTTGTGCTCGGTGGATACTTCATAATTTGACCGAAGCGCGAAAATCCTGTCGTGTTGATTGGTGACGTAAAATGACTCAAAGATTTAACTGAAGTATCTCAAATGTTGTGTTTAACATATTTACGGGTGACGAAAGCTGAATTTACTGTTATGATTCGGAAACCAAAAGACAGTCAGCTCAGTGGGTGTTTCCTTCCGAAGAGTTGTCAACCAAAGTAAAAAGAGATCGAAGTGTGGGAAAAAAGACGGTGACCTCGTTCTTCGGAAGGACAGGTCACGATACCCGATAATTGTTTTAGAGGATCAAAAAACAGTTACTGCAGAGTGCTACATTAACTACTGTTTGCCACTTGTCTTGTAGAATCCTCCTTCACCACGACAACGCCTCGCCGCACACCACCGGGCGAACAATCGAATATTTGGCGAAGTTAGACGAGGAATTACTGGATCACTCACCGTATAACTTCGACCTCGCACCTTCCCATTTTTAATTATTTCCGAAATTAAAAGAAAAACTTCGAGGAACGATACCGAGGAAGCAGTAGCTGCATTTCGAAAGGCCGCCGAAAAGACCCCTAAAGACGAGTAGGTAAAGTACATTTCTCACTGATTCCATCGGATCCAGCGATATATTGAATTCAATGGAAGCTTGCAAATTTGCTCAGTTTTTGATTTTCTAAAAACTTTCAGTTTGACCCTCATAACAAAAGTTGAAGCATTATTGAGTGCTGATAAATAAGTTTGTCTCATTCCCTACACAAATTTTCTTGCTTTAGTGACAGAACGAACGTTTCACTTAGAAAAAGAAGCATTTTCAGGAGAGTCGATGGTACTTTACTCATTCAAATAGAAGCTTTAATGGCGGCTGAAACATAAATTTGCTCCATTTCTCGCACTATTTTTCTGAAGCGGCATTGCAAGACAAGATTTCGTAGAAAATTTATATTAAAAATATCTTAATTTCGTCTTAGAATTATGGATTCCGCAAACTGATTCCAGAATCTATAAAATTAATTAAAGTTATCTAACTGCTGTGATACGCATTTATTGCATTTGTCACGCAATATACATATAACAGGAAAACCGACTGACCGATCTACTAACGAATATCTTAGACTAAAGGCCTAGTCGAATCGATAAGTCTTGACACTGTAGACGGAATATTTAATGGTTACATTGATTTTTATGTAAATTTATTTTCTAACGGCCACAGATGGCATACCATCTTTGTGAAAATATACAAAATAATTTCTAGCTTATTAGAAAAGCTGGTAAGTTTTGATCTACAAAATTTGGAAAAAGTAACGGAAAATATTTTTGTCTATGAGTGTAAAATAATACTCGTATTGATTCATTATTCATAACTAGCTGACCCGGCAAACGTTGTTCTGCCTTTTTAACTACTCTTATGTTTTTTTCCATATTTTCCTTTTAACCTTCCCTAGACTTCAACAATTACTTCAAAATCAAAATTAGCCAAATCGGGTCAGCCGTTCTCGAGTTTTAGCGAGACTAACGAACAGCAATTGATTTTTATATATATAGAAGATATGTTGTAGGTTGGACAGTTCTGCAACGTCTTGCGTTGGCTTTATAATCTTGCCGTAATAGCGTCGTTGCATGTCGCTTTTTTATTCAGATTAGAGATTCAACATCGCTCTTAGGAAACGTTTATTCAATGTTTATTAACGATATATCGATGTTTTTCCATGCTTTTTAAATAACACTTAGGTGGCCGCACTAAAGTTTGATCTAGCTAGGTCATTTTTTTCTTTCCAGTGTGCCTCTTAACAACTGTTAGAGCCTTTTTTGAGAATACGTGTCTTTTTTTCGCCGTGTTAGTCCCGGCCTCCTTTGAAGAATAGGCCAACTGCCGTTCTGCCAGGCAGGTCGTAAAAGGCGACCGATTGGCTATCGAGTCACTACCATCGTGGCTACTAGGTGGTAGAGTTCTGCATTGTCTCGCCCGGGTCTGGTACCACCGCCTTACCTATTCCTGCCGCAATAGCGTCAGTGCTTGTCGCTGTCGTGTTCCGGTTTGGAGGGTAAGGTAGCCGGTAAACTTATGCATGTGGCATTAGACCTCGCCACAAGATAGCAACGCACCATTAACATCTTTGGTGTCTATAGGCGATGGTTGACTCTTTCCATCAGGAGACCCATCTGCTTGTTTGCTATCTTATGACATAAAAAAAAATACGTTTTTTTTAAATGATAAGATAACAAACAAGCAGATGGCTCTCCTGATGGAAAGAGAAACCATCGCCATTAGACACCAAAGATGTTAATGGTGCGTTGCTATCCCCGTGGCGGTATGGCAATGTTACATGCACCAGTTTACCGGCTACCTTACCTTTCAAACCGGAACACGACAACGACAAGCACTGACGCTATTGCGGCAGGAATAGGTAAGGCGTTGGTACCAAAAACTCGGGCGAGAAGTTGTGGAACTCTACCACCTAGTAGTCACAATAGTAATGACACATATAGAAAATCGGTCACCTTTTACGACCTGCCTGGCAGAACGTCAGTTGGTCTATTCTTCAAAAGAGCCCAGACCAACTTATTTTTGTTCATTTGTATATCAGTCAATCAATAATAAAACACAGACTTTTGTAAGTAAACGATGCTCTTTGAAAACAAATTTATAGAACCAAAAGAAAATCGGAGTTAGTCTAGATATCTGATTGCAGTAATAAATGGCACTTTGATTAAACACCTTTCATAAAAGCAACGTCGTCTAATATATTGTTCTTTTACGACACATCGATGTTTTAAAACATCGATATATCGTTTGCAATCTAACTTACGTTGGTAGGGTAAGGTCGCTGATAAACTTATTTATGGGTTTGGCTTAACACCACATAGATGGCAACACATATTTAGTGTCTACTACGTATAGGCGATGGTTATCAGTTTTCACCAGGAGAGCCACCTGACTGTTTGTTCTCTTGCAATATAAAAAAAAATCATTAAAATTAGCAAAACGCAGCGATGGACTTGACCATCGTCACGTTGCGACGTTTGTTCGCACTAATTTCAAAACTAAAAGCCGTCAAATGTCAGCATTGCTGTATTGCGTCTTAATAAATACCTGTATAAATAATTCATTAATTTACAAAAACCAAAGCAGTAATATTTTTTTTAGGTTTTGATGCCGGTAGAGCAAGCAATTATATATAAAATTATACAGAATTTATTTGGAGTAATTGTGAGGTTTTCTCTAAAAAGGGAGGCAAACATCTTAACCTTAGCGTATTACTCTATATATACATATAATAAAATCGTAGGAAAGTCAAAACTGTACATTGAATATTTTTTTAAAAGAATACTTGGGGCGTGATCTCCAATCGATATCGAAGCCAAAAATAAAGTTTTTAGAATTTTTGTGTTTTTGTTTTTAGAATAGGTATAGCAATTTCCCCCCGGGCTCCTTTAAAGAATATACTATTTGCCGTTCTGCCATGCAGTTCGTAAGAGGTGAACGATGGAAGTTATTACCACCTTCGCCACTACGCGTCGTTAGAGTTCCACATAGTCTCGCCCGTGACTAGTACCATCGCCTTACCTATTCCTGCCGCAATAGCGTCAGGGCTTGTCACTGTCGAACTCTGATTTGGAGGGTAAGGTAACCGATAAATTTAGGCATGTGGCACTAAGACCCCGCCACAAGGATAGTAACGCACTTTTGACATCTCTAGTCTATAGGCGATGGCTGTCTTTTTCCATTAGGATATTTATCTGCTTGTTTGATATCTTTGATATAACAAAAGCAAATATTCTATTGAAATTTGACTACCGAAAATTAAGATCCCCTAATGAAATAAAATCAACATGAGTGACTAGTAAAATTAAAATTCCTGTTTTAAGTGGATTCGATATAAAGACGTTAAGAAGTTCTACATGTGTCGATAATGTAATCGGAACCTTATGACCTGCCTCCCAATTTACGTTACAAAACGTTGTGTCGAAACGCTTAGGGCTTTTACACACACAAACACGATACAACGTCGTATCGTGCTACAACACGGCGTAATGTGTAAGAGACCCTAAACGCTTCGACTAGATTGACGTGTTTTTATATCATTAGATGGCAAACAAGCAGATGGCTCTCCTAATGAGAAGAAAAACCATCGCCTATAGACACCAGAGATGTTAATGATGCGTTGCTATTAATGGAGCGGGATGGCTAGGCCACATGGATATTCTCCAAACCGAAATACGACAATGGCAAGCATTGACGCTATTACGGCAGGAATAGGTAAGGCGGTGGTCCTAAATACCCGGGCGAGACTCTTGCGGAATTCTACCTAGTAAAGATACGTGAACCGGGCTCTGAACCCAATAGGCTAGCCAGAAGACTATGAGGCAGTTAATAAGAGATTGCTTAATAGATAGTCACTTCAGTGCACCATTTTCAAACATTGCAATTCTGAAGGTAGGTCAGGGAGTATCAGTCGGCGCGCTAGATTCCCAGACAGTGACGTCAGCATTTAGACAAACTGGAGCGGCGTCACCAACATTATCCTGGTATGTTATTTAATATATTTTACAGTATTGACAATGACGAGACGCTGGCAAACCCACGCGCACATTTTATGCTACATTTCTATTGACACGCAACAGCCGCAACGCAATTTTTAGTTCGTTATACGGAGTGTAAGCTAATAACAAATATACTAGTACTAATTTAAACTAATATTGTAAAGACAATTTGATTTTTTGTTTGTTTGTTCCGATTTAAACTCAAAAATCACTCGATTTTAAAAATTCTTTCACTTTTAGAAAGCTACACTATCCAGGAGCGAGTGAGTGGAATTTATAAAAAAATAGAAGACATAACTCATTTTCATAATTTAAACCAATACTTATGAATACACACAAATTTAAAAAAATATTTATTATTGTATCTATATAATTATAATATTATTGTCAACAAATACGTTGTGTATTGTATTTCTAACACAACGTATTTGTTGACAATTTAAGTTTTAGCCCTGATGACGCAGTAAAATGCGAAACTGATTGGCTATTTAAATAAAAAAGTATATATTATATATAATTAGTGAATTGTGAAACAGTACAAGTGTAAAATTTAAAACAATAATTATGATGGAGTTTCACCAAGTGCCGACTATGGAAAGTATAAATTATAACAAATCTATATATATATATATATATATATATATATATATATATATATATATATATATATATATATATATATATATATATATATATATATATATATATATATATATATATATATATATATATATATATATATATATATATATATATATATATATATATATATATATATATATATATATATATATATAAATAAATAAATATTCACGGGGCAACTTACACTTATTGATCTAACCCCAAAGTAAGCAAATTATTTGCTTGTGTTATGGGTGTTAGTCAACGATACTAATACATAGAAATACATATATAAATACTTTTACATACATAATAAACACCCAAACCCGGAAATACAAACATTTATGCTCATCACACAAATGCTTGTCCCCGTCGGGATCGAACCCGAGCCCCGTTGATTGCGTAGTCAGGGTCACTAACCACTCGACCAACGGGGCATATACATATATATATGTGAGTGGTTACGCAAAAAGGGACCTGAAGGGATTGGAAACGGTTTTTTTTTTTGATAAATTCTGATTCTATGGTCCTTCATCTTTGTTTTGTTCTAATCAAAATAATTTTAGGTGCCGTAGTTTTTTTTAATGATTTTTTATGTAAGCCGAGGCAGTTTTGAAAATATTACACCTTATACACAGCGCACACTAGTTTCTTTTTCTAGCGAGCACATAAAGACAAGTAAAAGACGAATAAATAAGTCACCAATAATACAGCTATCACAAACACGTGCTATTTCTCACTGACGAAGTCGCTCACTAACGACATTAACATAAAACACCCCGCGCCTCTCTCATTTCGACTCAACATTTTAAACGTGATTTACTCGGAATCAATTATTTTCCCTTGAGGTCCCTTTTTGCGTAACCACTCACATATATATATATATATATATATATATATATATATATATATATATATATATATATATATATATATATATTTACAGTTATATATTACAGTATACAGTTGATATACGGCTGAACCGATATGGCTAATTTTGGTTTTGAATTAATTGTTGAAGTCCAAGGAAGGGAAGGTATAAAAGGTGAGAAAATATAAAAAAAAATAAGAGTAGTTAAAAAGGCAGAACAACGTTTGCCGGGTCAGTTAGTACATAAATAAATATACTTACTAAATATTGGTAAATTGTATGTGAAAATTGCATATAAATGATGATAATAATAAAAATGCAACTATTTATTATAAGTCCTTGTGAGTTTATTAAAAAATATATAAAATAAATACACAATACAAAATCACCTAAAAATAAAACCCTAAAAGTAAAAAAAGCCCTACCATTATTTGGCTCATGGCTCATGTTACTCTCAAAATTATGGTAAAAAAGATGCATCAAGCCGTTTCCTCCGTGTTGGTCCCGGGCTCCTTTGAAGAATAGGCCAACTGCTGTTCTGCCAGGCAGGTCGCAAAAGGCAACCGATTGGCTATACGAGTCACTACCATCGTGGCTACTAGGTGGTAGAGTTCTTCATTGTCTCGGCCCGGTCTGGTACCACCGCCTTACCTATTCCTGTCGCAATAACGTCAGTGTTTATCACTGTCGTGTTTCGGTTTGGAGGGTAAGGTAGCCGGTAAACTTATGCATGTGGCATTAGACCTCGCCTCAAGATAGCAACGCACCATTAACACCTTTGGTGTCTACAGGCGATGGGTGACTCTTTCAATCAGGGGACCCATCTGCTTGTTTGCTATCTTATGATATAAAAAAAGTTTCTAGTTTGTTTGCTCAATGCCTATGTCAGACAGTGTAGCTATGCACAATACCTATGGCGCATGGCGCGCAGAGACGGCGGCGCGCGTCCGGAGTGTCAGACGGCGCGCCGCTATTTCTGGACGAATATTTGCGTTTCGGCGGCGCAGCGCGCCTGGACACTACATGTAACACTTGTACTGCGCAAAACTATTGTTTTTCTTTTCATTTTGTTAACACCCTATATAAAGCTTTAGTTCAATTCTATATCTTTATTAATATTATATACTTATGCGAATGTTTGGATGTATATATGTACATAGATAATAGGATAGTTACTCAATCATGCACAAACGGCTGAACAGATTTGGTTGAAATTGGGCAGACATGTAGATGATGTCTCGAAATAGCACATAGTATATTTTTATCACGGAAGAATAAGTTGTTCCCGTGGGATTCATCAAAAACGTTTAATAATGCATCGGGCTGTAGGGTGCAGCTAGTACGCAATATTGTTTCTAAATATATTATACTGTGTGTAACAAAATCTCTGTCCGATCGTCAAATGCATTGCTGGTAATATGTTATTCGTAAATATGTTAATTTGTGGATATAAGTAGATAGACAAACTCGACTGCATTTAATTTTGAAACATGATTCATTGTCTTAAGTAAAAACTTAAAAGAAAAAACGAGCCCAGTAGTTTAGAATCATTTTAAGTAATAATGAATAACTACGCAATTGAAATAGTACTATAATCCATGTTCACATAAAACAATTCATGAATTTTAATTAATTACAAAACGATTAACAGTCAGAGCCCTTTGTGAATATTTGACAGCTAAAAATTGAATTCAATATTACTTAACATGATTCTATACTACTGGGCTTGTTTCTTTCTTTAAGTTTTTATTTAAGGCAATGAATCTTTTTTCAAGATTAAATGCAGTCGAGTTTTTTTATAAATAATGTTTTTATTTTCTATACTTTTTAGTTAAGATTCATTAACTTCGATATTAGGATTATAAGACGGTAAATTACGCAATCTTGTTATTTCATTCCGAGAGTGAATATCGTGGGGATTACTAAGTAACTTGCGGTGGTCTAAACTACTGATTATTAGCACAGAATACTAAAGACTAAGGAAGTCAATGTTACATACAAGTAATATTCGAGCATAGCAACATAGACACCTCTCACGGACGCGATATCTCGGACTGGTGCGGAACAAACTGTCCCGAAACATTCCGAGATATTGCGTCCGTGAGTGGTGTTTTTGTGTGCGTTGCTAAGATCTAATTCGGCTCAAACCTTTAGTAAAATATGTGAAATTAAATCAACCCCAGCTCGGTCCAAAGCTTGTGTACAGTTAGACCCCAGCACAATATCAATGGCAGCATTTTTCGTTCAGTTATACCATGTCCACGAAGTGCAACGAATGCTGTCGTCGATGGTTCGATTCTGACTCCCACTCCAAGAACATTGCTTTTAATTGGTTCCTTCGAAGAGCTGACCACTCTATTGTCCTTATAACTCCCATTACTCCCTTCCCATTGTATAATATTTAATTTACCTATATTATTTACTAGCTGTTGCCAGCGACTACGTCCGCGCGGAGTTCGTTTACTCCGTACCCCCCCTCCCCCGTAGGTGATAGCGTGATAATATGTAACCTATATGTTGACCCGACCTATTAGCAATATTCATGCAAAATTTGAAGTAAATCCATGCAGTACTTTTTGAGTTTACCCTGGACATACATACAGACAAACAGATAAAAATTCTAAAAACTATATTTTTGGCTTCGATATCGATTATAGATTACGCCCCAAGTATTTTAAAAAAAAATTATTCAATGTACAGTTTTGACTTTCCTACGATTTTATTACATGTATAGATATTTTACCTTCTTATTATGGGGGATCCCATTATAAAGGCAGAATAATGAAACACTAATTAAAGTATACGTATAAAGTACCTCTTATAAATAGGAAAATAAGCGATATTCTAAATTATTAGATACCTATCTCTGTGGTACCTACTTATTTAAAATGAATGGAACCGGTATCGGATAGAATATGACCCCCTATATTGTTCCTCGATATAGGGGAGGGGTAGGACTATACGAAAATGCGGTGCTGCATGTCCCCATCCTGGCCCTTGGCAGCAGCATTATAAGTGACGCCTTGTACCTAGGTATCTAATACCATCGGACTACCGAACGAACCAAATCTCATCTGAAAGATCATCCATTTCTGTGTAAGAAAAACCACTGCTGCATCTTTGAAACAGTGGATAAGGTGGTTGCTGCAGCGATTGAAGATCGCCCACTGCACAGCTGAAATCGGCGTTTCTACTCGTTTTTGTCAGCAATCGTCTGGTTTCTTTCGATTGGTACTGATTGGATACCCATGCCACGGTCTGATACGAATAATTTTACTGATCGCTGATTGTTTAGGCGAATGAAATTGCATATTTTATGTAATATTGTTCGATTTTTCAACCGTTTTCATTAGGTTGGTTTAATTACATATATGTACTTTATGTAATTAAATATATAGGGCTATATAGGGTTCTGAAATCAACAAGAAACTCTTATAGTTTCATATGACTGTCCATCCGTCTGTGCGTCCGTTCGCCGTAGCTCAGTGATTCTTAGTACTAGAAAGCTGTTTCTATTAGATTGTTTTAATTTTATGTACTACTTAGGGAGTTATAGGGTTCTGAAAAATAAGAAACCCTTATAGTTTCATATGACCGCCCCTCCGTCAGTCCGTCTTGGTTAGGACTGGGTTTTGTGTCGTGGGCTCTTAAAACAATAGGAGAAAAATAAATTTGTTGGCTTTAATTAGCTAAATTAATTTAACAGACATCAGAACAAAAAAACGTCAAGGTCACTGATGAATATACATGCACCACTTCCGGTTAACAAAAGATATTCGAGCGTTTGTATTAAAAAATCGTATAATGTATTATACTACGTAATAAATTCATAATGTTGTGAATACTTTGAACAGATTTTAACACCAACTTTCAGTATTGCGTAACCCCAACTTCCAACTAGTGAAATCGTGAGAAAATATGCGAGAAATGCCAATAAGATCAATAAGTTTTAAAGTTACGAGCGGAAAAAAACCACGAAGACAATAATGGAATGTTAATATTATAGAATGGTAGTAGCGACCCGCGACGACTTCCATGTAGAATGAAACTACTTTTAAGGTATTTGAGCAATTGGTAATTTAGTATAAATATTAGTTGTATGCCTCTTCGCCTAGCGGTTCGTCAGTTCGGTTTAAATTAAAAGACCCAGGATTCGGTTACCAGGCGAATAAAGTGTAATTGTTTTTTTATATCATTAGATAGCAAACAAGTAGATGACTTTGTTGATGGAAAGAGAAACCATCGCCTATAGACACTAAAGATGTTAATGGTGGGTTTCTATCCGTGTGATGGGATGGCTATGTCACATGCATAAGTCTACCGGCTATCTTAGCATGCAAACCGGAACATGACGATGGCAAGCAGGAATAGGTAAGATAATGCAGAACTCTACCACCTATTAGCCACGATGGTAGTGACTCGCATAGCCAATCGTTCGTCTGTTACGAACTGCCTGGCAGAACGCCAGATATTCTATTCTAATACGGGGGTAAAAGTGAAATAGTGAAGTGATGCAGGCAGTGTAACAGAGACATTGAGTTATGGAGTTAAATATGGGTCTGATACCAAAAATTTGAAATAAATAACAGATAAGTAATAAAATTATTAAGCCCTCATGAGACATTATAAACCAAATAATTAAAAACCTCATATAGATATATCCGAAACTAGTCGGAATCTACACCAATTAAACGTGGGTGTAGCCATTTATATTTATATTTTTAACATATAAGTAGTTTATTAATACATATATAACTATATAAAAAATAATAAACTACTATAGAAAATATAATAACTGGAGTTGAATATGGGCCTGATTCAGAAAATTTGAAATAAATAACAGATAAGTAATAAAATTGTTAAAACTTCATGAGACATTATTAAGACATTATTAACTAAATAGTTAAAAACCTCATGTAGATCCGAAACTAGTCGGAATCTACACCGATTAAACGTGAGTGTAGCCATTTTTATTTATATTGTTAACGCATAAGTAGTTTATTAATACATATATAATTATATAAAATATAATAAACTACTTATGAAATAAATTTAATTATAAGTCATTAATCTAATAAATAATTTAATATGTTGAGTTAAAAAACTTCATTAAGTGATTCGATAAATTATTTGATAATGACATAATTTTGTAAAAAAGTGTCCTTATATTCATAACGAGTAGAAGAAATTCAAAAATTATTTTTTTGACATATATTCATTTTTATCTTGATATGAGAATGAATTATTAATATTACTTACTGTCTAATTAAATTTATACTGGGTGATAATGATATTTCAAATTCAAAGACATTTATTTGCTAATTACATTAAGTTAGGCATGGATTCAGAAAGTGATAATATTACTGAAAATAAATTATAAATAACTTAGGAACGTTAATTTATCGACTAATTATACCGGTTTGATTTTATTCGGCTCGGGTTCGATTCTCGACAGGGACAAATCTTTGTTTGATGAGCATAGATATTTGTAAAAATGGGTTTTGGTGTTTATTATGTTTATTATAATATTTATATATGTATTTCTATGTATTAGTATCGTTGACTAACACCCATAACACAAGCAAATCATTTGCTTACTTTGGGGTTAGATCAGTTCGTGAAATTTCTCTCGATATTATTATAACACACTAGTTCAGCCCAGCTCCCGTTATTTAAGGTCGGGTCTTCTCAATTTTCAAAATATATTAGTCTCTGTGCTAACGTAATATATCTTAGGTAGTCGGTTCTTGAGATTTCTTTTATATTGGACCTCCAGGTCAGAAGCGGGCGGCCTCAACTTCTTTTTTGCCCTGATAGGTTGAGCGCACTTTTTGCTGTGTGATCGTCTTTACGTCTTTTGACATATCCATACCAATTAAGGCGGTTTTCAGCAATTTTATTTACTATTGAAGCGACTTTAAAACTGCCTCGTATATATTCGTTATGAATTTTATCAAGTCTAATCTCTTCATTTTAACATTTCAGTTGGTGTTACTACTCTACCACGATTAACCAACGGTATTAAATCCCATGATGTGACAGTTGGTCAATTGACACATCATGGGATTATCCAAGTCTGGTACCACCGCCTTACCTATTCCTGCCGCAATTACGACAGTGCTGTCGTGTTCTGGTTTGGAGAGTAAAGTAGCCGGTAAACTTACGCATGCGGCATTACCATCCTGCAACACGGATAGCAGCGCATCATTAACACCTTTGGTGTCTATAGGGCATAGGCGATGGTTTCTCTTTCCATCAGGAGAGCTATCTGCATGTTTGCTATATATTGATACAAAAAGTCATTTGAAATGTGTGCAGTTTTAACTTTAAGTGAAAAAATTATAACAATTGATCAGATAGATTTTTAAATACCAACGTAAAAAAGGGTTGTTATAAGTAGGACCACTATATATGTTTGTCTCTCTGGCACAGAAGCTCCTAAATGGGAGAACGGATTTAAATGCGATTTTAAAGCTGTTTTTAGCAGTAGTTCTTAAGCAGGCTGTAAACGTTCAAACAATTTGTCAAATTTTACGTATTTGGCAAATTATTTGACAGCCTACAGTCATGTTTGAGGTATTGTCAAGCAAACTACGTGTTTGGCTGTATGTTTGAAAGATTTGATTGATGGCGTGCTTGTCATATATGTTTGAATATGTACAGTTATGTTTGTCAAATAAACTCGCCATTTTCTCGCGACCGCCGCGCCGCGCCGGTAAGGCAGGTTGTTACGAAATACAAAAAAATGGCTGACTTGAGTGCCAAGGAGTATTTACTGCAATTTATATCTTTACTTCGAGATTTACCACAGCTGTTGAAATTGAAATCCAAAAAATATATTGATAATGGTTTTTAATTTTTTGTGTAATACAAAGTTAAAAAACGTTATTAAATGTTATCGGTATTAGCAACCCTAATTTATCGAACGACGTCGTCATAACAAAGATTATGCTTCTCACTCATTCAATTTATGTCCATTAATAAAATGTAATATCGTTTTTTTAAATTTTGTATTAAACAAAAAAAAATTGTTGACTTAAGATTTTTTTAAATATTTAATACATCAGCTACTCAACGCGTATGACCGCCACGCCTCGGCTTCTTATAGGCATTCTGGGGCCATGTATATATATATATATATATATATATATATATATATATATATATATATATATATATATATATACATATATACACGGTATAAATTTTATTAATGGACATAAATTGAATGAGTGAGAAGCATAATCTTTGTTATGACGACGCCGTTCGATAAATTAGGGTTGCTATATATATATATATATATATATATATATATATATATAGTTCTAAAATTACATTTTTTGGCCCCTATTTGCAAAACCTATATCTCGACAGTAACTTGTCTTTTTGGCCTATGTCCGACTTAAAAAATTATTTTTGCCTCATTGATTCAGCTACAAAATTGCACGATGTTTAAGCAATCGTCGAATAAACATTTATTTATTCAGAGGCTTATCCGGCGGGATTGTTTCAATAGACTTGGAGAATTTCAATCGCTCGTTAATTTATACATTCAGGCGTTACCTTCCCGAAATGTTGGGGTCTCCTTTAATGTTTGTTTTATATAATTAAATAACAAAGCAGATGGCTATGACAAAAAAGCAAAAAACGGCCCGCTGAGTTCATTTTGCTGGATTTCTCAGTGCGAGGGCGCGTTCCGATCCGGTAATAGCTGTAAAATTGTCGACCCACCAAAAATGTCTGTAAATGTTGATTTGAATTTTAAAAAATTATTGGAACGAAGTTCCTTTTGGAACGAAGTTCCTTACGGCAGGCTTGGAGGGGATAGGGATTTTGCTGCGCGACCGAACTGAAAAAATGTGATAGTAAAACCGTAAGAAAAATGCGTGGAATAAAAGCGTTAAATGAGACGTGCGCAGGCGCGACAGTCGCGTACACAAGCGAGTAGTGCCGTTTAGCCGAAGGAAGTTCGTTCCTACCTGGTGTCCCGCGACACCACATCATTTTATGACTTTAACTTTGATTACTTTAAGATGCCAGGCCCAATTCGAAAAATTCTTTTCTTTGGGAGGTTATGTACTTCCTATTTGGTCCCAAATAAATTAGTGAAAATCTGATCCTGGGTTCCAGAAATACAGAAGGCTTGAACATGATTGTTGCAGTTGGAATGAATTTCCAGTTTTTCAACTTTGCGGCTTTAACGTAAACAAACACTGTTACTGTAACGGAAAGATTATTTTCTGTGTAACTAGTAAACAATCAACGAAATCTTTACGTAATCTCACGGAAGGGCACCAAACCGGTTCAGAAGAATACGCGAGATGAACAGAATCTGTCACTAAGGGGAAGTGCTTGGGTATACAATGGGCCCCCCAACAGGACGTCTGTTACTACGAAGCAAGTTTCAAATCTCAATTTGTCATAAGACCAATGAGAACAATCAAATCAAATCGGAACCCTCGTCAGTCCAATTATGACAGGCTCCTGAATTTATAACTTGAGATTTGCGTCGCAGATAACCGTTTTGAAATATTTACGGCCAACTATTTGTCGTTTACTGATATTATCTGTTCATCACACACATTAGAATACCATTTGAAATGAATACATGGAGGAGAAATATAAGATGTTATCTCATTATCTTGTGTTATTAAAGGACGGAGGGTCCGAACAAAGGGCCGCGCTTTTTAGGTCAATCGCAAGGTCAGTGGCTTCCCTCTATAAAGAGAAAGATGTTTGTAAACATTTCAAAGGATAGTTAACATCAATGCAGTCAATTACATGTGAATTGCACAGTTTGGAGTGTTTGTAAATGTTTTGAAATTGCGCGTTTTAAGCAATGTACCATCAAAAGAGATATAAAATGTAGTACCATTTATGTGCAAGCATTAAATGTTTCAGTGATTTCAATAAGTACTTGTTCTCAAGCAGATCTTTTAACACTTACGACAATAAGAAATGGTAAGGGCTTTATTAGTTAAGAATCTAACAGCTGTCATTCAAAGTGTAATCCTTTGGTCTAAGATCCCGATCTCTATCTCTTGAACCCCTAATTCTTTTCCTAAAGTAAATGTACTTTAAAGGCTCTTAAATGTATTAACAAATACCCCACCTAGGAGGGGTTGGGGCAAAAAAATGGCCTGTAGTAATTTTAATTATTTTTAAAACACTGAATTTTATGCAATAACTAGAAAATTTTCATTTTTTTGTGCCGTGTATGTTATCATGTGTACGGCTAATTGTTAACTGCATTGAAACCATGAGTTAAAAAAATGTGAGCGGTTACAAGACACTTGTACACTTGGTTATTTAGTTACTATTATTACCGACTAGCTGACCCGGCAAACGTTGTTCTGCCTTTTTAACTACTCTTATTTTTTTCTATATTTTGTCACCTTTTAAACCAGCCCTGAACTTCAACAATTAATTCAAAAATAAAATTAGCTAAATCGGTTCAGCCGTTCTCGAGTTTTAGCGAGACTAACGAACAGCAATTGATTTATATATATATATATATATATATATATATATATATATATATATATATATATATATATATATATATATATAAATAAAATAAAAATATTTCTAAATTATCATATCAAATCAAAGGAAATTTTTGCCGCTACTAGTTTCAGTTTTCAGTATGTAATTATTGTCCGTAACTTAACAACCCACGATTTTCCGTTGCATTTCCTTGGGAATTTTTTCTCCATTTTAAATTCTTGTTATATCTTAACTAAATTTTATTTACTAAAAAATAAACATATTGATTAATTACTTTACTATTCTGTGATATAAGAAGAAAACAAGCAGACTACTAATACTACTAACCTACTAATACTAGGTGGTAGAGTTCTGGATTGTCTCGCTCGGGTCTGGTACCACCGCCTTACCTATTCCTGCCGCAATAGCGTCAGTGCTTGTCGCTGTCGTGTTACGGTTTGGAGGGTAAGGTAGCCGGTAAACTTATGCATGTGGCATTAGACCTCGCCACAAGATAGCAACGCACCATTAACATCTTTGGTGTCTATAGGCGATGGTTGACTCTTTCCATCAGGAGACCCATCTGCTTGTTTGCTATCTTATGACATAAAAAAAAAAGATGACTCTTCTAATGTCAAGAAACTATCTTCGCTTAAAACTAGCGATGTTAATGGTACGTCGGAAATTTAAGACTTTCAAAGCTACGAGCATAATTGTATTGTGTAATAATGATGGAAGGAGATAATCATCACTTCTAGCTACCAAAGATGTTAGTGGTGCATTGCTATCCGTGTTCCAAGATAGTAAGGACACATGAATAAGTTTACCGGCTACCTTAACCACCAAACCGGAACACTACAGTAACAAGCACTGATGCTGTTGTGGCAGAAATAGGTAAAACGGTGGTAACTCACCCGGGCGAAACTGTGGACCAACTAGTAGTCATGATAGTAGTGACACGTTTAGGCATATATTCGTGTTTGGCAAAATGGCAGATGGCCTATTCTTCTAAAAAGTCCTAAATGAAGGCGAGGGACGATTATATATATATATATATATACTATACATATAATAAAATCGTAGGAAAGTCAAAACTGTACATTGAATATTTTTTTTAAAAGAATACTTGGGGCGTAATCTACAATCGATATCGAAGCTAAAAATATAGTTTTTAGAATTTTTGTCTGTTTGTCTGTATGTATGTCCGGGGTAACCTCAAAAAGTACTGCATGGATTTACTTCAAATTTTGTATGAATAATACTAATAGGTCGGGTCAACATATAGGCTACATATTATCACGCTATCACCTACGGGGGAATGGCAGTGCGGAGTAAACGAACTCCGCGGGGACGAAGTCGCTGGCAACAGCTAGTGTCTTAATATAAATATCTATTTAGTTTATTTTTACAAGTAAAGTCGTTTCCAATTTCGAACACTCGTAATTGGAAACGAGTTTACTCGTTAAAATACTTATTGCGTGCCGATATTTCGACAAAATATAGTAGTTCCGTCTTTTTGTTAATAGTTCACGACGCTTAATCGGAGATTGTAATTAAAAAGTAGTATAAGGATATCATAACGCCCGGTTCTATTGCGCGGTACAAAGAGTAAACTGAATGTCTAAAAACTTTCTGGTTCACCACGATCTCGTAAGTGGTGATCCTCAACGCCGCATTATAACAACATGTTAACTGGGACTGAACTCTTTTTGTGCTCCTGTGTCTCGACAGGAGTGGTAATAATCACCCCTGGCAAGATAGACAATATGACCAAAGGTATATTTCCATTTTCTGTTTAGTTTTTCGTCTGGCGTAATGGGTTGTAATTTTTATGACACCGTATTTGTATTTATTCTCCGGGTCCGGGTCCCGTTTAAAGAATGGATCATTTGCCATTCTGCCGGGCAGTTCGTAATACACGAACGATTGCCTATACGAGTCACTGCTATCGTAACTACTAGGCGGTAGAGTTCTGCATGGTCTCAGCCATCGCCATTTCTATTTCAATCGGAGTAGCGTCAATGATTGTAATTGTTATGCTCCGGTTTGGATGGTAAAGTAGCTGGTAAACTTATTCACATTGTAATGCCATCCCCTAAACGGTTAGCAACGCACTACTAACAAGTTTGGAGTCTATAGGTGTTGGTTTGTTTCCACCAGGAGAGTCATCTATTTGTTTGCCATCTAATAATATAAAAAACGATGTAATATCGTTTATTAATATCGTTAGTTATCGGCGTTAGTTATCGGTAATTGTAATATCGTTAGTTATAGTAACCGGGACCGGCAGCTTGACTCACGTTTTTGATGCACACCTGTTTTAGTGCATAACATGTAGACTCTAGCATGGAACACACAATTTTTCTAGCTAGAAAAACACAATAATTCTTTGCCTGATATTATGATCTGAGGCCAATAGTAGGGGAGCCCAAGATTCTAAATGGGTAGTGACTCGAGCGTCGCAGGGACCTATTGGATGTTGTAGATTAAATTACAGGAAAAATAAAAGGTTATATAATGTTTTTTCATTTCTATGGTGGGGAAAAATGTTTTAAAAAGAACAGTGACATGGAATGGACTAAATCGCGTCAGATTAAGGTATGCTGGGTTAATTAAAAAGTAAAATTTAGAAAATCTGCCAAATCAAATGCAGCGTAAAGGGAGGGAGGTTCACAAAGTTGCTAAGAAAACGTTGTTTTGACATTCTTGAATGCGTCTGAATTTTCTTTTATTAGAGGAAATTATGTGAGAATAACAAAAAAAAATATATGTAATATTTTATCACTTATGCACTTCTACTGTTTCACAATAAAGCTATTATCATTTAATTTTGTGTTTAGTTTGTAACTATAAATTGCCCTGATGATGCTTCTGTAAGCGAAACCGGTTGGAAATAAATGATAATAGCTTTATTGTGAAACAGTAAAAGTGCATATGTGATAAAATATTACATTAAAATGGAGTTTCACCAAGTGCCGACGATGAAAAGTGTAGAATATATAAAAAAATATAATGTGACAATTTCCACAAGCCCAAATTATGATATAGGAATTTTGTTTTTTTTTTCTGTCATAGTTATCCGCCTCTATATAAATGGCTTATATTTGGTGAAGAGCCTTAACAGTATGCGAGTACCTCCTTTGTTAATCTGACGCGCTCCAGTAAATGCAAAAATTACCTATTGGGCTTCCCTATTATAAGCACTTAAGTCAAGTGTCCAATTACAATCACACATCTAATTCTATCCCATACGAGTCTTTTGTATATCATAAGATAGGATACAAGTAAATGGCTTTCTTGATGGAAAGAGAAGCCATTGCTTATAGGCACCAAAGACGTTAATAGAGCGTTGCTATTGGTGTGGCGGGATGGCAATGCAAACTCCATATCCACCGGCTACAATACCCTCCAAACTATAACATGATAATGACAAGCCTTGTCGCTATTGCGGTAAACCGGTGGTACAATATACCCGGACGAGACGTAGCGGAACTCTACCATCTAATAATCTCGATGGTAGCGACACGTATAGCCAATTGGTAGGCTTTTACGACGTGCCTGGCAGAACAGCAGTTGGACTAACATGGGCTAAATGAGATATCAGAAAATTTGGTTTGATTATTAATTTTTTATGTTCTTCTTCTTGCTCTCCCTTCTCTAAAACAAAACTTTCTGCTTTGACAATGTACGCAACGTATAATATACCGTGCATTAGAGAAGAGACAAATATAATTACTGCTCTGTTTGACGAGTGGTTAGCGGCCTTGATTACGCAATCGATGGGTCTCGGGTTCGATTCCTAACAAGGACATATATTTGTTTCATAAGCACATGTGTTTTCAGTATTTATATATGCATTTCTATGTACCTATTAGTATCATTGACTAGTACCCATTTTACAAGCAAATAACTAGCTTAATTTAGCGCTAGATTCATTCGTGTGGACGTACACGTAATACGTGTATGGACGTACACTGTAAATTTTAATATAATTATTTAATATATTGTTTAGAAAACCGCATTTTTTTGCAATAGATAACTGCCAAGTAAGGGCTCGTCCATAAATTACGTGAGGTGTTTTTTAAATTTTCTGTTCCTCCCTCTCCCCCTGGTGAGATGTCATGAGATTTTATTCAACCCCCTCCCCCATCCCCGAATCTCACGTGAGATTTTTCAAAATGCAGGTTTCTTTAATATGTAAACGCGTTGAATTGTTATTGTGAAAAGAAAAAAAAGTTGTTTCGTGCTTTTATTTACTAGTGAAGAATGTATAACGTCGAAGTATGAATGAAATTATTTTCTTTCGAACGAATTAGTGAATGACCTTAATTGTATTACGATTATGCTTAAGATTAAATCTTCAGCATGTACAATCTGGATAATGGACCAAAATAATATATTTTTTTTGTTTTTGCGTGATATTTGCCGAGACCCTCCCTCTCTCCAACGTAAGATTAGATGAGATTTGACTCGACCCCCTCTCCCTCATAAACATCTCACGTAATTTGTGGACGCCCCCTAAGTAATTTTTACTATCATCTTGCATTTTCAACCAACTTTTTAAAAAGGGGAGGTTCCATTTCAACTGAATTATTTTATGTTGTTACATGAGATCTTCATGTATTAACCGATTCGGAAAATTCTTTTTTTATTTGAGAGTGTAATGTAGGTATTTGATGAATGTCTTGATTCAGAGATACTGGCAGTTGAAGGTTGGTGATTACATTTTTCCTGTGTTTTTTTATAGTATAAGATAGCAAACAAGCAGATGGGTCTCCTGATGGAAAGAGTTAACTATCGCCTATAGACACCAAAGTTGTTAATGGTGCGTTGCCACATGCATAAGTTTACCGGCTAACTTACCCTCCAAACCGGAACACGGCAGCGACAAGCACTATACGCTATTGCGGCAGGAATAGGAAAGGCGGTGGTACCAGACCCGGGCGGGACAATGCAGAACTCTATCACCTAGTAGCCACGATGTTAGTGACTCGTATAGCCAATCAGTCGCCTTTTACGACCTGCCTGGCAGAACGGCAGTTGGCCTATTCTTCAAAGGAGCCCAGGACCAACACGGGGAAAAAAGGAGGATGGGACTAACACGAGGAAAAAAGGAGCCCGGGACCAACACGGGGAAAAATTATAACGTGTGTGTTTAAATTATAACGTGTTGAGTTTAACTTCGTTAGTTATATCTTATATATAGACAAGTAGAGATAATTCCTTCGATGGCGAGAAAATAAGTTGATAAAGCGGACAGGAAGTTGATAGCCTAATTCTACAAAAACCATACCACAACTACAGTTTAAGAAATATATACTTTTGCAGCTTTTAATAATGCTGTAGAACGCACTTGCCTCTATCGTCACAATGCTTCGTGCAATGACAATACGATAAATGTAGAGGTCACATCTGTATTTATCGTGTCATTACACGAAGCTTTGTGACGATAGAGGCTAGTGAAGGAAAAACTTCGACACGAACATAGCTGTTGTAGAAGGAGTGAAATGTGCTGAGAAGAAGCATTTAACAGCGCTTGTAGCGCTTTTCTAACAGTTTACTGGACACGTGTCTAATAGCGCTTTTACCGCTTTCCTTATAAAAATTCAAAAATTGTCCTTGCGAAAGAAACGCTGGCGTAACAATAGTTTAATATTTTTTAATTGACACTTCCTTGGTGATGCTTTTTGATGCGTAGAGTTGCTCCTCTTTAACCTTACCCTTTCGACAACTTTCTTTGGTATTCGGCCAAATATTGCGGAATTAGTCGGTCGAATACCGAATATCTAATCATGGGCAAATATCCCATATATAAAAAACTAGCGGCCCTGTACGTGCTTCACTACGTATAAAGTGAAATATTAAAAAAATATCACAAAAAATGTGATAAATGAAGAACCGTTCTACCGATTTTGTACAAACTTCACATAAACTGTCTACTAAATAGTCCGAACAAAGACTAAACATTTAGCTTGGATAGGTGAGCCCGTTCTTGGGTTATGAAATTACAACGAAAAGTGGCATTGATTTTTATATAAATACTTAAATAATATATTTTAAAAACAAGCATAATAATAATGAATACGTAAAATTTATCAAAGATAAGTTTATGAATGAAAACAATTTTTTCAGCGTTTCTTGATACCGATTACCGTGTTAGTCAGGGCTTCTTTGAAGAATAGGCCAACTGCTGCTTTGCCAGGCAGGTCATAAAAGGCGACCAATTGGCTATGCGAGTCATTATCATCGTGACTACTAGATGGTAGAGTTCTGCATTGTCTCCCCCGTGTCTGATACCAAAGCCTTACCTATTCCTGCCGCAATAGCGAAATAGCGTCAGTGCTTGACACTGTCGTGCTCTAGTTTGGAGAGTAAGGTAGCCGGTAAACTTATGCATGTGGGATTAAATCTCGCCACAAGATAGCAACGCACCATTAACATATTTGGTGCCTATAGGCCTCCTCGTTGGTCGAGTGGTTAGCGACCCTGACTACGCAATCGACGGGGCTGGGGTTCGATCCCCGACGGGGACAAGCATTTGTGTGATGAACATAAATGTTTGTTTTTTGAACATAAATTTCCGGGTTTGGGTGTTTATTAAATATATTCCAGTATTTAAATGTGTATTTCTATGTATTAGTATCGTTGACTAACACCCATAACACAAGCAAGTAATTTGCTAACTTTGGGGTTAGATCAGTAAGTGTAATTTGTCCCGTGAATATTTATTATTATTATTACAGGCGATGGTTGACTCTTTCCACCAGGAGACCCATCTGCTTGTTTGATATCTTATGATATAAAAAAGGATTATTCTTTGCGACTATCAGATAGAAAACATTTTCTGCAATACAATACAGCAAGACTAATAGTTGCTGTATGTAACTAATAGGTGAACAGCATCGACCTACCATTACATCTTAGTAGGTCGATGGTGAGTAGATAAAATTATCGCCGAATATTCGGCATCTCGGCCAAGAACCTGGCTGAATATTCGGTATTCGGTAAAATCACTATTCGTGGCATCTCTTTTGAATATTTCAAGAAAACACGTTACTTATAACCGCTTAACATTAATCAGTCAGTCAGGATTTGTTCCATTTATAGGTACAGATTACTTACGATGAGTTAGCCTCTGGTATGATGTCATCGGCGACAACGTATATCATTGCGCCCGCGGCGAAGGCCAACGCGTACGGCAACGCCGGCTGGGCAGCTGCTACCGCGACTGCGCCTAGAACACCGAACACCGGTTCCACCATGCCAGACAGTTGGCCGTACCTGGGGACAAAAAATATCACTTGAGTCATCCAATTACTTTTTGAAGTAAAATTTTTTTTGCCGCGTCTCAGATAAAAAAAAATAAAGACAGAGCGCCTGGAACATTCTATTGAAGTCCTAAAACTTAGCTGAGCTGTGTTGATAAATACGACAATCATGGACATACTTGCACTCAAAACCATGCTGATCCTGTCAGTGCATATCAATTATCAAGGCGTCATATAGCAAACTTAGACATGAATCAAATAGTGGCGTCACTATCACATGGTATCCTCTATCTTTATTTTCTTTTGTCTGAGAGCCACGTTGAGCGATTTTTGGCGTGCGTCAGATTCATGGGTGTATTTTTTAGAATAGGTTAATTTTATTGTAGATATTTGGTACCTTCTGTGTAACTTTACGTACCTCTTTTGAAAATCTATGTACCTCTACGCATACTGAAATATTTAAAAAAATAGGTACACCTGCCATCCTGACGTCAGGATGGCGGGTGTACCTATTTTTCCTATTTTTTATACCTACCTATTTTTCCGGGAAACCAATGGGTGTACCGTAATATATTTATTATATGGATTTGGTACCTCGTGTGTACCTGCAGAAACATCTACCACTTTTCGATAAGGGAAAGAACTTATTTTAGAAAAAGTATTATTAAATAAACAGCATATTTTAATTTAATTAATTTTAGTATTTTAATCAGCTTCCAGTAAGCAGCGGTATCATATACCTACTATGTGAGTGTCATATATAACTGTGTACATAAATATTCAAAAATAGGTAATAAAAACCAATATGTACAGTCAGCGATAAAATATGCATACATTTTTGGTGTTTTACCAATCTCATCACCTTGTATTATACTAAACGAAACTGATATGCACAAAATTTACAGGTTTGCGTAACCGTTGACGCGCCACGGCGAGTAAAGCAAATTCATCCTATCGCGAGCCGTGGTGCGCCACAAACCCCTCGTGACCGAATGAATTTGGGTATGTTGTATTCAATTTGTTTGTTGTTTAGTTTTTGCCAGCGCAGCGTAAGGCATTATTCAAATTTTCAATATGTCGGCAGTCCCTATAACTGCCATGTTTTCTTATATTGTCGAATATTTTCAAACAAGCAGAATATTTTCCTGAAGGAAAAAGATAACCATTGGCTATATACAAGAAAGATCTTATTCGTGTGTTCATCAGTGTGGAAAGGATGAAATGCGAGTTTGTGCATTACTGCATGCATTTGTTTTCCGGCAATCTTGCCCCCAGCTTGTGTTCCAACACAATAATGACAAGCTAAAGAAGAAAAGTGATAGCAAATAAGGAAGTGGCACTGCACAAGCCACTGCAAAATTCTATCACCTAGCTGTCACAATGGAAATGGCGATAGCCAGTGCAACGCAAAAAAAGCATCGCGAACAGTTTTACATATTTTACATATACATAACTAAGCTGACCCGCGCAGATTTGCTTGCGAGTTGAAAAACATGTCTTGGATATAATCTTTAATACAAAATTTTATCACCTATTTCAACTCCTTAGGGGTACATTTTTGAAAAAAATTGTTCAGCGGTTCATTGGTTTAGGGGTTTAGCAGTGAAAGCGTAACGTACAAGCAGCCACTTTTGCATTTAGAATTATACTAAATTATAATATTGGTATAGTACGGTGTAACCGTCACATACTGCAATTTATCATTTTTTACGATATACATTGTCCATAATTAATTTAATTAGAAAAATATTATTTTAATCTATACATATAATAAAATCGTAGGAAGTTCAAAACTGTACATTGAATATTTTTTTAAAAGAATACTTGAGGCGTGATCTACAATCGATATCGAAGCCAAACATATAGTTTTTAGAATTTTTGTCTGTTTGTCTGTATGTATGTCCGGGGTAAACTCAAAAAGTACTGCGTGTACTTCAAATTTTGCATGAATATTACTTATAGGTCGGGTCAACATATAGGCTACAAATTATCACGCTATCTCACCTACGGGGGAGGAGCTGTGCGGAGAAAAGAAGACCGCGCGGACGAAGTCGTGGGCAACAGCTAGTTAGTAAAATAAAATTTAGCTCGCATACAGCTATCAAGAGCTACACGTCCTCACAAATTATGTGTATCTTTAATATTATTAAATATATATAATATAATCAATAACCAATCTAATAATGTACTAATTAACAAGAACCTGTACAAGTATGGAATATGGATATGGATAATATAGTATTTGACGAGTAACTTTCTAAGTAGTACATTTCTGTAAAATAGCATGACATTTCCGTAGTTTGTTTATGAGCAAGATACAATAATCCTTCCGCCGCACCTGCGTGTATCGAAGATATCAGCGCTATTGCGCGAAGCTTTGTAGCGATAGACGCAGTGTGGCCACAACATAACAATAAGATTTTGTATTTTAGCCCATTACCCGAATTGCAATGCATTATTAACATGTATGGTTTCTATAGGCGATGGTACAATATTTATTGGTACCACATTTTTACATAAACTTTTACAACAGACAATATACAATATTTTTAGTTTACATATTGGTTGTAAAAATCTATATCTTATAATCAATTGCTTTTCGTTAGTCTTGCTAAAACTCGAGAACCGCTGAACCGATATGGCTAATTTTGGTTTTGAATTAATTTTTTGACGTCCAGGGAAGGTTTAAAAGGTGAGAAAATATAGAAAAAAAAATAAGAGTAGTTAAAAAGTCACAACAACGATTGCCGGGTCAGCTAGTTTAAAATAAAACTATAACTGAAAAAGGAAGAAGACAAAAACAAAAGTGAGTAATAAAATGTAATCTTAAACTATTATTTTATAAGTGACGTACGAGTCATTCCATATGAAATCGTCTGAAAAAAAATAAAATTGTTGCCGTCTCATTTTAGATTTTGGTGTAACTTTGAGAAACTCTTCTCTAGGGTCCCAAAGAACAAAATTTACACGAGTTTGATTTTTACAAGCGCTTGTTTTCGCCTATTTAAATAAAGACTTTTAAAAATCGATATTTTTAAGCCTTATCAACTTTTACTGTGAAATTTTTCTGTTTGAAGCTATCTGCATGATCAAGATGGAATTCACAGTGGGAAAGATAGTAGTAGTTTAAGGGTAATCGAAGATGATTGGCTCGGACGAGTCCTTTGAATATAAGCAGCATGCTGAAAATGAGTGTTTTTTAGTCATTTTTCGTGAATTTCATTCAACTCTAGCGTCGTAACTGTTGAGAATTAAAAACTCATGCTCCGCGGGAATTAAGTATTCATGTCATAGACAAAATTCAGCCACAAGTTGACTTGAGCTGCCCGCTCTTCATAGAAGAAAACTTTGCTCGAAGTTTTGAAATTTAAAAAAATTCCAATTTTCAGGTTATGAAACGATCGTGTTGACTGCGAGATAAAAATCTGATACTCACAAAATCAATTGTTCTTACCTTCATCTTTAAACGACTAATCACTTGTTTTGTTATTTTCATTTTCAGTGCATGTGCGAGCCGGTTTTTTACAGCAAAAATCTGGACGTTTTTACAAATGGATTAAAATTACTTACCACTTACTTTTATACCCCAAATATCCATAATTTTTTTGAAACTAGAAAAATTATTCATATTTATAATTGTTTCTGATGGTAAGTAATTTTAATCCATTTGTAAAAACGTCCAGATTTTTGCTGTAAAAAACCGGCTCGCACATGCACTGAAAATGAAAATAACAAAACAAGTGATTAGTCGTTTAAAGATGAAGGTAAGAACAATTGATTTTGTGAGTATCAGATTTTTATCTCGCAGTCAACACGATCGTTTCATAACCTGAAAATTGGAATTTTTTTTAAATTTCAAAACTTCGAGCAAAGTTTTCTTTTATGAAGAGCGGGCAGCTCAAGTTAACTTGTGGCTGAATTTTGTCTATGACATGAATACTTAATTCCCGCGGAGCATGAGTTTTTAATTCTCAACAGTTACGACGCTAGAGTTGAATGAAATTCACGAAAAATGACTAAAAAACACTCATTTTCAGCATGCTGCTTATATTCAAAGGACTCGTCCGAGCCAATCATCTTCGATTACCCTTAAACTACTATCTTTCCCACTGTGAATTCCATCTTGATCATGCAGATAGCTTCAAACAGAAAAATTTCACAGTAAAAGTTGATAAGGCTTAAAAATATCGATTTTTAAAAGTCTTTATTTAAATAGGCGAAAACAAGCGCTTGTAAAAATCAAACTCGTGTAAATTTTGTTCTTTGGGACCCTAGAGAAGAGTTTCTCAAAGTTACACCAAAATCTAAAATGAGTCGACTTTGCTAATTAGACGATTTCATATGGAATGACTCGTACGTGATACCAAAAGGATGCTCATATCAGCATACGCTAATTATAGCAATATTTGCCATAACACTGATTTTCAGTGAGTCCTCTATGATGCGCCCACGAGACGGTTAAAAAAGGAGGCTTGGTGCGTTAGTGTTTATATAATATAAAAAGTGTAAATCGGGATACAAAAAATATTTTTTGAGGATAAGTTTTAAATTCGATACAGGAAGTGAGAATCTAGTATACTTTTTTTCTTTTTTTTTAAAGATTTAATTGGAATAGGCGTTTGTCTTACATCGCACCTGGTGGAAAGTGTCGATGAATACGAAGGTGGTACACGCCCAACCAAAAGAAATCTATTCACTCTACTATTAAAGGTTCCAGGACTATATTTGTCCGGAAAAATCGACGCAGGCAGTTTGTTCCAAGTCTTGGCGACTCGAACCAAAAAAGAATTGTCAAACCGTTTTTTTGTTCGATTTTTTGGTATATCAACAACATACGGATGGAACTTCTGCCTGCGTCTAGTAGTCCGATAAAGGAATGGTGTGGACCCAATAAGTTCGAAAAGAGCTTTCGCACACTCACCAAAAGGCATCTTGTAAAAAACTAATAGGCTAGCGACCTTACGACGATGCTCAAGTGCTTGTAATTAAATACGGAGTGTTACGCTTTCACGGCTAAACTACTGAATCGATTTTGATGAAACTTGGCACGAAAACATGGAAAATTTTCATGGAAAATGTTAAAGAAGCGCACTGAGCTAAAAGTTGCGTGATTTACTTCTGCTTCAAGAATTAATAAATGTCCGGAAATAAGGGTTACGAGAATGTTAACCAAAAGAAGTACAAACTATGACGACGGGAAGAGGTTTTGGTCCTATTGCTAGCAATTTCTCATATCTAGTCTGGTGAATAAGTTCTGTCAGATAATAAAAATATTTGAATTTTGAATACTGGCTACAAAATTTAAAAAGTTTTAGGAAACTGAAAACGTACAATATTTTGAATCTTAATTATTTTTAAATATGGAGTGGATGCTTAAAGAAGACCGAGGTGTGGCTATCATGAAGCTGTATTGTATCTGGAGGCAACTTCTAATACCTTTTTGACACCAAATTTAAAATACTGCTGTCATCTTCTGAGGTCTTGCCCTCTCTTTCTAACACAGCTGAATAAAAAGAGATGACGAGACCTCATAGACAGAGATATAATGTAAATATTTGTTTCAATTTATTAATACGAGTGCTAGCTCCACCTATATTTAATGCTTCATGGTGGTTATTGCGTTGCATCGGCACTGTTACACGCTAAATTAGACTTTCGAACAATTGAAAATTTTGAATATAAATAAGCGATTCGTTTATCGCTATACCAAACAACATAATTATAATGCAATTGTGGAAGGCAGAAAAAGAAGTAGTCATCCTCGCAATATTCAGACTCCAGTAGTGATGAGAGTTGTGAAAACGCGAACTCAACGATATCCCTTTACGTAAGCAAAAACTGTTGGCCCTTCAAATGGGGTTAAACGGAACCGCGGTAAAGACTGTGTTGAATGAAGACTCAAGGCTTCGAGCCTTGAAGAAAGACAGGTTTAGATGCGCGTTTAATGGACCTGAGACTGAAGAGATTCCGCGTTTTGTTGAAGCGGGAAAAAACGCTGTGAAATTCTTTTTCGGATGAAAAACGGTTACCGAGGAGGAAAGTTGTAATAAACAAAATGATAAGGTGCAAGGGCAGCAGCGAAAAAGCGAGCAGCCGCATCCTGCCTTTCCAGCAACACCATTTTCCATCGTCACTGATGGTTTGGCTGGGAGCCTCATATTCGAGCTTAACTGGAGTATATTTTTGAGAAAAAGGCGTAAAGGAATGCAATCGTTCCTGCAAAATACAGTCCTCACAAACCTTGTGGAAACCTTTTCTCATACCATGTTAAATACACACCAGGTGATTTAACATGGCAAAATTAGCCTTAAAATGTATAAGACCCACTTGCACCAAACTACTTATGACTTTTAAAAAGTATTTAAATAGTTGGTGCACGCAAATCCTTAGGTTTAGCTAGCAAACACTATCTTGGCCTGAAACACACAACTAATCCAGCCTTACAAGATAGAACTCCCATAAGTGTTCCTTTCATTATAATAGCAATACATTTTAAAACATATTGTGAATGGTAAAAGAACAAATCGACATAAAAATTTAGCATATTTGACGGGATAGAGCGAGGTAGCGCTGAATGGGGCTCTGCGCAGTGGCGAAAGAGGCTAACGAATTGTTTTGGTGAAAGTGCGGATCGGTGCCGCGACCACATTCCTACGAACTGGTCGAGGAGCCGCCGCGGTGGGAAACACCATCGCCAGCCACCGAGCACATCCATACCAGCTTCTGACAAACACTTATTGGCGTTTTAGCTTGTCATACTGAAATTGTTGATATTAGAGTACAATTTGTCGGACTAGAAAATAAATGCGTATTTCAAATTAATTTTAGGTTATTCAATGTAAATATTCTAGTTTTAAGCCAAATTTAAAAAGCGATTCGGTTTGGGGACAGGTATCAATTTTCACTATGTACTTACTTACCTATTAAGTTTTCGAGCTCAAAAAGAGTCTCAGTTGAAATGCGATCTAAGATACGTTATGGAATAAGGGTATTTTGTAATAACACTATTCCCTGGTACTGATGTACTAACCCTTAGGATTTTTAACATTAGTCTAAACCGACTTCCCAAAAAGGAGATTCTTAAATCAGCTGGTTTTTATGTTTGCTTTACCTCACAACTCTGGTCATTTATGAACAGATTTGGAAAATATTTTTTTGTACAAACTTTGTATTTATACTTACCGTGTGATCTCATTTTAATTTAGTGAAGATCTGATATAGGGTTCCAGACTTACAGGAAATTGAAAGCCAGTTTAATGCGTTTAAATTAGTATGTTATCAATCGTGACGGTCATAATTGTCACAGACTGAAAATAACAGTGCTATAAGAATACTATTTTCTCTATACTTGTTATCACATTATTATCGTTTTTTTTAAATTATGAGTTAACTCTTAAAACTTGTAGTGTCGGAAAAATGAGCGTTGAGCTCCACACATCGAAGTGTATAAAGTTTTGCACAACACACCCTTTTCCGTCCGTCGGGATTACCGATTATCATACAAAATTAGTTGGACATATCCCAGAAATTATACAACATATCTCATTAAGACTTATAGCCGCCGTACTGACGATACGACAATGTGTTTTGTCTTAAACTGTGATAGTCAAATTGTCACAGCCAAAAATATAAAATACATTAAAATTCACATCGCCCTCTGCAAAGGCTTAATTGAAAAGAAAAGATGCCAAGAGACCAAGAGTGTGTCGGACTAAACGCAATAAGGGGTTCCGCAGTCAGGACGAAAGTTCACCATTTGAATCGAAGAGAGATTATCTCAGAAACTCTGGCAGAGTATGGCATTAAGTTCGCTGTCTGTACTTTTTATTTTAGTACAATAAATATCACGAAATAAATCATAATTAATTTGAATCAGGTCAAACCAAACTTTTATATAAAATGTTTTTGAAATATAATTACCCAATTCGTCGTCTACACTTAATGAGAGTCTCCTGGTCATTAAATTATAATTATTATCTATATGTATAGATTAACTGGATATTTTTAATATTATAAACGATCCGATTATGTTGTTCGTTTTGACCTACATTGTCGACGCTTTAAATTAGATTAAAATGTTCGTTAAGTCGAAATGTCCAGAACCAAATATAACAATAATAATATGGGTGGACAAACTACACAAATTGATCTAATTTCAAAATAAGCAAATCATTTGCTTGTGATATAAGGTTTTAGTCAAGGATATTAATGCATACCAAAAACACGTAAAAATACTGAAATTAAATATGTTATATGTCTCTGAATGGGGTCGTCAAAACCTGGTCACTTTTAACCCCAAGAAGACACAGCGTGTTCACCGAAAAAAAGACACTCTTTGTCTTATCACCTCGATTTGGGGATACTCTCCTGACAGCCTGTCGGAATACTGGGAGTCGACATATCGAATTACGTTCAGTTTCGCGGTCATTTGGAAGGCAAGGCTAAACTAGCCTCTAAAAAGCTCGGTGTGCTCAGCAGAGCGAGACAGTACTTTTTGCCGGCCCATCGCCTTCAACTTTATAAGGCATAGATTCGGCCTCACATGGAGTACTGTTCTCATCTCTGGGCCGAAGCTCCCCAGTACCAGCTTCTTCCTGTTGATCGCATCGCAAAGCGGTTCGAATCGTTGACGACCGGGCTATTTCGAAACAGCTTGACTCTTTGGCATTACGCAAAGATGTAGGTTCACTCTGCGTCTTTTATCATATTTATCATGGGGAGTGTTCCGACGAGTTGTTTGGATTAATTTCTGCCGCCGAATCCCACCATCGGACATCGCGTCAAAATTTGAAGTTCCATCCTCACCATCTCGATGTCTGGAAATCCACAACTGTGCGTTTCTCCCGACACTTTTTGCTCCGCACTACTCTGTTGTGGAATCAATTACCGACAGGGGTATTTCCGAACGGATACGACATAGGGACCTTCAAGAAAGAACTTACTCATTCTTAAACGGCCGGCAACGCAACTGCAAGACCTCTGGTATTGCAGATGTCCATGGGCGGCGGTGATCATTTACCATCAGGTGCACCTCTTTGCTCTTTGCTCGTTTGCCCCCTATTCTATAAAAAAATACAAACAATTATGCTCATCACACAAATATCAGCCCCAGTCGGAAATCGAACCTGAGCTCCCACCAGATTTAAAGGGACGGGAACACAAGGGAAGTATAGCCTCCCAAACGAAAAAAGAATATTTAAAATCAGTTCATAGATAACTGAGTTGTGAGGTAACAAACATGAAAAAAACATACAGTCGAATTGATTAGCTACTCCTCTTGGGCAGTCGGTCGAAAATTTGCTCAAATAAAATAAACACATATACCAATAACTTTATATACATGTAGTATGTTTGTGATTGTACATATTCGACATTCGTATTAGGCTTCTAAACTTTTAAACAATGCTTTTGACGATCGGACATGTAGACCGTGGTGGACGTGTGGTGGACGAACAAACTTTTTTTTGATTAATAACAAGCAGAATTTTTGTAAACAGCTTCGTTTCGACGAGACAACCATCTTTTCTATCTTCGAAAATTCTCGAATCGGGTAACTAATAAAGATAGATAAAAAATAAAAGTTTAGAGTGCCGGTCTAAGAAAAGTTTCCACTTTACGTGTAGGACAAAGTTACCTTTGAATTACAATAATAATTAACAAGCTGTTGTGAAAAAATCAGGTTGTATTTAAATCCACTATTAATATCAATTTAAAAATCATAATTCCGAAATTTTAGAGTGGAGGACTCGTCAGAAAAACCATCGAATGCGTAGGACAAAAGTTTCATCGTGTTTTTTATAATACGAGTATAATCAAACGATTAAAGTCGAAAAATAACTATTGTTAGTAATAAATATTTTTCCTTCACCGAATCTTATCGACTCATGTGACCGAATCAAAAATTTCATAACCTCATAACTTTATTAGTTATCCGATACGACATTTTTCGAAAATAGAAAAGATGGTTGTCTTGTTATTAATAAAAAAAAGTTTGTTCGTGGGACCACGCTCTATATGTGTACTTATATATGTATATATAAGTTAAATTGAAAGGTGTTTGGAAAGTTTTAGCGTTGTGTAAGGATATTATAAATAGTCGGCACATACACAACTTTTAATTTATGTTAGGTAACCATGAATCGGTGTGACATCTAGGCGGAATATAAAGGGGAACTAGTTCGGACGGCGAAGCGGGCGGGTGCGCACGTGATGCTATGTTGTGGCCAGGGTTACCAACTGTTTACTACATATTTTTGGTGATAAAAATGGGTGTGTTTACGTTTAATGTTAATATGAAAAATCAGCATGCTGGTTTCTAAGCATGCCAATGTGGACAGAAAGTCAACAAGAGCTCCGATTCATCGCTTTGTCGGCTGGTGAATTTGGCGGTGAAATCCAATCGTCGCAATTTGTCTTTCTTAAAGACATTTATTGGTTATTCTGAAAACCAGTACTGACAATTTTATGCACTCATTGGAGGTATGGTGGTGGTATTGACACCACCATCAGAACCCTGGCTCTATTTTTTTCAAATAGCATTATTTTTTGTCCGTTTCTCGAATTCTCCCGATGCACGCTAGCCGATTAGTGTCTTCAGTAGATTTGGAGGCTAACAGTCCCTGTGGTATATACAAATATTTAAAGATATACGGTGTGTAAAAAAAAACCTGTCCGATCGTCAAAGGCATTCTTTGGTAGCTTAATACAAACATAACTGTGACATTATTTTATGGATATTAATATATAAATTTTCAAAATATTTGCTTGATTTAAGAGGAAGTTGCTCAATTTTAGTACTAAAATGAGGCACTTTAAACTACGATATTTTTTTATTTTAATAAAAATAATTATTTTATTATTTTTTTGACAATGCCAGTGACCTACCTATATACCTCTTTCGGATCGGACAGGGTTTTCTTTACACCCTGTATATAATATAATACTTAATACTTTTGTTTTCGGGGTAAATATATTTTTAACATTGGTACAGCGTCTTTCTTCTTTTCTCATCTTTTGACTACAAACAACGCAAGCATGTCAGCCTTTACGCGTACTGTAGCCGAATAGCGTTTTTTTAAAAGCGCTATAAAATATAAAACATTTTAATTTGAGCTTGAAATTAGTTTTTACATTTGACGTTTTGAATTCCCTTGCAAACTAGCCTCTAGAGCAATGTTTTCCATTAAGTGATACGCGTACACCTGGAAGTGGGTGCGGTTACACAAAAGGTACGCAAAAATCAAACATCTATCGCTGAAATATATTTTGTGTCCCATTCTGCTTGGGAACCTCTTGCTGTGCTGAAATGCAGTAAACTGCCTGTTACGAATTGCCTGATTGGGATGTAGGTAGTCTTTTCTTCATATGGGGCCTCCGTTGTCAAATCGTAGGTAGGTAACAACATATTACATCATATCACGCTTTGTATTACAATATTAGATATATTTATTTAAGTATTTGAAAGTCTGTATATATTTATAAGTATTTGTGTAAGTTTGAGTTATGTGTATGTATTATAAATTTTAATATCGATGTAAATATATTATGTTATGTATAGTGTATGAAATATATTTCGGGATTTGCTTAGTTCTACATAATATGTCCTTACATTTCAGAGGCACCGCATTCCAATTTCATGTAGTCATAGGGGTTACTGGAGTAGAATGCCACTAGGCATTAAGTCCGCCTTTTGTACAAACTTATTATATGTACAATAAAGTTAAATAAATAAGGAAACAACCAATGTATTTTTTTCTAGTTTTCCATGTAAAATAAAATATGACAAGTTCCTAATAAAATAAAATATAATTCGTCCGAAGTACAATGCCGGTTACGAAGCCTTATGTTAGTCACGTATTTGAACAATCGTCACAACAATTTATTTTTTAATTTCCTTCCTATGATATATGTAATATAATATATATTTTATTACGCGTATTAAGTTGATTAAATAATAGCCCCAATTCTGTTCCGCTAAATTAATTTTAAGTTACCTTTCTCTCAAAAAAAAAGACATAGTACAAAGAACCGGAAAATATTCCAAAAAAAACGACTTAGCTTTCATTAATTTTAAAGGACTAAATATTTTCCCTTTTTCTTGGGCCTTGACGTAGAGAGAGAGAGAGAGAGAGAGAGAGAGGAAGATAGTAAAAGCTTGAATTAAGTTTTCACGACGAAATGCTACATAAAAACTTATAACTACTAAATAAGATGCATATCTCTACGTAATGCCAAAGAATCCAGCCGATCAGACATAGTCCTGTTATTGAAGATTCGAGTCGCTCTACTTTGAATGCGGTCAAAAAGAAGGAGCTGGAACTGAGGAGCCCCCGCCCATAAGTGAGACCAGTACTCCATATGAGGCCGGATTTGCGCCTTATAAAGTAGTAAGCGATGGGCCGGCGTGAAGTACTGCTTGGCTCTGCTGAGAACACCCAGCTTTTTGAGGCTAATTTGGCTTTGCTTTCCAAGTGACCACGGAACTGAATGTTGCTCGATATGTCAACTCCGAGAATTTCAAGACTGGCTGTGGCTGTTAGGAAAGTATTTTCGAAGCGAACAGATACGACAAAGGGAGATTTCTTAAATTTTACGTGTAGGACAAAGTTACCCTTGAGTTACAATAATAATAATTAACAAGCTGTTGTGAGAAAATCAGGTTGTTTTTAAATCCACTAATATCAATTTAAAAACCTCATAATTCCGAAATTTTAGAGTGAAGGGCTCGTCAGAAAAACCATCGAATGCGTAGGACAAAAGTTTCATTGTGTTTTTTATAATACGAGTATAATCAAACGATTAAAGTCGAAAAATAACTATTGTTATCAATAAATATTTTTCCTTCAACGAATTAAAAATTTCAAAACCTCGTAACTTTATTAGTTACCCGATTCGAGATTTTTCGAAAATAGAAAAGATGGATGTCTCTTCAAGGCAAAGCTGTTTAGAAAAATTTAGCTCGTTATTAATAAAAAAACGTTTGTTCGTGGGACAGAACAGATTCAGACAACAGAATAGCCCCAATTCTGTTGCGCTAAATTAATTTTAAGTTACCTTTCCCTCAAAAAAAAAGACATAGTACAAAGAACCGGAACATATTCCAAAAAAACGACTTGATTTTCACTAATTTTAAAGGATTAAATATTTTCCCTTTTTCTTGTGATTTGACGTAGAGAGAGAGAGAGCAAAAGGAAGATAGGAAAGAAGTTTTCACGACGAAATGCTACATAAAAACTTATATCTACTTAATAAATGTCACAAATAGGTTGTCTAATTTATATAGGAATTGATGATACGTCTATAGCACTTTATAAAGTCCTTTAAAAAAATTAATACTGTCATACACATATTCCCAAAAAATTAGCCAAATAGTTCACTCACGATTTGCCAACTGTATTAAGTTCCATAATATACCAACTGTACGAGGTGAATTAAAAAAAATCTTAGAAATGACGTACACCGTCGCTTTAGTGGTATTTTGACAATTATTTGAAAGTGTCAATGTTAAGTGTAACATTTATGCAAACTTTCACTTGTTTCCATTGTTTCAATAAAATATATAAATCGGTTTGTGCGTTGAGTTGCGAAAACTACAGAGATATGGATAAAAGTGAGCTATATGCTGTAATAAAGTACCTGTGCCTGAAAAAATTACTACAAAGACATTTTTCTGGACATTCAGCAGACGTTAGGAGATAGTGCTTTACCCTATTCCACGGTCGTTTACTGGGTTACTAAATTTAAACGAGGCAGATCGCGCTGTAAAGATGACATTTCCCCGTGTTGGTTCCGGGCTCCTTTGAAGAATAGACCAACTGCCGTTCTGCCAGGCATGTCGTAAAAGGCGACCGATTGGCTATGCAAGTCACTAACATCGTGGCTACTAGATGGTAGAGTTCTGCATTGGCTCGCCTGGGTCTGGTACCACCGCCTTACCTATTCCTGCCGCAATAGCGTCAGTGTTTGTTACTGTCGTGTTCCGGTTTGGAGGGTAAGGTAGCCGGTAAACTTATGCATGTGGCATTAGACCTCGCCACAAGATAGCAATGCACCATTAACACCTTTGGTGTCTATAGGCGATGGTTTACTCTTTCCATCAGGAGACCCATCTGCTTGTTTGCTATCTTATGACATATAAAAAAAAATTGTTTCGGACGGCATTCCTTTGCAGCAGAAAATTAAGAAAAAAAAAACTGAGAACTTACTTGTGCAAGACAGAGGAATGGCCATAAAACATTTAGTGGAGATGTTAAACATCTCATAAGTAGCATTAAATCCATTTTATCTGTTTCATTTGGTTTCAAAAAAGTATCGACGAGGTGGACACCACGTTAACGGAAACAAAGAACGACCTTTGGAAATATCGAACACGCAATATTGCTACTGCATGACGCTGATGATATTTGTCGCCATATTGTCACTATGGACGACACGTTTCACCCATAGTGACGATATAGCGATTAAATTCACCACCGTTTTGACCTTGAAACTAAAAAAAAGCGTGTCTTGGAATCGACCATCATCTCCGCCCATGAAGAAATTTCCTGTTAAACCTCCCGCTGGCAATATCATGGCCTCAGTATTCTGAGACAGTCAAGGAATATTTTTAATCATTATTTACAAAAGGGTAGACAATTACTGGACCCTATTTTGTAAGTTGGTCTTAAGTGCGTGGAACAATTAAAAAAAAATTTCGTAGAATATCAGTCGTGTTGTCTTATCACAATAACTCTCCTGCTGCAATAGGCAAAGCTGGCTTCGAAACCTTGACTAATCACCATATTCTCAGGACATAGCTGCTAGTGATTTTAGCTTATTTCCGAAACTGAAGGAGTTAATACGTGGAACTAAATTTGACAATGATGACGCAGTTATGGCAGCCGTAATGTTTTTTGAGAGTCGTGAAAATGATTTTAGAGAAGCGTTATTCTAAGAAGTATTAATTTAGAAGGAGATTATATAGATAATTTAAACATTTTTGTTTCATATTTATATTTTAACCGCCTCTATGGTCTAGTGGTCCAGCGTTGGCGTTGACCACATGAGGTTCTGGGTTCGATTCCCGGGTCGGGCACTTAAAAAAAAAGGGTTTTTTCAGTTTTCTGATAAACACAAAGTTGCCCGGGATTGGAAAGTGCCCGGCTTGCCAACTATCACATTTGTGGGATCAGGTTTCTTCGGCTAATCGTGGGTGCACTTGTTGCCTAGCCCTTCGGGGATACGGGCGTGAAGATATTTTTTTATATTTATATTGTTTTTATAGCGATTCCAAGAATCACTTCATTCACCGTCGTATATATCGACTAATTGGTTACATATCCAGTCTCGAACAAGGTATATTAAAAAGAATAAAAAACTAATTTAGAACGATTTACCCAACCCAGGATTAGAATCCATGATCTATCGGTGCCCTTAGGCTACAGACCACATTAACACTAATAGAGACGCCATTGGGAAGGGAAACTATCGCCGCGCATATGAGCAAACGCTCCTATCACTGTCAAAAATGTCATACATTTGTAGATATATTGCGAAAAAATAAAAATACACCATGTTGTACTGTTTTATCGTATCGAATGAAATGACAAGGTTTAACAATTACATTTGAAATGATTTTATTTTATCGGTAAGTAGTATAAGAATCAGGATTTTTCAAAAACAAAATCAAAATAAAAAAAATATTTTTGGAACAATTTCGAAACGATTGATAGCCCTAGCTATCGCATGCATTATTCAGCGGGCGGCGAAAGCAGCAATTTGCGACAATATCCACGGATTCGCGGAATTGTTCCACTGTTCCACCGCCGACAACACATAACAGGACGGCCGTCATTCAATATTGTTGAATTTAAATAAACTTGACGAAAAAATGTCTTGTTTGCTTAATTTTACCGAAATATTGCGATGTTATGTCAGTTTCTTGTGAGATATTCTTTAATCAACTTAGATAACTATACGAATATTATACGGATACGGATTTGGCATTTAAATCGTCGTGCTTATGGATAATATTAAAATGTTATAGTCCTGATTTTAGGGTTCCTTAACCAAAGGGAACAAGCGAAACCCTAGTAGGGCTTAGGTTTACGCTCCGCTGTCCGTTTGTCTGTCTGTCACCAGGCTTAGCCTAAGTTACTCCTTATTACCGTATATACCATAAAAGATAGACAGTCCCGTGGTTTCACCCGCATAGTTCTTGTTCATGTGAGATTTCCGAGATGAAAACTATCCTATATCCTTTCTCGGGTCTCAAACTATCTTTGTACCAAATTTCATTCAAATCGGTTCAGTGGTTTAGGCGTGAAGAAGAGACAAACAGACAGTTACTTTCTATTTAGGCTTCAATGTCTGTCCGTCTATCTGTCACCAGGCTGTATCTCATGAACCGTGATAGGTAGCTGGACAGTTGAAATTTTTACAGGTGATGTATTTCTGTTGCCACTATAACAACAAATACTTAAAACAAAATAAAGTAAATATTCCCATAAAACAAACGTGATTTTTCGCTGTTTTTATAGATAACTAGCTGTTGCCAGAGACTTCGTCCGCGCGGACTTCGTTTACTCTGCACAGCACCTACCCTGTAGGTGATAGCGTAATAATATGTAGTCTATATGTTGACCCGACCTGTCAGTAATATTCATGCAAAATTTGTTTACCCCGGACATACATACAGACAAACAGACAAAAATTCAAAAAACTATTACTATATATATTTTTGGCTTCGATATCGATTGTAGATCACGCCCCAAGTATTCTTTTAAAAAATATTCAATGTATAGTTTTGACTTTCCTACGATTTTGTTATATGTATAGATAGTACAGAACTCTTCATGCGGGAATCTGACTCATACTTGGCCGGTTTTTTGAAAATATTTGTGTTAGTCACGTGAATTTTTTTAATGCGTAAGATTTCATCATGCAAGTGTTGCCTGTAGATCGAAGTAAATTTGCTGATAATAACAATTATAAGTCTTTATTTCCAGATATGAATATCCATTTTGTTGATAAAAACACATGTACACTATCTTTGCGGCTAAAATCAATTCTCAATTTTTTTAAAGAGATTATATTACTTAGTCGATGGTCGAATTTCGGCCACCCATGATCGCTAGTACAAGTTAAATTTATGTAACACTAATTATTACCACAATTTGTAATTTGAACATTTGCGTAATATTATAGCGATTTACGTAATCGACGCTATCTCTTTTCAGTCTATACATTGTGGAAAATATTTGTATTGTATTGTGGAAAAAGTCTACTAATACTTTATCGTATACTAATACAAATACACCAATTACATTTTACTGCATAATACATTTCAAATACACCCATCAAAAAATTCTAAGTAACATGCACCACGTTATAAATATTTCAAACTAGCTTTTGCCCACGACTTCGTCCGCGCGGACTTCGTTTACTCCGCACAGCTCCTCCCCCGTAGGTGATAGCGTGATAATATGTAGCCTATATGTTGACCTGACCTATTAGTAATATTCATGCAAAATTTGAAGTAAATCCATGCAATACTTTCGCAGTTTACCCCGGACATACAGACAAACAGATACACAGACAAACATACAAAAATTCTAAAAACTATATTTTTGGCTTCAATATCGATTGTAGATCACGCCCCAAGTATTCTTTTAAAAAATATTCAATGTACAGTTTTGATTTTCCTACGATTTTATTATATGTATAGATTATACTGGTCAATTATTATTTATTTTCTTACCAGACGTAAGTAGGTATCGGGTTAGGTAGGTTGGTAGGCTGGTTAGTACAGTATGGCAAATTCGATTGTACTTTGTTTATTCATAAAATTAAAAACGAATGCATTTGGTTGAATTAAAATGTATATTCTTTGATATAATTAAAATTTGGTATTGAATTTTTTTGGTATTGAAGTTTTAACAAAATTGAATTGCAAGACATTCGAGCGACGTCAATTGACCACAGATGAATTCAAAGAGCTGTGAGTATATTGCAAGCAGGAAGAAACCAATCTGAGGCATCTTGCTATCTCTGTACGAACAGGAGTATTATTTGCCGTCTGTGGCAGTATTTTACTACTACAGGAAATCTCGCTGGCTAGGCCATGGAAAGAGTACAACCACTCAGAAAGACGTCAGTCGATGTTAACCAACTGAGAGATAAGTTTAAGGCTACAAAACTTAAGTAATGTTATTACCTGCGTTTGTAGCCTTAAATCCAAACCGTTTGAAATCGGCTGCGAGAGTACGGCCTACGAGCACGACGTTTAATCGGGGGCGACGGGAATCGTGTTCGTCGAAATGAATGGTTTAGGGAATACATAACATAGATCTAGGAGTAATGGGATAAAATTTTATTTTGCGATAGTCTCGATTCGGGTTTAGGCTTTATACCATACCCTTACCCTAGTCACGACAAAACTGAAAGGCTACAGTGCATTCAGGAATATCATCTATGCAGCAGATCAAAAGTTATGTAGGCAGGTATTACAAGAACAGACGAACTGTGCGAGTTTTTGTAAATGGAAACATGAAGGCTCAAAATTGCATTGAGGATATTCTTAGGCCTTATATTCATTTTTTTTACAACCCCTTGGCTCCGATTTCACATTAACACATGAGAATGCGAGTTTACATACAGCTTTACAGACTAAGGAGTACTTGGCAATGTTAAACATCCGGGTGTTGTCCTGGCCTGCACAATCGACAGACTTTAACCCCATCGAGCATTTATGGGATATGCTCCAGATACGTGTTGTAGATTGTAGAGGACTCGGACGATGTGACAACAACCCAAAACTTTAAGGATTTGGTTTATTGAAAGCGATTGCCGCAGGATAATATTTTTCTCCGTGTTGGTCCCGGGCTCCTTTGAAGAATAGGCCAACTGCCGTTCTGCCAGGCGGGCTGTAAAAGGCGACCGGTTGGCTATACGAGTCACTACCATCGTGGCTACTAAGTGGTATAGTTCTGCATTTTCTCGCCCGGGTCTGGTACCACCGCCTTATTTATTCCTGCCAGTTAGCAGCCTTATAGCGTCAGTGTTAGCACTGTCGTGTTCCGGTTTGGAGGGCAAGGTAGCCGGTAAACTTTTGCATATGGCATTAGACCTCGCCACAAGATAGCAACGCACCATTAACATCTTTGGTGTCTATAGGCGATGGTTGACTCTTTCCATCAGGATACCCATCTTTTTGTTTGCTATCTTATGATATAAAAAAAAATTACCAAAGTCATCAATTCTATGAATAATCGGGTTCGACAAGTTTTGAACAACGAGAGAAGGCCCCACTTTGTTTTAAATCATCCAATTCTGTAAGAATAAATTAATCTTGTTTTAAAAATTAAAGTTTCATTTTTACTACGCATGATACAAACACATAAATATTGTTTATTTACGTTATTAAAAAAATAGTAAAGTGCGTGTCGGGATACGCGCAATGTAGGGTTTCGAAGTTACTCATCTCAATAATGTGGACTAAGAAGAGGGCTTTTATAGTTTCATATTATGAAAATTTAACTCTAACAAAAATTAGCAGTTAAAAGCTTACTTTTTTACAAACGAGTCTCTTAATCGAAATAATGTTTTCACAAACCTACAATATTTTATAAAAACCCTATCCTACAAATACTCCACACAATGGGGAACGTGAGAAAAAACTAACATCGCCACTTTACATGTAGAGGTAAAATATTTTTCAGGTTTTTATTTTACCACTTTGTTGACGTAATAGGTATATTCGTGTCAAATTACAGTTCTCTTGTACTAAGGATCTCTGAGCTATCGTGCGGACGGACGGACAAAGCCAATCTATAAGAGATTCTAGTTTACTTCGAGATCCTAAAACAGAGTTGGTGGTTTTATATCCATGTAAAATAGTAAATACAATCCAAGACACTAAAATGTTGTCATAATGTAAAAAAACGTAAAATTAAAAAGAGTATAGACTATTATATAGATGTTTCTATTACTGTAACTACGCTCATGTTTCATATTGCATATCTTGGTGACGAGGACTGGGTAATAATCCACTACACAATGTTTGTGGATGTATAAAAATCTTGGCTACTGTCAAAATTTAAAGCCTTCCTATAAAACTCAATGATATTTGCAGTTATAATAACCGGATGATTGTTAAGGTAACAACAATCAAAGCATATTTATTGGCACTATATATCCGACCGACAGCAAAGCGTTGAATCAAAATATTTAAGCATTTAAATAAAATTGGTCTGTGATTACAATTAAGCTTTTAATCTGGAATGTGTGTTTCCCACGTACGAATAGGAAGTGAATACGAGTAGAACGTCATCGATCAAAAACAAGGCGATCAAGCAGTCTAGAATGGCATTCGAGAAGATTAGGCGCGGTAACGACGCAATATGCGGACCAAACCGGCCGCGATTGCGCAGAACAGCGCCACCAAGGCTGGCGGTTTCGCGGTCGGGCGACTTCTTCGGGGCCCGCGCTGCGGCGGTAGAGGTGGCCGCGGCAGTCGCCCCTTACGGCCGATCTACACTGAGACAACGATTGCTTACATAAATTGGTAACTTGTGCCGCCCGGTGATTGTATTAACTACAGTAAATTCAATACTAAAGATTATCGCGTTAACACTAACATTCCATTTGTTTTTAATTTTATATACAACTTTTAAAGTTGATTACCCATTAATTAATTTTTAATATTGTACTAATCGCTGATCTTAAGTCGCACATCGTGTCAAGAGAGTCTTTCCTTTTTTATGGCGCAAGCAATAAACTAAAGTATGTGCCAGTGGAAGTTAAGGATAAATAGTTAAATAACTTTTAAGTTGTGCTTAATACCTTGCCATTTGAAAGCGACCTGATTATTCATTCAAAATCGGAACATTCAAATAAATATAAGGAAAAAATAAACTAAGCTCAACATTATATTAAAATTATGGCAGGAATTTCGACACCGCAGCCTGGCGTAATTTCAGACTCAATCAAACATATCAAGATGTTAAACGCAAAATACGATAAATGCGTGCAAAAAAGTTTGATTTACCCAAAAATTCCAGTTAAAAAACTTTACTTGTTTCTAAGGAACAATTACTAAAATCGCCATGTAAAGCTAGAAAACTTGAGATTAGTGCCCAACTCTAAAATAGAAAGTCTTTTCTATTTCGGCATTGGGCATTGATCTAGAAGAATAGCGATCTAGTTTCTGCCACTGCACTGTTATTGCATAAATTCGTATTTTCTGTTTTCTTCTTAAAAAAATAAAATAAAAACAGGTGCTGCTAACGAGTACATCACTTGGTACCACTGCTTTAACGTAATGGACGTGACGATTTGGGAGTGAAATCATGTAGCGTTACCTTGTCCTCGAAATCATTCTAGATTTTGCCATGAACCTGTAAATCGGCAATTTCCTCCACGTCGATCAGAGTCTATTTTTAAGTTTTGACTACGACGTAATTTACCTTTAGATGATAGTTCTGAAGACAGGAGAGGTATTAGTTTATCACTCATCATATTCCATTAAGAGCTTGGGTTCATGCACTCATACAAATACGTCTTGTACTTTTAGAAAACGACTGAGCTGCTGGTATCGCAATGAGCAACGACCCTTTACTGCGATGACTTCCATGTACTTCGTTAAAAACAAGCGAATTCAGCATGAACACCAGCTGCTGGAGATCTAGCCTCTGCCATCGCAGTGTGTACCGACCCTTACTCTCTCGATTTAATTATTAAAGTATGAAGGCCGATCGCCCGAGGCGGGCAGCGGGCGGTGCGCTGCGACTGGTCGGACGGGTGCGCAAGAGCATGCAGACAGCGCGCCGCCGCGGTACATTGCGCCAGACTCGCCGGCACCACAGCGACACATCGCACAACACGCAACTAATTTCCAAATAGATGACTTTCTCGGCTACACTCATAATCAACTGATCAAATAGCCAAACGACCTTTCGAGCACGCGAAGTGCGCACTTCAATTCACATACATAGTAACTTGAACAAGCTTGAAGGCGCTGTATGAACAACGCTATTAAGTATTAACACATCATTTTTTTATATTACACGATAGCAAACAAGAAAATTTTCCCGGTGTTGATCCCTACTATCGTAATTACTTAGTGCTAGAATTCCCGGGTCTGATAGACCATCTGCCGTTCTGCCAGGCATTTCGTATGAGCCGAACGATTGGGTATGCGTGCCACTACAATCATGGCTATTAGGTGGTAGAGATCTGCATTGTCTCGCCTTGGTCTTATACCACCGCCTTATATTTACTTAAATTTTGATTGTTAATTTTCACTGAGAGAGTTATTTTTTTTTTAATATATCCAAAGCGTCCCTTGGAATGAAGAGAAATCATCGCCTATAAACACCAAAGGTGTTAATGGTGCGTTGCTATCTATGTGGTGGGTTGGTAATGCCACATGTATAAATTTACCCGCTAACTTACCCTTCAAACCGGGACACGACAGTAACAAGCATTGCACGCTTTTGAGGCAGGAATAGGTAACCCGGTTGTACCAAGACCCGAGCGAGATAATGTATATCTCTACCACTTCTGAGCCACCATGGTGGATGGAGCCCCCCCTCTGAAGAATAGACCATCTGCCATTCTGCCAGGAAGTACGTAATAGGAGAAAGATTGGTTATGCGAGTCACTACCATCGTGGCTACTAGGTGGTAGAGCTTTGAATTGTGTTACCCGGGTCTAGTACCATCGCTTTACCTTTTCCTGTCGCAATAGCGTCAGTGCTTCTCACTGTCGTGTTAAGGTTTGGAGTGTAAGATATCCGATAGAATTATGTATGTGGCATTAAGACTGACAGTAGGATAGCCACTCACAATTAACATCCTTATTGTCTCTAAGCGATGGTTGTCTCATTCCATCAGGAGAAGCTATCCGTACCGTAGTTCTGTTACTGTAATTAATCTAAGAAGTTTGGTATAGTGCTTAACCCGCGTCGCAATCATATCGAACCTAGCTGAACTTCAAAAACGTTACAAGATCTACCTATATAACAATACAGGCTCCTTTTGTCTTACGATCAGTCTTAACCTAGAAACTTGTAAAAATTTTTATTGAATAAAGTACTTCTGATTTCTGACTTCTAGTAGACAGGGTCGGCGTACCTACTCGCGAGTATAGCGAGTTGCAAAACTCTACCAACAACTAAACTATATCCTTATTCAACATCCGTCGACTTCAAATCAAATCTATCTAAACTTCAATAACTTTAGAAGATCTAGGTATATAACAACTAGCTGACCAGGGAAACGTTGTTTTGCTTAATATCTTTATAACAGTATTTCTGTACTACATAATGGATGTATTATACATATAAACCTTCCTTATAAATCACTCTATTTATTATAAAAAACCGCATCAAAATCCGTTGCGTAGTTATAAAGATCTAAGCGTATATAGAGACAGACAGCGGAAAGCGACTTTGATTTATATTATGTAATGGTACAGGTTTCATTTGTTTTACGATCTTAGTTAGCTACTCTTTAGTATTACGAGTCGCAAAAATCTACCATCAAGTAAACTAAATTGTTATTCAATAATTTGTCGACTTATTGACATGTGTATCTCATTGTATTTCTTTGCTTCTTACCAATGACGTTTCTGTTAATCATACTACCCACTTTAAATTTGTTATCTTCCGTTTACAAAGGAATTCCTAATCAAATAAATTTTAATTTACAGGTATTATTTTTTACTAAATAGCGTCATTCATTTGTGTTTAGTGCTTTTTTTTTTGTATGGCGTGTGTGCAAATTTGGATAATTTAAAATTTAATAATACTATTGATTGTGGGAGTTCCATGGCAATATCTAAATGAGTTTCATTTAATACGCCGGTTTATACAATAAAAAATCAAGACAAAGAAAAAACGTAATTTTAGTAGGCATATCCCCGAGTTTAAGAATTAAATAACATATACAGATAAAAGCAACGATTTCACAGTCATACGGTAATTGAATTGTCGTTAAAAACTTTAACGCTACCTCAATTTTTGTAAAAAATCATTCTATACATTCTAGGCACTTTTATCGAGTCAACAATTTTTAAGTTACTAGAGAATAAAGAACACCGCCATGCAGTCAGAAGATATCACACAAGAAATAAGATCCTAGAAAAAGTGGACCTAGGAAGCTTTTCTAACTATTTTACGGTGATGTCAGTATGTATGTCATCATATATGTGTCTGTATGTGGATGTCTCTCATAATTTTAAACGTCTTAAATGCTGTTTCAAAGATCGAAATCGATCATTGCTTTCAAAAGTTACAGCTTCCCAAATATTAAAATACTGTTATTTTCAACAAAACATCAGGTTTTAAAAATATCTTTTAGACTAATGTACTGATCGCTTTCAAAATCTATTCAGCTCTTCTCCTTAAAAGCGTAATTTGGATCAAAACCAGTTGACCCGTTCGGGAGTTACTAGTTCAGGAATAATTTTGAAGTGTTTTTTTTCACAAACCTTCGGGATTTTTTTAACCATTCGATTTTGTACCCAAGACAATATTTTAAAGCTACCTACCTAAAATGTTGTTTCTTTACACAACATTTAACGTAGGTTTTTATTTATATTTATATTAATTTTATATTTATATTATGATCTTTATCAAAATCGATCGTTGCGTTAAAAAAAAATTAAAAAGTGTCATTGTCAATAATCTTTAGATTTTTTGACTCGCTGAACTCAGAAATCTATGCACATTTTTATATGATTAGTATATGTTCGACTGCTTTGAGCTTAAACAACTTCAGTTTAGTGGGAAGCTTTAAGTATAAAGCCTTGTAAAACAATTTTAAGATTATTTACTTAACTTTACCCCGTGTTGGTCTGGTCTCTTTTTGAAGAATAAACCATCTGCCTGCCGTTCTACCGGGCAGTTCGTAAGAGACAAACGATCGTGGCTACTAGGTGGTAGAGTTCCACATTGCCTCACCCGGATCTGGTACCACGCCCATACCTATTTCTGTACCTCCTACCTCAATAGCGTCAGTGCTTGTCACCGTCGTGTTCCGATTTGGAGGTTAAAGGTAGCCGGTAAACTTGTGTATGTAACAATAAGACCTCGCTACAAAGATAACAACGCACCATTAACATGTTTGATGTCTATAGGCGATGATTGTTTCTTTCCATCAGAAGAGCCGTCTGCTTGTTTGCTATGTTATGTTACAAAAAAGCTTTCAGCTTTCAACTTATTTACAGTTTCGTTTTAGGTCACGCCTTTTCTTTTAAATATTTTCACTAGCAAGCGACACTACCACAGAATATTGAAGACTAACAGAAGTCAATGTACATACAAGTAATATTCGAGTGTGTGTGCGTTACATAGACACCTCTGACGGACACGACATCTCGGAATGGTTCGGGACAGTTAGTTCCACACCACTGCGAGATATCGCGTCCGTGAGAGGTGTCTAAGTGTGCTATGCTCGAATATTACTTATATAGAACATTACTTCTGTTAGTCTCTAGTATTGTGTGACAGTGCCGTGCAGCTTCGCTCGCTCATGGACGACATGCTATATTAACATGTCATCCATATAGTTTTTATACAAAATTTCATCCCCTATTATAGCCAATCAGAAGTTGATTTTTGAAAAAAAAGGTAGCATAAATTTGACCCCAGATTTTCAAATAGCTCCGTGTCGAATTTCATTAGAATCGGTTCAGCGGTTCAGCCAAAAAAGAGTAACAGAAAGACAGATAGACATTAGCATTTATTATTATACTAGCTGCAGCCTGCAGCCTACTGCATTGTAAAAGTTTTTGGCAAATCCCCGGGGATTACCTAATTTTTTCGAGATGAGAAGTAACCTACGTATGTGCTATTCCAGGTCATCATCCTGTGTGCTAAGTTTAATCTAAATCCGTTGAATAGTTTTGTGTGAATGAGTAACAAACATACATCCATCCAAACATCCAAACTTTCGCATTTATAATACTAGCTACAGCGTGCAGCCCGCTGTATTGTAAAAGTCTTAGTTTCCAGGTCTACATCTACATGTGTGCGAAATTTCATTGAAACCCGTTTAGTAGTTTTGGCGTAACTCAAAAACATCCATCTATCCAAACATCCATACTTTAGCATTTATAATAACAATTAGATTACTAGGGGCGTAACTACCACCGTATCTGCCGTATCAATTATACGGGGCCCCCAGGTACCGGGGCCCCGGGGTAACAGGGGTCCCCAACGAGTGTAAGCGAAAATTAATAAAAATTTGCCAATTTTTTTAATAATTTAAAAATCACTAAGTTATCATCAGCTGTAAATGATTTAATAAGTCAGTTTGCCGAAAAAAAGGCATAGAGAATGTATATTTAATTTTAAATGTTTCTAAAAATTTTGGAAAAGTAATAGATAACTATGATGAATAAATATTTCTTTTAACTTTATACAAACATTTTTTTTTCTTTTGTGAAAAAATCCTACCCTTAATAAGGCCCCCAAACAAATTTTTATACGGAACCCCGCCGAGGCACGCTACGCCACTGTACTAGCTCCACCGCGCAGCCCACAGCATTATAACAGTTTTTAGCGATTCCCGCGGGAACAACTCATTTCCCGGGATAAAAAGAAGCCTATGCGCTATTTCAGGTCATCATCTACGAATTGTGTGCCAAACATACAAATCCGTTCAGTAATCTTGACGTGATTGAGTAACAAAAAGCTATCCCATCCAACCATACATCCTAACATTCAAACATTTATAATAGTTATTAATATATAGATAATAGCATTGAGATGTTTACCATAGAACTTTATTTTTACTTACCTATACTTATATATGTAATAAATACTAAATAGACACGTTACGTGTATGAAGTTTTACCACGGATTAAATGGATACGCCTTTCAAGGCAATTTCTTAGTTTGTTAGTGTGGTTTCCTTTCCAATGGCGTGTTTATTAATATTCATGTGGTCTGTGAGTTTTACCAAGAGCTAACGATTAACAATAAAAAATTTCAGTCACTCAAAAATTTAATTCGAAAGTATATACTTAGCTAATATAACTTTGTGTTCATTCATATATTCTATTCATTTGACAAGTTGAAAAAAAAAGTATGAATTTAGCATAGCGCTCAATCGTGGCTACGTCACAATGAGTCATGGCGACGTGGGAACTAGCGTCGACCAGACACATTGTCTAGAACAATGGAAGCGAAGCCTAATTTGATTATGTCATAATAAACGAAAAAAAAAAAACTAAAGAACATATAAGCCTATCTCAGAACTGCTTCCTGTTTCCGTTAATAACAAAGTATGGGTGTATCGTGAGTCTAACTTGTTCAACTATTGCACCTCAATGACGAAACATAGTTACATTTTAAAAGCAATATAAATTGCCTCGTAATCCAAAGGTTCGTGAATTCTGCTGTACTAGTGAAGAACAGACCATCAGCCGTTCTGCCAGGCAGTTCCACGTCATTACCACGAATGAGTGATAACTCTTTATTGTGCACACACTTACAGTAACAATACATGCTTAGTACAAACAATTCATACAAACAATTCTCCCCGTGTTGATCCCGGACTGCTTCGAAGAATAGGCCAACTGCCGTTCTGCCAGGCAAGTCGTAAAAGGCGACTGAGTGGCTATGCGCGTCACTACCATCGTGACTACTAGGTAGAGTTCTGCATCGGCTCGACCGGGTCTGGTACCACCGCCTTGCCTATTCCTGCCGCAATAGCGTTAGTGCTGGTCGCTGTCGTGTTCCGGTTTGGAGGGTAAGGTAGCCGGTAAACTTATGCATGTGGCATTAGACCTCGCCACAAGATAGCAACGCACCATTAACATCTTTGGTGTCTATAGGCGATGGTTGACTCTTTCCATCAGGAGACCCATCTACTTGTTTGCTGCATATAAAAAAATATATTTATAGACTCATAGAGTCTCAAGAGCGATCTCTGCCAGACAACCTTTGTTCATAAGAACAACATTTTAAGGTAAGTAGGATATCCATTAAATATGTACTATTAAACTTACAATAACTTAAGACTGTACATATATGCTTCATCTATATGTAACAATTCTGCTCTCACACATAAACAAAACAAAAAGCATAACAATACACATACAGTAATATTAAAATTTTAAAAAATATACCAACGAAATGCACAGAAAAATGAACTTGAGAGAAATATATTAAATCTAATCTGTAAACAATTTAAATAATGCGTTTTAACTAATTTTTAAAAAAATATTTAACGATTTTACAAGTATAATGTTAGCAGGAAGTTTATTCCATAGCTTAACAGCCGAAACAGTAAAAGAGTGTTCATAAAAACGTGAATTATGCACAGCCATATGCAAGGAAAGATTTTCACTTGAACGCAGTTTCATACCATCACTTTCGAAAAATTCCTGAAACTTCCCGCTAAGTTGAGATATTTTAAGCCCAAAGGAGCAGAAACTATACCTAACGAATCTAAAACCTTCGTCACGGGTTTTAACACACCATTAAGATATTTAGTGTCTGTAGGCGATAGTTGCCTCTTCAGGAGAGCTATCTTATGATATAAAAAAAGACAATAATAACATTCTTACAACGTAAAAAGTAAAACCATCTGCAGCTGTGCGTGATATATCTCACGTGCATATACTAAGCGGACTGAAAAGCGACAGTCTCTATATTTTTATCAAGGAAATCTAATATTTTCTAAATTACGTGTTACGTTGTTTGTCTTTGAAACTACTGACCCGATTTTAATGATATTTTGTAGATATCTACTGTTTAGTCCAACTTAAAAGATAGAATAGCATTTTAACCCCGTACCCCAAATACCCCACCAAAATATTCATATAAATAAATGGCAAACCAACATTTACCGTGTCTGCTAATAATTTATTATATCCTAACTAGCTGCAGCATGCAGCCCGCTGCATTATAAAAGTTTTTCATGAATCCCGCGGGAAAAATTCGTTTTTCAGGGATTAAAATGTGCCAAATTTCATACAAATCCATTGAGTAGTTTTAGCGTGATTGAATAACAAACATCCATCCATCCATCCAAACATTCAAACTGTTGCATTTATAATCTATACATATAATAAAGTCGTAGGAAAGTCAAAACTGTACATTGAATATTTTTTTTAAAAGAACTTAGGGCTTGATCTACAATCGATATCGAAGCCAAAAATATAGTTTTTAGAATTTTTGTCTGTTTGTCTGTATGTATGTCCGGGGTAAGCTCAAAAAGTACTGCATGGATTTACTTCAAATTTTGCAAATGAATATTACTAACAGGTCGGGTCAACATATAGGCTACATATTATCACGCTATCACCTACGGGGGAGGTGGTGTGCGGAGTAAACGAAGTCCGCGCGGACGAAGTCGCAGGCAACAGCTAGTATTAATACACAACGTGTAATAAAAAGCGCGCACACTATGAATCACGTCAATTAATATTTTCAAATTAAATCATAAATTCGGCACTGAAAATCTTTTTTCATGATTTCAAACATTGCTTTTTTATTAATTCATTTCTCCTAAGTATGGCTTAAAGTATGTTTTTTTAATGATTTTTGATTAAATGTATGAAAATTTATAAAGATTAAGATTTTAATATTTTAGACGCCTTAAGCCAATCTTTTTCTTTATCTCAACTTTTTATGTAAGATTTCTATAATTTTTAGTTTTAATTTATTGATTTATAAAAAGCTATAACATATGTTAAAAATGGTTGTAATGGATTCAGCAGCTGTTTTTCAACCAACTACTTCTCGCTCTTACATATAATTCTGTGACAGGTAGATGATATGTTTATTTCGCAAACGGAGCAACAAACAATAGCCAGTTAACAAACAAACAAGTCGTATTTCATCAGCTTAAAGACGCGTCAAAGCCCCTCTAAAGTGTAAAAAAAATCAATCCAAACGTATAAAAAGTACTTAACAACGACAAGTTACGGTACAGATGTATACAGGTCATATCACTGGATAAGGAAAATCTTACTTTGGCCACGCCAAAAAAACTTTATGTAGTCACGGCGTAATTAACACAAACCGTTATCTGCACATTAACAAAACATAATCGTTAGAAATTACAATATATAAAAGAAGTAAATAAAATATCGTTACGCCTATATTTTTACAGATACAGGCAGTGTGCAATTAGTATATCCACTATTACGGACGGCATTAGTTTCAATAATATGACATGTGGCTAATCTATCGATAAAATAGACACATATTCAGACCGACCGGACATTAAAAAAACATAGATCACACATCACATCATCACACCACTAGAAATTACCATATCCAAGTGAAAAATAAATAACATACCGTCACGTCTAAATCTCCGAAGAAACAGGTAGAGATGCAACTAGTGCAACCACGATTAACCAACGGCATTAGGTGCCATGATATGACAGGTGGCTAATTTATCGATTAGTTAGGTGCAAATTTAGTCTCAGTCGCACATTAACAAAACTAGAAATCACGATATCAATGTGGAAATAAATTACATACCGTCACGTCTAAATCTCCGAAGAAACAGGTAGAGGTGCAACTAGTGCATCCACGATTAACCAATGGCATTAGGTTCCATGATATGACAGGTGGCTAATCTATCGATTAGTTAGGTGCAAATTTAGTATCGGTCGCACATTAACAAAACTAGACATCACGATGTCTACGTGGAAAATAAATAAAATACCGTCACATCTAAATCTCCGAAGAGACAGTTAGAGGTGCAACTAGTGTGTCCACGATTAACCAACGGCATTACGTTCCGTGATGGAACCTAAAGCTGTTGGTTAATCTATCGATAATTAAGGCGCATATTCGGCCCGCCCGGACATTAACAAAATATGTAATCATTAGAAATCATAATATCTATGTGGAAAATAAATAAAATACTCATATGCGCCTAAATAGGAGTGACGGTATTTTATTTTTACGCCTAGTTAGTATATTTACACTATTGCACCTCTATTGTCTCTGCAGAGACAGGTAGTTAACAAGTGTACCCACGATGGAAAAAAATTTTGAACCTGCGATAAATCGAATAATCAAGACTTAATCTTGCAAAAACTGTAATATCCTTTGAATAATCTGCTCACATTATTACGATATTTCTCTTAAAAAAACTTGAAAACATGAAGCTTTCGTTGCAAATCGAATACGTGCCTTTAATTGTGCGTTGCTATCTTTGTGGCGGGGTCTAATGCCACGTGCATAAGTTTACCAGCTACCTTACCTTCCAAACCGGAACACGACAGTGACAAGCACTGACGCTATTGCGGCAGGAATAGGTTAGGAGGTGGTACCACAACCGGGCGAGACAATGCAGAAGTCCTAGTAGCCACGATGGTAGTGTCTCGCATAGCTAATCGTTAGCCTCTTACGAACTACCTGGCAGAATAGCAATGTTCTATTATATACAGGAAGCACGAACCTGGGGCTTGTTTGGTAACTTGTTAATGTAATGAAATCCAGGGGTTATTCAGTTGAAGTATGATGTGAGTACATTAATCTAGGTCACTCAACTTGTACATATCTGTGGTTAGTATAGTTACAAAATACCAGGAAAATCGGGAAGTTAATTTGGGAATGATAAAGTCAATATATTTTGAGTGTTTTTTACTGCGACGTTTTCAAATCAAACATGTTAATTTTTAACCGTTTTTCAAAAATTATTAAAATTAACCTATGCTAGTACGCCCACTAGCATAGGTTAAACGTAGGTGCATGCAATTTTGTGTGGGTGTACTAGCATCAATTATCGCGAAAACCGTAGAGGCCCAAGATGCTAAATGTGGATTTACTCGAGCGTCGTGTAAAATCTAATCTAAATTAGATGATAGGAAAATAAAAGGTATATAATATAATGTTTTTCATTTCAAAGACGGGAAAAAATCTACCTACAGTTAAAAGAATGTATAAAATAGTGACATAGAAACACAGAAACGCATCAGATTAAGGTATAGTGAGTTGATTGCGAGCTAAAATAAAGAAAATCTGTGTGGAGTTGTGTCTGGAGTGGGTGGGTCGCAAGGTTGCAAAAAAAAACCTTGTATTTATATCCTCGAGTGCGTCTGAATTTTCTTTCATTTTGAAGGAAAGCTGAAGTTATTAGAGGCTCTATTTTTCTAATGCTCTAGACGCCTGGCCCTATACAATGGGTTTATATATTTTGGTGGAGAGCTTCAATAGTGCGCGAGGTATCTTAATCTGCCGCGCTCCAGTAAATTCCAAAATCACCTCTTTGGCTAACTATAATATATAAAAATCTCGTAATATAGGGTTTGTGGTCGCATTCCCCCAAAACGGCTCGACTGATTTTTTACTTGTATATTTGGTACATATGAGAATAGGTCGTGTAATAATATATTTTATCGCTAGGTGCGTAAGAGCGTGAATTCGATTTGCAAAGAAAGTTTTTCGATGTTTTCAAGTTTTTTCAAGAGCAATAACGTGAGCAGATTATTGGAAGGATATTATATTTAGTGCACCACAGAGCAAAAAAAAAATTGATAACGGTTTTTAAAACGAAGACAATCTTCGCATAGCATTTTATAAAAATAGGCGCCAGAGCTATTTTTCAGCACGAATACAACCATTGTAATGTGCCAAAATATTTTATATTATGCATTTTTCCAACAGAACATGTGGTCCTAAAGTGCAACACAGAGCCAGAATGACGAAAATATTGTTGTTAGATATTAAAAAATTATATTAAAAATTACAAAATCAGTTCACTTTAATAATTTTTTTTCACCAGAAAGTATTTCAATAGAAACTTAAAAGGAGGCATCGCGACAAACGGGAAAAAACTGATTTGCTAAATCACGTTTTTTTATATTGATTGTCAAATAACAATTTTACAAAAATTACACGACATACCTGAAGATATTATCTAAGGAATGTGCTTATCGATACATGATAGAATTTACTTGACTCGATCATATAAAATTCCGAAAACAGGCTAAAAAATCTCTAAAACAAATAATTTGTTAAAAATATTTCTAATCTTCCACACGATTTTTATATGGTAATATTTAGTTGTAAATACAAAAAAGAATGTGCTCAATTTTGGTTTTCAGCTGATATCCTATATTTATTTATCCGAAAATTAACACGTTTCTCAGCGGTTTCAGAACATACCGCGCCACCCATTTATAGAATTGACGCGCGTCGAAATACCTCACCTTAAGGTAATGCTCAATATATTGTTTTTTTTTTTCAGTCCGTGGTATGAACTCATTTATTTAGAAGAATTATTTTAAAAACACTATATAATCCTCGCGCGCAATCGTGTGCCGATCATATTTTGAACCTGCGGTAAATCGAATAATAAAGCAAAAACTGTATGTAGTATCCTTCGAATAAAAATAGTGACTAAAATTTTTTTGTCTTTTTTCTTTGGTTTGGTATCATTAAAATTTATAACCTCAAATTTTCACCCTCTGAGCCCCTAATGGCTGATTAAAAAAATAGCCGATGTTTCACCCTGAATCTTTAACTATTTCCATGCCAAATTTCATCAAAATTGTTAAAGTGGCTTAGTCGTGAAAGCGTAACAAACAAACTTTTGCATTTATAATATTAGTTAGGATTCTACTTATAATCGCCGCTTGGTGAAAAAAGGCGATATTAATTACTATAATATAGTATCTGTATGACCGAGCTTCGCCGAAAAAAAAACCATAATTATTTTACGGTAACTATGTTTTTTTTTTGTCAAATATATTTAAACACAAATCACATACATTGTTGAACTGGCCCCATTGAAGAATAAATAAATAGACCATTTGCCATTATGCTAGGCAATTCGTAAAAGGCGAACAATTTGCCATATGTGTCACCATCCATCGTGACTACTAGGTGGTATAGTACCGTAACATCTCGCCCGGATACATGGTACCGCCGCCTTACCTATTCCTTTCGCAATAATATCAATGTTTGTTATTACCGTGTACCGATTTAGCGTAAAAGGTAACAAATAAACTTATGCTTGTAGCGTTCCCAAGTAGCACGTTAAGCTGTATATAGGCTGCATTTAGGTTCATTTTTAAACTTAAAGCTGTATACGAAGCCGTACAAAGGCTGTAGAAGCGCTTCTACAGCCGATATAACACCAAAAAGGGCCTCAAGTTATACAGCTTATTGCGTTATATAGGCTACACAATAGCTATACAAGCTGTTATAAACTGTACAATGGCTGTTATTTGGTGTATAAAGAAACTATAACACTAAAAATACTCTCTTGTAACTGACTTGTACAGCTAAGAGTTAAATAGGCTGCACAATAGCTGTACAAGCTGGTATAGGCTGTACAAAGGCTGTTATTCGGTGTATAAAGAAACTATAATACTTAAGATACTCTCTTGTGCAGCTAAATGTTCTTAATAGGTGTTTGAAAATGATAAAAAGTAACTAATCTGTTTTTGATATTGTATAACATTATATCTGCAGACGCCATAATTAAAAATATATTAATAAACGATAAATTCTTGGACTTGGAGCAGTATTTGGAGTGTATTCAAAGTGCGAATTCTAAACGACTGTGAAGTCGTGTATGTTTTTCCTCAAAATATTCACGCGCTAACGAAATAATCGAGATAACACAAATAAAATCATTGCAAAATACGGTAAGTGTTTGTGTTTGAGGTTAGAATATACAAGTATTTATGGTACAATATTGTGTATAAAGGCATAATGATCATAATATAAGTTGCTTGTCAAGATATAGCTTTAGCTATTGCTAAATATATCTTTTATTTAACAATATATTTCTTTAATGTTGTTTTTAATACACAATAATGGCGGCGTTTTGTTATACAGCCTAAAGTGTATTTGGAGGGTGATATACTGCAAATAGCTGTACTGAATCTCTTTTTTGTTCTATTATACGGCTATTGGCTTTTAATTACCGTCCAAATACACTTTAGGCTGTACTAAGTCCCTATATAAATCTATTGTACAGTAATTGGCTTTTAATCACTTAATTTGTGTTTAGAGATGCGTACAAAAATTGAAAAACCCTAAATACAAAACATATGTTTGTCACTTGATTTCGCTATTGTGTTGTATTGACGTCGGTCGTTTGACTTTACAACTAAACCAACTTATTGTTAACTATAACTTATGAGACATGTATTTTAATCATGTTTTACTTTATTTTTCAGGGAAATATGCCTTATAAAATAAAAAAAATTGAGAGAAGCCAAAACCGTATTTGTATCGTACCCAGTTTGTGGGAGGATAAAGGTGAATTATAATGACCAAGAAAACAACTTGATATAACTAAGTTGATCAAGAACGAAAAATCAAGCCCTTTAAATATTGGTATCCTATCACAAAAATATTTTTAAGAAGAATACGTTATTTCGTGCTTGTGATTTAATATTATTAGTTCTTCAAAGAGAAACACATATTCTTTTGCCTGTAATTGTATCTAAGTATATAATATTTTTAAAACGATTGTAAGTATACATATATACAGGTTGTTGCAAAAGTGGTACAGTAAGCCGCAAGGGGGTGGCTCAGGGGGTCATTCTTAACAACTTTTGTTTAACGACTTTTGGAAATTCGCAAAAAAAAATATTGATTCTCCATAGATACTTTGTTGGTCACGTGACTTTTCACAATGGAAAAACAAAATTGTTTTTCGGGAATTTTCACAAATCGTTGAACAAAAGTTGTTCAAAATGACCCTCTGAGTCACCCCCTTTCGACTTACTATACCGCTTTTGTAAAACTCCGTATAGTAGCAAGTTAAAAATAAAAAAATACATATTTTCTCAGTGCAATGATTTTTATTTCTTTTTTAAATCTTTTTTATATATTCTTTGAAGAATAGACCAATTGCCTTTCGGCCAGGCAGGTCGTAAAAGACAACCGATGGGCTATGCGAGTCACTTCCATCGTGGTTACTAGGTGATAGAGCTCTGCATTGGCTCGACCGGGTTTGGTACCACCGCCTTATCTATTCCTGCTGCAAAGCGTTAGTGCTAGTCACTGTCATGTTCTGGTTTGGAGGGTAAGGTGGCCGGTGAAATTATGCATTGGGCATTAGACCTTGCCACAAGAGAGCAACGCACCATTAACATTTTTGCTGTCTGTAGGCGATGGTTGATTCTTTTCATCAGGAGACCGATCTGCTTGTTTGCTATCTTATGACATTAAAAAAAATCAGTTATTGTAAATTACCAACCAAGTAACCTTAATGAAGAAGATAAGCCTAAAAAATAATAAATCAGATAACCTACAATCACTTTTTAATGTTTTTGTTACGGAACCCTTTTCCTTGAACATTAATAAAAATGATGATTGTAGGTTTACCTGAATTAGTAATTTTTCAGCTTTATCTTCATCACGATTACTTGGTTGGTAATTTATAATATTTAAATATTCCTTTTCAATATTCCTCTTGATTTTTTCCACATGATATCAACTATGCAGACATAAAAACAGCAAACAACAATTTTCTCAGTAATACAGCCTTGAGCTGTACTATAGCTGTATATGCAGATTTTTTAACACCATTGGCTGCATAACAGTCTACAATTACGCCATAAATATTAGCTATAGAACGGAGATTGCATATCCCATTTTACAGAAACAAGCGTTGAGTGATACTATAATAACACTTAAAGCTGTAATAAATTCCCGTGCTAAACAAAATACAGCTAATGTACAGCTTTAAGGATTAAAATCAGCCTAATGAGTTACAAATTGCTTAAAGCTGTACAGTAGTGTATTAATATTCAGATATAACGCCTAAAGCTTACGCGGAACTCTAAGAAAGGCCTTGTACAGCATTAGGCTGTATATAAACTCATAAAGGTCTCTTATACCGATAAAAGCATCTTTTTACACCATTGTACGGCTGCAATAGAACTTTAAGTTCTATATGAGCTGCTTTATGGGTATTAAACATGCTTGATTGCTGCTTGGGTTACCATTCCATCACACGGATAGCAACGCACCATTAACATCTTTAATGTCTATAGGCGATGGTTTCTCTTTCTATCAGAAAAGCCATCTGTTTGTTTGCTATCTAATGACATATATAAAAAAATGTGAGCGTCACGTTATAATTTTTAAATAGTAATTATAATGCGATCTGCAAGGGTAAATTGCGCGTGTACAGGGTGGCGGGGTCGTCGCTCCGCGGCTCGCATTCCCGGCCTGCGCTCGGACAGCATTCCTACTCGCGCGCATTCCTGCCGCCGGGCCACTGCGCCACTTCATAAGAAAGGAAACCCGTGCGGATAAATACTGGACTAATCTATATAATCAGGAATTACTTTGCAGAAATGAACATACGTTAAGATTTTTTCCCATTTTGCTTCCGGTCCCCTATTAGGAACTAGAAGACGCATGTGACTATAATCATTTAAAATAAGATAAATATCATTACGCCTTTTTCCTTCCGTGCTGTAAAAAGTAAAGCAATATTAATTCTTCTCAATCTTACACCCCGTAGAATAACGGTTATAGGGAATTTCACATCACTAATTGGTAATTTGATCTATACGATAAAAAACACATTGACAAAGAACACACACACACACACACAAAGAACTGAAATACATACAAGAAGTTCACACACACACGAATGGTAATAAGGTCATAAGTGGACAGAAAGAACGGGGGAGGATATAGTCTCTATCTGATCAAACACAGTGTACAACGTCAAGCCGCATTTCTTTTATTACAGAGGTAACGGACAAACTGTGTGAACTCCTGGATAAATTCTCAATTATCATATTTACTCCGTTACAGAAAATATGTCAAAATCTACAATACCCAAAATATAGTTTCCCGTTAGAACATCCATGGGTCTATAAAATAGATTGTAGTTGTGGAAGGTCTTCCATCGGTCAGAGAAAAGTATCTACATATCCTGACAGGTTTTTTTTTTTTTTTTTTTTTTGGCATGGGCGTTAAGCAACTGCCAGTCCTGACAGGTTAAGGAGCATATCAAGGCGGTTCACACAACGACGTCAAGAAGTCAGCAATTGCTGATCATTTCCTGGAGTCGGTCCATTAGTCGGTCCATTAAAAAACCTATGTACCTAATTCAATCCAGTGATTACACTGGATTGAATTAGGTACATAGGTTTTTTAATAAAAGATAGTAAACAATCTAATCTGATGAAAAGAGGCAAACTTCTGATGGAAGATATTGCTATCCGTGTATCGAAGTGCTAATTTTTTTATATCATAACTAGCTGACCCGGCAAACGTTGTTTTGCCATACATATTAGGAATCCATAGCAGACAAACAACGTCACACGTAATTTATATAAGTATACGGGATTGTCCTTCCAGGACAATAAGGGCAGGGCAATAACACAATGGGTATTGAACTTTATATGGTGGTTAAGTATTCTTAAATTTTCTAATTTTCCGAGCAATTTTCTTTTATAAGAACCTTCTCCTGACAATTATTAAAAACACAACAAATTATGTGTGTGTGTATAGTAAATAAAACAGATGAACTGATAGAAAATAACAACCATAACAACCATCGCCTAGAGTTTACCGGCAACCATACAACAAGCACTGTCGTAATTGCGGGAGGAATAGGTAAGGCGGTGGTACCAGATCCGGGCGAGACGATGCAGAACTCTACCACCTAGTATTGTCTTTTGTATGTATTGTATTCAGCACTGGATTCTATGTACCAGACAATTTAAACTCTTGCTTCCGAATTCGGATGTTTGTGATTTACAAAGGCTTCTTTCGCTAGCTGCAGAATGTAATGGCTTTTTGTCGATAATACGAGTGACTACTACTGTATTATTTCTAGGTTGGTAGAGTTCCAAAACGTCTTGTCCGTTATGCATGTGACATCGCCATCCCGCTACACAGATATCAACAAACCATTACCAACTTTGGTATCTATCTAATGATATGAAACCCCTATGTTTAACATCGGGTCTTAAATCATCTCCATGCCTAATTTCATTATGTCGGTTCAGTGGGTAAAACCGTTAAAGTGTAACAGACAGACAACTTTAGGAGATACTGAAAACCAGTAAACTAAGTTATTTTCTTTTAATGGACTCAATTTACCACTCACTATTACTATCACCTTTTGCTCTTTCTTTTAGATAGATATAAATGTTTTTTTTAGCCTAAGCTTCGATTTATTTCTTTTTTTTTGTTTTTGTATGGTAAATGTCCATTAATAAATAATTTGTTATTCTTATTCTTACTTATAAGATTATTTATAATCTTAGTATATAATATAGTAAATTTAAAGACTTTAGGGGATACTGAAAACCAGTGTTGAGGTTCACCAAGCCTAAACAAAAAACTGAGTTATTTTCTTTTAATGGACTCAATTTACCACTCACTATTACTATCACCTTTTGCTCTTTCTTTTAGATAGACATAAATAAGTTTTTTTAGCCTAAGCTTCGATTTATTTCTTTTTTGTTTTTGTATGGTAAATGTCCATTAATAAATAATTTGTTATTCTTATTCTTACTTATAAGATTATTTATAATCTTAGTATATAATATAGTAAATTTAAAGACTTTAGGGGATACTGAAAACCAGTGTTGAGGTTCACCAAGCCTCAACAAATACTGAGTTATTTCCCTTTTAACGGACTCAATTTACCACTCACTATTACTATCACCTTTTGCTCATTATTTTAGATATATGTAAGTTTTTTTAGCATAAGCTTCGATTTACATCTTTTTTTTGTTTTTGTATGGTAAATGTCCATTAATAAATATTTTTTATTCATATTCTTACTTATACGATGTATTTATAATCTTAGTAAACAGTACGAGCACAGTATTCTCCACACGGATGGCCGCGCACCATTTACTTGTTATTGTCTATGGGCGATCGTTATATTTTTCCATCAGCAATCAGCACAGTCCTCTGATTATTTTTTACCTTATGACATGAAAAAAAAGTTAATTTAATCCCAAAAAACGCGTACATACTAGTATATAGAATTTTCTAAAGTTTGTCATTTCTAAATTAAATGTATAATTAAATAAATTAGTGATCGCCTTTGGCCGAAATCTGACCATAAACTACTTAAACAATAAAATCTCTTCCAATATTGACAACTGACTTTAGCCGTAAAGAAAATAGAATACATGTGTGTATACAGAGTGCTAAGTGTGAGTTTTTCTTTTCGCATTCGATCGTAAGCGCGTTTGGAGTTTACTAGGAATTTGTATGTGATTTGTACAGCGCCACCTAGTGGTAAACTGGTTTCTCGCGTTTACCACTAGGTGGCGCTGTACAAATCACATACAAATTCCTAGTAAACTCCAAACGCGCTCACGATCGAATGCGAAAAGAAAAACTCACACTTAGCACTCTGTATATTACTGAAATTAAGGAAACACGTATATTGTCACGTATGTCACATGAATGTAATGTGTGTAATGTTTATTTTTATTGATGTAATGGATTTATAATGCATTTTATTTAAATATGTTAGGCTTCTGCAGTTTTCCACAATGTAAATTTTAACTGTGCCAAATTTATAGTTCACCGTTCGTGCAATTGTCTTAAAAACAAGTCCAGTTTTTCCTTCACGTATTAATATAAAACTAGCGATCGCCTGTGGCCGAAATTAGACAATAGACTAAACAATAAAATCTCTTTTACATTTGACAACTGATTTTAGCCGTAAAAATAGTATACATGTATAGTCAAAGTAGATTATAATGAATGTCACATGAATGTATTGTGTTTTTATTAATTTAATGTATTTCTAATTTAATTAAAAAAGATTAGGTTACTGCAGTCCTCCGCAATGTAAACTTTAACCGGGTTCGATTGCCGACGGGGACAAGCATTTGTGTGATGAGCATAAATGTTTGTATTACCGGGTTTGGGTGTTTATTACGTATGTAAAAGTATTTATATACTTATACGTATTTATATGTATTAGTATCGTTGATTAACACCCATAACACAAGCAAATAATTTGCTTACTTTGGGGTTAGATCAGTAAGTGTAATTTGTCTCATGAATATTTATTTATTATTTATATTTATAACCGTGCCAAATTTCATATTCCATCGTTATCAATTGTCTTAAAAAGGGGTCCAAAGTTTTTTCCCTGAAAATATAAAAATTCGGACAAGTTACAGTGGCAGTTTCTATTTTATGCCAAAAAATACATTATTATAGTAGGATTCATCAGACACTTTGATAAAACAACGGGCTGTTCGGCGCAGCCAGTAAAAATATAAATACGGAATTTCAAAACATAAGCCATAATAATGACTCCCAGCTTGAAACGTTTCCGTTATTTTAACAATTTACTACGCAACAAGTTATGTGACCCATTTCAAGAATACTCGTGATTTATTGTAACTAAAATACAATAGAATTATTTTATCAATCGGTGTTAATGAGGACAACCGTTTGCTGGTAGTTTATTTAATTAGTTTGGTATGTTATTAAGAGACAAAGAAGAATGTTATCAATATATGCGAAATAACACTAACATCCTAAGTTGGAATATTGTGTGTGTGTGTGTGTGTTTGAGTGAGTGAGTGGATGAAAGTGTGTGAGTGTGGATGTATGCAGAGATGTGTGAATACGTGTGCATGAAAAACGCCTAAATCATCAAAATCACGATAAATATTAATTTTATGACGAACTGACTAGAGGTATGGTGTATTGTTAAAATAAACTATTTTATCATAGCGCGTTATAGACTATAAATTATATTTTTCTAGGCTTTATGTTGAGTATACATAGCGCGCTATTATATAACGCTTTGCGTTACATTGACCGCCATAACTCTAGTACTGACATCATTTTTGTCTATCTATAAAGATTATACATATTCCAAAATTTGACCAATCTTGATGAAAATTGATATATAATGAGAAAAGGTGTGATTGCACAAAGTATGATAGGCTATATTTTTATTAATCATTAATGAATGTTTGCCCAGCGAAGCGAGCGTGTGTTACATTGTAAACTATCCCACTAAAACATTTTCAGGTAAAATGAGCATTTGGCTCGCACTGTCAAAAAAATATTAGCTCTCACGTAGAGCCAAGCTTCTAACTCTACACGCCCTAACATCACAAACTCTACACCTTAGATAAAATACGTGACTTTTTTTGCCGTTTTATTAAAAAATAAATAATGAACACTGAATGAATTGTTCACATTAGGTGACGGTAGCAAAAAGGTTAAGCTACATTTTGACTATGTGTACAGTTTGTGAAGTTTAAGGGTTGTTTTAAGGGTTTTACGGTGGCAAGAATTTCATGTTATTGTTTTTTGTGTACTAATACTAGCTTACATACCAAATTTCAGCTTACTAGGCCTAAAAGCTATGAAACTTTATATAGTTAATAAGTCTACTATTCGAGAACTATGTCTTGTATAATCCAAACCCAAGTTTTGGGGTTCAAAAAAGCTAGGTCGTGTATTGCCCTTGCACTTCGCCTGACTCGTCGTGGTGGGAGCACTACCGTGCCCCCAGATACTCAACCAGTCACTGTCATTAATTGAAAAAATATCCTAGTCAAGGAGGAATCGGAGCATGAGTACCGAAAACTATTCCACTTCATTTTTTTTTATACAATCCTCTTCAAATTGTCCTACTGATAATATAAATGCAAGTTGCCATGGGGTAACCCCAGGCCATATTGTTTAAACCGAAAATGTTTAAATAATTGCAAGGAATTTTTGTTTATCAACTGGACATTTTTTTATATTCTTTATTAAATTACAAATAAAAAAGGTCGTATGACTTTTTACGATAAAGTTAATATTTTTAGAGATATGAATTTTTAAAGGTTCCAAAAATATTAAATTTGGGCACTTTTGACCCATGAAAAAGATTCTTCATACGATAATTAATGATAGAATACTCTCCGACACAATTTTTTAAAAATCTCTATTAAGAATATCATAAATATTATATACTAGCTGTTGCCTGCGACCTCGTCCGCGCGGACTTCGTTTACTCCGCACTGCTCCTCCCCTGTAGTTGATAGTGTGATAATATGTAGCCTATATGTTGACCCGACCTGTTAGTAATATTCATGCAAAATTTGAAGTAAATCCATACAGTACTTTTTGAGTTTACCCCGGACATACATACAGACAAACAGATAAACAGACAAACAGACAAAAATTCTATAAACTATATTTTTGGCTTCGATATCGATTGTAGATCACGCCCCAAGTATTCTTTTAAAAAAGTATTCAATGTACAGTTTTGACTTTCCTACGATTTTATTATATGTATAAGATATGTTTCATGGGTCAAAAGTACCCAAATTTAAGATTTTTCGAACTTTTAAAAATTCATATCTTTATAAGTATTAACTTTATCGTAAAAAGTCATAGGACCTTTTTTGTTTGAAGAATATTAAAATAATGTCCAGTTAAAAAATAACGATTCCTTGCAATTGTTTAAATAATTTCGGTTTAACACAATACGGCCATCATCAGTGGGGCAATTTGAAGAGGATCGTATAAAAAAAAAGATGGAATAGTTTTCGGTACTCATGCACCGATTTCTCCTGCGCTATCCGACTTAAATAAAAAAATAACCTGGATACTTACCTTAAATGGCTTATTTTTATTTCCTCTGAAATCATCTCTTCATAGGTATCTAAGTTCCTTTATCTTCTATGTCTTATCCTTGGAAACACTTCATTTGCAAGATTTTGGTAGCTTTGCACTCGGTCATTTAAGTTTTTTTATATATATCATAATGACAAACGATGACAAACGAGGAGATGGCTCTTCTGATGGAAAGAGAAACCATCAGATATAGACACCAAATATGTGGGATTCAGGATTTAGGTATATTTATTAGTATCAAAGGCAACACCCACATCAAGCAAATAATTTGATTGCTCTAGGGTTAGGTTCAGTTCAGTTTGTGTAATTTGTCAAGCGATATTTTTTTTTATATCATAAGATAGCAAACAAGCAGGTGGGTCTCCTGATGGAAAGAGTCAACCATCGCCTATAGACACCAAAGATGTTAATGGTGCGTTGCTATCTTGTGGCGAGGTCTAATGCCACATGCATAAGTTTACCGGCTACCTTACTCTCCAAACCGGAACACGACAGCGACAAGCACTGACGCTATTGCGGCAGGAATAGTTAAGGCGGTGGTACCAGACCCGGGTGAGACAATGCAGAACTCTACTACCTAGTAGTCACGATGGTAGTGACTCGATAGCCAATCGGTCGCCTTTTACAACCTGCCTGGCAGAACGGCAGTTGGCCTATTCTTCAAAGGAGGCCGGGACTAACACGGCGAAAATTATGACACGGCGATATTTATTTATGACTTGTTGCTGTAGGTGGCTTACAGTTGATAACTGTCGACTATTCTTGCAGTCATTTTTCTGATTATTTCCTCGTACTATAAGATAATTTTAAACCGACCCACTTCCAATTGCCGGAACCCTACATCCGACCATCAACAAATTTAAATGGGACCACCCCGTTAGAATATTCTTTCATATTAATTCACAGAATCACGCAAATCGGCTCTGAGATCTTGGAAAAATCTTTGTAGAAATCCCACATGCATACAAAACAACATGCCTATAATATCGGGGTGAATTTATAATTGTTTTTTAACGTTTTTGGGGTTTTAAATTTGTTCTTTTCATGTTCGCGCTGGAATAGGATATTGAGTTTGAGCTACGAGCTAACGTTACTCCATACGGACACGATTCAGAAGTCAGAACATAGGCGTGCAATGCAATGCTATAGAAAGAAACACAAAATAAATACCTACGGTAAATGTTATTATTTTTTAGAGAAAATAATAATTTCATCACGTATATGTGTTCTATGCATATATTAATACGTGAAGTGAAAACTTTATACCTCTTTTTAAGACGATTACGCGAAAGGTGAAAATGAAATTTGCCACAGTTAAAATTTACACTTCGGACGAAAGCAGAAACCTATTTTTTCTACATAATATGAATTAGAAGTGCATTCAATTAAATATATATAAGCATTACATAAACGCTACATTCATTTGACATACATATAAACACACACACACAGACATTAGCCATAAACATGTACAATGTACATGAATAAACACGTATAATGTCTATAGCTAATGTCTGTTGTTAAATTTAGAAGGGATTTTATTACTTTGTCTATGGTCAAATTTCGACCACAGGGCGACCGCTAGTACATAATGATTATCCTAAGATATTTTTTTTTTTATAAATTGACTGAGTGTTGACCGAGAGTTACGTAAAACGTCTCGTATAGACTGGTGGTGCTATTAACAAACCTTTTTAAGCATGCGTGTAGATTAGCGCTCATTCCATTGTATTAACAATGACGTAGCAATACGTGAAATCGACACAATCGTCAAGATATATAGTTAACAAAGCGTAACAGAACAAAATTAGCTAAAGATTTCATCTTGTATGCTACAACTTTTTTTTATAAAGGAATGATAAAATAATAAAATATTTTTTTCTCCACTGATATAAAATACGTGTTGTAGATTTATTAATATTTGAGAAACTACTTTGAATATAGTTATGAGATTTCATGGAAACTTGGAGTCAGTTATCAGCTAACTTTATCATGTCGCTTTTTGGTTGTCGGTGTGTGCGCACATCGTAAAAATGTTACACTCATAATTTTTTCCAAACACGTCAAGAAAAGCATAACAAAATATTTGTAATTTTTTGTTACGCTTGAAAAAATTAGGAAACTGTTTCTCCCTATACAAAACCTTCCCTAATCACCTAAGCGGTATGAAGCATATCAACCTATTCTCGTGAAAAAGCGACCATAAACATGCTGACATGATTTTTATATTGTAAATTATTATAAGCATAAACAAAATAATCAAATCATTACATCAATACAATAATAAAAAAGTATAAGTTATGGTATTTCCAGTATCATATCCAAAGGTTTTGTGGCTCGAGTGCTCGAGTTCTCCGCTCCGGCCAAGCGGCGCCAACAGTTCCGAGAACACACCGGAATGCGACTATTTACAACTTTTACCTATTTGGTAACATTTACAATGCGTGCACGTACCACGTACATCAGCCATAGCTTCAGACCGGCTATTTAAATTAAAATTTCAAGTTCCAATATGAAATTTAAACTTAAATTTCAAAGTATTAATTGAAGTTCGGGTAAAACTCAAAAAGAAGTTTACGTTTAATTTTTTTTTTAAGTTGAAGCGACAATGTGAAGACAATGAAAAGGTTCAGACAGAAAGGTTAAGCTTATATATGTAGAGAAGTAAAAATTCTGTTAAGAATTTATCGATGCACTTGGTGGAGTTTTTAGACCAAGTAAGTATTTAAGCAAGAGATGAGCGACTACCCAAGCAGCAGTCAAGCATGTTTTATACCCATAAAGCAGCTCATATAGAACTTAAATTCTATTGCAGGCGCACAATGGTGTAAAAAGATGCTTTTATCGGTATAAGAGACCTTTATGAGTTTTTATACAGCCTAATGCTGTACAAGGCCTTTCTTAGAGTTTCGCGTAAGCTTTAGGCGTTATATCTGAATATTAATACCCTTCTGTACAGCTTTAAGTATTTTGTAACTCATTAGGCTGATTTTAATCCTATAGAAAGAACGCTGTATTTCGTTTATCACGGGAATTTATTACAGCTTTAAGTGTTATTATAATATCACTCAACGCTTGTTTCTGTAAAATGGGACATACAATCACCGTTCTACAGCTAATGTTTATGGCGCAATTGTATTTTTTTTAATTTTTAATAATTTAAAAATTTAAATTACCAACCAAGTAATCGTGATGAAGATAAAGCTGAAAAATTACTAATTCAGGTAAACCTACAATCGTCATTTTTATTAATGTTCCAGGAAAAGAATTCCGTAACAAAAACATTAAAAAGTGATTGTAGGTTATCTGATTTATTATTTTTTAAGCTTATCTTCTTCATTAAGGTTACTTGGTTGGTAATTTATAATAACTGATTTTTTTGAAGTGAAAACTTCTTTAGGCGCGTTGAGCGTTTTGGTAGAGGGTAAAATCCTCGGTTCGCGTCACCGACATGCTAATGATAATAGTATATCTATAGCTATGTTTTGCATATAGTTTTAATTACTCTCAACTTAATAGTTCCGTTTTCACTTCTATCGGCAGTCCCACGACTGCTACTGTTTTTTTTTAATGTCATAAGATAGCAAACAAGCTGATGGTTCTCCTGATGAAAAGAGCCAACCATCGCCTATAGACAGCAAAAATGTTAATGGTGCGTTGCTATCTTGTGGCGAGGTCTAATGCCACATGCATAAGTTTACCGGCCACTTTACCCTCCAAACCGGAACATGACAGTGACTAGCACTGACGCTTTGCAGCAGGAATAGATAAGGCGGTGGTACCAGAACCGATCGAGCCAATGCAGAACTCTATCACCTAGTAACCACGATGGAAGTGACTCGCATAGCCCATCGGTTGTCTTTTACAACCTGCCTGGCAGAAAGGCAATTGGTCTATTTTTCAAAGAATATATAAAAAAAAAACGAGTTAAAAAGAGAAATAAAAATCATTACACTGAGAAAATATATATTTTTTTTATTTTTAACTTGCTACTATACGGAGTTTTACAAAAGCGATATAGTAAGTCGAAAGGGGGTGACTCAGAAGGTAATTCTGAACAACTTTTGTTCAACGATTTGTGAAAATTCGCGAAAAACAATTTTGTTTTTCCATTGTGAAAAGTCACGTGACCAACAAGTTTCTATGGAGAATCAATATTTTTTTGCGAATTTCCAAGGTCGTTAAACAAAAGTTATTAAGAATGACCCCCTGAGCCACCCCCTTTCGGCTTACTGTACCACTTTGCGACACCCCGTATATATGTATACTTACAATCGTTTTAAAAATATTATATACTTAGATACAATTACGGGCAAGAGAGTATCTGTTTCTCTTTGAAGAACTAATAATATTAAATCACAAGCACGTATTCTTCTTAAAAATATTTTTGTGATGGACCAATCTTTAAAGGGCTTGATTTTTCGTTCTTGATCAACTTAGTTATATCAAGTTGTTTTCTTGGCCATTATAATTCACATTTATCCTCCCACAAACTGGGACGATACAAATACAGTTATGTTTATTGGCGACGTCGACCACTTACCATCAGGTGGCACGTCTGCCAGTTTGCCTATCCAAGTAACATAAAAAAGTAACTAACAATCTGGCTGTATCTTATTGCTAAAAATATTAACTATCTGATTGTTCAAAGAAAAATCTATCTAGAAATGCTGAAAAAATAGTTTCCTGACCTGTATTTTGCTATATTTAATTTGCTATATTTAATCTATCTAGAAATGCTGAAAAAATGGTTTCATTCATAAAAACTTACTCGTATCTCTTATAAATTTTAAAGAATCGACTGTGATGTTTCTTAGTAAAAATATAAATTTTTGAGTAAAATGTGCTACTTTTTCTCATAACTGGGTATTCGTCCGAACAGTTTACAATAATCGGACGGATACCAAATATTAAAGTATGTAGCCGAATAGATCAAACACAACATAGTGAACGAATATTCGTGGCATCCCTAGATACGATATTTATCAGAGAGAAACAAACAGTGAAACCAATATTAAAACACAGTTTTCACGGTGTTAACACAACAAAAATGTTTGTGTTTGAGGAACATAACTTACACCCATTCTCGATCTGAAAAGATCGTTCCGTCAGCGGTCGCTAAATGAATTAGCCACAGCAGGAATGGGGTCGACTGGTCTGGCTGTGTTGGCATCCGGCCTAACGACGAACGCGGGCGCATTCTCCACAAGTCTACATGTATCTAGCCACGACTATTCCGACACATAATAGATCTACTAGTTAGTCAATATTTTGCATTGTGCATATGAAAACAAACTGAGGGCGACTTTTATTCTACAATTATCGAAAATGTCCAGTCTCAAGTCTCTTCAGACTATCCTATACATAATAAACAATATAATAAACATATTTTTTTTTAAGTATCTTCACACCCGTATCCCCGAAGGGGTAGGCAGAGATGCAACAAGTGCATCCACGATTAGCCGAAGATACTTGGTCCCACAGATGTGTTAGGTGGCAAGCCTATCGCCAACCGGGCACTTTCCAATCCCGGGTAACTTTGTGTTTATCAGAAAACTAAAAAAAACACTGTTTTAAGTGCCCGACCAGGGAATCGAACCCGGGACCTCATGTGATCAACGCCAACGCTGGACCACTAGACCACACAGGCGTACTAACTTTTTTTTTTAAATACTAAAATTGCAATATAACAAATGAAATAATATAAACTAGAAAAAATTACATGAAAAAACTGACACAAAAAGTAAACAAATAATGTTTTTGCGATATGGGTGTTGCCAACGGTTTTATATATGCTTCCATATGCAACGATTTATATGACTTCATATGCAATTATTGTATATGCAGAGACTTATCAATGGTATTTAGTTTCTAAGTGGCTTGTTTTTAATATTATTTATGTTTCACTGTTTGTCTTGTAAATAAAATAAAATACTTCGGATTTTTCCAACATTTCTTAACTCATAATCAAGCTATTCATATCGTCTTCACAGCGCAACACATTCTCAGTAATCGACGCCACTGCCCTTTGTATCTAATAGAAAAATATACTTACTTACTCATTATTTATTTATTTTTTCATATGATAGAAGCAGATGATTCTCTGCGGATGATTAAAAGATAACAATTGCCTATAGATGTTAATGATTCGTCGCTATCCATGCAGCGGGGTTAGAATGCCATACACATAAGTTTAAGCTATCTTAATACCCTCCAAACTGGATCACATATTTATTTATTTTTTCATATGATAGAAGCAGATGATTCGCTGCAGATGGTTAAAAGAAAACCATTGTCTATAGATGTTAATGATGCGTCGCTATCCATGCAGCGGGGTTGGAATGCCATACACATAAGTTTAAGCTACCTTAATACCCTCCAAACTGGATCACATATTTATTTATATTTTCATATGATAGAAGCAGATGATTCTCTGCAGATGGTTAAAAGAAAACCATTGCCTATAGATGTTAATGATGCGTCGCTTCCCATGCAGCGGGGTTGAATTACCATATCTTAATGCCTTATGTGTATATTTTTTATAAAAAAATACACATAATTTTAGGCTACCGTAATACCCTCCAAACTGGATCACATACAGTGACAAGCACCGACGTTATTGTGGCAGGAATAGGTAAAGCGGTGGTATCAAACTCGGTCGCAAAATATAATAGTGGGTGGTACCCACCCTTTAGTCATGTAAGCTCATCTGGCTAGAGATTCGGCTAATGTGCCCCGCCCACTCTCATTTTGTCAATTTGTGTTCCGACATAAGCAATGTATGTTAAGGAACGCAGCTTACAATTTCGAATCTGACCTGTATTTTGCTATATTTAATTTAAAAATAATAGATTAGGCAGCCCTCAAAGCCCTTTTGTATCTATTTTAGCCTTTTTGTATCTATCTAGTTACCCGATTCGATATTTTTCGAAGATAGAAAAGATGGTTGTCTCGTCAAAACGAAGCTGTTCACAAAAATTCAGCTACTTAGTAATCAAAAAAAGTTGGCTCCTGGGATCCCTGGGTCTAAAACGGAAACAAAAAGTAGAAGGAAACTTAGGACCCTACCTCTATAGTAAATGATGCAAAATTTTTCTTTACTTACCCACAAAAACAATAGCAAACTCAAAGACACAATTCATAACTGATTTAAAAAATCTTAGCCTCGATCACTCACAAAAGTTTGTGAAAGTAAATTATACATAGCACTCAAATAAATATTAATACTCATAGAGTATGCGTTATTATTCTATGTTAATACTTATACAAGCACGCACTCGTACACAGACATGAGCGCGCATACACAAACAAACACACAGCACATACACACACGCGCGCACACATACACGCGCACACACACACACAGAGAGAGAGAGAGAGACACACACACACACACACACACACACACACACACACACACACAAACGCACGTGTGCATGTGCGTTTGTGTGTGTGAGTGTGTGTGTACAAAAATATTTATTATTTATGTGTACATAAATACAACTTAATGTCAAATTCAAAATTATCAAAACCGTGGAGTTAGTACGGTAGTACTATTAAATATTCTCTATAGTTATTAAGAAATTGTATGTTTATAGGTTTGATACGGACCGTTATTTAAATTTTGCACCTGTTAATTTCTTTTGGCTGTATAAATCTGTACAAAGGAAGAACTAGCAGTAACCTACAGCACATGTTATAACTTAGTGCACGTACGGCGAGACATGTCGCACACTATACCTAGTCTTGCCATAAATATTGTTACAAAGAAAAAAATCATTTTTTCTTTTGCACGTGACATTTATTACTTTTTTTTATATCATAAGATAGCAAACAAGCAGATGGGTCTCCTGATGGAAAGAGTCAACCATCGCCTATAGACACCAAAGATGTTAATGGTGCGTTGCTATCTTGTGGCGAGATCTAATGCCACATGTATAAGTTTACCGGCTACCTTACCCTCCAAACCGGAACACGACAGCGACTAGCACTGACGCTATTGCGGCAGGAATAGGTAAGGCGGTGGTACCAGACCCGGTCGAGCCGATGCAAGTGATGAAGTGTGTTAACTTTCAGTATAATATATCTATGTGTGTTAGTTTAATACATTACTATAAAATAATTAAAATATATAAAGCCTATTCGAAGTGGCCTCATTGGCTGCAATATATTCCTTTAAACGTTGAGGCAAGTTATCAATAAAAGCACGCAATTTTACCATGGGACAATTCTTCACTGCCAATCGTATGTATTATTTTAAGAACTTCAAATTATCATGGCATTTAGAAATCAGAAATACATTATTCAATAAAACTTTTTACAAGTTATTTTGACTCGTCAACATTTTTTTTTAAAAACTACTACCGGATCGGATACGCGGCCAAACACACTAGTAACACTAGAGCATGCCATACCCGCTAAAACTGACCATAAATCTTAATCCAGCGGATTAAGATCGAGACTAGATGACATCCCGTCTTCAGTTCTGAGAAGTCCGGAACGTTTGTTTAACTAAGATTGGGTGGATCGAGCTTTATGACCCGGCCGAGTCTTGCTAAAAGGACTATTTTTGGTTATTGAACATGGTGTTGGTAAGGGGCTTAAGTACCTTCTCAAGAATGGTATCTTGATACACTTGTGCTGATATTTTGATACCTTTTTTACAAAAATATGGCTCAGTCACTCCGTCATAGCTAACACCACACCAAACCATCACTGAAGTCGGATAATGCCTACGTTGTACTCTGTTAAATAATTGGAAAGCATCCTTAGAGTTTTGAGCATAAATATGGTCATTTTATTTGTTAAAATATTGCTCAATTCAAAATTTTTCTGTTACGGGGGGTAACTCTTGAGTTGTTGTTTTGATTTTACCACTCTTTTTCAAATTATCAGTTAAGGAAAAATTACTAACAAGCTGAATCAATCATAATACACATTATTAATTTTTTTTATATATTAACGACTTTTACAAATCTCGATGCTTCTTATATAGACCCCAGTCTCCAGGCGGTGCATCACGCCCCCCTTTTCCACCTTCATGCGTCACTATTGATTTCCACAAGCCTAGGGAAAATCCTACGTCGTGACCACTCCCACACACATTAGATAAAATTATATTTTTTCGTTAATTAATTTCTGTGGGGAAAAGTTAGAGATTTCCTTAAATTAATTGCAAAAGTATAAAATTGACAAAACTTCATACTTACCAAAACGCCCTCCATACAGAGAAGCCAGCAGATTGCAGCGGTAAACTAACTGCCAAACCCTCTGGAAAGTTTTGTATACCAATTCCCAGCGCCAAATTTCTACAACAAATAAAAATATTTAATTAAAAACACTGTAATTGTCTTAATGTTTTTTACTCTACGATAGGTATAGTGTGCCATTCTAGGGAAGACTAGATATACCTTTCTTGCATACAATTTATAAAATATATTTAAACATTAAGGGCGGCTTGCAACTAAATGCCTAAATCATTTTAAGTCACTAAATACGTTTAAAGTGACAGTTTTTAAGGCCCTAAGTGTCGCCTTATTTGTGACCACTACATTTTTTTTATATCATTATATAGCAAACAAGCAGATGACTCTCCTCATGGAAAGAAAAACCATCGCCTATAGACACTAAAGATGTCAATAGTCCGTTGTTATCCGTGTGACGGGATGGTAATGCTATAAGTCTACAGGCTATATTACCTTCCAAACCGGAACATGACAATGACAAGCATTCACGCTGTTGCGGCAGGAATAGATAAGGCGGTGGGTGTTACCAAGTACCCGGGCAAGACGGTGCGGAACTTAGTGGTCATGATGATAATGACACGTATAGCTAATTGATCGTATTTTACGACCAGCCCGGCAGAACGGCACTTGGTCTATCCTTCAAAGGAGCCCAGACCAACACGGGGATAAGCGGTAGAGTTTTGCAGTGGCAAATATTTACCGTCTTTAGAATTACATTAAAATATCCGCATAAATGACAATTTCAATAAACATTTTTTTATTTTCATTGAACTGGACCGTTGGTTTAGTCTTCAGTGCTTATTTGGCACATATCGTGTGGCCTCAGGTTGTATTCTCGAGTGAGCCTTATTAGGTTTTTTACATCACTTAAAAACTCAGTAGCTTCCCGGAGCCTGTCAATAACGCATAGATGACGGTATACCTCAAATTAATTTAAACGCAGTAAAACTGCTGCAATAACCAACTTCTAATCTCCTGTATCTCTCGAATCCAGAACCAAATGTTCATTAAATTAATAAGGGAGCAATGGGAAATATACCCTCTCAAACAGAAAAGACTTTTCGCTTATCTATAAAATAAGACTTATCTATAAAATGTCTTTTGATGTTAGTTCACTTAATCTTCTTTGTAAGAGACACGACGTGATTTAAAGTTTTTGATTTTATTTTTTTAATTATTAACAGTTTTTTTTGGTTCCGTACCCAATGGGTAACACGGAAACAATAATATGTCTCCGCTACCAATGTCTGTTCATCTGTCACAGTGCTTTATCTCTTAAACATAAGTTGATAGACACCTTAAATTTTCACAGAATACGTTACAGAGACCACTATCACAACAAAAAATAACGTAAAAAATATCCGAGAACCCTACGTCCTTAAGTCCAACTCGCGCTTGATCGGTTTTTATTACTTTAAATTAATAACTGGTTTTTTTTTTTATATCATAAGATAGCAAACAAGCAGAGGGGTCTCCTGATGGAAAGAGTCAATCATCGCCTATAGACACCAAAGATGTTAATGGTGCGTTGCTATCTTGTGGCGAGATCTAATGCCACATGCATAAGTTTACCGGCTACCTTACCCTCCAAACCGGAATACGACAGCGACAAGCACTGACGCTATTGCGACAGGAATAGGTAAGGCGGTGGTACCAGACCCGGGCGAGACAATGCAGAACTCTACCACCTAGTAGCCACGATGGTAGTGACTCGATAGCCAATCGGTCGGCTTTTACGACCTGCCTGGCAGAACGGCAGTTGGCCTATTCTACAAAAGAGGCCGGGACCAACACGGCGGGAACGGTTTTATCTCTTAATTGTCCAACAAATATTTTTAATACACAAATAATTTATTGCAATGAAATTGCAGTATCTACACAAGCATGCCTTTAATTGAAAGGAAGATGCAGCCACATTCCAGTAGAGGACGTCCCCCACCTGCTATCCCCGGTCCGGCTCTAGGAATGCGGTTAACTGTACAGCCTCCGTCACCGTTAAACTAAACCGTTCCTTCGGTAAAGGTCAATGCAACTACACGTTACGTAATTGTATTAATATTTATTTAGCATAATCAAACGGCCCCTGTTCGATAATGGAGCATCTTTTACCTCTCAAGTTTTATACAATGTTGTTAATGTCTCTACATTCTCTCTCACAAACGATTTTTTTATTTACGACTACATTCGTAGACAGAGCTGTTCTATAGCGGCAAGTTTCTACTTAAAAATTATATCAAATGCATTTCAATAAATGAGCTTTTCCCGGTGTCGGTCCCGGGCTTCTATGAAGAATAGACCAACTGCCGTTCTGCCAGGCAGGTCGTAAAATGCGACCGTAAGGTCGTAAAGGCAGGCGTAAGACGAAAAAGGCGATTGGCTATACGATTCACTACCATCGTGGATACTAGGTGGTAGAGTTCTGCATTGTCTCGCCCGAGTCTACCTTACCACTGCCTTGCCTATTCCTGCCGCAATAGCGTCAGTGCTTGTCACTGTCGTGTTCCGGTTTGGAGGGTAAGGTACCCAGTAAACTTATGCATATGGCATTAGACCTCGCCACAAGATTGCAACGCACTACTGACACATTTAGTGTCTGTAGGCAGGCGTTATATAGGCCTATCAGCCTGTTTGCTATCTTATAATATAAAAAAATACATATTTAATGTGTAAGCGATTGATTAAAACCAGAGAAATTAAAATGTAAAAATAAAAGCCGGAGAAGTGCGAGTCGGACTTTCTCACCGAGCGTTCTGTACAAATTAGTAGGTAAATTTATACAAGTTCAGGTATCGAGTCTCGCAATTTAGTTTCCCAAACCTATGTACTTTAAGCAAAGATTATATTTTTGTAATTTAATTTCAAATATATAGTTTTAGACTTTTCCATGTAGTTAGAGTATATTGCGAGTATTTAGAGATTTTTGAGAATGTCGGAATATACGTTTATTGTGGCTGTATCCTTTTTTTACGTTAACATAGAAGTTTGATCTCACAGCTTATGGAACTTTAGAAATCAGTATATGGTTTTAATTTCAATTCGATACCTCCATGCATTCCCAAGACATGTCTTGATAGACAGAAGGAAAGTGATCCTTTTTTTGAGATACGAAACCCTAAAAATCCGTAAATATAGTCACATTAGTCCCCTTGCGCGGTATACAGAATGAATTGTATTTCTAAAGACTTATTAACCACGTTTCACTGGTTTATCGCCGTGTGTTGACTTGATGGCGGATTATTCTCTTCATCGGGGTTTGCCAATTTTAACAAGTATTGTGTGTTTGTATTTCTTACGATAATTGGGACCGAAATCTTTACATCCTCATCCGAGGCACGGATTTAGATCGCATGATTTGAAATTTAAATTTTGTCAAAAATATACCTCTTTTTTAATTTTTTTGCCATTTCACGTTTTATTCCTATTATAGTCCAATAACCACGTTTTTGGTGAAAACCCGTCCACCCTTCCCAAAAAATTATGATTAAAATGTTATCATTCGTCACATAATATTAAATATCCGTATATAATTAATCCGCAGCATTAATAACTTTGAAAAAAAATGAAGCGACACTGAAAAAAATAACAGGTTTATTTTTTGCAAATATAAATATGGTCTATTCAGCAAAGGAACCCGGTCCAACACGGGGCGTACTGTCCCCCGTGTTGGACTATATTAAAATTTATTTTATGTTCAACAACACACTTTTACCATAATCAAAATAGTATATAATATATCTATATGAATATTATGACCAAATACATGGGAGGCACAGATTAAGATTTTAATGCATAATATAAAAAAAATATTAGTTTTGTGCGTTTCTTCTCCACGTAAATTTCAACTGTGCCACATTTCATAGGTACTCCACAATTCGCGTAGTTTTCGTTAGAAGAGGTACAATGCGAAAACATTGTACCTCTTCTAACGATTCTAACGATATATTAAAATTTATTTTATGTTCAACAACACACTTTTATCATAATCAAAATAGTATATAATATATGAATATTATGACCAAATACATGGGAGGCACAGATTAAGATTTTAATGCATAATATAAAAAAAATATTAGTTTTGTGCGTTTCTTCTCCACGTAAATTTCAACTGTGCCACATTTCATAAGTACTCCACAATTCGCGTAGTTTTCGTTAGAAGAGGTACAATGTTTTCGCTTTACGAAATAATACGTAGATTATGTAAAAAATGTACATAGTTGCAGTGTACATTTACAGTTACATAGTTCGATACAAATTTAAGTAAGCACTTATAACGCCGTAAGCGGAAAACCCGGGAATTCCAGTTAAAAGGGTTAACTTAATAAACATGCACGGCGGCGCGGAGCCTTTGAGCTCGGTGAAAGCAGCCCAATGCGGGTGGTGCACGCGCATGCGATACTGAAGTCCTAGCACGGATCCTATCGACTAGAATTCTTTTAACGATCACAAAATATTCAGAATTTCAGTTTTCTCATAATTTTTTTTTTTGTTTGACAGCTTGGAATCAAATATCATCACCTGGGAGACTACAGCCGCGAAAAAGAAGTTTTTTTCCAATTTTTGTATACAACCCCTTGCTTCGATATTTTCAGCTCTAATCCTAATCTATTCATCTAAGTAAGGACCTGTTAACATGTTTGCATTTTTTCCTATATTGATGCGGCCCCCTTGTCAACCAGCTTACCAAAAAATACCAAAAAAGGAGTAGGTTCTCAAATCATCGAAATTTTATTTGTATGTTTACAGATTACTTGAAGACGTTTAAGCCGATTCGGGATTCTTTTTTGTTTCAAAGGGTATGCTACCTTGGTGGTTTAATTTTAATTTTAATTCGGCAGGGTGCCGGAGATACAGAAAATGGGAGATCAGTTGTTGGCAGTTTAACTCAAGTACAATCTGGGGATCTTCCAGAGAAGAGTACCTTCTAGGCACGTTCCATCTTAGGCCGCATCTCAGCTTATCATCAGGCGAGATTGTGGTCAAGCGATTTCCTATCGATAATAAAAATAAGTTTTCAACTACTGCTAAGCTTCACATAACAGACGAAAGAATGCTAATTACGTGTCACTAATATTGTTACTTCTAACGGGATAGTAGAGTGCTGCAACGTCTAAACAGGGCTTGTTACCTATTCTTTTATTCAATAGCGACGTAGTGCTTGTCCGGTTTCGTGTCTCGATTTGGACACCGGTATTCGGTAGGTAGCCAATAAACTTAACGTTTGACGTTCCAACCCCGCCACACGGATATCAACGCACCACTTACATGTTTATTAACTAGGCGTTGGTTATTTTATTCCATCGGAAAAAACATGTGTTTATTTGCTTTTCTATGAAATAAAAGAGAGAAAGAAAATATTATGAACTTCGATACTGCACTTTCGTTCATTTTAATGACACGCCTTATTAATCACTTTTCTTTACAGCGTAATGACAAATGAGTAACAATGATTTATTGAAAATTTCTGAGTCGAGGTGAAATTACTGATACAAAGAATATTACTTTTGATATGATTTCATTAGATTATTAGATAGAACTATCTCATACGTGACTGACGTTCTTCGTATTTATTTTGGTGGTTCAATAGTGATGTTTAAAGAGGTATGAAATGGCGTATGGATGCTGAAATGCAAAGGTTACCTTTGCATTAGTTTTTTACGACTACAGCTTTACAATTATTTTTATATATAACTAGCTGAACCCGCAAACGTTGTTCTGTCAGCTTTGTGAGAACTTTTCCGTTTTTTCTACATTTTTTCACCTTTGAAACCTAACCTGAATGACCTGAAAACCTGAAAAAACCTGAACCTATGAATGTTTTAAAATCAAAATTAGCCAAATCGGTCCAGCAGTCTCGAGTTTTACCGAGACTACACATATATCATCAATTTGTGAGTCGGGGCGAAGTTTCTGATAAAGAAATGTCACTTTTGATACGATTTAATTAGATGTTCGTGATTGAGCCTCAATCCAACTACTTTGATCACTACTTTGATGTTTATTGAGATACAAAGCGGCGTCTTAATGTTGAAATGCAAAGTTTACCTTTGCAGTCATTTTCTTGTGACTACAGATCTACAATTATTTTTATATACATATAATTATATAGCAAACAAGCAGATGGCTTTCTGGTCTTTCGAAAATTTGTGAGTCAAGGCGAAGTCTCTGATATTGAGAAACGTCACTTTTGAAACGATTTTATTAGATGTTCGTGATTGGACCTCAATTCCACTATCTCATACGTGAGTGACATTCTCCATATTTATTTTGGTGGTCCGGTAGTGATATGTGTATCGAGATATAAAGCGGCGTCTAAATGTCGAAATGCAAAGTTTACCTTTGCATTAATTCAATCTTATTGAATTAATGCAAAGGTATGAATGCAATAAATGCAGTAAAAATGCAGTAAAAAGTAAACATAACAGAATTCTAAAAAATAAATGGTATAATAACGTACGAAGGCTCCCGGTAAGTAAAAAGAGATAAATGAGTTAAAGATTGAACTACATATTATGCAGTAGTAATATTTATCTATTTAATAATTAGTAAAGCAGACACTTTGTTATGCTTTTTACGCCAGTTACCCGAAGTGGAGTATAAAATTTGGCATAATTAAAGTTTACACGAGGAAAAAGTGTAGAAAAGTAATAATTTTTTATAATATTTATTAAAAATAAATTAAATTAATAAAAATCTTAGTCATAGTACCATAAGATTGACACCGCGTTTGCCACACACGTATACAGGTTGACAGGTAAACAACTATGTATATTGTAGGACATGATAATATAATTAATGACAATAAAAATATAATAACAAAAAATATTGTGTACCTACTACATACTAAAACTCAACGAAATTAGAGAAATATATAAAAAAATATCGTTCCGCACGGAAGACAGCGCCTCGCCAACGAAACTAGTCATGAGTTCGGCAATTCCCTGCTTGAAAACAGTAAACTTCGATATTTTTGTACGGGTCTCTATACATAAAAGTTTTTATTGGATAATTAAGTCACATTATAGAAGTATCTTCACGCCCGTGTTCCCGAAGAAGTAGACTGAGGTACAACATGTGCACCCACGATTATGCCTAAGTTTCGTGCAATGACACGAAATGCAGATGTGACCGGCTATTATCGGCTATTGTAGTATATATACATTCCGGACTGCGTGTGCATTAGTGCGCTAATATTTCCGGGACGATAGACGCAAGTGCGGCCGAAATATTAGCCGAAGAAACTTAAGTACCACCATGTGATAGGTTGTCAGCCTATCACCAACACCTATCACCACCACTTTTCTAATCCCGGGCAATCTTGTTTTTATCAGAAAACTGAAAAAACACAATTTTCGATATGAAATTTTAAGTATAAGTATAGTATAAGCATATATAAGTACCTAACATTTTTTTACATATTTAGTATCAGAATCGAGTACCTACTGAACACCCTTCTTCAGTATTTAGGGTCCTTTACCAGTTATTCTATATACTCTTTTGTTTATGGCTAAAGTCTGTAAGTTAACTTAAAATTTATTTTATAGTTTTAAGTTTATTTCCCCGTGTTGGTTTCGGGCTCCTTTGAAAAAAAGACCAAATGCCGTTCTGTCAGGCAGGTAGTAAAAGGCGACCGATTGGCTACACGAGTCACTGCTATCGCGACTACTAGGTGATAGAGTTCTGCATTGTCTCGCCCGGCTCTGATACCACCGCCTTATCTAATCCTGTCCCAATAGCGTCAGCACTTATCACTGTCGTGTTCCGGTTTGCAGGGTAAGGTAGTCGGTAAACTTATGCATGTGACATTAGACCTCGCCACAAGATAGCACCGCACCATTAACATCTTTGGTGTCCATAGCCGATGGTTGACTCGTTCCATCAGGACCCATCTGCTTGTTTGCTATCTTATAATATAAAAAAAAATAGTTTAGTCTATGGTCCAACTGAATCACAGTTTATTCTGTCATTTGTTTGACAGATAGTTTTAATTTATATTTAAATTATATAATTGAATTTCAACCACCAAACGACCACTAGTGAATTAAATATATATTTTCAATTTGATAGTTTTTTAATGGAGTTGTTGGTTTTGTTTTCTAATTGAGTGGACAAAGATAGGCATTTCTTGTTGATCACCTTCTATCATCACCCTATATTTTTTAATAAAGTTGATCGGGTATTACCCGAGATTGACAAGGATCTCTGACATCGATGCGTGTTTGTGTAGAGCAAATGTCCCCAAATGTTTTTCTCTCATAGACCACTTCCAAAATTTTGCTGGTTCTGGTGGACCCCCTGAATCTAAATTTCTACCATACCCCCAAACCTTAAGAAAAAAAATGAAGATTATATCTAACTATGGAAATTTGCGTTGCAGCTGAGTACCAACCACGAATTAACAGTTTTCGAAAAAATTGAGAATTGAATGGGTTATTAATTGATATTTTTACATCGCTTACGAATTGTGACCCGCCCCGCGTTTAGTCTCGCCAATATAGACCCTTGTCGAGTCTCCCGTGAACCCCTGGGGGTCCACCTGGACTTCTTTAGGAATCTGTAGTGTAAAGCAATGCGGAGGAATCTAAACAGATGTATATATTATGATACTTTGCACTGAGTTCTCAATACCTGCTATTTAAAGTAAAGAAGTTAACATAAAGATATATGTATGTATAACCGGATACTGAAGTTGGGAAATCAAATGTAGTTATAGCAGTAATGGAATTCAAACAATGTGGCCGTTTTTAACATTTTAATTTCCGATCAGCCGCTTATTCCGTGGAAAGCGGTAGACAGCTTGTCCACAAAAACTAATTTGCATCGAGTAAAGTCATGGTTATGAAAGCGGTTTTTTAGGCCAATAGCATTCCTCCATAGATGAGTATCAATTTAATATCATTTCTTAATCACTAATAGTACCTTTCGATATCAACGAAATTAAAAAGAGGAAGTCTGTGTCGACATTTTTGTTTTTTTGAAAATATCTATACAAATAAATAAAATTGGAGTGTTTGTTTGTAACATTAAAAACCGCTTCTTACAAAATGCATGTGGAAGTGTACACGGTACACATAACAAAATAAAAATTTTTACCATTTTTGTCTGTCAGTCTGTCTGTCTGTTTGTCCCGGGTCATCTCCGAAACGGCTGCACTGATTTTGACGGGACTTTCACTGGCAGATAGCTGATGTAATAAGAAGTAACTTAGGCTAATTTTATTTACAAATAAATTCCACGCGGACGAAGTCGCGGGCACAGCAAGTGATAATATATAGTTTAAACGCAGCAAGACAGAAACATCCAATTTTTAATCTTATATATGTATATCTGGAATACTGAATGAGATCAAAACCAAATTAAAATTGGACCAAACGGAAAGTATTTTTATACTAGCTGCAGTGTGCAGCCCGCTGCATTATAAAAGTTTTTAGTGAATCCCGCGGGATTACCAAACTTTTCCGGGATAAAAAATAGCCTATGTGTTATTCTGGGTCTTCAGCTATCTATGTACCAAATTTCATCATAATCGGTTCAGTAGTATTTGCGTGAAAGAGTAACAAACATCCATACATACATACTCACAAACTTTCGCATTTATAATATTAGTAGGAAATATTAGTAGGATACTAAATATTAGATAGCTAACAAGCAGATGGTTCTCCTGATGGATAGAGAAACAATCGCCAATAGACACCAACGATATTACTGGTGCATTGCCATCCGTGTGGCGGGATGGCAAAGCCACATGCATAAATGTGCCGACTAACTTACCCTCCAAACCGGAACACGACAGTATTGACGCTATTGTAACAAAAATAGGTAAGTCGGTGGTACCAAATACCGGGCGAAAGATTGCGGAACTCTACCAACAAGTAGTCACGATGGTAGTGCAACGTGTCAACAATAGGCCGTCTCTCACGAACGGTCTGGCAGAGCGGCAGTTGATCTTCTCTTCAAAGGAGCCCGGACCAACACGGGGAGTTAGAACAAGTTTTTTTTTATATTATAAGATAGCAAACAAGCAGATGGGTCTCCTGATGGAAAGAGTTAGCCATCGCCTATAGACACCAAAAGTGTTAATAGTGCGTTGCTATCTTGTGGCGAGTTCTAATGCCACATGCATAAGTTTACCAGCTACCTTATCCTCCAGACCGGAACACGACAGTGACAAGCACTGACGCTATTGCGGCAGGAATAGGTAAGGCGGTGGTACCAGACCCGGGCGAGACAATGCAGAAATCTACCACCTAGTAGCCACGATGTTAGTGAATTGCGTAGCCAATCGGTCGTCTTTTACGATATGCCTGGCAGAAAAGCAGTTGGTCTATTCTTCAAAGGAGCCCGGAACCAACACGGGGTGAACAACCCTCCCAAATAAAAAAATCCAAATAGGTTCATAAATGACGAAGTTCTGAGGTAACAAACATAAGTAATGCAATCCAATTGAAAACCTCCCCATTCCTGGAAGTTAATTGAAAACTTAGCCGAGACGTTCCAGAAATCTGCTACCTAGTCACTATGATCGTTAGTCGTTACATAATACCACATTGGTTTCAAATTCACAGTTCATCAGTTATCCACTTCATACCCAGGCGAGACATATTAAAGCGATTCTAGTGATCGCCTGTGGCCGATATTCGACCATAGACTCAACAATAAAATCTCTTTTGAGTTTGACAACTTACTTTAGCCGTAAAGAGAATGTTATATGAATGTAGAATGTTTATGTTTATCCATTTCACGTATTTCTAATGCATATTAAAAATCACAGAATAATAACGCATAGATAGAAACCACGCTATCGACCGACGCGACGCTGCAATAGTTCATTTGAAGGTAGCCTGAAAAGGCTGCCTCAGGTTACCGGACTCACAGACTCAAGATACGTGCCACACGGAGTCAGTTCTGTCTATTTAAAAAATGTGACTCACTGTGTGGTGAAAGGCTGTCACCGTGATACACAAAAGCGTATTAAGGACTTGAAGATCACATTTTACAGATAAAAACTACTTGGATCGGATATTTTTGTAAAAAATCTTCATAAAATTGAAACGAATAAATCGTAAATATCTATGTAGTAATGTAATGATATTTTTTTTATATTATACGATAGCAAACAAGTAGATGGTTCTCCTGATGGAAAGGGTAACCACCGCCTATAAACAATAAATATGTTAATGGTGCGTTGTCTATATTGAGGCGAGGTCAAATGCCACATGCAAAAGTTTACCGGCTACCTTACCCTCCAACCGGAACATAACAGTGACAAGCATTGACGCTATTGCGGCAGGAGTATGTAACGCCTTACATGGTGGTACGTGGTACCAGACCCGGGCGAGAAAATGCAGAACTCTACCACCTAGTAGCCACGATGGTAGTGTCTCACATAGCCAATCGGTCGCCTTTATGACCTACCTGGCAGAACAGCAGTTGGGCTACTCTTCAAAGGAGCCCAGGACCAGCACGGGGAGTGTTGTGAGTGTGTGATATTCAAAATGTTGCCAGCCAAAGCGAAAAAATATTTTACCACGTATTTGTTTTATCCTATTTTTATTAAAATTAATAATGTGTTTATTCCTATTTTATGCGCGATATTACATATCCTGGACTTTGCTTTTGCATAGAAAATAATTTTTAAATGTTGGGACTTGGGACTCACCCATTATACTGACACAAATATTACAAAGCCGTTTGTCAGAACAATATTACAAAGCCTTTATACGTGTGACGACTTTTAGAAGCCAAAAAATTGTTCCAACTTGGGTTTTAGATGCCGCAGTGATAATTTTCTATATTTCTATTTCTCTATCTATATAAAAAAAATATTCACTGCCAAAAAGACATTTTTTTAATGTTTTCATATAAAATAATATGCCGTCGTACGGCATTATTTCATGATTTGCTTAGTGTCAAGTAGTTTTATTGGCGATATTTTTGAGTTTTATCGACGTAAACATGTAGGGTAATGTGCCCCAAAGACGGTCTGTGCCTAATGTCGGCCCCCTAATATGTTTATTACGCTGATAATTAAATTTAAATTCCAGATAGCTTCAAATTTGTATTACGAATGGCGACTTTACTCATATGACTGAGTATTAATTAACACATGATTTAATCAATTTGTGTCATATACTCCAATGCTATATCACGTAGAAGACAAAGAGTCGTCACAGAGAGCTGTATCGTCTCCAGTTCCTGGGTCACTATCGCTTTTTTTATGATAACTTGACTCGGCAACTTCACGTGTTTATACGGGGCACGAGAGGGAAACTTCGTCAACAGACACTGCTCCGCTCCTGAGATCTTTCCAATAAAAACCTTCAATAACATTATTTGTTCGAGGGTCGTTGAGGCTGTCCTCAATATTACGAGACAGTCAATTTATAAGAGTAACACATTGGGTCTTTACTTGCCATTACGAACTGCTCGATTCGTTCTCTTCGTGGGCGGGATTTAAGTCATAATCGCACTGGCATAAAGGATATTTTGAAATGTAGTCAGTTTCGCTAACCATTCAACCAAGAATAGTTAGCGAAATTAACTAGGATCGGATAGCGATCAATAGGTTTCGGAATCGATTCCCGACACACAACCACTTTGCGTTAAAATGTATATATTATGTATTTTTATGTACATATTTGTATTGTTGAACAACACCCATATCACAAGCAAATAATTTGATTAATTTGGGGTGAGATTAATTCGTGGAATTTGTTCAGCGATATTTATTTTACTAGCTGTTGCCCGCGACTTCGTTCGCGCGGACTTCATTTACTCCGCGCAACTCCTCCCCCGTAGTTAGGTGATAGCGTGATAATATGTAGCCTATATGTTGACCCGACCTGTTAGTAATATTCATGCCAAATTTGAAGTAATTCCATGCAGTACTTTTTGAGTTTACCCCGGACATACATTGACTTTCCTACGATTTTATTATATGTATAATAGATAAATATGGTAAGTTTGTTGATAGTAAGGAGTTGTTCTGAAACAAATTTAGTTACAATATATTTTTCTAAAAAATAAGCAAATTCAACGTCTGCGATAAAGCACAATAATCAAAAACAGACTAAAATTTATCTAAGATCAATCCTAATTTAGATACGACGTAATGTATTCTACACCAGTTTGCAAATAAGCGAATTATGGAACAGATACGAATTATGATGTCGACAATTTTGTAAAATGTACAAGTGAGCGGAGTAATTCAGACTCCGGATACATCCGAATTCCAATTACATCACAGACGAGTCCATTTCACTTTCCGACATACCCGGAAATGAATTCCTAAGCATGATCATACAGCGCGGCCAATATTTCAATTCTTAAACAAAATAGAACCTTAACTCATAGCATTAAGATACACCGCATACAAAAATGCAGAAAGTACTAGAGGCGAGCACTAAATACCGAAGCGGATGTGAATGTTTCGTGTTGATATTCAAAAAGTAACTTAATCTACAAAGATTAAGAGTGTAAATTATACCGAAGATGGAGACGAAGCGACAGTCACGAAAGTAGTTTTAACTTTCACAACGCAATGAGATGGGGGCGCAGAGGCAACGGTGGGAGGCCTTTCCGACACGACGGTCCATTGACGACACCGTGACCTACATACCGCGGGTCCATTCATGCCGCGGCCTCGTACGGTTGTACTCAAGCGCAGGACTCAAGCCAACAACACTCGCTAACACCTACTGATACGCCGGAATTTCCATCAAACTTACATAACCTTGTGGTAACTGTCGTAACCGATTTAAGTACAACGAGACGATGTCACTTTATAACACTTGTTCAATTAAAACCTTCTAATGATAACAGTTTAAAATTAAAGATATTATTTCACTTTGTACACGAAAACTTTAGCTATTGTTGCGTCAGGAATCGTATCAACAAATGTGTAATTGATGAATTATCTATTTATTAAAATGGGCATGCCAAGTCTACCGAGTCTACAGGATAAAAGAAAAAACAATTCAATTTGCAACATGCTGCGGACATTTGGATTCTGGTGAGCTCTGCATGCATTGCAGTGTTGAAATGGGGAAAAAGTGTAAGAAATGGAAAAATTAGCGGAAGGTATGGAAAATATAGAGGATTCTAGAAGCCCAATTGTCTACTTCCATCCACCCACACTTTGCACAATATACAATTGCAAAAATGCTGATGGTTTTCTTGATAAAAAGAGATGACCATCGCCTATAGCATGGACAACAAAGTTGTTTGCTATTCATTTTAGCAGGATGTACATGCGTACGTACATTCACCGCCTTTTTTATTTATCCTCCCAACGGAACATGTCAGTGGTTAGCAATGATGAACAGGTGGAACGACGATTCCAAACCGGGTGAGACGTTGAAGAACTCTACCTTCGTACTCTACGTAGTGAAACGTTTAGCGTTATCTCACCTTTACGAGATATCTGACAGCAAGACAGTATATTAATACAGATAAGAATGGGGAAAATTACATATCTATAAAAATGTGTAGGCGGTTGACCATACAGGCCATCCCTGAAACTTCCCGCTAAATTAAGGTATTTTAAGCTCAAAAGAGTAAAAACTATAAACATAGATTTTTTCAGTTCGAACATCTATTTTGTTGAAATGGCAGTATATTGATTTTTGAAAAGTTGTATATTTTGGAAACGCTGATTGAATTTGATCTTTCGAATGACATTCAACTCAATTTTTGTGATCTGAAATATTGCTTTAGCTAAATAATCGATAGGTTGAAAAATTTCGTAGCAATGTCAAAAAACATTTTTTTTCAAATATTTTCATCATTAATAAATCCTAAACAAATTGACTGATTTTGATCCAATTAACGGTATTTGACGCAGTTTTTAAAGGAGAAAAGCTAGTATGATTTTTAAGTCCATCGGTGTATTAATCTGAAAATTATTTTATAAAGTAAATTTGCTAAAAATGACGTAATTTTAATATTTAAAAAGCAGTAACTTTTGAAAATTAGATTCGATTTTGATTCTTGAAATGCCATCTGACGTATTTTTTTAGTACTAAAATATTGTAGAATACCAAAAAAAAAATGATTGGTTGAAAAATTTCGAAGTTATGTCGAAAAAACTTTTTTAATTTTTCGTCAACGGTATCTCCCAAACGGATAAATCGATTTTGATGCAATTTATACATTTGATGTAGTTTTTTGAGGAATAGAGCTGATTAGTTTTTGTACTCAATCGGTACATTAATCTTGAGTTATGTTAAAAAAATACTGTTTCGCCAAAATTATTTTTGGGGTTTTTTCAAAATTTCTCAAAATCCCCTCGGTCGACTTGGTTCAAATTTTCAGGAAGTCTAAGTTTCCTAGGACCTCTAAACGTGGAGATCCGGTGAAAACTCAATTTTCGAAAATCGGGGCAAATTCAGTAACTTCCTATCTACGTACATTACGTACTACGTAGCGGTAAGTTAACAAGATTTTTCTGAAGTACAAAAATTGAATTTAAATAAAATATCCCCGTCTAGGTCCGGACTCCCTTTTGAAGACCACCCCCTCCCTTTTGAAGAATAGACCATCTGCTATTTTACCAGACAAGTCTTAAAAGGCGACCGATTGGTGTCATTACCATAATGACTACTAGGTGATAGAGCTCCGCACGGTCTCGCCCGAGCATTTGATACCACCGCCTTACCTATTTTTACCGATATAGCATCAATGCTTGTCATGTTTGTCTTTCGGTTTAGAAAGTAAGATAGCGGATAAGTTAACCGTGCACGTGGCATTACCGTCTCGCTACTCGGATAACAACGCATCATTAACATTTCTAGTGTCCATAGGCGATGGTTTCTCTTTCCATCAGAAGAGCCATCTGGTTGTTTGCTAATGAAAAAAAACCTGCCTATTTTTGATATTAAGTTCTCATGTATTTGTTTTAAAGTATTTCGAATGTTCTCTAACGAATGTATAAATTGCTTTAATATATATAATAGGAGCGTTAATATTTTAATATTAACGATTTTTAAGTACCCTGTACAAGGGCAATGATTGCACAGCCGCGTGCTGCAACTAGTTCCAGTCTTAACATAATCCGTGATAATACAAACAGTTTTAAATGTCAGTTGAAGCAGACATGAATGTTGAATGTATGTCCAAAAAGTAAGATAGAACACATTAACGAATAGGATATAATGGTCGATGAAGCGGTAATTGGTATTTGGTAATGCGAAGTGGTTGCGCGAGGTATCGGCAAGTCTGCGACTCCGGAGGGGGGCGCCGGCTGCCAGACAGCGAGGCTCCACTTGGGAGGCTAGCACCAACCATTTACCTCTTGCATAGCTGTGATCGTGTCATTGCAAACGTTTCTCTACATATTAAAATACATTATTTGGTAATCGACCTTTGGACTATACGAAAAGTACTTTTTATGAAATAACATATGACAAAATTAGGTAATAACGTCTCGATGGTATCGCATAAGTGCTCTTTTTATTTAAGTAAGTAATGAAATCTCTTAAGTTTGACAACAGACTCTAGCTATATAATATAATATAATAGTATTCACTATACACGTGTATATATTATGATGTATGTCAAATGAATACAGTGTGTGTAATGTATGTTTTTATGAATCTATATTAATATTATAAATACGAAAGTTTGGACGTTCGGATGGATGGATGGACGTTAAGTACTCAATCACGCAAAAACTACTGAACGGATTTGAATGAAATTTGACACACAGGTAGATGATGATCTGGAATAACACATAGGATATTATTTATTCCGGAAAATGAAGTGTACCCGCGGGATTTGGCAAAAACTTTAAAACTGCAGCGTGCTTCACGCTGCAGCTAGTTTAAAATATTTCTAACTAGCTGACCCGGCAAACGTTGTTTTGCCATACATATTAGGAACCCATAGCGGACAAACAACGTGACATGTAATTTATATAAGTGTAGACGGGATCATCCTTCCAGGAAACCAAAAGTTAAAAGTGTTTCCTTAAATCAATTAAATTAATTTTTATTTTATTTATTTATTTTTTTACCTTGAAGCCATTAATAAGAAAAACTAAGATTATTACTTTATTAGAATTAAATAGCTGTTTATTTATGGTGTACCTACTAGATAGAAAATATATAGTGTAATTAGATATAGAGCGCTTCGCCAACAAACGGTAATGCAGTTTGACGAAATTTTGGAAAATGTAATACACTGTTTATTTTAATTACAAATAAATTAAAAAAAGGAATTGAACTTTATATGGTGGTTAAGTAGTATTAAGTTTTCTAATTTTCCGCGCATATTTCTAAATATTTTCTTTTATAAGAACCTTTTCCTAACAATTACAAACAACGAAAAAGGAATTAGCGAAATCGGTCCAGCCATTCACGCTTGAAGTCATGACCACGGAAAATAGGGATTGATTTTTATATAGATGTGTATTATGTAAAAATATTAGGGTTTTGCAGCTATCCGCAGTGTAAACTCACTGCCTCATTTCAAACTCCACAGATCACGCAATCGTCATAAAAGAGGTTAAATTTTTATTTCACGTATTATTGTTATATGAATGTATGCATTATGTATTATTTAATATAAAAATAAAATAATAACCATTTTCAACTAAACACGCGACATTTTTAAGTCAAATTAAGTTTTCACTAATTACTAATTAGAATCTGTTAATTTTATTGAATCATTTTAAAAACAGTATTTGTAACTTACAAGAATAAGAAAAAAAAAGTAATTTGAATAAGTAATCGGTGTAAAGACGTTACAATTATCACTTTCAAATGACCTAATTTTTTTATATCACATTACGTAGTTTTTTTTTTTAAATATATGATTTCCTTATTTTCATGTATTTTTACTTTTAAAATATTAAAAAAGTATAAATTCATTAGTAAATAATTAAATCCCTAGAAGATATCCGTGTTTCTGTATTGTTAAAATGAGCATTACTAAACTGAAATGATTATAACGATTAAACATGTATCTCATCATAGGGTTTTACATATGTATTAATATCATTAATTAATTACCTATGAGTGTTATTTGTAGTTAATACTATATTAGGACCAAGGACTTTTACAACGCCTCTCAAAAGATAAAATTGTAAATTCATATTACACTCTGCACATGTACCAGATTTCAAACAAGTCCATCTAACCGCTATGCATTTAGGGCTTTCTACCCGGGTGCCTGGATCAGGATATATCCGTGTATATGAAAATTTTAGTTTCAATGCAATAATTTAAGAACACTTTTAGTAGTTAAATTAATTTAATTAAAATATAAATAAATAAATATAACTGGACAAATAACACGAATTCTCTTGTTCACGCATGGAACCCAAAAATACAAACATTTATGCTATATATATTGAATATCTTTATTCAGTTTTTTTTTATAGAAGAGGAGGCAAACGAGCAGGAGGTGCATCTGATGGTACGTGATAAATGCCGCCCATGGACATCCGCAATATCAGAGGTCTTTCAGTTGTGTTGTTGGGCTTTTAAGAATAAGTAAGCTCTTTTCTATAGTTTTACATAGCCAGATAAGATAATTCAGATTCGAACAGCAACACACCATTGCGCACGCACGCGCAAGGCGATGGTTGTCTTTCTCCATCAGGAAACCATTAGCTTCTTTGCTCTTATGATATAAAAAAAAATATAAAATATGCTCAGAGATCTGAGTGCGTCACTTCAGTTATTGTTTAGTAAATTAAACAATATTTCAGTAAAAATACTATAAAAATATAACTAACTTTATCTAAAAAGCAAAATCTTTGTAGATTCGAGATCGGAACCGGAACTTCATGATCCGAGCCAAAGTAACCACTAAGTCAACAGGTTGCTATAGTTAAACATAAACATCACGCATTAGTAAGCAAATATCATAAAATCAAAACTAATTACAGTATTTAATTATACTGAAATAGAGCAAATTGTATATGTAACTCTATCGTCAAACAGCAACCGTTATAATATGCGAAAATATGTCTCAGTGGCACGGCGAAGGCTACGGTTTGAGATCGCCACATAAATAATTACCAACATTTAATGCATTAAACAAACGAGACTATACGGGGGGATAGTGCGGGGAGCGACCACGAAAAACACTCGGTATCCTCTCTGTCTGCAACTAACGCTATTAAACACGTCACTCACACTACACATTCAATATTAATTACACACACACTGTGCCAAAATACTAATAAAACTTTAGCCACAATCCGTAATCCAATTTAATCCATTCATATACCGGAGTTATTAAACAAAAGGAAGTTGTAGACGTAATCTGTGCTTCTAATTCAAATAAATTACGATGTTACCTCTTAATACTAATTGTTTCTTAAGTAAACTTAATCAAGTTGCTTCAATGAGAAGCATTTTAAACCAGCATTTTTCACAATAAACTTACTAATCGTGTTGTACGGGTATGTAAATTAAGTTATAATTTGGTAAAATCAAAGAAAAATGAACTCAAAGTACATACATATAGTGTTTAAGACTACATAAAGTTTAAACAAGATTGTCATAGAGTACTCAAATTTTAATTCAACGAATTCAACGTTTTGGTAATCTTGTATTTTTGAAGGTAAGTGCTTATACCTCCACTTAAATTACTTTATAAACTAGTTGTGGACTTAGTTTTTTCAAATCTACAAATAGAATTTCTGATCTGAATGAGTCATATTCCTTACAAATTATTAATAGGTATAATATAGCTCTCGTTTCATACATAACTTCACATTCAAGTACTTCATCATCGTAAATATAATGCGAGTCTGCTAAAATTACAGATTTTATCGTAGTACAAACGTTACATGCAAAACATCACTTAACGAAGGTAAAACTAGCCCTATGTTAAAGTGCATCGAGATCGGCATCGGCGCCGCGAACGTCACGCGACCGCATTCCATGGCGCCTCCATTCATGTTGCGTGAGTGAGAGGCCGCCATAAGACCTCTGGAAGGAATGAGAAAGGAAAACTAGCTCCGTTACCCTGTATGGGAATGCAATTCGTAAGCGCACGCGCACGGATTTGATGCCGGACTTACTGCGTTCCATCTTACGTTCGTCACCCAGTACGGGCGTCCCGCTCGCTCGCGTTCTAGCGCTGCTTTCGGCGCAGCATATCTGCCGATGCGTATGTTTGCATACGCCGGTGTGATTTGATCGATCGCCGGTTTCCTGTGAGAAACACAGGTTGTTTGTCCAGTCAGGTGGCTTTGTGCATTACCGTTAATTCTTTGTGTGTCCGGACCGCACAAACTGTCCAATTTTAAGTGACTATTGAGTTTTCCATTAACAGATTATCTTATGATTTTATGGCTACCTCCTATTTTATGACTACCTCCAAACAGTTGAACAAAAGTACTTCAATTACAGTTTTATAAAAATATTTGATTCTGCTTCACGTCCCCACTTGGCCACGTTGTCCCCACAAAGTCTGAGAGTATACGCTCACTTTTACTAAAATAAAGGTAATGCGAAAGAACGTACATTATAAAATGCATCCAAGAACTTATCTAAAAGTATTAACTAATACACATGATTTTAAAATAAAATAAATTTAAACTAGCTGCCTGCCCGCTTTCACACGGGTGGTTTTCTTAAAAAAAACATGAGACAAAATATACCGTTTACAGTACCATCTTAAATAAATAAAATCATTATTAAATAATGCAACCATTTTTATTGTAATTTATTGAAGATACTCCCTCAGTATATTCTGTCTCAATCACCCAGCTATAATTCTGTAATTCACAAAAGACAAGTTATTAAGTTTGTGGCAAACATAGTTTTTTTCTAGGATGTTGGATATTGCCAATTTGAAGAAAAATTACATTAAATAATCTCATCTAATATTAAAAAAACAGATCTTCATTGGATTCTGCTAAAGCCAGAAATATTTCTAGGATAACTCTATGAAGCGACTAATCATATTAAAAGTCAGTAACAATTTCTGCATTTAAGATCGTATCTAAATATTTGCAGCGAAATTGGCCCGTGATATATTTATTAGTTAATCACAATTTAAACACATATTTGACAGTATAAACACTTTATGACATTTGGATGTTACAAAAAATTAATATTATCTATTGAGTGTTGATATTCAAACGCTTATTGAAACGTTAGCTTAGCTATATAAATTGAGTTCAAACTGGATATGCTTATCAGTCAATCACCACGAATAAAAATACTGACGATATCACGAGCTAAGGCATGTCGAGTAAATGGTTTTAGGAAGATACCCGTCACAACAATTTAAGTCTTTATGTTTAAAGAAATTCTGTGTTTGCTTATTAACATTTTGGCACAGAAATTAGCATAGATACTTCAAATTTTTTAATTTCTTGTATGGAATTTTTGATTCGAAGTTCTTATACAAATTTTATCATAATTGCTGATTTTTTAATAAAGGTTAATAAGCTTTGTGCAGGAATGAAAACGCTGCAAATGTCTTGGCAATCAGGAGATCGTAATTTCTTTGCAAATTTTGTCTCTATTCTTTATTTAATATTTTTGGGAGAAATAAATATTAGAGTTTAAAATAATTTATACTCTCCATCGTCGGCACTTGGTGTAACTCCGTCATAATTATTATTTTATTTTAAACACTTGTACTGTTTCACGTTCACAAACTATATAATATATTTATTTTTAAATTAATAGCCAACCGGTTTCATATTTTAATGTATCTTCCATCCAGATGCAATGAAATGTGAAACCGGTTGGCTATTAATTTAAAAATAAATTTTATTATATAGTTTGTGAACGTGAAACAGTACAAGTGTTTAAAATAAAATAATAATTGGAGTTTGAAATATAATTTATCTTGCTCCATGACTACGACGACTTTTATTTGTCACATATTTGCTTCTATTTTGCTATGTATCTAAGATACTGCTGTTATTAAGGCTTTATAGATAGGAGGGTGCACAAAATACGAAGCACACACGCCTCGTTCAGCGCCACATTCTTCCATAATAATTTATTAAATATCTAAATATAACTAATAATATCAATTTAAAAACTCAAACCGATATCAAATATCAACTATACTCATATCCCAAAAACTACTAAACAGATTTTAATGAAAATGGAACTGTTCCCTAAGTTGGAATATTTCTAATTTAAATGAAAAAGAATTATTTCGAAAGAGCTTTTAGCTTCGTGGACAAACATACAAATATCCAAACATACATGTACAGGAAATTTGGTAAACGTACTTAGACACCTAAATAGATCAATATACTCAAATAATAATTCCAACAATATTATATACATACGTGTTAAACTGATAACCTCCGTTTTTTGTCAGTTGATAATGCAGTAGTACTTTAATTTCACTATAGACCCTCAAGTGTTATAAATGCATTGATTAAGAGGTCTCGCTTTTTAAAACTTTTTCAGGACGAAATATACTTCACTGAAAATTGAAATATAAGTACAAGTGCTTCAATAATTATATTTAATAGGTTTTATTTGTTTATGTATGTGTAGTGTATTAGTAAAAGATCCATGAAAACTGTTACTGGCAAATTGTAATCATCTATACGTTACTATGAAATTAAGGCGAGGCATCGCGACAAACGGTAAAAACTGGTTTGTTTAATCACGTTTTTTGTATTGATTGTTAAATAACAGTTTTACAAAAATTACACGGTATACCTGAAGATATTATCTAAAGAATGTGCTATCTCATTACATGATAGAATGTACTTTACTCAATCATACAAAATTCCGAAAACTGGCTAAAAAAAATCTCTAAAACAAATAATTTGTTAATAATATTTCTAATCTTTCACATGATTTTTATATGGTGATATTTAGTTGTAAATACAAAAAAGAATTTTAGTTCAGCTGATGTCCTATATTTATTTACCCGAAAATTAACACGTTTTCCAGCTGTTTCAGAACATACCGCGACACCCATTTTCTATAGAATTGACGCGCGTCGAAATACCTCGCCCTAACCAATACGATAGCCACGGTACATAAAATTACGAATCAATTCCTATAAGACTTTCAATTTAACATTGTAGCAATAATAACTGCTGTGACAGTATTGTTAGGAAACAATTTTTTCTACGTATTTGCTAAGCTTTATTTCGGACATTGCAATTTTTCATTACTGTGTAAATCATAATTCAATCTCTTAATAAATATTTTTAAATAGATTCTTGTTATCATTGAAAATTACGATTTCCATTTCACCACTTCATTCTGTATTTGATCGGACCTTCATATGAGTATGATAGATCATAATATGTATAAAATTCCGAACGGTTAATGGAGCTGTTATCAATGTGTAAGCATGTCAATATGTAAGCAAATGTAAGTTATAAAAAACGGAGAAATGTATTAATTAACAAACGAACTGCACTGCTAAGTGAGATGGCAGCCGCAAATTTATTTGATAGGTAATTTGTTCAATGTCAGAATCTGGATTTCAGCCAAAAATGTCACAATAAAGAGAAAGATGTAAACACAGCCACATTCTAATTAAAAAAATAAGGTCGAATCGCTGAGGTCGTCGCGTCTGCTAGCAATATGTCTCGCTAAAAATGACTCATCTAATAGTCTGCGATTATCGTATTTTTGGAAATGAAACATAAATGTGCAAGTTAAAACGTTTGAATTGTTTTTTAAAAAAAGGAAATGTTACTTTGAGTTATTTTTGATACCAGAGCTTAAGATACTGGGATGATAATATTATCTACTGTTTTAAATTAAGAAATAACTTTAAAAATGTTGCTTATATCATGGGCTTATCGGTTGCACTAACATATATAAGTACAATTTCTGATTTAAAAACATCTATAAACAGGGGTGCTTCAATCTAGTGGACTCATACAAAGAATTTGCTACTAGTGCGATACAGTTTTCTCCAAAAAGGAACTTCAAAATTAAGTCAAGAATTGATAACTTGACCATCTAAAGTACTACTGCATAAAAACTAAACTGGTACAAAACCAAATTACATTTTTTTTGGACTAATCATAGTATTCTGTATTTATAAAATTATAAGTAGTTGCAAAATTCTTTCCAACGTCCTAATCAGTTACTGCATGACAATTTAAAAATAGCCCTGAACTTGCCCGTTTTACTTGTGTGTTGTATTTAAAATGAACTGAATATGAAAGTTCTTCCCAGCATTTAAGCTTACGTAAGTCTTATATCATCTTTTCTTAAACTGTGACGCTGTTACCGATGATAACGAGGTTATCAATCGTTGTCGAAACTAAATAATGTTTACGTCGTAACTACAAATGAAGAAAACCCCAAGTATCTTCAGATTTAAGGTGTTTATGTTAAAATAAGGTCCATTAAAAAAAACAGAAAACGAGGTCCAACAAATCATAATCATAAACAATCATACAAAATTCCGAAAACTGGCTAAAAAAAATATCTAAAACAAATAATTTGTTAATAATATTTCTAATCTTTCACATGATTTTTATATGGTAATATTTAGTTGTAAATACAAAAAAGAATTTTAGTTCAGCTGATGTCCTATATTTATTTATCCGAAAATTAACACGTTTTCCAGCTGTTTCAGAACATACCGCGACACCCATTTTCTATAGAATTGACGCGCGTCGAAATACCTCGCCCTAACCAATACGATAGCCACGGTACATGAAATTACGAATCAATTCCTATAAGACTTTCAATTTAACATTGTAGCAATAATAACTGCTGTGACAGTAGTTCACGTTTGCATACTGTGAAAATTGATGTGTTACATACACATATGCCACATACTACGCACATGGCACCATTTGTACTGTCACGGCTAATGTGAAAGGGCCTTATACGCACAATTAACAATGTTTGAAAGATAACTTTTAAATAAATTTGAACTGAAAATATTTTCGATAGAGTTGTCTCTCTCACTTTCCCTTAACTAATGGATACGGTTTCGATGTAAGCTGCTTAAAACTGATCATACGAAATGAAATAATTAATTATTATTATTGTATGTAGGAAAATAACTAATGTCGCGCTTATTATACAGATTCGGATTTTAGCAAGCTCAACACCAAATCGCGCAATCGTTCAGACCAGGATAAATTGTTTTTTAGACTGAAAATGTCATCGATAGAGTTGTCTGTTTGCGTCGCTTTCCCTTAACCAATATATACGGCTTCGATATAAGCTGCTTAAAAACTTAATAGACGCCAAACTGTCTGGTTATTGCGTTATTTAATATTAAACACGTTTAGAGAGTTGCTCAATCAAGAAAGTATCAATGTTTATTGATGTGATATTTCAAAACTGTTAATTTCAAGACTGAAAACTGCAGCGACCGACTATAAATTTTTTAACTTGCGGAAGTCTACATACAATCGTACCCGAATAACTAGGGATATTTGGGTCCACCTGGCTAGTGTACACTATTAACTTTTACACAATCGATTATAGATATTACGATTCAGAAATATCGGTTAAAAGGTCGGGGCAAAAGTATTTTTGTATTGTTCATACAAAGGAAAATTATACCTATGAAAGGTATAATTTTTTATTTATTTATAATATGTACCATTTCGGTCAATGACTTGTTGCCATTTTGTGGGTAGTTCCATGATCCCATTCCTGTAGAAATTTTGAGATTTTTAATTTATTAAAATCTGACAGGTAGTGTTCAGTGTTCTTTTGAGGTTAGCTTTATGCTTCCTAAAGAGTTCTGCAATGACCGAAACATGTAGAAATCTGATGGAGCAAGATCAGGGCTATATGGAGGATGCATCAACACATCCCAGCCAAGCCCTCTCAATTTTTGTTGCGTGGTAATAGATGAGTGCGATCTGGCGTTGTTATGGTGGAACACCACGCCATTCCTATTCACCAGCTCCGGCCGGTTTTTCTCAATAGCTTTTTTAACCTCTTCAGTTACTGAAAGTAGAGGTCAGAATCGATAGTTTTACCCGGTGGCAAAAGCTCATAGTGGACGGTTCCTTTCCAATCCCACCATACACATAGCATTACTTTGTTCCGAGTTGGGCCGGGCTTTGCCACGGTCTGTGAGGCTTGTCCATGCTTCGACCATGATCTTTTTCGCACTTTCTTATCGTTAGTCACCCATTTTTCATCACTCGTAATCAACTGTTTAAGAAATGGTTCGGAATTGTTACGTTTCAACAAAGAATCGCAAATGGAAATACGTTGCATTAGGTTTCTCTCAGTGAGATCATGTGGTACCCAAATGTCATTTTTTTCTTGTACCCAGACCTTCGTAAATGACGTAAAACTGTTTTATGATCAACATCCAGGGAACTAGTTTTTTTATTTATTGCATCTTCAGAATGGCACAATTTAATGGTATTAAAACCAGCCAATTACATTCAGTATAGCCAAAGAGGTTTGATTTCTAATAATACATTCAAAATACGAAAATACTTTAGCCCCGACCTTTTATGTAAAATATGTAATAAATAACATTCGTGCTCCCCCTCCCTTTTTGAAGTCTGCCCCCTTTTGAAGAAGAGATCAACTGCCTTACTGCATCTCGTAAAAGGCTAATTCATGTCACTAACTAGGAAGTTGAGTTCTATAACGTCTCGACCGCGTTTGAAACCACTCCCTTACCTATTCCTGCCGTAACCAAGTCGGTTGTTGTCGCTGTCGTGTTTGGGCTTGGAGAGTAAAGTAACCGGCAAACTTTTACATCGCCAGCCCCAATAAATACCTATGTAATGAATATTGTGGTAAATGAAATAAACGATTATTACTATTATTATTATATTATTATATATGTGGCATTCTACCTCGCCATTCGGATAACAACGCACCATTAACATCTTTGATGTCTATATGCGATGGGAATCTCTTTTGGTCACGAACATTAGCTTGATTGCTATTTTATAAAATAAAATAATAAAATCACATAGGTTCCCTTGTAATATAGGTGAGTGAGAAATTCAATATTTCCATCGCCAAACATCTTATTTGTGGCTAAAGTTGAAAAAAACTAGAACCTTAAAACTGACTGAAGGAATCGATATTTATATACTTGTCTCTATTAATATTTGTTTGATAAAAATATCAGCAGCTTTCAATGCAATCTTGGTGTTCCGTAATGTAGCGTTCTGGACCCTACATTATTTCTCGTGTATCTTATTCCTTTAAACGAGCAATTCTTGTGTATATATATATATATATATATATATATATATATATATATATATATATATATATATAATTGGAATCTCGGAATCGGCTCCAACGATTTTCACAAATTACGGGTTTTTCGGGTCAAAGAATCGATTTATCAAGGTTCCAGGTCCAAGAAAAGCTCGGTTCACAAGATATGGGTATGTGAAAAACCGAGCGGTCAACCAGATATTTTTGTGTCATATAGATCAAACATCAGTCGTTTTTCTGCGTGTGTGCTAGGCAAGTGACACGGGTTTGATTTTAAATTTTACGTAGCCTACAGCAAAATTTGCTTAAGCCTAATATCAAAAGAAATATTGAACATATTATGTTTCCATTGTACCGTTGCATCAGACTAAAATTTAAACTTTTAATAAAAATGAAAAAAATAACATTCATTCATAAGAGAGCACAGTAGCTTGCAAATAGATTTATATTTTGCCATTTTCAGTTATACAACTTCTTGGAGTATGTTATAGTCGTAAATATTAAATTTAATATTTATATTGATAATAATCCTTTAGCAAGGATCAGCGTTGTGCCAATCTTTAATAACACACTGCATGTGTTGGGTCATTACTGCTAAATCCTGTATGCTTAGAGGGCAAAGGACAAAAATTAATTATAACCATAATGCTTCCGAATTTCGACCTAATTATATTATATTTATATTCGACCTGATTATATTATGAAAGTATTCGACCTAAATAAATAAATGTCTATAAAGAACCCCCAGCCTTTATACTTAAAGTAGCTCCGAAGGCTTATAGGACCGTGCTGTTTTCTCTATAATATTATCTGCTTTTCAGTGACAGCGTAGGAGAAATATCTTTCTAACACATACTTTATTAGATTTTGTAACAATAAAAGTCTAATAAGCGAAACAAAAGTAAATATAATTCAGAAATAATAAATAAATAAATATTCCCGGGACAAATTACACTTACTGATCTAACTCCAAAGTAAGCAAATTATTTGCTTGTGTTATCAGTCAACGATACTAATATATAGAAATACATATATAAATACTAGAATATATTTAATAAACACTCAAACCCGGAAACACAAACATTTATGCTCATCACACAAATGCTTGTCCCCGTCGGGTATCGAACCCGAGTCCCGTCAATTGCGTAGCCAGTGTCGCTAACCACTCGACCAAAGGGGCAGTGGGGAAATGGTTGGGAACGCTATCATACACGATGACACGTAGAAAATTTCAAAGTTTTCTTTTTGACCAGTGATGCCTACAGCAAGCACCAAGCACGTTGCACTCAACTAAATCGCCTTCATAGAAGCTTTGTCACTTATCCTCAACGATGTTCTGGTATACCTCAAAAGATACGCAAAGCCAACTTTGAGAAACCCTGCCCTAAAGGAAGTAGCGTTAACATTTAGGCCAGTAAGGTGACATATCGTCCTTTTACACGTCATGTAAATTATTGGAATCGCTTAGCTGATTAATCATACATGACGGGCTGGCGTCAAGTCCGGCATAGCAAGCAGATTTCCTTTGACAAAGACAACATTCCTGGCAGTCCGATGCCATTACTCACCCACTTCAATATCTATGATTACCATAATGTTTATGTCAAGTTTATGTATCATATGGTTTGCAAATTGAATACTATGTTAGAGTTAGTCATGCTAATTCCATTTATGTGTATATGTTCAGACCATATTTCGTTGCATCGTAAACAAAAAGATGGCACTCCTAATAGAAAGGGATAATCATCACGTGTAGTCTTCAAAGGTGATGATAGAGGTGCCACCCGTATAAGTTTACTAGCTATCTAATACTCTCCAAATCAATAAGCTAAGTTTACACTATAGCTACATAAAATATACAACATTCATATATATAAGATTGACAACATATAAAAGTTTAATGTATGAAAGTGACGAATTAGAAGCATTCAATTTTAGTCCTATCACCACATCATCAGAGTAGCAGCGGTGACATTATAAAGAGGTTTGTCAAGCATTAAATTTACATTAACGACTTACACTTACACATTGCTTACATGGGATAACGGTTGATTGTTTTTTTTTTTTTTTTTTTTTTATGTCATAAGATAGCAAACAAGCAGATGGGTCTCCTGATGGAAAGAGTCAACCATCGCCTATAGACACCAAAGATGTTAATGGTGCGTTGCTATCTTGTGGCGAGGTCTAATGCCACATGCATAAGTTTACCGGCTACCTTACCCTCCAAACCGGAACACGACAGTGACAAGCACTGACGCTATTGCGGCAGGAATAGGTAAGGCGGTGGTACCAGACCCGGGCGAGACAATGCAGAACTCTACCACCTAGTAGCCACGATGTTAGTGACTCGATAGCCAATCAGTCGCCTTTTACGACCTGCCTGGCAGAACGGCAGTTGGCCTATTCTACAAAGGAGGCCGGGACCAACACGGCGGAAAATATGTACGTAATGAATTATAAAAACCTGATGATTCGGCTTTTTCCTCGTGGCCAAACTATTTCGCCTAACTGATTTGGCTACGAGGAATTACATATCCTTATAGTCAAACTCTAACACATATTTTCTCATGGCTAAACTATTTCGCCTAACTGTTTGGCTACGAGGAATTACATATCCTTATAGCCAAACTCTTACATACATTTCCGCATGGCCAAACCATTTCGCCTAACTGATTTGGCTACGAGCTATTTCATATCCTTATAGCCAAACCCTTATAAAACAAGTACAATCAGTATTGACATTTTTTCGAGAACTGACTTGATAGTTTTTATTTACAGTTTTAAGTTCTTATTCAAATTTCTATAAATTAGTTCTTATTAAAATAACAAACTTGTTAGTAGTACCTAAGTTATACCGGTTACTTCAGTCTCACTCTATACATATAAATTTAAGGTTTTTTGTTAAATTTATATTTTTGTGTCCACTATGTGAAAGCATTGGTGACTTGTGACACAGGTACTCATTGATCCTACTTCAGGCACCATGTTTCTAATAAAAATGGCAAAATAGAAATACACTAAGATCTAATTAACTTAATCTTACTTAAAAAACTTAACTATATTGATGCAATTTGAATAAAATGTTAAATATGAATAGATTATATCTATTTATATTACTAATTAGAGTATTACTATGAGATGAGACTATTACTATTTAGAGTCTATCAAATTTTTTTTAGTATCAATAGGGAAGCGCTTGACCACGATCTCGCCTGATGGTAAGCTAAGATGCGGCCTAAGATGGAAGTAAAATACAAGAATTTTTGTGAAACAAATCGTTCGACTTTCGTAATTTATCCGACACGTTCGATTAACGACCAAGCGATTGGGCCCCCGGTATTAGCCCTCTCTATGACCATTATTTTCTTTTTGTCATTACATAATTAGACCCCTGAAGAACTGCCAAACTGCAACTGGTACAAATGATCTAATATTTGGTATCATCACCTCCCGGTCTATGTGTACAACATTTTATTCAAATTGGTTCAATATAGTTCAGTTTAAACATGAATGAGGACTTAAAACTGTAAATAAAAACTATCAAGCTAGTCCTAGAAAAAGTGTTGATGGTGATTGTAATTGGTTTATAAATGTGTGTAAGAGTTTGGCTATAAGGATACGTAATTTCTTGTTGTTAAATCAGTTAGGCGAAATAGTTTGGCCACAAGGAAATGTATGTCAGAGTTTGGCTATAAGGATATGTAATTACTCGTAGCCAAATCAGTTAGGAGAAATAGTTTGGCCATGAGCAAAATGTATGTAAGAGTTTGGCTATAAGGATATTATGTAATTCCTCGTAGCCAAATCAGTTGGGCGAAATAGTTTGGCCACGATGAAAATGCCGATTATTCTGAGGGTACGTGTCGACGAGCACGGTTTCTACCCGGCACGGCCATGTAGAAACCGTCTCGTCGACACGCGCCCTAATGTATGCGCCCTGTAGCCATAACACAGGGTCCTACAACGTAGGAGTACGTAGGAGCGGAGGTAATGTTCCCGACAAGGTTGTCAAACATTAAGCTCAATTTAGACGATAACTCCAAATACCGAACCCTTAGTGTATACAAAGAGTTTTTTTGCCAGAACGCAGATGTATAATTCCGACATTTACAATTATATAGTAAAAAATATTGTCTGATATTTGTGCCGCAACCTACACAGTAGTCTAAACCTGGCTTTATGAATGAATGAACATTTCACAAATCAAAAATGGTTCCCTAGATGAAAAGACTGCCCCGTTGATCGAGTGGTTAGCGAACTTAGCTACTAATCGATGTTACCCGGGTTCAATTCTCGACATAGACAAATATTAATTTGATGAGCATAGACGCTTGTATTTCTGGGTTTGGGTGTTTATTATGTATGTAACCGTATTCATGTGTGTATTTCTATTAGGGATGGGCCGAAATTAGTTTTACATTCAGTTTAACCGAATTTTGGCAACTTGAACCGAATTTCGACATTCAGCCGAAATTAAGTTTAAATGCCGAACATTCGGCAATAGAAAAAAGTACCTACTTTTACTATTTTGACTGAAATATACACTTATAAAAAAGAAAGATTTATATTTTTGTATTTTTATATGTATCGAATAAACTCAAAAACTACTGGGCCGATTTTTAAAAATTCTTTTACCATTAGAAAGATTTTAAATCATCCTCGAGTAACATAGGCCGTATTATATTTTCAAAAAAATTGGTCACTACCTCTAAATTGCAGCTATGTAATTTTGTCAATAAGTCATTTCTTCACGTAGGTACGCTGCGAAAATTATTAGCGATATATAAAATAATTTAAGTAAATTCGTAAAAATACACTCTCTCGCTCTCGAGAAAGCGCGCAAAATTGTACCGAAGTTCGGCCGAAAAGCGGCCGAAATTTTTAATTTCACCAAAATTCGGCCGAAGTTCGAATTCGGTTCAAACCACATTTGGCCCACCTTTAATTTCTATGTATTAGTATCGTTGACTGACACCCATAACACAAGCCAATAATTTGCTTACTTTGGGGTTAGTTTGATATGTGTAATTTGTTCAGCGATTATTATTATAAAGAGATAACCATCATATATAAAGGCCTAAGAAAACCCACAATTTAACACTTTTGATAATGGGGGGTTTCCATCAGTGTGGTGAATGTAAGACCTACAATTCTATATAAATACGAGCACATAGCTTTACGACAAAACCCTTATAGGGTAAGCAAAACTTACTGAAAAAAATACATAAGAAAACAGACGTACACGACAATACACGACAAAACGTACTCCCCGTGTTGGTTCCGGGCTTCCTTGAAGAATAGACTAACTGCCGTTCTGCCAGGCAGGTCGCAAAAGGTGACCGATTGGCTATGTGAGTCACTACCATCGTAGCTACTAGGTGGTAGAGTTCTGCATTGTCTCGCCCGGGTCTGGTACCACCGCCTTACTTATTCCTGCCGTAATAGCATAAATGCTTGTCGCTCTCGTGTTCCGGTTTGGAGGATATGGTAGCCGTTAAACTTGTGCATATGGTATTTGATCTCGCCACAAGATAGCAACGCACCATTAACACCTTTTGTGTCTATTGGCGATGGTTGACTTTCCATCAGGAGATCCATCTGCTTGTTTGCTATCTTATGATATACTAGCTATTGCCCGCGACTTCGTCGCGCGGACTTTGTTTACCCGCTCTTACTGGTCATAGCAAGATATTATATAGCCTATAACCTTCCTTGATAAACAGGATATCCAACTCAAAAAGAATTATTCAAATCGGTTCAGTAGTTTTCGAGATTATCGCGTACAACCAAACAAACAAACAAACAAAAATAGTATAGATGTATAAAAAAGACGTATATAAATGTGTAATTTTTAGAGACTCATTCTTTTTTCTACAAAAGTCAATGTACAAAAGTGACAAAAAATCCTTTTTTATAGACTGAAACAATTGTCGTTATAAAAAGCAATAATTTTTAAACACATTTTCCTTCTGCTATCACGATTAGATAATTGTATTCTGTCTTTCCTTATATTGATTTATACATAAGAAAGAGAGGAAAAACTACAACCAAAGTTATAAAGAACGTACTGATAACATTATGGTCCACACACGTTCGAAATTCGGAATTAGATTCCAAATGTATTACATCAATTCAAAACCTAAGCACACAGATTATGACCGTTGGTTTTTTACCCATTCAGAATTTCTGAAAAAAGGTATCATCACCCTTGCGCGGTAGGCAAAGTAAACCGTACGTTTATTGACACAAGGCTCAATCAAAATATATATATATATATATATATATATATATATATATATATATATATATATATATATATATATATATATATATATTATATATATATATATATATATATATATATATATATATATATATATATATATATATATATATATATATATATATATATCGTTTCAAATCATGAAAATTAGATGTCTATAAGATTTTTCACTTTATACAAAAATTTAGAATTGTTTATTGGTTTTGAGTACGACAGACATTTATAAAAACTACAATAGGCATGCTATTATATAATAGGCAATATTTAAAGTCCTTTCAACAAAGTTTTCAGATCTTTAATTTACAAATAACGCACGGTAAGGAAGTCGCCATATTTACACATAAACTAAGCGCTCCCAGAGCCTTTATCGGTAGATAATGTAACTATTTTACTTTTAATAGAGGTAGAGGTAGATAATGTAACTATTTTTTACTTATCAACGTCAAAACATTACTTTATAACTACACAAGTATACGTATAATTAATATAACTAATTAAAACATATTATAACACAAACTTTACAGCTGGAGAGAATACGTTTTACTGCAAGGGAGAATTATTTAACAACTTCTTATTGAAATTAAAAAGATATACAATTTGTATGGCAAAGTAAATATGTTTTCTTATTTAGGTTTATGTATTACCACTGTTTTATTTGCGATTTTTGTTTTGTTTTGCTTTTCTGTGTAACTGTAACCAGATGTTACTTTTATTATTATTGTTATTATTATTTTTATTTAATGAGCATAAAAACTATAAGTTATCTTGTGGTTAGCACTACTTTTTCTAGTATATTGTTATCATTAATATGAAGGTTGTCTGGAAGAGATCACTTTATTAGTGAGAAGACCGCCTTTGTGTATCTTACTTGTATTATTTTTATGTTGTAACTTATAATGTTGTCATATATTTTGGTGCACAATTAAGAGTTATTGTATTGTATGTATGTCAATAAAAACAATAATAATAAAAAAAAATATCAGATTAAAAAATGACATAAAATTATTAAACAATAATAATAAAAATAATAAAAAGGGTAAAAGAATGTCACAAAATTATTAAAAAATAATTATAACATTTTATAAATATTATTCGTCAATGATTTATCTGGTGTGATACCACCCGCAGACTTCCAGCCACCGAATTTTGATTTATCGTAAAACACTTTTAAAAAAAATTTCTCTATCCGAAGATTGAACCCGGGACCTTATGATCTTGAGCCAAATAGGCTAACACCTAGACCACGAAGCTGTTACATATGTTATACTCGTATATACAAATTGGTTTTTTATCTTCGGCAAGCAAGAATAGAATGAACCGAATGTATCCGTAAATAACCATCAAAATCCGTATGTGGTTACTTCCTTGCCGGAAGTCTGCACACTGCGGAAGCATCTCTTATACTGAGCTTTTGTATTCCGAACAGAAAAAGAATAATGAATCTTGATCGTTCGCGTTAGTACTAAATTCTATTCCATGAATAAAGTCTTTTTTATATGTCATAAGATAGCAAACAAGCAAATGGCTCTCATGATGGGAAGAAACAACCATCGCCCAACAGGTGTATATACACCAAAGACGTTAATAGCGGGTGCGTTGTTATCCTTGGAGCGGAGTCTTAGTGCCACATGCATAAGCTTACCATCTGCCTTACCAAACCGGAACACGACAGTGACAAAAATTGACGATATTGCGGCAGGAATAGGTAAGGCGGTTATACCACACACGGACGAGACAATGCATCACTCTATCACCTAATAACCACGATGGTATTGACTCGCATAGCCAATCATTTGCCTGTTACAAACTGCCTGGCAGAACGACAGATGGTCTATTCTATAAAGTGGTCCCGGACCAGCACGGGAAAAAAATGTGTAAACGGTTGACCTTACAGGCCATCCCTGAAACTTCCCGCTAAATTAAGGTATTATTAGGAATAAAAGCTTATAGCTTTTATAGCGCATAGATTTTTTTTCAGTGCAAACATCTAGTCATGTACTTAAAAATGACAGTATATTAATTTTATAGCGCATAGATTTTTTTCAGTGCAAACATCTAGTCATGTACTTAAAAATGACAGTATATTAATTTTATAGCGCATAGATTTTTTTCAGTGCAAACATCTAGTCATGTACTTAAAAATGACAGTATATTAATTTTTTAAAAGCTGTGTTTTTTGGAAACGATGATCAATTTGATGTTTCGAATGACATTCAATTCAATTTTTGAGCTCTAAAATATTGCTTAGCTAAACAAAGGATATGTTTAGAAATTTCGAAGCAATGTCAAAAAACATTTTTTTTCACATAATTTCATAATTGATAAATATGACAGTAACATAATTTTTTAATAGCTGTGTTTTTTGGAAACGATGATCGATTTGATCTTTCGAATGGCATTCAACTCAATTTTTGAGCTCTAAAATATTGCTTAGCTAAACAAAGGATATGTTTAAAAATTTCGAAGCAATGTCAAAAAACATTTTTTTTCACATAATTTCATCATTGATAAATCCCAAACAAATTGACCGATTTTGATCCAGTTAAGGGTATTTAACGTAGTTTTTAAAGGAGAAAAACTAATAAGATTTTTAAGTCAATCGGTGAATTAACCTGAAAGTTATTTCAAAAATATTAAGTTTGCTTAAAACAACGTAATTTTAATATTTGAAAAACTGTAACTTTTGAAAATTAAATTTGATTTTTATTTTCGAAACGGCATTTGACGTAGTTTTTTTAGTACTAAAATATCGTAGAATATCAAAAAATGACTGGTTGAAAAATTTTGAAGTTATATCGAAAAATCCCTTTTTTTTTCAAAATACTTCGTCAACAATTACTCCGAAACAGATAAAACGATTTTGAGGCAATATATGCATTAAACGTAGTTTTTTAAGGAATAGAGCTGACTAGTTTTTGTACTTAATCGATACATTAATCTGGAAGTTATATTAAAAAATACAGTTCCGTCAAAAATTTTTTTGGTTTTTTTCTTTTAATTTCTCATAATCTACTGGGCCGATTTGGTTCAAATTTTGTTCAAAACATACAAACACACACCCACACACACATAAATACATACATACAGACATACTTATATCATCGTGAAAATAGTCGCAAAAGGTCCCTAGGACCTCAAAATGTGGAGATCTGATGAAATCTCGATTTTCGAAAATCGGAGCAAAATTAGTAACTTCCTTATCTACATACATAGCGGGTGGTTAAAAAAAGAAAAAACAGCCCAAAATCAAGTGGCGGGACCTAGTTCTCTAATATTTTTAGACTTGTATAAACCATTTGTGTGCATGCTTCCTAATGGAAGCATGCACACAAATGGTTTAAAGCGAAAATTTAAAAACAATAAAAATTTAACAAAGAAAAATTTCTCTGGAACATTCTGAAAACTGGATTTGACACATCTTCCCTCTGGCCGGCAGGCTCTAACTAAATGAGCCACATATTGCTTGGTTCAATGTGGGTAAATTATTCTTTGCTGTGTGATCGAACGATTCCTCGAATGAATCGAACTTAAGAACTAGTCTAGAAGTTATGGGTATCCCAACGACGCATCCTCGTAGAAAATGTTACTAGATACTTGCATCTAAAACGAGTCGGTTCATTGATATAGGAAGATATAAGAATAAATATGACATATGCCGCGTGTGTCTATGAAAGGGAACTGTCGATATCGACTAATATCTAAGTTGTGTCTTACATGCATGCGAAAATAAAACTTGTTTCTTTTCGGTGGAAAAATCTCGATCTTTCCTTATCTATTCGAATTATGTTTATTATTGCTAGTACTGTAAGCAAGTAGAATTAATGGTCTTTATGACAAGAAAATAAGTGGACAAAAGTATGTTACGTTGGATATCCTAAGCGGACTAGCCAACTTTACTCATTTATAAACATTGATTTTCTAAGAATGTCTTTCGCACAATAAGAAACCTAAACAAAAAAAAAATAACCATATACGAGTACCCGGGCAAAACGTTACCAAACTCTACCTTATAGTAGTCACGATGGCAGTGACACGTTTTACTGGCAAAAATGTATGGAATTGATTGCTACTTTTAATTAATTCTCATTGGATGAGATGAACCAAAATAATCACAATGATTTCTTATGTGAAATTTCACTAACCATGATTTTAAAACAAAATGTTATATCCATACTAAGATAACATAAGATAACAATAAAAAAGTGCAATTATAAAAGTGTCTAGTAAGATAACATCACTCGATCCCGGCAAATCACACTACCTATTCCGAACTCTGGTAATAATTAGAGAGAAAGAATGAGTACTGAATTACACATAGTGTGAGACTTGTTTATTAATAAGACCGTTAATTATTGTATTGCATGGAACACTAAATAATATAGATGGTAAATAAAACACGGAGTATCTACATCAATGTTTCGCCATTATTCAGATTGACTGGTAATATATTGTAAATATCAGTCAGTCGATGCTATAGAATGTGCGCTATTATACCTACACCCATGCTAAAATAAGATAATAAATAGCACCTTTATATATATATATATATATATATATATATATATATATATATATATATATATATATATATATATATATATCTACGCGAACCAAGGAGTATGAAATTGAGTACAGTTTACATTACGAAGAAATGCAGAAAGCTAAAATGTTTATATAATATGCATTAGAAATACATTAAAATAATAAAAATAAGCATAACACATACTACTATTTATTTAACACACATCACAATACACGCACATAATATATACTATACTTTGTTTACGGTTGAAGCATGTTGTCAAATTTAGATTTTATTGATTAGTAGGTATATAGTCAGAGTAATAGAATTATTGTGAAATTTCGACAAGTGCAGGAACTAGCCGCTAATTAGTGACTTAGGGAACTTTATGAAAACAACTTACATACTAATTCTTAAAGTCCTTTTTTTAGTGTAGTTGTCCATGGGCGGTTGTGATCATTTACCATCACGTGAGCCTAGTGTCCGTTTGCGCGCTCTTCTATATGTTAAAAAAAACGAAAATTTCGTAAAAAATATAAACCTCATATTTTATAGATTCAGGCGTTATCTTGCAGAAATTAATAATTCACACCTCAAAGGAGAAATTTGGGTAATTTATTTTCAACTTTTCGTGAAATCTTTTAAATTACATTAATTTCCTTTTAGACGAAACTCACAAAAAAGTAGATTTCTGCAACGTCTCGACCAGGTTTGGTACCACCACTTTATCTATCCCTGCCGCAATAGCGTCAGTGCTTGTCACTATCGTATTCCAGTTTGGAGAGTAAGGTAGTCGGTAGTCACGAATGCGGCATTCTAGCACCTTCACAAGGATAGCAACGCACTAATAACATCATTGATGTCTATAAGCGATGGTTAACCTTTCCATCAAAAACTACACTATCAAAATAACATCACCACACCATCTGTTTGTTATCTCAAATATTAAAAAAAGAATTTATACATATACGTGCTTGGCTTGCACGGCCGACCTTTTACATAGTGTGACGGTTAAAACCGTTATAAACTTTTTCATTCATTGTTATCATACGTGTGTCTCTCATTAATAAAATATCGTAGTACAGTTAGAGTCATACGCATCACCAGTCTATATAGTGCATGATTTATCAAGTTAATGTCATATCATAAATATGCAGGTCGCATTTGCCTACACATTCACTAAGAATTACTCATCCATTCACAACTTCCAAATACGCCAAAGCGTTACTGTTATTCGTATTTAAGATAAACCGATTCATAAAGAAATATTCACGTTTACTCACTGTATACTTAGAAAAATGATGAATATTGCAAGAACAGGTCTAAATAATCATGATTCATAAGACTAAAGGCTGCCTGCTATTAATACTTAATGGATTTTCCTGTCCACGCTTACTTCCGCATATTACCAATGATTGCACGATATTACCTAACCCTTAAACAATGATGACAAAAAATAAATTGAATAGCACGCCCATATTCACGTAGAGGTAAGCAGAGATGCAACTAGCGTTTGCCCTACTGTTGATACGGACAGCTTTTTGATATCCATACTGATCTATACATAATATTACAAATGCGAAAGTTTGCATGTGTGTTATTCAATTACGCAAAAACTACTAAACAAATTTGGATGAAATTTTTCAGTCAGGTTAATGATAACCTGGAATAGCAACATAGACTGCTTGTTATTCCAAAAAATTGTTTCGCGAGATTCACTAAAAACTTTTATAATGCATGGCTGCACGGTGCAGCTAATATTATAAATGCGAAATTAACTCTGTCTGTCTGTATGTGACGTTATCACGGTTAAACCGCTGGGTCAATTGTGATGGAGTTTTATAAAGCTATAATTTAAAAACTTGTGATGAGGATAGGTTGCTTTCTCCATTACATACCATAAATGCGAAAGTTTGTCACTCTTTCACGGCTCAACCAAATAACCGATTTTGATGAAATTTAGCACGGAAATGTTTGAAGATCCGGGGTCAAACATAATCTAACTTTATTTAAAAATCAACCTGTAAAAAGACTGAAATAGGGGATGAAAGTTTGTACGGGAAACTATATCGACATGGTGATCTACTCACGCGCGAAGCTGTGCGCATCAAGTAGTGATTCTATAAATGCTAAATCACAAATATCTATTATACAAATTACAAGATAAACAAACTCTGTCCCGTTAGTTGACAGGACGCATATGACAAAAAGTTAAATTGGAGAAAAAAAACCCAAGGGAATGAAACGGGAAACCGTGGGTTGTGAAGTTAAGGAGAATAACTACATACTGAAAACTGAAACTAGTAGCCGCACAATTTTCCTTTGATTTGATATGATAATGTAGTAATATTTTTCTATTATTCTATTATACATATTTAAAATATAATTTCTTCTTAGTAAAAATTATAACAAAAATATTATGGACTTTCGCCACATTTCGCCAGATGCGTTATATAATCACAATTTTGGAATTAGATATAAAAATTATAAAAATATCGACGAGTCCTACGTAAGTGGTCGTAACTTTAAAAAAATGCGATTTTTTTTACATAAAAATCACTCCATTTTTATAGATATTTTAATAACACAAAGAATAAAAATGAAATTTCTATTAGATAAATCCAACTTCTAATCAACACAAAAATCGCATTTTTTTAAGTTATAACAACTTACGTAGGACCCGTCGATATATAAGCAGACGCGCCTTTTCTTCCTGTTTCTTGAAATATATACCGCTCCGTTAAACGAATGGTTAGCGACCCTGACTACGCAATCGACGGGGCTCGGGTTCGATCAACGACGGCTGACGAGGACAAGCATTTGTGTGATGAGCATAAATGTTTGTATTTCCGGGTTTGGATGTTTATTAAATATATTCCAGTATTTATATAAGTATTTCTATGTAATAGTATCGTTGGTTAACACCAATAATATAAGCAAATAATTTGCTTACTTTGGGGTTAGATCAGTAAGTGTAATTTGTTCCGTGAATATTTATTATTATTATTATACATGTAACTCAATTTCAGAAAAAATGTTAGATGCGCCCTTTTAACTAATGAGGACAGAACTATTAATATCATCGGACAGCAAACAAGCTCTCTTAATGGAAAGATGGTTCGTACATCGATTCTAAAACCCAAGTTGCCTCAAAAAAGCTTGGTATTCTGGCGAAGGTGAGACAGTATTTCAGTCCGGGACAGTTGCTCTACCTTTATAAAGCACAAGTCCGTACGTGCATGGAATATTGCTCTCACTTCTGGGATGGATCCGCTAAATACCAGCTGGAGACACTTGAGGCGATAGAGAGGCGTGCCAAGAGGTTCATAAACGACGATGATCTGATAGGCAAAAAACTCCAGAGCCTCGCTCATCGCCGCAGAGTGGCTAGTTTATCGGTTTTTTATCGGATACACTTTGGAGAGTGCGCACTTGATTCCGCCATCCCCGTTTTTCTATCGATCGTCGAGGCGCACAGATACTAGGCATCGCCAGATGGTGGACGTTCCAAAGACAAAGAGGTTCGACTCCATATTTTTCATTCGAACCGCAAGGGACTGGAACATGCGTCCTGAGTCCGTGTTCCCCGACGAGTATAATCTAGGGATCTTCAAGAGAAGAGTGAACAGGTACCTTCTAGGAATGCGCGTTCCATTTTAGGGCGCATCTTAGCTTACCATCAGGCGAGATAGTGGGCAAGCGCTTCTCTATCAATAATAAAAAAATTAAAAGAAAACGGTAGTACAAAACCCCGAGCAATACGTGTGTGTCAAACGCATAGTTAGTGTGTGTTATGTTTTTATTTTAAATTATTTCTAAGCATATTATTTAAAAATAGTATCGTCTTACACATTTTCTTCATATAAATTTTAATTGTGCCAAATTTCATGCTTCATCGTCCTCGCAAGTTTCATAAACTGGGGTATAAAATTATCACCTCACGTATAAACATATTTTTTTATATCATAAGATAGCAAACAAGCAGATGGGTCTCCTGATGGAAAGAGTCAACAATCGCCTATAGACACCAAAGATGGTAATGGTGCGTTGCTATCTTGTGGCGAGGTCTAATGCCACATGCATAAGTTTACCGGCTACCTTACCCTCCAAACCGGAACACGACAGCGACAAGCACTGACGCTATTGCGGCAGGAATAGGTAAGGCGGTGGTACCAGACCCGGGCGAGACAATGCAGAAGTCTACCACCTAGTAGCCACGATGGTAGTGACTCGATAGCCAATTGGTCGCCTTTTACGACCTGCCTGGCAGAACGGCAGTTGACCTATTCTTCAAAGGAGGCCGGGACCAACAGGGCGAAAACATATAATTAAAAAGACTCAATTTTTTGTTTCAAAATAATTGTCTGTTTAATAAACTTAATACCATTTTACTTAATAATAATTACTACTTAAATACTATTTTAAGGAGTAATTCTTATTCGGAGTTTATGGATCAAGGAATCGATTCACCATGGTTTCAGTTCCTCAAATTTTCAGTTTCATGTACTTTTGACAAATGACAGATTTGAATCAAAACTTTTGATATATGCGCCATCTGCTGGTAAGTAGATTGATGTTATATATAAATCTCAAGCAAAAGCTAGGACTTTCTGATTTATATATTTTAAATTTGTGTTATACAAGTACATTATATTATACATGTTACGTGTAATTCCGTGTATTCAGCGGTAAAGTTGAATCGAAAAATAAACATTAATAGCAACTATTTCAAACTCATATTGCGCGTGTAATGTAGATAAAATACCCGTTCAATTAAAATTTTAAATGTAATTATAAAGATAATGATGTCTTTCTGATGTATACAAAATTATTAATTTGCAATGTTCACGAACAAATATGGCAATTGTTAATTGTTCAACAAAAACTGTGTGCAATAAACTGAAAAAATCCAGATGTCGTTAACATTTAATGCTTTAAATGTTATGACTTCTTAATTTAAAAAAAAAAAAATTACATAATTAAATGTGCATGGGACCTTTTTCAACGCTTGTTTTCAGAGACATCTAGATGCTGCTTCTTTTTTTGTAGATTATTCTTACAAAAGCGATATTTTTCCATGGAAGACTAACTGAATAAATATTTAATATACCGTTTTGCGAAGTAAAAGCAGTCAAGATGTAATTGGAAAGAGCTGGACGTATTTATAGCTGATGATGAATGAATTAAACATGGGAACAAATCCCAGTAATCACAAACTCGAAGAGGAACAAATTAAGCTAAGACGAAATATATTCAAATTCTGTATTTGCACAAAATAGGGTTAGTAGAAGATTTTGTATATATGTTTGTGTGCTTAAATCTATTTTACGAGATTAAGTAACGCCTCTTGTTGATACGGGCCCCCTTTATAAAATAAACCATCTGCCCTTCTACCAGGCAATTAGTAAGAGGCGAACGCTTCACTATGCGAGTCACTACCATTGTGTGGGCACAATGGTAGTAACTTGCATAGTGAAGAGTAGTGTTGAATAAACACTAACACATAGTATTGAAACAAAATAGTGTCAAGACTTGAGAATTTTTTTTTTTAAACAATGGAGGAATAAGTTTACATATTCGAGGGTTGTTATTAGAACCTATCTACCTACGCACAATGGCCCGTAGTGTGGCTATGTGCGGTATAGCCCGCTTCGATACATACATTGATAGACCATCTGTCTTCCAACATCCCGTAAAGGCGAGCAAAATTTAAACTTCGGGATTTTAGGTGCTAGAGTTTTGCAACGTCTTGCCTGGGTTTTGGCGTCATCGCCATACCTATTCCTCTTAAAGCCTAAGTGTTTATCCCAGGCCTATTGTATTTTATAAGGTATGTTAGCAGTAAATTTGTACATTAGACATTACATCGCTATTACATGCTGTCTCTGTCCATATGTTTGAATGCTAGCCAAAGATAAATAAAAATATTCGACGGTAGAAAATGGAAGAACTTATGGACTGCCTCTGCTCAGTAGTGGGACAAATAAATACCAGAAATTAAAAGCTAGTTCAATAAAATACGAGTATATCGCCTCTGTGGTTTAGTGGTCCAGCGTTGGCATCGACCACATGAGGTCCCGGATTCGATTCCCGGGTCGGGCACATAAGAATAGTGTTTTTTCAGTTTTCTGAGAAACACAAAGTTGTTCGGGATTGGAAAGTGCCCGGTTGGCGATAGGCTTGCCACCTATCACATTTGTGGGACCAAGTATATTCGGTTAATCGTGGGTGCACTTGTTGTACCTCTGCCTACCCCTTCGGGGATATGGACGTGATAGATTTATTTCATAATATTTTAAAACAACACCAGGACATAGAGGATTGCTTAAAATTCACAGACCATCAAATGATTCTAAACATCATTTCCAATTAGTCTAAAACAGACAATTATGTACACACTAATCGCATCTACAAACAACTGGGTTTCATATACATATGTTCAGGGTCAAAAAATAAAGTTAAAGCATCTTTCGTTCAATTTTAAGCTAGGCCAGGGGTCGGCAACCTTTTGAGTCGGAAGAATCATAACTTACAATTTACAAAATTTCAAAGTTTGTAAGGAGCCACAAAAAAATATTGCTAACAATAAATAGTACTTGCAAAAACAATTTAATATATTTATTCATATAAGTAGTGTTTCTTCACAAGTTAAATAATATATTAAATTGGTATTATTAGACAATAATAATTTTTATTTAGATAAAAAATTAAAACAACGAAACATTTACTAACAATAGTCACATGTATTTTAATAACAAAAAAACTTGAGAGGTGTCAAGGGACACCCGGATGGAACGAAGTTCCTTTCGGTTAATTAGTGAAGGAATTGTAATAAATTTTTAATTTGTAATGAAATGTAAATCTGGCTTGCATTCTATAAGAGAGAGAGAGAGAGAGACAGAGAAACATGCGCACGCCGCACAGCTTACAATACCTTATTATAGCAAAAAGTGTCGTGACAAATTTTCGTAAGATTTTTTTTCGTCTAGCCTCATTTCACAACACGCGATAAGGAACTTCGTTCCAAAAACAATTGAGCACACAATTCGTTGGGAATGGTTTTGCATGGTTCTTCAAGTAAAACATTTTTAATTCCTTTTTTACAAAATAAATAATATTTGCGTAAGGACCTAAAGGGCCGCAACTTCACATCCAAAGAGCCGCAGGTTGCCGACCCCTGAGCTAGACTAAAATCAAGTGATAAAATTTGAATGATAAGCCAACCCAAAAAGGAGGCGGTTCTCAATCGATATCCATATTTAATATTATAAATGCGAAAGTCTGTCAGTCTATCTGTTACGTTTCAAGGCTGAACCGCTGTAACGATTTTGTTGAAATTTGACATGGTGATAGTTCAAGATCTGGGTTCAAAGCAAGGCTAGTTTTTTTTTAAACTCAACCCCTGAGGGGCTAAATAGAGATGACACTTTGTATAAAAATCTGTATCGACGACATGTTAATCTACATATCTACGGATAAAGCTACACGGGCCAACTAGTTTGGTATATTTTCTCATGTTTGTTACCTCGGAACTCACCGATTTGTAAAATTCTTTTTGATGTGTAACATCTTCCTTATCACTTTCCTGCAATCTATGGGAGTGATTTTGTGAAATGCAACTGAAGTGTAACAGGAAGCCGAGGAATCGCGCGCAATTTGAAATGACCACAAGCTCGTGCTATTTGGATTAACCGATGAGCGCGCGCTATTTGAATTGAAGAAAGAGCGCGTTCAGTAGCAATAAGATTATACCTAAATATGTACGTACATAATATATTCTGATGGCTATCGAACGCGCTCATAAATAAGTATTTAATATTCATGGGACAAATTATACTTACCCCAAAGTAAGCAAATTATTTGCTTGTGTTATGGGTGTTAAGTCAATAACACTAATACATAGAAATACATATATAAATGCTGGAATATATTTAATAAACACCCAAACAGGAAAATACAAACATTTATGTTCATCAGTCATCACACACGGTCGTCCCCGTCGGGAATTGAACCCAAACCCCGTCGATTGCATAGTCAGGGTCGCTAACCACTCGACCAAAAGGTGGTCAACTCAACAGAGTGACTTAGATGTCAGATGTAACACATCACATGCGACGAATGTTTCACTTTCGTTTTTTTTTTGGTTCAGAGATATAGAAGGTTTGAAGTCCGTTGTTCAGTTTTACTGCAAATACAAATACTTTATTTGCACAAAATAGGGTTGGAAAAGATTTTGAACATATATCGATGTGCTTGAACCTATTTTGCCAGATAAATGGCATGCAAATTTATTACTAGAGATTACTGCTATATACAGTACCCGGCGATAAATATTGCACATCGAACTTTGGAAAGAGACAATCGGATAATTTCGGCTTCGTAAAGCGTTATCTCTGTCCCACACTACCTATGTGACGTCAGGGTTCCCAACTTAGGGGTTTTCCCCCCAAATTTAGGGGGAAAAAAAGTGGGATGGGATTTTTTTAGGGGTGTTATATTTTTAGGGGTATTTTTAGGGATTTTTTTAACTTCAAATATTTATTGATGATTACAATTACAATAATTACAAAATGATTTGTTACTTGAAGTTTTAAATAATTTATGAATAAAAAATATAAAAAAATGTTGCTGAATAAAATTATTTATTGATTGTTTTGAATTTATTATTTGTTTAATGATATTTTAGTATTTATCAATTATTTTTAATGTATTATTTATGTAAAAATATTTAATTATTTATTTTATAAATAGTGAAATTTTTTAGGGGGAATTTCTAGTAATTGTAGGGATTTTGGGGGTTTTTGATTGGGGCTATAGGGAGATAAATTTTTGAGAGTTGGGAACACTGTGTGACGTTTAGTCAGTCGTTGTTCAAGTACGATAGAGTGCAGTCGCGTCCCGAAAAAAATATATATTTATAGAGTTGATAACACCCACAAATTTAAATAATTTAAAGTTGTAATATGGCATCTTTCGGAAAAAGAGGGAAACCTTTACGAGGTCAGTCACGTGAAATTATCTACAATGTTTATAAATACTTTGTAAGCGAAGCTGATAGATTTAAAAAAAAGTAGATGAAAATGTAAGTTGTTATTTTAAGAAGATTCAAGAGCGAGTTGCAAATGCCACTGGAATTTCAAGAAGAACTTTGAACAATATATTAAACGAAGTCAGTACTGAAACACATTCGACTGAAATTAAGTTCAGCACTCCAAAAAAAGGGAGACCAAAAAAGCAATTTCGTTTGGATATGGACGATTTTGATTACGATGTTGTTCGAAGAATGGTGTATGATTTTCACTTACGATTTAATGAACTGCCAACAATAAAATCATTAAAAGCTAAGTTATCTGAAGCTATTAATTACAATGGGTCTGAAAAAACGTTGAGAAAAATACTTCATGACATGGGATTTCAGTTCACTAAAATGGAAGATAATCGAAAAATTCTAATGGAAAAGCACGACGTTAGTCTCAAACGAATGGAATACCTTGATAAAATACGCAAATTTCGCGAAACAGGAAAAAATATCGTCTACATGGATGAGTCATATATACATGCATCCCACACTAAAGGGAAATCTTGGAGTGACGATAAGAAAAAAGGAGTAAAAAAGCCAATTTCAAAAGGTCAACGTTTGATAATAGTTCATGCGGGAAATGAAAAAGGCTTTGTACCCGGTGCTTTTTTAACGTATAAATCCACGGACACTACAGGTGACTATCACAATGAAATGAATAACGATAACTATGAGAAATGGCTGGTTAACCAATTAATCCCAAATATACCCAGTGATTCTGTTCTAGTTATCGACAACGCACCCTATCACAACAAGTATGTTGAGAGACCCCCCAACTCAAACACCATTAAACGGGAAATGATCAACTGGTTAAACAGACATGAAATTCCAGTTGATCCAAAATTAACAAAAACCCAGATTTACGCTATTATATGTCAGCACAAGGAGAGGTATACAGAGTTTTCTGTGGACAAAATACTTGCCGAACATGGGCACACTGTGTTGCGATTGCCACCATATCATCCGGATTTTAATCCAATTGAAAATATATGGTCTCAACTGAAAGGCTATGTAGCCTCTAGAAATGTGGGTATGAACTTAACTACAGTAAAAACATTATTGACTGAAAAAGTAAACATGATCGGCGCTGAAGAGTGGAAAAAGGTTTGCGATCATGCAATCAAATGTGAGAATGAATATAGAAGCATTCAACACAGTTTAGACAATTACACTGATAGATTAGTAATAAATACGGCTGATAGTGACAGTGATATTGACCTCTTTGAGAGCACAGATAGTGAAATGGAAGTAATTGAGAATTAGAATTATTATTATTTTTATTGCAATGTCTCATTTTAGCAATAGGTATAATGGTGTTTATTATGTACACTAAAGCTGTAATGTTCCAAAATAATTAAATACGTAAACATAATGTAAAAATGTTTTTTTATTTTATTTTACCCCAACCTAAAGCCATCACTTATAGAAAAATTAGTGTATTTTATACAAAGAATAAAAATATCAAAAGAAGCAAATCATACTTGTTTTAACAGCTCCTAATAGGTACCGGACTATTTGTATTTTGTGCGACAGAGATAACGCTCTACGAAGCCGAAATTAGCCGATTGTCTCTTTCCAAAGGTCGATGTGCAATATTTATCGCCGGGTACTGTACTATTTAAGAATATATTTTTACTCTAATTTACTGCGTTTAAATTATGAGTGAAATTGATGTAATTTTCATTATATTATGTTAATTATATTTCTAATAAAGCAAAAACATACTCGTAATAATAAATACAAAAAGAGTAGTCAGGCTGCTATAGCATCAATGCTTGTCATTGCCGTATTTCGGTCACTGTTACTACCATTAATGACTACCTACTAGGCGGTAGAGTTTCACAACATCTCGCCCGGGTATAATAAGTATGGTGCCACCGCCTTACCTATTCCTGCTGCAATAGCGTCAATATTTGTCATTGTCGCGTTCCGGTCTGGAGGGCGAGGTAGTCGGTAAACTTATCACAATCTCGCCACATGAATAGCACAGCACCATTAACATCTTTGGTTTTTATAGGCGAAGGTTCTTCTTTCCATCAGGAGAGCCATTTGCTTGTTTGCTAACTAATGGTATAAAAATAACAATTCACTCTAAAAATTAAAGCATTAATGCTTCAATTCTTATAAAGTGCTATTAGACTCTAATGAAGATGCTGATGTAATAATACCTCTATGGTATTCAAGCTGGCCACTTGTCAACTTTTAAATATTCGAATCAAACGTAGAATGCGTTGTTTTTTAAACAAAATTTTTAGTATGTAAGTTGTCCCGGACAATGAGCCGCCAATAGATGAAGTGATTGAAGATTTTGTATCATTAATTATTATCAAAAAATCCTCATAAAGTAAAATACAAAAGTAAACCCGAGCATCGGTACCAGGAGAGTCACTCCAAACTAGCTGCAAGCTGAAAAGCCCCCAAAGGCGATTGACGCTTCGTTACACTGCGGTAATAAGTGAAACATGCACGCACAAAAGTGCACGCCTCATTAGACTCGTTTAATTTCAAAAATAATTAAAAAAACACTGAATTAGATAGTAATTATATAGAAAACAATCCCCGTGACATAATGAACATGTTGAAAAACATGGTACTGATACGCTAAGTAATCATGGCACAAAAAAAATATTCCTTTTTTTTTAAACATATTATACTTGACAAATATTGAGTGTTAAACGTGTTTATGAAAGGATTTTTCTTTATATCTGTGTACTTATATTATTGTACTAGCTGTGCCCGCAAATTTGTCCGTGTCAAAACATTTCCTACATAACTCCTTAATACATCAGCTATCTTTATGAAACTACCTACTAAGAAAAAGTAAGAGCTGCACAACATAATTGCATCACAAAAATATAATTAACGCCCAACGAAGTAGGCACGGGTAGTTATAGATATAGTTTAAGTGCATAACAATTCATGACCTTGATGTGTCGAGAATAGAGCACTTCCTCCACTTATGAGGCGTGCAGTTGTGTTTGTGCTACTGGTGTGGTTAAAATTGCAGAAATACAGTAAGATTTCGCAGAAAGTAGCAAATTAATTACCTTAATTTCCTCATTAAACCAATATAAATTTATTTTAATAGTGGAGATTAGATCGCAATACTTACAATTTCTTGCGGTCAACAGCTGACAACATTTATTTTTCATTTATAACATAATTTTCGAGCAATAAACTCAGTCTATTTAACTTGTATTTATATTATACTAGCTGACACGGCAAACATTGTTTTGCCTTACATATTAGGAATCCATAGCGGACAAACAACGTGACACGTAATTTATATAAGACTACGGGATTGTCCTTCCATGCAGCCAAAATGGCATTAAACTTTATATGGTGGTTAAGTATTCTTAAATTTTCTAATTTTCCGCGCAATTTTCTTAATATTTTCATTTAAAAGAACCTTCTCCTTACAATTACAAACACAACAAAAAAAAATTACCGAAATTGGTCCAGCCATTCAGGCGTGATGTCGTGACCAAGGAAAATAGGGATTGATTTTTATATATAAAAAAACTAGCGATCGTCTGTGGCCGAAATTCGACCATAGACTATACGGTAAAATCTCTTTTAAGTTTGACAACAGCTGACATCCGTAAAAAAATACTATCTATGCGTGTGTGTAAAATATCATGTATAGCACATGAATGTAGCATGTGTGTAAAGTTTATTTTTATTAATTTAATGTATTTCTAATCAATGACGTGTATAATATTACCACATTATACACGTCATTGATTTCTAATGCATTTTATTTAAAAATATTAGGTTTCTGCAGTCCTCCGCAATGTAAACTTAAGAGCGCGTATTCGATTTGCAACTAAAACATCGTTTATAAGTTTTTTCAAGAGAAATATCGTAAAAATATGAGAAGATTATTCAAAGGATATTATAGTTTTTACAAAAGATTTATGAAAATAGGCGTCACAGTTATCTTTCAAGACGAATACAATCAGAAATCAGAACTAAATATTTCTAAAAAGTTTTATTGAATCAGAACTAATTCAATAAAACTATTTACAAATTTACACATCAACATATGTTTTTTAACATCAACATATTTTAAAAAATATGTTGACACGTCAACATATTTTTTTTAAATTTACTACTGGATCAGAAACGCAGCCACACACTGAGAAGATCTGGCGGAAGAGACTCAGCGGGCTTTACATTGTAATGCAACAACCATTGTAATGTGCCAAAATATTTTATTTTATGCATTTTTCCAGCAAGATGGTCCTAAACGAAAGGAAACTGAAATTTTCACAAATTATGTATTTCCGTTGCCGTTGCCGTTATTACTACAAATACTAAAAATAACAAAAAAATATTTTAGGAGGGTCCCCATACAATAAACGCGTTTTTTCTTTTTTTTTTTGCTATGATGGTACGGAACCCTTCGTGCGCGAGTCCAACTCGCATTTGGCCGGTTTTTGCTAATTAACACTAACTGGTTTCCGGATAATGTGTTGTCCTGATGATATTAATACCCGAAACCGATTAGTGTTCATAAATAAAAACCAAGTAAAAGAGTACAAGTGCTTATCCATACTAATATTATAAATGGGACAGTGTATGCGTGTGTTTGTTTGTCCATCTTTCATGGCAAAACGGAGCGACGAATTGACGTGATTTTTAAGTGCATATAACTGAAGGGATGGAAAGTGGCATAGGCTACTTTTTGTCTCTTACTTTACGTGAGCGAAAAAGCGGGCAAAAGTTAGTAACATTATATAAATACAAGTGCCAACGATATTCAGTGTTAAAGCCGTTAACCCAAATCTATATGGAGTAAGCAGTGAGAATGGAGTGCAATACATCACGACTTGCCACATTCGTAGCGCTCTTCATGCAAATACGCCGGTTTCGGAGACTCTTCCACCCATCACCAGAGACCACCTTTAGAGTGCATCCGGTCTATTTATCACAGTACATCACCTACACATTTGCATTTGCATTGGATATCTATTTTCAAACGACTACCCAAAACGAGGAGGATGTGTATCTGCCATACTTTCAACATGTCTGAACCGAATTGAGTCCGAATATTCCCTCATATTTGCACTAATACTGTCTTTCAATTCCAAACTCGACGCGTAGGCGCCGAAAATGGAACATTTGATAGAAATAATTTAATAAAAAAAATTTCAATAACATGGCGATCGCTAGTTTACATAAATACAATTGTATTTATGTATTAATGTAAACTAGCGATCGCCCTGTGATTGAAATTTGACCATAGACTGAACAATGAAATGTCTTCACCCGACTTACCAAAACGAGAGGGTATTAATTCAGCTGTATATGTCTTGTTCTTTTTTTTGTTTGTTACCTCAGAACTCGGTCATTAGGAAACCGATTTTAAAAATTCTCCTTTTTTTGGGTGAATATATTATTTCCATGTGCCTAAATGGATTTAATTTGGGAATTATCTGATGCAGGGCTCTAGAAATGGGAAGCCGGTTACTTCTTTTTAATACGTTAAAAAATTACAAGTTTTACAACAGACTTCAGCCGTAAAGGAAATATTATACATGTGTGTATATTATACATCAAAAATGTATGTCATATGAATGTAGTGTGTAGGTTTCTTCAGTCCTCCGCAATGTAAACTAACTGTGCCCAATTTCATACTTCCTCTGTTCCCGTAATTGTCATAAAAGGGGGTACAAAGATTTTGCCTCACGTATTAACATATCGAGGCTTGACAGGCAATCCTCGCTAAGTGGCATTGAGTAAATTTTACAGGAGAGTGATTTAAAGTTCAAATATAAAATAAATCAGCGTTAATGGCTCTTGACCGGAGTCTCGAGTGTTTGCAGGACGAAACAGTGGTTCAAGTCGCCGGCGCGGTGGTGGCGACTTTGGCGTGTGCGTGTAAATTGCGAAATGTAGGTTGTCATGGGATCTTCGGGATCAGATAGAACGTGACGTGGTCTTTAAGTTTGTCATCAGTGACCGCATCCGCGTCGTAGTCGGCCGCGGCCACCGACCACACAGCCTATAGACGGCTAATGTTTGATTTTCCGTATTGAATGCATTCTGGCAACTAGCTGAAGTAAGACGAAGTGGGGTTGCAATGCAGTAATTGGCTAACTCAAGGCCACAGTGAAAGATAGTAATGTACAGAGCATCTGATTGATCGACACTGATTATCCAATCACTACTCATTGGCGCGTGGACATTTACATCGAAACTGTAAGTCAGATGTGTTGACACAAGTCATTCGCCTATTATTAGGTGTCTATGGGCTGTGTGGTCGGTGGCCGCGGCTCTCAACATTAGGTTGTCTCAACGCTTTTTGTAATGTAGGTAATTCTAGATCTTTGTGAAGATCTATATTACGGAGATCTTTCCGCAAGTAGATGGTCATTATGAAACCCTTATTTATTTGGAGGTATAGGTTTTAAGAGAGCGGTATAGAAAACGCTACTTAAACTACATATACAACCAAAAATTCTATATCCTGGAGACGGCCGCTTCTATTTTCACCAAACATCATTAAATTCATCTCGATAAACAAGACTTTTGATTTAAGAAACCATAAACAAATCAGATCATCCATTTGGCAGGAACGATGGCACAGACACACGGAAACACACATTAAACTAGCAACTCTCCTTTTTGCGTCGGGGGTTAAAAACTGATGTAAGTACTGTAATGTTAACTGTATGTCTTAGGGTCAGTGCACATCAAAAGAAGTACAGAGCAAACCATTTGGAAGAAGGTCGCGTTTTCATGTACATTAAAGTGATGTACAGTAAGATAAACAATTACGCGTTTTTTTAAAACGCTGAAGTAATCAGAAATCATAAATCAGAAGTACTTTATTCAATAAAACTTTTTACAAGTTATTTTGACGCGTCAACATTTATTTAAACTACTACCGGATCCGAAACCCGGCCACGCGGAAATATTTTTAAAACGCTGAAGTATTTTACCTTTACATGACTATTTTTAAGAAGAGACCATCCGCCATTTTACCTACATAGACGAACGATGAGCTATACGAGTCACTACCATCGTAACTACTACATGGCAGAGTTCTGCAACGTCTCGTCCGGATCTATACCTTACTTATTCTGAACCTACCATATCTTTCTACACGGATAGCAAGGCACCATTAACATCTTTATTGTCTATAGAAGATGATAATCTCTTTCCATCAGGAGATCCGTATGCTTGTTTGCTATCCTATGACATCCATACTAATATTATAAATGCGAAACTGTGTTTGTTTGTCCATCTTTCACGGCAAAACGGAGCGACGAATTGACGTGATTTTTTAAGAGGAGATAGTTGAAGGGATGGAGAGTGGCATAGGCTACTTTTTGTCTCTTTCTACCCCCCCACTTCTGTAAAATAAATTAAACGCGAGCAAGCCGCGGGCAAAAGCTAGTAAAATAATAATATAATATAGATAAGACATTGGTGCCAAGCCCAGGGGAGACTTTGCAGAACTTTACAATCTAATTGTCATGATAATAGTGACATGTTTGCACAATAGCTCGCCATTTATGAAATTACAAGAAAGTTCTTCAGAAGCGATCCGGACCCACAAGAGGAGAAAACATTAACCATGAATGATCGTAAGACTCCAATGTGAAATGGCATACTTATTTATACTAGCAATCGCCCAGTGGCCGAAATTCGACCATAGACTAAACAATAAAATCTCTTCTAAATTTGACAACAGACATTAGCCACAAACATAATAGTATGTTTATTTATATTTTTTATAGTAAACATGTGTGTATATTATGATGTATGTGAAATAAACGAAGTGTGTGAAATGTTTATTTTATTAATTCAATGTATTTCTAATGCATATTATTCCTACTAGTATTAAAATACTCGTATTAGGTTTTTTCGCCCTTTAAATCTTTGAACATCTTCATATATTAGACGGGTTTGTCTGATACACGAAGACCTTTGAAGTTTACACCAACTCTACTTTTATTAGACTCACAGTAAAGCACAGAAATGTGTGTTTTATATTATGTTATACTTTTATGTGTTTATCATTAGATTAGATATTGCATTATATGTATTTTAGAGAAACAAAATATCCGACACGGAAATTCCCAGGGGCCACATTGATAAGTCTAATAAGTTAGTCAATACATTAACACTATAAAAAGCCTTAAAATACTATTAGTTCTAGGAGTGACGTGGGTCTATCCGTCTGTGACGCTAGTACATGATTGACGTACAGGTCAGTGGCACTAACAAGCTAAAAGTTATATAAACTACACTGCTCCATTATTAAGGTGATAAGCTTTTTATATAACTGCAAATTATTAAGGCGAGGTATTTTTGACGCGCGCCAATACTATAAAAAGTGAACGGCGTGGTATGTTCTGAAACCGCTGGAAAACGGTTTAGTTTTCAGATAAATAAATATAGGACTTCAGCGGAAGACCAAAATTTACTATATTTTTTTGTATTTAAAACTAAATATCTATATTATTTTTGTGTTATAGCACTCACCCCGTGCTTGGGAATCTGGAAAAACCTTAAAAACAGCAAAGAAAAACATCGACACGCGGGATTTGAACCTGCGACCATTTCCCTAAAGCCGGGACGCTCTTCCGCTGAGCTAGTGTCGACAGGCTCGAGGCGGCGAAATTCTTCTTTGCTATATGATCGATTACGTCGATTGTACTGATCGCTAGCTATACATACGTATAACTAATTAAATGAGTTCGTCATTACAGATGAAATTCACATTTATAATTTTGATCAGTACTTTCGTATTTCTAATTATTTTTGTGTTATAGCACTCACCCCGTGCTTGGGAATCTGGAAAAACCTTAAAAACAGCAAAGAAAAACATCGACACGCGGGATTTGAACCTGCGACCATTTCCCTATTTTCCTTGGTCACGACATCACGTCTGAATGGCTGGACCAATTTCGGTATTTTTTTTATTGCGTTTGTAATTTTAAGGAGAAGGTTCTTATAAATGAAAATATTAAGAAAATTGCGCGGAAAAATAGAAAATTTAAGAATACTTAACCACCATATAAAGTTTAATGCCATTTTGGCTGCGTGGAAGGACAATCCCGTAGACTTATATAAATTACGTGTCACGTTGTTTGTCCGCTATGGATTCCTAATATGAACGTCAAAACAACGTTTGCCGGGTCAGCTAGTCACCTTATAAAAATCATGTGGGAAATTAGAAATATTATGAACAAATGAAATTTTTATTTTAAACTCGATCATATACAATTCCGAAAACAGTTCGGAATTGTATATGATCGAGTAAAGTACATTCTATCATGTAATACGTTAGTACATTCCTTAGGTAATATCTTAAGGTATATCGTGAAATTTCTATAAAACCATTTTTACAGTCAATACATAAAAATGTGATGAAGCAAACCAGTTCTTTTTTTTCGTTTGTCTCCGGTGTTTTGCCTTAATAACTATTGAGACTTTATTGTTCGTCCGCAGTGTTTCGTGTATTCCCTAGCTGAACTTTTTACTATGATTATTTTAATAGTATTATTTAATACCTTTTAGTCGAAAATCGATTGTAATTTTTGTAACTATTAAACAAGCAGACAGCCCTTCTGATGGAAATTTATGGGATTATTTATTTATGTATTTTTTATATTATAAGATGTCAAACAAGCAGACATACTAGCAGACTAAGCCCCGTTTTCACTTTGATTAGTTCGAGCGTGAGTGTTTTATGCAAGTGCTTAGTATTAATCGAAAAATACGTGAAGACAGCCGTTGATCAGTGCGAGCCATTAGTATTCACCATAGTAAAAGTGAATAGACGCTGATTACTAATCACTCGCACTGATTAACGGCTGTCTTCACGTATTTTTTGCTTAATTCTGCATTAAACACTCGCACTCGAACTAATCAAAGTGAAAACGGGGCTCTATAGACACCAAAAGCGTCAACGGTGCGTTACTCCAAGTGGCGGAATAGTAATGCTACGTTCACAAGTTTACCGGCTACCTTACCCTCCAAACCGAAAACGACATTGACAAGATGGACGCTATTGCGGCAGGGATAAGTAAGCCAGTAGTACTAAAAACCAAGCGAGACACTGCCCTCTTACTCTCATCATCTAGTAGTCACGATGGTCCTAACACGTATAAAGCAATCTTTCGCCTTTTACAAATCGTCTGTTAGAATGAAAAATAATTTCTTCTTCAAAGGGGGCCCGACACCAGACACCAAACACCAAAGAAGACAACGGTGTATTGCTATCCGTGTAGCGTAGATGTAATGCCAAATGCATAACTTTACCGGCTATCTTACCCTCGGAAAGGGAAGAAACTTTCATAAGAATGAAAACCATAACATAATGTTATTCTTGATCGAAGAACATAATAGTTTTATTAGGAAAATTAATCTATATGAAATTATAAATGCAAAAGCTTAGATGTTTGGATGGATGGATGGATGGATGAAATTTAGCATAGGTACATATAGATGATGACCTAAAATAGCACAAAGGCTACTTTTTATCCCAGCTATTTTTTTTTAATCTATAGGGAAGCGCTTGACCACGATCTCGCTTGATGGTATAATAAGTTATACCTGCGGGATCCACCAAAAACTTTTATGATGCCGCGAGCTGCATGGTGCAGCTAGTTACGAAATAAATTGTATATGTGAATTTTTAATATATCTTTTACAAAATGTATATTGATCAACGAATAGAACCATATTACCGACGTATGAGGAAAAAAGTTCAAAAAGCACACTTTCAATGTCTGTTTATCTCTTTCCATCTTCTATAATATTGTTACGTACTTCGGGTTCGTAATTATAAGAAAACACCACTTATATTAAATCCGTGTATTTACAACACAAATAAACATAATGTAACACAACGTAATACTAAATTCTCTGAATAACACTAGTCACTCACTGTACTAACACTAAACTTAATAGAACACTACTCGCTTCGCACTGGTCACTTTTAAGTATCGCTCTCGATCGCTTGATAAAAACGGCTCTGTATTTGTCAACACATCTCTATTTTTACCCAGGGTAAAAATAGAGATGTGTTGTAGTAGGGTAGGGTTCTACCTGGGTAGGGTTCTACCTGGATCCAGAAAAATCTAAATGTATCGGGAACCAATGAATCACTTCTTATTACTTCTTATTGTAAACAAGTTATGACTCAAGTGCGTTAAGGCATAGCTTAGCTCAACTATTTGTTTGTCAATAGCTAGCTATCTCTTTCTTTTATTTCTAGATCTCTCCAGCGTTCCAACTCTACACGTTTTTTTCGTATTTTATTATAATTATTCGTAACAATATTTAATAATATTATAATGAGAAAACATTTGTACCTATTTCGTATGTTTGTAACGAATAAACTCAAGATGCACTCAATCTTAAAAAAAATATTTTACTGTTGTACTACCCAGGTGTAAAATGGGCTTCTTTTTTACCCGACTGGTCAAAAGGAAGTTATAATTCAGTGTTTGGCTGTGTTCGGATACTGTGGAATTATTAAAACGTCGACTCGTTAAAAGTGGCTTTTACTAGCGACTTCGTTCGTGTGACCTCAAATTCAAAAATGTTTTATTGAAATAAACCTGCACTAACGGACGTAAACACAGTCGATGAATTAATCGTATGCACAAGTGAGCCAAGTTTAAGGAATGAATCATTAGGCGATTGTGAAGGCGAATGTCCGGCGTGCGCGGGCGCCGGGCGCACAGGAAATCATAAAAGCGCATCTAGAGCATCGACGCGAACATCTTCCGGAAACGCGTTTTCCGGCATCGCGTGCCTTGCTTCCGCTTATATCCTTCCCTTTACGAGCACTCCGTTTACTGAACTTTTCTATTTCGGGCGTGGAACGTGTCTTAACCTATTGTGTGACTGGAGAATAGAAGAAATATTACGTAGTGATGTCCTCGATGTCGCACGAGCCGTTTTATTTTCGTTGTAAACAAATTTATTATGCATACACTAGTTGTTGTGCAGCTTTGAAATAAAACGTGTTTATTTGCAAAATTGTGTATTGCCTAGAATGATTCAATTGGAAATAAATACATAAATTACACATATATATATATATATATATATATATATATATATATATATATATATATATATATATATATATATATATATATATATATATATATATGTGTATATATATATATATATATATGTATGTATGTATGTATATATATATACACATACTTATTGCCATGTCGGGTCCCTTACGAGGTTGGCGGAAAAAACCAAGTGTCAAATGTCACGGTTCTTGCAGTTTTATTTTGCTTCCTCCACAATTATATATACGATCCTCATACAAACAAGTTAGTTAAAGAGACTTTAGGCACCACTTTCTGACAGCACCCAGATAATCTGAACATAGTAAAGTATAGTATGTCAGTTTTGGTTTTTCCCGGTATCTACACCTTATCTATATCTGTTTAGTTAGCCTTTCATCTGCCATTCTTCCTACATGACCGAATCACTGTGACTACGGTCAACGTAACTTTGCTGAAACTTTGCTTTGCTGAAATTTTACTATGCGTTCCAACTAAGAATAGGATCACGCTTGTTATCAACTTCATACCATAAGTATGAAATTAGTAATGTCAGCAAAAATATACATGTTCAAAAATATAGCTGATTTATTACAGAAAAAATAACCTTTTAATAACATTATTTTCATCTAAATTTATAAAAAAGTCGTGTTAGTTCCACTACTTATAAGTCAAAAACGACGGGGCTCATTTTGTTGTAATTTTTATGAATTTGGGTTGTCTTTTTCCAAAATAGGCTAAAAAGTATTACAATATAATATTCATCAATAAAAAAACAGTAAAATATATCAGTCTAGCCGTTCATATATTATATATATATATATATATATAATATTTTCATGTAAAATGTTGCCACGACGATACCATTTGTAATCTCATGTACGAGTAGTAGAACCAAACCTTGTTGAGTGGTGAGTGGTTTGGCAGTTTCGCTACAGTAACATAGGCGTAAGGTGAAAAATGGAGCTTGGTTCTACATGAGACTTTTTGCAAGTGTAAGTCATATGGGAATTAATTTAATATTTGCCATATTTTATTTCATATACTTTAAATATAAATAAGTTAATATACAATCATCCTTATTACATATAATAACCAAATTAAAATGTTCACTATTTTACACAAAGGAATAATTTAAAGCTTTCCCCTGACAACAGTATGTGTAATCTATGGTAAATGGTTATGGAGTATGTCAATTAGTGTCCACACGTCTTGTCGTCACTCGTCGCTTATTTTGCATCGGACAAGTGACAACTTATCATTTGGCAATAAGAATCGTAACTCGTAACTAAAGATAGAACTAAATGTTTACGTAATTAAGGAGGGAACTAAATGTTTATGTTAATCTAACCTAAATTCTAACTTTATCTAACTATTATTCCCCAAGCTTAAAAAATATATAATAAATGTGGACAAGTTGAGGAGTTAATATCGAATCTTACGAAATATATGATACTTTAAGATGATTAGTAAAAATAATGATGTACGGAGTCTTGCCCGTGTTCTTTGTTCCCCTGACCAAAAAAAAAAAACAAAAATGTGTGTTTCTTAACTTTATTTGTTTCTTTTTACAATACCTATTGTACACTGAAAATAGCACAATTAGAAGAAAATAAACATAAGTACAATAGGCGAGTTTATCTCTACTTAAAGACGTATTCCAGCCAACCCGTAAAAGTAAACAAAAAAAATCTCCTTTTTTTAAATATTTTCTTGATAAATAAAAAAAGGTTTTTTGTTGAGTAAAGGAAAGGAAATTACCTTTTTCCTGTCTTTAATCGGCCCTATTAATTAAAGTTAGTAAATCAATGTCCCGTTTTGAGCAAAAAATAAATAGTCAATTTAGGTATATATCAACACAACAAAAACGTGTGCAAGGCGCATGCATTAAAAAGCCTACTTAAATAGAATCCATTACGAAATAGTACGAAATGGTATTGTTTGTGGTGGAATGAGAAAAAATGAAAAAGTAAACAGTTGCGCATTCCAATGGTTAGTGCACGTGGTACATTCCAATGGGGTCATGCACCACACCGTGCGCGCGTGCCTAAACAAGTGCAACGCTCGTGAATCCAGCCCTGCGTACTGCTGCAGCGCTTAGTAATTTAGCACGCCTACTGTCAGCACTAGAGGTGCTTAAATAGCAGCTATATATAGCACATATAAATAGCTGCTATTTGTATAATGTCATGCATATTAATACGTAAAGCGAAAATTTTTTGGTACTCCTTTTTATGAAAATTGCGCGAGCCGAGTATGAAGTAGTGAGCCGAGTAGGATAAACAATGTATGAGTTTGATAACAATAAAATCTCATCTAGCTTTAGATACAGACTTTAAGCATAAACAAAATAGTATGTATAATAGCAGCTATATATAGCACATACAAATAGCTGCTATTTGTATAATGTCATGCATATATTGATACGTAAAGCGTAAATTTTGTACTCCTTTTTATGAAAATTGCGCGAGCCGAGTATGAAGTACTAAGCCGAGTAGGATAAACAATGTATGAGTTTGATAACAATAAAATCTCATCTAGCTTTAGATACAGACTTTAACCATAAACAAAATAGTATGTATAATGGCAGCTATATATAGCACATACAAATAGCTGCTATTTATATAATATCATGCATATATTAATACGTAAAACGTAAATTTTGTACTCTTTTTTATGAAAATTGCGCGAGCCGAGTATCAAGTAGTAAGCCGAGTACGATAAACAATGTTTTTTTTTTTTTGATAACAATAATATCTCATCTAGCTTTAGATACAGACTTTAACCATAAACAAAATAGTATGTATGTGTACTGTGTCTTTATCAAATTTACGGTGGTTGCGTAACGAATATCATATTAAGAGTAATTAAATAAAATTACCAACATCATTATCATTCCTATCTCAAAAACTACCAAACCGATTTCGATGAAACTTAGACTAAGTTCCCTAAGTTGGGATATACCTGATTTAAACGACATTGGGCACATTTTACCCGCTTTTTCAAAGTTGGCGTACACAAACGAAATATGTTTCTAATTAAACAATTAAATCCCACTTTTCATAATATGCAGTTTTTAACCATGACAGATAAAAGATATTTAGCATTGAAATTTTCGTTGTTATTTACCGGTTTTATTTGTGTGATCTGTTTTATTTATCAATTTTCAATACAATATAACAACTGCCTATTTGGTCTAGTGGTATATACAGGATATAAAGAAAACCCTGTCCGATCCGAAAGAGGTACTCGTATATAGGTAGGTCAATGACATTATCAGAAAAAATGCTTATTTTTATTATAATAAGAAAAATATCGTATTTTAAAGTGTCTAATTTTAGTATTATAATTGAGCAATTTCACCATAAATCAAGCAAATATTTTGAAAATTTATAAATAATAAATTTAGATATATCTTCTATACATCTATACTACAAATAAATAAAATTGGAGTGTCTGTATGTAATATTAAAATAACCGCTTTGTACTTAATGCATATAAATGTATACACGGTACATGTACCAAAATAACATTTTTAAAATTTTTTGTCTATCTGTCTGCCTGTCTGTCGGTCTGTCTGTCTATTCCGGCTAATCTCTGGAACGTCTGGACTGATTTTGACGGGACTTTCACTGGCAGATAGCTGATTTAATAAGGAGTAACTTAGGCTGCTTTTATTTTAGATTTTTTCACGCGGACGAAGTCGCGGGTACAGCTAGTAATAAATATAATTTGTAAACAACTTAAATTTTTAAAGAAACATGACAGGCAGTATGCCTTTTTTTTCGCTTTTTTCGCTATTTTAATATAACACAAGGAATAAGAAGAAATTAATGTAACCCCTGGTCAGCCTCAGGCTAAAATTTTTTAAGAAAAATAATATAAATGAGTCATTTATTGGACTTTCGGAAATTTCATTGTCATGGTATAGCATGACAACGAAATTTCCGAAGAAATTTTACAGTATTATGAAATTAAATGTATAAAATATTCGACGTTTTCTTTATTTTTATAATTTACCTATAGCCTACCTCAATTCCAAATTTCAACTAAATCTGTTAAGCTAAATTGCGTTAAAGTGAAACAAAAAAAGATCGATTTTATTATATTACTTACTAGTGCTTCCGAATTCCGATACCGTTCCTTGCTTCGAACGGGTCATTTTTTTCTACGATATGAAATATTAGAATATTTTATAGTTTTTTTTTTTTAAATATATCATTAGATATCAAACAAGCAGATGCCTCACCCGATGGAAAGGGAAATCATTGCCTTTAGACATCAAAGATGTTAATGGTGCGTTGCTATCTATGTGGCGGGATGGCAATGCTACATGCATAAGTCATATGACAAGCATTTACGCTATTGCGGTAGGAAAAGGTAAGGTGGTGGTACCAAATACCCGGACGAGACGTTGCGGAACTCGATCTCCTAGTAGTCACGATGGCAGTGATACGTAACAGCAAATCGGTCACCTTTTATGACGTGCCTGCCGCCTGGCAGGACGGCAGGTAGGTCTATTCTTCAAAGGAGCTCGGACCAGCACGGGGAAATCTTCCTCTCGAATCACTCTATTTCTTATTATTCCTATTTATTTTGTATATGCGCAAATTAATTCAATAATTTAAGCATTTCCATGACCTACGCCCAAGGATTTAAAAAACTTTATAATATCGATATGTTTGCTGTTTCGTGATTGGTTCGCCGCGTTTCATGCTGTTTTTTGATTGGTTCGCCACCTAGCGCTAGAAGACAATGTCATAACATCATATACCATAACCAATCACGACGACGCAAACATTGATATATTATAACGTTATAAATCCTTCCCCACAGCCCACCTGTAAGTATTGAAGGATCAATAAACTTATCGAAGATGTCGATAAGTGGGTATCACTAATTTAAGTTCCATGGACACTCGCATCTGTCTACAGCGCAAAAATGGCGATATTCAAATAGGCACAAAGATTATTTGACAACAGCCAGTCCAATTGTAATGTTAGGTTTCCTATAAGTTTGACTTTAGCCGTAAAGAAAATATTTTACATGTTGGATTAGCCGCCGGTAAACTTATGCATGTGGTATTAGACCAAGCCACAAGATAGCAACGCACCATTAACATCTTTGGTGTCAACAGGCGATGGTTTCTCATTCCATCAGGAGACCCATATGCTTGTTTGCTATCTTATGATATCAAAAACGACATTACTTTATTTCATGTATATAAAAGTACCGTAACCAGTATCTGTCGAGTGTCATTGCAGTGTCACAAATTTAGACAAAGTTCTTGTCGACAAAGTCCCTTTTCCTAGGTGTGAGAACTAAAGGTAACCTAACTAATCTACTTCATATAAATGTAACAAGACGGATAGCGGCCAACTTGGAACTATTTCGATTCATCTTTATATTTACATAGTATAAAACAAAGTATTGATTTAACTATGGGACACCACAGATTAAAAATTAGAAGGATAGCCGAGATTATAGGCATCTCTTATGAACGAACTCAAAATATCATAGTCAACGAATTGGGTTTCCAAGTGTCTGCGAGGTGGGTTCCGCGACTGCTTTCAGTTGAACAAAAAAAAGCACGCGATTGACTACTTCACGTAATTGTTTGGAGTCATTTGAAGCCGATGTAGATGATTTTTTGAATCATTGTGTTACAATGGACGCAACATGGGTTTATTACTGTACGCCAGAAACAAAACAACAATTAAAACAGTGGATAAGACCTGATTCGCCACCCCCCAAAAAGGCTAAGGCGCTTTTGTCGGCAAATAAGGTAATGGCTTCAGTATTCTGGGACCCGAAGGGTGTAATTATGATTAATTGTCTTGAAAGGGGTGAGATTATAAAGTCTGATTACCACTGTGTCTTACTACGTCATTTACGAGAGGAAATAAAAGAAAAACGTCCAGGTATGCTCAGAAGAAAAGTCCTGTTTTATCAAGATAACGCCAGTGTTCACTTGTCTGTGCAATCAATGGCTGAAATCCACAATTGTGGCTTTGAACTATTACCGCATCCGCCTTATTCAACTGATCTGGCACCGTCAGACTTCTTTCTGTTGTTCACTAACCTAAAAAAAGCACTTGGGAGGTCAAAGATTTTCGACAAACGACGAAGTCAAAACAGCAGTAGACGCATATTTTGACTCTAAGGAAGAACCATTTTTTTTCAACGGTCTAAATGCTTTGAATGGGAGATGGCAAAAGTGCATCGAACTTGATGGTGATTATGTAGAAAAATAAAAATATAACTGATTTAGTATGTGTTTATTTTCTTGGTTAGGCCGAATACTTTTCAATCCACCTTCGTATTTGAGATCGGCTGATAATCGTTCTCTGTTGGTGCCAACGCAAAACACAAATTTTACAGTCGGTCCTTCACCTCTCAAGCTGTTATGCTTTGGAACTCCCTTCCAGAAGAGATAAGGAAAACACAGAGCCTAATTATTTCCAAATTATGGTTAAACGTCATTTTCTATGTACCGAGTAGCTTAGTTTTAGTTTCATTTAATTTTTAAATTAGTACACGAATTACCATTGATTTATTTGTTATATTGTAATGCTATATTTTTATATAATATAATTCATTTGTTTGTTTTTCTTTGATCATGTAAGTGCATAAAACTGTACATTTATTCGTGGTTAGCACGACTTTTATATATATATTGTTAACCTTTAACCATGGGTTGTCTGGAAGAGATCGCTTTTTTAGTAATAAGACCGCCTTTGTGTACTAACATGGTACGAAACCTTAGAATAATTACACTATATACAGTCTTCATACAAGCGCTCTGTCAAAAAAGCACTAAACCATGTTTATACAAATGAAACGAATAAAAGAAAATAACATTTATTTTTTACAATTTTTTTTTATTCGAACGAAACACAGTAGTAATGTAAAGCTGTTGTATTATTATACACCTGTAAGGGGGCGTCCACAAATTACGTGAGATGTTTAAGGGGGCGAGGGGGTCGAGACAAATCTCATCTAATCTAACGTTGGGGAGAGGGGGGGTCTTGGCAAATATCACGCAATTTTTGAAACAGAAAAAAAAATATACTATTTTGGTCCATTATCCAGATTGTACATGCTTAAGATTTAATCTTAAGCGTAATCGTAATACGATTAAGATTATTCACTAATTCGTTCGAAAGAAAATAATTTCATTCATACTTCGACGCTATACATTACTACTGACTGCCAAACCATCATATTTGTTTTATACTAAATAGTTCAATTTAATCTGAATTTACGGTACATGTAGCCCGACCTTTGATTTCACGCCACTATCAGAGGAGTAGACATTCTTTTTTTAATCGCCGTAATTACGATTTAAGTATTCTATTGTTAAATTGTTATGACATAACTCAGCAATATTGATTACTAGTCTTAACTAGTAAATAAAACCACGAAGCAATTTTTTTTTCTTTTTATAATAAAAATCCAACGCGTTTACATATTTAAGAAACCCAAATTTTGAAAAATCTCACGTGAGATTGGGGGATGGGGGAGGGGGTTGAATAAAATCTCACGACATCTCACCAAGGGGGGAGGGAGGGACAGAAAATTAAAAAAAACACCTCACGTAATTTATGGACGCCCCCTAACTTGTAATTTTAATCCATATTTAATATTATAAATGCGAAAGTTTAGATGTATGGATGGAGGGATGGACGTTTGTTACTCAATCACGCAAAAACTTCTGAACGGATTTAGATAAAATTTGGCATTCAGATAGATGATGACCTAGAATAGCAGATAAGCTAATTTTTATTCCGGAAAATTGGAAAATTAAAAATGTGGGATTCACACATTTATTATTTGGAGCCATTTATGGCTCCAATTAAGGTGCTTCAAAATGGGCGCGCAGACTTGGTTTCTATAGTGTAATTATTCTAAAGCTAAGTCGGCTAAGTACGAAACTGTATTTTATTTTTATATTGTCATATGTTTTGGTGCACAGTAAAGAGTTATTGTATTGTATTGTATCTACATATAATATTATTTTTATAGTTGTACATAGATGTGTGATTATAATATTAGTAAATACGTTACAAATTCATTCATAATAATCATTCATTCGTAAACACACGGCGAGTTATAAATCTGCTACTACAAATGTAAAGAAGCACCGAAACGAAAATTTTAATGATAGTAGCGTATGGGTAACATTAGACGGCATTCCATCCTGGGAAAGCGGCAGAAAGTTCGGCATGCGGTTGGGAGGGTCGGAGGCTTCGGAGGAATGCGGCCGGACACAGCACTCCCCTCCCTCCGCCAGTCGGCTTCCACCATTATTTAACTTGTCTACATACGCAATAAGTTTCAGGCTATAGATTTCAATACGTCACGCGGGTTTTTGATTTTTCGTTAATTGTTTATTAGTATCTATTTTGTATTTAAATATTAATATGTAAATAATAAATATGTAAGGTTCAAAAATATCTATAACGAATTGAATGAATTTTATAAAAAATTCATTCAATTCATTATAGATATTTTATAGGTTTTGCTTTTTAAGTTTATTAAAGCATATTTTTTGTAAAGAAAAACAGAATTTTACACACAAAACATTTTTAATAACGTCACTAGGCGCTCTCATGATGACATTACCATCTCGTAAATTGTGTTAAAAATTCGTAAGCTTCTTGCTTATTTTTATTACCTCATAAAAACCTCAGAATTTTGTGAGCTGGCAATATATGATATTTTCATCCTAATTAATATTAAGAAGAAATGATAGTGTGTGTTTATTTGCTACGCTTTCATGCCTAAATCGCTTAACCGATTTCAAATTTTTTTTCATCAATATAAAGCTATATTTCTTAATAACATAGGCTGTTTGTAAAATTAAAGATTCCTACGAAAATACACTAATATAACCCAAGATATCAAAAATTTGCATATGAAAGTAATCGACGTGCGCTATCATTTTATTTATTAAAAAATTAGATTACTGTGGAAAACTTTTCGACACCTTATTTGATGTAAGCTGCCATTTTGTAATTTGTCATAAAATTCTTTGATTTTTTTTTGTTACCTACTAAAATAAAGTAACATGTTTTCAGTTTTTGAAACCAACATTAGTTTTATAAATTTCAAGAGTCCCAGTTTCCCAAAAAGTTAATTTTATTTACTTTTTTTATTTACTACTAGGTGGTTCAGTTCCGCAACGTCTCGCCGGGTATTTAGTACCACCGCCTTACATATTCCTGCTGCAATAAAGTTTATCCTTATCATTGTCGTATTCCAGTTTGGACGGTAAGGTAGCCGGTAGAATTATGCAATGCGGCATTGCCATCCCGCCACACGGATAGCAACACACCATTAACATCTTTGTCTATAGGCAATGGTTTCCCTTTCCATCAAGAGAGCCATCTGCTTGTTTGCTATCTTGTAATATGAAAAAACTTTCTAATGATGATTATCATTTTGACAGGTATTTAAAGACATCAACGCAATTGAAGCCGCGGATAAAAGCTCTTACTTAATAAGCATGAAATTCGTGTCTTAAAAGGCAGTAACACTTTAGACCAACTTTTGACGAGAAATCAAAATTTTCCAACTCCTAATTTTTCATATTATACTTTTATTACTTTTATTTAATTAAATGGTACCACTAGATAGTTTAATCTTTTAAATATTGCCTCAATGAAACAGATTTTTAATCATCAATAATTGTATTTCTTATAATAAATGTTCTCCGAAATCAAGTTTCGACAATTACGCAAGGAAGCTATTTTTCAAAAAGTATTGCTACTGCTAGAATCAACAAACTTAATTAGAAAAAATACTCAATTACCAGAAACATCCAATTATTGTGCCTGAATGGATTACTTTTTCCTAAAAGATCTATAACTATATCTAATTAATTAAGCAAATATGCCTATTTCAACGAAAATTAACGAAACTTTAACTGGGTTTTTTGTTATCAAAAAATGTCATTTTCCTATAGAAATTGGCATAAAATAAAACTATACTCTATTTTTATGCAAAAATAAGTCACTCAAATTATATTTATTTATTTTTTATTTCAAAAATTAATAAAAGAGAATACTGTAAAATCAGCTACGTCCGTGTGCTGAAATTAGTACCGCGAAGTAATAATTACAATATTAAAAGTATCAATATTATTTTCATTTTACCACATCGTCTATATAGTGCACTATATAGACGACGACTTCTAGCACTCGCATCGATTAGAAAATATCTAAATTTTAGTTGGGCGATTTTGTGAAATGGCTCTTAACGTATTTTCCGAAAGCGATAATATAAGACACGTTCTATATCAAAAACTTGTAAATGAAAATAAAAATATTTAACCATGCATATCTTCACGCTAGATCCCTTACGTGATAAGCAGAGAGAACCGAGTGCCATTCGTCACGATCCTTGCAAACTTGTCTCGCTTCCTACACGTTCAATACTCTCTTCATACAAACACGCCGGTTGTGAAGGCTTGAAACCACCTACGGATAGTACTCGATAAATCTGATCATAGTAACTCGATACCTGTAATTTTAATTGACGTAAAGCACATTTTGGCCAAAATGAGCTATGAATGTCATCTTAATTTTTTTTATCTTTTTTCTCTAATCTACGCAGCAATGCGGCCATTAAAAACGATTTAGACACATTGAAAATGTAGAGAACGTTTTAATCGTCAAAATTTTAAAAATTATTAGGTAATATGTGATATTTATAAATGAATACATGACGTAAAGGACGTCAAAATCTTATTTTGATTGTAACAGCCCAACCCTTTAAATAATGCTAAATGTGCTTTAAGTCTTATATTACTTTATTGTTATACATCTTATATAATAAACTTTTATTAATCATTTTTATTAATCAACTCTGTAAATATAATAGTGCGTAGAGCACACCTTTTAAAATTATATGTTTTATTTCCATTAGCATAATACATCTTGCTTAAATTTTGAGAGCATAAAACATCTTTTAAAGTAGGTATTGTAACACCTCCTTGGTATTGCAATTTATTAAGTCGCTAGCCACTTGTATGATTTGAATTAGAATTTTTATTGTAGAGTGTCTAGGAACAGAAAGGAATTCATATGTCTTAATCGAACGTCTGTTCCGAATAATTGAAATTATTTCATCTTTTTATTAATTAAGTAATCTCTTTTTTAAATTTGATTTTTTATTGATCTGACATATTATATCAAATTTGGTTTTTCCCAGTACCTACATCCTTCTATTATCACATTGTATATCTCTATTGTTAACCTTTCATCTACCATTCTTTCTACATGCCCGTACACCTTTGGGGTATGCCCTTTCACATCTTTATACCGACACTTTTTGTCAGGCCTAACCTCTCTCTCACTTCAACACCATTAAATCATCCATAATCTAGCATTTTAGTAGCAAATATACAGGTTCGCTTGCACCAAAGTATTTAAATACCCTTTAAATTAACCTGTTGACCGTTCCGTCGGTCGACTGGTTAGTGAATCGATGGGGTTTGGGTTCGATTCCCGTCAGGGACGAACATTTGTGTGTTGAGCATAGATGTTTGTATTTCTGAGTTTGGGTGTTTGTTATGCATGTTACAGTATTTATATATTTATATATATATATATATATATATATATATATATATATATATATATATATATATATAATATATATATATATATATATATAATATATATATATATATATATATATATATATATATATATATATATATGCATTTCTATGTATTGGCATCGTTGACTAACACTCGTAACACGAGCAAATAATTTGCTTACTTTGGGATTAGATCAATTCGTGTTATTTGTCCAGCGATATTTATAAAAAAAATATTTTACTATGTTTAAATCCATTTAAAAATTATTCCTCGTTCCTTAAACCGTTATAGGATATAAGGATTCCGTTTTTCCTTTTCAAGTACGGAAAAAGATATATTTTTGGAGATATAATAAAAATCGATTCATATTTCCTCATGATCGTATCTAAAAATAATTTCCGAATTAAAAAACAAAACAAATATCAAGCAAAACGTTTAAAAAATTAAAGGACAATGCTGCACTAAAATCTGCCCCGATTATCTCCAAATACCAATGCGAATAATCCAAAAAGTCTACAAAATCTTGTATCTCATTACAAAGATGCACAAGTTAAATATAGATATTTCAGTAAAAACCGATCTCCACAAACACGTAAGCGATAATATTACCTTCTAAATTTTCAATCCTGGAGAAGGCGGAATATAGCCGATAAAAAGAGCCCAAAAACCCGTAGATGGAGCGATGCCGACACATACTCAAGTCTCAAATCGTAAATTACAAGAGCGCGTTCGGCGCCGGCGCCGGGAGGAGGGCTTGTTACGATATTTGAACAAATTCCCGGCGGTGTTAATCTGCATAATAACAGACGCAGACACAAAGCGTTCGCCGACTCCCCATTATGAGCGGGCGCTATCCTCCGCACCTCATACCCAACCTTTAGGCACTATTACACGAGCCCCGGTAATGCCTAAGCGTTGCTACATCTATCTTCTTATCTCCTAATGAAACTTCGCTGTAAGCCTCCCAAGAAATTCCAAAAAGATTAACCCGACCGTATAAGATGTATGTTTCAATCAATCTCATTCAGTGCATGAGGCGAACATTTATGTTGTTAGATTATATTCCAGATAGCTCTTTTTGTCCGTAACCGCAAGTGATCCTATTAATCCTACTTATACAAATGTGAAAATAATTATGTTTGAATTTTTCTTGCTTACAATTATTTTTTCCGTAATAACATCAATGTTTTACTGATTTAAAAAAATAATAAATAAATATCTGGACAAACTACACAAATTGATCTAATATCAAAGTAAGCAATTTGCCTGTATTGTGGGTGTCAGTCAATGATACTAATATATAGACACACATATATAAATACCCGAATAAATTTAATAAACACCCAAATCCAGAAATACAAACATCTATGCTCATCACACAAATGTTTTTCCCTGTCGGAAATCAAACCCGATCCCCATTGGTGTATAGGCATGTTCGCCACTACTCGACCATCTGGACGGAACGGGAGAGTTATAGATTAAGGTCTCCGGTAAAATTCTGCATGTGCCATTATCAACCAATAATTACTAATTGAATCATTTTAATTCGACCTTTAAGTAATGATAGATAGATTTCTCGACTGCACTATAACATTAGAATCGTAAAAAGAGAAAACATTTTGGTTGAGTAACACACACAACCACTTAACATTAAAAAGACAATAATTTTAATTAAAATAAATGCCAAGTCGTTGGCATTTGGTAAACCTCTATCGTAATAAACATACGTTAAAAATTAATTTCACTATTTTAATTCGAAAACAATAAGGAAATTATACTTATTAACTAAAAATAAAGGCCTTTCAGTTTAGTATGTTAATAATGCCCACAATAGGTTTTACGTATTTATAAATAACGTATTAAGTAAAGATTTATATGCGTTCTCGAATGACACGCATTCTATTATGGTGTTCCAAGGGAAAGCCACAGGGGGTACAAGCGTTTACAACTTGTAAGTTCCAGGAAACACTGTAAAACTACTACCTTTCATACGCATAAAATGCAGGGAATACAATTTTTGTTGTATTAATTAATGAAAGAATGTAACTTTCTAATGAAGATTTTTAATATGTAGGTTATTCGTTTTATTACTTGCACATAAGCGACATGGAAAATTATCGATACTTTGTGGCATCGAGTACTTATCATCTCGATACTCATATATTTGTACTCGACACTGAGTAAAACCTGTTCAAAAAACAGGTACGTATCGTAATTTTCAAAAGCTTCTTTTTTATACATATGAAAAACATTAATTAAATTTTAAAAGTTTTATGCAAGTATCGTTTTTTTTGAAATATTGATACTTTAATTTCGAGACTTTTTCGAGTTCGGTCAATTTTTCGACAATACCAATGCGTACAGTATCGATGCTTTCCATTCGACACCGTGTCCCTAGTCGCAACCTCTTGAAGCTAATGGGTAACTTTTCTTTTTATATTTGTTCTTTTATAAATTATTACAACTTGTTTCAGAAAAGTCATGACTTACCTTTTACCTTACACCCAAATACACGCAAACAAACTAACTACATATCGCAATAACGATTCTCTAGGCGCTTTTTTGCCTCGTACTACTCCTTTGTTAGAAGTTTTCAGACGGATACTACTTATACTACGGTCATTTGATAATTTTGCCTAGAATGTTTTCCAGAAGTTTTGAAAATTGATATTGTTATATATTTTGACGTGCTCTTTCCGAATTTTAACTTTCTAACCTCGTATCTTTACTGCTTGAGCCGCCATATTGGAAAAAATAGCACCCGATGATATTTTTTGACGATATATGCTTTCCTACTCATTTCACGATATGAATACTTTTATTATATTAATAAAAATAGAAAAAATGATTAGACCTACTGGGGAAACCACAATAAAAAACGTGCTGCTTATTTAATCTCAAAGTGATGTAGAAATAAGTTTTTAGCCGAAGAGCATGGGAATGTAATTTTTGCGGTGTTCATACGCCAAAACCACCCTAAAAGATTTTTTTTTATATATTTAGAAAATTTAATTTTGTTTACACATGTTTTATTGTTTAATTAATAGGAATGGAGATATTGTTAAAAAACTGTTATTAGGCGCCGTTTTTCCAATATGGCAGCGCAAACGACAAAGATACGACGTGGCAAAGTTAAAATTGGAAAACACAATATTTGCTAGCATATAACACTTGTACTGTTTCACAATAAGATAATTATATTTAATTTCCGACCGGTTTCGCTTACACAAGCGAAACCGGTTAGCTTGAGTTAATAATTATTGTAAATACCCTGAGGATGCTTGTGTAAGCGAAACCGGTCGGAAATTAAATATAATTATCTTATTGTGAAACAGTACAAGTGTTATATGCTAGCAAATATTGTGTTAAAATGGAGTTTCACCAAGTGCCGACGATAAAAAGTGTAGAAAATTGGAAAATACAACCAAAATTAATAAAAATGGCAATTTTCAAAACTCTCTAAAAACTTTCTAGGTTACCCCTTATTTTCGGACTAAATTGCCGAAAGAACTATTAGGGACCAAATAAAAGAGCTTTTTTCAGTTTTAACAAAAGAAAGTACAGCCTTGTACATTTGCAGCAGACAACAACCGCGAACCCAAAGATGAGGACTCCATAAGCTAGGTAAACATTACCCTGTTTGTAAGCGTCATCCCTTGGGGAAGACAAGTCAAATAACTCGGGGTAACTCTAGACAATAAAATGAATTTTAAACTATACATACAGAGCGTGAAAGCTAAGGCTAAACTAATTGTAGGTCGTATATACCTCCTCATTAATATCGCAATAAAATGTCACTTAGACATAAGGTGACACTTTACAAGATGTGTTTAAGACCGGTCTTATCATACCACCAGCATAGCGTTTGCCCAACTCCCCTGTAAAGACTTGCACCCGCTGCAAGTAGTGCAGAACAAAGGTGTACCGTGGTGTATGTGCAAGGTAGACTTACATAAAAATCTCGAATTGCCGAGCTTAGCTAGATTTCAAAGATATTTCTAAGAGATATTTCGATGGTACAAACTCGCACCCTAACCTACTGGTGGTAGCGGTGGCAGACTACAACCCAGATCCAAATCCCAAACCTAAATTACGTAGGCCCCGCCACGTTCAACCGTGCTCGATGAACCAATAACTCTGGCTAATGGAACACACGGTCACACGACACATCTAAACACGCGACACAGTCGCCGCCAGAGGCGACGAGGACCCCTGTTTCGCCTACCAGCGAACCAAGACCAAGGTTAAGGAACAGCTATTTTTTTTTATGTTATAAGATAGCAAACAAGCAGATGGGTCTCCTGATGGAAAGACTCAACCATCGCCTATAGACACCAAAGGTGTTAATGGTGCGTTGCTATCTTGTGGCGAGGTCTAATGCCACATGCATAAGTTAACCGGCTACCTTACCCTCCAAACCGGAACACGACAGCGACAAGCACTGACGCTATTGCGGTAGGAATAGGTAAGGCGGTGGTACCAGACCCGGGCAAGACAATGCAGAAATCTACCACCTAGTAGCCACGATGATAGTGACTCACATAGCCAATCGGTCGCCTTTTACGACCTGCCTGGCAGAACGGCAGTTGGTCTATTCTTCAAAGGAGCCCGGAACCAACACGGGGAGCTAGAAGACAAAACAAAAAACCCTCCTTTCGCAAATCACGAAACTACCCTAAGCCGAGATTCGGTCTCACAGGACACCCTTAAGGTCGAGGGCGTACAGCCCCTAACGTTATTCTCTGGCGGTGCACTCTGCTCGCCCACCCACCCGGTGAAGCTGTGAAGCTCATAAGGCCAGCAGTGATTCATACACAGTGAAAAAAACTCATTCCTAATTTTGTTTGACGTTTTAAGATACTGCTGATTTTCTTATACTAATTTTCAAGCAAGATCGAGCAGCTTTATTTATAGAACCATAAGGGATTAAGCAACAAACTATTGGCATATTTGTAGAACAGATATATGTGACACATGTCTAGTCATGGATCTCCTTACGTACGTGGCACAAATAGACACAATGCGTCAGGAAATACCAGTGACTAACATCGATGGAATTGGATTTTAGATTGATTCTTTGATATCAGACAAATGGCACCGACACATTTTCTACTACATCGTAAGCTTGCAAATGTACGTCACGGTTTGTCTTATCTGGGTTTATAAATATCATTTTTAAATATACATATATCTTATTTGCTTTTGCTCGCGTCTACTTTCTCTAACTTTTTTATATATATAAGATATCAAACAAGCCGTTGGCCCTCCTGATGGAAGGACATAACCACCGCTAATAGAAATCAAAGATAGAAATGATGCGTTGCTATCCTTTTGGCAAGGTTTTAATGCCACATGCATTTTACCTGCTACCTTACCCTCCAATCCGGAACACGACAGTGGCAAGCAATGATGTCATAATATGACAAAAATAGGTAAGGCGGTGGTCCAGGGCGAGATAATACAAAACTCTTCTGCCTAGTAGCCACGATGGCAGTGACTTGCATAGCCAATCGTTTGCCTTTTACGAACTGCCTGGCAGAACGACAGATAGTCTATTTATCAAAGTCTGAATCAACACTAGGCAAATCAAAAAAAATGTGAATAAGATGTGAGAAAAATACTGTTTCAAAGAATAATGTTTTTATTTATCGCCTGAAACACAGGTTAACCTAGTTCAGACAGATACATGTTAAGTTAGATCATAAGATAGTTTTTAGTGATTTTACAATTCAGTGTAGTGCACAATTTATTTTTCTGAATAAATATATTTTGATTTTGATTTAATGAGCAAGCAACTCAGCTGTGAGGCAAAGTCATAAGAACTATCAAATATCACCGATTTTTTTTTTGCTAAAATATAGGAAAAATTTAACGTCCGAGTTTATTTTCAACTGACTTCATAAATAAATAAATACCATTTGTCCCCTCCGGGGTAACGCGCGGGGTAAATAGACGATCAGTTCACCAGTTTATTTGCTAGCGAAATGGGCGGTGATCTCCTTCGCCGCATTTGTCAATTTTTATGGGTATCGCTTTAAATTAGCAATAACCGGGACAAACAGTTTTACGTGCTTATCAAATGCACGGGAGTGCTAACACAGCACTATCAGCCATCAGAGTCCGGACCTATTAAATTGAAAACCCAATAGCACTTTATTTTTTTAATATTATTTATTAATTATTTATTTAATAGAAGTAGGAATCAACTCATGAAATATCGGGAAAATAATACATCACATAATCGCGGTAAGATCCCGTTAATTATTAATAATTCAGAAACTCATGATCTGGGCAAAGCAAACGTTGCAACAAATTTAAGCATCTTATTCACATTATTGACAGCTCCGTGGGTACAGTAGAATGATTAGCGACCCTGAATTGCGCAATCGCATGGGCTTGGGTTTGATTTCCGTCAAGGACAGTCATTTGTATGATGAGCGTAGATGTTTGTATTTCTGGGTTTGGGTATTTATTCAATATATTTTGAGTATTTGTGTATGTATTTATATCATACTAGCTAACCCGGCAAACGTTGTTTTGCCATACAAACTACTTGTATTGAATATTTTCGTGGGGCACTTGAGAGGGAGGGGGAGAGTTAACTGAGATAAAATCTATTCTATTTTTCAAGTTGGACTAAACAGTAGATACAAAATTTCATCAGTTCAGTAGTTTCGGAGTCCATTGCGGACAAACAAGTGACACCTAATTTATATAATCACAAAAATTAAAAGATATATAAAAAAATCTGAATTTTTGGGTAATTTTCAACTCCGCGAAAAATGATCGTACAGCAAAAAGAAAAAAAACAATTTGTAGCTCCAAGTGTCTAGCTTTCAGATGCGACCATGCAAAAAATTTAGATATTTTTTATGTCGTTTAATTTTTGTGACTAGTGTATATTAAGATTATATATCGTCCCCGTAGTTGGAAAATTAAATAACTCTGATTTTGTAGTCCTGAGATAAACGCGACTTAGTATTTTTTTTTTCAGTTAATGTACATTTGTTAAAAATTGGAGACAATTTTACTGTAGATAATTTTATTTTTTGTGGACCTGATTACCTATAACAAACTGAACTTTATCTTTTACTATAACTAAATAAAACATTAAAAATCAAATCAATATCGCACAAATTCGGACTTATTTATTTTCCCACTACGGGGACGATATGTCCAGTGATATTTATTTAGATATTGATTTTAATTTATTATATGTCTTTTCTCATACTTCCTCGCTTATCTCAAATTAATTTATAGTGCTGTATGTTTGTCTAAGTGCTCTAGCGATCGTAGAGATTCCACGCTCGAATCCTGCGTCTGGGTAATGGGGTGGCCAAATTCTCCGAGTTATCCCAATTTTCAGTATTCACGCTAGAAATATTTAAGAAACTGTAATTATCAAAATGGAATGCAGGGTAAATAAAGCTTCTATATTTTCACAAATTCCGTCTTGGCTGTTCAGTGCAGCTAAATATTAGTGTTCAGTCTGACCCATCGAAGCTGTTTAACATTGATACGAGTATGAAAGCGATACATTTATACATATAATAAAATCGTAGGAAAGTCAAAACTGTACATTGAATATTTTTTTAAAAGAATGGGACGTGATCTACAATCGATATCGAAGCCAAAAATATAGTTTTTAGAATTTTTTTCTTTTTGTCTGTATGTATGTGCGGGGTAAACTCAAAAAGTACTGCATGGATTTACTTCAAATTTTGCATGAATATTACTTATAGGTCGGGTAAACATAAAGGCTACATATTATCACGCTATCACGTACGGGGGAGGAGCTGTGCGGAGTAAACGAAGTCCGCGCGGACGAAATCGTAGGCAACAGCTAGTATAATATAAATTCGTTTGTTCATATGCTTAACATGTAAAGATTTTTACATTTGCTTTAGAAAATGAAGATGTTTTAAATGCTGTTTCCTCTGGCAAGAAATATAAACTCAAAAATTAAAGATTGTGTTAAAAAATAATGCCCCTTTAATTAGCTCTCGTAAATTAATCGAAAACCGGTATTTTATATATATAAATATTTTCACGTTAGTTCCTTTACGGGATAGGCCGAGAGAACCGAGTGTCACATGTCACGATCATTGCAGATCTGTCTTGCTTCCTCCACATTTACTGCTCTTCATACAAACATGTCGGTCGCGAAGACCCTTGACACCACCTTCCAACAGTACATTTATCAGTCATTACATTCATGGCAAATTCATGTGACATACATGATAATGTACACACGTGTTTACTATTTTCTTCACGGCTAAAGTCAGTTGTCAAACTCAAGAGGTTTTATTGTTTAGTCTAGGGTCGAATTTCGACCACAGGGCTTTGGTTTCGCACGGTTTCGTTTGTTGGGTTACAAAAAAAAAGACGTGAAAAATTTAGTAAACAGATATACAGTGAGAAAATGTAATATAGGTACCTGGGAATACGAGAACTTACATACCATGATTAAATTGGACCAACGACTTAACGGACCATCACGTTGCATAGTAATAATAATAATAAAACCGTCACAAAACCCCTAAATTTATTTGCCATCCCATACAATAAAAAAATAAAGAATCCGCTTAACATATTTCGAGGGCGATTTTTACGAAACCTCTGGCAATCGAGTGCCAATATTTAACAGATATGAATAGGAATTTCGGGGGCACCCACGCGGCTGTATAGACGACGCGACAAACCGTCAAGGTTGACTTCAATGATACGGCGCGCCGACGGATTTTTCAGTGAAATAGTTTCACCGACATCGGCGGTGACGGCAATGTCTGCGGCGGCGCGGGTCGATGCCCCCACGCGATTTAGCTACACTCATCGCCGGCACAAAAGAACCGTCACCGCCAATATGCTATCAACTAATTATATTCTTACATTTGCACAATTACAAAACATTATCCAACTGTAAACACACGTACATCTTTTTATATAAGATTTCAAACAAGCTGATGGTTCTCCTGATGGAAAGAGACAACACCAGTAAAACCAGAGATCTTAACGGTGCGTCGCTATCCGTGTGACAGGGATACCCAATGCATAAGTTTACCAGTTACTTTACCATCTAAACCGGAAGACGACAGCAACAAGCACATATGCTTATACGTCAGGAAAAGGAATACTAACAGACTCACCATTGGGAAGGAAACGTGTCCCCGCGCATATGAGCAAACGCACCTATTACTGTCAAAAATTTCATACATTTGTAGGTTATATTATATTGTGTAAAAATAGAAATAAACCATGTTATACTGTTTTAACGTACCGAACGAGATGACAAGGTTTAAAAATTACCCTTGGAGTGATTTTATTTCATCGATAAGTAACATAACTAAGTGTATTCCAGTGTGTAAATGCAAGCTAGACTGACCAACTAAGAAATGTCTTGAAAGGCCATTTAATCCGTGAGTAAAACGTTCAAACAAAACTTTATTTTAAAAGTACCCTTCTCATTTATCCTCCCTTACTAATCGAGCAATAAAAAATTGAAATTCACTTTCATTGACCATTACAGAGGCTCCTAGTCTTTTTTTCTTTAAAAAGCTAGTCAGGGAATAGTTTCCCACATTCTCAACTCTGCACACACTCATTACGTACATAAATTCAGTATACAGACAATTAAATATATATTATTATGTATTGTTTATATATCTATGGTAACTGTTATTTATATATTGTATAGTTTGTGCACCAACTTTCATGTTTTCGTATCTTTCTTTAAATCTATTTTTCAACAAAAGCCCGAAGAAACTGTCGTATCTTGTATTAAAGATAAATGTACTTTTCAAAAAATTGAGCCAAATCTAGGATTGTCTATGTACGCGTTTATTTAATTATACAACACGCATAATTAAATGTGTATTTATAGCTAAAGGTTGTCTGGAAAAGAATCGCTATAGCAACAAGGTCGTTTAAATATGTAGGTTGTAAGAAAATTTGGTTGTTTTTAAATTGATTAATATCTATTTAAAAATCTCATAATTCCGAATCTTTAGAGAGGAGGACTCGTCTGAAAAATCATCGAATGTGTAAGACAAAAGGTTGTTCGTGTTTTTTATAAAATAATCAAGCGATTAAAGTAAAAAAAATATGTTATTAATCAATATTTTTCCTTCATCGAATTAAAATTTTTAGAAGCCCCCTAACTTTATTAGCTACCCGATTCGGGATTTTTCGAAGATAGAAAAGATGGGCGTCTCGTTAAAACGAAGCTGTTCACAAAAAATCAGCTTATTATTAATCAAAAAAAAGTTTTTTTTTTCAAAAACAAGTTTGTTTCTAAGACCAGTCTACAAGATTCACTTCATTTTAAATATTTTAATAGCTAATTTTATACAAAACTGAATAAGTACATAGTACTATTACTAATAGAGCTGCTCGCGGAATCAGCGGCAGCAGTCAAGGTCCTCGCAGAGTCGGCGTCGTTTACTTTACTTGCCTTAGCAGCATTGAGCTGCGAGTTGAGACCATGAAGCTGTATTATATCTGGAAGCAGCGCTTCTAATACCTACTTGAAACACAATTTTACATACTGCTGTCATCTTCTGAGGTCTTACCCTCTTTTTATAACACAGCTTTATAAAAAGAGATGGGGAGATCTCATAGACAGAGAAATAACGTAAATATTTGTTTCAATTGATTAACTCGAGTGCTAGCTCCACCTATACCTAATACTTTATGGTTGAGACGACATTTTATCAACCTGCGTACCTGCTGGTATCCTAAACGGTCGGATGCGCAAAAACAGTAATAAATGATTTTTTATATCATTTTATAGCAAATTCTGCAAACATACAGAGGGCTCTCCTAATGAAAACAGACACCATCGCCTGTAGATACCAAAGATGTTAAAGGTGCGTTACTAATTGTGTTGCGGAATGATATTACCACATGCATAAGTCTACCGGCTACCCTCCAAACCGGAACACGAGTATGACAAGCATTGACAATATTGCGGCAAGAAAAGGCAGGGCGGTGGTAACAAATAACCGGGCTGTACGTTGTAGAACTCTACCACCTACTAGTCACGATGGTGACACATATTGCCAATTATTCACCTTTACACCAACTGGTTGGCAGAATGATAGACGGTCTATTCTTCAAAAGGGGCCCGAACTAATACGAGGAAATCATAACCTTTATAACCTTCAAGATACCGGTGGAAGGGATGAGCTGTGCCGTGCTCCCGGCTGCATGGGTACCACCATCTTGCTTGTTTTTCCCGTGAAACAGCTTTGCTATGTTTCGGAGAAAAGGGCAAGACAGGCAGTGTAATTACTGACACCGAGACTTAACACCTCATGTCTCAGAATAGGCAACACATAAATGAGTTACCTGGGCTAATTCCAGGTAAACTAGTTTATGTGTATTGGCGACGTCGACCACTTACCATCAGGTGGCACGTCTGCCAGTTTGCCTATCCAATTAACAAAAACTAATTACTATGACATGTTGCAATTAGTTTAACGATATTGTCGACATTTTTAATTCGAAAGAGAATTAGATTATTTAGTCAAACCATTGTCCTAACGTTAATCATAAACTTCAACGAACAACGATATTTCCTTAGATGAAGGAAATATTATCTTTCCCTTGTCAAAGGATATTTCGCACCGTTTATGTGGTAAGTCCTCTTCGACATTCTCATTCCCGAAAGCAATTTAGATGCGCTGCAAAAACGTCGTTGTTTCCATATTCCCTAAGGCACAAATCTCTTTATTTTAGTACATTAGTAAAACCTATTGCGTCACTCAGTTGTCAATCAGCTAAGTTAAACTTTTTGCGTCATGATGAACTGACGAAACATATTTTTTTACTAGAGAAAAAATCTAGATTGCGTATACATATCCTAGACTGGAGCAAAACATTCAGAGCGACTAATAAAAAAGTATCATCACGCTCGGTTTCCTTGCGTGTTAGGCAGAGTAAACCGAACGTATAGGCTTTGCAGTAGACCACGATTCACCCGTACGTCAGTTGACAAGATGAGTGGTGATTACCACTCTGATAACAATTATTGACCATTTTCAGCGATAACCGTTACCGACGGCTATATGTGCTCATACGAGGTAATGGAGTGCTTGAACTTCATCCCCCAGATTCAGAGTTGCTACTGAAAATTTGGATTTCCGATAAACACCTCTAAAAAACCTCAATAACACTTTTTGCCCTACCCGGGGATCGAACCTGAGACTTCATGATCAATGTCTGGATAGGTTAACCCCGTGGTCCGAGCTCCCTTTGATGAATAGCCCTTCGGCCAGACAGTCCGTAAGGGGCAAACAATTGACTGTGTGCCATTATCATCGTGGCTACTAGGCAGTAGAGTTCTGAATTGTCTGGCTCGGGTCTAGAACTACCGCCTAACTTATTCCTGCGGTAATAGCGTCAGTGCTTGACATTGTCATGTACTGATTTGGAGGGTAAAAATGATCCCAATTACAACAACAACAACGCACTATTAACATCTTTAATGTCTTTAGGTGATGTTTGGCTCTTTCCATCAGGAGAGCCAAATTCTTGTTTGATATATAAAAAATCTGTAAAACGGTTTCCCGCTAAACTGAGGTATTTTAAGCCCCAAAGAAACAAAAATCTATGCTTATAGATTTTTTCAGTTTCAATCTAATTTTTTTTAATGACAGTAATTTGATTTTTGAGAAGATGTATATTTTGGAAACAGTAATTTATTTTGATGCATGGCGTTCAATGAAATTTTTGAGCTGAACTCAATTGGTACATTAATCTAGTGGTCTAAGAGCCGGTGGGAGATCGTCCTTCACCGATCTGATAACCAGATGAGACGTATATTTTATCAAATATTATTTATGAACCAATACGCCTATAATTACTTGCCTATCTAAAAGTGCTCATGGCAAGTTTTTATCTTAGCAACAGTACTTTGAGTACGATTTTTGCAGGCAAGTATATGTGACTAACTTTGTAATAAAATAATCTAAAATTTGATGTAACTTTCGATAAGTTAGCAGATCGATGGAGTCACCTACCTCACTCACTTATCTGTTCACACCTGCTTGCCAGGTAGCCATACACAGAAATGAGTACAGTACCCGGCGATAAATATTGCACATCGAACTTTGGAAAGAGACAGTCGGATAATTTCGGCTGCGTAGAGCGTTATCTCAGTCCCACACTACCTATGTGACGTTTAGTCAGTCGTTGTTCAAGTACGATAGAGTGCGGTCGCGTCCCGATCAAAAATATATATTTAGAGTTGATAACACCCACAAATTTAAATAATTTAAAGTTGTAATATGGCATCTTTCGGAAAAAGAGGGAAACCTTTACGAGATCAGTCACGTGAAATTATCTACAATGTTTATAAATACTTTGTAACCGAAGCTGATAGATTTAAAAAAAAAGTAGATGAAAATGTAAGTTGTTATTTTAAGAAGATTCAAGAGCGAGTTGCAAATGCCACTGGAATTTCAAGAAGAACTTTGAACAATATATTAAACGAAGTCAGTACTGAAACACATTCGACTGTAATTAAGTTCAGCACTCCAAAAAAGGGAGACCAAAAAAGCAATTTCGTTTGGATATGGACGATTTTGATTACGATGTTGTTGGAAGAATGGTGTATGATTTTCACTTACGATTTAATGAACTGCCAACAATAAAATCATTAAAAGCTAAATTATCTGAAGCTATTAATTACAATGGGTCTGAAAAAACGTTGAGAAAAATACTTCATGACATGGGATTTCAGTTCACTAAAATGGAAGATAATCGAAAAATTCTAATGGAAAAGCACGACGTTAGTCTCAAACGAATGGAATACCTTGATAAAATACGCAAATTTCGCGAAACAGGAAAAAATATCGTCTACATGGATGAGTCATATATACATGCATCCCACACTAAAGGGAAATCTTGGAGTGACGATAAGAAAAAAGGAGTAAAAAAGCCAATTTCAAAAGGTCAACGTTTGATAATAGTTCATGCGGGAAATGAAAAAGCTTTGTACCCGGTGCTTTTTTAACGTATAAATCCACGGACACTACAGGTGACTATCACAATGAAATGAATAACGATAACTATGAGAAATGGCTGGTTAACCAATTAATCCCAAATATACCCAGTGATTCTGTTCTAGTTATCGACAACGCACCCTATCACAACAAATATATTGAGAGACCCCCCAACTCAAACACCATTAAACGGGAAATGATCAACTGGTTAAACAGACACGAAATTCCAGTTGATCCAAAATTAACAAAAACCCAGATTTACGCTATTATATGTCAGCACAAGGAGAGGTATACAGAGTTTTCTGTGGACAAAGTACTTGCCGAACATGGGCACACTGTGTTGCGATTGCCACCATATCATCCGGATTTTAATCCAATTGAAAATATATGGTCTCAACTGAAAGGCTATGTAGCCTCTAGAAATGTGGGTATGAACTTAACTACAGTAAAAACATTATTGACTGAAAAAGTAAACATGATCGGCGCTGAAGAGTGGAAAAAGGTTTGCGATCATGCAATCAAATGTGAGAATGAATATAGAAGCATTCAACACAGTTTAGACAATTACACTGATAGATTAGTGATAAATACGGCTGATAGTGGCAGTGATATTGACCTCTTTGAGAGCACAGATAGTGAAATGGAAGTAATTGAGAATTAGAATTATTATTATTTTTATTGCAATGTCTCATTTTAGCAATAGGTATAATGGTGTTTATTATGTACACTAAAGCTGTAATGTTCCAAAATAATTAAATACGTAAATATAATGTGAACATGTTTTTTTAATTTATTTTACCCCAACCTAAAGCCATCACTTATAGAAAAATTAGTGTATTTTATACAAAGAATAAAAATATTAAAGAAGCAAATCATACTTGTTTTAACAGCTCCTAATAGGTACCGGACTGTTTGTATTTTGTGCGACAGAGATAACGCTCTACGAAGCTGAAATTAGCCGATTGTCTCTTTCCAAAGGTCGATGTGCAATATTTATCGCCGGGTACTGTAGGCAAGTCTACCTAGGCATATTCTGTGTGTTAAAAATTATCAGTGAAATAAATTTCATTAGTCTATCAAAAGTATGAAAGTGATGAAAAAAAAACGATTAAAGTTAATTTTATTAAAAATAGCCATGAGCACTTTTGGATAGGCAAGTAATTATAGTCATATTTGTTTATAAATAATATTTGACAAAATATACGTCTCATCTGGTTATCAGATCGGCGAAGGACGATCTCCCACTGTCTCCTCTACTATAGGAGTTATATTAAAAAAAAACTGTTTCACCAAAATTTTTTTGAGTTTATTTTTAAATTAAAAAAAATCAAAATCTCCTGGACCGAATTGGAACAAATTTCGTTCAAAACAAATACACACACACATACATACATACATACATACATAGTACATACATACATACATACAGACATACTAATGTCATCGTGTAAATAGTTGGAACAGGCTCCTCGGACCTCAAAACGTGAAGATCTGGTGAAAACTCGATATTCGAAAATCGGGGCAAAATCAATAACTTCCTTATTTTTTATAACTTAACTTTAACTTAACTTCCTGTTTTTATAACTTCCCACTACATACGTAGCGGGAAGTTATAAAAACAGCGACTTAACACTAAAGCGCTACAGATTTAGGTATGGTGGGTTAATTGCGAGCTTCAACTTAGAAAATCTGAGTGCTAAGTGTGAGTTTTTCTTTTCGCATTCGATCGTGAGCGCGTTTGGAGTTTACTAGGAATTTGTATGTGATTTGTACAGCGCCACCTAGTGGTGAACGTGAGAAACCAGTTTACCACTAGTTGGCGCTGTACAAATCACATACAAATTCCTAGTGAACTCGAAACGCGCTCACGATCGAATGCGAAAAGAAAAACTCACACTTAGCACTCTGACGTTCTGAGTAATAGATTTATTTAAGCCGGCATTGTGCGTAAGGTACTTGGAACTAGATGTTGCCTACGGCTTTACTTAGTAAGTTCGAATTTACAACGTATTAAAGTTTCAAACCAAAGTCCCCTAGACGCCTATATCAAGAAATGGCTAAGTCAAATTAGCCGTTCCATCAGATTCATTCGGTGATTTGGGTAATGCGCTAATTAATTAGTCTGTCTAATCTATCAGTCAGACTTTTGCATAACAACTAAATAATAGGGATGTTAGGTTTGAGAGCAACTCAACATTTTAATGAATAAGCATGATATTCTTAAAAATGAATTGATCGCATATCCTCCAACGATGATATATGTCTAACATCGGCATTCTGTTAGCCCCCGAGATAACACCCTTTTTGTCAAATTATTAATACATACTTGAAACTTCGTGAGTAGCTTCCTTTTGGGCTGCGTCTACCAAACTTTTTCTCTACCACTTCTTTCGAGAATGCTGCTAAACGTATCTAATCTCGTGATAACGTCATATTAAATCAACAGGTCTCATACAACGCAGCAGTAAATTTGTCGGACAAATAATTATTTTATTATAAAGACTAAGTCATTCAATATGGTTTTGTGGTCAGAGATCCATGATTACACATTAAAGTATTTTTTACATTAAAGTATGACAACTAGCAATCAAGCAAATGGGTCTTTTGATGGAAAGAGATAATCATCGCCTGTGCATCAAAAATGTAAGTGGTGCGATGCCATCCGTGTGACGGATTTAAATGTCTCATACCTAAATTTACCAGCTACCTCACCACCAAACAACACGAAAGTGATAAACATGGACGCCATTGCGGCAGGAATAAATAAAACAGCGGCGCCAAACATAGGCAACGCGTTAGAGAACTTTGCCATCATGTCATGAAGTTTGTGATACGTTTAGCAAATCCTACGTCTTTTACAAAGTACAAACTACCTGGTAGAAAGACAGATGGTGTATGGCCAATCCCTCTGATGATGTTAGCCATACGTATATCAATGTCTTTAAGGTAAGCCCTTATCCCCACAGAGAAAATTAATAATATAATCTGTATACTTCAACACTACACATACATATACAGATAGCAAACAAGCAGATGGCTCTCCTGATGGTGCGTTGCTATCCGTGTGGCGGGATGACAATGTCACATGCATAAATCTACTGGCTACATTACCCTCCAAACCAGAGCATGACAATGACAAGAATTGACGCTATTACGTCAGGAATAGGTAAGGCGGTGTTACAAATGCACGAGCGAGACGCTGCGGAACTCTACCACTTAATAGTCATGATGGTAGTAATCTTTTACGACTGCCTGGCAGAACGTCATTTGATATGTTCTTCAAATGACCCCGGATCAACACGGGTGTAGTTTCTATAGCCGATAGTTATTTATCTCCTTCCATCAAGAGAGGCAACTCCTTTGCTCCCCTATCATTAAAAAACTATGCACTAAAACCGTACAAAACAAAAGTAAGTATAACCAACAGAAGTTAACAAAACAACAGTAGTTTATACCAAGATAGTTTTGTAAGAACTTATCTACGGGGCCACGAGTCCATAGTGCACATAGTTGTATCCCGCTCACAACGACTTATCAATGAAATTCCTACATCAACACAGTCGCCCTCTAGTGCTGCGCGTCTCTGTTGACGTAACAAAATGGCGCCGAAACCGACAACCACATTACCTAATTAATCTGATTTTATCTTATATATAAGTATATTTTCCATGTTTGAAATTTTAGGTAGTAACTCTTTTGTTAGATCTGCAAATTGTTATTATAACTAACATTCACAATTTATTTATTAATACGCGAAAATATTTGTCTTTTTTTATTACTAGAAAATCTTTTAACAATTACACCGATATAATTAGCTTTTAATTACAAAGAGTTACATTATAATTATCATTGAGAAACATTGGCTATATCTTATTTTAAAAAATTAGGAATTCCTTAACTTAATAGGTACTTTGCATTCATACAACTAGTTTTTATATTTATAAAGTTAATATATTTTTATTTTTTAACATTAATAATAAGAATATATCGACAAATAGTGATTACGATAACAAGAAATATAATAAATATAAATATTCACGGGACAAATTACACTTACTGATCTAACCCCAAAGTAAGCAAATTATTTGCTTGTGTTATGGGTGTTAGTCACCGATACTAATACATAGAAATACATATATAAATACTGGAATATATTTAATAAACACCCAAACCCGGAAATACAAACATTTATGCTCACCACAAAAATGCTTGTCCCCGTCGGGGATCGAACCCGAGCCCCGTTGATTGCGTAGTCAGGGTCGCTAACCACTTGACCAACGGAGCGATCAAACGATTACGATAGATGAAAAACTTCGTTTCTGCTTCGTTCGGTTAAAACTAAAACATTTTCTAAGTCTTCGTTTTATTAATAGTTACAATTTAAAAAATGTTAAAATACAATGGTATCACTTCCATATTTTAACATTGCAGAGTAGATACCCCACATTGGTACGGCCTCCCTATGTGGAATAGACCATCTGCCGTTCTGCCAGGTAGTTCGTGAGAGGCAAACTATGCGAGTCACTACCATCGTGGGTACTAGGCGGTAGAGTTCTGCATTGTCTCGCTCGAGTGTGGTACCACCTCCCTACCAAGTCCTGTTGCAATAGCATTAGTGCTTGTCACTGTCATGATCCGGTTTGGAGGGTAAGGGAACCAGAAAACTTAGGCATATGGCATTAAGACCCTGCCACAACATATTATTAATTGGTGTCTATAGGCGATGGTTGCCTCTTACCATCAGGCGAGCCATCTGCTTGTTTTTTACCTTATAATATATAAATAAAAAAGTAAGTAATATTGCGGATGTCATCATTAAACCTGTCAAATAATCTCTGTATGATGAAAGCCGTCTGTTTGCTATGCCTAACTTAGAAAGTATAGCAATCAAGAAGACAACTCTGTTTTCCACGATTATATATCGTAGCGAAGGAAATACCTTCCAATATCCTTAGTATTAAAAAAATTTGTACAGATTCACAATTAACTTAATGTTTTTATGTGTTTTCGAAAGACGATTTCTTTAATAACAAAGACTGAAAATGAATTAATTACACGCGACACTGTCCGTCTTCAAATAAACCTAAAAGAATTTAGAATCAGTAGAAGTGAATTTCATAACAACAGAGATATGACTCTCACTAATCCCGTCGTTCGGCAACAAAAAAGTACAAATACTAACTGCTATCCGCGACTTGGTTCTTTTCGCCCAAAACACCATTACTATTTTATATAAGACTATTTTTATTTAGGCTTGTTTTTGTCTTGAGTGCCCTTTACATAATGATTCTGATAAAGAATAGTCAAGTCATACGCCCATTTACACCTAACGATTTTCTATTTATATAGACATATTGTGGACATTGTATATGTCGTGTCCGTACATGATCTACGTCTTGGACTAAAAATCAGTGCTGCAGTCGTCTGCAGCATTACGCTAAGTCTAGATTTTTCTGACTATACTGCGCTCGGCAGCGATCTATGATAAATATAATTGATAACATATTAATAATATATGCCTAAGGGTTACTTTTAAGTACTGTAAAGGTGTCTTTTCTAATAGAGTATAAATTTGCTGTGTACAATTTATTGTCAGAATAAACGATGTTTCCTTCTTTCTTTCTTCTATAAAGATATGTGTAAAATTTACGTTAAGCTTTAGGGCGATCTTGGCTGAATTCTGACTTTCTACGTATAGTCGTTAAAAGAACTAGTCGAAACGCCACAACGGTCGACGGATTTATAAGAAATTTAACACTTGCTTAGACTCCGTAACGCTTAGGTTTTCCCGTGTTGGTCCAGACTCTAGACCCTTTAAATAGTAGACCAAGAGCTTTCCTGTCAAGCAGTTCGCAAATGCAAATGTTTGGCTTAACATAACTGGGTGCTAGATTTCTACAAATATTTCTGCTGGATTATTTTACCATTCTTAGGCTAGGCGTTCAGCGTTAGAGCTACTGTCGCGCTCTACTGCAATGTCATGTTTAGACTTGGAGGAAAGGTAGATTGATGCATGTAGCATTATAACCAGCCACAAAAATAGTAAAGAACCATAAACATCTTTAGTGTTTATATGCCATGACTTTAGACCGGAAAAGCCATTTACTAATGTACTCTCCTTTCATATAAAAAACTATATGTTGGCTTAACATCTAGCTTAATTATTGTCTCAAAAAATAAATTATTCCCGTAAAATTTTATTAAATTTAAATTACGTAGCAGGCTGCAGCTAAGCTACGGTGTATGGTTTCTATTTATTTTGTACATGTTTAATCAGCCGTGGTCCTAATACGATCAAAAAAATTAAAAAATATGCATTTTCCTCATTCCCATCGTCATAAAAACGTGGTAGATTAAAATAACGAACTACTACTTACTATGAAAATAACGAACTAAATACTGCAAGTTTAAACTGGCATTAAAAGGGAAAAAGCTTAAATATTTGATTATTTAGTTAAATATATATTTAAAACATTTTTATGAATTAAGTACAAGTCACGCCATCTTTGAGAATATTACTGCGAAACTAAACGAGCTTGATCAAAACGACATAGAATTATGCTAACGTTACTAAACTCAAATGTCAGATGGCAGCAGCGATATCATGAGTCAGGCTTGATGAACGCCATTTTTGAAAATGAGTCAATTATGATACAGATAGAAACAACTTTGTAACGTAATACTCCACTAAAATGCTAGGTGGCAGCACTATATAATCCTTGTAATCATAGGAACTTTTAAAAGTTCACAATTCTTACTAAACCAAAATGCTACGGAGATGTAAATTTCTGACTGAACAAACCGAAATGCAAAAACATATAAAACTTATTTTTGCATTTCAATGTGGTTACCAAATGCATGCAAGTATGTTATTTTTTTTAATGTGCTTACAATAATGTTCATACAAAGTATTTCTCACTGAATTTTTCACAGAAGGTTGTTGCTCCAGAATATAAATCATCTAAGTAGCTGTGTATTATTAATTTGGAAACATTATCATGATTCCCATAACCTCGCCCTAAAGGTTTCTCAAATAGGGCTACGCATATCCTTTAAGGAACGCCAGAAAATCGTCGGGGTGTGACAACTTGGGATCGACGCCTTCTCAGTTGAATCATGAGTGCAACCTGGGGTCCGATTCAAGTAAAAAAACGGCAATTGAATCGAAACTTTTGGACTCTTATACATTTTTTTCACACTATGCCGCGTCATAGCACGAAGCAACGTTGTAGGTATCGTATTTATATTTGTGAGAGCTCTCAGCACTTCGACTCGATTGATATTTTGTTACGTAAATTGGGGGAATGCTTGGTGCATGCCACACGTACTGTGCTTGCGTTGCGTACAACAGGAACAGAAATAACCTAATTTAACAAATCTGAACTAAGAATTGAGCAAAATTATTCTTTAAATTGATTTAAATTATCTATACATATAATAAAATCGTAGGAAAGTCATGTATGTCTGGGGTAAACTCAAAAAGTACTGCATGGATTTACTTTTTTAAAAGCATGAACATTACTAACAGGTCGGGTCAACATATTGGCTACATATTATCACGCTAGCACGTACGGGGGAGGAGCTGTGAGGAGTAAACGAAGTCCGCGCGGACTAAGTCCCGGGCAACAGCTAGTAAAAAATAATGTCACACTTCACATTTAAGGTTAATATAATAATTGCTATTATTTTATTAACCTTTTGCATCTATATTTTTTCATAAAATCCTCTTTTTATATACAATATAAGAAGCTAGCCAGTTCTTAAACATCTAATAGCGATAGACGGAGATACACCTACTTATTTTTGACTAACACTGTATTAAGCATCAGTTAAAATAGGTGGGAATACGAAAGTTTTTAAACGTATGAATAGTGCTAAATGAAGCAGATGTATCATTAAAATACGTAGGGATGGGAGTTACAGCTATTGTTTATTTCACTAACACGTCGTGAAGTTATGTTTTTGTCACTGTTATATCACGAGTGATAAATCATGACCGTTAAATTTTATTAGTGACGATTATTGCCACAGTGGGTGCATTTTATTCCGTCTGTTATTTGTCGCAGAGATAATGTAAATTTCCTTAGGACGCTCTGTATTCTAAAACTGAAGCTTGAAAGATGTCATTATATTAGTCTTAATTTTGTAAGATTAACATGAGCTACATATTTTTTAACCCGATGGCGTTAGGCGGAAAGTTATGTTTTTTTCAGGAACCAGTCGCATATTTTTTAACCCGACTGCGGTAGACGGAAAGTTATGTTTTTTTTAGGAACCAGTCGCAGTCAGGTTTTTGTTTTTACTATAATTACATATTTAATCTCAAAAATGTCATCCAAATCATTTTCGCTATAAACATAACAACTAAATAAATAATAAATTAATAATAATAAATATTGACGGGACATATTACACTTACTGATCTAACCCCAAAATAAGCAAATTATTTGCTTGTGTTATGTGTGATAGTCAACAATACTATTACATAAAAATACATATATAAATAAAAATAACAACGTTAAAAAAACCGACTTCAAAAACTAAAAAGTAAGAAATAATAAATATTTAATATTAATTAAATATTACCTATTATTTATATGTGCTATTTACTAATAGGTTTGAAGTCGGTGCCTAGCCAATTTAATATTTACACCGGCAGACACGCGAGGGCAGACGTCGTTGACGAAAGCCTTGAATAAGTACATAAATTTTTTGAAAGAAAGAAAGAAAATAGTTATTTGCAAGAATATGGCTGTTATAAGTTGTTAAAAATTAATTAAGCTACCAACATTTTCTACTATTATATGGTGTCAATTTGAAATTAAAAATTTTGATGCCTTTTAGCTTAATTGATAATTCTACATTAATTCACACGACCATTTAGTTTAGGAATTTTGTTGAATACATTTTCGTAATTATTTTTTTCAGTATTCTTCGTATTGATTGAAGCTGCTTGTAATATTAAGACTCAATTGCTCTTTATTAGGTTTATTTACGTATCTTAATCTTTAAAGTAGGAATTTCATTGTATAACTTGCTCGTATTCATTTAAGTAATTAAAACATTATTATTTGCTTAAGGCTTGGCACCGACTTCAAACCTATTAGTAAATAGGAGATATAAATAATAGGTAATATTTAATTAATATTAAATATTTTTTATTTGTTACTTTTTAGTTTTTGAAGTCGGTTTTTTTTAACGTAGTTATTTTTATTTAATACTTTTTAGTGTATTGTTGTATTGTCAACTTATTTTGGGTAGACCTACAACAGGTACTGCGCGCCTTAACAAATATAGATCTCAAGAAACGGGAACTAATAAAATAGTAGGGGAACCCAAGAGGGGATTTTGATATTTACTCGAGCGCGTCAGATTACCATAGGAGGGGGTACCTCGCATACTGTTAAGTCTCTCCACCAAATATAAGCCCTTTCTATAGAGGGGGGGTAACTATGGCAGAAAAAAAAACAAAAGATAACTTCGGCTTGTGGAAATTGTCAGATTACATTTTTTTCGTAATTCTTACAAATCTGACAATTTCCACAAGCCGAAGTTATCTTTTGTTTTTTTTCTGCCATAGTTACCCCCCTCTATAGAAAGGGCTTATATTTGGTGGAGAGACTTAACAGTATGCGAGGTACCCCCTCCTATGGTAATCTGACGCGCTTGAGTCTGAATTTTCTTTTATTATGGAGGAAATTATCCTCCATAATAAAAGAAAATTCAGACGCGCTCGAGAATGTCAAGACAACGTTTTCTTTGCAAATTTGTAACCCTCCCACTACCTTGCGCTACACTGGAATCGTCAGATTTTCTAAATTTTGGCGGCAATTAACCCACCATACCCTAATCTAACGCGCTTCAGTGTTTCCATGTCACTGACTTTTTCAAGGAACTTATATACAAGAAAGTTACATTCTACCCGGAATGCTTACACGCGCTTCAAAATCGTTCCGAAGAGTACCACGACATGAGTGGAGTGTGTCTCTTTCTACTTAATAAAGCGCCAATCGCCATATATAAGTGTGGCCATGCGTAGTTTGCAAATTACTACTAAGTAATTCTACTAATTTGAGAAACAGTTTTTGCATTGCATAAGTAATTACGTAATAATTAAAATAAGCACATTTTAGAACTCACTATGTTAATTACAATAAATGTTATGCTAATGTATTTATCGACGTGTATGAATAAAAAGGATTTAAACGATTACCGAATATGTAAAAATCTTTCATCTAGATAGTTTTATTTACACTGGCAATTGCAAGAAAGGGACAACATCCACTCTTGTCGTTGTCTTGCTCAGAACGTTTTTCCCCTCTGTTATGTAAGAAACAAATGTCAACTTTATTTGTTACGAAATAAAGTACATTTTTATTTTTCAAATATTGTTTCGTAACAATTCCATAGTATATAAGTTCCTTGCTTATATACGATAACTGGAATTAGACGAAGTAATATTTGAAAAATAAAAATGTACTTTATTTCGTTCTCAATAAAGTTGACATTTGTTTCTTACATAACAGATGGGAAAAACGTTCTGAGCTAGACAACGACGTGAGTGGATGTTGTCCCTTTCTTGCAATTGCCAGTGTAAATAAAACTTTCGGATGGTAGATTTTTATATATTCGGTAATCGTTAAATCCCTTTTATTCATACACGTCGATAGATACATTAGCATAAAATGTATTGTAATTAACATAGTGAGTTCTAAAATGTGCTTATTTTAATTATTACGTAATTACTTATGCAATGCAAAAACTGTTTCTTAAATTAGTAGAATTACTTAGTAGTAATTTGCAAACTACGCATGGCCACACATATATATGGCGATTGGCGCTTTATTTAGTAGAAAGAGACACACTCCACTCATGTCGTGGTACTCTTCGGAACGATTTTGAAGCGCGTGTAAGCATTCCGGGTAGAATGTAACTTCCTTGGACTTTTTTCAACATTTTTTTATCTGTAGATTTTTTTCGCACCATTGAAATGAAAAACATTATATAAATTTTTATTTTTCCTATAATTTAGTCTACAAAATCCAATAGGTCCCTACGACGCTCGAGTAACTACCTATTTAGCATCTTGGTCTCCCCTACTGAAATAAAAGTAGTCGACTCCGTAAAAGCATAATATATGAAATCACGTTTACGTCATTCTTGACGTAGTAACTTTTGAACAATATAATTCTAGACTCGGTAAGATCCAAGAGCGTCTAGCGAATGGCTCTTTTGAGCAGAGAGCGAATAGACTTGATCTCATTAATAAGCCTCTACGCACGAGTCTGCCGAGCTGAAGGCTCATAGAATTGGTCTCCATTAAGGAGCGTTTATCTAAGGAGTCCGCCAAGCAGAGCTCATAGATTAGAAGTGATACAAAAGCGGCTCAGCAACGTGAGAACCGGCTAGCGGCAGCACGTGAGACGTTACAAGGACTTCGTTCAATGACTGAGCGTAATTTTATAACCACCATAAATCAATACGCTGAAGTGGCATGTACAATCTGTAAGAAATTATTATATCCAAAACAACAGACGTCATTAGTCACAGCGCATTTTAATTTCCTTCCGGAGCAGCTACTGTTGCTCGACTACCTTAAAAAAAAGTCCTTCACAGGCCTACTGGAACAACGTGGAAGTTATATCTTTACCTCCTGAATTGATCGACTTGACAGACGTAGAACGAAGGCTTTTGTCAAGAGTATTTCCTTTTATTTTATAACAGTTACCAACCGCACCAAAATGGACGTCAACACGAATCATATAAGCCCAAACTCGATAGAGTTGTGTCATTTAATTACTGAGCTCCTATGGCCACCTTCTGGCTTTATCATTGGACCTTGGAGGATCCTAGTTACCACCAAGCACCAAAGTGCTCGTCAACACGAATCAAACGAGCCCAAACTTGATAGAGTTGTGTCATTTAATTATTGAGCTCCTATCGCCAGCTTCTGGCTTCATCATCGGACCTTGGAGGATCCTAGTTACCACCAAGCACCATAGTGCTCGTCAACACGTATCAAACGAGCCTAAACTTCATAGAGTTGTGTCATTTAATTACTGAGCTCCTATGGCTAGCTTCTGGTTTCATCATCGGACCTTGCAGGATCCTAGTTACCACTAAGCACCATAATGCTCGTCAACACGAATTAAACGAGCCCAAACTCGATAGAGTTGTGTCATTTAATTACTGAGCTCCTATGGCCAACTTCTGGCTTCATCATCGGACCTTGGAGGATCCTAGTTACCACCAATCACCTAAGTGCTCGTCAACACAAATCAAACGAGCCCAAACTCGATAGAGGTATGTCACTTAATTACTGAGCTCCTATGGCTACTTTCTGGTTTCATCATCGGACCTTGGAGGATCCTAGTTACCACCAAGCACCTAAGTGCTCGTCAACACAAATCAAACGAGCCCAAACTCGATAGAGTTGTGTCATTTAATTACTGAGCTCCTATGGCCAGCTTCTGGCTTCATCATCGGACCTTGAAGGATCCTAGTTACCACCAAGCACCATAATGCTCGACAACACGAATCAAACGAGCCCAAACTCGATAGAGTTGTGTCATTTAATTACTAATCTCCTATGGCCACCTTCCGGCTTCACCATCGGACCCTGGCGGATCCTAGTTACCACCAAGCACCTAAATGCTTGTGAACACGAATCAGACGAGCCCAAACTCGATAGAATCTTGTCATCAACCGATTTTCAACCATTTAATTACTGAGTTCCTGTAGTCACCTTCCGATTCCATCATCAGATCAGCTCTATACCATAATAAGCTTTCATTGTCATCCAATTTACATACGTATACAAAATTTCAGCTCAATGGGTAACCGGGAAGTGGATCAAATTTACTTGCGAGATTTGATTTCAGACATCGGCATAGGTAAAATAAATAAAAAATACTCATAAAATAAAAACTACTGGGCCTACCTGAATCAAATTTTTATGGGACCAATTCGAAGCTATTCCGCATCAAACAAAAAAATAATTACGTAAATCGGTTCAGAAACCTCGGAGAAATCGGTGTACATACATAAAAAAAAATATACCGGCCGAATTGAGAACCTCCTCCTTTTTTGAAGTCGGTTAATAATTTAACATACGTAATAAACACCCAAACCCGGAAATACAAACATTTATGCTCATCACAAAAATGCTTGTCCCCGTCGGGGATCGAACCCGAGCCCCGTTGATTGCGTAGTCAGGGTCACTAACAACTTGACCAACGGGGCGGTCAAACAATTAATGCACGTGTAATTTTATTTCACTTCACTTTTTAAAGCACCTTCAGAATGTAATATAAAGTTACTAGCGGCCCGCCCCGGCTTCGCACGTGTATAAAATATATATAGCCTATGTCACTTAGTGAAAAAAAATGGTTAAAATTGATCCAGTAGTTTTCATTTATTCATTACTGCCCGTGGCCCACACGCGTTAAATTTAGAGTAAAACAATTCCCCTTTCCCTATACCATGAAGATTTCCTGCTATCTTTGGAATATCTAAATTCATATAGGTACTACATTTTTTAGATTTTACATTTTTATCTACTTCTTTTATTTTTCCAATTAATATATTACAGAATGTCTTCATATACAACGTTCACACCTACTTGCCATTAGACAATACAAACATGTTTTTTTAGGGTTACTCTTGAAAGAGCGACATATTGTTGGCCATGTGAAAAACAGTCAACGCTCAAACCTAAGCCTGCAACGTTGAAGGTTTTGCAACGAAGAAGGATTTGAAAACGATGATGGCATTCAACTCAATTTTTGAGATCTAAAATATTGTTTTAGCTAAATAATCGATAGGTTGAAAAATTTCGATGCTATGTCAAAAAACATTTTATTTTTAATTTTCTTCATTGATAAATCCCACACAAATTGACCGATTTTGATTCAATTAACGGTATTTGACGCAGTTTTTAAAGAACAAAAGCTGGTAATATTTTTAAGTCAATCGGTAAATTAACTTGAAAGTTTTTTAACAAAATTAAGTAAGTTTGCTTAAAACAACGTAATTTTAATATTTGAAAAGCTATAAGTTTGGAGAATTACATTCGATTTTGATTTTTGAAACGACATTTGACGTAGTTTTTTGTACTAAAATATCATAGAGCACCAAAAAATGATTGGTTGAAAAATTTCGAAGCTATGTCGAAAAAACACTTTTTTCAAAATTTTTCGTCAATGATTTCTCCCAAACGGATAAACCGATTTTGATGCAATTTATGTATTAGACGTAGTTTTTCGAGGAATAGAGCTGATTAGTTTTTTTACTCGATACATAATTCTGGAAGTTATATTAAAAAAATACTGTTTCTTTTGGTGTTTTTAAATTTGTTTGGTGTTTTTTTCAAAATTTCTTAACATCTAGACCGAATCGGTTCAAATTTTCAGGAAATCTAAGTTAGGCGGAATCCAATCGAATGCCATCAACCGCGTTTCGATCGGTTTAGTCGTTCAAAAGTTATGACATGTTCACACACGCACACGCACACGCACACACACACAGACACACACACACACACACTTACATACAGACATACTGACGTCATCGTGAAAATAGTCGGAAAAGATTCCTAGGACCTCAAAACGTGGACATCTGGTGAAAACTCGATTTTCGAAAATCGGAGTATAATCAGTAACTTCCTTATCTACATACGTAGTGGGAAGTTAAAAACTGGTTTCCTAAATCACATTTTTTTACATTGATTGCTAAATAACAATTTTACAAAAATTATACGATATACCTAAAGATATTCTTTAAGCAATGTGAAGGAACTTATTACATGATAGAATGTACCTTACTTGATCATATGAAATTCCGAAAACAGGCTAAAAAATCTCTAAAACAAATAATTTATTAATACTATTTCTAATCATCCACATGATTTTTATATGGTGATATTTAGTTAAAAAAAAGAATGTACTAAATTTTGGTTTCCAGTCCTATATTTATTTATCCGAAAATTAAAACGTTCCCCAGCGGTTCAGAACATACCGCGCGCGCGCCGCCGACCGGCCGGTAATCTCGCAACCGCTATGCCCCTGTATTGTAAATCTGTAATATCTTCGAAAATATTCAATTAAGACAAAATTTTTTTTTTTCAAATTATAAAAATGGCGCTGAAGTTCCCCTCTTCAAAAAAAATGGACCTGACCGGCGAGGGTTGATTGATCTTTACCTCTGGTCTGAAATAAAAAAAATGACGGATTTTAAATTAGTAGAAGTATAGTTATCGCAGGAACTAGAATGGAAAAAAATATTTAAAAAAATGGCACGTAGTTAAAGTATTTTCTGAAACCGAGTTTCAGATTTATATTTTCTGAAAACGAGTTTCAGATTTATACTTTCAACTACGAGTCATTTTTTCAAATATTTTTTTTTCATTTTATTTCCTGCGGTCACTATACTTACACTAATTTAAAATCCGTCATTTTTTTTTAAATTAAAATTTATCGATATCGATATCGATCGACCCTCGCCAGTCAGGTCCATTTTTTTTGAAGAGGGGAACTTCAGCGCCATTTTTATAATTAAAAAAAAATTGTCTTAATTTTTATTTTTGTGTAGTTCATATGCAATAGAATAAGTGTAAAAAAATTTGAAAGGATTAGTCATTACCTTCACATAGAAATAAAAATTTTAAAATAGGTTAAATTTTAGACCGCTAGACCACCCATTCCCCTTAATAGACCAAAATCAACTGGGAAAATTTTTGAATTTGGATTTTTGTTGATTGTTATTATATATATAATAGACATTTCGTAAAGTTATCATACTAACCTGGCGCCGTGAAAAGATGCTGTAGGATGAGAAGCAGCAGCACCAAAACCGACACCGACCGCAAGGCCCTCGGGTATATTGTGCACGGTGATGGCGACCACGAGAAGCATGATACGCTTCCACTGTGATTGTCGTGCCTCCATCGACTTGGTTAGACTGTCTCGACGATCACCTTCGCCACCATCACCTTTCTGTAAACAACAGTTAAAATATAAACATCACCTAAACATAATACATGCACACAATGTCGGGGCTACATCATCGTCCGAAAATATGTAGTGCGCTATGCTAAAACTCGCAGTTGTTATACGGTAAACTACGTAGCCTACCTCGCTTATTTTATTGACCTTATTTTATTAACCTATCTGGCTTATTTTTGGTCCCAGAGCTGGCGACGAATTTTGAGAAGGTCCTTTTGGCAGATTGGAATTGCGAAAAAATACAATTTTGTCAAATGGTGATACCACGCCTGCGAGTCTGGCAGAGTTCGCGGTTATTTCGCTACTGCGTAACATACAACATGTGCAAAAAAAATACAAAAAAATGTATTTTTGTCAACTTAATTTTTATTTCATCTTTTAATTAGGTTTTTTTGAATTAAAAAAAATATCCCTGGCCATTTTATCGGTTTTAAAGTGTATATTTTGATGTAAATATTGTGCTACGTAAAATTTTATAATAATTTACTTACTGATATTTTTTAAAACATTTTCCTTGTTCGCATAGGTATTTTGGTAAACCCATATGCATGGTCATTCGGGTAGAATCTTGATGAGATACATTTAGGACAAATATATTTTACAGAGTGCGAAATGTAAATCATCAAAATTGTGATATAGTTATCGTTAAAAAATAAATTAAATAGAGTTTATTAAAGAAGAAATTTGCAATTTTATATTACAAAAATTAAATATCCTCAATTTCCTTTTGGAATAATAAATTTCCCCAGTATATTTTTTTAAATTATAAATCAGCAAACAAGCAGCATAGCTCTTCTAATGTTAAGAGGCAAACATCGCGTATAAACACCAAAGATGTAAATGGTGCGTGGTACTGCCATAGGCATAAGTATATTGGTTACTCTACCTTCTAAATCGGAAGAAGCCGGTAAAAATAAGTAAGGTGGTGGCGGTAGTACTAAGCCCGGGCGAGACCTTACAAAAATCTAGTACTATTTATATACAATAGTATATAAATAGTACTTTTATATTAGTAGTATTTTCTGAAAACGAGTTTCAGATTGTACTTTTAACTACGTGCCATTTTTCAAATATTTTTTTTCATTTTAGTTCCGGCGATACCTATACTTACACTAATTTAAAATCCGTCATTTTTTTAAATTTCAAATCAGAGGGAAAGATCAATCGACCCCCGCCAGTCAGGTCCATTTTTTTAGGACAGGGGAACTTCAGCGCCATTTTTATAATTTAAAATATTTTGTCTTAGTTTTCATTTTTATGTAGTTGATAAGTAATAGATTAAGTAAAAAAATTTGAAAGGATTAGTCATTACCTTCATATAGAAATATTTTTTTAAAATAGCTTAAATTTTAGACCGCCAGACCACCCGCAGACGTATCACTTAACGTTTACAATCCGCCAGCGATCAGCGATGACTTTCAAACGTAACCAAAAACTCAACAAAAACGTAGCCAATTGCTTGCTGGTTGCACGCTAGATGCACTTTTTGCAATGGCACAGTACCAAAACTAATCAAGCGGTAACGACTGCCACTAATATACAAGGCTGTTATGTGTCTTGCAATAACTAAACAATTACGATAATTTCGCATTGTGAGTTACGTGATAACCCCGCCGGTCCCCTTAATAGACCAAAATCAACGGGGAAAATTTTTGAATTTGAATTTTTGGTTATTGTTATTTTGATCAAATATTGTTATTTTTATTGATTTGTGTTCTATAACTTTTTAAATTTTGAATAAAATTATATTTTTCCTGAAAAATTCCCCAAAAAGATGATTATACCCAAAAATTAACTTAGATCGTGTAGAGGCACGTGCTATTTTAAATTGAAAAAAAAAATCCCAGTGTTTAATAATTTCCTTTATATTTTACAATCTATAACAAAATAATTTATTTCTGTGGCAATAACGTCACTGTCACGTTCCAGTTTGGAGGATATGGTAACCGTTAAACATATGCTACCCACACAATGACAATGACACATGGTTGTATCTTTATCAGGAGATCTATCTGCTTGTTTGCTATTACTTAAAATAAAAATAATCAGGCGCTTCTTTGCGGAAATCCATAATTCAAAGTGTAAATTTTGGTAATATTATTTGCACTTTCCTACCACTGCTTAGCCACAAGTATAGCAACATTAACATCTTTGATGGTTAATGGTTATGCAGCTTCTATCATATTATTAATATAATTACCAGTGAATTATTCGACTGATGGTGACCACGACGCCTTTGCGCCGTATGTTGATTGCTAATGCAGTCGGCGAACTCTGCCGGCTGTGTTTCTAAGGTGACCACTGTAGGGTTTGATGGACGCCTGTTAAGTGCTGCCATCATCTCTAAGTCTTCTAGTTTATCTTTGGAGTCTTTTGTCTTTGTGATTGCTGAAAAAATAATGAGGCTAATCAGGATTTGTTTTCCAATAAAATAATTGAGTTTATCAAATTCAAGGCCATTAATGCCAGAAATCATTTCATCATCCTTGTATTTAATGACACTAGTGTGATGTGAGTGTGACTAATGCCTCTGTTTATCCCGTAAGGGAATCAGCGTGAAAGTTTTAATCTCAATTTAAGATTGCAAAATACCAAGTTAACCTTAGTATTTGGGCGTTTTTATTAAATCAATACCAAATAAAACCTGATGAACCCCTTAAAAACCTATTCTCAGTAACAATTTGGCTGTGGTGTGTTTTTTTAAGTTTTTCTTAAATGGTTCCAGCCACTATCATGCATAAATAATATAAACTTTCACGCAGACAAAGTCAAGGGCAGCAGTTGGAAAGAGTGGCTGATTAATACAGCTGCATTAAAATCATTATTTTTTATGAATCCGAAAGGGAGAATCCCAAGGAGAGAATCGACTATTTGGCGAAGTCAGACTTGGAATTACTAGGTCACCCGCCGCAAAGCCCAGATCTCACACCTTGCAATTTTATTTACTCACGAAAATGAAATAAAAACTTCAAGGAAAACGTTTAATGGACGTTGAGTGGCTGCGTTTCAAAAGGCCGTCGAAAAGACCCCTAAGGACGGACGGGTGGACAAAGTGCTGCATGGGCAATGCAATGATGTATTGATGTGAATGGACACTATTTTGAAAATTTTACTAAAACTAATAAATAGCTTTTTATTATTTATTATTTTATTTTTTATTATTTACTCAGTTTTCGATTTTCTAAGAACTTTTAGTTTGACCCTCTACCTACTACCAACGTAGCGGGAAGTTAAAAATCTCAAATTTTCACCAGTTTAGAAATAATACCTCAGATTGAATATCTGAGGCATTATTTCTAAACAGAATAAGTGAAATAGACAACAGGTAGTAAATACTAAATAGTAATAATCGCAAGTAAATGAGAATCGTAGTAGGTAGTAAACAAATTATTTAATACAGATTTTCTATCTTATCAAATAACTCAAACAGCTACTGACATGTGACTGTAACTTGCATAAGGCAATGTTATCTCTATTGACGTTAAACGGTATTTAACATTACTTTAGTTAATTATGCATGGTAAAAATAACTGTGTAGTAGACACTAATTGGCAGAAAATTTATAACGTTATATAAAAAATTATAGATATATAAATAATCGAATCTGATTTAATACAGACGTTTACTATTATATAAATTTATTTCATATGCATCGCCTATAGACAACAAAGATGTTAATAGTGCGTTGCTATATAAATAATAACTATTGCTGGACAAATTACACGAATTGATCTAGAACCCCAAAGTAAGTAAACTATTTGCTTGTATCAACGAAGATGCTAATACATAAAATACATATATAAATACTTTAACATACGAGGATGGATTGAAAAGTATTCGGCATAACCAAGAAAATAAACACATACTAAATCAGTTATATTTTTATTTTTCTACAAAATCACCATCAAGTTCGATGCACTTTTGTCATCTCCCATTCAAAGCTTTTAGACCGTTGAAAAAAATGATTCTTTCTTAGAGTCTATGCGTCTACTGCTGTTTTGACTTTGTCGTTTGTCGAAAATCTTTGACTTCCCAACTGCTTTTGTAGGTTAGTGAACAACAGAAAGAAGTCTGACGGTGCCAGATCAGTTGAATAAGGCGGATGCGGTAATAGTTCAAAGCCACAATTGTGGATTTCAGCCACTGATTGTACATACAGGACTTTCTTCTGAGCATTCCTGGACGTTTTTCTTTTATTTCCTCTCGTAAAAGACGTAGTAAAACACAGTAGTAATCAGAGTTTATAGTCTGACCCCTTTCAAGATAATCAATCATAATCACACCCTTCGAGTCCCAGAATACTGAAGCCATTAGCTTATTTGCCGACACTAGCGCCTTAGACTTTTTGGTGGGTGGTGACCTGGTTGGTATTCTTTACTGTTTTTTTCTGGCGTAGAGTAATGAACCCATGTTTCGTCTATCGTAATGTTACAACCCTTATTACAAGGTAGTTAGGTCTTAATCAGCAACCCCTCTATGTAGACTGTATTTTTCCATGCATTCAGCATTTTTCCTACATTGATAATTTTAATTAATTATTTTATACGATCAGTAAGTCAGTTAGATTCTGGAAGCCGCCGCGATCGGTAGTTTGCAAGATTAATATTTGGGAAGTTCAATTAAAACCGTGCAACAGTACAATAAAAGTAGTAAGTGTCACCGGTAGTTTTTTTTTAAAAAGACAGACAGGGTCGGCCGCGTAACAAATTGGTGTCAGAAGTGGGATACCAGAGAAGTCTGACGACGTAGAGTCATAGAGCAGACGCTGGTATCCTGAACCTAAGCCACCTGCTGTCTTCTGATCGACAGTAAGACTTGACCCAAGGTTAAGCCTGCATCAGACACTTGGACGACGGTAAGCCTCCGCTCCGCAGCGTGAGCCCGCTCCAGCTACCACATACCAGGACGACGGTCAGTCTCAGTATACTATCTGAGCCCGCTCCAGCTACTTCATACCAGGACGACGGTCAGTCTCAGGTCATCATCTGAGCCCGCTCCAGACGGTCGGATCACCAGGTCTAACTCACCACAAAAATCAAACGGAAAATACCATCCGCTCTAGTTACAAGAAATATCACCGCAACGCGACACCGGTTCCACGTCTCGACATGCAAGTGTGTATTGGCGTTCTATTGTAAGTGCTTTGTGCTATTTATAAAATATCAATACGTAAAGTTTTACTTCTAAAAAGTGATCAAAAAGTGCAATTTTCTAAATCATACTAACTCTGAATCTTACAAACTCTAAATCTAAGTTAATTTTATATTTACACTATTTTTATTTTAATATTGCCGCTGTTTACTATAACACACTTTACTTGTTTTTGATATATATTTTTATCGTGTATTAAGTTCAGCATATCATAATAATGTCTTTAAAGGCGGAATCATCTAAGAAAAACGAAATGGCTGAAAAAATAACACTATCATTCTTAACCAAATTTATCAAAACCTATAGTGGGGACAGGGAATCACTTCCTGCATTTCTCACAAATTGCGAGAATGCAATGTCCTTAGCTAGTTCAGATCAACAAACTATTTTGTGTAAATTTATCATATCACAATTAGAAGGCAAGGCACAGGTAGCATGTAGTTTAAAAACTTTCTCAAATTGGGCAGATTTAAAAACATTTCTCAGATCTACTTTCGGGGAGAAAAAACACGCTACACATTTATTGTCCGATTTACAGCACTCTAAACAGTTACCAAATGAAGACGTCATAAAATATTCTCTCAGAGTCGAACAAATTCTCACACGTATACAGTCAGATATACACTATAGTTGCAACGACGAGAAGGAACTTCCTGGCCGAATAGCAGCCATGGAAGACCTTGCATTACATTCATTCTTATTAGGGTTGAACCCCTCAATTTCTAACATAGTCCGGTGTAAAAATCCCCTTACTCTCAGTGATGCGATACAATACGCAACTGACGAGGAAAAATTATATAATTTATACAAAATCAATTCTAAGTCACAAAAACAGTGTTCTATCTGTAATAAAGTAGGGCATAGCTCCTCTGAATGCTATAAAAATAAGGAGCCAAAATATTCTCGAAAACTATTTCACATAAATCCGCAAAATAATTTAAATACTAACTCTAACCATTTTTACGAGAAAACGTGTAATTATTGTAAACGCATTGGTCACACGATTATAGAATGTCGCAAGCGTCAATTTAATATGAAACGCCGTGAAAACGCTGGCAACGCGCAACCTGCTACGTCAACTGCTAATTCTAATAATGCCAGTGTACATGTGTGTAACAACGAATCAAATGACTATGGGAATGAAGTTCATGATGATTTAAACTAAAAAGGATTTTGGTCCCGTGTCTGCCAAAATCCAATCGATATCATAAGGACACGCCACATTCCAACTTTCATACTAACTCTACTAAATCCAAATCTCAACCAAAAGCGTTGAGTCTTGCTAACTCTACTAAATCTATATCTCAACCAAAAGTGTTGAGTCTTGCTAACTCTACCAAATTTATATCTCAACCAAAAGTGTTGAGTCATACAAACTCTACTAAATCTATATCTCAACCAAAGGCGGTGTTGAGTCTTACTAAATCTACTAAATCTATATCTCAACCAAAGGCGGTGTTGAGTCATACAAACTCTACCAAATCTATATCTCAACCAAAAGTGTTGAGTCATACAAACTCTACTAAATCGATATCTCAACCACAAGTGTTGAGTCATACTAACTCTGCTACATCCATATCTCAGCCAAAAGAGCCGAGTCTTACTATTTTTAATTGCAGAACTAATTGCCAAAAATTTAAATCTATACCTCAGCCAAAAGAGCCGAGTCTTACTATTTTAAAAGGCAAAAACGATTGCCAAAAGTGTCATAACACTAAATCTAAGGATATTTTATCTAAATCTAACTTAAATTATTCTAATTCTACGTCTCAATTAAACGAACCTAATTTTCCTATTTCTAATGGCAAAATAAATTGCCAAAAAGGTTTTCAAAATAATAAATCTAATATTGAGGATGAATTATACCTATCTAACTTAAATAACAGTCACAATTCCAAATTAATATACGAAGTTAACGATTATAGCAAAAAGGTGTCTTTACCCCATACTTACTTATATTCTAAACACGCGTCGCGAAAACTATGTTTCCTTATCGATACGGGATCGACTATCAGTATTATAAAAGGGTCTTGTCTATTACAAATTCCAAATCTTTCAAACGAGACTGTCAAGCTAAAAGGTATCAACAGCTCTGAAAATCCTGTTGAAACATTAGGTACCTTTCAAATGGAGTTTAATGTATCTAACGAAATATTTAAATATAAATTTCACGTCACAAAAAATAATATTAATTTAAATAATTATGATGGTATCATCGGTAGCGATTTTTGCAATTATTTTAAATCAAATATAAATTATTCTTCTAAATCCATGACAATAAAAAATCATTCTATTCCTATTGTTTATACACAACCAACTTATATCATTCCGGCCCGTGCCGAAGGCGTTATCGAATGCACTGTATCAAATTACTCGACTGAGTTATATCATAACGATGAAGCTCTTGTATTAAATCACACCTTATGCGAAGGTGTTTATGTTGCTAATTGCTTGGTAAAAATTAAACCGAATAAGAAAGTAAATCTTTCCGTCTTAAACACCACCGAAAAAGATATCGAAGTCAAGGATTATCATGTTAGTTTAACGCCACTCGAACGCGAGTGTTTCGATTCAATGCCCTGTTTTAATATTGACTCCGTTTCGACTACCAAATCTAATCGTGTTAATAAAGTATTAAGCCTTATCCGCTGTTCGCATCTAAACGACGAAGAGCGAAAAGCTCTTTTACAATGTTGTTCGTCATACACAGATATTTTTCACATAGACGGCGAACCGTTAACCTTTACGAGTGCTATAGAGCACACTATAAACACAGGTGACGCACCTCCTATCCACGTAAAATCCTATCGGTTTCCTGAGTGTCACAAAGAGGAAGTCGACACGCAAATCAAACAGATGTTAGATCAAAATATCATCCGACCTTCTATTTCGCCATGGAGCGCCCCAGTTTGGGTAGTTCCGAAAAAGAAAGACGCTTCAGGCAAGCAAAAGTGGAGAATCGTAATTGATTATCGTCGCCTTAATGATGTCACCGTTTCTGAAACATATCCGCTGCCTCTCATCACCGACATCCTTGACCAACTTGGTCACTGTAAATATTTTAGTACTTTAGACCTAAAAAGTGGGTTCCATCAGATCATGACAAGCCCCAAGGACGCCCCAAAAACAGGATTTACCATAAGTACTAATTCGAGCATGTCTGGACACTATGAGTTCACCAGAATGCCTTTTGGGTTGAAAAACGCCCCAGCTACCTTCCAAAGGCTCATGAACACTGTGCTATCAGGTTTACAAGGCCTACATTGCTATATATATTTAGACGATTGCATTATATATAGCCAAAATCTACAAGATCACATGAAAAAACTACAACTTGTATTCGACAAATTCCGTCAATTCAATCTTAAACTCCAACCCGACAAGTGTGAGTTCCTCAGACACGAAGTTACTTACCTTGGCCATATTATTACCGACAAAGGTGTATCTCCAAATCCTGAAAAAGTCAAGGCCGTATCGCAATTTCCAGTTCCTAAAAGTCCTAAGGAAATAAAGTCGTTCCTAGGTTTAATAGGCTATTATCGCCGCTTCATAGAAAATTTCGCCAAACTAACTAAGCCACTTACTTGTTTATTAAAAAAAGATGCTATTTTTCAGTGGAACGCGGAACAGCAACACGCGTTCGATTTCTTAAAAGGAAAATTAATCACCGCTCCTCTTCTCCAATACCCAGATTTCTCACAACCCTTCAATGTCACAACCGATGCTAGTAATTATGCCGTAGGCGCAATCTTATCTCAAGGTCCCATTGGCAAGGACAAACCGATAGCGTATGCATCGCGAACTTTAAACAAACCCGAGGGAAATTACTCGACAACGGAAAAAGAGCTATTAGCCATTTTATTTGCGGTAAAAACTTTTAGACCATATTTATATGGCAATAAGTTCAAAATTATAACGGATCATAGACCACTCGTATGGTTATTTAATGTCAAAGATCCGGGTAGCAGACTCATCAGGTGGCGCTTAAAACTCGAAGAGTACGACTACGAGATTGTTTATAAACAAGGCCGCCTTAACTCTAATGCAGATGCGTTATCTCGATGCCCGGTTAACGCGATCAATGTTAGCAATTTAAATAATTCCTCCTATGAAAAATATTTTAAGGATCAATTCACCAATCAGCTTCCTATCTCAAATACTAAGATCGAAGAGTCTATTCAAGGTTTACACCTCTCTAATTTAAATACTATCGCATGTCCGATTTCTTTAGATTTTGACAATTCTATTCCACATTGTGAGGAGATACTATCTCAGCTTGATGACGCTAATAATTTACTTAATGCCGAACGCGAGCCTTTTACGATCAAACATATTCACGATAAAAACAAAAATTACTATTTCTTGTTTACCAAAGTGCATCATTACGAGGAGACACGTTTTAAAGACGTTTATAACTTACTAATTCAACTTAGGAATATCCTAATCGATTGCGAAAATATTACAGACCTTGCTATATCAGATTTCTCCGATCCGTTCTCAAAATTAGCCTATACTAAAATTTATAACATGATTTCATATATTTTCCATAATACGAATATCAAGATACATATATATAAAAATCAATTAATCTATCCTACTCCAGTAGAAGTGCCTAAAATACTGAAGGAAAACCACGACTCGCCTATCGCTGGTCACCCAGGTTCACAGCGCATGTATAAACGTATTAAAGCAAGTTATTATTGGAAAGGGATGCGCTCTGACATTGAAGATTATGTAAAAAAATGCAAACTTTGCCAAATCAACAAACCCCTAAGAAAATCAAACAAAGCTCCAATGGAGATCACATCCACATCTACTAGGCCGTTCGAGAGACTAGCTCTTGACATCGTAGGTCCCCTGCCCGACGCGGGTTTTCAACAATTTAAATTCATCTTAACGTTACAAGACGATCTTACCAAATTTACATGTGCTTATCCGATGGTCACGGCAACTAGTGACGAAATCGCCCGAAATCTTGTACATTTTATGTCTCTATTTGGTTTCCCCAAAACTATTTTGACGGACTTAGGCACATCATTCACGTCCGATTTATTTAAACAGCTAACAGAAATTCTAAAAATTAAAGCGTTATTCACGACTCCTTACCATCCTCAAACAAACGGAGCCTTAGAGCGCTCACATGCTACTTTAAAGGAGTACCTAAAATCTTTTGTTAACGACAACCAAAACGATTGGCATAGTTATTTATTTACAGCTATACTAGCTTATAACACTACTCCACACTGTACGACAAATTACACGCCACATGAATTATTATTCGGCTACAAGCCCTCAATTCCGAGTTCTTTATATGAAAGTACTAGTAATACTACCTATAACGAATACATACGTGCTTTACAGTATAGAATGCGTTTTAGCCGCGAAAAAGCTATTCAAAATCTTATCAACAGTAAAGAAAGATCAAAACAATATTATGATAGTAATTCACGCGAAATTACATACAAAGCTGGCGACATGGTGTACTTGAAACAACACCACAGACTTCGCAAAGCGTTATCGCCCGTATGGAAAGGGCCTTATAAGATATTAAAGGTACATAATAAACATAACGTCACTTTACGAATAGGTCGTAAGAATGTTAAACATCATACCAACGAGATAAAGCCTGCCAAATCTTAACTTATTTCATATATCTCTTTTCAGGGTATTATGCTGTTATGGCACAAGCCACAGCCACGCGGAATCGAAAATTATACCTATATCTCATAGCCCTGGTATCTATTTTGAACCTATAACATACATAAATTTTTATAATGATTACTGGAAAATTGTAACGCACATTGATTTAGTCTCGCTAGAACCTTATCTTAATAAAATATCAAATCTATTACAAGATACTCTTAATCTTTGTAACAAAATCCAATCGCAAGATTTAAACTCGTGTAAAGACATATCTAGCCCTATCAAGGTTTTAATTCTATCTAATTATAATAAATTACAATCTTTATCTCACATTATTTCGGATCGCCAAACGAACAAGGTAAAACGATCTTTGGAATTCGGAGGCGAAATCTTAAAGTTTTTCTTTGGCACCTTAGACGCAGATGACGCTAGAAAATACGATGCCGCAATTGAGTCTTGTAAAAAGAGTGAGGCAGAAATATTTCACTTAATGAGAGATAATATACATGTTAATAAATCTACTATAAATAATTTTAATACGACAATTTATAAATTAAATCAAAACGAGATTAATCTCAATACCCAAATAAATAATATGAATAATATACTATCTCAAAATACTAACACTGATAACCTATTACTGTATATCTCTAAGTTAAATAATTTAATTAATATTATTGAAGGTTCTTTACTTACTATTTCTAATTTACTAGATACTACGTTAAACTCTATTTTATTCTCTAAGGTCAATATACTACATCCTAGTGTAATTAGTCCCTTAAGTCTTTATAACGAATTATTTAAGCATAGCAACCAAATAAGCAAAAGACTAGACTTTCCAGTCGCATTAAATATCGACACAATTCATTCCTTAATTGATATTTCTAAACTTAGTTCTTATTATTATAACAATAAGGTAATATTTGTATTGCAAATTCCTTTAATCACACCTGACAAGTTCACGGTTTATAAGAATATACCCTTACCGACACCTCACGATGACTCACACACTACCTTCGCCTTGATTCAACCTACTAATTTATTCATCGGATTAAGTGATGATAGATTACATTATGCTATGCTGGACACTTTAGATAAATGTAAGATAATAGATAGTAACCATTCTATATGTGAACTAACAAATGTTTACTCTTGTATATGGAGCGTTCTACTTTTTTACCGACAATGACGTGTCCCCTCAGAAAAAAAAATCGGTATTCGTCCAATATTGCAGTTTCTCCAATTTTATTTCCACATGATTTTTTTGAACCCTATTGGCATTATTATGATAGTAAAATCTTCTTTTTATTGTTTTTGCTTTTTACAATATTTTTGTGACGGAGTATTCAAAATGAGTGACAGAGGTGTTTTACATACAAATAAAATGTGTCTCTTTGCCCCGCCTAACGTTACAAAATGATCTAGCTTATAAAAATCATATAGAACCTTTCAATGTAAAATTATTTATTGTACTTCTAAAATATTATTATTAAATTAATTAGAATATAATAAACGTAAAAGTTTATATTATTAAACAAAAAATATTTTATCGTTGGGTCTGGTTGTATATGGTTTTTCTTGCTATCTTCCGTCACACATTTCACAAAACAAAAAACGCGCTTTAGCTGTTCGACCTTCAACACTAAGCAACAGTATGTTTCCTCTCCCCTCTTGGCCTTATGTCTTGAGGCCCCACCCGGGAGCGAGCCGAGTTAGTCGCCCACAGAAAGTGAAATGAGGTGCGTGTGTTTATTCGGCGACCACTCTGTCACGTAAGTTACTACTTTGAATTCTTATTGTAATTCCCATTAATATACATAATATTATTATTTCCCAGTAAATCTGTCGTAGTTATCCACTTTTACGAAGAATTCGTAATTTTGTGAACGCTGAAATCCTAAAACACTAATATTTTACACCTCTGTCACGAGGCACCTCTGTCACAAAGAACTGTGACGGAGTGGTATAACTCGTGACGGAGTGGTAAATGTTGTCTAGAACTTTGCTTTGATTGATTTTCACAATAGTTCATTAATATTTTTTGTGTTCTATATATTACATTATCAATTATTTTATTAATTTATTATCACTTATTTTATTCATTTAAGGTATTATCTTCGGGTTATTTAAAAAATGGCCTTATCTGCTGCGGAAAGGCAGCGACGTTGTCGTGAAAAGAGAAAACAAGACCCCGAAAAAGTTGAAGAAGTGAAACAAAAAGATTTAGAAAGATATCATGCTCGCAAAAAGTTAGTCAAAGATATGACACCAAGAGAACATAGACAAATGAAAAGAAAATGGCAAGTTAGAAACAAGAAGAGAAGAGAACAACAGAAAGCTTTGCATAACATGTTAATGAATACTCCGGCTTCAACACCTGTTCCTTCAAACCCCAGATTACTTTCTTTAAGTCCTAGATCTCTTTCACTAACTCCAACCTCAGCCGCTGCTAGAGTAAGGGGTAAAGAAAAAGTTAGACGAGACAGATCGAAAATTTATAGGCAAAATATGAAACTTCAAGACATTTTTTTGAGGATCTATTAAACGTTTAGCTGACCATTTCGTCGCCACTGGATACGATATTATTGACGCTTTACAATTTTATGAAGCACTTAAAGACCGCAGTAAGATAAAGCTATTTCTTGTTGGCAAAGACAATATTGCCCAGATTTTAATGGAAATTCCAAGTGGAATTATTCCTTTGAAAGGTACTATGGACGTTCACCAACTTTTTACTCAGCAACCTGGAGTACTAAGCTACCGAACATTGAGTTGTTTTTGTGATATATTTTGTGATTGTTACAATTTGAAGACTTATCACCCATTGCCTGAACATAAGAAAGAAGTTAACGACAGCCCAACTTCAGATATAAAAGAACCACTGGCTGATATAACCAACACCAACAGAGCTCCTACGAAGAGATTTTATAAGACTGTTTATACTTCTACTTCAGAAGATGAAGATGATCAGCTTTTTGTTAATCAGAAAAATACTGTGCACATAAAACCGGGTACTTCATATGACCTATCTGTAGACAACATCCACCCATTATTAATAAAAAATGGTACACATATGTTAGTAAAAGTACCTAGTACAACCAAAGTCGATTACACCTACTTAGGAGTTGCAAAAAGTTGTGTGGTTGAAGATGGAGATGTTCAGGTGATGTTTTATAAAACTGTTGATGACACTGGAAAAATATTTAAATTAGTAAAATCAGATGTATCAGATGTGATGTTTGAACACTTGATAAAAATAATTCCAAGTCCCAAAGAAGTCAAAAGAGGAAGGCGTGTTTATTACGAATTTGATGAACCAATAGAAGTATTTGAAAAGTAGAATAAGAGAAAAGAGAAGATTAGACTGATTTTACGTGTATCAAAGAATAGTTCTACCAATAAGAAACTAAATTAAGTAGCATTATAAGACAAGTATTATGTTTTTTTATCGTTTTAAAAACTTTAAAAATGTTAAAGTATCAAGTTCAAATGTGGGCTTATTACTATCTACCACTCTGTCACAGTTTTGTCCCTCTTGCAATTAAACGTCAAATTAGCATATGATTCAGTTTATTAAAAATATTATTCTAAAATAATGTATTATATAATTACTTAATGACCATACTAGGTATTACCAGAATTTCAGCTGAATTTATTTTAATAATTTGCAAAATATTTCAAAGTTTGTTGTCTTAACGAACAAAAATGTGACAGAGTGGTATTAAATGTAAAATTTTATATATTTGTAATAAGAATTCCGATTAATGGAGTTAGATAATAATAAATGCATACTATTCTAGTTAAGCAAAGTTAAAAAAAACTGAAAGTTTGATTTTACATAATAACTAATAAATATATTTTCTTATGACTGATGTATTTATTTTTTCTTACTATTCCGATAAAACTTTAAATAAATGAAAGGTATAAAATAAAACTTCGATGCATTATATGTTTCTAAAATCTTAGATGCCTTGACAATAATTTAAAAATACACAAATAAAAGAAATACACTTTTATTTTTTTTTGAAATCTAAAAATTTATCACTCAGATTGTCGGTAGAAAAGTAGAACGCCCCATATACAGCCCAAATTGTGAGTCGAAAATTATAACCGAGGTCACACTCTCGCTGCCCTCTGAATGTAACGCCAAAATTTTGTATGGTGATATCGACATTTGGCAAAAGTTACAAAGTAACAGGTGGATTTTTGTACAGTCAAAAACAAATAAGTTAACTATTCGTTGTGATGATCAGATTAACGATTATTCTATTGAAGGTACAGGAATTGTAAAATTAACAACTAATTGTGTCGGCTACTCTAAAACTTTCCAATTATTGCCGACAAACTATCATTCTATTATGATTAAATCTCCTTTAGACATAAGTTTTGATATTACAGCGGACGACTGTTGTAAGGACATATTTAATAAAAGTTTGCCACATTTATCGCCGATATCCTTAAGTAAAATTAATCTTGATTCATTAAAGTATGCTACGCATCAATTAGATAGCTTAGAACACGAATTGAACAATTTAGTAAACGAGTCTCATTTTATTAAATATGGCCAATATTATTCAACATTTACGTATATTTTAATTGTGTGTCTATTTTTATATTTTTTGTATAAGGTTTACAGATGTATTACGAATAAGAAATCGACTAGTTCTGGATGTTGTGTTCAAATATTCAATCAATGTCATAACAAAAAGTCTGTTAGAAATAAGTCTAAAATTTCAAACTCTTTAGAGATGACAAACATCTCATCGTCAGATGACGAAAAAATGTCTATACAATCATTGCCAATTCGGCAACAAGACTATAATAAATCTAACGTCAAATTTGCATCAAGTCGAAATCTCAATTTCTAATATTGTATTTATAAATGTTTAATTGTAACGACTTAAGTTAATAATTTTAATTTCATATTTCCTAAATGTTTATATCGCTATGAATGCTTTTTAAAGGTTATAAATGTTAATTTCTATTTTTGAATTTAATTCGAAAATGTTTTATGTTTATATTGTTTACAAATGTTAATTTCTATTTTTCAATCTAATTCGAAGATGGTTTATATCCATTTACTGTTTAAAAATATTAATTTTTATTTTTCAATTTAATTCGTAAATATATTTTACGTCTATATTGTCTATAAATGTTAATTTCTACCTTTCAATTTAATTAGTAAATATATTCTACGTCTATATTGTTTACAAATGTCAATTTCTATTTTTCAATTTATTTCGTAAATGTTTTATGTCTATATTGTCTACAAATATTAATTTATAAATATATAGACAATTACTATATCATATAATAATTAGCTACCAAATAATAAGAAGCTATTTATTCCTATATCTAAAATCAAATGTAAAAAACTTCCTAAATATTAACATAATCGATTAATTCTTATTCACTTCGCTTCATCTTAAAGAGATAAAGCTTCGTCCAAAAGGGGGAGCTGTTACAACCCTTATTACAAGGTAGTTAGGTCTTAATCAGCAACCCCTCTATGTAGACTGTATTTTTCCATGCATTCAGCATTTTTCCTACATTGATAATTTTAATTAATTATTTTATACGATCAGTAAGTCAGTTAGATTCTGGAAGCCGCCGCGATCGGTAGTTTGCAAGATTAATATTTGGGAAGTTCAATTAAAACCGTGCAACAGTACAATAAAAGTAGTAAGTGTCACCGGTAGTTTTTTTTTAAAAAGACAGACAGGGTCGGCCGCGTAACAGTAACAAAACGATTCAAAAAATCATCTGCATCGGCTTCAAATAACTCCAAAGAGTCACGTGAAATAGTCAATCGCGTCCTTTTTTGTTCAACTGAAAGCAGTCGTGGAACCCACTTCGCAGACACTTTGTGAAAACACAACTCGTTAGATAAGACTATGATATTTTGAGTTCGTTCATAAGAGATGCCTATAATCTCGGCTATCTCTCTAATTTATAATCTGCGGTCTCCCGTAATTAAATCAAGTACTTTTTAAATATTTTCGTCAGTAGTGGACGTCGAAGGCCTTCCAGATCGGGGTTCATCTTTCACACTCTGTCTGTCACGCTTGAATTCTGCTATCTATTTTTTGACGGATGAATAAGACAGAGCAGAATCCCCTAATATACTGACCATATCATGATGGATGGCTTTCGGTGATAGCCCCTTCTTATGGAGGTACTTAATGACGGCACGCTACTCGATTTGCTCCATTTGCAGAAAGTATGTCCGATTGCTTAATAAATTATTGCACACGTTTCGAATTTCACACAATTAACTACTCTGAACTGAACTAAATAATGTGGGTAGATTTGATTTTTAGAATTGAATGGATCTGTATTAGGCCGAGTACTTTTCAATTCACCCTCTAACATAATAAAGACCCAAACCCAAAAATACAAAGATCTATGCTCATCACACAAATGTTTGTCTCTGTCGGGAATCAAACCCGAGCCCCCTCGATATGTAGTTAGGTTCGCTAATCACTCGACCAACAGGGCGGTTAAATTATAAAGATTGCGGGATTGGAATGCATACATTTATCGGCTACCTTGGCCTCCATTTCGCCGTGTTTGTCCCGGCCTCCTTTGTAGAATAGGCCAACTGCCGTTCTGCCAGACAGGTCGTAAAAGGCGACCGATTGGCTATCGAGTCACTACCATCGTGGCTACTAGGTGGTAGAGTTCTGCATTGTCTCGCCCGGGTCTGGTACCACCGCCTTACCTATTCCTGCCGCAATAGCGTCAGTGCTTGTCGCTGTCGTGTTCCGGTTTGGAGGGTAAGGTAGCCGGTAAACTTATGCATGTGGCATTAGACCTCGCCACAAGATAGCAACGCACCATTAACATCTTTGGTGTCTATAGGCGATGGTTGACTCTTTCCATCAGGAGACCCATTTGCTTGTTTGCTATCTTATGATATATAAAAAAAAAAAAGCACTGCCGCTATTGCGACAGGAGCCCGAAGATCAAATTGTCGGAACAATGTTATAACAGTATTAACAAAGATACATACACTAACGAATTTTAGTATACATGCTTGAAAGCCGCAATAGATCATCATAAGCAAATATTATTTAATTCTAACAATATTACATACATATATCAAACCGATTATGTTGTTTTGAAAATGACAAATGAGTTTTAATAATGTTAAATAAATTTAACATTATTCGAATGCAGTAATTTAGGATTAGTATAATTCAACATTATAATAATTCAACATTTAAGAAAATTAACATTCTGGGTCGGAAGGTTAAAATTCTTTTGCTTAATCTAGCAACAAATAGCCTAACCTACTCCGGAATAACATCCCAAGTAGCACGATAAGCTGCATATAGGCTGCATTTAGGTTCATTTTTAAACTTAAAGCTGTATACGAAGCCGTACAAAGGCTGTAGAAGCGCTTCTACAGCCGATATAACACTAAATAGGACCCCAAGTTATACAGCTTATTGCGTTATGTAGGCTGCACAATAGCTGTACAAGCTGTTATAGGCTGTACAAAGGCTGTTATTTGGTGTATAAAGAAACTATAACACTAAGGATACTCTCTTGTAACTGTCTTGTACAGCTAAGAGTTAAATAGGTTGCACAATAGCTGTACAAGCTGTTATAGGCTGTACAAAGGCTGTTACTCGGTGTATAAAGAAACTATAACACTAAATATACTCTCTCGTACAGCTAAACGTTCTTAATAAGTGTTTGAAAATGATAAAAAGTAACAATCTGTTTTTGATATTGTATAACATTAATTATATCAAATATTGGTATCTGCAGAAGCCATAATTAAAAATATATTAATAAACGATAAATTCTTGGACTTGAAGCAGTATTGAACGGTGTATTCAAAGTGCAAATTCTAATTTATTGAGAAGTCATATATGTTTTCCCTCAAAATATTCACGCGCCAACGAAATAATCAAGATAACACAAATAAAATCATTGCAAAATACGGTAAGTGTTTGTGTTTGTGGTTAGAATATACAAGTATTTATGGTACAATATTGTATATAAAGGCATAATGATCATAATATAAGTTGCTTGTCACGATATAGCTTTAGCTATTACTAAATATATCTTTTATTTAACAATATATTTCTTTAATGTTGTTTTTAATACACAATAATGGCGACGCTTTGTTATACAACCTCAAGTGTATTTGGATGGTAATATACTGCAAATAGCTGTACTGAATCTTTTTTTATTCTATTATACGGCTATTGGCTTTTAATTACCGTCCAAATACACTTTAGGCTGTACTAAGTCCCTATATAAATCTATTATACAGTAATTGACTTTTAATCACTTAACTTATGTTTAGAGATGCGTACAAAAATTGAAGAACCCTAAATACAAAACATATGTTTGTCACTTGATTTCGCTATTGTGATGTATTGATGTCGGTCGTTTGACCTTACAACTTAACCAACTTATTGTTCACTATAACTTATGGGATATGTATTTCAATCATGTTTTACTTTATTTTTCAGAGAAATATGCCTTACAAAATAATAAAAATAATTGAGAGAAGCCAAAACTGTATTTGTATCGTACCCAGTTTGTGAGAGGGTAAAGGTGAATTATAATGGCCAAGAAAACAACTTGATATAACTAAGTTGATCAAGAACGAAAAATCAAGCCCTTTGAAGATTGGTCTATCACAAAAATATTTTTAAGAAGAATATGTTATTTCGTGCTTGTGATTTAATATTATTAGTTCTTCAAAGAGAAACATACTCTGATGCCTGTAATTTTATCTAAGTATATAATGTTTTTAAAACGATTGTGAGTATACATATATACGGGGTGTTGCAAAAGTGGTACAGTAAGCCGAAAGGGGGTGGCTCAGGGGGTCATTCTTAACAACTTTCGTTTAACGACTTTTGGAAATTCGCTAAAAAATATTGATTCTTCATAGAAACTTTGTTGGTCACGTGACTTGTCACAATGGAAAAATAAAATTGTTTTTCGTGAATTTTAACAAATCGTTGAACAAAAGTTTTTCAAAACGACCCTCTGAGTCTCCACCTTTCGACTTAGTATACCGCTTTTGTAACACTCCGTATAGTAGCAAGTTAAAAATATTATATATATATATATATATATATATATATATATATATATATATATATATATATATATATATATATATATATATATATATATATATATATATATATATATTATTTTTTTTTCTCAGTGTAATGATTTTTATTTCTCTTTTTAACTCTTTTTTTATATATTCTTTGAAGAATAGACCAATTGCCTTTCTGACAGGCATTCTTTTTTTTAGATTCTTCATAGAAACTTTGTTGGTCACGTGACTTTTCACAATGGAAAAATAAAATTGTTTTTCGTGAATTTTAACAAATCGTTGAACAAAAGTTGTTCAAAACGACCCTCTGAGTCACCACCTTTCGACTTAGTATACCGCTTTTGTAACACTCCATATAGTAGCAAGTTAAAAATAATATATATATATATATATATATATATATATATATATATATATATATATATATATATATATATATATATATTTCTCAGTGTAATGATTTTTATTTCTCTTTTTAACCCTTTTTTTATATATTCTTTGAAGAATAGACCAATTGCCTTTCTGCCAGGCAGGTCGTAAAAGACAACCGATGGGCTATGCGAGTCACTTCCATCGTGGTTACTAGGTGATAGAGTTCTGCATTGGCTCGAACGGGTCTGGTACCACCGCCTTATCTATTCCTGCTACAAAGCGTCAGTGCTAGTCACTGTCATGTTCCGGTTTGGAGGGTAAGGTGGCTGGTAAACTTATGCATGTGGCATTAGACCTCGCCACAAGATAGCAACGCACCATTAACATTTTTGCTGTCTATAGGCGATAGTTGACTCTTTTCATCAGGAGACCCATCTGCTTGTTTGCTATCTTATGACATTAAAAAAAATTCAAATATTATTAATTACGAACCAAGTAACCTTAATGAAGAAGATAAGCCTAAAAAATAATAAATCAGATAACCTACAATCACTTTTTAATGTTTTTGTTACGGAACCCTTTTCCTTGAACATTAATAAAAATGACGATTGTAGGTTTACCTGAATTAGTAATTTTTCAGCTTTATCTTCATCACGATTACTTGGTTGGTAATTTATAATATTTAAATATTCCTTTTCAATCTTCCTCTTGATTTTTTCCACATGATATCAACTATGCAGATATAAAAACAGCAAATAACAATTTTCTCAGTAATACAGCCTTGAGCTGTACTACAGCTGCATATGCAGATTTTTTAACACCATTGGCTGCATAACAGTCTACAATTACGCCATAAATATTAGCTGTAGAACGGTGATTGCATGTCCCATTTTACAGAAACAAGCGTTGAGTGATACTATAATAACACTTAAAGCTGTAATAAATTCCTGTGCTAAACAAAATACAGCTAATGTACAGCTTTAAGGATTAAAATGAGCCTAATGAGTTACAAAATACTTAAAGCTGTACAGTAGTGTATATATTATAAAATAATATTCAGATATAACGCCTAAAGCTTACGCGAAATTCTAAGAAAGGCCTTGTACAGCATTAGGCTGTATAAAAACTCGTAAAGGTCTCTTATAGCGATAAAAGCATCTTTTTACACCATTGTACGGCTGCAATAGAACTTTACGTTCTTTATAAGTTGCTTTATAGGTATTAAATATGCTTTATTGCTGCTTGGGATAGCTTACCGTCTTCGAAATTATTTTTTTATATCAGTTTTAAATTAATATATAACAAACAATCACATATTTCATCCTCGTAATAGTAGTGTAGATTATAGTACCGGTGCTTGGTTTCAGTATAAATAGATGTCGACCCTACGCATTTTATTTGTGCTGAAAGCTATCCCGGGTCGAGCAATACGTTCTAGAAAAGGTTTTCCATTTTTCTATCGAATACAACTTATTCGAGACTGGATGTATCCGACTTGTTAATTAGTTGGTCACTCATCCCATAATTAATTGGACTTGTTATAGTTGGCTTGTCGTAGGCGGACTGCATCTGTGTCAACCTTGTCGAGGATATACCTACTACAGCTAGGGTTTGTTTGTTTGTCAATTTTCAAACCTAAATCAGCGCAAGTACACAGAGCGCTTTATTAAGGTTTGGCTCTACCTTAAGTTCAAAAACACTAGTTTCCTTATTCAGCAAAATTATAAGGATTTTAAATCAATAAACCGTTTTATAGTTTTTTTAAAGTATTTCTTTGATATCCGTAGCTCCCAACTTTTATCGGGACTGTGGGAGACGTACGAATCCGAGGTTTAGGAACTTTTTCCGACTATTTTCACGATGACGTCAGTATGTGTGTGTGTGTGTGTGTGTGTGTGTGTGTGTGTGTGTGTGTGTGTGTGTGTGTGCGCGCGCGTGCGCGCGTTCGCGTGTGCGCGTGTGTGCGTGAGTGCGTGTGTGCGTGTTTGCGCGTGTGCGCGTGTGTGCGTGTGTGTGTGTGTGTAAACATATCATAGCTTTTGAACGGCTGGACCGATCGAAACGCGGTTGATGGCATTCGATTGAATCCCACTCAACTTAGACTTTTGCGCTCAACTTAAAATTTGAAACAAGTCGCCCTTTGAGAATTTTTGAAAAAAAACCCAAAAAAAATTTGGCGAAAAAGTAAGTTTTTTTTAATGTAACTTCCGGCGATTCGAGCGGAATTCTATCGAATGTCATTAAACATGTTTTAATCAAGTCAAGCCGTTCAAAAGTTATGGGATTTAAACACACACGCACACGCGCATGCGCACGCACACGCGCACACATAAACACACAAAGAGAGAGAGAGAGACACACACACAGAGAGAGAGACATACTAACGTCATTAAAAAAAGTTAAAATATAGTATAAATTAAGTCTGTCGTAAACAAGAAATTTTCGAAAAGTTCTGAAATTTTCTTTTTAATTTTTTAACAAGATTAGTCGTCTCTATGAACAACCTTCATAGATCATTTTAGGTTTTTAAATTTAAAGGTTTTAAATCAAGGTAATATTTTGTAGCCTCCTGAAAATTGGCAATGAGTCAAACAAAAACAATTACAAGTGTAACCTTTAACAAAATTAGCGTCACTGTACCTCACGAAGTGCTAAACTAATGCAGATAACCGCAGTGCTGATGGAAAGCCAAGAAAACAATTTATTGCTTTTTATTTTATAGGATTGCAAACAAGCACATGCCACTCGTTATGGAAAGAAATAACCGTCGCTTATAATCACCACAGATGTTAATGGCGCGTTTTTGTCCGTGTAACATTGATGAAATTATCATCACAGCGGGCAAATTAAACCGAACGTCTTCAGACTTTCCAGTTTACCACGATTCACCGGTTTGTCGGTTGGCGAGACGAGTGGTGATCCCCATCGCCGCATTTTATCGAACTGGTAACGACTACCGACTACTTCTAGCGATAACCGAAACCATCGGCTTTGCGTGCTCATCCGAAACACGGGAACGGTTACACACCACCCGCACAGACTCCGAGCTGCTACTGAAATTTTGAATTTTGGAGAAAAACCTCAATAACACTTTTACCCGACCCGGGGATCATATGCAATACTGACGCTATTGTGACACAAATCTTTAATGATACCGAATCCGTAAGATATGTTGCAAAACTCTACCAACTGGTAGACTATAAAACTTTAAAAATAACAGAGAAAAATATCGACACGCAGGGGTTAAGCCTGCGACCCTTTCCCAGCCTTAGGGAAAGGGTCGCAGGTTCAATCCCTGCGTGAAATTTTTCTATGTTATTTTGAACGATTTTCAAGTTTTTCCAAGCACGGGGTGAGTGTTATAAATAAAAATAATTAGTAGACTATAGTTTGGCCTTTTGTTGTGAAGAAAAATAGAGAATGCTTCTTAACAAGCCCACTTTGTAAAGGCCAAAAAACGTAACCATAAATCGTAACCATAAATTTCAAAATTAAATAATTTCTAAACCAACCGTATTATAAGTGAGACAATTTGAAACACTTTTGGTCAATTGCACTAACATTTTCTCAGCTTAGGACAATCCAAAATTGTATGCTTTCACATTCTTTTTATTTAAGACAAGAAGTGACAGCATACTTAGGATTGTCCTGGCCATTTATTTAATGAATTCAAAATACATCAACACCATGATCAACACAGTTGGTACCTACAATATATCACTAAAATAATAGCAATAATTAGTAATCGCCCTGTGGTCGAAAGTCGAGCATATGCTTAACGATAAATTCTTTTTAAAGTTTGACAACAGATTTTAGACATAACGAAAAATGTAAGTAAACGTGTGTGTGTACATTATCATGTAGGTATGCTACATTAATGTAGTGTGTGTAAAGTAATTCTTTATCAATTTAGTGTTTCTGTTGCATTCCATGCATATTATTAAAAAATGATAAGTTTCTGCAATGTATACTTTAACTTTTAAATTTTTTTAAATTCCTCCGGTCGCGTAGTTGTCACAAAACGGGGGACTAAGTTTTTTCTTCACGTATTAATCTATACATATAATAAAATCGTTGGAAAGTCAAAACTGTACATTCGATCCGGTCCCGGTCGTTGACGATTCGAATCGCTCTACATTGAATACGATCAAGAGGAAGAAGCTGGTACTGAGGAGCTCCGGCACAGAGGTGGGAACAGTTCTCCATGTGAGGTCGAATTTGGGCCTTGTAAAGTTGGAGGATGAGCTGGCATGAAGTACTGCCTTGCTCTGCTAAGTACACCAAGCTTTTTGGAGGCTAGTTTAGCCTTTCCTTCCAAATGACCGCGGAACTGCACGTTGTTCGATACGTCGACTCTCAGAATTCTAATACTGGCCGAGGCTGACAGGAAGAGTGTTCTCGAACCGAGGTGACAAAGGGTGTTTTTTTGCGGTGAACGCACAAAGCTGCGTTTTTTTGAGGTTAAAAATAAGAAGACTGACGAGCCCATTCCGAGATATAGGTTAGTCGATTCTCAAGTTCCGACACGAGCTTGTTCCGGCCCTCTTCGGCGTGTTCCCGAAAAATACCGCTGCGGCCGGAGTATGTAGCATCACCAGTATTGTCGTCCGGATAGCAATGTATGTTACTAATTCGCAACATATCATTGATATGCAAAAGAAACAGTGTCGGTGATAGCACGCAGCCTTGGGGAACACCAGCATTGACAGGTTAGAGGTCGGAGCATGCACCGTCAACTACGACCTTGATGCTCCGATCGATTGGATAAGTACCTGGTTGGCGATAGGCTTGGGCTTGGGTGTCTTCGGCTAATCGTGGGTTAGGCTTGCCACCTATTACATAGTAGGACTATGTGTCTTCGGCTAATCGTGGGTACATTGGTTGCACCTCTGCCTTACTCTTTGGGAATACGGGCGTGAATATACTTTTATACTACACCTATTCGGAAAGCACATTAGTTCTTACTTGAAAAAGGAGAAGAAAGTACCTAATTCCAAGCGAACCAATATGCGGGCGGCAAAAATGTATGGGATTTACTTTCCCCTTGGGGAGAAAGTAATTTTCTCCCCTCCTTTAACTTTTCAAAATTCAAAAGTTTGTATCTTTAAGCACATCAAAATGTTACTGGCCACTAGCATTTACTAAGGAAACTTGGCAGTATGTGCTTTATTTCATTTGCCTCCTCAATATTAAAAAAAATTATTGTACGCGCGTATTTTCTTTTTTATTGTATCTTCTTCTTAGATTCTGTTCTGATTTCTATGTCTAGTAGCGAGAATGAAGATTTATTTACGCCGCCAGAATTAAAAGAAGCTGGTCAAACAGTCATTTTAAACTTTTGCCAGAAAAGTCCAAGCATAAGTACAACAAAACATATGAAGAATTTATGGAGTTTCAATAACTGTAATAATTTTAATATAAATTTTTCCTCATTGGTGTAGTATAAAGCAGTATGTATCACTCGGTAGAAAATGCGATACCTAACTTGAGTGTATTGAGGCCCTCAGCTGCGCTTCGGGCCTCAAACTACACTCTCGTAAGGTATCGGTCATTTTCTCGCCTTGGTGAACAAACTACTATTATATTACAGGCCAAATTACAATACAAGAATTGATCTAAACCCAAAGTGAGATTATTTGCTTGTGATATGTATGTTAGTCAACTTATGATGATGATACTTAGTTAACGATTTTTGCCGCGTGTTGGTCCGGGCTCCTTTGAAGAATAGGCCACCTACTGTTCTGCCAGGCAGGTCGTAAAAGGCGACCGATTGACTATGCGAGTCACTACCATCGTGGCTACTAAGTACTAGGTGGTAGTGTTCTGCATTGTCTCGCTTGTTTCTGGTATCACCGGCATACTTATTCTTGCCGCAATAGCGTCAGTGCTTGTCACTGTCCTGTTTTGGTTTGGAGGGTAAGGAAGCCGGTAAACTTATGTATGTGGCGTTACAAGATAGCAACGCACCATTAACATCTGTGCTGTCTATAGGCGATGGTTGACTCTCCACCAAGAGACCCATCTGAATGTTTGCTATATTATGACATAAAAAAAGAAAGATATATTTATCTTATCAGACATCACAGAAATTAATGACTGTCCCTGTCGGGAATCGAACCAGAGCCCCATTGATTGCGTACTCAGGGTCGATTCGACCAACGCAACGGGGCGGTCAAATCTAGTGAAAAAAAAAACTTTTTCAATAAGAAAAAAAAATACATGCAAATGCATGCATGACAATCGTTAAGGGTCAATATCCTCACAGGAAATGAGCATTATATTTCTAAGTTATGTTAGAAAATCATTAGACTGAACTACCTATTCGCAATTCAGCAATTTGGTTGGCCAATTCGCCGTATCTCGAAAAGGCGACGCAGCTGAAACCTAAACCCAAAGAAATTTCCGTTTTGCTACATTAACACTAGCGGCATTGGTTGTACTAGAAATAAATCCCCAAATGATGTCAACATACCACAGACCACTCACCACACAAATACTAATAGACACGGTGTTAGGCGCAAAATGCGTAGCCGCTCATATGTGTAAATGTCATGTACGTAAATGTCAAACGCTTTTAGATATATTATATCGTAAAAAATCTGTAAGCGGTTGACCATGGCCCTGTACCTTCCCGCTAAATCAAGGTATTAAGCTCGAAAGAGTAACTTTAAGTATGGATTTTTTTAGTTCAAACATCTATTTTGTTAAAAATGGCAGTATATTGATTTTTGGAAAGGTGTATATTTTAGAAATGATGATCGATTTTGAATTTGCGAATGCCATTCAACTTAATTTTTGAGATCTAAAATATTGCTTAAGCTAAATAATCGATAGGTTGAAAAAATTCGAAGCAATGACAAAAAACATTTTTCCAAAAATTTTCGTCATTGATAAATCCCAAACACATTGCCCGATTTTGATCCAATTGACGGTATTTTTAAGAGAGAAAAGCTGATAAATTTTTTAAAGTCAGTCAGTGTATTATCCTGAAAGTCATTTCAGAAATATAAAGTAAGTTTGCTAAAAGCAACGTAATTTTAATATTTGAAAAGCTGTAACTTTTGAAAATTAGATTCAATTTTGATTTTTGAAACGGCATTCGACGTAGTTTTTTTGGTATTAAAAATCGTAGAATACCAAAAATGATTGGATGGAAAATTTCAAAGTTATGACGAAAAAACACTTTTTTAAAAATTTTTCGTCAACGATTACTCCCAAACGGATGGACCGATTTTGATGCAATTTATGCATTAAACGTAATCTTTTGAGGAATAGAGCTGATTAGTTTTTGTACTAAATCGGCACATTAATTTGGAAGTTATATTTAAAAAAATACTGTTTCGCCAAAATTTTTTTGGGGCTATGACAAAATTTCTCAAAATCTCCTGGACCGACTTGGTTCAAATTTTTAAAAAAATCTAAGTTGAGCGGAATCCAATCGAATGCCATCAATCGCATTTCGATCGGTCCAGCCGTTCAAAAGTCATGTTTACATACACACATACACACACATACATACATACATACATACTGACGTCATCGTGAAAATAGTCGGAAAAGGTTGCTAGGACCTCAAATCGTGGATATCCGGTGAAAACTCGATTTTCGAAAATCGGGGTAAAATCAGTAGGTAACTTCCTTATCTACATAAGTAGCTGGTTCTACATAAGTTAAAAAATAGAAATACGCCATAGTGTGCTATTTTAACGAGTAAAATAAAAGCTAAGGCTAATGGAATACCTCTGGAGTGATTTTACTTCATCTGCAAGTATTAGAATTCTGTATGTCTCCGTATAAATGCAAGCGAGGTTGACTACCTAAGGAATTGCCTTGAAAGGTGTATCCAGTTTAATCCGTGCAACATACCTATAATATGCATAACAATTATAAAGCGTCATCACTCATCAGTACGGACAAGTAGAGATTCCATGATTATTTTTCCATATTAACTAATGACCGTTAAATAATTATCTAAATTAAAATACGAAGCTTTATTTTCAATTGCATCGCAGCTCAAACTACAAATAAATTACGTGAATACGAAAATGAGTTTTAAAAAAAAGTATCTTCACGCCCATATCACCAAAGAGGTAGTCAAAGGTACAACAAGTGCACCCACCGGGAATCGAACCCGGGACCTCTGTGGTCAACATCGACACAGGTTGACGAGAGCGATTTGAAAAAAAAAATTTAAAAATATATTTTTCAAAAATCATCATCATCTCAATCAATCATCACGATCAATCATCAAATACAACGACAGCACTAATCGGACATAAATAGTGACGTCTTTCAATTACATCAGTTCCCGTTTTAAGCTTATCACACATGGTTAAGATACTATAATATTTGATCTTAAGATGCCCTAATATAAAATATTACAGTATCTTAACGTATCACACACGGCTAAGATACGATAATATTAGTCTGCGTTGTTGAAGTTCTATATACAGGTTGATTAACCATGAGTGATACGGCCTTACTTCTTGATTTGTTAGACAGCTTCTCAGACAATGATTATGATATAGAATAATATGAAATATCCTTCTTGACTTATAAGTGGTGTAACTAACACAACTTTATTGATGTTTTTTACAATTTTTTTATATTCATAAATATATTAAAACGTTATATTATGTTCTTTAATAAATCAGCAATATTTTTTTGTTGACATTACTAATTTCACACTTGTGAAAAGAAATAGCCTTGTACTGAACAGAACTAAGTTATATAGAGAAATTGTTAAAGATTTTATCGCCTCTGTGATCTTGTGGTTCGGTGTCAACGTCAACCACGTGAGATCCCGAGTAAAGTTTATTTAAAAATTTAAACGAAATTCATCAAAATGTGTCTCTAAAGCTATCTTAAATAGATAAAATTTATTTGCAACTATCTTTATTTAAACTAAGTAGCTAATTTCTTAAGTATGTTGATACATTGACATATTCAACTTAAAATCGTAAAAAGATACTACTGAGGTTGTAAAATTAAGCCTTTACCTACATGATACAATTTCCTTATTCTTATCTTCGTTATAAATAATGATAAAAATGTTTTAGGTAATTGTTGTGGCATTCCCTTATAAATGTAAAAAAAGACTAAAGGTGCTGATCGAAGGGCGAGCCTATACCACGGTCTTAATGGTATATAACAGCCCTCGGCACAAAACTTATGGCCAATTGCACTAAAAATAAAATCGCAGTATTATGATGATACACGGACGAGCTTTACTGGCGAGCCATAAGACAGCGGTATTGGGTCGCTCGTCAATTAGGACCTTGGTCCTAAAAGCTATCGGCCATAAAGTTTGTGTCGAGGGCTCTTAGACCATAAAGGCCTTGGTATAGGCTCACGTATCAATCAGCATCTTCACAGTAAAAAGTTTAACCTACACAAAAAACAGGAATCAGCAGATGCTGATGAACCATTTTGTTCAGAATAGAAAAGTAGTTTTTAATAGTTGTAAAAATTGGAGTTTAAAACATGTTTCATTTTCTACTGCAGATAATAGAAAAAAAATTCCAGTAATTAGTCGCAGGAGTTATTTTTTTATGTACTGATTTAGTAGTAGAATATATTTTGTATTACATTACATTCAATACGTCATGTATTGAATGTAATGTAATACAAAATATATTCTACTTTTCATCATCGGCACTTGGTGAAACTCACTCAATATTTTATCACTTATACACTTGTACTGTTTCACTATAAATTTTATTTAAAAATTTTAATTTTTTGAAAATTTTATTGTGTAACAGCACAAGTGCTGTCATCTATCACTTATGATAAAATATTACATTTAATACAAAATACCTTAAGCCGATGGAGCCATTTTGAATAAAGTTTTTAAAATATAATAAAAAAGACAGATGGAGTAAAATAGCCAAATGTCGGGCCCCTATGTACCGAAGAAACGCAAACTATTAGATCTTACTGTGCTTAAACCATTATCGAAGACATTATTTACAGTATTGCTGTTTTGAATTGACTTCAATAATGAAACACAAATCTATTTCCCTATTGTTGGAAAATGTTTTCCTAATTCTGACCTTCATTTTCCCTAATCTCAGCAAGTGAAGAATGATTAAAATTGAAAACAAGGCAATGTTGTAATAGGCAAAGGCAAAATAAATCTACGAACAATTTTAATCAAATTTAAATGAAATATTTTTGGTAAACATAATGTGTACTTAAATTTTTATCAGTTTAAAGATCAAATAAAAATCTTTTGCCAGTCTGTATGCATACTAATATTATAACTGTGCAAGTCTGTCTGTCTGTTACGCTTTCACGGCTAACCCGCTGGACCGATTTTCATGCAACTTGGCATGAAAATAGTTGAAGATCCGGGGACAAATAAAGATTAACTTTTTTTAAAAAGTAAGCCCCTGTAAGGCTGTAAATAGAGGATGAAATTTGTATTAAAAACTATTTCGACGACTTGTCAATCTACTCGCAGGCGAAGCTGCACAGGTCAGCTAGTTTTAAATAAAGTTGAAAATTACAAAAATAAAAAGGATAGTTTTATTTCATAGGATAGCAGGCAAGCACCATCGCCTAGAGACATCAAAGATGTTAATGATCGGTGGTGTTTATTACACACCTGATGTTAATGATCAGTGGTGTTTATTTACACACCACTGATCATCAAACATCTTTGATGTCTCTAGGCGATGGTGCTTGCAACAAGCAAGTCCTTTGAAATAAAACTAATTGGATTCCTTTTTATTTTTTTTTGTAATTTAAACAAACCACTTAAATACATTTAAAATGACTTTTAGTAATGTTAAATACATTTAAAAGTGTTTTAAAATGTATTTAACCATAGTAGTCTAGTCAACAAGTGCCTTTTTGGTCAACTTTTTTCAGCAGTCTCCGAAAATTATGATTGAGGTGTCATTCGATTCGGAATGGCATCTAGATAGTTTTCGAAAAACAATGAAGTTCCGCAAATAAAAATTACAAAAGTTATTAACAATTAACTAAAAAAAAAGGGGGGGTTTAATTTTTTTACAAATATCTCATAAACTAATTAAGATTTTTCAAATTTGAAAAAAGATTCGGAAATAGGAGGAAATTTCCTAAAAAAAGTTCCGACTCCCGGAATTGTAGGACTAATATTTATAATTTTTCCAGAGGGTTGAAAATACGCCCAAAAACAGGTACTCCGGCTTGCGCAAGCCACGCTTCCTTCGGACCTTTAATGAATAAATATTATTTAAACTTATTAAATATGAAAATTAAAATTTGAAAAAATTCAGGTGCCTACAGGACAGATCAATAAACATTAATCCGTGGTCAAAAAATTTTTATCACGATTTTTCAATAAGTTATCCATTAATTAATTAACAATCTTTTGTAGCACGAACATTAACATTGCAAGTGCGATAATTGTTAAACTATTAATCTAGGAATTTTTTTCTTTCGTGGAGCTATTTTTCAAAGGTCTTAGAATAGATTCCTGTAGGAAAAATTAAAAAATTGTAAATTTTCATTTTGTAATTAACAATTTACTAAGGTGAAAAATTATAAAGCTTTATTAAACATTGAAATTTTTTTTTTCATAATATTATTATTGATCCGTTTTCTTATGATCAGAAGCTACTTAAAAATGATTTTTTATAATTTTTATCTCCTATTGTTTAAAAAATTGTTATAAACAAATGCGTTGTTTATGAGATAATTTAAAAATTTTTTTCGATAACATAATCTTTGATGATAATTATGATTTAAAAAAAAAACGTTTCTTAAAAAAAATTTTTTATTGCTGAAAAACGCATTTGTTGATTAACAGTTATTTTCTCCCACTTCTAATTAACATTAAGGAACCATTTTTTTTTTAAATCATTATTTATTTTTCTTTTTGATATGAAAAAAAAATTATATAATTTTTCATTGTTTATGTAATAAACAATTTGTTATAAACAAATAAATTTTTAGCTTTTATTTTTTTTCTTATTTTACTTAATGTCACAAAAACTGACATGATTTATCTTTTTCTTTTTAATTTTTTTTACTATTTTTTTTTTAATTTTTAAATATTCGTTGTCTGTAATTTCGTCATTCTTGCCTGGTTTCTGCCTGCCTTTCGTCTTCTTGCTCAATGACGAAATTACAGACAACGAATATTTAAAAATAAAAAAAAAAATAGTAAAAAAAATTAAAAAGAAAAAAATAAATCATGTCAGTTTTTGTGACATTAAGTAAAATAAGAAAAAAATAAAAGGTAAAAATTTATTTGTTTATAACAAATTGTTTATTACATAAACAATGAAAATTAAATATATTTTTTTTTATATCAAAAAGAAAAATAAATAATGATTTAAAAAAAAAAAATGGTTCCTTAATGTTAATTAGAAGTGGGAGAAAATAATTGTTAATCAACAAATGCGTTTTTCAGCAATAAAAAAATTTTTTTAAGAAACGGTTTTTTTTAAAATCATAATTATCATCAAAGATTATGTTATCGAAAAAAAATTTTAAATTATCTCATAAACAACGCATTTGTTTATAACAATTTTTTAAACAATAGGAGATAAAAATTATAAAAAATCAATTTTAAGTAGCTTCTGATCATAAGAAAACGGATCAATAATAATATTATAAAAAAAAAATTTTTTTCAATGTTTAATAAAGCTTTATAATTTTTCACCTTAGTAAATTGTTAATTACAAAATGAAAATTTACAATTTTTTAATTTTTCCAACGGGAATCTATTCTAAGACCTTTGAAAAATAGCTCCATGAAAGGAAAAAATTCCTAGATTAATAGTTTAACAATTATCGCACTTGCAATGTTAATGTTCGTGCTACAAAAAATTGTTAATTAATTAATGGATAACTTATTGAAAAATCGCAATAAAAAATTTTTTACCACGGATTAATGTTTATTGATCTGTCCTGTAGGCACCTGAATTTTTTCAAATTTTAATTTTCATATTTAATAAGTTTAAATAATATTTATTCATTAAAGGTCCGAAGGAGGCGTGGCTTGCGCAAGCCGGAGTACCTGTTTTCGGGCGTATTTTCAACCCTCTGGAAAAATTATAAATATTAGTCCTACAATTCCGGGAGTTGGAATTTTTTTTAGGAAATTTCCTCCTCTTGCTGAATCTTTTTTCAAATTTGAAAAATCTTTATTATTTTATGAGATATTTGCAAAAAACTAAACCCCTCCCTTTTTTTTTAGTTAATTGTTAATAACTTTTGTAATTTTTATTTGCGGAACTTCATTGTTTTTCGAAAACTATCTAGATGCCATTCCGAATCGAATGACACCTCAATCATAATTTTCGGAGACTGCTGAAAAAAGTTGACCAAAAAGGCACTTGTTGACTGTCTAGTCATATTTATTAGTACTTATATTTATTTTTTGGAACAAATTATACTCTTTGTAGTGGGTGGTGTAAGGTTTCCAATTCTTAGGTCCCCTTTCTTCAAACTATAAAACTAGAACTATAGTCTTATAGTTCTATATTAATTATAACTATAGTCTTATAGTCTTATAGTTCTAGTTTTATAGTTTGAAGAAAGGGGACCTAAGAATTGGAAACCTTACACCACCCACTACAAAGAGTATATTTTGTTCCAAAAAATAAATATAAGTACTTATTATTGCTAGTTTTTTTAAATATAGTTAAACAATACTCACTGATCATCATGTTTGTAGAATTAATTCCTAAGTAATCCAAAAACTTATCAGTGCCAAATACAAATATAGCTCCAAACAAAAATCCCACGGCCACTGGGAGGAATGCATATTCTCCATTTACTCCATAATAACCAGACTCTTCACACATCTGAATAGCTGGTTCTAGTAATGACCAGTAAGACGCTGCTGTCATTACTCCAGCAGCAAATCCCAAAGATACATCTAGTAGTTTTCTCTGAAATTAAAGATATAAGTAGAATATTATTATAAGACGACGTTGCGTTTAAAACTCACGTATATCAACAATACTTTGATTAGTAGTTACTACCTAAAAACAATTTTTGATTGTTTTTAAATACTTACATGTTTTCCTCTGATGAAAAAGACACAGCCAGCACCGGCTGCAGTCATACCCCACGTAAACAGTGTTCCCAAAAGCGCTTGAGTAACAGCACCATATCCCGGGATCATTTTTGACAAATACCACTGACTTTAAGTTGTATTTCATTGAGGACTATATACAAAACATATGTTGAGTTATGTTTTGAAATAAATAAACTTTATCTCTCACAATCTTTTTATACCTTTCTACAGTAAAATACACATGTTTATCAGTAAAGTTCGCTGTCGTGCTTCGTGTCTTACTATCAACTGACAAGTGACAAGTGGCAAGTGTCAACTGTCAAACGTTTGACGTCAATTACAATTTTGAAGATTGAGCATGGTTTGACTGCTCTGTGATTTTCCTTTAGTGTTTACCGTTACAATTACGCTTCCGATTTCCGAGTACCTTTTATTATTCGGCCGTAAAATATTGAAAAAAATATTTTAATAAAATTCGATGAACTCGCAAGCATTTAATCATCATTACCTACTTAAACAGTTTAACGTTTCATTATTTTTATTGCCTCTGTGGTCTAGTGGTCAGGTGTCGGTGTTGATCACATGAGGTCCCGGGTTCGATTGCCGGGTCTGGCAAAACAAAAATGTGTTTTTTCAGTTTTCTGATAAAAACAACGATGCGCGGGATTGGAAAAGTGCCCGGATGGCGACAAATTTGCCACCTATTACATTGTGGACTAAGTATCTTCAGCTAGACGTGGGTGCACTGATTATACCTCTGCCTACCTCTTCATCGATACGGGCGTAAAGATACGTTTTAATTATTTTGTGCCAGAAAATAGAATTATAATATTAAATAGTAAGTAAAAAAAGTAAATCAGTAAAAAAATATTTTCATGCCGGTATCCTCTGAGTGGTAGACAGAGGTACAACCAGTGCACCCACGTGCACGACACGTGCGAAGATTTCGCACGGCACCATCTAGCGTTTTCTGAGCATAAAACTCTATTAAGATGTTTGATGTATCACCCACAGATGGCGCTCTTATAAAAATTATATTTAATTAATTTTTTATTAACAAAAAGATTTTTTTGCTTTTTTCATATGTTTCGCCCAAAATAGAAAACATAAGCTTTAACTGACTATTTTTTATTGTTTTGGTAAAGTAGTTAAAAGGATCGAGCCACTCCAGGAAAAAAACACCTTTTAGAAATAATATATATGATAATTAACTACGCTGTGTTCAACATAATTTTCCAACATGATCTGTTTAATACAGATTAATTGCATGTTAAAATTAATTTGCGTTTCGGAAACCGGCAGTTAATCCCACAATGTGATAGCTGGCAAGCCTATCGTTAACCGCGTACTTATTCAATCCCGGTCATCATTGTTTTTATCAGAAAACTGAAAAAGAACACATTTTTGAATTATTCGACCCGAGAATCAAACCCAGTACCTCATGTGGTCAATACCGATACCGCTAGACCACAGAGGCAATAAAAATATTTATGGGAGCTTTTTAAATATATTTAAAAACTCCCATATAATCTATATATATCATAGCATGAACTCACCAAAAGTCTCCATTTTTTACCCGACTGCAGGAGGCTATTGTGTTTTGTTTATCAGTCTATATATATATATATATATATATATATATATATATATATATATATATATATATATATATATATATATATATATATATATATATATATATATATATACATATATATATATATATATATATATATATATTCAAAGTTTCCCATTTAAATAACACGTAAAAAAATCTTTTTTCATTAAAAATAATGTAACTTTTGAACTACTTGAGATAAAAATTTTTGATGGCAGATTCTTGAAGGGCACTAAATTTCCTACAAAATCATACCTGGTTCCATTTTTTAAAGTCAAAAATTCATATATTTACTAGCCATGAAACTTTAAGCATTTATTGTCAGAATACTTTTTATTTAAGGAAATAAATTACTTTACTATTACATCGTCAGCAATATCCTAATTGTAATAAGTTAAATTTTATTAATAGCTAAATAAATGTTTTTAATATGCCTTATCTCATTTCAAACTAATTTATTTCCTTAAATGTAAAGATTTCTGACAATAAATGCCTAAAATTGCTTATTTTGATTTCATGTTTAATTTTCATGGCCATTAAATATATGAATTTTATACTTTAAAAAATGGAACCAGGTATAGTTTTGTAGGAAATTTAATGCCCTTCAAGAATCTGCCATTAAAATTTTTTTACTTTGAATGCTCACCGACACCTTTTAAAATTAAGCTAAAAATCTCTCCTTGCAGAGAATTTTTTTTTCGATATATAGGTTCATTTTAACCCATAAAATCGATAGGTTAGTTTTTTGGCTCACCCTCACATATATATATATATATATATATATATATATATATATATATATATATATATAAAGTATCTTCACGCCCATATCCCCGAAGGGGTAGGCAGAGGTACAACAAGTGCACTCACGATTAGCCGAAGATACTTCGTCCCATAAATGTGATAGGTGGCAAGCCTATCGCCAACCGGGCACTTTCCAATCCCGGGCAAATTTGAGTTTCTCAGAAAACTGAAAAAACACTTTTGTTTTAAAGGCGATTGATATATATATATATATATATATATATATATATATATATATATATATATATATATATATATATATATATATATATATATATATATATATATATATATATATATATATATATATATTTATATATATATATATCAATTGCTGTTCGTTAGTCTCGCTAAACCTCGAGAACGGCTGAACCAACTTGGCTTATTTTGATTTAGGAATTAATTGTTGAAGTCCAGGGAAGGTTGGTTGTAAAAGGTGAGAAAATATAGAAAAAAATAGGAGTAGTTGAAAAGGCAGAAAAACGTTTGCCGGGTCAGCTAGTATAAAATATATTTACAGAACTCTCAAGCCCATACAAATATATTATCTTTCCTCTTTACTCAAATGCTTTTCCCTATCTGGAATTGAATTACGTAGTCAGGCAAATTTTTAATTACTTGTAGAAGTAGGAAGGAATAAATTTATAAAACATACAATTTAGGAAATGACGATGTAAGATTAAGAATATTCTTGTTTATTTAGGAACAAGTGATATAAAACTTCGACAATTCCTAATGGATTTTTACCTATAAGTTTTATATCATGATAATTAATCATGAATATCCACTCATACCACCAGCTATTTTCGCATTTTTTTCTAAAAAACACGGACCCTTACGCGCACACGTTCCGAGTTCGTTCCAGTGGACCGTGGTCACAAAAATGTAAAGCGTATATTTTTTTAAGAGGTCTTGAGTACTGCAATACACTGGTGTGAGTATTGTTTAATTTAAATGGCTTAAGCTACAAAATAATTCAGGTGTAACACGACACTTTGAGAAAAATATGACTACATGTTAGTTGAGGATTTTTAATTCAAAAAGTAAATTGATGACCTATGCTTTTTATATTTTTTTATATAATTGGTAAACATATATATATATATATATGGAAAAAAACATATATTATAGTACAAAAATATTTGTTTACATAAATATTAATTTTTTTTTTTTTCATAATTAATACGTAGTTTTTTTCGTAATTTTTAAATAACTAATTGTTTTTCAATTTTACAGCTATATTAATTATTTTTAAAATATTGTTTAGGATATTTCACATTCACATTATGTGATATTTTTGAGATCATAGATATCAACACTAAAATTAACAAAAATAAATAAAAATAGGTACTGTCATACCCAAAGCGCTGGTATCATCAAGTTGGTCGTTAACGAAATATATGTTTTATTAATTGATATTTACGGTTTTTTGAAAAAAATATTATCTAAACTGTTAGATCTTGAACTGATCTTGATTATAAATAAAGTTTACTTGTTGATTAATACGCCAAAACACTTTTAAATTAACCTGTATCATAAAATGAAACCAACACATAACACAGAGCACGAATCAAAATGGCGGACTAAGTTCTGCTGGGCTATTCTGTAAGAACAATTTTCGATAATTCGAAAGCTGAATCCACGGTGAGATCTCAATTCGCATTCTGTTAAAATGAAAAGCGGCGGCAGCGCCGCACTGTCGAGCGTGGTAGCGAGATGTACTAGTGCGTGTATTAATTTGACATTAAATGTTTGTATTTGGTATTCTGTAAGTGAGATTCGAGCTTCGATTGTCGAACTGAGTGTCAAGTTAGGCTATTGAGCTATTGGCTAGGTGAGCGCGAAGATGAATAAAACGTGGCAGCAGCGCCGCACTGTCGAGCGCGGAAGCGAGGTGTACTAGTGCGTGTGACAATTGGACACTAAATGCTTATATTTGGTATTCTGTAAGTGGAATTCGAGCTTCGATCTTCGAATTGGGTGTCAAAAATGGATCTGAAATCTCGAATTCACCTGTCAGATTAAAAGTTACTACAGAGTAATCGAGATCTATGAACTAAGATGCAATGGCAAGATTATTTGCTTAAAATCAAACAATCTAAGAAGCACATGCAGCTGAGTTGTACGCTAGTAGAAATCAAGCAATTAGCATTTGAAAAATAAAGATATTTACTTTGGATAATTAATTAATTTATTATTATAATTATCTCAGGACAATTTTACACGAATTGATCTAACCCCAAAGTAAGCAAATTATTTGCTTCTGATATGGGTGTTAGTCAACGATATTAATACATAGAAATACAACTTATATAAATACTCATATATATAATTCCCTGGTTTTAGGGGAATTTTCCCGAGTTTTAGGGGAATATATATAATTCCTCTAAAACTCGGAGCCCCGTTGGTCGAGTGGTTAGGGTCGCTAACCACTCAACCAACGGGGCGGGGAGGATTTTTTATATTATAAGATAGCAAACAAGCAGGAGACCCCTCCTGATGGAAAGAGTCAACCATCGCCTAAACACCAAAGGTGTTAATGGTGCGTTGCTATCTTGTAGCGAGGTCTTATGCCACATGCATAAGTTTACCGGGTACCTTACCCTCCAAACCAGAACACGACAGTGACAAGCACTGACCCTATCGCGGCAGAAATAGGTAAGGCGATAGTACCAGACCCGGGCGAGACAATGCAAAACTCTGCTACCTAGTAGCTACGATGTTAGTGACTCATATAGCCAATCGGTCGGCTTTTACGACCAGCCTGGCAGAATGGCAGTTGGCCTATTCTTCAAAGGAGCCCGGGCCCAACACGGGGAAAAAGGAAAGATAAAGATTATGTTCTAAACTGCAGACTATCGGATGACCAGATAAATAAAGTGTTAGAAGACATAAAACACAAATATTTTCCCCATGTTTATCCGAGCTCCTTTGAAGAATAGACCATCGACGTTTTGCCAGGCAGGACATAAGAGGCGACCGATTGGCTATACGTATCACAACCGTCGTGATTACTGAGTGGCAGAGTTCTGCATTTTCTCGCCCGGGTCTGGTACCACCGCCTCACCTATTCCTGCCGCAATAGTGTCAGTGCTTGTCACAGTCGTGTTCTGATTTGGAGGGTAAGGTAGCTGGAAAACTCATACATGTGGCACAAGATAGCAATAAACCATTAACATCTTCGGTGTCTATAGGCGATGGTAGACTCTTTCCCTCAGGAATCCCATCTGGGGTCTGCTAATTTGCAATTGGCTTAATGGCGTTTCGATGGATTCATGTTAAGCCAGCGCCAGACATACTTTCAAATATTTGAACACTTGTTTGATGGTTATGTGTGGCATGGGACTTTGCAAATGTGCTCGAAATTTAAACAATCAAAGCCCCGTGCCACACATAGCAATCAAACAAGTGTTCAAATTTTTGAAGCTATGTCTGGAGCGGGCTGAGGAATAATTTGTTTATATTATAAGATAGCAATGGGTCTCCTGATGGAAAGAGTCAACCATCGCCTAAAGACCCCAAAGGTGTTAATGGTGCGTTGCTATCTTGTGGCGAGGTCTAAAGCCACATGCATAAGTTTACCGGCTACCTTACCTCTGAACCGGAACACGACAGTGATAAGCACTGACGCTATTGCGGCAGGAATAGGTAAGGTGGTGGTACCTGACCCGGGCGAGACAATGCAGAACTCTACCACCTAATAGTCACGACTCGTAAAGCCAATCGCTCGCCTTTTACGACCTGTCTGGCAGAACAGTAGTTGGTCTATTGTTCAAAGGAGCCCGGGACCAACACGGGGAATAGTTTGACATATTTTGTATTCTGTTAATTAAGACCAATAGTGTTTCATTGACACACCATCTAATTATGATTCAATCCCCATTGGAAAATTTTGAAAGAAGTCGTAAAAACATATAAATAACAAGTTTTTTATTTTAAACTAAGAAAACACTTCCACTTAAAAATGTATAATATTTTTAATCAAAACAATGTATAATAAATTTCAAATTACTTGTAGCTTGTCAGCAAGGCTTTATTCAGTTAATGGTAAATTCATGTATCTACGAAAGGATTTTTTTGTTTACACAATTAATTTATTCTACAATACTCTACATTTGGACTTCATAATTTCATTAAAAAATTAAAGTCAACTTATTCGGGGTAATTTTTTCATACGTTTCTGAAATAGCGTTACATTTCCTTTTACTCCCTTTATAGTACGTGTTACAGCTATTTTGTAAAGCTATTTATGATAGTGATAAAATATACAATTATAATAAATTTGGGCTGTAACTTGTTGTGGTGAATAGGTTCTTATGGACGATTGTGCCATACGATATTTCCCGATATTTTGAAATATCTTCGTCTGTTTTAGGACGCATCTTTAAGTTTAAGTAAGTTCATGCGAAATCGTTTTAGTTTTTAGTAGGTTCAGCCTTCACGTCCATTCTTATTTACTTTTATAATTGAAGACCATGATAGATACATAATTTTATATTCGAATTCTAGTAATCTTTCTTCGGTGCAGTTTCATTCTCTAGGCTATTCTCGCGTATAAGTAGGCCTATTTTGTAGAAATACATTATATGATATAACATAAAACAGTCACGGAAATATACGCAATATATTATATTATTTCGCCGTAATATAAATATATTTTGTTTTATTATTATATGTAAATAAATATTTACATAAAATATTATAATTTTGCTAGACCAAGTGTCAAATATTAATTTTATTTAGGTGTGTTTAAACAGGCAAAAGCTCTATGCCATACAGCCATGGCGATTTTATATACCAACAATTTATTATATTAAATATGTTTTTACTAAAAATTACATTAAAAATTAGAATAGAAACAAATATACCAAAAAGTTTTTTACTATTTGATAATTATTTTTGTTAAATAATTGAAGAAAACACAAACCGATAAAAAAAACGATTAAGATTTTTACGTCAACCCATCCCTGCCTAAGCGAGGCTCGATTCAAAGTTCACTTCACTTCGATTGTACATTTTTTGTTTAGAGAATATCAATTCAAGATCAATCGAGCTCTCGACGAATTCGCTTTCGAAGCGATAGAACCTAGCCGAGTGAGGTTCGATTTTGAATTTGTGATTTATTTGAAAAAAAGATGAACATATTTACATTGGATAAAGATTATGTTCTACACTGCGGACTATCAGATGAGCTGACAACTGTTAGAATAAGTGTTAGAAGATATAAAACATAAGACTCCCCCATGTTGATCCGAGCTCCTTTGAAGAATAGACAAACTGCCGTTTTTCCTGGCAGGTTGTAAGAGGCGACCGATTGGCTATACGTGTTACACCATCGATACTACTTAGTGGTAGATTTTCTCACCCGGGTCTTGTACCACCGCCTTACCTATTGTTGCTGAAATAGCATCAGTGCTTGTCACAGCCGTGTTCCGGTTTGGAGAGTAAGGTACCCGGTAAACTTATACATATGGCACAAGTTAGCAACGAACCATTAACATCTTTGGTGTCTACAGGCGATGGTAAACTTTTGCCTTCAGGAAACCAATCTGGGGCCCAAGTCTGCTAATTTACAACTGGCTCAATGGCGTCTCCATTGATACGTATTAGAATAGTTTGACACATTTCGTATTCTGTTAATTATTTAAGACCAATAGTGTTTCATTGACACACCATCTAATTATGATTCATACTCCATTGGAAAATTCGGAATTTATAAAAACAAATAAATAAAAAGCTTTTTATTTTAAACTAAGAAAACACTTCCATTTAAAAAAATACAATATTTTCACAAAAACAATCTATACATATAATAAAATCGTAGGAAAGTCAAAACTGTACATTGAATATTTTTTAAAAGAATACTTGGGGCGTGATCTACAATCGATATCGAAGCCAAAAATATAGTTTTTAGAATTTTTGTCTGTTTATCTGTTTGTCTATTTGTCTGTATGTATGTCCAGGGTAAACTCAAAAAGTACTGCATCGATTTACTTCAAATTTTGCATGAACTCAAAATTTACTAACAGGTCGGGTCAACATATAGGCTACATATTATCACGCTATCACCTACGGGTGAGGTGCTGTGCGGAGTAAACGAAGTCCGCGCGGACGAAGTCGCTGGCAACAGCTAGTATTTAACAAATTCCAAATTATTTATATGTATTCATGTAAGTCATCACAAAGCTAGGCTTTATTAGTCGATTCATGTATATATGAAAGGAACATTTTTATTTATTTACATAATTCATTCTTCATTACTCTCATTCTAGATTTGGACTTCATCATTTCATAAAAAAATTACAAGTAATTTATTCGGGGTACTTTTTTCGTGCGTTCTGAAATAACGTTACATTTCCTTTGCTGCCTTTACAGCTTTTTTCAAAGCTAGTTTTAATAGAGCAAAAATATATAATTATAATAAATTTGGACTGAAACTTGTTCGTGCTAGTGAAAGTCTCTTTTTGGCGATTGTGCCATACGATATTTCTAGATATTTTGAAATTTTTTCGTTTGCTTTTGGAGTAACTTCGGAAGGTTTTTCTACTCTTGCTGATTTCAAATTGAAGCATCTGTGATAGGCCGGGACTCATATGTGTAAAACACATTTTCAAGTTTATGTAAGATCGTTTTAGTTTTAGTAGGTACCTATCGCCATCCGGGAATCTTCATGTCCAATTTTTTTTCCTTTTTATGTGAAAGACCATGATAGATAGATAATTGTATATTCGAATTCTAGTAATCTTTCTTCGGTGCAGTTATGAAACTGATGAATGATCTCTAGGCTATCTTCACGTATGAGTAGGACTATTTTGTAGAAATACATTATAATATGATAACATAAAACAGTCACTCAATTATACTCAGTATATATTAATACGCCGGAATGTATTTCTTTATATAAAATAATATTAATATAATTTTGCTAGATCAACTGTCAAATCTCAATTTTATTTATGTATACTTAATAGACTTGTGTAACTCCGGAATGATTAACTCAAAAAGATATAATCTTTACAAAGGAGTGAATATATCAGTAACTCCGTAGTATTCAAATTAACTCTCTATATCTTTATATCACAGAGTGATTGTATTTTATCTAAGCGGAATAGAATGAAAGGAATGATATGTTTATCAGGGAGTAGAAAGAGAGGAAACCATCATTCGGAATGAAGAATGTTGTAGCATCGAACTACATACCGTACACACAAAGTTATACCTTAAACTAATGGGATTAAGATATCTTTAATATTGTTCAAATACGGATAGTAATAATAAACAGCGATGTTTATTTTCAGAATTATTTTGTTTGCACTTTGTTTTAAAAACGCACGCATAATAAAAATAAGCATTTGTTTTTAAATAATTTAATAAAATAATATCGATTCTGTTCGATATACCATAAATTAACCGGTTAAACCCTTAAGACTAGAAACTTGAAATCTTTAATATATCGGCGAATATACCTACTTCTCATTTTAAAAACATTAAAAGTCGGTTAAATGTAATTTACATAATTCTTTCACACGCAGTGGAAGCCGCGGTCAATCCTTAGTATCAAATAAAACAAGCGTGATTGCTTTTTAAATAATTAAGTAAAAGAATACCAAACAGAATCCATAAATACATATCGTTTATTTGATCAGTTTATCCTCTCTTTAAATCTGTAAATCATTTCATTTCCTTATATTATCATTAAATCTAAATATGTCACCAATCCCAATCACTCTGATTTCTACTGAGTTATAAGGAGTTGAAGATATAAATGAGTGATATATATCCGTAACTCTGAAAGATACATATCACTCTTTTCTTTTCTCGGATATATTTTGCGCAAGTCTAATACTTAAATAGGCAAAGGCTTAATGGTGTACAGCCACGGCATGTTGATATACTAAAAATGTATTATTATAAATATGTTTTTACTAAAAATTATGTTAAAAATTGTAATAGAAACAATAAATCAAAAAGCTTATTACTTTTTGATTTATTGTTTTTAATTTAATAATTACTTTTGTTAAATAATTGACGAAAACACAAACCGATGAAAAACCGATAAAGGTTCTTACGTCGACTCATCCCTGCCTAAGTGAGCCTCGATTCGAAGCTCACTTCACTTCGATTGTACGTTTTATTATTTAGAGAACACCAATTCAAGATGAATCGAGCTCGCGATGAATTCGATGTCGAAGTGATAGAATTCACCTGAGTGAGTTTCGATCTTCGAATTTGTTTCTTACAGAATAGCACAGCTGTTATTTTGCCCCAAGAGCGAATTTGAAAAAAGAATGCCAGTTTGATGTTATTCTGTACAATATTTCGTTCGAAAGCAATAAAATACTATATAGTATTGTATTAAAACTGGTAAATAATGAAATTATTGTTTTTTTTTTATGAAGTTAGCATTGGTCCCTATAGAGACTATAGTGTATTAACAGAATTTTCTCAGAAGTCTCATTAGTTACCAAAGTGAAGTGAGCGGATATTATAGAGTGTGAAAGTTTGTAAATATGTTTGGATTTTCAGACTTTAACTGCATCGGAAAAATCATTTTCTTCTGAATTGCAACGTAGAGTGCTTTTTGTCGGGTAAAAAGCTTAGTTTGTGAGAAAATAAAAAGTAGCTTTTGAATCATAAATAATATTATGTAGGTATGGCTGTTTTATTGCAAATAGCAATCTAGGTCTCACCGATCACTTAGTATTAGTTTCTATAATTCCTATCAAACAATTTTTTTTGTGAAAGTTCTTAAGTTTTAAATGAAATCGCAATCTTGTGTACATAATGGAATAGAAGAATAGAATAGAAAACATTTTTATTCAAAATAAGTATTTACATACATTTTTTGAAAGTCAGATACACAAAATTTAATACAATATATTTAGAATAATTTAAAATAGAAACTCATATTACAATATTTACTTATAATATACATTATAATATTAATCATTACGTCATCCACGTACGAAGGTTGATTGAAGGTTATGATATGACTGGTAGATTATAAAATCCTCTTAAATCTACGAAATTTCATTATCATCAAAGATATTGAAGTAATCACCGAAAAACATACAAAACCACACACATAAGAATGAAAACATTCTTAACACTAGACTCACACTTGCTTCAACTGCTCGGTCAATAACTGGACACAAATAATTTATAAAATTTCCTTGGCTTTGGCCTGACGGAATTTTACTTAACTGCCAGCAATGTAAAATAATTGAATATTTCAAAGAACACTGGCCACGCTTCATACATCGCTTGGACTCGTAAATTGAATACCGTGTCTTATAACGAAATTCGGGTCAGAATTGCTTTTTTATTATTTAAAAATAAGTTTCATTTATAAAGGTCTATAAAGAAGTATTAATAAAATAATATTTTAGCTTTTTATAAGCTACTGACATTTCGCAATACGAGTTATCAGTTTTGTCATATTTTGATTTATCACAGTAATATCTTAATGGACAAATAAACTAAAACATACTATATTTTGATAAATAAAATTAAATAACAGTATATAATTGAAAAAAATTACCTATTTTTTAAGATATATTACGATCTCAGACATGGCAAAGGACATTGTGGCTAGCCTTCTTTATATGTCTTAATATAAAGATAAAATTTTTAATTTTGAAGATGAATTTTTGCTAAGATAATGTTATTTAAGTCGTGTCACAACAATCATTCTAATAATCGATTAAATTCTAAACCTTGATTATTTATAAATTGTAGGTACCATGATACAAAGAAAACAAGTGGAAGTGAAGAAAACAAGTGGGGTGTTTTGCGTGCACCAGTATTATGCGCTGTTACTTTAAATTACCTTAGTGATATTTAACATATCTTTAGGAGATAGTCGTCGTGCGAAAATAATTATGCCATACCGTGCATAGCCTCAAATTGTGTCAACTTATGGCACAATATGGCATAATTCAGTGTGTAATAGATTTTCGCACGACTATATCCTAAAGATATGTTAAATATCACTAAGGTAATTAAGAGTAACAGCGCATAATACTGGTGCACGCAAAACACCCCACTTGTTTTCTTCACTTCCACTTGTTTTCTTTGTTTCATGGTACCTACAATTTATAAATAATCGAGTTTTAGAATTTAATCGATTATTAGAATGATTATTGTGACACGACTTAAATAACATTATCTTAGCAAAAATTCATCCTCAAAATTAAAAATATTATCTTTAAAATAAGACATTTAAAGAAGGCTGGCAACAATGACCTTTGCATTGTCTAAGATCGTTATATATATCTTAGGTAATTTTTTTCAATATAAACTAGCGATAAAGAAATTCTCGAAAGATGTATTAAAAAAATGTAATACCTACCTACATTTTTTAGTCTGTCTCCATAGTGAGCAGTTCGACGTAGGTAATTACGAAAAAAAAAAACAATTCCGCCATGTTGAATGCAAAGAAGTTATATTCTTCCCGGAATGTTCACATGCGCTTCAAAATCGTTCCGAAGAGTACCAAGACATGGGTAGAGTGTGTCTCTTTCTACTAAATAAAGCGTCAATCGCCATTTATATATGCGGCCATGCGTAGTTTGCAAATTACTACTAAGTAGTTCTACTAATTTGCAAAACAGTTTTATTTGAGAAACAATTTGAGAAGCACATTTTATAACTCACTATGTTAATTACAATACAATACACAATTACATGCTAATGTATTTATCCATGTGTATGAATAAAAGGGATTTAACAATTACCGAATATATAAAAATCCACCATCAGATAGTTTTATTTACACTGGCAATTGCAAGAAAGGAACAACATCCACTCTTGTTGTCTTGCTCAGAATGTTTTTCCCCTCTGTTAAGTAAGAAACAAATGTCAACTTTATTAGTAACGAAATAAAGTACATTTTTATTTTTCAAATATTGCTTCGTAATAATTCCAGTTATCGTATTATACAAGTTCCTTGGTTGAATGTTCTTGTTTTACATATGGAGTATAAAGAAAGGAGGACCACCTCTGTGAATAGAAGTGTCCAGCAAAAAGCATCAAACAGTGGTCTCGTCACCGCTGTTAAATAATTTTTAAAAAGAAAGTAGTAAAACTAATTATATATTGTTATTTGATTTTATTTATCAAAATATAGAATGTTTTAGTTCATTTGTCCATTAAGATATTACTGTGATATATCTAAATATGACAAAACTGATACCTCGTATTGCAAAATGTCAGTAAGTTATAAAAAGTTAAAATATTATTTTACTAATACTTCTTTAAAGACCTTTTTAAATGAAACTTATTTTTAAATAATAAAACAACAATTCTGACACGAATTTCGTTATGAGACATGGTATTCAATTTACGAGTCCAAGCGACGTATGAAGCGTGGCCAGTGTTCTTTGAAATATTCAATTATTTTACATTGCAGGCAGTTAAGTAAATCAATGTCACATTTAGTCGACCTCCTCCCTGCCCCTTAACGTGTGACGTAATTTATGGATAGCCACCAAGTTTAGACCTAAACAGAGGTTACGGCTGAAGTTTCGGTATGGTTAGAAATTAAAATTCAGCCGAAACTTACGATAGCTGAGTCGGATAGCGTTCGTCCTTACTCGAGCATTTTTTGGAAATATTGAGTTTTCATAGCGGGAAGATTAAAAGTGTAACTAAGAAAATTTCAAATAGGGTAAACTGATCTAATTCTGTGACAAATCAAAATGTTGAAAAAAAAAAAATAGGTTGAACTTTATAGAGGTAGGTATTTTTATTTTATTTTATGTAGAAATATAAATCAGTCTTTTGTTTGTCATATGATCACTAGAAATCTTAACTTTTTATTACTATACTACCGTAATAAGAACTTATTAATTGGTTGATGACATGCGTAATTCTGTGACAATCACTTTAATTCGGTAATGGAACTGCATGTGATATAACAGAATTAAGTGAGAATTTAATTTTTTTTTTACAGAAGTATGTCATGAAAATGAAAATAGATATTGAAAATGAAATATATTTTACTAATCAACTAGAAATAAGTAAAATAATGTTTAATAATATTTCTCATTTTTTATCTTTCATATTTTTCTATTTTAACGTCTACAATAAAATAACTCACTTAATTCAGTGACAAATAAAAAAAAATCAACCATTTTAAAATGTTTGAAATAGGTCACTAGTTCTTTTTTATCAATAAAAATATATTTTATGATTTATACTTTCCATCGTCGGCACTTGGTGAAACTCCGTCATAATTATTGTTTTAAATTTTACACTTGTACTGTTTCACAATTCACTAATTATATATAATATATACTTTTTTATTTAAATAGTCAACCGGTTTCGCATTTTACCTGATGATGCAGTAAAATGCGAAACCGGTTGACTATTTAAATAAAAAAGTATATATTATATATAATTAGTGAATTGTGAAACAGTACAAGTGTAAAATTTAAAACAATATATTTTATGACATAAATTGCTTAATTACTCTTATTAAAAATGAATAATAATACAAGAATTTTAAAAATATTTTTTGACCTTGGTGAATTTGGTGACTTATTTCGTGTTTAAATCTTGAAAGTCATTAACTTTTTGAGTGTATAAAATAAAGCATTGTGCTAAAATCAGGATTAACTAAAATTAATACCAGTACCAATTATTCTTACGTTTTTATCAACTAATTATCTAGGATTCATAAATTTATTCTTATGTTTTATATTTAAAATGAATTAAATATTGCAGCACAATGGTACACTGCCGCTGAAAAATAAAAACGACGGGCGCAATGACAAATTACGGAATTGTTACTGCCTCACTTGCACGATTTAGACATAATTCTGCACAAGAAAAGAAGGTTTAAGGCCACGCCACAAAAATTATTGTAGTTGCCACGCCACAAAAATTTTATGAATATTATTCATATAATGTTGTAGAATAGTCCAAACGTCCTACCACCGAATTAAGTGAAACACAGAATTATGCGAGTTTATCCTACCTCACAAAAATTTATTGCATCTACAAGCATTTTGTTACTATTTTTGCATAAAATCGGTACGTATTAGATATCTAATAATCTCAACAATCTTCTTATAATCATCGCCTAAATAGCCCAAAGATGGTTTTCTATATAGGTACCTGTTGTAAAGATAGTAATGTGACAAGTATTAATCTTGCGGCATGGATTTAAGCTTTGCTCATATTTTGTGAAAAGCCTGACATTAAGGAGGCAACCTATATGTTTCTTTCAGTCAGGTAGCAATATTCATCTAAAGCGGTCCGAACCATTACGATAGTAAATATTATATAATGTGTGCCCGCAATAATACGGGAGGGGGGGCATCCCATAAAATATTTTATTTAAACACCACATTATATACCTACGTTAAAGTGAATAAAATGATGTTAACAATTTAAGTCTGCAGTTAGAACGGTGACTACGTGACTGATAACTTAACACGATAGTTTGTTTTACGAATTAAGAATTTAGCAATCGGTTTAAATTTGTTTTTAGCACATTTACGAAAGTCACTGTATCTTTCTCTTATCATTTAATAACTCCAAGGTAATATCTGCAAAGCCAAGTTTACTTCCAGCTTGTTAGTGATGATGTGGTATTATGCCGGAACACTCGCAATAGCAGGTTTGTAAATATCTAGATTTCACAGAAATCTGTGCCAGTTTGTGTTGATTTCGTACCGATCTTAAATTTTACAAAATTATACTTACATGACAAGTTCTTACAAGTTAATACAATTAATATTTACTCAAGAAACATTAACAAACGACAAAAAGGAATAAATGAAAGGCATTTACTAGGCCACTAAATTAAGAAATGTAGCCAAAAAATAGCATGAACTCACCAAAAGTCTCCATTTTTTACCCGACTGCAGGAGGCTATTGTGTTTTGTTTATCAGTCTATATATATATATATATATATATATATATATATATATATATATATATATATATATATATATATATATATATATATATATATATATATATATATATATACCTATATATGTGTATATATATATATATATGTATGTATGTATGTATGTTTGTTCTTATGTGGCATTCTAGAGGCCAAACGCGTAGGCTGATTTTGATGTATCGTATATCAATCAATTCGTCTTAACCTTGCGAGTGTCACTAAAGACATGACATGACATTTATAAGAACCCACCATGGAAACCACCAGGCGCCATATTGTCAAAATTAAGAGCTGGTCCGGGCTTCTTTGAAGAATAGGCCAATTGCCGTTCTACCAGGCAGGTCGTAAGAGGCGATCGATTGGCTATTTCCGTCACTACCATCGTGACTAGTAGTTATTAAATTTCTGCAACGTCTCGCCCGGGTATTTACCGCTGCCTTACCTATTCCTGCCGTAATAGCGTCAATGATTATCATTACTGTGTTCCGGTTAAAAGGGTAAGGTAGCCGATACACTTATGCATGTGGCATTGTCATCCCATCAGGTGGATAGCAACGCACCATTAACATCTTTAGTGTCTATAGGCGATGTTTTCTCTTTTTATCTTTCTATAAGGAGAGCCATCTGTTTAAAGCACTCAATCATCATAAACAAATAATACCTGTACCTCGTGATACGATCAACTCCGAACTCGCTAATGATTTTTTCTTTTTTTTATATCATAAGATAGCAAAAAAGCAGACGGGTCTCCGCCCCTATCGTACGTAAATGGAACTAAATTTCGAAGCACAAGCAAATTATTAAACTTTCGTATCGCAAACGTATCGAGAAATACGTGAAACGTAACAAAATTGCGAGCACGAACGGCGTTTTGAAGTATCGTATCGTAAATTTCGAAGGCTGGGTATCGAGAAGTGACGAATCTTTTTTCACTTACAATTTGCCGGTGAAAAAAGTTTCGAATTGTTTAAAATTATTTATTACGCTCGTTTTTTTAAAAATTAAGTAGTTTTAGTTACTTCCGGATATTAATACAATCAACGGAAAGCTAAAAAATGCAAATACCACCTATATTTCAACGTAATTCTCTATTATATTCTCATTGGAAGTTTACTTTAAGATGAAGAAAATAATAGACGAGATTCGATGTAATCAATTTTTATTCTCACATTTTTATTTGTGGTAATTTTTCACTGTTTACATTTATATTACAATACTGGCTGTTGCCAGTGACTTCGTCCGCGCGGACTTCGTTTACTCCACACTGCTCCTCCCCCGTAGGTGATAGCGTGATAATATGCAGCCAATATGTTGACCCGACCTGTTAGTAATATTCATGCAAAATTTGAAGTAAATCCATGCAGTACTTTTTGAGTTTACCCTGGACATACATACAGACAAACAGACATACAGACAAAAATTCTAAAAACTATATTTTTGGCTTCGATATCGATTGTAGATAGCGCCCCAAGTATTCTTTAAAAAAATATTCAATGTACAGTTTTGACTTTCCTACGATTTTATTATATGTATAGATTATTTTTCAGAGAAGTTAGATGTAGGACTAAACAGAGAAAAATACCAAAATTAAAAAAAAAAAATGATACCGAATTTAAAAATAAATATCGCCTCAACAAAGAGGCTCTTACATTTCTCTGTGAGCAACTCCGCCGAAAAACTTCATTAAGACTGAGTTCCAGGATAACTCTAGAGCTTATTTCCTTAGAGGAATCTTGTTTCTGGAAGAAAGGATCCAATCTTCACTTCACATCACGAAACAAAAAACTGCACATAATAAATAAGTTACATAAAACTTCCAGGACGTACTTTTCCATGAACTTCACCATAGTTATGTACTGCATAAAGCTAGTCTAGTTTTCATTTTATAATATTTTATTTATATTTAATGCGAGGAAACAATTTAAATGTAATGTTTTCGAGAGCCCGTACGGGTACGATTATAAACAAATTTGACCTTGTCTTTGTTTGGTATCGTATACCTATGTGAAGTGCCAAGCGGTCGTCTCGTTCAAAAACCGTAGAACAACGTAAGATCGTTGTTAGAATGGTTTTGTCAAAATAAATTTGATTTTTCTTAGAGTAGAGAATGCATTTCTTTATTTTTGTGTATTTTATTAATTATGCTCGAGTTAGGTATGATTTTAGTTATAAATAAATATATTTCTATATGGAATATAATGAAACCGATAATATACGATTAAGTTTTTGAACGAAACTAGTGCCTTCCTGCTTACGTTAGGATGACGTCACTAGCGTAATCGTATCGAGGTCTCGAGAGTCGATAGAAGGTGCTTCGTGCTTCCTACTATCGTCATACTCCGTTAACGTATCGAGTCCTCGATACGTTAACGATACGAAAACGCTTAAATTTCGTGCTTGAGGCTCTGATGAAAAGAGTCTATAGACACCAAAGGTGTTAATGGTGCGTTACTATTTTGTGGCGAGGTCTAATGCCACATGCACAAGTTTACCGGCTACCTTACCCTCCAAAGCGGAACATGATAGTGACAAGCACTGACGCTATAGCGGTAGGAATAGGTAAGGCGGTGGTAACAGACCCGGGCGAGAAAATGCAGAGCTCTACCAACTAGTAGCCACGGTGGTAGTGACTCGTATAGCCAATCGGTCGCTTATTACGACTTGCCTGGCAGAACGGCAGTTGGCCTATTTTTCAAAGAAGCCCGGAAACACTACATTCCTCCTACCCTAACTCACTACCTTCTCGAGACGGCGAAGCCAGCTTTACTCTTCTTAACCGAGACACAGATATCTTCTCCGGCTGATACTTCCTACCTCTTCTACCCGGGGTACAATCTGGACCATTCCTTTGTACCGCGGGCTGCTGTGTGCGCATACGTCAGAGAAGATATCTGTTACCGGGCTTCTTCAGACTTGAAGGTCAGGACCTATCCATCCTCTGGTTACGCGTAGCTTGCGACGACCATCCACGCAGCTACGCGTGCCTATACAGGTCCCATGGCGGGAATACTGTAGTTGACCGGCTCGTTAAGCATTTACAAACGGCTGTGGATTCCGTGTTAGAGCAGACCCTCTCCGCAGAGATCGTGATCTTGGGCGATTTTAATGCCCACCTCGCCGAATGGCTTTGTTCTCGCACCACCGATCATGCGGGAGGTCTGTTCACGATTTTGCCTTGGCGTATGGTCTTACACAACTGGTTACTTCGCCCACGCGAGTTCCCGATGTGGATGACTATACGCCTTCACTGTTGGACCTTCTGCTGACCTCTCATCCGGACCATTATCAGGTATCTATGGATGTCCCACTTGGTTCGTCAGACCATTGCCTGATCCGGAGTAAAGTGCCGGTTTGGCGCCTATCACGGCTTCCTTTAGCAGGCTGTCGTCGCGTTGACGGGATGCGGACTTTTTGCGTACTACCCATGGGGGCGGTTGTGCTTCTCGCTGGATGATCCGAGTGTCATCGCTGACTCTATTGCCGATATGGTTCTGCAGGGCAAGGAACTTTTCATTCCATTTTCTGCAGTACCAATTAGTGGTAAGTCTCAGCCTTGGTTTGGTCGCTCCTGTAAAACGGCTTCAAGCCGCAAGCAGGAGTGCTACCGGGCTTAGGCTCCAGCGTCCGCATCTTGTGATGAAAAAACCATCGCGTTACGTAAGGAATACAATTCCGCCTCGAGGTACTTCAAAAGAGCTATCGCCAAGGCAAAATCTGAACACATAGGCAGAATTAGTGAGAAATTAGTTCGCCTTCCTTCAGGGACTCGTGCGTTCTAGTCTTTCGCCAAGACTGTCTTAGGGAATTTCTCATTGCCTTCTCTTCCATCTTTTCACGGAGAAGATGACTCTTTGGCCCATACCGAAAAGGGGAAGGCCGATCTCCTTCTTTGCGACTAACTCGACTCTGGATGACCAAGGAAAGGCACCGCTTACCATCTTGCAGTATGATAGTCCCATGCTAGAACCACAATTTCGGCAGTCATCTGTGCGTAAAGCACTACTTTCCTTGGACATCCATAAATCGAGTGGGCCGAATGGCTTCCTTCCGATTGTGCCAAAAATGTGTGCTCCAGAGTTGGCACCAGTATTAACACGCCTATTCCAGCTCTCCTACTCACTTGGCGTGATACTGAATTCATGGAAGACAGCTTTGGTGCATCCCATCCCTAAAACGGAGATCGCTCTAACCCATCCAACTATCGGCCCATAGCCATAACTTCCTTGTTCTCCAAAATTATGGAAACAATCATCAACTCTCAGCTCCTCAAGTATTTAGAAGAGCACCAGCTGATTAGCGACCGCCAGTGCGGTTTCCGTCGCGGCCGCTCAGCTGGTGACCTTCTAGTATACCTAACTCATCGATGGGCGGAAGCAGTTGAGTCCTAGGGGGAGGCATTTGCAGTTAGTTTGGACATAGCGAAGGCCTTTGATCGGGTATGGCACAAAGCGCTTCTCGCGAAGCTGCCTTCTTGTGGGCTTCCCGAGAAATTATGCAAGTGGATCACCAATTTTTTTGGCTGACCGGAGCATCAAGGTAGCTGTCGGCGGTGCGTGCTCCGACTTAAACCTGTCAATGCTGGTGTTCCCCAAAGCTGCGTGCTATTACCGACACTGTTCCTTCTGCATATCAATGACATGATGCGAATTAGCAACGTACGTTGCTATGCGGATGACAGTACTGGTGATACTACATACTCCGGCCGAAGCGGTATTTCTCGGGAACACGTCGAAGAGTGCCGAAAAAAGCTTGTGTCTGAAGTCGGGAATCGACTTACCGATGCTCCGGAATAGGGTCGTTAAAATCTGGTCACTTTTAACCCCAAGAAGACACAGCTTTGCGTGTTCACCGCTAAAATGACGCCTTTTGTCGTATCACCTCGTTTTGAGGATACCCTCCTGACAGACTCAGCTAGTGTCGAAATCCTGGGAGTCGACTACTGTATTGTGGAACCAATTACCGGTAGGGGTATTTCCGAACGGATACGACATAGGGCCCTTCAAGAAAAGAGATTACTCATTCTTAAAAGGCCGGCAACGCAACTGCAAGACCTCTGGTATTGCAGATGTCCATGGGCGGCGGTGATCACTTACCATCAGGTGCACCTCTTGCTCGTTTGCCCTCTCTTCTATAAAAAAACACCACGGGTAGAACAAATACATCGCCAAATATTCACCAAAATCACTATTCACGGCATCTCTAATGCTGCGGCCGCACTTGCGTCTATCGTCACAAAGCTTCGCTTAGATATTTAATGAACATTCAAACCAGAAATACAAACATACATGCTTTTCAAACAAATGCTTGCCCCTGCTGAGAATCAAACCCAAGTTGCAATAGTAGCCATTATATTATTATAATCTGTCTCCAAGTCCTGTTGATTGGTAGTTAAGGTCGCCACTTAAGCAACAACGGGGCAGTCAGGGCGTTAGGTAGTTGGTTTTATTAGGTACCTACCTATTTAATAGTGCGTTAATACTTTTACTTTAGAATTCCTTTTTAAACTTCCCCTAGGAAAATGAAAATTTCCAAAATTCGACGAATAGAATTTGACGACAAAGCAATTAAAAACAATGTTCCTCGAGTGAAAGTCTGAATCGAACCTGACCCGGCTCAAAGCATGCATTGCTTTGAGCCAGGTTAGGTCTCTAGAGGGGCTAATAATAGGTAGTTTAGACCACCTCAAGTTACTTAATAATCCCCACGACATTTACTCTCTAAGAAATGACAAGTTTGCGTAATTTACCATCTGATAATTTTAATATCGAAGTTAATGAATCCTAACTAAAAAGTATAAAATAAAAAAATTATTGAAAACAAAAAACCCGACTGCATTTAATCTTTAGAAAAAGCTAAAAAGAAGCCTGAAATGAAAGCTAAAAAGAAGGAAACAAGCCCAGTGGTTTAGAATCATGTTAAGTAATAATGAATAACTTCACCATTGAAATAGTTCTATAATCGATGTATGGTAAACAATATGAAGTTTTCAGTAATTTTTGATCTAGGTGCTAGTTTATAATAAGTGTATTTAGTGTTAGTTTTTTTTTTTTTTAAGAGTGGTGTGTTTTGTCACATTCACTGTAGATTTTTAAATACATAGTTTATTAGTTATTTATCATTATATTTTTAATTGTCGTTTTAAATAATTTAATATATACAAGAGTATTTATTGCTTTCGTGTCATGAATGATAACGCTTTAATTAACGATAGTTTTTTTTCATGTTCATCGTCCAGTGACGATTTTTTAAGTGCAGACAGCGACAGTGAATCTGCAGACTTATCTTTGCGTGAACAATTATTATCCTTTTTTGCCAAGTATCCTAATGACTTTAACGTCGTCCATATAAATGCTCAGAGTATTCCTGCCCATTTCACGGATCTGCTAATGACGTTCAGTGATAATAAGAAACTAGATGCGATCCTCATCTCGGAATCTTTTCTTAAGCCATCGCTCCCTAGTTCTCAATTTTCTATTCCTGGTTTTAAATTGATCAGAAATGACAGAATAGGTAAAGGGTGTGGAGGTGTTGCCATTTACCTACGAGAAACTAATCCCCATAAAATAATTGTCACTTCTCCAAGTGAATACAGTGAATCTGTTGAATACATTTTTTTAGAAATAATTCTTAATAACACGAAGGTTCTCTTATCTGTATTATACAGCCCTTCTCTGAACATTAATTACTTCCCAACTTTAGATTCGATTCTCGATGAGTTTCGACCTTTTTACGATCATGTCCTTCTCCTTGGTGACTTTAATACGTGCCTTCTTAAGGACGATTCTCGTGCTCGCAAGTTACTTTCAATTTTATCTTCTTTTAATTTATATTCTCTGCCCCTATCAGCTACTCACAAAATTCCCAACACAGCTCCCTCACTGTTAGATTTAATAATTGTTGCAAATCCTGATCATGTGAGTTCACATGGGCAAACAGCATCATGTTTTTCATACCACGATTTATTATACATATCCTATCGCGTTCGTGTCCCTAAACGATCAACTAGTTACTCTCTATGTCGATCATATAGAACTTGTAACATTGATAATTTGGCTCGTGATATCAATGCCGTTGATTGGTCACCAGTATTTAATGGCAATAATGTAGATGATGTTGTTCATTATTTTAACAAAACGTTAATAAATATTTTTGATGTCCATGCTCCTGTTAAAAAAAATAAAAATAAAGCATAGTCCCGCTCCATGGATAAATGATGACATAAAATCTGAGATGGTAAAGCGCGATAGAGCTAATCGCCACTACAAGAGGTACCCTTCCGAACGTAATTTTTATAATTACAAAAAATTACGTAATAGGTGTACTCAGCTATGTCGTGCAGCTAAACGTCTTTATATCCATGATACTATTGCAAAATCTGATTTAGGGCAAGCGTGGAAATTTCTAAAAACCCTTAGTGTTGGCAGGAATCCTCCATCTTCAAACAGTAACATTGATATTAATTCTCTCAACTCTCATTTTTCAACCCCTCCTACTTCTATAGATATCGTCACTAAATCCAATACCTTAAATTACTTATCATCTATTCCATTAAAACCTTTTCCGCAGTTCAATTTCCAACTTGTTACAGATGAAGAAGTTATAAGGCATGTTCGCTCAATTTCATCCACTGCTGTAGGTAGTGACTTTTTATCCTCCAAAATGATTTCGCTATCTTCCCCTATGATAATTCCAATATTAACATCTATTTTCAATTTATCCTTGTCTAGTAGTACCTTTCCTTCTGCTTGGAAAACCGCTCATGTTATCCCTCTCTCAAAAGTACCGAATCCCTCTTCTCTATCTTGCTATCGCCCTATATCTATTCTCCCGTTTCTCTCTAAAGTGTTAGAACATATTGTACACACTCAATTGACGGATTACTATGTAGCTAATAACTTGTTGAATCCTTTCCAATCAGGGTTTCGGAAGGGGCATAGTACAGTTACAGCTCTAATTAACGTATCTGAAGATATTCGTGCTGGTATTGATGATAAAAAACTTACTGTTGCTGTGCTTCTTGATTTTAGTAGTGCTTTTAACTCAGTAGATTTTGATATACTGCTAGAAGTTCTTCGATCCCGTAACCTTTCTTCTTGTGCTGTTGCCTGGTTTGATTCATACCTTCGAGGACGATCACAGTGTGTTCGCTTTAACGACATATTTTCTGATTCACTCCAACTCATTGCAGGCGTCCCTCAAGGTGGAGTCTTATCCCCTTTACTTTTTACAAGTTTTATTGACGCCATCTCTACAATTATAAAAAGTAAATTTCATTTATATGCAGACGATCTGCAGCTATATTGTCAAGCTGGTATCATGGATATAAAAGATGCGGTCAATGGCATCAATCGAGATTTGGATGCGATTCATGCTTGGGCGACTTCAAACGGTCTTTTAGTTAACCCCTCTAAATCTCAAGCGATTATTTTTGGTAGTAGATATATGCACAAATTGTTAAATAATGTTGATGTTCCACCGATAATTTATAATGGCACTCTCATTCCCTTTTCTTCTACTGTTAAAAATTTAGGGGTTACTTTTTCTAAAGATTGGACATGGGAGGCTCACATCAACAATATTTGCAAAAAAGTTTACTCTTCTTTCCATTCTTTGAAACCATTGCAACAATTGTTACCGCTGAAAACAAAAATCACGTTAATGCAAACACTGATTCTCCCAATAATTGACTACGCAGACTCTTGTTTTCTTGATGCCACTGAAGGTTTAGTGGACAAACTTGAGAGGATGCAAAATTTGTGCATCCGTTACATTTTTGGCCTTCGTAAATATGATCATGTTTCAGAATTTCGTGCTCAACTTAAGTGGCTACCAATACGTCTTCGCAGGAATACTCATATTCTTTCTTTGCTTTATAACATTCTTCATAACCCTAGGTCCCCAATTTATCTTCGTCAGCGTTTTCATTTTCTTCATGCCCCGAGTAGTGATTGTCGCGCTAATGTCAGTTCCCTCTTGCGTTTCCCTTCCTTCAAATCTAATTTTTTTTCTGATTCCTTTTCTGTACATGCAGTTAGGCTGTGGAATTCACTGCCATTTAACATTCGTTCCAGTGAATCGTTATCAATCTTTAAGACACGATTAAATAATTATTATCTGACGCAAAAGTAAAATAAGTTAATATATTATTTTTTGTTGTTTGTGTGTTATTTTTTTTTTTAATAGTTTTTTAATATGTAACTGTTTTATCTCTTTTCTTTTTACTTTATATTTCTTTTTTAAATAGCTTTAGGGCCACATTTTTTGTTTATGTTGTGCACAATGTCTGTGTTTATTTATTTTTTTCGTCATACGGGTTAGCTGGAAGAAATCTCAATATGAGATAAGCTCACCTTTTGTCTTAATATTTAATTTTAATGTTTACTGTAACTGTTTTTGTGTACAATAAAGTGTTTAATAAATAAAATAAATAAAATAAATACATATAAAATAATTCATGAATTTTAATTCATCACAGAACGATTAACAGTCGGGGCCCTTTGTGAAAATTTGATAGCTAAAAATTGAATGGGCCTCGACTGTTAATCGTTCTGTGATGAATTAAAATTCATGAATTATTTTATATGTATGTACATCGATTATAGAACTATTTCAATGGTGAAGTTATTCATTATTACTTAACATGATTCTAAACCACTGGGCTTGTTTCCTTCTTTTTAGCTTTCATTTCAGGCTTCTTTTTAGCTTTTTCTAAAGATTAAATGCAGTCGGGTTTTTTGTTTTCAATATTTTTTTTTATTTACATATTAGACTACAAACAATCAGATGGATCTCCCGATGGAAAGAGAAACCTTCGCGAGACAACAAAGATGTTAACGTGTGGCGACATGACAATGTATCAGTCTACTGGCTACATTACCCTCCTAACCGGTAAACGACAATGACAAGTATTGACGCTGTTACGAGTTACGACAGCAATAGCGTCAACACTGGGTTACTACAATGGCGGTGGTGCCATATACCCAGGTGAAACGTTGCGTAACTCTATCATCTATTAGTCATGATTTTACTGACACGTATAGCCAATCGTTCATCTTGTTCATAATAATTGGTGTTCATAGTATGAAACAATAAAAACTCTCTTCTTGTCTGCATTATTGTGACGGACAACTTCAGAACAAACTTTTTATTCGAGCAAGGAAATATCCGTCATGGATATTGGATTCCCAAATGGTGGTACTAACTATGAGTGTAACATAAAGCACTCGGAATCCTTTATCATATTTTCTATTTCGTGGCTTAATACTCCTTTTTGTGTCCTTTTTTCCTACACATTTTTTTCCATTTATCATGCTGTAATATTACAATCTTGGTTGTTTTCTAGTATGATGCTAATATTATTTTCCTTTTTGACTTTCAATTTAAATTTAATTCTTTATTTATTCTAAAACCTCTTCCCACACTGGGCATATAAAAAGTGTATGTTTTGCGTCATCTATGTCAGCACAGTACAGACAGCAATCATCATTTAGCTATTCCAATTAATTACGTCATGTCTAAAAGGGCACTGAGCAATACGATAGCTTATGTCTCCATGTTTCCTCTGGATCAGCTGAACAACATCAACATCATTCAACATTTATTATAATTTGCCAGGTTTATCTGCCCTTTTCAGAAATGTTTCATTTGTTCTGCCATATACGGAGTGTATTTATTCTAACGGAATTTCTTATTTCTCTTTTTGTTAGGCCTTCCAGATTATTTCGGTCTTACAGTTCTTTTCTTTCCTTTATTAACGAGTGTAGTTGTACAAATCCAGCTATAACTACCGCTAATACGGCATCCATATACTATACGATATCCGGAACATAAGTATTTGTTCTCAGCACTTTCAAAATTTTGATACGATATCTGGTAACTTTCATTACAAGTTTCCATTTTGATGCTTCAAACAGTACGATCGATTGTTCGAATGTTCTACGGAGATTTTGATTTTTGACCTTACTGGAGTCTCTCAATCTAAGACAAAATATCAACCGCTAGACTTGAGGCATTACAGATTTTTTAAAACATTAAATGCTGCATTATTTACAACCAAGATAATATTATCACTTCAGATAATAAACGTAGCAAATACATCAGCGAGCCGTGAGTCAATATGAGAAAACAATTTGTCTACATTGTTGTAATAAAAAATAATTAAATAATTTAAAAAATTAAACAGTCTTCAAATAGCTGTCAACTATACAAGTACCTCAAAAGCTACTAAATAGATTTTGAGGAAACTTAAGACTATTCTCTAAGTTGGAATTGCTCATTAACTCGTTAATTTTAGCTGTACTAAAAGATCTTTTCCTCAAAAGAAAATCTTTTACTAACCGATTTGAAAAAAGGGGGGTTATCAGTTTGACCTGTATGTATGCAATATTGCTGGAATGAGTATAATTATCTATTTAAACTTCCAAGCACGAGTGCTAAATTTCGTGTACCTATATATGTTTGTTTTCGAATTTCTCAGAAGTAAAAGACATATCAGCTTAAATACTTTAAGACTTATGGAACAGTTTAAGTTTCATCAAAGTAAGCGAGCCGTACTTTGTCCCCCTACGAAATAATTGGGTTGGGGACACGTGCGGCTCGGTGGCGATTATAACATCGGTTGTAGCCCCGGCCTCTGTGGTAGTTGGTCGTGGCCCGGGCTTCATCGCTGTTGAATGGGAGGGAATCGTCGTGGTGGGGATTTACTTCTCACCCAACCGCTGCCTCGCCGACTTTGAGTCGTTCCTGGGCGAGGTTGAGGTCCAAGTCAGACGGGCCAATCCTCGCCCTGTGATCGTGATGGGGGACTTCAATGCCAAATCTTCGGCATGGGGGTCCCCCGTCACCGACTCGCGGGGCAGCGTGTTGGAAGAGTGGGCAGTGTCGGTCGGCCTCTGTATCCTAAATAGCGGGTCGACCTTCACTTGCGTGAGACAGCGGGGCGGTTCTATAGTGGACATCTCGTTCGCTAGCTCCGCTGTAGCACGCCGTGTCCGGGATTGGAGAGTCCTCGATGGGGTGGAGACGCTTTCGGATCACCGATACATCCGATTCGACGTCTCCGCCTCGTCGACGACACCGGGCACAAGTCCCACGAGAAGTAACTCCCCACCATTCCCCAGGTGGACGTTGGGGCGTCTCGATAGAGACGTTCTGCTGGAGGCCTCCGTCGTCCAGGCCTGGCAACCACTACCCGCCGGGCCTGTGAGGGTTGATGAGGAGGCGGAATGGTTCCGGAAGGCATTGACGCAGGTGTGCGACGCCTCAATGCCCCGGACCAAGCCGCCCCCCTCTCGTCGCCAGGTGTACTGGTGGTCTGGCCAAATCGCCACGCTGCGCGTAGAATGCGTGGTAGCCAGACGTGACTACACCAGGTGCCGAAGAAGACGGCACCGCGACGAGACGACGGAGCGTGAGCTGTACGAGGTCTTCAGGGAGAAGAAGAAGACCCTACAGCTCGCCATCAGCAGGGCCAAGACCCAGGCACGCGAAGAGCTGCTCGGGGCTTTGGATAACGATCCGTAGGGGCGCCCCTACAAGTCTGTCGGGGAAAACTACGCCCCTGGGCGCCTCCGCTGACCCAAAGCCTTGACCACCGATTCGTGAGGGACGTCGTGTCCGCCCTCTTTCCACGTCGGGCGGAACACGTCCCCCCCGCTATGGCGCCGCAACGACGTGGCGCCGTAGACGAGGAGGAGAGCGTGGTGCCTGAACTCGCTGAGGAGGAGTTCGACGCGGCCGTGGACAAGCTCCGGGCGAAGAACACAACGCCCGGGCCGGATGGAGTGCACGGTCGCGTCGTGGTTTTGGCCCTTAACGTCCTAGGGGACCGGCTCCGAAGGCTCTACAGTGCCGGCCTGGAGTCGGGACGGTTCCCTGGAGTGTAGAAAAGCGGTAGGTTGGTCCTTCTAAAGAAGGAAGGGCGTCCCGCGGAGTCTCCCTCCGCCTATCGCCCCATCGTATTGCTCGACGAGGTGTGTAAGCTGTTCGAGAGAATAATAGCTGCACGCCTCGTCGAGCATATGGCTGACGTAGGTCCCGATCTGGCCAACGCCCAGTTTGGGTTCCGGGCCGGCCTTTCGACGATCGACGCGATCAATCGCGTCAAGGCCGACTCGGAGGAGGTAGTCGCCCGCCGCGACGTGTTGATGGCGGTCTCGCTCGATATAGCGAACGCCTTCAACACGATGCCGTGGAGCTGCGTAAGGGAGGCGCTTAAATACCATAGGGTGCCTCCTTACCTCCGTCGCCTGATCGGGAACTACCTGAGCCAGAGGTACGTTCAGTACCAGGGGTGGGGAGGCGGACTGGAGACATGGGAGATGGTATGCGGTGTTCCGCAGGGGTCGGTGCTAGGCCCTCTCCTGTGGAACATTGGATACGATTGGGTGCTGCGGGGCGCTCTCCCCGCGGGCGTCGGGGTGATGTGCTACGCGGACGACAGCCTGGTTACGGCCCGCGGGGTCAACTACCGCGAGTCCGCCCGCCTCGCTACGGCGGGCGTGGCATCGGTCGTCGCGCGCATCCGCGCTCTGGGCCTCGAGGTGGCGCTTGAAAATTCCGAGGCCTTATGTTTTCACAGGCCGAGGGCTGCGCCCCCTCCGGGGGCCCACATCGTGGCTTGCGGCGTCCAAATCGAGGTCAAGTCCGACATGAGGTATCTCGGACTCGTCCTCGACAGCCGCTGGGACTTCCGCGAACATTTCTGTCGCCTGGTCCCCCGTCTTTTGGCAGCGGCCGCCGCTCTTGCGCGGCTGCTGCCAAATCTCGGGGGCCCTGACGTGGCCTGCCGCCGCCTCTATCTTGGGGTGGTGCGCTCGATGGCCCTGTACGGGGCCCCAGTCTGGGCCCCGGCGCTGTGAAGCGTCACCATCGCCCTTTTGCGACAACCGCAAAGGGTGATGGCGATCAGGGCCATCCGAGGATTTCGCACCATCTCGACAGAGGCGGCGTGCGTGTTGGCGGGATCGCTGCCGTAGGATCTAGAGGCCGCGGCACTGGCAAGGCTCTACGAGCGGCGCCAGGAGCTGCGTTCCAGCGGCGATCCGCCAACGGTGACGAAAAGGTGGAAGTCCCACGCTCGACGGTTAACCGTCCGGAGGTGGACGGAGCGGCTGGCCGAACCTACGGCCGGTCGCCGGACTGTCGAGGCTGTCCGGCCGGTTCTCCAAAACTGGCTGGACAGGCGGCACGGGCGGCTCACATTCCGGCTGACACAGGTGCTTTCCGGGCATGGATGCTTCGGAAAGTACTGTACTGTGTACTGTGCCAAATCGCCCGACGTGAGCCGACGACCGATTGCCACCACTGTGCGGGCAGCGAGGACACGGCGCAGCACACCCCCGAGGGGTGCCCCTCTTGGGCAGTGCAGCGGCGTGTCCTACGCGATGCCATCGGGGCTGATCTCTCGCTTCCGACCGTCATGAAAGCCATGGTCGAGAGCGAGGAATCGTGGACGGCCGTCCTCTCCTTCTGCGAGGACGTGATGTCGCAGAAGGAGACGGCGGAGAGGGAAAGGGAGGCTGCGGCCAAACCCGACCCGATCCGCCGGAGACGCACGGGGGTGCGACGTCGGGCCTACCAGGCCCTGCTTCGTCCCCCGTGATCGAGGCCGGGGCTCTGCCCCAAAAGGCCTCGAGGAGGTGCGTGCGGTGTCGCAAAGCCGCGCGCTTCTTAGCCGTCTGCTGGGGCCACGACGGCCCCAGTCCGGAACGATGCCGGCAAGGCCGGCAGGTGCTGGCAGATTGGTGGACGTGTGCGCAAGCGTTCCCACCTTCTCGCCACCACGGCACAGTGGGGCGGACGCAGGGGTTTTAGTGGGTATGGTCGGTTCTGTCCGGCGAGTCCCACACTCGGGCCAGTCCACACGGCCCGGCAATGCGTAAGAGCATTTCCCCTGCGAGAACAAAAAAAAAAACAGGTTAGTAAAGTAGGGAAGTTAATTTTTTTTCTCATGAACCCCAAAATGTGGGGTATCATTGGATAGGTTTTTAAATAAGGTATAAGTTTGTGGTAACAATTTTTCGATTAAGAGGCTCGTTTGCGAAATATTAAGCATTAAAATGCTAATGTTTGTTAGAGTCAAGTGTCTGCTAGCCAGCTAAACGGTTAGTCTCGGTTGCAAAAATAATAATCCTCATCGCCGCATTTACCGACATGTTAGCGATTGTCGACTATTCCTAACGATAACAGGAACTGACAGCTTTACGTGCTCATCCGGGGGCACAGGATTGGTAATACACCACTCTACCATACTCCGCATTGCTACTGAATTTAAGATTTTCTAAAAAACCTCGAAAAACCCAAATACCACCCTTGGGATCGAACACTCAAGTCTGAACCACGAGGCAGTCTTAGTGATAATGAGCTTTGGCTTAGCAGATTTAAATAGAAAAAATAACTGAAACGATATTCATCACTTAATCTGGTGATCGCATGATTTACAGTATAAACATTAAATATTTTATTTTGTTTATTGCAAATATAATGTAATAAAGTAATTTCAATGAACTTTTAGTGTGCCCCATGTAATCTTCGGCTAATCGTGGCTGCAATTGTTGTACCTCTGCATACCTCTTCGGGGATATTATGGACGTGAAGATCTACTTTACTTTCTATTAGGTAGAGAACCAAAATTGAATATCAGTGTTAATTTATATCTATCTACCTACCTACTAAAAGTTTTTATATACTACACTACATATTACTACACTACACACTACACACTACACTATATATATATATATATATATATATATATATATATATATATATATATATAAGATTGGTGAAGATTGTCGATGGCCGGGCCGGCTCTGGAATGCCACAATCTTGCGTTTCTCTTAGCACTTTTTGCCTCGGCTACTTCTTTCTGGAATAAGTTACCGGCAGACGTGTTTCCGAATGGATACAACTTCAGGGCCTTTAAGGTAAGAGCTTACTCATTTTTTAGGGTTGCAGTGCCTAAAAGGTGAAAACGGGACCCTATTACTAAGCCTCCACTGCCTGTCTGTTCGTCTACCTGTCTGTCACCAGGCTGTATCTCATTAACCGTGATAACTAGAAAGCTGTTATTTTCACGAATTATGTTGCCGCTATAACAACAAATACAAAAAATTTAAAAAAATTAAAATGTATGTATGTTTTTGCTCAATATTAATAACGGTAACAGGTAGATGCTTAAAACTTTCACAGAATATTTAGTTGTATATTTTCAAAATATTTTTTAAATTAAATTAAAATAGAGTATTATATATACCTTTATACTTATATACCTTTCAAAATAAATAAAATTAAAGTAAATATTACAAGGAGGCTCCCATACAAAAAACGTAAATTTTAAGCAATTATTTACTCGATATTAATAAACAGGCAGAAACTTAAATTGATATGGTACAGAACCCTTTAGGCGCGAGTCCGACTCGCACAGGCCGGCAACGTAACTGCAAGAACTCCAGTATTGCAGGTGTTCATGGACGGCAGTGATCACTTACTATCAGATGCATCTCCTGCTCGTTTAATCCCACTTCTATATAAAAAAAATGAATCAGGATTTTTGAAATTTAGTAGGTTTAAAGTTTAAAGTCGGTTATTGCAGTTTTACTGAGTTTAAATTAACACAACAATAACAAAAGCTGCACTGTGCAGCTCGCACTTTAAATGTTTTCGGTGAATCCCGCGGAAACATCTTATTTTTCCGGGATAAAATGTAGCCCATGTGTTATTCCAGGTTATCATCTACCTGTATGCCAAATTTCATCTAAATCTATTTAGTAATTTTGGCTTGATTGAGTAATAAACATCCAAATATCCCCGTGTTCGTCCGAGCTCCTTTGAAGAAAAGACCAACTGCCGTTCTGCCAAAAATGTCGTAAAGGCGACCGATTGGATATACGTGTCACTAACATCGTGCCTACTAGGTAGTAGAGTTCCGCAACGTCTTGCCCTGATATTTGTTACCACCGCCTTACCTATTCCTGTCACAATAGAGGGTAAGGTAGCCGGTAGCCTTATGCATGTGGCATTGCCATCCCGCCACACGGATGGCTTCGCACTATTAACATCTTTGGTGTCTATAGGCATTGGTTTCTTTTCCATCCGGAGAATCATTTAGGTACTTACTTGAATGCTATTTAATTATATATTAAAAAAAACTTTCGGATTTGTAATATTAACATAGATTTAATAGCAATCAATGCTAAATATCATAACAGTACCTATATTCTACAGTCTACACAATAACGAATGCCAACTATTAATACAATAGTCATCAACACGTATAGATAGCAACGAGGCTAAAAGACCCGTTAGTTGGTATAGAGCTTAATTATAGCAAAATTTGTGTACTTAATTGGCATTTAGTTTGACCCTTTCAACATTTAACAGCATATTTCACTCCTAAGTAGATCGTGTTAACTGTGATAACTGTACTCGGGTATAAACGTACAAAACTCAGGCGCGTACAGACATTTTTATGGCGTACGAATAAGATCAAAGACTAATAACAGCCTCTCTCAATGTCACCTAAAATCAGGATATGTACATAACTTTATGCCAAATGTTCTACAGTTCGGCAAAGAAAACAGATTTTTTGATGTTGTCAATATCTCATTTTGGATATCATAAAATAGCAAACAAACAGATGACTCTCCTGAGGGAAAAAGAAACCATCGCCTATAGACATCAAAGATGAATATTAAATAAATATTACTGGACAAATTACACGAATTGATCTAACCTTTGGGGTTAGGCATAGACACTTCATAACACCTATTCTTACAATATGCTTATCTGACACTGTTACATTTACATTAAAATAATAATTATATACTTCATTCCACACAACACACAGAATTGAACAGCTAAATAATATTAACAGTAGACGAATTACATGAAATGATCTAACCCCAAAGTAAGCAACTTATTTACTTGTGTTATCGGTGTAAGTCAACGATATACACATACAATACATAGAAATACATATATAAACACTGTTACATAGAGTAAATCCAGAATATATGCCCACCTTTTGTATTTATTTTACTCATTCGTCATAATTACAGTACAGTGTACGCAGTTGTACACTGGTTCAGTGTTAATAATCTGCTTCTAAATGGCAAAAAAACTAAGTGTATTAAATTTTCAACACCTAATGTAAGGCATGTAGATACCAATGTAAAACTTAACGGTAAAAAAATGGATCTTGTGGACACATTTTTAGAAGTTACCGTAGATAAAAAATTGCATTGGGGACCACATATCCAGAAATTGGCCAGTATACTAGTTCAGTAGTATTCGCAGTGAAAAAAATGAGACAGCTTACAGATGTTGACACTGCACGTCTTGTTTACTTTGGTTACTTTCATAGTGTTGTCATATGGAATTCTTCTCTGCGAGAATTCCGCTGAAATAAATACAATATTTGTATTACAAAAAAAGGCTATAAGGGCAATTTACGATCTTAGCCCCAGGACCTCCCTGAGAGAAAAATTTAAAGAAATCAATATTTTAACTGTAATTTCTCAGTATATATTCGAAACCTTGATGTACTTTCGTAAAAATATTTGCTTATTTAAAAAGAATAGTGATGTTCACTCCCTAAATACAAGGAACAAAAACAATCTTGCTCTACATGTGTCTCGTCTCCACAGAATAAGTAACTCTTTTATGGGGCAAAGTATACGCTTCTACAATAAGCTGCCTGATGTTATTAGAGATTTACCAGTTAACAAATTCAAAAGATGTGTTAAAACAAAACTGTGTCAAAAAGGTTACTATAAAATATCTGAATACCTTGATGACAGGAAAGCATGGGAATAACTGTTCCTCATACCGGCAATCCTTATTATTAATGTAACAATTAAATACTTACTAATTAAATATTATGTAATAGCTTATTTAAAAATGTTATGAAAAAATGATAAGCCCGCTGAGTTTCTTCCGCTAGATCTTCTCAGTGTGTGGCCGCGTTTCCGATCCGGCAGTAGTTTAAAAAAACGTTAACGCGTCAAAATAACTTGTAAAAAGTTTTATTGAATAAAGTACTTCTGATTTCTGATTTCTAATATACAAATAATACGCACATTATTTTTATTGTGAAATGTCTTTGGTTTTTTATTAAATCAATTTGCATTGTTTTTTGTAGACTGGTCAGTAAATAATTCGTATATTTTGAGTTGAAATTTAAACTGCATGTAGGGATATATGCCTCGAATGCGGTGAATAAGACCCAAACCTAATTTCGTGGATGGAATAAGTGCCCTATACAAGAAAACAAACATTTTAAACGAATGAGTCTATAACAAACATTATTATTTTTTACTAATTAGACTCTATAATTTTCTTTTGGTTTTGTTTTTATCTTTCCTTTGTGTAGTCCAAATATATTTTTTATTTTTACCACTTGTAATACCTACTATCTTTATTTATATCTATTGGTTGACAGAGTTTATTGGTTTTTATTTGGTTCTGTTTAAATCTATTTTTTTATCTTCTTGCTAGTTTTTTTTTTTTGATCTTTTCACTAGTATACGTATTCCTTTCGTAGCTTACCCTTTCTTTATTTCTGTTATTTTTAAATCACAATTCAGCACTGTCTTTTGTTTCTGTAAATTGTCTGCATCTACTAAATTATCTGCAGGTTCCAGATTGTATTCATTTGCCCAATTTGTTATGAGTGATGTATGGTCTGTAACACGAAATAAAGAAAACAAGGGGAAGTGAAGAGTGGGCGTGCCGCGTGCGTCACTATTATGCGCTTTTACTCTAAATTGCCTTAGTGATACTTACCATATCATTAGGAGATAGTCGTCGTGCGAAAATCTATTATACACCGAATTTTGCCGTATTGAGCCATCCTTGAATGCAGAAATGATAGTAGAATACAGATGATTAAAAATGGAGATATTTCATATCATTCGAAAGTACAATTTTCATTTTATTTTAATTAAATTCCTGATTTAATATAATCTCTAATTATATAATAGAAAGTCAAGCTAAAATCAGCCGTACACCTCACATATAAAGTTCATTTTAGGTTGACCTAATTTTTCTAGAAAGATATACGTAATGACAGTCATTACGTATTCGTTCTAGAAAGTTCTCTACTCAAATATTATCAACTGAAAACTACGGAAAATCAATGCTGCCATCTATTGTAGAATAGCGAAACTATTACGATCTTAAGTTTCACTATTGTACAAATAGATGAGTCTATTTTGAATAGACTACAAAAGGACGTAAATACTATTTTTTTTTGTAGCAAAATAAAATTAATTGTAACGCAGTTTGGTATATTTTTAAATGTTCTGTTTGTGTGTTTCGGATTATTGCTGTTTAAAATGAAAACGACCAATGAAACAATGTTTGCATTAGTAGTTTATATGCAATAATGCTTATTTTATGTGTGAGTGTGGCGATCGCGGTCCTGATACAAATGTTTGTACTTGCCAATTCCGTTGTTTTCTTTATTTCGTGGTCTGTAACAATAGAATCCAGTTAGTAACCATCAGGTGAAGTAGGGATATATGCCCTTTGAGACATTTATCCCAAAACACATCGGGGCATATGTTCCTTTTTACTAGGATAAATGTCTTCGAAAAAAATATAAAATACGTTTATCTTAACTTTAGTAAGTCATCACTACATAGTATAAAACAAAGCCGCTTTCTCTGTCTGTCCCTATGTATGCTTAAATCTATAAAACTACGCAATGGATTTTGATGCGGTTTTTTAAATAGATAGATTGATTCTTGACGAAGGTTTTAGTACATAAACCTTTCCAATATTCCCACGGGAACAAAAGCTACGCGGGTGAAACCGCAGGCAGGTCGCTAGTTAATAATAATGCACATTCCCTAGACTTAATACAGAGGTAAAATTAAAAAAACTTACCTGTTACATCCAAAGTTATGGAAGGCCGAAAATCATTCATATAGCAAAATCACGATTGTTTATCCCCTTAGTGCCAATAACGCACCTGTTAATCCTGTGCATAACCACGCATAACCGCACGCACTAATATTTTATGGCAGACTGTAGTGGGGGATGGACACATTCGTATTATAGGGCATCCTTTTGCTAACGCGTTTTATATTTCTCATAATTGTAATGACCAATGAGGCATCTATCCTGCTTGGGCGTATATCTCGGACTTAACCTACATTATAAACACCTAAACGCAGAACACACACGACAAACATCTGTAGTCATTACACAAAAGTTTGTCTCTGTCGGGAATTGAACCCGAGCCCCTCGATTCGTAGTTAGGCTCGCTAACTACTCGACTAATGGGGCGCTTCAAAAAACATTAAAGATGTCAATGGTACGTTGCTATCTGTGTGACGGGTAGCCAATGCAAAATGCATACTGACTACCTTACCCTCCAAACCAGAACACGACAATGACTAGCATTGTCGCTATTGCTGCAGCCGCAGGAATAGGCAAAGCGGTGGTACCAAAGTCCCAGGCGAGACGTTGCGAAACTTTACCACCTAATCACGAGAATAGTGACACGTATAGCCAATTGATCGCTTTTTACGGCTTGCCTGACAAAACGGTAGTTGGTCTATTCTTCAAACGAGTCCGGAACAACACGGGGAAATTATTAATCTTAATACACACCACGACGTTTTTTTTATATAAACTTGATATTTTTTATAGCAGATAGTTCTCCTAATCGAAATAAAATACCATTACCTGTAGACACCAAAAATGTTAATGATGCGTTGCACTTATTGTAGCTGGCTGATATGCCACATGCGGACGTTTACTTTTGTCCCACCCTTCAAATACGACAGTGCCTCTAATGCGACAACTGATGCTATTGCGGCAGGAATAATTAGAGCAGTAGTACCATACTCGAGCGAGAACGAATTCTACCGGTGGGAGAGATACGCTGCCTGTCCCGCGCTCCCGGCTTCATGGGTAGGTACCACCGTCTTGCTTCTTTCTCCCGTGAAACAGCTTTGTGTTTCGGAGAGCAGGGCAAGATAGGCAGTGTAATTACTGGCACCGAGACTTAACATATTATGTCTCAGGATAGGCAACACATAAATGAGTTACCTGGGTCAGTTCCAGGTAAACTGGTGTATGTTCATGGGCTATGTTAATTACTTACCATCAGGTGGCACGTCTGCCAGTTTACCTATCCAAGTAACATTAAAAAAAAACCATCGATCATAATGGTAAAGACATGTTTGGTCCATTATTTGTCTTTTACGAACTGACTAGCAGAATGTCACTTGGTCTATTCTTCAAACCGGATCAATGGGGAGAAAAATATACATGTGAAATATATCGCATACGAGAGAAGAAATATTTCTCGATGTCGAAAATATCTCGTTTATCCAGAATCTAAGTAAAGGTTTTTGTAAGTTCCGGGAAAAATTATGTAATTAACTAGCATATATAATTTGATAATATTCAATACTGTATCTTCGTAAGTTTCTAATTACCACATTGTAGGTAAGTGACAATTTTCTGTAGATCTATAAAAGATGAAAAATCTCACCAAATATTAGTGTCATATTTTAAAGATTTAGGCAGAGTTTTCGATGAAAGCTTCTATTCAGCTTGTTCTTTCGGACTTCTTTATCTTTATATATTTGTTGAATATTTCAACAAATAAAGTTGGTGAACCATGGAAGGCCATGCTCCTTCGAAAGCTAATTATTAAAAACGCATAGTTATTGCCATGTGATGACAAATTCCTTCTATTCACACTAATATTAATCGAACAGAACGATCGAAGAATCAAAGATACAGACATAGCAGCGATTCGTTTGTGCCACTATTTTGCTAGTGAGGTCCCTTGCTAAACTAAATTCAGATATCGACACGAAGTTAACATTTAATTCGTATACAAACACACAATGAAATTCGCACTTTTGTGTAAATATATATTATTGTAAACGTGTTGTTTTTCGTTTAAATGAAAGATCTTTTTGCGTAGTTTAAGTGTAATCAGATATTTTGTGAGCCATAACGTTTGTTTTAAGTTAAAAAAAACAATTTATTATATCAGCCTTGTAAGGAAACTTGTTCTTAGCAAGGCCGTTTGGAAGACTTTAATTTAACTTTAATTTAACAAAAATAGTAATTTAATCTGAAATAATAAAAAAGTATTTTATGTCTTACATGATAAAACAAAGCGATATTTAAGAATTTGTGTTTCATTTATGCAATAAATAAAATAATAATAACAGTTTATTTGTTATATTAGTGGTAGTAACCTACCATGGTCCTTCGAAGGCCAATTAAAAATGTGATTTGCGTAAACACACACTGTAAATCGCACTTCTATACATATAATAAAATCGTAGGAAAGTCAAAACTGTACATTGAATATTTTTTTAAAAGAATACTTGGGGAGTGATCTACAATCGATATCGAAGCAAAAAATATAGTTTTTAGAATTTTTGTCTGTCTGTTTATCTGTTTTTTTTCTGTTTGTCTGTTTGTCTGTATGTATGTCCGGGGTAAACTCAAAAAGTACTGAATGGATTTACTTCAAATTTTGTATGAATATTACTAATAGGTCGGGTCAACATATAGGCTACATACTATCACGCTATCACCTACGGGGGAGGGGCAGTGCGGAGTAAACGAAGTCCACGCGGACGAAGTCGTGGGCAACAGCTAGTAAGTGAATAAAATTATTATAAGCATTTAATGTTTCATTTAAATAAAAGATCTTTTTATGTAGTTTAAGTATAAAGAGATGTTTCAATCGCCACGACGTCAGTTTTAAAATAAAATACTGATATATTACATCGGCCTTGTAAAGAGCTTTGTCCCTAGCAAAGCCGTTTGGAAGAGTTTATTAAAACATAAGATTAATAAATAGTAGTTAAATCTGTAACAAATCAAAGTATTTTACATGTTATATGACAAATAAAAGTGTTAATTAATAATATTATTTATTTATTTATTCAGGAAATATAAGAATAATAACTGCCTAATTGTTAACGTTTCATCGTCCACCCACCTTATACACAATAATTAACAAATTATCTCCACACTAAACCTTCTTCATGAATAATTACTTTGTCTATTAGTGAAAATGTTATAAAAATTTGTTTCGTTGTTTTTGAATTAATCACGAATATACAGATAGACGCAGTGGAGGATTTTGTTTTATAATGTACTAGCTGTTGCCCACGACTTCGTCCGCGCGGACTTCGTTTACTGCGCACAGCTCCTCCCCCGTATGTGATAGCGTGATAATATGTAGCCGACCTGTTAGTAATATTCATGCAAAATTTGTAGAAAATCCATGCAGTACTTTTTTAGTTTACCCCGGACATACATACAGACAAACAGACAAAAATTCTAAAAACTATAATTTTGGCTTCGATATCGATTGTAGATCACGCACCAAGTATTCTTTTATAAAATTATTCAATGTACAGTTTTGACTTTTCTAAGAGTTTATTATATGTATATAGATAGTGATATTATGTTTACAATGACTAAAATAGAATAACAAAGTTTTGGAAAAAAACTATGAGAAAAACCGTTATTAGGTGAGTAATAGTGAACTGATTAAAAACCAAGCATCGCTTTTCCGCAATCGTCATCGATTAATAAGTTACAAAATATAAATATGTTTACATGAGAAACTTTATTGATGTACTTCTTATCAGCAAACGCCCGCATGTATTTAAACTTTCTCATAAAATATGACTGTAGTGAAACGGATACACACATAAATGACAGCTGAGAGTACTAAATGTTTTAAATTTAGAATACAATTTTTTTTTATGGAAGTGTATATACGATCGCTAGCGCCACTATAACGATATCAGAGGGCTAAGTGTGAGTTTTTCTTTTCGCATTCGATCGTGAGCGCGTTTCGAGGTTACTAGGAATTTGTATGTGATTTGTACAGCGCCACCTAGTGGTAAACTGGTTTCTCACGTTTACCACTAGGTGGCGCTGTACAAATCACATACAAATTCCTAGTAAACTCCAAACGCGCTCAAGATCGAATGCGAAAAGAAAAACTCACACTTAGCACTCTGTTATAGGGGCGTAAATTACGTCATATTAATATATAAGCTCGAAAGACTCGCAACTTACTCAATATACGATTTATTGACATTGAAAACATTCTGGTTGGTAGGGCATAAGAAATTGGTAAAAAATCAATATTTTATTTCTTTACATCCACATGTTTCCAAATTATAAGTAAATTATACTTTATGTGCTTCGGCTCGGATTTGATAAGTCTATCAACGTGTATATTTGTCAGAATATTTCTAATAATAAAAAGGTATTACTACCAAGCAGTAGTTCCGTGATGATACCACCGCTTTACATATTCCTGACGCAATAGCGTCAATGCTTCTCAAATCTCATCATGATTCGCTTTGAAGGACAAAGTATTTGGTAAAATGTTTTTTTTATTGCGTTAGGTTAGCAAAAGAGCAGATGGTTTTCCTAAAAAAAAGAGATAACCATCAACTATAAATACCAAAGATTTCAATGGTACGTGGTTTACCTTGTGGGGGGTCGGCATACCACTTGCATACGTATGGAGACGGTAATGTGCATTACCCTCCTGTCATTCCGATATTGTCACACCAATAACGTCTTTCGTATCTATTTGCGATAATTTTCTTTATCAGAACAGCCATTTGCTTGTTTGCTATCTCATTCGTTGCAGAAAATAATGGTGATATCTGTATGATGACGACTATGACCTGTTTTATACAATATTCGGTCTTTATGTACTCATCCGAGATAGTAGGATATTATACCTACTATTAATTTACCATCCTATAATATAAATTTTTGTAAACGTAGTTATAGAAGAGCCTTCCGGCATAAGTTCATGCATATATTTACTTAAAAGGGACTTCAACAACAATCTACTGTTTAACCTTAAATAAATGACGATTATTGTTATTACAATAACTATACCATCATCAGACTCTATGTTTCTACTAAGATATTTTTTTGAGGAAAACCTCGCAAAAATGAACCGAACCCGAGACCTGATAATCTGAGCCAAGTAACTGAATAAGCACTAGACCGCGAAGCAATCATTCATACTTATCCTACTTGCTACTAATCCTAGTTATGTTATAAATGCGAAAGTATGTTTGGATGAATGGATAGATGTTTGTTACTCTTTCACACAAGAACAGCTGAACCGATTTGGATAAAATTTGGCCCACATGTAGATGATGATCTCTAATAGTACAAAGTATAATTTTTGTTCCAAAAATATAAGGTGTTTCCGTGGGTTTCACCAAAAACTATTATGATGCAGCTGGCTGCACTCTGCAGGGCGCAACTCGTAAAATTACAAATACCTACGAATGTCTGCGATTTTGATGAAATTTTGCATTTAGATAGTATTTAGGTTCGCCTCTTCCGAATTGTCTGACAAAACGGCAGATGGTGTATTCTTAAAAGGGACCCGTACTAATACGGGGTCATTATAAAAAGGGGGTTGATATAAAAACATGTCTAATTATGAACTGTGTGTTGCCTGTCTATAAGGAACCGATGTGATAAATATTTTTTATAAAACAATTTTATCGAATTAATAAAAACCTATACAATGTAGTGGTCCGGTGTCGGTGTTGACTACATGAAGTCCCGGGTTCGATACCCAGGTCAGGCAACACAAAAATGTGTTTTTTCGGTGTTCTGAAAGAAACAACGTTGCCTAGGATTGATTTGCTCTATTGGGGATTGGATTGCCACCTATCATATTGTGGTGTAAATATCTTCGGCTAATTGTGGGTACCTACACTGGTTGTAGTACCTCAGTCTAATTCTTCTGGGATACGGAAGTGAAGATACTTTTTTCGTTTTTAATTGATCTGGGTGTCATCTCCATCATAATCCATTTCGATAAAACCGTAAAAAAAAACATCACCCGAGCGAAGCTCAGTGCTCAGCTAGTTTAATACAAACAGTACCGTTTGTTTTAACTCTGTAAAAGGTCCACTACTTACCAGATGGACCATCACGCGAGCACTGTTATGAAACAAATAGTGTAATGTTCAACCAGCCATGAGCATTGGGGTAATCACCGGTTGTCCGCAGCAATTGTCGGGTAATATGTCCCGTAATATGTCCCGCATGTCCCACAAACAGAAGTCATTAAACGGGTATCACCAATCGATATAACAAATAGAGTGAAAGTTTATAATATTATTTAATTTCACTCTACGCTTTCTAATTTAAAACATATTTACGGTAAAAATTTTAATTCACATATATTATTAACCCACTAAACCGATTTAACTGTTTTAGTTAATTTGAGTTTTTCGTGTGGTATAAATATGCATTCAAAGTATCTATACGCGTGTATCCCTGAAGCGGTAGGCAGATGTACTAACAGTGCGCCTACTATTAGCTGAAGATACTTAAATCCCACAATGTGAAAGGTGCTATCGCCAACCAGATACATTGTCCAATCCCGGGCAAAGTTGAAAAACGTTGTTTTTCAACGTTGCCTGGGATTGGACAACGTTTTTCAACGTTTCAGAACACCGAAAACACACATTATTTGGGTTGCCTGATCTGGGAATCGAACCCAGGACTTCGAAATCAGGACAGGACCGGAACACTAGATTAGTTTTTATTAATTCGATAAAAATGTTTTATTAAACCTATTTGTTACATGGGTTCTTTTGTGGACACACAACAAACAGTTCATAATTAATTAGACACGTTTTTGTATTAACCCTCTTTTTATAACAACCCCGCAATGGTCCGGGCTCCTTGTTTATATCATAAGATAACAAACAAGCAGATGGGTCTCTTGATGGAAAGAGTCAACCATCGTCTATAGACACCAAAGATGTTAATGGTGCGTTGCTATCTAGTGGCGAGGTCGAATGCCACATGCATAAGTTTACCGGCTACCTTACCCTCCAAACTGGAACACGACAGTGATAAGCACTGATGCTATTGCGGCAGGAATAGGTAAGACGGTGGTACCAGACCCGGGCGAGACAATGCAGAACTCTCCCACCTAGTAGCCACGATGGTAATGACTCGCATAACCAATTGGTCGCCTTAAAAGGAGCCCGGTACCGACACGGAGAAAAATAATATGCATGTATCATATACATGCATAAGTTTACCAGCTACCTTGCCCTCCAAACCGGAACATGACACTGATAAGCATTGACGCTTTTGCAGCAGGAACAGGTAAGGCCGTTGTACTCATAGACTTAGGTAGTACCAAAACTCAGGCGAGATGTTGCAGAACTCTACCATCTAATGGTCACAATGGTAGTAAAATATAGTAAACCCGTCGCCTTTTACGAACCGTCTGGTAGAAAAGCAGCTGATCTATATTCTTCAAAGGGGATCGAGCCTACATGGAATGGAAGGTATACAAACAAACTTGTCTGTAATTTTTAACAAACTTTATATAATTGGATTCTGAGCTAAAAAATTTGTGCTTAGGTATTTTTTTTACTCCTTTGAGCTTAAAATACCTAATTTTGGTGAAAAGTCTCAGGGTTAACAGCAAATTCTAAAAATGTCGACTCGTCAAAAGTGTTTTATGTAAAAAAAATAATAATAAAGAGTTTAAATGAATTTATGCTCTGTGAAGCGGGTGGATGTAAGTTAGTATTAATTAGATTACGAATTCTTATAGTTATATTACTCGAATCTATCCAATATTATAAATACGAATATCTGTCCGTCTGTCCCGCTTTCACGGCTAATCTACTAAACCTATTTTATGAAATTTGGCAAGGAGATACTTATAAAGACGGGGTCAAGCAAAAGCTACTTTTATTCCAGAAATATACGGGGTATATGTAAATATATATGGGGTTACCATATGGAGACAAAATTGGGCATGAAATATGGTAAGAACGTTCATACATTGATGGCATTTGAAGTTTCATACATTTTCTCGCGTGCGAAGCGGCGCGGGGCAGTTAAATATAGTATTTATTTAAATAATGATGTCGATTTCTACTAATCGGGGAGTAGTAGATTGATGGTTAGGGTAGCCTAACATATTATGTTTCTGGCTTTACACCATTAATGTTACATAAGTGATAGGTATGGTATCCAACACCCCGCCAATTTAAGGCTTTTGAAGCCTAAGTGGGCTTCATAGGCTTAGGGCATCAGGAAAAAATCTCTATTGATCTGTCTTACAAGAATTCTATTAATATGTCTGTAATTAAGACAAATCCATGGAATATTTCGACCCAACCGACAAATTGTTAAATTGTAGTGGCCGGTTTACCACGATTCACCGATTTATCGATCGGGTAAGTATTAATAAATTGTATAACTAAATGTCAATGCAGGTTTAAAATATTATTTACCTGTAGTAAAGGTTCCCAAGAAGAAATTTTAGGATTTATTCAAGCTACGTGTATATATAATTAGTTTCCGGAACTTAGTCTATTGTATTTTATAGCACCACTACCTAAATAAATAAATAATTACCTATATCTCCTCTACCCTAAGGTTGTCTGGCAGAGATCGCTCTTTAGCGATAAGACCGCCTTTGTGTACCTTTGTGTATAAGTTATACTGTTGTTATTATAATTTGTTAAATTTTTTTTATTGCGCAATAAAGTGTAATCATTCATTAATTCATTCATTCAACGTGAGGGACCTATAGGATTTGTTCCTATGTTAATCTGATGCGTTCGAATAAATCCCAAAACAAAATTCCTTCTTGAGCTCCGTTACTACAAATAAATAATATATTAAATCAGTATCACAGATTACATATATAATTGTTAGTTTCGTAACCTGTATTGGATTGACATTCTGTTATTACTGGCTTCTTCGTAAGCGAACTAGCGTTCTTAGTTTTTTTAGAAAAAAGTACTTGATGGTAACGTAATTTTTGGTAAATATTTACACAACGGACCGTTCACACGATTATTTACGGACGACCGCGTCTCATTTTGACCGAACTAATCGTAATTTCAAACTACAAGGAATTGGGACAGAAACCAGAGGCCGGAACAAACGAACAACTAGTACAGCGAAAATTTAAATAATGACGATCTAGCGGAATATTCTGTTCTTCAACGATACGGTGGCTGCATCTATAAAAGATGAGTGTACTAATAAAGATTAATATTTTTGCTTCGCTCTGAAATATTAACAAAATATGAAGTAAGCAGAGTAAACGGGTAGATACTTGACACTCATAATCCAGGAGAAATCACAGGAATATTTTTTTATATTTTATAAGTCAAAAGAATCTGAATTCGAGATTTAGTAAACCTTTAAAAAATCATATTTTTGGAAATTTTAACTTCATAATATTTTTTCTATTTAATTAAACCTAAAAAAATTGTTCGGTTTAAAAATAACAAATCCTTGAAATTGTTTAATTTTAATTTACACAATAAGGCAACGAGTTGCCCTATGGTAAAATAATTTTTTATATCATCAGTAAGAAAGTTTGAAAAGATTTGCGTAAAAAAATTGAGGTGAAACAGTTTTCGGTACGTATGCGCTAATGTCTTCTGGACTATCAGGCTTCATTTCGATTCATTGAGTCGATGTGATGGGTGTTGATTGCCGCAGCATTGTATTGGTTAGCTTGAATGACTGTTTAACTAGTTAGTTACAATTACTGACAGTGTTCTCTAATGCACTGCGATACGCTAATTTCCGCCAGAACCTTACTATTTAATTTATAAATGTATGTAAATTATTTAATTTACAGATATTTCCTCACCATATAAGATTACTTAAGATACAAAAAAATACTTTCGATGAACTATAAATTATATATTTATTAAAATGTGTCTATTTGTATGTCAAGACAATTTTTCTCAAGAACTCGTGAGGTATACAGCTGAAATTAATATCTAATACTTATCTGTAATCACTTGGAAGTGAAAAAATCAAGTCAATAAATCAAGATACATTCGTTAATGCTCCGTTTGCTTCGTATATTTAGGATCTGGCAAAGAAATCAAAGCCTATAGGTAATATTGAGTACTTCCCGACCTATAATTTTGAATTTTGGCAAAAAGTAATGTTTTAACTAGTGTCATTATTGCGGTAGCTGCACTAAACGTATTTATCAAAGGTAAGTTTGTCCTTCAAGCTAGTTTGTCTTTGAGCATATATATATATATATATATGTGTGTGTGTGTGTGTAAATGTCTAATCTGATTCTCTAGATTTTATATTTGAAAGAATACCGATAGCATAATGTGCATAGCATGTTAAATTGATACGCTTTACACGACAAGATGTCTGAGATGAAGCATGGATTGTGTAACGGACTTCGAGCTTTACTGTTTATAACTATTTCGGTGCACGCGTCTTCACAATTGTTCTGTCACGAAAGCACGCGGAAGCATTGAGACCATCAATCATAGGATTCGCGGCGCTCTATCGGGGAGTAATGGCCGCAAAAACGCGTCGACGGCACGCACCGGTCTGAACATTCCCTTATGCTTTCTTGTAATTATATTAAAGATGTCAGCTTTAATTTTCTTATCTATTTTTTATGAGTAGTATTTATTGAAAGAGCAAAGGAAGTTTTGCGAATCTAATAGAACAATCCGGCGATTGCATTATAGCCCGGTCAATCTAGACATTGGAAGGTACATAAATTCCCATCCCGGCTGAAATTATTCTGAAAGTTGGAATGTTTAGTATTCTGGCATGCACGAATAGTCAAGGCCGATCGTGTTCAAATGTTGAATCACCAACAGCAGAGCGTTTGTGTGATACTGACAAACAAACATGCGATACATCGCTTCTGACGCAATTCACTTACACCCAGGATGATGATGAAAAAGAAGATCAAGAAGAAGAAAAACAAGAAGATCAAGAAGAAGAAGAAGAACAAAAAGATCAACAAGAAGAAGTAAGTAATTGAAGACTACGAGTCGGACTAATAAATTTTTCTACTGTTTTTTAATTTCTAACGCTTTTATCAATTCTAACCCTTGAGGATATCTGTTATTATGCATTAGTTTCTAATTGAACAGAATCACAACAAATTTGTGGAATATACCCTCAGAGTTAGTGTACTTTGTGAAAAACGCGCTACGTACACTACCGAGGTGGCGTGAAAACGTGTGCGTATTATGACGATTACATCTATTTGAGTCGTTTTATCTAAGAAGTGGTAGCTTTTAGGGAAAAAAATGATATATTTTTTATAGAAGATTTTATGATGTACAATTTTTGTCTGAGGTAATTTTGTGATAAAACTTACCGTTTTGAACAAAATCGCAAAATCGCCATTTTTCTGGCCTTTGAACTCGATTAATTTTTTTCCATGTACCGGAACAACGGGGAATTTTGAAATATTTTGCGCTGGATGGAAACTTATGTACCTTTGCTCTTGTTTGTCCTAATTTGACTGGATATATGTGTATCTCTGTATCTCACCAATACTATGTATATAAATATATAAACTGAATCTCAAAAGCGGTTCCAACAATTTTCATGAAATTTAGTATACAGGGGATTTCCTGGGCTACAAATCGATCATGCTAGCTTCTAAGCTAGCTAGATTTCATTTTCAGAAAATGTCATTAAAATCGGTCATTCAGGTATTAATATAAAACATAAAAAAGGTTTTTCCCTATGTCTGTTATATATAGACCCTTGAAAATATTCCACTGATGTGCCTCCAACCAGTTTCATTTGAAGATCAATATTACGTAGATGGTTTTAGACCTAGGATACTTTTTGCCCGATTAAGCAAAAGGAACATACAGCCGAATTGATAATCTCCTGATAGCTTTCCATAGCGACTCGCATTCTCGTTCGCCTTTTACGAACTGCCTAGCGGAAAGGCAGTAAATCTATTTTTCAAAGAGGCCCCGAACAAACACATAATTTAAACGCAATAAATCTGCAACAACCGACTCATCTACGAGTATCTTTAGCCTTTGATGAAATCCTCGCCATTTTTTTACCAGATCAAATGGGAAGTATACACTTCCAAATAAAAAAAATCAATTTTCTAAACCGGTCAATAATTGAACAAGTTCAAAAGTAGGAGACATTAAAAAATACAGCCCATTAGGAACCTGCATTTTGGAAAGTGCTTAAAAATAACCAGGATTATATTTAGTATGATTGCATATAATAATAAAAATAGGATGATAAGCTTTCCAAAAGTATAAGTGGCTCACTAATAAACAATTTTTAAAAATGTGTTAGAACAAAACTGTTTAAAAAGGTTATTAAATTTTTTTGACTATTTGGAAGATAAAAAAACTTGGGATTAAAATGCTCTTCATACAAATCTCATATTTAGTTGTAATGCTATTTTAGATCACTAATAAATATATATCAGCTGTAAGTATGTAATATTTTGTGAAAAAATATAAATGTAATAAAAAACATCCCGCTGAGTTTCTCATTTCAGGTATCACCCAAGAACGAAATTAAAAGTAATGTTTATCTTTTGTACTTAAATGGATGGAGTTTTTAATGTAAATATATTATAATCATCAAAGATTATAATATACGTCTTTCCTATCGTGACGGTTTTTTTGTGTTTGTTTATAATTTTTAAAATTAATATAAATTGAGGACAAAGTCAAATACTCTACGTACATATCTTTATATTTTGTCTCAATCACCCGTTTAGTTACGATTTAAAAAAGTTAGAAATAGTCGATAACATATTGCTAAATGCGGCGATCACCAGACAACTGATAAACTGGTGAATCGCGGTGGCCCGTATCCCCGAAGAGATAGGCAGCGATACAACCAGTGTACCCACGATTAGCCTAAGATACTTAACCCCACAATGTGATAGGTGGCAAGCATATCACCGACCGGGCTCTTATCAAATCCCAGGCAACCTTGTTTTTAATCAGAAAACTGAAAAAAACACATTTTTGAGTTGCCCAACCCCGAAATCGAACCCGGGACCTCATGTGGTCAACAACGACACCGTAAATTTTTCATTTATACTACTAGATTGATTCTTAGATAGTTTTAGATAGTAAATGGCCAGCCGGTGTGTTGTCGCGTTCCCGATTCGGCAGCAGCTATTAGAAATCACGACCCTGTAAAGCGTAAAAGACAATTTAAATAAAATTTTCTCATATTAGAGGAGTCTGAATTTTGGCATAACGCTAATTTTTATATGTTGAAGTGAGAATCTCTTTTCTAACAAAGAGCTCTTTTTTAATGTCTCTTATAATTTAAAGAGTATTTGTTGAATCTTATTTATTCTTACAAGGAGTTAGAGTATTGACAGTCTTACGTAAGATCACAAATATGCGTAATGTTAAAATTATTCTTTGAAAAAAAAAAACGGATAACCGCACGAGTAACGAGGTCGCGAGGATGCATAAAGAAGAATGATTATATATATATTGAATCAAAGTTTAAACCAAAAAATTTAAAAAATGACGCTTTAAAAACAATAAAGTAATCCAAACGTACATTCATTGTTTCTTTTGGATTCTTACGTAAAAATAATAAACAGGGTAAAGGGAATTCTTATTTTTCCTCATATTATATTATACCTCATATTAGGGAAGAGGGGGTCTAAAACTAGCGAAAAATAGTGTTATGTAATAAATAAATGGCGCCCATTGTCAAATTCTCCTGGCTGTCTGTTAAGTTAGACCCCTAAAACATTGAACTTGTGAGACTAAGAATTGGTCTATGAGTCGCAACAACAATCATACGTAATCTAATTGTAAGCCGAAGTAAAGAAAACTTATTTAAAAATGCTTGTCGTGTATTTAATAACTTCTGGAGCGAACCAAATTAAAGCACTATTTTCAAGTTTTAATTCTTAAAAACCAAATTATCTAATTAAGGTTATTGAATCGTTTTTAGCTTAATTAAGATGACACCGTTTTCTCCAAATGGAAGAAAATAGTTATTTTGCTTCAACTAAAAAACTAATTTCAAATATATTTTAAGTGTTGCCGCGTTTTCGATCCTACAGTAACATAAAAAATTTTTGACACGTAAAAATAACTTGTCAAAAATTTTAATAAATAAAGTACCTACTTCTGATTTCTGATTTCTAAACAAATATATTATCATGTTTTTATTCGTACTATTTATAAATTTTATTATAAACTACTAATACTATCCGTGTTGGTCCGGTCCTCCGATGAAGGAATGACCATCTGCCATTTTTTTAGTATCTATAGGGAAGCGCTTGACCACGATCTCGCCTGATGGTAAGCTAAGATGTGGCCTAAGACGGAATAGGTTTTTTGGTGATTTGCCAGGTAATTAATCAACAATCCGTTATTCGTAGCAGTAACCATTAGCCACCAATTTAACAATAACGAGGCGTTCCGCATTTTGTTTGGACAGTTGGTGATTTGACATTTATAAGAACAGTTTTAGCTTACGCCACGTAGAAAATGTTATTACTTGTAGCATTAACATATTATTACTACTTGTAGGTAACTAAAACGAGTTGTTTTACAGATACAGAGACCGAGTATCACGCGATGTATTATAACATCAGAGCTACAGTTTATAATTTTGTGAGTTTGTTTGTAGGTAGTAATATCTCGAACTAAACCAAGTTTATAAATTCTTTCTCCAGTAGAAAGCTACATTATTCCTGAGTCATATAAGATACATTTTATCCCAATTTTCCCACAGGGTCGGGACTTAAACGGGTTATACGGTGCGGAACTGGTAGTTCTACATCAATTTTTGCCACTGGCTGAGAGAAGATTTTTGTGAATTCGATGGGAAAAAGTATTATTTTTAAATAAAAAGTTTTAGGTATAGTAGAGTTTCGCCACTTCTCGCCTGAATACAACCGCTTTACCTATTCCTGCCGCAATCATCACTGCTTCTCAGTCATGTTTCAGTTTTGAGTGTAAGGTAGTTGGAGAACTGATGCATCTGGCATTACCATCTCACTACAATTGATGGCAACACTTCATTGTTTTAGATGTCAATTGGTGAAGCTTATCTAAATATTTTCTCCAGAAGGGCCACCTTCTTGTATACTGCACACAACGATATAGACAATACTTTAGTTTAAAAAATTTTTTAAGTACATTTGCAAATAACACAAATTTTGTAAATTATGTTTGTTTTACGGTGTGATAACTTATATGAACAGATTTAGTGTATTTTATTCTGTTTTGACTTACAATTAAATGGTTATCTTTCTTCCAGTGAAGTGGAAAAGGGGAAATTAGTAATCCTTTCAAATTAATGAGTAATAGAGAAAAAAAATTATAACATGTACAGTGTACACTACATAGTACAACATAACATGTACTAAATAGTATTTTTTTTATTTATTTAAATACTATAAAAATAAGTATAAATATCATTATATGTGTACGTTTAGATAAAATATTTTTTCCGTTAACAAGTCATACTTGACATTAAAAACCTACAAAAAATATTTTGTAGCTTTTTGCTTGACATAATACTTGGTCCATATAACCATTTTATCGCTTAGATTTTTTTTTAATTTCCTCAAACATTTACGGATACTAGCGATCGCCTGTAGCCGAAATTCGACCATAGACTAAACAATTAAATCTCTTTTAACTTGACAAATGATTTTAGCCGTAAAGAAAATGTCAGACATGTATGTATAATATAATGTATGTCGCATGAATATGGTGTGGGTAATGTTTATTTTTATTAATTTAAAGTATTTCTAATCCATTTTATTGAAAAACTAGCTGTTGCCTGCGACTTCGTCCGCGCGGATTTCGTTTACTCCGCACTGCTACTCCCCTGTAGGTGATAGCGTGATAATATGTAGCCTATATGTTGACCCGACCTATTAGTAATATTCATGAAAAATTTGAAGTAAATCCATGCAGTACTTTTTGAGTTTATCCCGGACATACATACAGACAAACAGACAAACAGGCAAACAAACAAAAATTCTAAAAACTATATTTTTGGCTTCGGTATCGATTGTAGATCACGTCTCAAGTATTCTTTTAAAAAAATATTCAATGTACAGTTTTGACTTTTCTACGATTTTATTATATTATATTAAGTTTCTGCAGTCCTCCGCAATGTAAACTTTAACTGTGTCAAATTTCATACTCCACCGTTCACGTAATTGTCTTAAAAAGGGGTCCAAAGTTTTTTCTTCACATATTTATAATATGTGAAGAAAAAACTTTGGACCCCTTTTATATACATAATCTATTTAAGATATATATACATAATCTATTTAAGATTATCACAAGTAGGGTTGTCAGGGAGGACTTGCTAGTTTTTGCTGTTTATATCCAAATGTTCGGAATCCATAAAAAACAATAATTCTTAGTACTAATAATGAATTAACAATTCTGCAATTGCATTTATTAGTCTTCTTTATCAAAAACTAGCTGTTGCCTGCAACTTCGTCCGCGCGGACTTCGTTTACTCCGCACTGCTCCTCCCCTGTAGGTGATAGCGTGATAATATGTAGCCTATATGTTGACCCGACCTGTTAGTAATATTCATGCAAAATTTAAAGTAAATCCATGCAGTACTTTTTGAGTTTACCCCGGACATACAAACAGACAAACCGACAAACAGACAAACAGACAAACAGACAAATAGACAAACAGACAAACAGACAGACAAACAGACAAACAGATAAACAGACAAACAGACAAACAGACAAAAATTCTAAAAACTATATTTTTGGCTTCGGTATCGATTGTAGATCACGCCCCAAGTATGTTTTTAAAAAAATATTCAATGTACAGTTTTTACTTTCCTACGATTTTATTATATGTATAGTTATAGAAGTGCGTTGGTGCTTTGGACAGTTTGAAAGGTAAGGTAGCCGTCACAGTGAAATTGGAAGCGCTCGCATTTCCCTACCACGTGCGCGAGTTAATTCGTCCAGAGGTAAAAATCTGATATAACATCAAGCCGGACCCGTCTTATTTGCCCGGACATGCATTAAAAACCAGATCCTATCCGGGGCTTATCCGAACGTCTTGCAATCTTAATCGAGACCAATTCTTACGGTACTTGACGTTTTGGTCATGTTACGACAGCCGTGACCACGATCGTACTGCAATTATGTAGGTACAAAAAATATTATTTAAGAAACATTCGTGACGGTTTAAGATATCCTAATCTATATTTATGTGTGAATCTGACAAAATGTCTACATTATGCTGACAAAATGTCTACATTATGCTGCGTAAATAATTTAAAAACAGTAATTTAAATAATGTAAAAAGTACACTGCAACAAACGACTTTAATTCTGCTACAAAGTTTGAAGAGTTTCATAAATTTGTCATGGATCCCATAATCGTATCCCAACCAGAAATCAGAGTGCTAAGTGTGAGTTTTTCTTTTCGCATTCGATCGTGAGCGCGTTTGGAGTTTACTAGGAATTTGTATGTGATTTGTACAGCGCCACCTAGTGGTAAACGTGAGAAACCAGTTTACCACTAGGTGGCGCTGTACAAAGCACATAAAAATTCCTAGTAAACTCGAAACGCGCTCACGATCGAATGCGAAAAGAAAAACTCACACTTAGCACTCAGAATTACTTTATTCAATAAAACTTTTTACAAGTTAGGTTTTATTGCTATGTATGTATATATTCTATGCTATACATATAATAAAATCGTGGGAAAGTCAAAACTGTATAGAAGCCAAAAATATAGTTTTTAGAATTTTTGTCTGTTTGTCTGTTTGTATGTTCGGGGTAAACTCAAAAAGTATTGCATGGATTTACTTCAAATTTTGCATGAATATTACTAACAGGTCGGGTCAACATATAGGCTACGCTATTATCACGCTATCACCTAAGGGAGAGGAGCTGTGCGGAGTAAACGAAGTCCGCGCGGACGAAGTCGTGGGCAACAGCTAGTAGTTAATAAATGTGGCATAATTATTTTACCAGGTGCTATTTCGCGTTCCCTTTGAAAAATCGACCCTCTGCCGTTCTGCTAGGCAGGTTGTAAAAGGTAACGTATTGGCTGTACGTGTCACTACCATTGTGGCTACAAGGTGGTAAAGTTCTACATTGTCTCGCCTTTATCTGGTACCACCGCCTTACCCATTCCAGCCGCAATAATATCAGTGTTTGTCACTGATATGTTCCGGTTAGGAGGGTAAGGTAGCTGGTAACCTATACATCTGGTATTAATACCTATCCACAAGGATAGCAACGCACCATTAATATTATGGGTGTTATGGGTGTTAGTCAAAGATACTAATACATAGAAATACACATTATATAAATACTGGAATATATTTAATAAAAATCCAAACCAAAAGATGTTTGTATCTCTGGGTTTGGATTTATGCTCATCACACAAATGCTTGTCCTCGTCGGCAACATTAATATTATGGGTGTTATGGGTGTTAGTCAAAGATACTAATACATAGAAATACACATTATATAAATACTGGAATATATTTAATAAACATCCAAACCCAGAGATGTTTGTATCTCTGAGTTTGGATTTATGCTCATCACACAAATGCTTGTCCTCGTCGTTAATCGAACCCGAGTCCCGTAGATTGCGTAGTCACGGTCGCTAACCACTTGACCAACGGGGTGGTACAAAATATAAATCATCTATACATGATGTCTTTTTTTTATTATATGAGCAAAGCAATAGACATAGGTATTTACTTTTTTGATAGATATGTTATTGTTGACTCTATTAGAAAAAGTCCATTGTCTCTGAAAAAGGAAAACATGAATATAGGTTCTTAACTCCTCCATTACCGTGGACGATATAAACTTAGTTAATGTGTTTATTTATTGTACACTGTTAAACAATCTGTTACTTAAATTTTTTAATGAACTTAATTTTACATTTAGCTATAAGAATGTAAAATACTTAACATACAAATGGAGCACGAGTAAAAACGCCATCTCGTTTGTAAGAAAAATAAAATTTATATCAAAGGGCCAAGCGAACAGTTAGTGCAAAAAACGACGCCCTGACTACAATCAAAGTAACGTTAATTCAAGCGAAGTAAAAAAACAGGAGAAAGCGGTTGTTAAATTTTTATATAATTCAATAATAATGTGAGAAAAACCTTACAAAAAGTTTAAACAGTTGTTTAGTATTTTTTGCTAAACTGAATGGAAGATAAGTAGCACGGATGTACGAATCATTGTCATTTTGTGTACATTTTCCCGTGAAGTTGTTTGCAGTTGTATAAAGGTACATTTTTTCCTGTATCTCCGAAACCCTGCATCAGATCTTCACCAAACTTAAATGGCATCACACGGTAAGTATTTTTATTCCTCTCAAACAAATAATTCTTTTTAATTGCACACTGTGTAAAGAAAACCCTGTCGGATAATTAAAGGTACCGTACCGTTTATTTAAAAAAATACCGAAAATTTAGTACCGTAATACGGTTACATGTGTGTAATTATTTTATGGATTATTATTAATTAGTTTTCTCAATAAAAAAAGGACTCTTAAACGGTTTTCATACATTAACTATGACAACACCTACAAATAAGTAAATTCTATTATCAAAGTATGCCGTGCAAGTCGGATGCTACCAAAGGACCCGCGACGTGTTTTAAAGTCCGCGCGCGATGTAAAAAGCCGAAAAACAAATAGCGCGCCTTCGCGTGGTGTTTGTGCGAAAGCCGCCAAAGCAAAACAATGAAACAAACAGCGACAAGGTATATATATATATATATATATATATATATATATATATATATATATATATAATATATATATATATATATATATATATATATATATATATATATATATATATATATATATATATATATATATATATATATATATATATATATATATATATATATATATATATATATATATATATATATATATATATATATATATTAGCAAATCTACTTTTTACTATTCTTTTTAAATTTTTGAGTGTTTGGAACACTGCGCCTCACTGCGGCTCGCGATGGAATGAAGGTGCGTCCATGGACCGCATTTTATTGGAACACTGTTAACGATCCGCATGTCTTGTCTAGTAAGTTAGTACATAGAAGTCGTCATCTATAAGCTGTAAAAATGTAAATGTGGAATTCAACAAGTAACACTGAATTCTATGTACCTTAGTTTATTAACCGGCATTAGACCATCACAATGGACGCTTTTGTGGTAGTTAGTTAGTTGTGGTAGGTACTAAACTGGAGCCAGAAGTTGCAGATCTTTATCAAACTAACCGCCCCGTTGGTCGAGTGATTAGCGACCTTGACTACGCAATCGACGGGGCCCGGGTTCGATCCCCGACGTGGACAATCATTTGTGTGATGAGCATAAATGTTTGTATTTCCGGGTTTGGGTGTTTATTAAATATATTCCAGTATATGTACTTCTATGTAATAGTATCGTTGATTAACACCCATTACACAAGCAAATAATTTGCTTACTTTGGAGTTAGATCATTTATGTAATTTGTCCCGTGAATATTCATATTTGTTTATTTATCGTTATTATTTGTTTATTTATATAGTTATCCCGATGAGAGTGACACGCTTGGTAATGGTTCGCTTTTAACGAATTATCTGTCCGGAAGACAAATCACACATGTTTTTTTTCATAAAGGGCTTAACATTTTTAAGCTTTAGGTGATTTGCACACTGCATCGCACTACGCAGCGTAGCGCGGGAATGCGTGTTCTTATGTTTATTTGTAAGTATTGCTCATTGTATTAAAATTACGCGTAGTGCAACACACAGAAAACGCATTCACACGCAGTGTTGCAGATCACGTGTCTACAACTCTACACTCTACATGCAGAGATACACGGGCCGCTGCCATTGCGATCGGTGGTGGGTGCGGGGCTAGCAGTGTCAGCCTTTTAAGAGCCGGGAAAGAACAGGATTGAAATGCCATGCCATGATCAAGTGGGTGGGATAAAAATTCAAAAAATGTGTACGATAGCCAAAGTCATGAGGAAGACTGTAAACAAAATATTTACCCGACAAAGCAAAAGTACGTATGTTAGGTATCGGGTCACACGAAGGAAATAAGCAAGTAACAACTAGTGCAGATTAAAAAGAAATACGATAATTCAGGGTAATTCATACACATATACAAACAAAACCTATAGTTTATCGTAATTACATATTATTAATACTGTATTAGCCTGTATTAGAATCCGTCTACACTATTAATGTCTTGTGAACTAGATACAAAACACTGTTTCATTGAAAATGATAGATCACTTATGTAAATGAGTATTGCGACCGCGGTCGAGATGCAGGTAATTTGTGTCGAGTGTCGACTGTCCATGTTTAGCGTGTTTTTGTTTTAGCTTTACGTACAGGATAGCCCACTTCTTGGCGAAAGCATTTAGGCTGTATTCATACCGAGCGGTTTTTTCGATATCATGGGATAGACTCAAGTAGATGACTCTCCTTACTGGAATGGTAACCATTGCCTATACACAACAAACTTGTTTAAAGCACTCAACAAAAATAATCTGTATATCAGGTAATTTGCGTCGAGTTTCGACGTTCTATGTCCAGCATGTTTTGTTTTAACTTTGCGCACACTTTGTTTTGGCGAAAGTATTTAGGTTGCACTCTTATGGAGCGGTTGTTTTAATATCAATAGATGTCAATATAGCATATGATATGATATATTGCATAAAACTCTTTTTATTGAAAGATAACCATTGGTTTGATAACCGTCCCGTTGGTCGAGTGGTTAGCGACCCTGATGATGATTCCCGACGTGGACAAGAATTTGTGTAATGAGCATAAATGTTTGTGTTTCTGGCTTTGGGTGTTTATTATGCATGTAACAATATTTATATACGTATTTCTATATATTAGTATCGTTGACTAACACCCATAACACAAGCAAATAATTTGCGTACTTTAGGGTTAGATCAGTAAGTGTAATTTGTCCCGTGAATATTTATTTATTAATTTATTATTTATTTCTTATATATACAAAATAAATGATAACCGATATGAAATACAGGTTGTATTTTAGATAATTTGCGTCGAGTGTCGATTGTCCATGTTTAGGGTGTTTTCGTTTTAGCTTTGCGTACAGGATAGCCCACTTTTTGGCGAAAGCATTTAGACTGCACTCATACGGAGCAGTGTTTTAATATCATGGGATAAGCTAAAAGATAGCTCTTCTGATTGAGAACATAACCATCGCCTATACACAACAAAACCTGCATCGCGAATACTAATATGTAACGAGTAGCTGTCCAGCTCCAGCTCGCTTAAAATAAACAACAATAATATCTCAATTTTATTAGAATAAGCGATATATAAGTTGTTGTTCGTCAAATCTCTCTTCTTTCGCGCGCGACATATAGTTTAATTATTAGACATTAGACTGTTTAGCCTGCGCGGGCAGGTTTAGCATATTTTGGTTTTAGCTTTGCGTACAGGGTAGTTCATTCCTTGGCGAAAGCTCTTAGGCTGCACTTATACAGAGCGGATTTTTAGATATCATAGGTCTTCCATATTGACAAGATAACAATACGCTATAAATACCAAAGCTGTTACTGGTGCACCACTAACCGTATGGTGGGAAACATTTTTTTATTAATTGTTGTGTATTTTCTCCGAGTCTACTGTAATAACCCGGCTTTTGTGTGAATGTATAAATGTTTATTCGATGATAACTTTCGATTATCTATCGGCTACCGTGAAATTATGTTTGATATGAAAGAATATTTAAGTTGAACATAAGCTAAATCGGTCTTGGGGTTGCTGAGATTCTATTCTAAAAGAAGAGGTCCAAGATCTACTATTAAAACCACAAAAGTTTGAAAAGTTTGGGGTGTCCCACAAGTACTACAAATGCGAAAGTTATTTGAGTCTGTGTGTGTGTATGTGTTTTACTATTTAATGATGAAACGGCTGAACGGAGTTGAAAGAAATACCTTCATATTGATACCAGTCTAATATACATGCTACTTTAGACCTAGAAAATATATTTTCCTGAGGTATTTATACAAAACTTTAATCCCGTAGTTGATTGTGTGGTGTGTCACTCTTCAGTCATTCTTTTAATCTGGATAATAATAATAAAATTAGAATAGAGCTATGTATATAATAAAATGCCAGTCGAATCAGTAAAAAAACGCTTAGTGTGAATTTACTGTAACGTTTCCCATGTAATTGTAATTAATAACATGACAATACCATACCAATAACTTATTTAAAATGTTACATGTAATGGTTAGTTTCAAAGTATAGTATATTAGCCATTATTTTCTGATTTTGTTTAGGGCAAGCTGAAAATTAAACTTTCTGTGTGGTTTTTGTTTAATGTATTTCCATGCTATTGTAATAATTGGTTAGTGTCAGTTATTTTTCGTAATAATACTACAATAATAATAAATGTAAAATGTTATAACATTATTTATTTCAAACTAGGTATGAATAATAATAACCTACATATTGTGGAAGCAGTTTCACTAAGTCTGCAGTACCTACATTGAACCGGCTTTGAATGAATAGAATCTCTTTTACGTATCTCAATGGATAAGGTGTCTGTGCTTAGAGGTATTGAAGTTAAAGAAGTATAATTTAGAGAAAGTGGATGTACTAGCTTCTGTGTTGCTAAAAATTCACGAATAGACGTCCCAAACTATTATCCTCGAACAACTAGAGTCCTCGAAGTATTCCAATTATACTTCGAGGGCCTTGCGGCTTGTATTTATATAGGGGTTGGAGATCTTGTATCTTTCTATCCCGGAAGAGGTAGGCAGGGGTAGAACAAGTGCAGCCCCGATTAGCAAAAAAAACTTGATCCCATAATGTAATATGTGACAAGCCTATCACCAACCAAGCACTTATCTAATCCCAAGTAAAGTTGTTTTTACAGAAAACTAAATAGTTTTTAATACAAATTTCATCCCCTATTTCAGGCCTTCAGGGGCTGTGTTCTTAAAAAAAAAGCCTATGTTTGACCCCGGATCTTTAACTATTTCATGAAAATCGGTCCAGCGGTTTAGCCGTGAAAGCTTAACAGACATACAGACAGACAGACGGACTTTCGCATTAATAATATTAGTAACTACGGATATGGATAGTAATTACATAAATAATAATAATTCAAATATATTTATCTGTTTTTTTTTTCACGACAAATCTTTGCGAGTTAGGCAATAAGCACAATGCCATAAAGTTTTGTCTTACTTCCTCAACATTCATGCCTCTAGTAAAGTTGTCTATGGGAATTGGGAACTAGGAAAAAAAATAAAGACCACAACGTGATTATTGATTAAGAGCTTTTTGAGAATCGATGCGTTTATACATAAATAAAACCGGCCAAGTGCGAGTCGGATTTGCGCACGAAGGGCTCCGTACCATCATAACAAAAAAATACAAAAAAAACACGCTTATTGTATATACTTAATTTTTTTATACAATATATACATCGTGTAAACGTCCGTGTGTGGCCGATCGTCAAAGGCATTTTTGGTAGCTTAATGCAAACATATTTTTGTCATTAATTTATGGACACATTTTCAAAATATTTGCTTGATTTAAGGGGAAGTTGCTAAATTTTAGTACTAAAATGAGGCACTTTAAACTACAATATTTTTTTATTTTAATAAAAATAATGATTTTATTATTTTTTTTGATAATGTCATTGACCTATATATACCTCTTTCGGATCGGACAGGGTTTTCTTTACATTCTGTATAGTATACCAGATGTCATGCAAATTTGTGTAGCCGGTCTTAATTGTAATTCAGGCGTTCCCAAAAGAGTTTCTATTATGCCTTCTCAATTCCCATGCCCAAAAATTATAATGCTCACACCTCCATGTCGGCGTATTGGTTTATTATTAAAATTGCTTTTACACTAGTTTTTACGCTAGTTTAAAAGCATTTTTAACTATGTTTATTAGTGACAGCATGTAAGACAGGAACAAAATATATTTTTTGATTGACTAGCTTGATTTGATTTATTCAAAGTTTATTTTGTTTACACAAATTATTTAAGATTAAAGTGTCTTACCGCGGTTATTAGAAAAATCGTAATTCCGTTTATCCTTAATAATTTGTGTGTAAATAGCCGCGAAAGTTTTAATGTATACCTTATTTTTGGATTCCTACCAACACCTCCGCTCTTGTCTTTACCTCTCAAGGGAGAACGGCCAACTTTAAACATGCTACCTAACTGTTACTCTTTGTTAATAACTAGCGACTTGCTCTGGCTTCGCAAATTATACACCTTCCGCATGATTTCTTCTAATCATTGGTGAAAATCGCATGAATATCTGTTCAGTCGTTTTTGAGTTTATCGCAAACAGACTGATAGACCCGGGCTATACCGGGTCTGTCAGTCCGGAAAGTTTGTGTGTGTACGTAATCTATACATAAATAAATTCTATAATTTATTTATGTATAGATTACATACACACACAAACTTTCGCTTTTATGATCCTAAACTATTAATTTAATTTAAACATAGACGAAGACATGGTGCAAAGCCTACAAAACAATATTTATAAAAGCATTTGGTTGTTCTGAATGGCTGGTCTCAACTGCGTTCTGACCTACTCGGTAGTGCTCTAAATCTTTCTTGCATAAACATTGATCCACAAAATTAATAATCACTTACATTTGACCCCTCTCGCTTTGTTCTTTATTACAATAGCATACGACTCAAAATAAGCATGTACTTCTCGTGATGGTAAGAAAAAAACAATTAATTTACTCCTGGCCTGCACATCTTTTGAATTGTTTTATTGCCAAATAGTAAAGGAGAACCATAGCTATATGAGTTACTGCCACCTAGGTACTAGGTTATGGAGTTAGGCAACGTTTGCTAATCGCTCGGGTTTGGTACCACCGTCTTACTTATTTTTGACATGAATGCGTAGATTTCGGCTTGAAGTGCTTACCCTTCAGCAGCTAAACTTATGCATGTGACATCTTTTTTTGCTGTTTTATAATATAACAATTAAACAACAAAAACGGTAATAATACGTAATTGTACAGTCTGGTTGGAAAGCTACGTTCTTTTTTTTAAAGTATAGATATCACTCAAGCAGATGGCTCTCCTAATGGAGAGGGATAACCTTAGCCTAAAGGCACTATAGATGTTCATGGTGCGTTGCTATCTTGTGGCGGTTTACCAGCTACGCTATCTTACCCTCCAAACGACAGTGACAAGCAAAGTCGCTATTGAGGCAGGAATATGTAAGGCGGTAATATCCGGGCGAGACAATGCAGAAATCTACCACCTAGTAGCCACGAGTGTAGTGACTCACATAACCAATATGTCACCTGTCTGGCAGAATGGCAGGATTTTTATTCTTCAAAGGAAGTCCGGACCACACATCTGTAAATTCAAAGACCACCACCCTCCAAGTCGACATATGACATGAAAAAAACAAACGCGATCAGACGTCAAATAATGTACTGCTATCCATGTAGCAAGGATGTTCATAATGCTACATTTATCGTCTACTGGAACTTCAAACTGGAACACAACGATGACAAAAACTATCGTTACTACGGCAAGAAAATTAAAGCGCTGGTACCAAACTGAGGTAGCTGCATAATTCTACCAAACTGTAAATGTTTCCCCCGTGTTGATCCGGACTCCTTTGAAGAATAGACCACATGCTTTATACACATGCTATATATGAATAGCTTACGGGCGGTTTCTGAAACGTCAATTCATCCATCTTTCATTCATCAGCCATCAACTGTTCTCCTATTTCATCAGCGGAAAGGTCACACAATGGCATTATTAATATGCATTTGATATAAATATAGTACAATAACCGAACACTGATGTGCGTTTAATTGCACGTTACCTGTAATTAAGTAAATATTAGAAACTCAAAATGAAGAGTAACAGCTGTCGGCACCCACATTGACAATCTGTTGAGAAATTATTAAAAAGTTATTTCGGAATCCCAATCCTCTGTTAACCATAGATTAATGGCTTGTTATTTTTAATTTGCGTTTCAGAAACCGGCCGTAATGTTGTAAATTTTATGACATTGTTTGCGTTCATTAAACATTCTTATATGTTTTCCCTAACGCGTCAATAAGACGCACATACCTACCTTCAAAACTCTGAATCTATAGAAAAGAGCAAAATCGTTTCTACACATAAAATACATTGAATCTTAACTCATCAACTGATTAGGCAATAAATACTCGTAGCTATTGTAAATCGCTGAATCAAAGCGCCTCCACTTAACCGACTTTACAAGCCCTAGGAACACTCAACATTGATATTGATAATGACCGGTTACTTCTCTCAGATCGTAGATTATAGATCTAGCATCTATAATCTACAATGTGCCCTATTTTGCTCTATATTTAGTTCGAACTATTCAATAACTAGATTTCTGTAAGTAGATACCGTTAAGATATGCCCTTACTTACTCTGTTTATCCTTTAAATAATGCTAGTGAGTAGTGAATCCCTAGTTATATATAAATTTAAGCTTTCTACACTTCCATACCAAATCTTATATTCCTCTGGGCGCGTATAATTATTGCTTAAAAAAGAATTCACGTATTTGTATTATTTGACATAGGCCTTAGGCCAAGTAAAATAAGATATGATAATCGATTTTCAAAGTTTGCCTATTGCCCGTACGCTGAATATATATAATTTCCGAATATACCTGAATATACCATTTATTTCGTTGTAATTATGGTTATGGTAGTAAATCCATACTATCCATACTAATCCATACTATCCATACTATCCATACTAATATTATAAATGCGAAAGTAACTCTGTCTGTCTGTCTGTCTGTCTGTTACGCTTTCACGGCCAAACCACTGAACCGATTTGGATAAAATTTGGCACAAATATAGCTTGAGACCCAAGAAAGGACATAGGATAGTTCTTATCCCGGAAATCCCACGGGAACGGGAACTATGCGGGTTTTTATTTTAGAATTTTTTCCACGCAAACGATGTCGTGGGCACAGCTAGTAGTAAATATACAGCGTGTAAGGGTCGCGTCCCTTACACGCTATCACGGTCAACCAAAAATTAAGAAAACATGCTATTTTTAACATCATGGCTAGAACCATTCATATAAAAAACCCAAGATACACAATCAATGTCTCAAAAACATCCTCTAAAAATGAGCGCAATATTTTAAATTGTGTGCTCATTTCAAATAGAATCGCGACGAAAAGTAATAAAATTGACAGTATCGTATACTGTCAATTTTATTTCCATTCGTACATTGCTTTGTAAAAACAACTATAAATCTTGCGTTTAAGGTTGGATATGCAAAAACATATATTTTTGCCATATTTACAACTACTTGTGTGAAATTAGCGACAGTTTTGAGAGTCAGTTTTGTTCGGAACTGTGCATCTTGGATTTTTTATATCAATAACTAGAACATAAGTTCTGGTCATGATGGCAGTTCCTTTTTAAGGGTTCCGGAGTAAACTAGGAACCTTTATAGTTTCGCTATGTCATTCTGTCCATCCCGTCAGGATTTTCAGGGTAGCTCCACTGGGGATGTTAATTTTTTTCTAAAGTACCCCATTGTGTGGAGTATCGTTGGATAGGTTTTTAAAAAATATTGTAGGATTGTAAAAACGAGTTTTCGATTAAGGGACTCGTTTGTAAAATATTAAGATTTTAAGTGCTAATTTTTTTTAGAGTCAAGTATGCAAAAAAAGTGTGTTAAATGAACATTTTTATATTATCTTGTAAAAATGTTACAGTAATAATTAAAACGCACTTTCAGTTCAATATTTAGTTTCTAATTTTAAAATTTGACCGGACCTTTATTTAATAGTAGCCCTGTATATTTGTCAATGACTTTGAATAGCTTAAATGTTTATAGTATGAAAGTATAAAAGCTCTCTTCTTAGTCCGTATTATTGTGATGGGCAACTTCGGAACCCTACATTGCGCGTGACCCGACACGCACTTAACCAATTTACTGTGGGGGATACAAAATTAACGTTTTACGATGTTTTTTTTTAAATATTTTCACACCATGTAATGGTTGGATAACATGTATAAAAAAAATTCTCCTGATGGAAAGAGTCAACCATCGCCTATAGACACCAAAAATGTTAATGGTGCGTTGCTATCTTGTGGCGAGGTCTAATGCCACACGCATAAGTTTAAGTTTACCGGCTACCTGACCCTCCAAACCAGAACACGACAGTGACAAACACTGACACTATTGCGGCAGGAATAGGTAAGGCGATGGTACTAGACCCAGACAATGCAGAACTCTACCACCTAGTAGTCACGATGGTAGTGACTCGCATAGCCAATCGGTCGCCTTGTACGACCTGCCTGGCAAAATGGCAGTTGGTCTAGTTTTCAAAGGAGCCCGGAACCAAACATATAGGTTGAATATAATGTACCTATTTATACGCAGGCAAAGTTGCGAGAATTTGCCAGTTTTACATAATTTGTCAATTTCTTAATGAGATTAAACATATATATTATAACAGATAAAATATTACAACCATCTTCATTTGTAAAATCTTTCAATTATTATTAAGAATAAAATGCAGTACAAGCGCTGCTTTCTCTGTGATTTTATTAATTGAAATATACCGGTTTAGAGTTTTAATGTAATGTCACGGTAAAGAACTCATAAATATTTTTACAGCAAACAGTTTGAGTCTTTGGTTAGTATGCGAATAGGGTCGATTTGGTGTCGAATGAAAATAATTCACACCAATTTTTAGCTCTTTAACTCAAAAGGTATTCGAGAATTTCAAAAAAACCTGTTTTTTCAAAATTATTTTTATTTTTTTAGTAAAATTCGGAATTGATTAATGATGATTTTTTTCCTACTTCTTACGAGTCCAAAACATGAAAAAATCATATGATCACGATTCTCAAATAGAAAACCGATTTTTAACAGAGAAAAGAATTTTTTTTCAGCCTTTTTGAAATATCACCAAAATTCAAATAACCAAAATTCGTCAGAAAATGTCTTTTATACTCCTCTATACTCACGAATTTTTTTGAATTTTTGGAAATGGTGGAACAATTCCAAAAAAACTAAAAACTCATTTTTTTTTAAATCTTGCGTTTTAACAAACTTACATTTTTTTTTAGTACACATAAATACGTAGAAAATTTTTGTAATCGACTGTGACACGTATTTATGTGTACTAAAAAAATGTAAGTTTGTTAAAACGCAAGATTTAAAAAAAATGAGTTTTAATTTTTTTGAATTGTTCCACCGTTTCTAAAAATTCAAAAAATTTCGTGAGTATAAAAGACATTTTCTGACGAATTTTGGTGAGTGATATATTTCAAAAAGGCTGAAAAAAAATTCTTTTCTCTGTTAAAAATCGGTTTTCTATGTGAGAATCATGATGATATAATTTTTTCATGTTTTGGACTCGTAAGAATTAGGAAAAAAATCATCATTAATCAATTCCGAATTTTACTAAAAAAATAAAAATAATTTAGAAAAAACAGGTTTTTTTAAATTCTTGAATACCGTTTGAGTTAAAGAGCTAAAATTGGTGTGAATTATTTTCATTCGACACCAAATCGACCCCCTAAGTATGAGTCAAAAAAGCCATGGGGGCAGAATTCCCATATTAATCCGGCTATGCCCTTTAACCAACTTTTCTTTTTAAAAAATTGCGTCAAATACCGTAAATTCAATCAAAATCAGTCGATTTATTTAGGAGTAACGAAAATTTAAAAAAAAATATGTTTTGACATTACTTCGACATTTTTAACCTACCTATAGATTGTGTTGCTAAGAAAACATTTTGGAGATAAAAGAATAGATTGAAATCCATTAGAAAGAACAAAATCGATCATCGTTTCCAAAATATATAGCTTATATCTTATATATATAAAAATTAATTGCTGTTCGTTAGTTTCGCTAAAACTCGAGAACGGCTAGATCGATTTGGCTAATTTTGGTTTTGAATTAATTGGTGAAATCCAGGGAAGGTTTAAAAGGTGAGAAGATATAGAAAAAAAGTAGTTAAAAAGGCAGAACAACGTTTGCCGGGTCAGCTAGTAAAGAATAACTTTCATCAAATTTTTCTAAATTTAGATTTTTGAATTCTGTAAATTTTTTTTTGGGCATAAAATACCTCAATTTAGCTTTCGAGAAGTTTTCGGGATAGCCTACAGGGTCAACCGGTTTATAGATTTTTTGCTTTGTTTGCCCTTATTCGCTGTATTTTTTAATTTTGCAAATGGGTATTTAATTTCTGTAGTGCTGTGGTATAATGTCTTAAGTCAACAACTTATATTCTATTTTATAATAAAACCTTTTAATAACCCAGAACTTAATGTGAACGCATAATAAATACATTTTTCCGGAATTCCGATTTGCTAAATATTATTCATACGAAAACTCGAACATAAATTTCGCTTAAATTAAATCCCGATAACTAATTTGACGAACAATTTCTTAAAATGTTTGAAATTAATTATTTTAATTAATTTCAAACCAGATATTTAAGTTCAAATGTTACATTTGACTTAAAATTAAATTAAAAAGTTTGTTTGCCTCATTGATTTAGACAGCCAAAAGGTAGTAGTTCCATCTATCACCTAGTAGTTTCGGTAGTAGTGACTCATAGCCTTGTTCGGCTATAGCGGTTGGCCTAGTAAGTTGCTAATATTATATTATCCTATTCCTGATAACATTGAAATAAAAATATTTATTTGCAAGAATATGGGTATTACACGTTGTTAAAAATTAATTAAGTTGCCTAAATCTTCTACTCTAATATGGTGTGTAAATATTTAAAAATTATCATTACACTCGTATACTTACATTTAAAACTTTTCTCTCCGCAATAACGTCATTGCTAGTTTTTGTCGCTTTCCGGTTTGGAGAGTAGGATAGTAAATAAACTTTTCATCAGAAGAGTCACCTGCTTGTTTGTATATCTGTTTTTTATAATAGAGGGGGCAAACGAGCAGGAGGTACACCTGATGGTAAGTGGTTACGGCTCCCATGGACATCCTCAATACCGGAGGTCTTACCGTTGCCGGTCTTTTAAAAATGAGTACCTACGCTCTTTTTCGAAAAAACTCCCGCCGGCAATACAAAACGCGTTATCCATATCAAAAACAATACACTTTTTAATATCGAGTTCATCTCCCAAGTTGATTGACTTTCTACAACCATTATAATTACAAATCGAATCGATACCGAACAAACAGTGTGTTTAGTTATCTTATCGAGTAATCGTTACAGTTTAGATGGTCAGATTGTGGCCTAAGCCCGACCTGTGGTCACCGTCAATCAATATGATTTCTCCACGTAAATGTCACGGCTCTAAAAGCATCGATCGAGCCCAATTCCTAATCTGACGCCAATCAACTATGTAGATCATGAGATTGTCGAATTGCAATGGTCATGTCGTGAGAACGGTAGGGTACAGGTGGTACCCCCAACGGTGGCTAACTGTTCGCGATTGCATCGAGTACTACCGCGCGCAGTCCTATCTTTAACCGTCGTAGGCGCACAACGCGGCCTGCAAAAGCTTTCGAATTTTCGCAGAAGTTTATAGTTGCATGAAAATATCTGCGCATGTACTGTTAGTACTATTGACTGTGTGTGACTTTAAGTATTTGTGTTTTTTTAGTAATTAAATACAAGATCCAGTTTTACTTTTTGTCGGACGATTAGTAAGGTAATCGGGGCAGATAAGTTTAACGGTCGGTTCCGCGCTTGACTGTGGAAGACTGCAAGCATGACGAGCGCCTCTACCAGCGCTCTTGTGCTGTTGTTTTTGGTAAGTTTTGCCAAATTTTTATAAGGACAACCATATTTTTATTATTCGTTTATTTCTATGAAATGGGAGATAGGTCTTGCGCTCCTGGAAAACCTTTTCTATAGAAAAAAACTGACAATCAATAATTTGAGTTTACTTAAATAATAATCATTTTTAATCTAATTTTATCGCGTATTTATAACAATGTAAATACAAGATTGCTAATTTTATTGGTAACTACAATAAGGTGCCACTTAAAAAATTTCGACTATTTCTTAAATTTTTATTAATTGTTTACTTTATTTTTTTTACTGTTTGCTTACGATTGGAGTGCTTAACAATGGTACTTATGCATTGAAATTCGTAAAGAAAACGTTGAAATCTAAACTAATATTTTAAAGATAAAACTTTTGTATTTTTGTATATTTGTAACGAAGAAACTCAAAAACTACTGGATCGATCTTTATAATTATTTAGGTTTTAGCGTTTTTAGGTATTACTTAATATAAGAAATTACAATGGGGTCCGCACATTAATAATTTAGCAAATAGATTTAGCTCGGCAGCTTATGAATTTAAAAAAAAATGATGTCGACACAGCAAGAATTGTGTACTTTAGTTACTTCCACAGCAATTTGTCATATGGGATTCTTCTCTGGGGAAATTCTACTGAAATAAATACTATATTTGTATTGCAGAAATAGAAAAGATCTATCAGGGCAATTTACAATCTTAGCCTGAGGGTTTCCCTGAAAGAAAAAATCAAGGAAATCAATATCCTGTTATATCCCAATATAAATTTGATAACTTGGTGTACGTTCGTTAAATTTGCTTGTCTAAAAAAATAGTGAGTACACTCACTAAACTCAAGGAACAAAAACAATCTTACTGAATACGTTATTCTTTTATAGGGCAATGTATACGCTTTTACAATAAACTTCCCGAAACTATAAGAGATCTACCAGTCAATAAATTTAAAAAATGTTATTAAACGAAACTGTGTAAAAAAGGTATAAAATCTCAGATTTTTTTAGAAGACAAACAAGCCTGGAATTATTTGCTCCTCAAATCAATCTCATATATATTTTTTTATAATTTTGTAATATTGTGAAAAAAAAATATATGTCCGCTGAGTTTCTTCCGCCGAATCTTCTCAATATGTGGCCGTTTCCGATCCGGTAGTAGTTTTAAAAAATATTGACGTGCCAAAATAACTTGTAAAATGTTTTTATTGAATAAAGTTCTTCTGATATCTGATACTCTTATTTTACTATTAGAAATCTGCACTATCCAGGAAAGACATGGGCTACTTTTTTATCGGACTGCGAAAAAGAAGTAATGATTAAGTCACCCGTACGAAATCGCGATTAACAGTTAGTGTCTAGTGTCTAAATAAAAGGTAAAATTTGATTGTTTGTAAAGGGTAAACTCAAAAACTACTGAATCGATTTTTCAAAATTCTTTTACCTATATAGAGTTATATTATCAGCAAATATTAAAGGCTCTTTTTTACCCCACTGAGTTAAAAAAAAAATAATGTATGTGGTTCACGGAAACACAGTCGCGGGGGACAGCTAATATTTAAAAAAAAATATCGAGTCTTATCGTCTCTGTGGTCTAGTTGTCAGGTGTTCTGACCGCATGAATCAATGTCAGGTGTTCAGGGGTACGGGCCTGAAGATGCTTTGTTTTATACATTTTTTAATTTCCACAAAATCTACTCGTATATTAATATAATAAATGCGAAAGTTTGGATGTTTGGATGGACGGATGTTTGGATAGTGTATGGATGATTGTTACTATATCACACCAAAACTACTAAACGGATTTGAGTGAAATTTGGCGCACAGGTAAACGATGGCCTGGAATAGCACTTTTTATTCCGGAAAAATTAGGAGATCCCGCAGGATTCGCCGAAAACTTTTATAATGTAGCGGGCTGCACACATTGCCTGTTTAGGATCGCTAATCCGTAGGCATAGGCAGATAATAATATCTATGATGAGTTCATGGTATTTTACGACTCAGTATTACCCAACTAGATTTTTTTGCATTACATTACATACCTTAATTTGTTTTCGATTTCCGTTGACACAAACATATAGATACTAAATTTTTAATATTAACTTAATAAATCTGTTTATGTCCACAAATTTCGTAAATTTGCGGTCACCGGGATCTACAGCCTTATTTAAGATACGCTACCACCAGACTCCGAGAAAATATCTCTCAATAACACTAATTGATCACGTAGAACAGCAAATAAGCAGATGGCTCTCCTGAAGAAATAGAAACCATCACCTATAGACACCAAATGGGTTGCTATCCGTGTGGCTGGATAGAAATGCCAATTCTAGATAATAATTTGTATAGTATAAGTAGTGTATATTTAAGTTATTAAGATCTATATTTTTTATATGATATATATTTTTTGAGCCACCGTTTATAAACTTCCTGTTTGCCCAAAGGTTGAATGGAGGAGAATGCCATTAGGCATTATGTCCGCATTTTGTACAAATTTATTTAAGGTGTACAATAAAGTTAACTAAATAAATAAATGCCACATGCATATGTCTACCGGCTACCTTATCCATCTAACCGGAACTAGACAATGACAAGCATTGACGATATTGCGGCAGGAAGAAGATATTATGATCAAGACATACATTGTTTACTCTATAATTTTTCTATTACATGTTTGTCTTTAGCGTTTAATAGAACTGCAAACGAATTTCGACCAGAAAGCGATCGTTAGTCTATCTATACATATAATAAAAATGTAAGAGGTCGATTTCTGTACATTGAAGATTTTAAAAATTTTTTTTGGAAGATACTCTTTAATCGACACTGAAGCAAAAAATGTAATTTTTTTTAATTTTTGTCTGTCTGTCTGTCTGTTCAAGGCCGCGGGTCGCGCCGAATCTACTGAACGGATTCAAATGAAATTTAGCATGATTAGAGTTCATACTCCAAAGAAGGTAATAGGATATTTTTTATCCCAAAATTCAGAACGGTTCCCGTGGGATAGGGGATGAAAATAAAAACGTATATTTAGCTTTAATTCATTAACCTGTAGTCCGAAATCCTTTATTATTTTTTGTTCAAAAGTAAGTACTATAAAGATTATCCCTTAAAAATTTTGCAAAAGTGTTTTTTCGACATAACTTCGATTTTTTTAACTAATCATTTTTAATCTTCTGCAATATTTTAGTACTTAATAAAATAACTACATTGAATTTCAAAAAAAAAATCGAGTCAAATTTTCAGAAGTTACAGCTTTTCAGACATTAAATTACGTTGTTTACAGTAAACTTATTACATGTTGTTTAAATAACTTTCAGGTTAATATACCGTTAGATATAAAAATCGAATTAGATTTTCCCTCTAAAAAACTGCGTTAAATACTGGAAACTGGATCAAATCGGTTGATTTATTTGGAATTTGTCAATGACGAAAATTTAAAAAAGTTTTTTTTTACATTTCTTCGACATTTTATAACCTATCGATTAAAACAATTTTGAGTTAAACAATTGCGTTGAATGCCATTCGAAAGCTCACAATCGATCATCAATTTTAAAAAATATGATGTATATTTTTTAAACATTAATTTCCTAAGTATCATTTTCACAAACTGGATTTTTTTGAACTCTTCTAGAGAACTTCCAGGGAAGCGCGTTCTATCTTAGGCCGCATCTTAGCTTACCATCAGGCGAGATCGTGGTCAAGCTTCCCTATTGATAATAAAAAAAAACATTTCGATAACACGCATATTTTACGAAATATTGGCAAAAAATTGCAAAAAGCCGTTTTTTAATTGTTTTAAACAAAATGTTCCTAACCCCCACACGTCCTCCTCCACGGTCAAGATATTATGCTTAATAATAATAACATTGCAGTTATAACGTTTACTGGAAGCAAATACTATTTATTTCGCTCTGACTAATAGGTCTGTAGTCAAATTTAGCCTACTGCAAAGGAGTCAGATATTGTTAATTATCAAACATACACCATGGATTTTAAAAATAGCTTGAATATTCATCGTTGTCCATTAAGAACCTAGGTACAAGCCGATACTTTCCCCTTCAATCTTTTGCCCTCAAAAAATCTTAAAGTTGTTGTGATAATAATATCTAAGGTTGTTGAAACCAAAAACATCTGTTTTGAAGTTTTATTGCTGTAACTTTTGATCGCGATTTTATCGATTTTAATCTTTCAAACAGCATTAACCGCAGTTTTAGCAAGATGAAAAACGTTGTCTTGGGACAAAATTAACTGATTGAAAAATCTCAACGTTATGTTTATCTACATTTTTCTAAATTTTTTCGTATCCGGTAACTCCTGAAGGAATATTGACCGAGCCTTCTGCTCTGAAACCAGCTATGACGTGACAAACGTTGCACGTAATATAACAAATATAAACTAAACCGTGCAGTCGTTAAACAGCGTACAGCAGCTGTTAATGGAGCAAGGATAACGCCGTAAACAACTCTGGATGGAAGTTTTCTTGGACTCACTTTAAGGTAGACGAAAATATTTTTTTACAAATAAGAATTAAATTCGCAGCCTCTTGGCTGATTACGATTGCCTTGGCAGAGGCGTCTTTTAGTTGCGACATTTTTATCATGTGGAAGGATAGCCCCAGCCATGTTTAAAAATTACAATACAGATAAAGACATTTGCTTCATCGGTGTGTAATCTTTCTCCCTATAAAAAATAGGTTTTGCAACAATGACCTTTAGTCAAATATAATGATATGGAATGAGTATATAATGACAGACAAATAAAACTGTAAGCATGAATGTAGAAAATAAAAGGCGAGGTGAATTCAGTTAAACACTGACGAAATCCTTACAAGGCACAAGGGTCGTTATCAAAGTCAACGTGTTTTCAAATCCACACTAAAAGAATCCTTTCTTAATATTTCTCCTTTGATAAAAGTGCTTCGCCGTCCAAAGTTATTGCTGAATACGAGAAATACTGTGGTCAGTTACTAATAATTACTCTGCAAGAATGGCTAAACGCGAACGAAGTCGCGGGTACAGCTAGTTGATTAATATGAGTGCTAGCTCCACCTATACCTAATACTTCATGATCCCCCTTGACGAAATTATTAATATAGATGTACCTATAATATTTTCTTTAAAGGCCGGGACCAACACGCCGTGTTAGTTCCGGCCTCCTCTGAAGAATAGGCCAACTGCCGTTCTGCCAGGCAGGTCGTGAAAGGCCATTGATTGGCTATCGAGTCACTACCATCATGGCTACTAGGTGGTAGAGTTCTGCATTGTCTCGCCCGGGTCTGGTACCACCGCCTTACATATTCCTGCCGCAATAGCGTCAGTGCTTGTCGCTGTTGTGTTCCGGTTTGGAGGTTAAGGTAGCCGGTAAACTTATGCATGTGGCATTTGACCTCGCCACAAGATAGCAACGCACCATTAACATCTTTGGTGTCTATAGGCGATGGTTGACTCTTTCCATCAGGAGACCCATCTACTTGTTTGCTAATAATAATTATTAATAATAATTTTCTTATAATATAAAAAAAAGCTAAAGTCAGTTGTCAAACTTAAAAGAGATTTTATTATTTAGTCTATAGTCGAATTTCGGCCACAGGCGATCGCTAGTAAAATGAGTTAAAAATGAAGTAGAACTATTTTTAAAACGAAGAAAACTGTATTTTTTAATTCCTTATAAATAACACGAAGCACGAGAGGAAACAATTTGTGATATTAAATTTTACGCTCCGATTGTAGACGCGTGCCTTTGAAAAAGACGTTCCTCATCGGTTACTCTTGTGCTATAAATCAAAAGAAAATGAAAATCATTACTATCTTACATCTATACTACTTCGTGAATCTGTAGTGCCTGTTTGATTATGTTCAGACCGCCCTGTTCGTTGGTATAGCGTTAGCAAACCTAATCATGAATCGAACTCGAAACTTAGTTTAGACAAAGGTCGAATTATGATCACAGTATAATTACTTATTACTCGCTGTACCCTGCAAAATGCTGCATTATAACGTTTTTGTTGAATCTCACGGGAGCATCCTATTTTTCGGAAATAACAAGTATCTTATATATGCTATTCCAGGTCATTATATACCCGTGTGCCAAATTTCATAGGTTGTGCGTGATTGAATAACAAACATCCAAACTTACGCATTTATTATATTAATAAGATAGATAGCGAAATTTTTTATTGAAAATATAAAATTTTTAGTAAAAAAAAAATGATTTTTTTATATTATATTTAATGTACCCAGAAACTATCTAAATAATATATCGAAAGAAGTGAGATTGTCGACAGAATTTGTGTTTATATCATAAAGTCCTGTTTATATTTTGCCGAAATTAGGACATATTCACATTCCAGAATAATGCTTAGAGACATTAGATTCCCGAAGGTAAAAGAGATTTACCGATACCAATTAGGTATGTAAAAAAGTGATTATTGTTTTACGAGGAACATGTACCTAGTAGGTACATATTTCAAGTAAAATGTAAATGAAGTTTTTTTATCTGTAACATTATTTTTATTACAACTAAAAACAAAAGGACAGCTATCTCATGTATACATCTCGTCTCCACAGAATAATTAAATCATTTATGAGGCAGTGCATACCCTTTTATAATAAGATTCCCAAAGGTAACGGAGATTTACCGATACCAATTAGGTATGTAAAAAAGTGATTATAAACTTTCAGATTATTTGAAAGACAAAAATCCCGCAAATGATTGCTCCTCATGCTAATCTCTGATAATTATTGTAATTGATTAAAAACTGTAATTAAAAAAGACAAGCCCGCTTACAACGGATCTTCTCAGTGTGTGGCCGCGTTCCGATCCTGTGAGTTATAAAATTGCTAACCCGTCGAAAGTGAATGTAAAGGTCGATTTGAATAAAAAAAAAATTGACTTTTCTGTGATTCTGACGTTACGCGTTAACCACTGCATGTAGATTGTAGACTTATAAGGTATTAAGAATGCGTTTCCCCTCTTTGTGGCTAGAAAGGTAAGCTAGTGAAACTTGTAAAAGGAAACTCTTGGACTCTACGCACAAAAGATGCATCGCATACTTCGATTTGAGTCAATCAATTGTGTTTATGAGCTAAAACGGTAGTATTTAATAGTTTCCACCTATACGTCTCACATGAACGAACAATAACTCTTAAGTTTAGTTCAACCGTAACTTTAACGATTCGTCTACGAGCATAACACCATCACTTTAAACATAAAGTTCTTTTCACACCGGAAAATAGATTTATACTAATATAATTAAGCTGAAAAGTTTTTTGTTTTCTTTAAAGTTCTTCTTTAAATATGAATTATCAATTGAATGCATAAAATTAATGAAAATATTTTTGTATATAATTGTCAATGTCAATATAATATGTGTATGCCATTTACGAGAAAGTTACGTTTTTGCCCGTTTTTTTACAAAAGGGAGCAATGTTTTTTGGTAAAATTTAATTCCCGACAAGGGCAAGCGTAATATGTATTTTTTCAGTGTAATTTGCCCAATGTCCATTTAACTATTTAACATAGACATTTAACATAGCATAGTTTTTATCCGTGGCTTCATTCAAATTACAAATAATTTTTCTAACCCTCAATAACATTATTTTTGGGGTTCCGTACCTCATAAGAAAAAACGGAACCCTTTATTGACCGTCTGTTCGTCTGTCTGACGCATACGCGTAGAGTTATCATGTTGAAATTTATATAAAATACTTGGGTCTAGAGTTTCTCTCATCTGTGAAAAAAACAAACTTGTAAATCAACGCAACCGGAACATATTACATAAATGTCGCATATTTTGAGTTTTTTGCGATTTCAAAAGGTAATCAAAATTTATAGGGTACTTCCTGTTAAACTTTCCAACTTTTGTAATTTCTAAGAGCACATGTACTATTCCAACTTTCCAACTAAGAATAGGATTGCGCTTGTTATCAACTTCATTCCACAAGTGTTAAATTAGTAATATCAGTAAAAAAATATTTGTTAAAAAAATTGCTGATTTATTAAAGAAGAAATAACGTTTTAATAATATTATTTTCATCAATAAAAAATTAGTAAAAAACATCAGTCTAGCTTACCAGTCCAGACCAGTTATAAGTTATAAGTCAAAAACGACAGGGCCACTTTTATTATATCAATAAAAAAAATCAGTAAAATATATCAGTCTAGGCGTTCATCTATATATATGTGTACATAAAAGTCGTATTAGTTATTTTACAACTTATTTTAATGCATAGTAACCTGATCTGATGGGAATCTAAATAAAAAAATTAACAATTAGAATGAAAATATTTTTTTATAGTATTACTTTGTTAGAATTTTTCTGCACACCTTACTCATAACTTATGAAGTTTTTGCAAAATGCGGAGTAATAGGTCATCTTGACAGTCCTATTCTCAGTTAGAACGCATAGTAAAGGAAAAAATCTGTAAACTTAAAATTTTAGTTACGTCACCTAAAAATGCGATCACAAGATAGTGCCAAAAGATCCTGCCAAATTTTAACATTAGATATTGAATTAGATGTGCGTTATAAATATTATTGCCAAATTATTACAAAATAATATAAAAATATTCTAATAATTATATTTGTGTTTTATCACTCACCCCGTGTTTGGGAAAACTTGAAAAACTTTAAAAACAACAAAGAAAAATTTCGAAACTCGGTGTTCGAACTTACGATGCAATGTTCCCTCATGCCGGGACGTAAGTGACGGAACTTAGGTAGCAAGCCTATCGTCAACCGGCGCACTTTTTCAATCCCGGGCAATGTAGTTTTTATCAGAAAACCAAAAACACACATTTTTAAAGTACCCCACCCGGGAATCGAACCCGAGACCTCATGTGGTCAACACCGACACCGGACCCCTAGACCACAGAGGCGATTATGAAATAAAAATCGTAAATAAGGGCCCGAAGCTGTGCGGAACAACTAGTACCTACATTATAAATTCAGCTCCTATAAAATCTGAACAAATGTGGGAACAAAATCCTGATCGACGTGATAGGGGTATAAAAGTGGGTCAATAACGTCATTTGAAAAATTTTAGAAATTATTCTATTCATAATAATAAAATTATTATCTATACATATCTATACATACATATAATAAAATTGTAGGAAAGTCAAAACTGTAATTGAATATTTTTTTTAAATACTTAGGGCGTGATCTACAATCGATATCGAAGCCAAAAATATAGTTTTTAGAATTTTTGTCTGTTTGTCTGTATATATGTCCGGGGTAAACTCAAAAAGTACTGCATGGATTTACTTCAAATTTTGCATGAATATTACTGTACGGTTTCGTACATTGGTGATATATATAAAAAGGGCCGACAAGGCATTAATAAACAGAGGCGATACAGTCACGGCGAGCGCGAGTCGTTTAACTTAACGATTATAATAAACAACGCGTATCTACCAACTTTACTCACTTCATTTATCGCCTTCTCAAACTTCAACTAACTACGTGTACAGGTTACTAACTGGTAGCTCGTACAATTACTAACAGGTAGGGTCAACATAATATAGACTACATATTATCACGCTATCGCCTACGGGGGAGGAGATGTGCGGAGTAAACGAAGTCCGCGCGGACGAAGTCGCTGGCAACAGCTAGTGATATTATAAAATACTCGTATTTGTTCTTCAATTTCCCTAAAATTTGTGTGACGCCTAAGATGTGGGGCCCTGTGTTGGCCGTTTTACAAAGAATACGTGTTTATAAAAGAGCTGACTTTTCGTGTTGCCATAGTCTCTCATTTTGTGTTGCCGACTTTGTGTTATTTTATTTTCCCCGTGTTGATCCGGGTCCCCTTTGAAGAATAGAACCCGATGGTCTATTCAGAAAGTTCGTTAAAGGCGAATGATTTTTTATACATGTCACTACCATCTTAACTACTAGGTGGTAGAGTTTCCATCAGGAGAGCCACCTGCTATTTTCCATAAGATCCCTCCAGGATTTTTTTTTATGTCATTATGTAAAAAAAAATAATGTTAAAGAGTAAATATTTTTATTGGTAAAATTTTATCCGTCAATATTCACAAATTTTTTCTTTGCTCTGACAATTGGACAGGGTTTTTGTAACTGTATAAAATGAAAATACATCTAATAGATCTACTGGTATTAACGCGTAGCTAATTAGCATTTGATTGTAACTATCTTTTATACTCGTATTATTATTACTTTTATACATCACAATAATGCGGAGTAAGAAGGTTTTGTTATTGTTTCAAACTATAAACATTTGACTTATTTAACGCCGATGACGAACATATCCGCACCAAACGTTCGTCTAAAGTATTCTCTTAAGTCTAAACTATGGAAGCCACTTGGCAAATTTTTTATTAAAAATCAAGAAATTTTCGCATTTACAGTTATTGTAAAGTTACAAACTTGCATTAACTAGTTTAGTCTACCGTACTACATAACATTTTTGACAATGAATATTACTTTGCCGCTATATACCTAGATATTTACAAACCATAACGTATAAAAAACTTAAATCATATAAAATTAGTGTTATGTCCTACTTTAGAATTACCAAATACGGTACTCACTCCTCGCATATTTATAGTGTTGATAAGATGAATATGTGAAACTATTTTAAAAAATATTTATAAGTTACTGTAAAAAAATTTATATGAAGATGATGTTTTAAATATAAATAAAAATATTATATTACACAATATAATATACATAAATCTTGTCAGGGTGTTTGTGGTCACACTCCTCCGAAACGACTCAACCGAGTTTTTTTTTGTTTATTTCGTAGGTATTAGAATTAGGTATTTTTCATGCTACTAGGCGATTAGCGTGTTTTTATTCAAAAAGAACATTTCAATTATTTTTTTATTTCGGAAAAAAACTATAAACCAAAATTTTCACCCTGCTTCCAATAACATCGACCCCACTAAAATATTTACTATAAATAAATTTATTTCAGAGAACAACGTTTGGCAGAACAACGTTTGCTAGGTCAGCATAAATATTACAAACTAGCTGTAGCCCGCAACTTAGTCCGCGCGGACTTCGTTTACTCCCCCGTAGGTGCTAGCGTGATAATATGTAGCCTATATGTTCACTCGACCTGTTAGTAATATTCGTGCAAAATTTGAAGTAAATCCATGCAGTACTTTTTGAGTTTACCCCGGACATACATGACTTTATTATATGTATAGATATGTATAGATTTTATAAAATGGCATCTTTTTGAATTTCTTTGTAACGCTTTCGCATTGTAATTATTTAACTGATGATTACGAACTTTAACTTACATAAGTTTACCTGCTACCATACCCTCTAAACCGAAATATTATGTCTGCGACAAGCACCGACTTTAGTGTGGCAAGAATAGCTAAGAAATAAGTAACCCAGGCTAGACGTTACACTACTACCACATAATACCTTTCATACTAATTTTTTTTTTCCTTGGGGATAAAAAAATAATTTCAACATGAATGATGTCACGGGCAAATGCAAGTATGTTAACAAATCTAAGCTATGACGCAATGAAAGAGAAGTGAAGCTTGAAATTGGATTAAGTTACAATTTTCCCTTGTGGACCTTGGATTGAGTTACAATTTTCCCTTGTGGACGGACCCTTACCCTTTTAGCCATCCTTTATGTAAAACACCAGCATCCATCATGCCACTACCATTTTAACAAAGAAGGCAATGTCCTTTCTGGAATTGTCACCAACACCTTTTTTTTTTAGTATGGATTACCCTTTATGGGTACTCTCTTTGTGGCCTGTGCAAAAATTTTTGTGTTAGATTTCTGTCCGCAACCATCGTAGTGTTTCTGTTTTGATAAGAACGTTAGGTTGCAGGTATACTTACGCCTGTGTAATTGCATTCCGGCACAAAATTGAAAATGTACCGCTAATAGGTTATGTTAATCAAAAGAACGATATTTTTGTTTGCTATTCCATGGTGCGAAAAAAAAATTTCAAACACTTAACTTATATTTAAAAATGGATACCTTACTTAACGTTATGAAAAGTGAAATAAGAACATATACATCATATTGCCAAAAATATACACATATTGGACGAGTAGTTAGCGACCCTAATTACGCAATCAATGGGGCTAGGGTTCGATTCCCAACAAGGACAGGTATTTGTGGAATGAGCATAGTAGTGTGTACATATGTGTAGTTCTAGGTTAGGATGCTTATTTAATAAATTACAGTATTTGTAAATGTATTAATATTGTTGACTAACATCAATATTACAGGAAAATAATTTGCTAACTTTGAGATTAGATCAACTCGTGTAATTTGTCCACCGAAATATTGTAAATGCGAAAGCCTGTTTGTTTGTGACTGAGGATTTCGTAAGAAGATTTAATCAAAAAATTGCAATTATCCGATTTCCAACTTTAGCTGGAACCTCGAATCAGATTTTTACCAAATTTACATGGAATCAAAAAATACGTATAAAAAATTTATGAGAGTCTTTACCAAGTTCGCCTAGAAACCACCGCATGACAGATGCTTTTTCTATTGTAAAACACTATTAATTTGTTCTAAAATGTAAATTATATCACTATTATATGCTACTACACTTTTTTTAATACAATTCACAAAAAATCATATAGATTATAATTACTTGATTTCACAATTATTAAATAGGTACTAAGTATGTTGCCATTTATAGGCACCTAGATATCTCTCGTCATTAAGATTTTAACCACTTAAAAGTTTTGTTTACAATTTTGTTTACAATTACAAAGCAAAATATTTATTGTCACTCGATTACAGATTAAATAGATCACACTAGTTTTTTCTTTTTTTGGAAGATATTAAGATTATCATGTTTGTACAGCCTTCTGTGTTGTAAGTTTCGACTATAGTAATAAATACTTCCATCTTTGTTGTATTTAGTACAATAGTTTATTAAAATTTTTTCCAAACATTTAAATTTATTGACAATTACCGACATCTTTCTAACTTGTTTGGTTGGTCATAAATAAAATTAACTTTATGGCGGAAAAGAACCTTTACTTGATTTAGAAATAAGAAAAAGCGTACAAATTTGATTACTTTCATAACTTCTGGGTATATTCATTTTTAAAATGAACTTGCTAGTCAAAAGTGTCCGTTGAATTCTAATATGGGATTACTTTAAATTAAATTAATTTGAAAATTAATACAGCAAGTTAAAGGTCGATTTTAGGTCAATCTCATCAGTCTCCTTTGTTATTAAATTATAAAAACTTTTATAAAACAACTAGAAAATTTTTTGACACGACAGGATTTGAAACTGCGACCTCGCCTCTGGCCGGCGCGCTTTTGATAAATGAGCCACAACACACAAATTTATTTTTGCTTTGCGATCGATTCCGTCGAGAGTCCATTATTAATAAATGATGACAATTTGAGAGGGGAAGCATCAATAAAATTCAATGAAAAAGACATAATGGACAAAATGGAGACCTAAAGTAAGTTGTAATAAACCGTTAATTTATATTAATAAATATAGGAAAACTGGGTCTAAGCAATATTCTTGTAGACAAGCCTATAAAATGAAGCATGATAAATGCCGCTTTATAATAACGATTGCGTGCAAGACTCAGGTTCATTGCGCACGCGCTTCGTTTAACTTCAAGAGTTCTAGTTGTTTTTTGATTCATTATCCAATAAAACGTCAGCTTACGACGGAAGTAAATTTTAAAACTAGAGCAAACATTATTTATTTGTAGATTAGTGATCTTCACAACTAGGGTCGACGGACTTCGGGTAAAATCGGAGTGTCTGGATTTTTTTAACATTGGTATACGTAATACTCTAAGACATAATATCTTCACCCCAAAACCAAAAACAATTGAAGGGTGACAGAACTGAGCGCCATACATCAAGAATCCACAGACAGAGCTGAGAGTAACTTTGGTTTCTCTTCTAATAGAGAGTTTAAACGAGCAGGAATGAGAGATGGGCCTTTTGCCCTAAAAAAAAGACAGAGCTGAGGGTCTTACATCACGAACTAGGCAAACTTGCCTTTCTCTGCATATTTTTACTCCTGTTTCAGAGATACTTGGCATTCAATCCATCAAGTACTATGATCGAATTGGTCATAGTACTTGATGGGTGATTCCTTAAAAAGGTGTTCTATGAGTAATTTCCATAGTATTTTTGAGATCGCTTAATTAAAGTAAATTATACAAACATTTCAAAAGTTTATGCAAATTTAAAGAACATATAAAAATTCGACACGGAGTGGATCAAAACTTTTCCTAAAAAATATATAGAACATTTTAGATCCATGGAAATTACATTATAGACCACGGCAATGACCCAGCAGGTAAAATTTTGTTAAATACTGTTTCAGATATGAAAGTAAGATTAGATTATTTGGGGTACTATGAACGGCTGTAATATGCATTAAAACGATACTAGCCAAATTTTTTTTAACGACTCTTTTTGTCTGAATTTTTCCTCTTCACTAAATTTAGGGCTTAGCATGTTGTTCTTATTGAAAATAATAGTGTATACCTACCATTATCAATATTACGAGTATTAGCAAAACTTTATACGCGAAACTGACGTGAAACTTGTGCTTAAGTTAGTAGCGTGTTTAAAAGTCAAATTAAAACTTCAAAAATGTTTCATTAAAAATTGTTTTTTATTTTAATTTTATTGATTGAGCACACTAGCTTTTTTAATGTTCCGAAGTTAGCTAGGAACCCTCCTCCTCCTACTTTTGAAGAATAGGCCAACAGCCGTTCTGCCAGGCAGGTCGTAAAAGGCGACCGATTGACTCTCCTAAACGATGTAGGTACACACAAAAAAATACCGTCTTAGTTGGGAACCGCTCTCTTTTTCTCCAGTCCGTTAAAAACTACGATAAATTCATTTTCTAGTCCTAGTTAAATATATTTGCAAATCAAATCAAAGCATCAAATACTTTTAGAAATCCAAAGTTTTAAGTATTGAAAGTCTGCCTTTACGGCTTGGCAACCCTGTGTACAACTATGTATTATTCCATAGAATAGAATAACTCGATTTAGAGAAAGTTAGAAAGGGAACACGACTTTAGGTATACCTACCTACTATTAGCGATATATTCATCGAATGACCTAGTAGGCTGCATTCACTATTTGCACTTGCAGTCTGCATAGTGCAATTATAGCAAATTATGCTCTTACTTTTTCCAAATATACAATCAAACTTTAAGGTGAGCCATCTAATTTTACAGCTATCCTAGACAGACACATAAAATTAGGTGGTAGAGTTCTGCATTGTCTCGCCCGCGTCTGGTACCACCGCTTTACCTATTCCTGCCGCAATAGCGTCAGTGCTTGTCACTGTCGTGTTCCGGTTTAGAGGGTAAGGTAGCCGGTAAACTTATGCATGTGGCATTAGACCTCGCCACATGATAGCAACGCACCATTAACACCTTTGGTGTCTATAGGTAATGGTTGACTCTTTCCATCCAGAGACCCATCTGCTTGTTTGCTATCTTATAACATAAAAAAAAATACAGCTAGACACAAAAAACATACAGGCAATATTAAAATCCATAAGGAAATTCGCTTTAATGCATAAATGATAATTCTTAATTCTAGAAATGGTCATTGATTTATTAAAAAAGTCTTATTCTTGATAACATTTTCTGTGTCCTCTGTGGTCTAGTGGTTCGGTGTCGGTGTTGACCACATGAGATCCTGGGTTCGATTCCCAGGCTGTGCAAATTTAAAAATATGTTTTTTCAGTTTTCTGATAAAAACAACTTCGCCCGGTATTAAATAAATAAGTCGGTCGGCGATAGACTTACCACCTATTATATTGTGGAACTAAGTATCTTCGGCCAATCGTGTGTTATACCTCTGCCTACCTCTTCCGGGATACAGGCGTAAAATGTTTTTACATACTTAGTCTCAACAAAGTGATTTCCAATAACCACCAATACCTACGTAAATTTTTGTTTTTGAAGTGTCTTCGTTTTAATAGATCCAGATCAGAAAGGATAAGAAACTTTGTCGTAGGCCTAGTTTTCGTCCAAGCCTGTCTTAAAATAAAAATCATTTGTCTTTCTGCCAGGCAATTTGTATAAAGCTAAACCTATCACTGTAGAGGTCTGCAACATCTCAGTCGAGTTTGATACCACTGCCTTACCCTTCAACCTCAGTAGTATCAGTGCTTGTCACTGTCATATTCATGACGTAATCGGAAAAGCTCACCTGCGGCACGTCATTCCTGAAACGAGGATGCTAATGTAATATTAATATCTTTGATGTCTAGAGATGACGGTTGTCCCTCTTCATCAAAGCGACATCTGCTTATTTGCTATACTATGATACACACAAGCTGTCTTCACGCCAGAATCCTTAGGGTCGGCAGCGAAAACCGAGTGCAATATATTACGATCCAAATAGATTCCTTGTTTCATTCACATTTAACTAACTTTATACAAACACGCACCGGTTTCTGAGGGATCTTAGCACCACCTTCAAACAGTAATCGATTAATTTAACTTAGAAACATTACTTTTGGTATAAGATTATATTTTATAGGTATATATTATGGTATACACACAGACAAATATTATATGAATCTTCCAACTTTTTGCATATCCAAACAAATAAAGCATTACCTTTCTCACGGAAGAAAGTTACTTGAGATTAATTCATGTTCATACTAATATAACATTATAAATGCAAGTCTGTCAGTCTGTCTATTAGGCTTCTACGAATAAGCCGCTAAACCGATTTAGATGAAATCTGGCAAAGAGATAGTTGAAGATCAAACTTAAGCTAACTTTTTTTCACAAATCAACCCCTAAGAAGCTGAAATAGGGGATGAAAGTTTGTATAAAAGCTGTAGTAGTTATTATATGTTAAATTACACGCGAGCGAAGCTGTCAGCTAGTAATTAATACAATGAATCAAAATCCCAGTCATTTATTAGGATGCAAGACATCAAATCCCATTTATTAGGCTGCGATGATAAATTGTAACGATCATTTATTTCAAATGCGGTCTCGTTCCGGTTTAATACAGACTGAGTTACACCTACCCACATAAATGACATTATTCACAACGCTATTATCCAGTACATTTATGGAAATTGTAACATTATTCTAGTCAAGCTAGTGAGAATAAATTTACTGTTATTGTCACAATGCTATATCGGCATTCGCATATAATGTATTCGCTTTCTATTAATAAGGAAATAAACATATTTTTTAAGCTTCTTCAAGGCACTCGGAGAAATTCTATTACTGTTAGACACATAACATTTTGAGAGATACATTAGGATGTAACATCCTGTGTTTTAAAAAATTGGAACCGGTTAAGTAATGTGCAAAAATAAATGAAAATTTTAAATAATAATAAAATAAGCAAATTTTAATTTTTATTATTATTTAAACATTTATTTACATACACTATATTAACATTACATACATACAAAAATCTATATAACTACCTACTCGTATTTAAAAGAAAGTCATGTTAATTAAACCATTTATAAATTAAGAACGGCTTGACTAATTTTTATGATTTTTGTGTTTTCAAGTTTGTCTTTGTCCGGTATAGGATAATAATATTTAGTATTACATAATTTAAAATAAAAGTAATAATAAATTATCTTCCTAGATAGTCATTTAAATGTTTTATTTTTAGTTTGTAATTTATTTATATTTATTTATTTTTTTAAAAGCCTAAATCTGTTTATTAATTGACTATTATGCCGCCTCGATGGTCGAGTGGTTAGCGACCCTCTGAGAGATCACACGAAATTGGTTTTATAATAAAATTCGCACAAAACACGCATAACGGTCCTAAAAACGTACTCTTATTTTTGGAAATACAATGTACTCCCACAAACAAACATATTGTAATTTGGTAATTTTGTAGATACGATTTTGTTCTTGGGACCCGTCGAGATATTTATATCTAATATAACTATTCACGTATATCGAACTTGAATGAAATTTTGTATTTGGGAAAAGTTTTGTTTTTAACTTTAAAAACGCACTTTTATACAAAACAAGAACGTTTTTTTTATGTCATAAGATAGCAAACAAGCAGATGGGTCTCCTGATGGAAAGAGTCAACCATCGCCTATAGACACCAAAGATGTTAATGGTGCGTTGCTATCTTGTGGCGAGGTCTAATGCCACATGCATAAGTTTACCGGCTACCTTACCCTCCAAACCGGAACACGACAGCGACAAGCACTGATGCTATTGCGGCAGGAATAGGTTAGGCGGTGGTACCAGACCCGGGCGAGACAATGCAGAACTCTACCACCACTAGCCACGATGGTAGTGACTCAATAGCCAATCGGTCGCCTTTTACGACCTGCCTGGCAGAACGGCAGTTGGCCTATTCTACAAAGGAGGCCGGGACCAACACGGCGGAAAACGTCTTTTATAACTATCCGATAGCTACCATATAGGGGCCATCCATAAATTACGTCACACGAATTTTATAATTTTTTGACCCCTCCTCGTCCTTGTCGCATATGGTCACATTTGTGAGACCCCCTCCTACCTAGTGTGATGTCACATATTTTATAATTTTACATTGGAAAAATGATTTCCTTCAATTATTTTTTATCTATACAGGTATTATATTTTGAAAAAATGTGATGTCACAAACTTTGGGACCCCTTGGGACTTGTTGTCACACATTGTTACACTTCTTCAACCCCCTCCCTCCTCCTTGACGTGTGACGTAATGTAATATATGGATGGCCCCATACCTTAAAATTTTGTGTGTTGACACTATAGACATATTTATATGTGTAATATGATTCATTATACGATTCGTATCTTAATATATTTTTCGAAAATAATTATTGTCTACTAGTTGTTGCTCGCGACTTCGTCCGCGCGAACTTCGTTTACTCCGCACAGCTCTTCCCCCGTAGGTGATAGCGTGATAATATGTAGCCTATATGTTGACCCGACCTGTTAGTAATATTCATGCAAATTTTAAAGTAAATCCATGCAGTACTTTTTGAGTTTACCCCGGACATAGATACAGACAAACAAAAATTCTAAAAACAATATTTTTGTTTTCGATATTGATTGTAGATCACGCCCCAAGTATTCTTTTAAAAAAATATTCAATGTACAGTTTTGACTTTCCTACGATTTTATTACAAGTATAGATAAGTCGCCTATGTGGTCTAGTATTCCGATATCGGTATTGGCCTCATGAGGTCTCGGGTTCGATTCCTGGGTCTGGCAAAAAAGATGTTTTTTCAGTTTTCTAATAAAAACAACATTGCCCGGAACTGGATAAGTGCCCGGTTGGCGATAGACTTGCCACCTATCACTTACATTGTGGGACTAAGTATCTTCGGTTGATCATGGGTGCACTGGTTGTACCACTGCCTACCTCTTCAGGGATACGGGCGTAAAGATACATTTTTTTTAATTATTACAACGTAGCAATTTTCCATCGCCCAGGTACAGGTAGGTGGGTAGATTGAAATTAACAGTTCCAGGTTAACTTTCTGGCTTTGGTTAAATCAAATTTCAATAATAGATACAAATATAGCCGCTAAATTACAGCACTAGACATTGTGTCAAAACTTATAATTCTATCCGGAGTGGATGGAATCTCGATGTGTGAAAATTCACTACAGTTCGGTAATCTAAAGTATTTTTTGCCTCAACCAAACACTTTGCGGAACCAATTGCCAACGGAGTTTTTCTAAGCCGATACAACTTGCGGAACATTATGGAAGAATACCATCACATTCCTTACGCCTTAATCTTTATTTTCTTATTTTTTCATTAGAGATAGATTTTTAGAGAGCAAGTAAGCATATGGATCTCTTGGTGAAAAGAGACAACCATCGTCTATAGACATCAAAGATGTTTATGATCCTTTTCTATCCATATGTAGTAATGCCACATCCATAAATCAATGGACTTCCTTATCCTCCAAACCAGTACACGACAATCACAAGTACTGACGCTATTGTGGCAGGAATAGGTAAGACAGTAGTGGTTGAGAAATCCTTGCAAACTATGTAAGCATGTAATAAAATGTCTTTAGCATGTAATAACAATCCCAAGATCTGGATTGTTATTACATGCTAATGACCTTTCATTACATGCTTATGCATGCTTTCATTAAATACTGTAAGAGAAAACTCATAATACAAACTTGTTCCTTGCCGGTAACGAATCCGACTCTCATCGATTTTGTAAGCGGGGTCGCGTAACAGACTTGACCAAAGAGCGACCAAGTATTTATTTTTATTTATTTATTTTATATCAAATAAAATATAAATAGATTAAATATTAATTAGTATATTACGCACCTAGAGAGGAAAGTATGACATTGCTACTCGACTGATATTATCATCCTTGATCCTTCCTATCCACTCCTTCTTCACGTGGTACATATGTCGCAGGCAAATTCTATAATTTGTCAGTATACAAATGGTGTCGTCACATACAAAGATAATTTATACGTTTTAGAAAATGCCTTATGCCGAATGTAAAACCGTCATTATAATTATTATGATATTCATGACAATTACCGCTGCCGCTACAAATAGCCGCGGAATATTGTTTAAATTACTTGTTATATTAATGAGTAGTTTATTTAAGACTAGAATCTTGTCCGGCTGCTTACCTAAAAATGAAGTAGGTTTGTTAGATTGCCTTTAGGTCCTACACCTGCCAAAAGGCCGTTGATCGTTGGCGACATCGGAGCTTACAGTTGACATTCAAGGCAAATTGTTGATGAAACACAATTTATGTCATCAACAATTTGCCTTTGGTAATTTTTACTGAACGTTTACCTTTATAAAATGACGACACCGATTGTAAAACAACGAAACATACAAATTGACTACAACACTAAGTTTTTATCAAGCCTGGTTTGAAAGTTTATTTTACAATGTTACATAGCTCTATAAACATTGAACTAAAAGACATTTTAAAACTGTTGACATTTTTTATGTGAAAAAGCTTTGAAATTTTAATTCAAAATTATAAATTTACGCATGTGCAAGAAAGCTCGCGCGCTAATCGATTTCGTCGGGAGATAATGTAGTACTTTCGTCCTTGAAAAAAAGATTGAAATATGAACTTTCGATTCAGGTTTAATAAAAATGACATTACGTCTCTGTGTAGTAATTAACGCAAAAAATATAAACAGCAAGTAAAAGATTAAGATTAGCTGTGTATATAACTCACCGTTACCTGAATCTGTCAGCACGTAGAGATAAGATGTTCAGAATACCAGAAAAATGTTGGTTACAATGGGGCCGGCTATTATGATTTAAGATTTTAATTAAATGCGCTACAAGTAACGACATTGCTGCTACAATACCCTATAATTAACCGCATAATGATGCCAAATCGCCTGAGAACATGATGAAGACCGTGGGACAAGCCAAGTTAAGGAAGTAATGCAAGATTTCACATAGAATTCGAACCTCTTTAACAAGTATGAAATTTTATGAAGTTATTTGCATGGAATTTAATCACGTTACAGCGCGGTAGAATGAAGTTGCGAGAAACTTGGTACAATGGCAGACTTTCATATTTTTTCACAGTTGTATTCATATACATATTACAGAATATTTTGGTTTTTTTTTTTTTTTTATATTATAAGATAGCAAACAAGCAGATGGGTCTCCTGATGGAAAGAGTCAACCATCGCCTATAGACACCAAAGATGTTAATGGTGCGTTGCTATCTTGTGGCGAGGTCTAATGCCACATGCATAAGTTTACCGGCTACCTTACCCTCCAAACCGGAACACGACAGCGACAAGCGCTGACGCTATTGCGGCAGGAATAGGTAAGGCGGTGGTACCAGACCCGGGCGAGACAATGCAGAACTCTACCACCTAGTAGCCACGATGGTAGTGACTCGATAGCCAATCGGTCGCCTTTTACGATCTGCCTGGCAGAACGGCAGTTGGCCTATTCTACAAAGGAGGCCGGGACCAACACGGCGAAAAGTTAAGTTGGTATAGTCCTATCCGATCCTCATGATCCCACCACAGCTTACACTTCACAATTTATATGCACAAGCCAAAGCCGCCGCCGGTGGCGTCTCGGACCACTGTTTCGGCCCGCCAACACTCAAAACGCCCACGCCCTAAGCCGAGGTTCGATCTAACAGGAAATACCCTTAGGGCGGATTCTTAGCCCACTTAATTTAAACTTTGGCTGAGCATTCTGCTCGCCCAAAACGCCCCGTTTGGCAGTTGCAGCCATTTGAAGTTCATTTCGAAAAAATATATAGGTATGGTTATAGTGTATCGGAGCAAATAGTATTCACTTTTTATTTTAATAGACCATTTTAGAGAAATTAGACAAACTGTTGGCGTTGTATTTTGTAGTCTATGGCATTAAGGAAGTAGATCGATCTTTTATGAATAAATAACAACGGATAATTTCTAATATGGCTTCTGCGCAACCTAAAGGTTCTATAAAATTATAGGGATTTGGTGAGTGTTCCGTTATGCTTCTATGTCGTGTTCCGGTTTGATTTCTTTTTTCTATAGTCAGTATCTGCTTGTTGGCTTCCACGTCCATACTATAAAATTATAAATGCGAAAGTCTGTCTGTCTGTCTGTCTGTCTGTTATGCTTTCACGGCTAAACCGCTGGAATGATGAAATTTGGCATGCATATAGTTGAAGATCCGGGGTCAAACATAGGCTAATTTTTTTTCAAAAATCAGTCCCTGGAGAGCTGAAATAGGACATGAAATTTTTGTTAAAAGCTATTTGGACGATTTATTAATATTCTCGCGGGCGAAGCTGCGCGGGTCAGCTAGTTCTAATTGTAAGCGGCATTACATCTCGTCACAGAATAACAACGCATCATAACGATCTTCCAAGTCAAAATCATTTTTTTTGGTTAACCTAGACGCGATAATTTTTAACACCTACTACCGGATCGGAACACGGCATCACACTGAGAGGATCCGACAGAAGAAACTCTACGGGCTTGTCTTTTTTCTAATAACAATGTTTAAACAATTACAATAATTATCAGAAATTGGTATGAGGAGCAATTATTTCTAGGTTTTTTGACCTACATATAATCTGATTCTTTATAATAATGTTTTGTAAATAAATGTTTTTAACACATTTTTTAAATTTATTAATTAGCAAATCTCTTATACCTTCGGAATATTATCGTTAACTCTTGATCTCTTCTTATCTTTTGTAATGGTAAAAAAATCACAACGTGTTTACCTATATTTCGTCGGAATCTGACCGAAGGCTTGCTCTGCAAGCATAAATACCATTTAATTAATGAGGTGATACACTTTAAAAATATGTGTAACAGAAATTAATCTTAACGACTAATCTTAACCATAATTCACCAGATATCATGTCAAATTAATTATTCACAGCCGCGGTAGTTAAGCATAGGTATCACAACGGTTTTACATTTGTACTACTTCCAATTACGGTTGAATTATATTTTCAACTGATTTGTCACATAGGGTTTCAATTATGTTGTATTTTATGTGTTTTATTTCAGAATTCGTTTTATAAACCGATTTGATTTTTTTATGTTTGGAAGGGTATATTTCCTGTTTAATCCCAGGAGCATTTTCATGGAACACTGGCCAAAAATACAATCTACAGTCTAAAACTTACTTAAAGTATTCAAATTTATTGACCGTGATATGGGTATTAACTTGCAAAGCCTGTGAGTATTAACATGGACAATTCATATATTATTGTTTTTGGCATTAGTCGACGACACCAATACTCTATACTAAAATTATAAATACGAAAGTCTGTCTGTCTGTCTATTACGTTTTCAAACCACTGAACCTATTTTAATAAAAATGGTCAAGAAGATAGGTAAAGATCTGAGGTCAAATATAAGCCAATATTTTCTTAAATATCTCCTAAGAAGAGGGCTTGAAAGTTTTTATGAAAAACTATACTGACGACGTGTTAATCAAATCGCGGGCGAAAATACGCGGGCCAGCTAGTGCTGAAATATATTCAATAGACATCCAGATATACAAACATCACATAAATGCCTGTTTATGTGGGGGACCGAACCTGAGCCTCGTCTCGATCGGCATCATTTATCCGATTCGAATGAAGTCTGGATTCTGCTTCAAAGCAAGCTCTATTGATTCAGTTGGGTAATTTTAGCGAAATTTGCAATTAAAAAACTGACAATCGAAACGTTAGTATTTATGCTCCTATTCTTCAATTTAAATACACACTTCCTGCCTCCTGGTCAAAGGGTTAGCCTAGGTATTCAGCTCAGATCATGAGGTCCCGGGTTCGATCACCGGGTCGGGCATAAATGTTATTTAGATTTTTCGAGGTTTTTCTCGAAAATACGAAATCTCAGTAGCAGCTCGGAGTCTGGCGGGGTTGTGTGTTACCGCTCCCGTGCCTCGGATGAGCACGTAAACGTCCCGGTTATCGCTAGAAATAGATGGTAACTTTATCTTTTTACTATCTTGTTACACAATCCTATGGCGAATTATTAATCTCTACATTAACATTCCGTAAAATCAAAAACAAAGAAAATACTACAGCCTTTCTTGACATAAAGTCCTAAAGTTTTAGTGCAGATTATTATACCATATTTTTTTAATTTCTTTTCTTTTATCTCCGAGGCACAGGCTGTGAGACCAATGACTATACTGCCTTATAATAATTAACTATATTTTCTTTGTACTGTACAGTCAAGTTTAAAAATATATTCTATTAGTTGCAGCGTGCAGCCCACTGCATTATAAAAGTTTTTGGTAAATCTAGATAAAAATCTCCCTAAAAAAGTAGCCTATGTTCTATTCCTGGTTGTCGGCTATCTGTGTGTCAATTTCATATAAATTCGCTTGGTAATTTTGGCGTGATTGAGTAACAAACATCCATCTATCCATCTATCCAAACATCCAAACTTTCCCATTTATAATATTAATAAAGATAAATCCAAAATAAAAAAAAATCGATCGTAAAACTCACCCGTACTTTCTGAAATTGGCACAGCAATTTCTGTACTACAGTCCAACATCCACATCGACTGTTAAAATTAACCTACCTACCGTCGCGTTGCGTATTCTATGAAAACAACAATGTCAAATTTCATACCACCTCTATCTAAAAGGCAGTTAAAAATTAATATCTTACATGTAGGTTGAATAACAGACCTTGACTGAAGACACAAGCCGTTAAACTTTTAACATTCCAATTAAAATTCGGTAATTTAACACAACGCGTTACTTTAATTAGAGCGTAAATCTAAAAGTAAGTCCGATACCAATTTGCATAGAGGCATTTAGGTAACGGCTTGAATGCTAGCTATTGTTAATTCGTTTCTATGTTTCCGCTATTAAACTCAACGGTAAGATAATTTGCCAAAGTTTGACCTTTATAGCTAACCAAGTTACTTTTATTATATTATAATACACCGGAATATAGAGACGGTGGTATCAGACGCCGACGAGACAATGCAGAAATCTACCACCTAGTAACCACGATGGTAGTGACTCGCATAGCCAATCGGTCGTCGCCTTTTACAACCCGCCTGGCAGAACGGCAGTTGGCCTATTCTTTAGAGAATAGGCCAACTGCAAGCCCGGGACCAACACGGGGGCGTATTTGCGTTTTTCGAACTATCTGGCAAGAAAGCAGATGGTCTAACACGCTGACGTTTGATGAGCTTCGACCTTGAAGTAGAGCGAGAGGAGCGGTCGCTCGAGCGTAATTGTGGTTAATATAACGTATAGCGTTAAATTATAGCGCGCTATGTATACTCAATGTATAGCGTACTCTATTTAGATTCATATTCGGTGCTATATATAACATAACGCCATGCTATGTAACTAGCGGCTAGCGTAGGCCGTACTTATAACATTATAACCTACGAAGTTAGGAACTACGCATTCTAACGAGTGCTAGACCGTAAACGCTAGTCGTTATAACTAGTTTATAGCATTACTAGCTGTTGCCAGCGACTTCGTCCGCGCGGACTTCGTTTACTCCGCACTGCTCCTGCCCCGTAGGTGATAGGGTAATAATATGTAGCCTGTATGTTGACCCGACTTGTTAGTAATATTCATGCAAAATTTGAAGTAAATCCATGCAGTACATTTTGAGTTTACCGCGGACATACATACAGACAAACAGACAAAAATTCAAAAACTATATTTTTGGCTTCGATATCGATTGTAGATAGTAGATATGTAGACGCCCCAAGTATTCTTTTAAAAAAATATTCAATGTACAGTTTTGACTTTCCTACGATTTTATTATATGTATAGATAGCACTCAGTCATCGCTCGTTGTATGACGTCGTGATGAGTCCACGCGCTATCTCGGTTGGCTCGCGCGATCAGTGTTCCACTTACACGTTATAATATAGATTATAACCTAGCGCGCTAGAAAAATATAGTTTACAGTCTATAACGCGCTATCATAAAATAGTTTATTTGAACAACACTACTCGAGCGGCAAGAGGCGCTAAATTGCCAAATCCAGGAAACAATTAAAGCCTCAAACTGGATGTTGGCAGCGGCGCGACGGCGGCGAGAGCGGTGCTATTTCGCACTCTGACACATTGTCCGCGCCGCTGTCATCTAGTTCACTTTTGCCAAAATTTGGTAAAAATTTCGAGCAAATGGTGTTGAATCTTGCTCCACCTTAATTAAGAGCTAGGGTTGGTAATGCGTGTGGTCAATTAGTTTATTGCGTACTAAGGTTGTTGTGAATATCAGCATCAGCATCCGCGGATTATCAGCATTGGTTTTAATATCAGCATCAGCATCTGCATCAGCAACGATCGATGCTGATTTTTTAATGCTGATATCCAAGTCGTAATATGTTTATTGTAGGAACCGCCATTACGTATTACCACAGTATTACTGATTATTATAATTGTCATGTTCATAAATGTATTAAACGTCTATATACTCAAAGGTCATGTTATAAAGATGGTCATGATTATCTTCTTCTTTATAAACGAAACGATAACTTAAAGCGTTGTTTAGTTCATTATTATAAAATATAAATGATTATTACAAAACATTTATATTATATGAAAGTATACTATTAATTCAGATAGAGTCGTAGTATATGTGTATTGTTTACTCACCACACTCATCACTAATGAAGTTTTACAAAATGCGGAACAATATGACCTTACAGTCCTATTCTCAATTGGAACCCTTAGTAAACAGCTTCGTTTTGACGAGACGCCCATCTTTCCTCTTTTCAAAAAATCTCGAATCGGGAACTAATAAAGTTAGGTAAAAAAAACTTTAAAAGTGTCGAACTAAGAAAGATTTACACTTAAAGTGTAGGACAATGTTACCTTTGAATATTATAATAATTAACAAGCTGTTGTTAGAAAATTAGGTTGTTTATAAATGGATTAATATCAAATTAAAAATTTCATAATACCTACAACGTCATAAAGCAGAAAGTATTGAAAAGAAAAGTGGGACTCATTTGCATGTTTTATTTGCATTTACAGATCGTTTCAACCACTGGGCCGTAGAAACAATTCATTTTTGATTTTAATTAATACATAATCATGTAACGTAAATATGCTCTTTTCATACCGCTATCTTGTCCTATTCTTTCAAAATGGCCGAGCCAACGGAATATGCGCGCCGTTATCTCTCCTGTTATATTTGGCTGAACTACGAGTTCTTCTGTTTCGGAATTTTGATGGCCCAAATATGGGCCGACTAACAAGGCAAAGTCTTTTGGTGTCAGCAGATACCGCTGTGGACAGCAAGACAAGTATCGATAGGGTTGAGGTGGATCTTCGAGAAGATCGGTGAATAATAGATCAACTGTCGTTCTGCCAGGCAGGTCGTAAAAGGCGACGGTATCAATGGTGGATTTATCAGTAGGCTGAGTAGGCTGGAGCCTAGAGCGGCAGATTTTGGGGGCGGCAAATTTTTAGATGTCTTAATGTGTAAAATTTGTATCATATTGAGGCAATCGGGGCTAGTACCTAGGGCGGCAAATTTTCAGGGGTGGCAAAATTCGGAGGAAAGAACAAAACATTTTCGCGTTCCCAAAAATGCTTCTGACACTATGAGGTGAGCTTCTACCTATTTCACCCTGTGTTTTATGAAAAAATCTGAAAACTGGTTGACTCTGCAGGCCATCCCTGAAACTCGTCGTCAAATTGGGAGTCAGCCCCGCAAAATATAAGTAAGCATAGATTTTTGAGCTCAGAGTTCCAAAATCTAAGGTTTGTTATACAGTATTTTTATTTTTAATAAGCTGTATAGATACGATGATTGATATTGATCTTTCGAACGGCATTCAACTCAATTTTTTGAGCTCTAAAATATTATTTAAGCTACAAAATTTGTTGAAAAATTTTGAAGTATATACGAAAAAAAAAAACTTTTTTCTAAAACTTACGCCATTTTAAATTAAATTAAATCGATTTTAATCCGGTAGACGGTACTCTCTAGTAGAGAATGATTAAATTTTGAAATCAATCGATGAATTAGTCTGTTTTTAAATGTTTCATATCTTAATATATATAAATTACATGTCACGTTGTTTGTCCACGATGGATTCCGAAACTACGGAACGGTTTTCAACGGAATTTTGTGTATATCTACTGTCTGGTCCAACTTAAAAATAGGATAGTTTTTCTGAGAGATGATATAGACCTCAATTAACCCCGCCTTCTCAAGTACTCCACCAAAATATTCAATACAAGTAATTTGTATGGCAAAACAACGTTTGCCGGGTCAGCTAGTAAAATATGTTTTATTGACACATTTTCATTTTTTTATCGAACGAAATATGTCTTAAATTTTTGAACTTCGAAAAAGGTTTCGGGTTTTTGCCCTTTTATGTCTCACAAAACTGTCGAAAAGTTTTCTGCAATATATCATGGAACTTAAGATAATGAGTATTTAAAAATTCAAAAAAACCTTTTCTTTTTTTAATTTACCGTAGACTGCTACAGCAAAGATAAGAAAGTTACTGATTTAGCACCGATTTTGAAAATCGAGTTTTCACCGCGTTCAGATATCCACGTTTTGACTCCCTAGGAAACTTTTCCGACTATTTTCACAATGACGTCAGTATGTCTGAGTTTACACACACACACACACACACACATATATATGTGTGTGTGTGTGTAAACATCTCAAAATTTTGCACGACTGCATCAATCAAAAAGCGGTTGATAGCATCCGATTGGATTCCGCTCGCAGGTCAATTAAGACTGCCTGAGAATATAAACGAATCGGTTTTTCCTCGTTGAGGAAAATCTTCAACGAGCTTGACAAATTTTGAAAAGACCTCAATTTTTTTTTTGCCGAAACAGTGTTTTTAATACAACTTCCAGATTATTAAACGGATTATCGTATCAGCTATATTCAAAAAACTGCGTTCAATGTATTAATTGCAACGAAATCGGTTTATCTGTTCGGGCGTTTCGTTGACAAACATTTTAAAAAGTATTTTTTTGGACATCGAGATTTTTTAGCCAATCATTTTAAGATATCCTACAGTATTTTATTACGTTAAAAACTACGTCAAATGCAGTTTCAAAAATCAAAAATTGTATGAAGTTTCCAGAAGTTACCTACACTTTTTCAAATATTAATATTTTGTTGTTCAAAGCAAACCTTTGTAAAAAAAACTGTGTAAAAAACTGCGTCAAATACCGTCAATTGAATTAAAATCGTTTGTTTTATTTGGAATTTGTCAATGACGAAAGTTTTTGAAAAAAATATATTTTTTGACATTTTTTAATTTTTTTTTTATCATCGATAGGGAAGCGCTTGACCACGATCTCGCCTGATGGTAAGCTAAGATGCGACCTAAGATGGAACGCGCTTCCCTAGAAGTTACCTGTTCACTCTTCTCTGGAAGGTCCCTAGATTGTACTCGTAGGGGAACACCGACTCAGGAAGCATGTTTCAGTCCCTTGCGGTTCGAATGAAAAATGTGGAGTGAAACCTCTTTGTCCGGGTACGTGGAACGTCCAACATATGGCGATGCCTAGATACTGTGCGCCTCGACGATCGATGGAAAAACGGCGATGGCGGAATCAAGTCGTGCAATTCCGCAGCGCACTCTCCAAAGTGTATCCGATAAAAAACCGTTAAACTAGCCACTCTGCGGCGATGAGAGAGGCGCTAGAGTTTTTTGCCTACCAAATTATCTTCGTTTATGAGCCTCTTTTTACGCCTCTCTATCGCCTCAACTGATTCCAGCTGGTATTTGGCGGATCCATCCCAGAGGTGAGAGCAGTATTCTATGCACGAACGGACTTGTGCTTGATATAGTTTAAGCAACTGGGCTGAAATACTGTTTCACCTTCGCCAGAATACCAAGCTTTTTTGAAGCAACTTGAACTTTAGATTCGATGTACGAACCAAAGTTATTCTTAACAAAATTTAGATTTCTTAACTTTGAAATAAATGTATACTTAGGTATAGTTTTTGTTCCTTTAGCTTATTATACCTCCATAAGTATATGCATACGGTATTACCATTCCACCACAGGGATAGCAACCACAATCAACATTTTTGGTGTCTGTAAGCGATTGTTGTTTCTTTTAGTCAGGAAAATCATCTGCTAGTTTGCTTTTCTATGATATGAGAAAAATCTTATGTGAGTTGTTGTATCATAAAAATAATCCAGAACCTGACAGTTGTAGAGGTCGATAGGGACGGCAAAATTATAATAGCCTACTGGCGGCAAATGTGTAAATCCGCCACTGGACGGACTGATTGCACATGTCACTACTATCGTGACTACTAGGTAGTAGAGTGTCCTCAACAACTCGCCCTGGATTTGGTACCACCGCCTTACTTGTTCATGCCACAATAGCATCAATGCTTGTCATTGTCGTGTTCCGATTTGGAAGGTAAGGAGTGCAAGCAGTGTATTGCTTTGGATTATCTTGAAGATATTTATTTTTTACCTCGACCTTTACAATTTTAATGTCAAGAACATGCATTGTATATTATTTCTTAGGAGTTAGCACCCTGCCACTTAACAATCATCTTACTGTTGTACATCACTTACGAAGCTATTGACAAAACAGTGAAACTGCGAAATCATTCGAAATCATTAAACCGAAAAACAGATTTGCTTATGTGGTTAGATGTAAATGTCATCAAGTCATTAGGTAAACCTCAGAGGAACACTTTCACTCAACATACTTTATTTGATGTTCTAGTTAACCTAATCTCTAATGGGTATATCATTACATATCTAGATAGATGGTAGAGTTGCTTCACTTAATACACTTGTAATATTTTACAATAAGGTAATTATAATTTCTTTCCAACCTGTTTCAATTACTCAAGCATCATTAAGAGAATTACAGTTACAAACCACTACAGTTATCTTCAAAATTTCATTGAAATCAGTTCAGTAGTTTAGGAATCCATAGCGGACAAAATTATGTGTCAACGTGTGTATATATACGCTGAGAGAGAAGTTGGTAAGCCCGTTTACTAGTTACTAGCGGTAACTATACCATACCATACCATAGATTAAGTAATAAAATTTCTTCTAAGTTTGACAATAATTTTGGGCATAAATACTATACTGTCTATACAATATGGGTATATTATTATCATGTAGGTATATCAAATGAATATATGTGTGTAATTTTTTTTTTATTATTATGAATTTAATGTGCCTATTTGGGCTATTTGTAATGCATATCATTAAAAAATATTAGACCTCTGCACACCTCTTTAATGTTAACTGTGCCAAATTTTATACTTCACGTTCGCGTGGATGGAAAAGTAGTAAAAATTTTTGTTTTACGTATATAATATAAGTAGATAATAACTTCCTAGAAAATATTATAAAAGTAAAAATAAGTTAATTTGTTTCTTCACTAACTATTAAAAGATCGTAGGTTGTTCTTTATTAATTAAATAGTAGGTAGACATGTGGCATTTTCATTCCGCCACACAAATAGCAACGCACCATCAACATCTATGATGTTTATAGGCGATGGTTTCTCTTTATCAGGAGAGCCATCTTCTTGTTTGTAATCTAATAATATAAAAAAATAATATCGCTTTAATGAATTTTTATATCGAGCTTCGAAAACCAATACCCGATCACATAAAAAAGTATGAATGACCACTTAATAAAACATTATAAAAAAGCTTCTCGTGGATTATCCAAACCTATTGTTACGAATAATCTAGAAGCGTATAGAATTGGAGCGCGCGCGCGCTAATTTTCTAGAAATAAAGGAAAGAGATAGCTACTCCTATTGACAAACAAATAGTTCACCTGGGCTATGCCATAATGGACTTTGTGGGATATGGCATAAGGTTGAAAATAGCGTGTACTAGGATTTATGACTCATAACATGTTTACGATAAGAAGTGATTCATTGTTTCGCGATACATTTAGATTTTTCTGGATTCAGCTAGGTCTTTCCCCTGCCTATAAATACAGAGATGTTGACAAACACGAGTCAGTTTTTATCAAGCGATCGAGAGCGATACATCAAGTGAACAGTGCGAAGTGAGAAGTGTTTTATTGAGTAGTGTTCTAAGTTCAGTGATAGTACAGCAAGTGACTATTGTGTAAAGGGTATTTTAGTATAACGTTGTGTTGTGTTGTGTAAATACACGGATTTAATATAAGTGGTGTTTTCCTACAATTGCGAACCCCGAGTACGTAACACTATTATTACCTACACTTAAAGGTGAGTCACGGTCGCGCCGTTCAGCTTGTTTCCAAATGACATTAGTCAAATGGTTGGACCCTGAGCAAGTATAAAATTCAAGATCACTCGGATTTTCTTTCATTAACGTATCACTGAGTCCAAAGAAAAACTTTTACTCTGTGCGGCGATTGTTTCACCTAATATAATAACGGGAAACCCAAAAAACAATCATGCATACCTAGTGGTTAAAGAAAAAAGACACCTTCATTCACATCAATTTGTTTAATGAGCTATCACTGGTACCAAATGATTGGAGAAATTATTTCAGAATGAACAAACCCACATCATTCAAACTAATGGAATGCGATAGATTTTGACGCAAATGGAAATCCCGAGTAATGGATGATGTAAATCATACCAAAAGAATTTCACATTCACAATCAAAATTCGGACATCTATCATGCTATTTGACGCGAGAAGGCACGACTGTGAATGCCCACCTTTAGATTTATTCAATCGAAGATTATAATAAATTTATTACCAGTACCCAATTTCTGCGGTTAGTTCAATTATTACAGCAATATCTGATCTCATCATTGAACTTTATTAATTCTCATAAATTGTTTCAGTAGCCTTGGTGGTACTGGCTGCAGTTTACATAGTAAAGATAAAACCATCAATTTAATTGTATACTTGACTCACTTATCCATATATATATATTTATTTCTTTTATATAAGCAAACAATACGCATCATGATTTACAGAAACGACTTAGAAAGATACCATGCCAATTACGGATGTTCTTTTTGTTTTGTGACCTTATTATTATAATGTAATTAACATCATTAACTTAAGGAATTAATGACAGAAACGGCAAGTTGCAAAGCTGGGAATCTATACAAATAAATAAAATTGGAGTGTCTGTTTATAATATTAAAATGACCGGACTTAACCTAACGGTGATCGTTTATCATCGGTGCCTAGAGACATAATACAAAAGTTAAATACATATCACAGTTAAAACCCAGAATTTTTATCACAAACGAGCCTCTTGAGTGTGTAAATGAGGTGCGCAATCTAGGTGTAGATATGGACAGTAATTTGAAAGATTGAAACTCATGTTCTTAACGTAATACGTAACTGCTTCTATCGTATCAAACTTTTATACAAAATTCGTGAATTTTTAAGCATAGATATGCATGTTCGTCTTTGTGAAACGTGTTATCATGTTTACCATGTGTATATAATATCAATATGTAATTTTTAAAATAGGCACTTCACGATTTAAAACTTTCTCTAGGGCTTAGCTATAATAACTACTCGTTTCTACCCCAGCTAAACACATGATGCCATTAATTGAATGACCGCAACAGCTTTGTTATGGGTAAAATACACTTTACGGTTTTTTTTATGGTTTCTTTTATGTTCTTTTTTCCACAAATCCATCTTAACATAATAATAATAATAATAATAATATATTTTTATTTCCAATTTTACAATATATAAAATACTCTGACTCCTAAAATAGTAAAAACTGTGTTATAGGAGCCAGTTCTTCTCAAAATTTTAGCCATACTAATTATATGATTGCATGTATATTTTGCCTTTCTGAGTAGTGAGTGTATAATTAGTTACCTACAGAATATTTGTATTCACATAAGGAATATATCAAATATAAATATTGATATATCATATAATAATGATTATATGATATTGGTTAAATACTTAAGCCGCTGCTCTTTTCGGCAAGGTGCTGACAGAATACCACCGTTACAGTCTATGCTGTAATATTTCCGTTAAGTGATACAATAACGGTATTTAGGTTAATTACTTATAGTTTTAGTGTTATTCTTAAGTTAAATACCTAGTAGTTAAGTATCCTACAAAATATTTTTTTATCTATCTTTACTTTGTTTTGTGTATAATTTTTTGGGAATAAATATTTTTCTATTCTATTCTATTCTATTCTATTCAAATGCATATTCGAATGTATACACGGTACATATACCATTGTCCAATATAACACTTTTTACGATCTTTGTGTGTGTCTGTCTGTTTGTTCCGGCTATCCTCTGGAATGGCTGGACCCATTTTGATGGGATTTTCACTGGAAGATAGCTGATGTAATATGGAGTAACTTAGGCTGTTTTTAAAAAAAAACACGCGGACGAAGTCGCGGGCTCAGCTAGTTTAATATAAAAATAATTATAGTATAATAAGAATAATATAAAATAGCAAAAAAAACAACTCCACTAGCCTAAATACGTTAGGATGTGTAATGTGTATATATCTGTACAAGTGTGATTGTTTTGTATGTGTGAATGTGTGTGTCTCTGCTTCAATTAACACTCACAAAAAATTCCAACCAAATTTTTTGTTTTTCATACTAATATTATAAATGCCAAAGTAACTCCCTGTCTCTTCTTCACACCTAAACCACTAAACCGATTTAGATGAAATTTGGTACACAGATAGTTTGAGACCCAAGAAAGAACAAAGATAGTAGATTGTTATCCTGGAATTCCTACGGGAGCGGGATTTATGCAGGTTTCTTTTTTTTAATTTCTTCCACGCGGACGAAGTCGCGGGCACAGCTAGTATCATAAAAAACTTGGAAACACCTTTGGGGCACACTAAAAGTTTTGCACTTCTAGCTAATTGGAACTATTTGATTTCGAATGTTATATTTTTAAAACGTTGCAACCTTCTTAGTAATTAAAAAAAAAACAATTGGCGGGAAATGATTTGTCAATTGTTTTTTTTTTATCTTCTATGTCTAAAGTTCTATGTACACAATGAAAATGGAATTTAATCGAAAAGATTTTAGAGCGATGATTTTTTATGATTTTAAAAGTTCTCCTTCTCCGCAAGACTGTGCCGCTCGTCTTCAAAATGCTTTTGGGTGAGAAGCACCTTGTTTGAGCACCGTGAGGCGATGGTTTGCTGAATTTCGTGAAGGCCTGCCTTGGCCGTGGCCTTCAACTGCCGTCAACGAAAATAATGTGACTACTGTTAAGCAGTTAATTGAAGAAAACCCCCGGATTACCTATGAGACAATTCGAGGACTATTGGGGATTGGTATGAGACAAATTCAGAAAATTTTACACGCAGAATGGACAGTTCGGAAACTTTGTTTTCGTTGGATCCCTCATGAACTGACAGCGGAGCAGAAGCGGGCTCGCGTGGAATGGTGCTCACAGATGCTACTGAAGTATGACCACGGAAATTCTAATGCTGTTTATGACATTGTCACAGGAGACGAAATGTAGATTTATTGTTTTGAACCCGAAATAAAACAGCAATCTTGTGAATGGGTGTTTGAAAATGAGAACAGGCCAACAAAAGTGAGACTGGCGAAAAACGTTGGTAAAAAAATGATCGCGTTTTTTTCTCAGCTACGGATCCCATCTGTACAATTCCACTTGAAGATCAAAAGAGTGTTAATGCCGAGTGGTATTTTACCATTTGTTTACCCAGGGTGTTAGAAAAAGTTCGCGAAAGACAACCCAAAATCCGCATTCTCCTACACCATGATAACGCTTCTTTACACACGACCAACAAAACAAAGTCATTTTTAGCTTCCGAAAAAGTACATCTCGTCACTCATCTTGCGCATAGCCCCGACATAGCACCCTGTGATTTCTGTATTTTCCCCAAAATCAAAGATTTGATGAGAGGTTTTACTTTTACCAACTCCGAAGAGGCAGTGGTGCGTTCAATCAGCACGTAGAAAACATGCCTTCAGATCAGTGGTCCTCCTGTTTTAAAAAATAGTTCGATCGCATGAAAAAATGTTTAAGATGTAAAGGAGATTATTTTGAAAAGCAATAAACATAATATTTTGGTTATAACATGTTGTTTTTTTAAGTTACGCAAAACTTATAGTGTGACCTACGTACAAAAATGTTCACTCTTTATATCTAATACCTATTAGATGTCATTCGCGAATTTATTTGCTTGACCAAAATCTTTTTTTACCCAATTGAGGAAAAGGAATATTAATTCCTTTTCCTCAATTCGGTAAGGGCAGTTGGGTAAAAAAGTAGCCTATATTACTCCTGGATTAGTGTAATTTTTTAATTGTAAATAAGTTTTTTAAGATCGATCCCTTAGTTTTTAAGTTTATTCGTAAAACTTACACTATGTAAATCAAAACTAGAACAAATACAAAAATGCAAATGTTTTCTCTTTAGGCGAACCAATAACGACATGCTGCAACGCCATCTGGTGGTGAGTTACAACAATGGGCATAGCACAAAAACGTTATTCCCAAAAAAATAGGTATATATATATGTAGGCATATATATACATTTTCATATACCTACAGCGTGTAAGAGAGTCTGCCGAAAGTCGAAACCACGGATTTGAGCAATGATCCTGAGGCAAAATCGCTTGGGACTTTTCTTATTTTTAGCGTTTCTTTTACCTTAACTTTGTATCATTTGATTTAGATATTGTAATACTACAGTGCTTATTCCAACAAAATGAAATTAAAAATTTCAAAAGCCCTCGACACATCCTCAGACCGCCACTCTGCTACATATGCATCATTTTAAGAACAAAACGTGAAAGGCCCTAATGATCTTTGAAAAGGTCTTGCAGCATCAGGTTAAGATTACCACGGTTCCTTACTCGATGAGCTTAAGTTGTATTATTGCAAAGCTCCCATAGCCTCCAGCTGGTAACCCTGGAAATTATTTTGATCCAGAGTGTATGTAAAAATATAACAATGAGACCACACTCAATGGGCTTATTTTGTTCAGTGCAGAAGTTCCATGGCCAATTTCTAGTTCCATTATCAAATCTTGCGAATCTCCTGGCAATAAAGACCCCCAATAAAGGCCCAATCTCCGATGGCCACCTTTCAGTTCCATCCATGTTATATCTTGGAAAATATCCGGCATCTAAGTGTTTGCCAAAAAAAACCAAATTATCCCACATTTGATGGGTTTATCTAGATTAGCTTAGGAGTTCTTATGGACTTCTTCCGGCTCTATCATTCTCATCAGATACTGAGAAACATCCTGCTCCAAATACTTTGGAATAAATTTACTCAATTTTATTCCAAATTTCCAATAACCGCCATCATCAGCTCTATTATAAGACCCCGGAAATCGTCTAGCACCAGGATCTTTGTTCAAACAGAATAAAGAATCCCAAACTCGATAGGTTTATCTTGTTTAGTTTCTAAGTTCTCATGACTACCTTCCAATTTCATCATCAGATACTAGAAATCGTCCGGCACTAAATTGTTTGCCAAAACAAACCGAATGAGTCACCACTTGATGAGCTAATCTGGTTTAGCCGAGGAGTTCTTGGGTACATCTTCCAGCTCTATCAGACAATTAAAGCAATTCCGTTTCAAAGCCCTAATAATAACAAATCAAACGACACCAAAGTCGATGTTGTTGCTCTATTTTATTCCAAAGTTCCCATAACGTACTTCCAGCTCAATCGTGAGACACTGTAAATCGTCTAACACTAGAGTGTTTGTCCAAACTGAACAAATGAATCCAATTCCGATTAGTTTATCTTATTTAGTTTAGGAGTTCTCATGGTTACCTTCCAGTTAAGGTGTTTGTCAATACAAGATAATTAAGTGCTAATTCTTAAACCATCAAGTCCGAACTTGACCATCTCATCTCTTTCTACATTCTACACGTAAGTTTCGGTAGCACTTTCTCAACTCCATCTTCAGATCCTCGTCGTCATGAGAACTAATCAAACTTAGTACTTATAGCAACAAGACCAGTGAGCCCAAACAAAGTTGTCTTGTTAAAATTCTGCGTCAGAGAGTTCCAGTGCCTACGTCCAAGCTACATCATGAGCTCATTTGGATGGTACCAATGTATTGTCATTGTAATGCATTGTCATTGAGCTTTCACAAGTTTGTTAAGTTTTTGTACAAACGAATATCAGAAAGTCGTTAAAAATTGGCTTGCAATATTTAGAAAATCTGTTTGCATACGAAAATTTACAGTTAAATAGATGCTGATGATCTTCGAATGAGGATCTTAAAGTATCACGTCGAGGTTGTGTGATTGATTGATGTCATGTGATTGCAATATCAATAAAATAAGAGAAGATAAAATTTATCGCTGATAAAGCCTTTACAAGTTGCTTAATTCCTTTCATCAATGAGAAAAGAGCTGGTGAACTTGAATCGACTCAACATATTCTTTTGAATCATAGCTAAGAACCATCTCGCAAAACAGGGCTTTCAATTAAAAAAAACCGCAACCAAATCGGACTATTTGCCAGGCCACAACGATGCCACGGACAGACACCAGAAACTTATAAAAACCCTCGTTTTGCGTCGGGGGTTAAAAAATAGTACGAGTTAAAGAAAAATACTTAAAATAAGCAGTATTATACTACTGAATAAACGGTGGTTCGAGAGAGTTCAACGAGCGTGATGAGTCCGAGAAATTTTCGCTTTACATTGTTTGGCATAAAAATAAAAAAAAAATCTAACGCAAATTATGCCTATCCCACAAAAAAAGAAATATTGAAACGTAACCTTACACTTAGTATACAAACATCCATTTTTACACTTACATATTTAGATTAAGTAGCGATCGCCTATGGCCGACATTCGACCAAAGACTAAACAATAAAATCTCTTAAGTTTGACAACTGACTTTAGCCGTAAAGAAATAGCTTAATATACATGTGTGTATATCACGTATGTCACGTGAATATAGTGTGTGTAATGATTATTTTTATTAATTTAATGTATTTCTAATGCATTTTATTTAAAAATATTAACGTTCTGCACTTCTCTGCAATGTAAACTTTAACTGTGCTAAAATTTCATATTCTACCGTTCGTGCAATTGTCTTAAAAAGGGGTACAAAGTTTTCCCTTCACGTATTAATATATAGATAAATAAAAAAATATATTTAATTCAGTTCATCCGGGCCCTCTTTAAAGATGATAGAGTTCTAAAGTCTCGTCCGGGTCTGGTTCACTTTACATGTACCGTGCTTATCACTTTCGTATTTCAGTTTGTATGTAGCCGATAAACTCAGGCATGTGGCATTACCATCCCGCCACACGGATCCGTGAGTCTATAAGAAATGGGTTTTTTTTGCCATCTTCTTGTTTGTTATTCTTATGATATAAAAAAATGTGTTTTTAACACTTTTGAATCCAATTGAATAATCTTCCTGATCTAATCACTTATGTAATTACTTAAGGAAAACGAAATCCGTTTAGATTATAATTGATAGCCGTAAAAATTGTGAATCTCTTAACAATGGGGAGATGTAACAAATTGTTTAATTGTTCAATTCAAATGCCAATTAGAGTAACTGGTCATTGTTTCAGATCGCAGCTGTCTTCGCACAAGACTACGATGGTAAGTGATTACTATAATACCTACCCGTTTTGTTAAATAACATAGTAGTACCGGGGAAGTACCGGTTTTGGCCATCTTAGTACTCTTTTTGGCCACTCGATATTTGAATCAATCTACAAAAAGTGTAATGTTACATATTTTTATTAAATTTTCTGACTTTCGTACTTATATACGTCAAATTTATAAGGATGTTGTTCACGTATAGAATTATTTTTATATCTTTTTTTTTCATTAGATGTCCACAACCGGTAGGTACTTCCACCCTACGAGATTTACACACATATCCGTTTCGGAGGAAGCAAAATAAAGCAAGCGCCGTGCATCCTCTGACCACATAGATTTATCTAGCTTCTTTACCAGGTGGTAGGTTTCTGTAATATCTTGACCGTGTTTGGTACCAACACCTCACGCATTTCTGCTAAAATAATCTGTGCGCTGTCGTGTTCTGAGGGCAAAGTAGCCGACAAATTTATGGCAACGCACCATTAACACCTTTGGTGTCTATAGGCAGTAGTTATCTCTATGTATCAGGAGAACCATCTGCTTGATGCGATCATACGAAATGAAATGACTTACCGTTCATACAAACAGGTTGATTTCGAAGTCTGTAATAACATGCCGGGTTCGGATTCCCTATTCAGGCAAATCAAAAATGTTTTTTTTTTCAGTTTTCTGACAAAAACAACGGTGCCCTGGATTGGATAAGTGCCCGGTTGGCGATAGGCTTGCCACTTGTCGTATTGTGTGACAGAGTATCTTCGGCTAATCATGGGTGCACAGGTTGTACCTTTGCCTACCTCTTCGGGCATACGGGCGTGAAGATATTTTTTTAGTATAAATTAAATCATATAACTGTAATCACAAACTTATATTAGTCAACGATGCTAAAAATTATATAGTATACAAGTAAATATATAACTGTAAATAAATATTACATAGATGTTACGAGTGACCCACATATTGCTATTGTTACCAATCGACAATCAATTTCACAGTAACGGACATCCAGTGCACGTTCGCCGGCGGCGGTTCAGGTATTCGCGACTCCGTGACAGCGCTCCTAAGAAAGCCTGAAGGTTTCCGTGGAGCACCTCTGTTCGCCGACGACCGCACAACCGACCCCATTGTAGACTCCGTGTGCCAGATACGCCCAGAAGCCGAAGATCCCACCGGACTGCTGTATAGATTGAAAATTACGGACTTCACAAAATGTGGAGTTTTGAAAAGGAATGTAAGTTGTTTTTTTTACTAAAGTATGTAAGGTATATGTATGCTAAATGTATACGATATTGTAATAACTAATTATTAATTGGACAAATGACACTTATTGATCTGTCCCCAGTGTAAGCAAATTATTTGCTTGTGATATAACGATCCTAATAGGTACTGGAATAAATACTAATAATACTGGATTATATTTAATAAATACTCAAAACTAGAAATACAAACATTTGGCTAACCACATAAATGCTTGTCCCCGTCGGGGATCGAACCAGAGCCTCGTCGATTACGTAATCAGAGTCGCTTACCACTCAAGCAACGGAGCGGTTATATCATATATAGAAATCGCCTGAACTATGATGTAGATATATTTAGCAGGGACGTAGTTCATACGTAGAAGCTAAAAACGAGTTCTTCTGATAAAGTTCTTCTGATTTCTGATTCCTGAGTCTTGTCACATAGAGTGATGCAGAAGACAAAATAGAATCAAAGGGTTAGGTATAGTAGTTATATAGGAAAGTACTTGGTTTTTGTACTAGGGTTTAATAGAAGCGAATCTGGGAGCAACAGTTAGTATAGGGCCCCGGTTACAGTTTGATTAGTGCGAGTGCCAATGCTCAATGCAGGTGATTTGTATTTAGCAAAAAATACGTCAAGACAGCTGTTGATTACTGTGAGCGATTAGCAATCAGCGTAATAAACTGAATAGACACTAATACTAATCACTCCTTCTTCACATGTTTTTTGCTTAATACTAAACACCTGCATTAAACACACGTACTCGCACTAATCTAAGTTTAACCGGGGTTTAAGTTAAATGAGTTGGATCGGACTTTCTATTTATATTTACTTTAATAAAGCTGAACAATTTGTTTGTTTTTTTGCGCTAATCTCTGGAAATACCAGTCGGATTTAAAAAATTCGTCGTGTGTGAGCCACATCACAAGAAATGCTTATACCCGAATAAGCAGAAGGTAGCATCTAGCAAAGTATAATTGTAGTGATAGGAAAAAGTTATAAACGTTTATGAAGATCTTACGAGTACATGTTAATGATGTAATGCTACCCGCGTGGCAGAAATGTAATGTCACACGCGTTAGTTTACCGGCTAACTCACCCTCTTAGTAAAATGAAAGTAACAAGCACTGAACCCTCACTCTACCTTTTGTATAAAGTATCAATCTTCATGATCGTATCCCGTAAGAGGTAGGCAGAGGTAGATACAACCAGTGCACTCATGATTAGACGAAGATACTTAGTCCCACAATGTAATAGATGGTAAGCCTATCGCCACTCAGGCACTTATCCAATCGCGGGCAACGTTACTTATATCAGAAAACTGAAAAGATACATTTTGAATTGCTCGCCTCGGGAATCAACAACGACTGATCTCTTGACCACAGAGACGACTCCCTTTGTATAATTCAACAAATTAAAAAATATTTAAAAAAAACCTACTCTTACGGAAGGTAGTAGTCGTAATGCAGTGTGCACACAAGTTTTAACACTATGACGATAAAATAATTAACTCATAATAATTATTACCATACTTAGGTACAGCCGGTTTCCGAAACGCAAATTAATTTTAACAAGCAATTAATCTGTGTTTAATATTATTTTCATTTTTACAAGCAAATGATCTGTTAAACACAGATGAATTGCTTGCTAAAATTAATTTACGTTTCTGAAACCGACCGTTAATATCTAAAAGTTGGCAGTTTACTTACTACCAGGAGAACAGATAGTTTGCTTTCAAATCCATATAATTTAAGTACAAAGGCACCTTATCCTTTGTTAATGTTTCCTGCTTATTAACAAGCTTTTCTATTCGCTCAAGGCGATATTTTCCGACCGATGTAGAGCCGTTAAAATAACAGTATAGAGTGTAAAACGGTCAGCTAATTATATGTCCGCCTGATATGTTGACTCGTGCCACTTCACAATACTAATAAAAGGCAAAGGGCTTATAACACAACAGACGATTAATGTTGTTCCGATACCGTCTGACAGGTGGAATAAAAGTGGATCGAGAGCAAATCGAATTGCTTCCAATGTTAAGGCACAATTCGAATTTGAAAGTTTTTTTTTTTCAAATAAGTGTCCATTATACTGATTATAAAAGGCTTTAGGTAAAAAAATGAGCATAGTCAGTAAGTGAAATAAAAGTTTTTCAATGGTTATTTTGTGTTATAAAAACACACAGCAAGCACACCAATAACTCGAAAGTGTTTGAGGGATGTTATGCCACATGTATACGTGTTTACTGGCTATCTTATCTTACTCTCTAAACCAGAATACGCCTAACATGTACCTAATAACGCTATCACCGCAGCAAGCAAATGATAGTATTGATACCATATGGGTTTGTACCGCACCGGCTTTGGACCCGGGCGAGATTTTGGAGAAATCTACCACCTAGTTTTCAGAATGGTTGTTATTTTTGACCTTCTTACGCTTTTTACGAATTGCCTGGCTGAAAAATAGGAGGTATTTTCTACTTAGGACACCAAAGATGTTAATGGTGCGTTGCTATCTTGTGGCGAGGTCTAATGCCACATGCATAAGTTTACCGGCTACCCTCCAAACCGTAACACGACAGCGACAAGCACTGACGCTATTGCGGCAGGAATTGGTAAGGCGGTGGTACCACACCCGGTTGAGACAATACAGAACTCTACCACCTAGTAGCCACGATGGTAGTGACTCGCTAGCCAAACGGTCGCCTTTTACAACCTGCCTGGCAGAACGGCAGTTGGCTTATACTTCAAAGGAGGTTAGCCGGTTTCAACCGGGACACACTTTCTATCTTTATCTGTCAAAACCTATACAAAAACTTTTAGATTTATGCAAAGGCGCTTTGACTTATAAAGAAAATGATGGCATTGGATTATATCCTACTATCTATATAATTTCCGGCAAAATCTCAGTTAAGCCATTTGTCAATTTTGTTATAAATCTGAGTTTAGACATTTGTTAGGAACACACCCAAATGGGTCGTCGTAAATGGTCATCTTACAATTACGGCTTGTCAGTAAGTATTTCCCACGGCAATTTGGTTAACACTTACCATTATTAAAGTCTCATTAAACTGTCAAGCCGTTTAACATAATTATGATAACCTAGATAAATGTTAAGTTACCGCAGATTTAATTCCTAGACATGTATCCGATACTTGCACCGATCAGTAAAACGACTCGTTTTAGTTACGAGTAGTAGCATTTCTTACGAGATGTATGCTAAAACTTTTCCTATAAATGTCTAAATACCAAATGCCCAAACAACTTGTGGAATGTCTCTTTATTGTTAAATTAGTTGTTAACGGTAACTTCTACGAATGACGGATCGTTGATTATAGAAATCCGACATGAAACATCTAAACTAAAAAACGTTACAACGAAAAAGAATACAACTTCTAGTTATAGGATGCGTTCGCATTAACAAATCACATTACAAGTAATAAGCAATGTTCATAGAGCTATTAATATATCTAATGCCGTTACATGTATATCTGCAACCATCATTACACTGGATATAATATGTATATACTTAATAGTTTAAAAGTAATAGACTGCTAACTACCGTTTGGAAAACGATACATATTTAATAACGGACCGCCCCGCACTCAGCTGTGTAAAGTTTTTATAAATTAACACTAAAACAGATAGCCTTTATGTATATCGCACCTCCACTCAAATAGTGTCATAAGTCGAAAAAACGATTCCCGAGTAAAAGGGGTTTAAAGTTGCTCCTGACTATTTTTGTCGCTTTTCCGGCTAACACCACTAACGCACTAACGCCATATAGTATCAAATTATTGAAAACAGTAGTAGCTCACCATTCCACACCAATACGATGCGAATGGTACAATAAAAGTGATTTTACGATTTTTTGAATTGTGACACTATTTGATCGGAGGTGCGATATTACCTTAGGTGACAGAGTTTCACCCGAATTTAGTTTAACTACCCTACCTAATTATGCTGAAATAGCGTCAGTCGTGTTCCAGTTTGGAGGGTATAGCAGCTGGTAAACATATATTTGGCGTTCCATTCCATCCCTGCCACGCGGGTTACAACACAACAATAACATGGTGCCTATAGGCAGTGGCGTAGCGAAGGCCCACTTCGCCCACGGCCTCGCACCTAAAGGGGCCTCGCACTACCTGATTTAAAATCTTTGTTTATTTTTAAATTAAATAAAAGCCTGAAAAATATTGGTCTCACTCTTCTGTATCTGAAATACAAACAAAACAACTCCTAGATCCTAAATTAACGCGTTATAAAGACACGATAGCTTTTCGTTTATTTCAAACTTGGCGCGTGTTTTTGGGTAGCTTTTGGGAACGAACGGAAAGGGGTCTCGCCGATGCGACTTTGCCCACGTACATATTAGTCCACGCTACGCCACTGCCTAGGTGATAATTTTCTCTTTTCATTAAGAGAGCCATCAGCTTTTTGATATCCTAAGATACAAAAAAGCCAGCAGAGATACGAGTACATACATTCTAAAAAAACTTGTGATCAGTTATGCGATGCATGCGCGTAATGCACATTACAAGCAATGTCCATACATATAGAACTATGAATAGTTGTGATGCCGTTATATGTGTATCTGCAACGATCATTATACTGAATATATGTAATTAACAGTGTGAATGTAATAAAATGCTAACTACCGTTGGGAAAATACACACATACACAGACATATTTATTAGTGAGCCGCCCGCAGTCAGCTGTAAGTTTTTGTAAACCTAAATCAGCTCCAACGATTTTCATGAAAGTCACAAATTAGGGGTTTTTCGGGTCAAGGAATCGATTCATCAAGGTTCCAGGTCCAAGAAAAGCTCGGTTCCCAAGATATGGGTATGTGAAAAACCGAGCAAAGCTCGGTCAACCAGATATTAAACACTGAAACAAGTAGGCTTAGTTTTAACTCTAGGTGATAGAGTTTTGAAACGTCTCCTCCGAATTGAATACCACTGCCCTACCTTCTTTGACGATCAAGCATCGACGCTATTCCTGCTGCAGTAGCGTTGATGTTTGTCTCTGTCATATTTTGGTTTGGAGGGTTAATAGCTGGTAAGCTGTGGGCTTATGCATGTGGCATTAAAATCCCGCTACAAGAATATCAACGCACCATTAATATTTTTTGTGTCAAAGGGGTTGATTGTTTCTTTCTATCAGAAGACTAATTTAATTGTTAGCTTATCTATGGTATAAAAAAACGGGTACTGGCTTATGCATACGCCCGAACTATTTTATTATAGAGCTACGAGTGTATAGAAGTTTGACTAAACGATCAATTGGGTTCAGATTTGATTTTCGAAAGTGATTAAAGCATGTTTGTAATCCGTGAATGTGTGTGTTTACTAAACAAATATATTTATTTTAAAAAATACAGTGAGTAACAAAAACTCCATCATACAGGCAGTTCGATTTATCGGCCGAGTCAATTATCAAAAATTGAAAAAAGTCAAGAAATGATTTATAAAAAAATACTATTGTATTTTAAAATACTCGTTTTACCCTTCAATTTCCTAAAATTTAGGGAATATTTTAAACACAGAATACCACGACGAATCAACGGCCTCGCGTAGACATTGGGTGGCTACAACATCAAACGGACCGATCACTTTTGATGTAGCCGCCTATCGTCTTCCAACATTTTTTGATCGACATCTATATGATTACATTAACGATCGCATGTGGCCGAAATTCGACCATAGACTAAACAATAAGATCTCTTTTAAGATTGACAACTAAATTTTACCGAAAAGAAAATAGTAAGTATACAAATGTGTGTATATTATCGTGTATGTCACATGAATGCAGTGTGTGTAATTTACTTTAAATTTTAATGTATTTCTAATGTGTTTGATTTAAAAATATTAGATTGCCCCATTTAACTGTGCCAAATTTCATACTCCACCGTCTTAAAAAGGGGTTCAAAGTTTTACATTCATAGAGTTCATTGATTTCTCTGAATTGGGTCCAACGATTTTGAAGAAATTTTGTATTTAGCTAGTCTTTAACTATTAAAATTGATGTAGTTAATTGTCATCTCAGTGATAATCTGTTTTTACATGAAAAAAAAATAATATGTATGTATGTATGTATGTATGTAATATGTATGTGTGTATCAAATTTACATTAAGCTACCAAACAATACTATATACTAATAGCTACGTGTGTTTTAGACATGACTAGATTTGAAATCAATCAAAAAGCAAAGTACCTAATATTTCGCCACGTTTAACCAACAACACGTAGCTCAGCTGTCAGATCATTTTTTTATATTATAAGTCAGTTATATAAGAGTCAACCATCGCCTATAGACACCCAAGGTGTTAATGGTGCGTTGCTATCTTGTGGCGAGGTCTAATGCCACATGCATAAGTTTACCGGCTACCTTACCCTCCAAACAGGAACACGACAGTGACAAACACTGACGCTATTGCGGCAGGAATAGGTAAGGCGGTGGTACCCGACGCGGGCGAGCTAATGCAGAACTCTACCACCTAGTAGTCACGATGGTAGTGACTCGTATAGCCAATCGGTGACCTTTTACGACCTGCCTGGCAGAACGGCAGTTGGCCTATTCTTCAAAGGAGCCCGGTACCAACACGGGGAAAACTGTCGACTGTTATAAGTATAACTTCTATACGTTCCAACTATCGACATAATTCGCTGTTTCCAACACAAAAATATCAGTCAATAATCAATGAAGTATATTCATCCTGAACACTGATTTCTGTGATTCTGAAAGTGCTAAAAAGTGTAAACGGTTGAGTGATATACTAAAATTATGTGGTGAAGTGAAATCCATACTAATATTATAAATGCGAAAGTAACTCTGTCTGTCTCTCTACTTCACGCCTAAATCACTACCGATTTGAATGATATTTGGTACAAAGATAGTTTGAGACGAGAGCTAGGACATAGGATATTTTATTGCGGAAATCATACGGGAACGGGAACTATGCGGTTAAAAACCGCGAAGTTTTATTTTAGAAATTTATCCATGCAGACGAAGTCGCGGGCACAGCTAGTTAAAGTATAAGTGTTAAATTAATTGTGTAACATTCAATGTTACAACTATTGTAATAGTGTAATTTGTTCAGAGATATTTGGCCTATGTAATACTTTATCTAAATTGGACTACTACAAAATATTGTATTGTTTCAGGGCTTTGTCCACGTCCGAATATGGTTCCCACAGTTCCCAGGTGTAGTAATGCAGTCAGATCAAGAGTTGATAATCATGTGTAAGCCTCCTGAACCAACTATAATTGAAAATAAAGCCGCAGGTTTTGCTGGAAGCTTGTGAGTATAAATGGAAACAATATATCATTTCATTTTTGAACATAGCTTATATTTCCAACACGCAGCATTTCTGAACAATTACCTTGGACTTAGGCTTAATGAAAAATATATCTAGCTTTTTTGAAGCTGCCATAATTCATAAAAGCTAAATGTTAGTATTAGACTGCGTATAGGTGCTCGGGGCATGTAACGCTGCATTTCCGTTCCATAAAATAAATACTCTGCTGTGCAGTTTAATAATTCAAATGCGTTTTAGGCCCAAGAGTGTATCAGTCAGAGTCCACAAATGCATAGCAGATAAGTAAATAGTAGGTCCATTGTACCATTTTATCTGGTGTAAACCTTACCACAGATTATATAATAGTTACTATCTTAAACCTAACAGAGAAACGAAATTTCTTTGATTATATCTTTTGGCTGAAGATATTTTTGAAAGTAAAACTCTTGCGATAAAGAATATAATCTATACATATAATAAAATCATAGGAAAGTCAAAACGATACATTGAATATTTTTTTTAAAAGAATACTTGGGGCGTCTACAATCGATATCAAAGCCAAAAATATAGTTTTTAGATTTTTTGTCTGTTTGTCTGTATATATGTCGGGGGTAAACTCAAAAAGTACCTACATGCAGTAGGTACTTTTTGAGTTTACCCCCGATTTACTTAAAATTTACTTAAAATTTTGCATGAATATTCCTAAAAGGTCGGGTCAAAATATAGGCTACATATTATCACACTATCACGTACGGGGGAGGACCTGTGCAGAGTAAACGAAGTCCGCGCGCACGAAGTCGCTGGTAACAGCTAGTTAAACAATTAAAGTAGGGATATCCCAAGAGAACTCACCTTGTAGACATTTAAACAGAACTATTGTAGGTATTTATTTTTTGCCATTTTTGGGGAATTATTTTTCTAAACTAAGAAATCTTATATTTAAACCTAATCGAGCCGCTGAATTGTAATAATTATGGATAAGCACTGGGACTTTATACCCTGTGTGATTTTTTCAAATTATAAGAAATTGAACCAACGCAACAAGTTAAAAACGCATATAAATTACAAATGATTTTGGCTAAAACCCGTGACGTCCTAAAACGAACAAGTTACTCTTATCTTTTTTCGAGTCTTAATTTCCATTTGATTCCAAATTAGTTGGTATAAGTTCATGCCCCTTTTGAAAATAGGCATTGCCTTTCTGCCAAAGTTGCTTAAATTATCTTTTCAATATTTATAATGAATGATCTATTCACTTGAAACTTAATATTTTTCTACAACAGCTTACCAGCTTGCCAGTTCCTTTCAGCATCATCATTGTACCATTCTACTAAACGTTATAAATCTAGCCGCAGAAATAAACAGTAATAGTAGGTTTTATCTAACAGCAATAAAATTTCCAGTCCACACGGAGCTCGAGTGTCGGGCGTGGTAGAAGAAACGCCTGGTCGTCTAGAGTATGAAGTCGCGTTGTACAAGGAAGCGCCACCTGTGTCGCGACATTCTAATCACTCTGTCGACATGCCAGTAGATCAGGTATGATGTAGTCAGTGTATTATTAAATCCCTACAACATGCATTAATTTGTCACCTTTGAAGATGAGCCACGCTAGATAGTCCAAGCGAAGACCGTCAAAAAATGTAGTGATCCAGAATAAAAACAAAAATGAACTTCATTAATTTTTGAACGTTAGACAAACAATAATCCATCTCTCTGGCGATCTGTAAATTGTTCAATTTTTATTTGTAACATTTTTGTGTAAGATAAAAGTAAAATGTTTTACTATTTAAAGGTTTTGTGATCAGTAAAACACAAACATTAAAGTCCGCCACTAGTATTCTTGACACAACTGTTACTAGACCGTCAAAATATGTATACGGTCTAAAAAACTTAACTTCAAAATTTGTGTTTTTATTAGCTTTTTGTTTGGAATTGATTTTGGAAAGGAAAAGTTTCTGAAAAGAAAACACAAGTTATATATCACCAAACAGATAAATAATCTATACATATAATAAAATCGTAGGAAAGTTAATGTATGTCCGGGGTAAACTCAAAAAGTACTACATGGATTTACTTCAAATTTTGCATGAATATTACTAACAGGTTGGGAGATTTCTGTGGGATCATCATATAGGCTACATGTTATCACGCTATCACCTACGGGGGAGGAGCTGTTCAGAGTAAACGATGTACGCGCGAACGAAGTCGCGGGCAACTGCTACTAAATAAATAAATAAATATTCACGGGACAAATTACACTTACTGATCTAATCCCAAAGTAAGCAAATTATTTGCTTGTGTTATGAGTGTTAGTCAACGATACTAATACATATAAATACATAATATCTGGTTAACCTAGCTTTGCTCGGTTTTTCACATATTTTTGAAACCGATCTTTTCTTGGACCTTGAAACTTGATAAATCGATTCCTATAGAATATTTTTTTTTCTGTACCTGGTTGACCGAGCATTGCTCGGTTTTCACATACCCATATCTTAGGAACCGAGCTCTTCTTGGATCTGGAACCTTGATAAATCGATTCCTTGACCCGAAAAACCCCTAATTTGTGACTTTCATGAAAATCGTTGGAGCCGATTCCGAGATTCCAATTATATATATACAAGAATTGCTCGTTTAAAGGTATTAGATATTAGATATAAATACTGGAATATATTTAATAAACACCCAAATCCGAAAATACAAACATCTATGCTCATCACACAAATGCTTGTCCCAGTCGGGTAGCGAATCCGAGCTTCGTCAATTACGTAGCCAGGGTCGCAGATGGATATGTAATCCCAAAAAGTAATTAGGTCCATTTTTGTTTTCATTGTGGAGTACCAGTCTTTTTGACGGTTCTTGCTTGGACTAAGAATCCTCGTGTCTAATTATAGTTAGTTGCGACGAGCAACGGTTCGCACACCAAGAATAACTATAGAATCAAAGGAAACGGGTCTTGAGCATTGCTAATATAATTTAAATCAATGTTGAGTTTTCAACAGATTTACTAAAAGGAAGAGGTTATTAATTCGGCTGTATGTTTTTATGTGTGCTATCTCAGAACTCAGTCATTTATGAAACGATTTTCAAAATTAGTTTTTTGATTGAGAGGGTATACTATGAAGTATTAGGTATAGGTGGAGCTAGCACTCGTGTTAATCTTATAAGGTCTTAGGAGTCTATAAGTTCTCTCCGTCTCTTTTTATACAGCTGTGTTAGAAAAAGAGGGTAAGATCTCAGAAGATGACATCAGTATGAAAATTGTGTTTCAAGTAGGTATTAGAAGTGCTGCCTCCAGATATAATACAGCTTCATGGGGTATACTTTCCGTGTGAAGATCTGATGCAGGATTCCGGCGATACAGGAAATGGGAAGTCGGTTGCTGCAGTTTTACTGCATTGAAATAGCGAACTCGATATTTAAAAAAATATCTTTATTCCAAGACTTATGGCCGCTTTCTGAAACGCAAATTAATTTTAACAAGCAATTAATTTATGTTAAACAAATAATTTATTTGTTAAAATTATATTAAACACAGATTAATTGCTTGGTATAATTGCGTTTCGGAAACCGGCCTTATATTCACGGGACAAATTACACTTACTGATCTAAGCTCAAAGTAAACAAATTATTTGCTTGTGTTATGGGTGTTAGTCAACGATACATATACATAGAAATACATATATAAATACTAGAATATATTTAATAAACACCCAAACCCGGTAATATAAACATATATGCTCATCACCCAAATGGTTGTCAACGTCGGGGATCGAACCCCAGCCCCGTCAATTGCGTAGTCAGGGTCGCCAACCACTAGGTGGTAGAGTTCTGCATTGTCTCACCCGGGTCTGGTACCACCGCCTTACCTATTCCTGCCGCAATAGCATCAGTGCTTATCGCTGTCGTGTTCCGGTTTGAAGGGTAAGGTAGCCGGTAAACTTATGCATATGGCATTAGACCTCGCCACAAGATAGCAACGCACCATTAACATCTTTGGTGTCTATAGGCGATGGTTTACTCTTTCCATCAGGAGACCCATCTGCTTGTTTGCTGTCTTATGATATATATATAAAAAAAGAAATCAGTTTCAATCAATGATTTTAATGAGTCACATTTTAATTCAATAACCACATAATGATTATTTAATCTGTATTCAATTTATTTTTATTTGCCATGATGATCGAGCCAAATATTTTTTACAGGCTGTGCCGATTGGAACAAAATTACAGCTACGTGCCCGTATAAACCCAGATTCAGCGTGGCGTCACATTAAATTATTAGAAGTAGCCGTGTCCCCAGACCCTGATCGACCTCACGCGCCTGGCTCAGTTCTGCTAGTTAAAGACGGGTAACTATAAAAAGTAGAGCTATTTTCCTTAGATATGGTCACGATTCTTACAAATAGGGATGTACACAAACAGGAAAAATAGGTCAAAAATCTTAAATTCTAGTCATTTGGTTGCGGCGACATATTTTTATTTTTCAACTATATGTACATTAGAACGAGGTAAATATTAAGTCTAGTGGTCCAGCGTTAGCGTCGACTACATGAGGTCCCGGGTTCGATTCCCGGGTCGGGCAATTAAAAAAAAAGTGTTTTTCAGTTTTCTCATAAACACAAAATGGCCCGGGATTGGAAAGTGCCCGGTTGGCGATAGGCTTGCCACCTGTCACATTTGTGGGACCAAGTATCTTCGGCTAATCGTAGGTGCCATTGTTGTACCTCTGCCTATCCCTTCGGGGATACGGGCGTGAAGATACTTATCACCTTTCAAAGATATAGTTCTGACATTTTAGGGGAAAATATGTTTTCTTGCCTTGATCAACCGCACAGTTCACACGCTTGGTGTGGTAACACGTCTACTTAAGGACGAGTAATAAAATGTAGAGATATTTTGCTTAGATATGGTCACGATTATTATGAAAATAGTAGTAGTATGATGTACACTATTTAAACAAGAAAAATAGATCAAAAAACTTAAATCCCAGTCATTTGATTGTAGTCAGATATTTTTATTAGGTACCTACATTTGGAAATATGCCAGGTTAAATATTCAATACAATAGGAATTGTATTGAAATAAAAAAAATATTTCTAAATTTAGCATGTCATGAACTAGGTATTAGAAGAAGCTGTGTCCCTGGACCTTGGTCGACCTCACACGTTTGCTTTGGTTATACTAAAGATAAGTAACTGTAAAGTGGAGATATTTTTCTTATTTGGCTACGATGTTTCCTATAGTTTTTTGTCAAGACAACTAGGTTCTAAGTCATGAATTTCAATATTTTGTTATTGAGGCGTACATTACGAAATTATCTATAAGAAAATTGTTATAGGCTACGATTATCAAACTTTTTCATGCAAAAAGCAACATTCTAGTCTAAAATATGTATTTAAACTTAAGGGTACACTAGTCGCTCATTCTTCCATACAAACGTAGTATGGTCATTACTCGTCTGTTTGACGGTGTACGTCCAAAATTAAAAATTATATCATTTTGTCTCGTCATTATCTAGCCCTGTATGGAAGCAGAATTGTAAAAAAAATATTTGTCTGGAAGTTATGAGCGTGGAAACTTCCTTGTTTTGTTACTAAATTTAACCCATTTTTGGGCGTAAATAAATAGCATAGAGAGTCTAAAATTGTAAAAAAGACAGGGATAGACAATTTATTCAAAAGTCCAAATAACTTTATTTTAAATTGATATATTAAGTAGTTTTGTCATAATATCAATACGCCCAAAGGTCTGCTTATAAAATTTTATGCGTTCGTTTTTGTTGCAAATCATCTTGCATTTCACTATACCCGCGCGGTGTGCGGGTGACAAGGGGAGGTGTATACGTCATCGTAGTAACTTCGCGCTCGCGCATGCCGTGTTTGTAATTGACGACTTAAATCATGTGCTATGTATCGAATCGAAAAAAGTAAAAAATATACAAATCTATACAAATAATTACAATTGAAGTGTCTGTTGGTAATCTATACATATAATAAAATCGTAGGAAAGTCAAAACTGTACACTGAATTTTTTTTAAAAAGAATACTTGCGGCGTGATCTACAATGGATATCAAAGCCAAAAATATAGTTTTTAGAATTTTAGTCTGTTTGTCTGTATGTATGTCCGGGGTAAAATCAAAAAGTACTGAATGGATTTACTTTAAATTTTGCATAAATATTACTTATAGGTCAGGTCAACATATAGGCTACATATTATCATGCTATCATCTACGGGGGCGGAGCTGTACGGAGTAAACGAAGACGAAGTCGTGGGCAACAGCTAGTATTAAAATAAGCGCTTTTTACTTAACGTATACACGATACACATACCAAAATAGCATTTTTTACAATTTTGTCTGTCTGTTTGTCTGTTTGTTCCGGCTAATCTTTGGAGCGGCTGGACCGATTTTGACGGGACTTTCACAGGCAGATAGCTGATGTGATAGGGAGTAATTTAGGCTACTTTTTTCGAATTTTTTCCACGCGGACGCAGTCGCGGGCTCAGTTAGTTTTGAATAAAAATATTTAAAAAATATCTGCATTTTTATTTGGTGCTTGCAACCTCGCCTGCGTAAAAAAAAATAAAATATAATAAATATTTACAGAACAAATTACACTTACTGATCTAACCCCAAAGTAAACAAATTATTTGCTTGTGTTACGGGTGGTATATTAAACCCAGCAATACAAACATCTATACTCATCACACAAATGCTTGTCCCCGTCGAAAATCGAACCCGAGCCCCCTCGATTGCGTAGTCAGGATCGCTAACTACTCGACCAACGAAGCGATCAGCCTATGTTAACAGAATACCCCAGGGGGGTACCACTTGTACCAGCAGTGGAGAATCCCCCTCTGGGCGTCTATGCTCTGGATTCCAGCCAGATCACGGAGATGCTCAGGCTGCCCTGCGCATTCTGGGGGGGGGGGGGGGGGGGCAAAATTGCGCTTATAAATAATCCTGTCCGGGGCAGACAAAGCAAGAAAGCCAAGGGGACTTCATTTCAACTTGAACGCCGTCCATTACCATCTCGTCGAAGCCAGATTTGCTCTTCTTGACCAATACACAGATATCTTCTCCGACTGATACTTCCTACTTTTACTACCCAGGGTACAAACTGGAACATTCCTTTGTATCGCGGGCCGGTGTGTGCGCATACGTCAGAGAAGATATCTGTTACCGGCGCCTCGGCAGTCTTGAAGGTTAGGACCTATCCATCGTCTGGTTACGCGTAGCTTGCGACGACCATCCACGCAGCTACGCGTGCCTATACAGGTCCCATAGCGGGAATACTGAAGTTGACCGGCTAGTTGATCATTTACAAACAGCTGTAGATTCCATGTTAGAGCAAACCCCTTCCGCAGAGATAGTGATCTTGGGAGATTTTAATGCCCACCACGCCGCATGGCTTTGTTCGCGCTCCACCGATCATGCGGGGAGGTCTCTTTACGATTTTGCCTTGGCGTATGGTTTTACACAACTGGTAACTTCGCCCACGCGAATTCTCGATGTGGATGACCATACGCCTTCAATGTTGGACCTTCTACTGACCGCTCATCCGGAGCATTATCAGGTATCTTAACGTCAGACCACTGCCTGATCCGGAGTAAAGTGCCGGTTTCGCGCCTATCACGGCCTCTGTTAGCAGGCTGTCGTCGCGTTTGGCACTATAGGTCAACCGATTGGGACGGGATGCGACCTTTTTTGCGTCCTACCCAGGGGGGAGGCTGTGCTTCTCGCTAGATGATCCGAGTGTCGTTGCTGACTCTATTGCTGATGTGGTGCTGCAGGGCATGGGACTTTTCATTCCATTTTATGTGGTGTCAATTGGTGGTAAGCCTCAGCCTTGGTTTGCTCGCTCCTGTAAAACAACTTCACGCCGAAAGCAGGAGTGGAGTGCTACCGGGCCTGGGCTGCAGCGTCCGCATCTTGTGATGAACAAACCAGCACATTACGTAAGGAGTACAATTCCGCCTCGAGGTAATTCAAAAGAGCTATCGCTAAGGCAAAATCTGAACACATAGGCAGAATTGGCGAGAAATTAGTTCGCCTTCCTTCAGGGACTCGTGCGTTCTGGTCACTTGCCAAGGCTGTCTTAGGGAAATTCTCACAGCCCTCTTTACCATCTTTGCACGGAGACGATGACTCTTTGGCCCATACCGCAAAGAAGAAGGCCGATCTCCTGGGTTCTTTTTTGTTGCCAACTCGACTCTGGATGACCAAGGGAACGCATCGCCTACCATCCCGCAGTGTGATAGTTTCATGCCAGAACCACAATTTCGGCAGTCATCTGCGCGTAAAGCACTACTTTCCTTGGACATCCACAAGTCGGGTGGGCCGGATAGCATCCCTCTGATTGTGGCAAAAGTGTGTGCTCCAGAGTTGGCACTAGTATTAACATGCCTATTCCGGCTATCCTACTCACACGGCGTGGTACCGAATTCATGGAAGACAGCTTTGGTGCATCCCATCCCTAAAAAAGGAGATCGCTCTAATCCGTCTAACTATCGGCCCATAGCCATAACCTCCTTGTTCTCCAAAATTATGGAGACAATCATCAACTCTCACCTCCTCAAGTATTTAGAAGAGCACCAGCTGATTAGCGACCGTCAGTACGGTTTCCGTCGCGGCCGTTCAAAAAAAAATGTACATATATACATTTAGTAAAAAAACTTGTTTTTATATTGCAAACAGACATTCCAATTTTATTTATTTGTAAAGATGTATATATACAATTTGTATATAATAAAATTGGTAGCGGTTTCACCCGGGTAGCACTATTTCTATTGACATCTGGCTACCCGGTACCGATTTACGGGTAGTTAAGAATTAAGATATCTAATATCAACTACCCGTAAATATGTATGTATGTAGACGACTACATATCAAGAACGAGCTCGCACCGCACACAGAAACTCTTTCCATTGCGAGACAAGCTGCACTGGACACGTATAGCTTGATATGTAGCCCTATGTAGGTACTTTTCTTCCGCAGGAAACGCCGGACACGTACGTATATACGTATTATAAGCATTAGGATTACTCGCGGAGCTGTCTATCTATATATATAATATATCTTATAAAATAACTAGCTGAGCCCGCGACTTCATCCACTTGGAAAATTTTCGAAAATAAAAGTAGCCTAAATTACTCCTTATTACATCAGCTATCTGCCAGTGAAAGTGCTTTAAAAAATCAGTCCAGCCGTACCAGAGATTAGCCGGAACAAACAGACAGATAAACATAAATCGCTATGTATGCTTTTAGTAAAAACCGGTTATTTGTATAAATGTACAGATTATTTGTATAGATGTATAGTAGCTAAAATAAAAGTAGCCTAAGTTACTCTTTATCACATAAGCTATCTGCTAGTGAAAGTCTTTTTAAAATCGGTCCGGTCGTTCCAGAGATTAGCCGAAACAGACAGACAAAAATTTAAAAAAAAAGTATTTTTGTATATTTACCGTATACACGAGTACATCCATATGTATTTAATGAAAAGCGGTTGTTTTAATATTACAAACAGACACACCAATTTTATTTATTTGTATAGATTATTTGCATAGAAGATGTATTGTAGCTAAAATAAAAGTAGTCTATGTTACTTTTTATCCCGTTTAGTCCCGTCAAAATCGGTCCAGTCGTTCCAGAGATTAACTGTAACCAACAGATGGACAGACAGACAAAAATTGTAAAAAATGTTATTTTGATATATGTACCGTGTATACATCCATATGCATGTAGTAAAAAGCGATTATTTAATACTAGTAGTGCCCGTGACTTCGTCCACGTGGAAAACTTTCTAAAATAAAAACCCGCATAATTTCCGTTCCCATGGGATTTCTGGGATAAAAACTCAAACTATCTTTGTACCAAATTTTCATTAAAATCGGTTCAGTAGTCTAAACGTAAAGTAGTCTTCTTCACGTCTAAACGTGAAGAAGAAACAGACAGACAGAGTTACTTTTACTTTACAGTAGCATTTATAATATTAGTATGGAAGTATGGATTACAAACATACACTGCAATTTTATTTGTATGTATGTATGTATGTATAGAAGATGTATAGCTAAAATAAAAGTAGCCAAAGTTACTCCTTATCACATCAGGTATCTGCCAGTGAAGTCTCGTCAAAACCGGTCCAGTCGTTTCAGGGATTAGCCGGAATAAACAGACAGACAAAAATTGTAAAAAATATTATTTTGGTATTAGTACCGTGTATATATCCATATGCATTTAGTAAAAAGCGTTTATTTTAATATTGCAAACAGACACACCAATTTTATTTATTTGTATAGATGTATCCACCATAAAAATATGAGCTGCACACAGTGATGATAATCATGCCATTTTGTCATAATTAGGTAGGTTTATGTTTGCATTCAAGTATTTGATATTTCTGTTATCATCGCGCCAAAATACTACGCGCGCCGTTCGCGCGAGCCGATAGCTTCTTACTGCTCATTACAGTGCTTGTCCCTTTCGCACATAATGTTGGATGAAATAGCATGCATTTTGACTACGCCCACCAACGAGTTCGTGCCGCCGACTAGTGGCACCTTAACATAGCATCCCGTCTCTAATCTTAAGAGCTTGATCAACCTCACGCATCAGCCTCGACTCTCATACTCAAAGACGGTAACTATAAAAAGTAGAGCTGTTCTTCTTATCACATCTTCACAGTGTCATTTACAGAAAATTAATGTACTTACATCTCAATATTCTGATTATGTAGAAATATTTTTATATTTACGGTGAAATATTTCCTGTCAGGGGTCTGAGCCCATTTGAATAATAAACCGTCTGTCATTCAACAAGACAATTCGTGAAAGGCTAACGATTGGCCATACGTGTCTCGCCTAAGTTTGATATCATACCTTTACATCAATATTCCTTCAAATTACTAGGTATGTTTCGTTCTATATCTATTAAGTGTCACTGATGTCTAACATGGATGAATGGCAGTAGATACAGCAAAGCAAATGACCTCGCGAGCTGCAGTTGACCCAAAAGTTAAAAAAGATACATACAAGTGATGTTAATGACGTACCAATAACCAATAGTCCATACTCGGGCACCGTTCAGTACACTCCATTCCATTAAAGCTGCTTTGGTTGTGAAACGACATTGAAAATGTCGAGTGTTTGAATTTTTACATGTAGTAAACTCTCATGAGTATACTTTTTAAATGTTGCTAAAGCAATGTGATAATGGAATGTATTTTAGCTTAATTATTATATAGTATATAATACACGAGTATCGTATTTCTCCTTGTGCTGATCCAGTCACTTAGGACGTACCATTGTGTCAGGCAGCTCGTAAAAAGCGAACGGTTGCCTATACCAGTCACTGCCATCATAACTACCAGGTGATAGAGTTCTGCAACTTCACCCGAGTCTGGTGCCACCGTCTTAACTATTTCTGCATTAGAGTCAATGCTTGTCAATGTCGTGTTCTGGTTTAGATTATAAAGGTAACTGGTAAACTTATGCATAAGGCATTTTCATCCCGCCACACGGATTTCCACGCACCATTAACCTCTTTAATATCTACAGGCGATGGCTTTCTGTTTTCGTTAGGAGACCCATCAGTTTGTTCGCTATCTCATGAAATTTTAGCTTTTGCCCGCGGCTTCACTCGCGTGAACCAAGTACATTACTTCCTTTTTTGAGTTGGATTAAATTGTAGCCTATGGTGGTCTAAAACAATCTTCGCATATTACAATCAAACCAGTTTTAGACTAATCGGTTGTATGGTTTCAAAGTCTATAATAGATCTAGGTAATTTTTTTGTGTTTGATATATGTACCTATATGTAGAAAACAATGAATCGATGTCGATTGTTTCTGCTTACGTGCACATAAAGCAATCATTATAACTTGTACCGCCTAAAGTTGCAATGGTAAACAAGGTACAAAAGTAAAAAAGTAGTAAGTAGTACCTTTACTTTTAATTTTCCACATAATAACGGCCAATTTTATAAATTATTTGTAGATGCCGAAATCGTGACTTTGCTTCTATAATTCCACACCAGCCAGCGCGATATAGAGAACGACACAACGAGGTGTTTCTAGACTTTGAAGCATTCTTACTGGCTTCAATGAAAGAGCGGTCTACTCTCTGGATACATTCTCAAATAAAGGCGTGTATGGACATCGCAGACTGTCAGCCGGATTACTGTCTCGATTTATTTGAACCATCAGGTAAATAAGAAATGAGATTTCTGGAATAAATACTTTTCAAATTACTGCTACAAAGGAATAGTATTCTTTTTTCAATTTCTTCATACCAAGTCGTAATACAGACTATTAGGCTCAATTTAAACCGCCGCCGAATGGAACGGAAGTGACTTTTCGCAATGATATACACAGCAAAATGAATTTTATGCCAATTCATCACGGACCGTCTGAGGGCGCCGATAGAAGCTAGGGGAATTCTCGAGAACTCGCGGGAATTCCCCGAAGGGCGATCGACATTTTTGGCTCGTATTTAGTTTGTATTATGTCGATGGTTTGTATGTTATACAATTGACATAATGTTCATTATGCTTTGTACAATTTTATTGCAAACAGTCGCTTTCACTCCATTCAGCGGATTAAGCCTTCAGACTACAGGAATGTAGTATGAGATTGAGCCTTAGTTGCAATGTCAATCAGTTGGAAAAAAATCGTGCCTCCGTTATATAAGTTTCACACTCGTATAACTTTTCCCTAACTCTGGCTGAGCACTCTGCTCGTCCAAAAAGTCCGATTACGCAGTAACGACCCTTAAGTTCAACTGTATTAGTCATTAAAAAAAAACTTTTCCTAGTATTGTTCCAGGCCCCTTTTTAAGATAAGATCATCTGCCATTCTGACAGGCAGGTTATAAAATACGAAAGCTTGATTAGTGTCACTAATCGTGATTCATGACTACTATGTGGTAAAGTTCCGCAACGTCTTGCCCGGTTCTAGTACCACCTCCTTACCTATTCCTGCTGCAATAACATCACTGATTCGGTGTTACTGAGACTAAAGTAGCCGGTAAATTTATGCAAGTGACATTTCCATCCCGGCATGGATAGCAACACACCATTAACATTTTTCTTGTTTATACGCGGTAGTTGTTTCTTTCGATCAGGAGAGCCATCTGAGTTTTTGCTATGTTATGGTATAAAAAATAGGTATAAGAATAAGAGTTGTTTTATTTACCACACAGTAATATACATATATACAGTAAATAACAATAACATATATAATATAAGAGATAAATAAAACCAACAAATACAGTAAACAGAGAAAATAAAATATACATATAATACTTTTAAAAGACATTGATAGTTACAATTTATACAGCATATTTACATGCATGCAAAAAAAGGAACATAAAATTTAATAATGTTTATGTATAGCAGCATGATGGTAAAATGGTCACTCAGCAAAAACATAGGGTGACAAGTGTTATCACCCAACAGCTGATTTTCTGGGCTACCTTTGTCTGTCACTTGAAACGGTTATGCAAAAAGCTAATACGATAAAAAATAAAACTAAAACAAATAAAATGATAAAAATGAAAAATAACTGGATTAATATAATATAAAAAACATAGTAAAAGTAAGAATATGTAAGAATTTGAAAAAAAAATCGTTCATAGGTCAAAAACCCTTAACGGGTATATAAACAAAAATAAAGTCACTCAGGATTAAAATATATTTATATGAAAACATACCAAATTAGTTTTGCTTTTGTAGATTTAATAAAAATTATTTTAACTTAAACTTAAAAGATAGCGACGACTGTAGATTACGAAAAGGTGGAGGGAGATTATTCCAACATTTGGTAGCATTGAAACGAGAAACTGCCCCTAAATGCTACAGTATTGTGCTAAGGCATACTCAATTTAAAAGGAAGTCCACCGAAACTTGCTATAAAGATAAGGTGAAATTCTGTATTTTCTTAAATTAAATAATAACGTGGCAAAATGTAAATGACGACGATAGTTCATCTATATATAGTTCATCTTCAAAATCAAAGAGACGTTTAAGAATGGTGGTACGTGAACTCGAGAGGGAATGTTAAATTAATAACAGTCACATGCATTTTGTACCCTTTGAATTAATTTCTATTTCACCTTCATAAGGAAATACTTCTGGGATTTGGAACAAGCATTTTTGAGGATTTTTTGAGGATTCATTTTTTAAATCACGTTATTATAGATAATGAACAGTTAATAATTTTAGTTCAAGGCTACAAAAAAATGATTTGCAAGATCTACGTTTTGATGATCAACAAAGGAAAATAACATTTAAAGAGAAATACGGAAACACGCTGCGTTGCGACGCAGCGTGATCAGCCCCGCTGCTAGCATTTTTTGTTGCGATGCGGCCCGCCTCAGCCTGCTGCGGCCTATCTCAGTATCTCAGGGTGATCGCTCCTTTGATGGTGCGTCCCTGGCGCTTCCTATGACTAGTCTTATAACTTTTCCCTAAACCTCCAAATACAATATTATTTTTGAATGCCAATTAGTCATCTCACAAATATGTTACCTTGAGTTTTTTTTTTATAGAAGAGGGGGCAAACGAGCAAGAGGTGCACCTGATGGTAAGTGATCACCGCCGCCCATGGACATCTGCAGTACCAGAGGTCTTGCAGTTGCGTTGCCGGCCTTTTAAGAATGAGTAAGCTCTTTTCTTGGTGGTCCCTATGTCGTATCCGTTCGGAAATACCCCTGCTGGTTCTATTTGTTCTAATTGAGTGTCTATGTCAATGTTTCAATTATCTTCATTTGCATTTGAAATTATTATATAAGTAGTAGGTACCTAATAAGAAGATTATCTACTTAAATGTTGACACTATCCTTTGATTCTTAGGTCACGGAAGGCGGAGAAGATCGTTGCCCCCAGGGAACTCAGCGTACAATATAACAAGCTCGTCTTTGGTGACTGATAACAATTCGACTCCTTTTACTCGTTTTAAGGAGAATCTCGAATACACGGTGGTGATGCCTGGAGAGCTTTTCCACAAAACACCGCTAGAAGTAAATTGTGCCACGTCAATGATGATTGCCATAGCACTTGGAGCATTATTGTTTATGTCGGCATTACTGGTAAGTATTTTTTTAGAGATAATTCTAGGTCACGTGTTTTTCTTGAAGTGGCTCTCGAAGACAAAATTTTAATTTATGTGTAAGCAGCATAATAAAGGCGGCATTGTGGTTTTGATAAGTGAGTTTTCAAAATTGGCGTGAATAATTTTCATGATTTTCCGTAATCTCTTGCCTTAAGCGGTTTCCATTGGAATATAATGCCCAAGTTATATCCCTGGTTCAAGATAAATCTTTCCTGGTTCAAGTTAATTTGCACAATGTAGAAAATTCGATCACCATCAACTTATCTATACTTTTCGTAAGGAACCTGATGAAAGCGGCTTTTTTGTTTTATTAAAAGCAAGGATTAGTTTTTTTGCTCGGATAAAGAAAACTGTTAGCAATTAGGAATATCTATTGTACTGTGGAATGGATTTTCAAATAATGGATTTTCAATCCAGTCACTCACTATGATCCGTAGTTTTTACCGATAGGTTTTTTAAATTATAAAACAGCAAACAAGCATATGGGTCTCGTGGTGGAAATAGATAACCAACGCTCACAGCGAGACATTAATATCACATGCGTAAGTTTATCAGTTATTGTACCCTTCCAACCGGAACTCTGCGGCAGGATTAAGAAAGTCGGTTGTACCAAATCTGGTGTTACAGACCAGTTTTTTGGTGCTATTATGTGACGGAACTAAATATTCACGATGACAATGTCAATTATAGCCAAATGTTCGCCTTTTACGAAACGCCTATCAGAATAAATACTTTATTCTTCAAAGGCAACCTGGACTAACACAGGAGAATATATTAGATTATGTAGTGTATATTCATAACTTTTATAAACTCTGAGAGGGGCATTGCAATATTTTTCTAACTTGCGACAATTTTAACCTTCAAAAATTAATTTATTGAAAGGTTGAAACATTTTTTTACAGATGTGCTACCTGGCCACAAAGTTAAACTCCACTATGCTCAAAAATAACAACTTCCAAACACCGTCAGGGAAGGGATTTGAACAGATTTTAAGAGAACTGGCACATCACACCATGCCCGATACGGGCTACACAGGTCGCCCTACAGTGCAATGAAGAAACTATCATATATAGTACTTTATATAAAAAGACTAGTGACGATCGTAGAAAATAAAAGTGAAATTTTGTGAATATGTACATTACACAGCATAAAGAATTTTTTCAACTAGCTTCAAAAAATACTAATATTTTTAAATAATCAATTATTTTTTAATAAAGAATAAAGATTTCTATTTTTTAAAGGATTCTACAAAAATTTGATCAAGTTATGTTAGATTCAAAGTTTGCTAAAAAACAACCGCATTGAATCGGTTAACTGACGCAAATCCAACATCAAACAATATAAAAAGGGCTTTTGTCGAGTCAGTTTGGCAGATGCATTAAAACATTTTGTGTGTAACTACCACTTTAATTATCATGTTGAGATAATAATTATCAGAAGAAAATGACAATGATGCTTCTCCATACCCTACTTTTTTCTGACAGATAATGACATCCTTTGCATTTTTGAGGTAGAGATGGAGAAGCCTTATACTACCAAAGTACATATATTATATATTACAAGGGACACTTTCTTCTTACTCTTCTTACCTTGCTCGACTAGTTTAAAATAGACCGACATCACAATTCACGTTTACAATAAAATGTAATGTATTCAGTATATTAAATGTGTGTATATGAAACATAACTATTAATTGTCTCGTAATAAAAATATTAGAAAATACTAAGAAAGTAACAAAAATGTGCATTTTAATGAAATGTGAATTTTATTTTAACATATAGTATAAATATAAAAATAAATAACCGTACCCTTTAAGTTCTATTATGTAATGTAAACGCATACTATCAGTTTAAGAAAAAGACCTATAGGTACAAGGTACAAGTAAATGTGTCAGCACTAGTCCCCACCTAAAACGTAAAATTATAACTTGCGACATAAATCGAGACGCTTATCCATAACGGCATGCTATTAGATACAGTAGGTAAGTGATATTGAAATCGATGCCGAAGAGGTTTTTTCGTTCTGCGTGTAGAACTCGCGTTACAGTTTGCGCTGCTAGGCTGAAAGGCTGTTTCGATAATACGGAAAGCAGTCAAACAGGTGAAGAACTAAACATGTAGTTTATTAAGAATAAAAAAACAATAACTGCTGACGATTTTGCTTGCCCCGTCGATAAACGTACACGCCTAACGACGACGACAGAGACGAGTCTTGGGTTTGAGCTTTGAACAAGGTCTAGACAACGGTTTTAAAAAATACCGGTTTTTATAAAAGGTTTTGCTCGGAAGATCCTAAAATTAGTAGCCAGCTGCCAGAAAAAAAATTAGTTAGGGATATCTCTGTGTTGAAGCGTTTTTATGACTGCATATGATAAATATTCCATTTATATAATATAATTAATATTCCATTTATATTATATAATAAATATTCCATTTATTAAATTAAATATTATGTAAGTAATTTGATAACAATTAATTTTCTGTTTGGTACATGTCATAAAAACGCTTCAACGCAGAGATATCCCTAATTTTTTTTCATCATTTGCTCGGAGGGCATCTGAAAGCGCTTCATAAACCTAAATAAACTGATTTAAAACTTAATCGCGTACCGTTCGCGATCTACGTCACGCAAAGTGCTATCTAAAAATTGGGAGCGGCAACACTAAATCTTTTTTTAAAAAAAAACTTTATATACCGGTTTCTACTTTCAAAGCCTTATAATTTTGATTCATAAGGAAACAGGTATTTTTGAGGTTAACGTGCTCTACCTTACCCTCAAAAATACCTGTTTCATTATGCATTTGGATCTTAACAAAATGGAGTGTGAGTGGAGATAGCTGAAGGAATGGAGAGTGACATAGGCTAGTTCTTGTCTCTTTCTAACGCCCCCACTTTCCAGGCAAGTGAAGCTGCAGGTAAAAGCTAGTTTTTGAATACAACTGTAAATTCGGCTCTGACAATCTTTTTTAGTAATTATAAACATTGTTTTTTATGAATTAATTTATCCTCAGTGTGGGAGAAAGTAAGTTCTTCTTAGATATATTTTGACTAAATATTTATAAATTAAAAGATTTAAATATTTAGGCCCTATACTCTAGACTTAATTTTATTTTTTCTTTAAGTCACGTGTATGAAAGGTGCCTGTCATTATTTACCAAAAATATAACATATGATTATGTTAAAAATGGTTGCAACGAATTCAGTAGCTGTTTTTCAATTAACTAATTTTCCCCTCTTACATATAATTCTGTGACAGGTTGTATAGAAATATTTTTCAGTATTTTATATATTACCTACGTATTTCGGTGTGGTAATACCTACCTAATATTGGTTAGAGCCCACAACGTAAGCAAAACATTTGCTTCTTCGGTATTAGATCAAATCGTGTTATTTGTACAGTGAAATTTATATATTATAATTATTATTATTATGCTATGAATTGTCTAGACTATATTAAGGTTCACGAATTATGTATATTATACAATGAATAATAATCACAAGCCTATATAATAAAATTAATATGTAGAAAGTCCTAGAGGGAACATAATTTCGATCTTGACTTAAAATTCAAAACTCTATTCATTAAATACAAATTTAAGTTAAATTTTACCGATAGATCAGGTGACGTGGTGTTAATAAATTTTCAGAGTTCCGAAGAAAATAAGGTATATTATAGTTTCGCTATGTCCGCCTGTCCGTCGCAGTCTAGCGCAGAGATCCTTAGTACGAGTACTAGAAAGCTGTAATTTGGCATGAATACATATTAGTCATGGCAACAAAGTGGTAACATAACATTTTAAAATTTTATTTTTTTAACGTAGCTCCTCTACATGTAAAATGGGGATGTTAATTTTTCACTTATACCCCATAGTGTCGGGATAGGTTTTTAAAAAATGTTGTAAGTTTGCGAAAATAACTTTTCGATTAAGAGACTCGTTTGTGAAATATAAGTCTCAAAATGCTAACTTTTGTTAGACTCGAGTGTCCCGACAATATTTTTTACAAACCTATCCAACGATACCCCACGCTATAGGGTACGTGAAAAAAAATAATAACATTCCCACTTTACATGTAGGGGGCTACCCTGAAAAAAAAATTTTTTTAATTTTATGTTAGCACTTTGTTGACATGATTAATGTGTATGTTCGTGCCAAATTACACTTTATAGTACTAAGGATATCTGAGCTATGGTGCGGATGGACGGACGGACGAACTGACTTAGTGAAACTGTAAGGGTTCCTAGTTTACTTCGGAACCCTAAAAATACTAGATGTCTTTAATTACCTAAAATAATTTTACTTACAATATAAGTTTTCTCGGGGCATAGCCATTCGATTTACCGTTCTTTCAAATATACGCTAAAATGAATGAAAAATTCCTCTATCACTTCAGCACAGTATTTTCAAAAATATTAATTTGTTCTTGTAAAATTTCAGACTACTCTAAGTACCTTGCTTCTTTTTCTATTTTAATATATAGTTCAAACTAGCCACAGTTTAAATGTAGGTAAGTATTTACTTGCTATGTATTAATTTACAGACTAGTATATGCACCGTTAGAGAGTAAGTAGTATGAACATAAGATTTGTCAAAATGTATTTAGGTTACCTATTTGGGTCGTAAGTATTTGTTATTATTTATTTTTATCATTAAATTGATCTTATGACTGAAAAATTATATGACTGGTATAAAACTTTTTTCAGTCATGACCATCATATGTAATAGCCAAATGTTTAATTTATAAACTGTAATATAAGATTTGTATTGTAAGACGAATATTTAATTTTAAATAAATAATAAAAATATTATTTTGTTTTCCTTATTCATATATGACGAGTATTGTTTTTAAAAATATAAAAATCGTTATATTATTGTTATTACTATTCTGAGATGATTATAAACAGACAGATTAAAACTAATTTTCTACCTGTTAAAGTCAGGTTTGATTAGGTAGGTCAGTGTTTCTTAACCTGTTGTCCGCGGACCCCTAGGTGTCCGCAAGTATGTGTATGGGGCCCGCTGTCTTATCCATGAACATTTGAATTACTAAATAAATGCAAATATTTTTTTATTAAGGTGGTCCTTGAAATTGTGCTTGATTTTCTAGGGGTCCGCGGTCTGAAAAAGGTTAAGAAACGCTGAGGTACGTAATTAACAAATAAATTCATAAGGGATCGAAAGTAGGTATCTTTAAGGGCATACAAGTATCTCGATAAAAATATGTATTTATTATTGTATGTATATCGTATTACTCTGGAACAATGCTTTAAAATTACTCTGACATCATTTTCTTATTTACTTTGGGTGTCCTAGCAAAATGTGCCTTCAAAATAATAATAATATCGATGGCCAAACGATTTTCCTAGGAATAAATAAACTTAATGAAAAATGACATAGTAATAATCAAATTATGCGTTTTGTTTCCAATTTTTTTCTGAAAAAATCCTACCAACACTTCTCGTGTAGATCCGGTATTTTTGAAGAATAATCCATTTGTCATTCTGCCAAGGAGTTCATAAAAGGCAAACGATTGTCGCTACCATTGTGTCACTATAAACAAAATAGGTAACAAAGTTCCGCAACATCTCGTTCAGAAAGTAATTCTACACGTTCTTAATAGTTTTCTTTATGTGAATCATGAGGTATCAAACAAGCAGACGGCTCTCCTGATGGAAAGAGACAGCCATGGCTCATAGGTGTCTATATAACAAAAATGTTTACGGTGCGTTACTATCCGTAAGGCGAGGTATTGATGCCACGTGCATAAGTTTACCGGCTACCTTACCCTCCAAGCTGGAACACAACAGTGATAAGCATTAGAGCTATTGCGGCAGGAATAGGTAAAGCGCGATGGTACAAAAATCCGGGCGAGACTTTGCAGAACTCTACCACCTAGTAGTCACGATAGTTACACGTATATGCCTTCGTTCGTCTTTTAAATACTGCCTGGCTACGACAATCTATATATTCAAGGGACCCCGGATCTGCTTTTTTGCTTTGAAAAATGTAGGAAAGTCTTATAGGCTATTTCAATCAAATATATTTTGGTAAATGTGACAATGAGTCTGAGTCTAGCAATTATGGAAAATAATAAATGACACAAACTAGATTCAAAATAAATATTTAATTACATAACAACATTCAAACGGAATTCATTTTGCATGTGATTGTAAATGTTGTTTTAAATCAGGCATGTTTTTTGGCTTAAAATCACATTGATTACATTTTAAAGGTGTAGCAAGCAGCGCTTTATGAGTCTCACGGGATATTTTCTTTATAGCTCCGTCTTCTTTTAATCTTTCCAAAAAATCTGCAAAAACACCGAGTATTTATTGTTTACTCATTTAGTCTAAACTCAATGATTTTGGGCGTAAGGGAACTACCCTACATGACACCATAGAGTATACGCTGAGCGCTAATATCGTGACCCTGTCTCGAATCTTATGCTGTTACTGTTTTTTGCTATTTTCTATTGTTGAACTCTGTCCGCACTAATGGTGTCCGCACTAATGGTTCTAGCAAGAGTCCGAGTGATAGTAGAATATCAACGTCAAGCTTAACTTGACGGTAAACGTCAATCGAAACTTGCGATTCTCCACTTAGAAAATTCATGTAGCCAAATGAATCAAAATAGTGCTCTGGTATAATGCTAAATGTATCTACAAAGGAAATAACTGAAGATAGTAACGTTCATGCTCCAAGTCTGAGAGTCCACTACGGTTGCGTGATGTATAAGTTACGAATCCTTCAAGAAAAGTTCATCATTTCGAAACACGGTAATCCGCAGGTTGACCAGACTACGCCAGTAACCTAGTAGTAAACCAGTTGCTAATAAACTCGAGATAAATATTGTGCCAACTGTCAGTGTGCCAGCCATTAATCTAACAAAGGTGTAGTGCTGGGCACAAAATGCCTAGAAAATCGCTCGTTTCTATATTATGAGACTTGGAGGTGGTGAGGATGGAACTCGGAATATTGTTCGATCGTAAAATTCAACAGCAGGAATCAATTCTAACAACTTCAAAACAGTCCCCACGATAGAGGATGCATGGTTCCTTCTTTCTTCTTTACACTAATTATAGTATATCGCAGGACAAATTACACAAATAGATTTAACCCCAAAGTAAGCAAGTTATGTGCTTGTGTTTTGAGTGTTAGTCAAGATACTAACACACAGAAATACATATATAAAGAGTGAAAACATATTTAATAAACATCCAAACTAGAAATATAATAAACGTCTATGCTCATCACACAAATCCTTATCCCTGTCGGAAATCGAACATGAGCCCCACCGATTGCGTAGTCAGGGTCGTTAACCCCTCGAATAACGCGGTGGTCAAACTTTGACCGTCAAAAGTAAATATGACTCAAAGTTGGCAAAATTATCACTACTGACCTGTAGCGTCAGTATCCGCGTATCATCAGCATCCTGTAAATCTTTACGCAATGCCAGAAAATTAAGTCGATTAGAAATATTCAAGTCGACAACGATTTGAATGGCTCTATGTTGAATGCGACCAAGAGGAAGCAGCTGATACTGAGTAGCTCCAGGCTAGAGAAAACAGTTCTTCATGTGAAGTCGAGTTTGTGCCTTATAAAGTTGAAGACAATTGGTTAGCAAAAAACATTGGCTTCGCTCTGCTAAGCACACCGAGCTTTTTAGAAGCTAATTTAACCTTTTTATCCAAATGGCCACGAAACTGAACGGTTTTCGATATGTCTATAACAAGAATTCCAATATTGGTCGAGGCTATCACGGGAGTATTAACAAAAAAAGTGTCATTACAAAAGGTGACTTCATAGCGATAACCGCGTATTGGCACAGGCAGTGGCTGAAGTATGACGCATCACCAGTACTGCCAGAAAAAACCGTCAGCCTTGGGAAACACCAGCATTGATAGGGCAAAGCACGCATAGTCGACCTTCGTGCTCCGATCAGTCCAAAAGCTTTTGATCCAGTTGCACAATTTGTTGGAAGCCCATAAGAAAAAAGCTTCGACAGAAGCGCTTCGTGCCATTCCCGATCGAAGACCTTCTTCCTTTGACACAATTGTCTCTGGCCATCGATGCGTCAGGTATATGAGTAAATCACCAGCTGACCGGCCATGACGGAAAACGTACTGGGGTCACTAATAATCTGGTGTTCTTATTAATTTTTAGAAGCTAGCAGTTATTAATCATCTTCAAAATTTTGGACAACAAGAAAGTTACAGCTATAGGTCGATAGTATGATTGATTCAAGCGATCCACTTTTTGGGGTACAGGATGCACTAAAGCCGTCTTCCATCATTTCGAAACCAAGCCAAGTGAGTAGGAGAGCCGGAATAGACAATTTAATATCACGACGGTGTCCTCTGGAACACCACTTTTAGCACAATCGGAGAGATGCCATTATCATGTATCGCAATGTACAATTATCGTAATTGTTTAGTTATTGCAAGACATTTGTATTAACTAACAATTACGATGCCTTGTATGTTAGTGGCAGTCATTGTCGCTTGATTATTTTTGGTGCTGCAATATCGCAAAAAGTGAATCCAGTGACCAGCAAGCAGTTGACGTTTTTAATAATTTTTGTTATGTTTAAGTGTCATCGCTGATAGCTGGCGAATCGTCTTCGATCGAATCGCTGATCAAATACGCCTGCCGGCCCTTTCGTCTTATAGATAAGCTACACAATGCAGTTCACAAATGAATCTTTCAAATGAACTACATACTTGATTCCTTTCAGTTGAATTTCATATAGTTAATTATTTCACCTAGTCCAGCGCGAAGAACGATAAACAAGAGAACTGAGTGAAATGCGTTAACTGACTTACACTCAATTGGAATGAGGTAATGTTCGTTTCTCCTGAAGATGCCTCGGTTTCGAATTGATACGTGCATGGAGTGTGTAAATTGTGTTCTTTTTTTTATTTGCTACTGACGTAGGTGAAAGTGTGGTAGACGTGGGTGGATAATTGTCGCTGGGGCCTTGTTTATCGTCCGGACCTTCTGTGAGTTTTATCTATTTATTAAATCACCATCTTTCTTTTCAGTGGCATCATGGAGGTTATTTTATGTAACCTCCATGATGCCACTGAAAAAAAAAAGTTCTCAGAAAATAGCAAATTTAACTAATTTAACCTTTTAACTAACTCGAACACTGACAGAGGCCGATCACAAGCCGAACGAAACTAGCCGACTTTAAAATTATCGAAATGATGGAAAGTTCTATACCTTGAAGCAACAAATATACTTCAGCGAAAGAATCTGCAACGATATTTAGCGAGAACATTCGCCCTTAAAGGAAGGACGCAAAGAAGGATCACATTCCGCCCCAATAGACATGTGTAACACTACGCTGCGCCGCGCAATTGCGCTAACTTAATTCACTGAGCGGGTGTGACAAAATGTGTTAGCGCACGGCGCAGCAGTTATAACACAGACTACTTAGAGACTATACGCAGTAAACTCTCATTCATGTGCACAATCATCATGAGTCATGACTCTTATGTGTCGCGACTCACTCGTTGAGTTACCAATGAACAAACGCAATTCATGCGCTGTGCGCTGTTTGTGTTATGAATTTGTAGCGTGGCGCACGGCACACGTTTCGCTCGCTGCTCACTTCCCTTTACCCGCAAGCTGCGTCAGATTTGTTGCGCCATGGCGCAATTTTGAGTTAGCGCAATGAGCTGGCGCAGTATACTGCGCTTGAGTTACTGAGTTAACGTAAGGAATTTCACTGAGTTACCCATGTCTACGCCCCAATCTGCTGATCTTTAGTGCTAAATGCGGCGGTAAGCCACAAAAGAAGGCCGTAACAGGCGTATAACCGGCACTTTGGCCCTAATCAGGCAATGGTCAGATGAGCCAAGTGGGCCGTCCACAGATGTCAGATACTGGTCCAAACAAGAAGTAAGCAGAAGTTCCAACAGTGAAGGTGCATGGTCATCCACATCTGGGACTTATGTCAGCGAAGTTACCAATTGTGTAAGATCGCACATCCGAGCAAAACGACCTCCCTGGGTGATTGGTGGTGCCTGAACAGAGCCATTCACTGTGATGGGCATTAAAGTCGCCTAGGATTGCAATCTCTATATGAAGGGGGTCTGTTACAGCATGGAATCTGCAGCCATTTGCAAATGCTTAAATCTGTCAACTCTTGTATTCCAGCTATGAGACCTGTGTAGGCATGCCTAGATATGGGAATGGTTGTCACAGTCTATGCGTAACCAACGGCAATCCATCCTCCTAGTCATAACTTTAAAAACTGCCAAGACACCGGTAGCAGATATCTTGTCTTGCGTATGCGCACACACCAGCCGGTACAATGGAATGTTATTAATACAAATACATTAATACAAAGGTAAGGAGTAACAGTCAGAGAAGATATCCAAGTTTCGGTCAACAGAAGCAAGGCTTAGCCATTTTGAGATGGTAGTTGATGGTGTTAAATTTTGAATGAAGCCCTTAAATTATATTGCAAAAATCAACAAGTTTGATAGGGGTGCTTTAATTTCCTGCTCAGTTTGCCCTGTGCAGCAAGGTTGTTGAGCAGAATTCCCCCTCCGTATGCTGGTTCAGATTTGTTTCTTACTCTACTTTTTTTAAGTCAACAGTGTTTGTGTGTCAATTTAATTTAAACTTTGACATTAATACTAAAAATGAATAAAGTTAAAGTAATAAATTGGTATAAGAATGTTATCAAACTTTCAATTATTATGAATATAATAATTTTAATTACTTGTATTTTAAAATTATATGATTATTTACTTTAGTGTCACAACTTTAGCTTATATTATGCTCATATTAATTGCACATTGCAGAATGTTTATTTTACTTTTTAATTAACTTCCTAAAAAGGAGGTTGCCAGTTTGGCTGTATTTTTTTAATTTGTTACATCTGGACTCAGTCATTTATTAACTGATTTAGAAAAGTTTGTTTTAGTTGTGGAGAGTACCTATACTTCTGTTGAGTCCCATATAAATTTAGTGAAAATCTGATTCAGGAAGATTGGAGGTCAATTTTTACAGTATTACTGCATTTAAATTTTTAAGCATAAACTTTATTAGATTTACCAATAATATTGATATTTAATATTATCTTTCCTGTAAGAAAAAGATATTACTAAACACAACTTCAAGAAATCAGAAAGACTGGGCTTTGAGGGCAAAATATGCAATTAGCAAATTGCCAAATGTGGGCTGAAATTTATAATTACAAAAATTTACTTAAAATAAGTATTACATTCAAATACCAACCTTTGTAATTTATAAAAAAATCAGTGGTAAAACTATTCCAATGAATCTTAGTCTTAAGGCAAATTGAGATCATATCCCTGCTGATTATGTGCATGTGTAATCTTTGCATACTTGGTACAGAATGAAAACCAGCAAGTAGTTCACAATTTCTATGCTCACTCTTAATTATATCATAAATTTCGCCAAAATATTCTATTAGTTTAATATGAGTCCTATTTAGTTGAAATATACTTTTAATATCCTCTCGCGGTAACACAAGGTAATGAAAATTGGCTTTAGGGTATTTATCCTTTATAACCACAACTTTATCTGTTTCTTTGTAAATAGATTTAGGATCTTTCATAGATTCTAACAGGCCACAGGACCAATGTTTTGATTGTTTACTCACAGTATTCACAGACACATCAAGAGATCTTTTAGTCATTTTAAACAAAATATATGTAAATTAAAAAGCGTATTTATGTATCTACTATCAGCTGATATCAGTTTCAGAAGTCAAAACTCTGCTGCTCTGCTGTCTGCTCAGAGTGATCAGACCAATTAGAGTACTGTCCACAGAACATCTACTACTACCGCAGAAGAAAACTAACTTCATACAAATTTTTGGAGACTGAAAAAGCTAGCGCCATCTCTGTGTGGCCCCCAATTATTAGTTTGGTTCTGGAATGGCTGGCGGGGTCCTTGACCCTTTTAAATTATTATACTTTCTTATATAAATGGTCAAAATGAAACAAAAAATAGATTTATTAAGGATATTTTATTATCTTTAAAATAAATCAAAATTAAAAATATGGTTAAATCAATTATTATAAAGCATATAAAGTAATATTCCTAAAACAAGTAAAACTAAAGTCCTATCTGTTTTTTAAAAATTATTTTGTTGTTAATTCTAAGCATTTACATTATTTTAGAACAAGGTGTGCCGCCGACTATTGTCCGCGTGTATATATATCTGAGTTCTATGTATTTTGGATAAAGTCCTAAATCTTTTTCAGAAACAAAAGAATCTTAAATTACTCTTTATAAAATTAGCCAGTAGAAGCGTGACAAAATTGGTTTAGCCATTGTGGAAAATAATTGAGACAAACAAGCAACAAGTTTTACAAGCTAAACTAAAGTCGTTTCTGGCCGTATCACATATTATACTACCAAGAGAAGAGTGTGGTGCGCAACGTGCGGGAGATATGCAACTGGCAGTATAACTCAAATAAATCGAATAATACCGAGATCGTTGGTTCGAGCTGGGAGAACGAGATGAGTACGTTAAGTATGTTAGAATGATTTGAATTGAAAACGTTTGGTGATAACAATTCGGTTCATATTTGTTATTAATAAGATGTGCAATCTTACTAATAATAAAAATGAGTGCCCTTAGGTATTATGCACTAACTGTTTAAGACATTTTAATTGTTCTGTGCCGCACGTCGCGTCGTTTGTTTTGTGCATCGTGGTCTAGGGGTTAGACTACTCGGCCATACTTCAACCATGAAGTCTCGATCGGGCAAAAGTATTATTGAGGATTTACTCGAAAATCGCCTCTGTGGTCTAGTGGTCCACCGTAGGCGTTGACTATATGAGGTCCCGGGTTCGATTCCCGAGTCGGGCACATAAAAAATGTTTTTTTTTCAGTTTTCTGATAAACACAAAGTTGCCCGGAATCGGAAAGTGCCCGGTTGGCGATAGGCTTGCCACCTATCACATTTGTGGGATCAATATCTTCGGCTAATCATGGGTGCACTTGTTGTACCTCTGCGTACCCCTTTGGGGATACGGGCGTGAAGATACTTTACTCGAAAATCTAAAATCTCAGTAGCAGCTCGGAGTCTGGCGGAATGGTGTGCCAACCAAGAAACTGGTGAATGGTGGAAAACTGAAAGTCTATAGACGTTTGATTTATTCTGTTTGATTTATGCTGCTTGACCCCACATAGGTACCGGCGTGATGATATTTTTAAATCAGGTACCTACATAACGAATTGAAAATGTAATTACGATTAATATAATCGTAATGTTAAAATAAAACATTCAATCAGTCTAAAATTAGTAGTCAGTTTAATCATCGATTATTATGGTACTCTGGTTTGGAAAGAAATATTATATACTCAGTATAATGACTCGTAGTTCGCACAAAAAAGCGATACATACATCACATGCAACTCAAGACACTAAACGCTACTCGAGATGATATTTCCTTAAGGTGATGTGATGAGTAATGAGTGATGAGTGATATTTGCGGGTGATATTACCTTTTCAAAGGTCATGTGTGATGTTGCATTACACTTCAAAGTATCGTTTTGCGCATGTATATAATCGTTCCAAGTTCCAACCATAGTTGCAAAATGCAAATTGTTATTGCAATTACATCAGTGTTGCCAGTGACAGATAGTCAAATATAACATGCGACACCTCAAAAAGTAACATTTTCTTATTTAATGCGGAAATGACCTAAAAACTAAAAGAGTTTTCTGTCCCATCAATTAAGCTTCAAAAAAATGGTAATAATTTTTGATCAAATAATTGACTGGTAATCCATTTGATCCATATAACTAAAGACAACTAATCAGTTTATAAAAAAAATAACCTCATCTTCGATCACATAAATTTTATTTGATAGAAAATATAAAAAAAAGGTATTAAGTCCTAAAAATAACGTAAAAGTAACATTGTGAGTCATGTAACATGGAAGTAACATGAGAGGGTCAAAAGTAACGCAAAATGTTACAAAAGTAACATTCTGGCAACGCTCAATTACATACAACCAAGGAAGTTATATTCTACCCGGAATGCTTACACGCGCTTCAAAATCTTTCCGAAGAGTACCACGACATGAGTGGAGTGTGTCTCTTTCTACTAAATAAAGCGCCAATCGCCATGTATAAGTGTGGCCATGCGTAGTTTGCAAATTACTACTAAGTAATTCTACTAATTGGAGAAACAATTTTTGCATTGCATAAGTAATTACGTAATAATTAAAATAAGCACATTTTAGAACTCACTATGTTAATTACAATACATTTTATGCTAATGTATCTATCGACGTGTATGAATAAAAGGGGTTTAACGATTACCGTATATATAAAAATCTACCATTCGAAAGTTTTATTTACACTGGCAATTGCAAGAAAGGGACAACATCCACTCATGTCGTTGTCTTGCTCGGAACGTTTTTCCCCTCTGTTATGTAAGAAACAAATGTCAACTTTATTGAGAACGAAATAAAGTACATTCTTATTTTTCATATATTGCTTCGTAGTAATTCCAGTTATCGTATATAAGTTCCTTGCATACAACCATACAACTGAGAACAGGACTGTCAGACGTCAGTGTCAAGACAGTGTCACTGTGAAATGTCAGGATCAGTGTTGCCAGTGACAGATAGTCAAATATAACACGAGACAACTCAAAAAGTAACATTTTCACGAGAAAAGTAACATTTACTTTATGCGGAAAATGACACTTTATTACACAAAAGCTAAAATGTTTTCTCTCCTATTAGATTAGCTTCAAAAGAATCGTAATAATTTTTGATTAAATAATTGACTGATAAGTGATAACCCATTTAATCGATATATAACTAAAGATTAACTATTCAGTTTATAAAAAAATCATTTTCGATCACATCAATTTTATTTGATGGGAAATATAAATAATTTTAATAAGTCCTAAAAGTAACATTTTAAGTCGTGTAACATGGAAGTAACATGAAAGGGTCAAAAGTAACACTCTGGCAACGCTGGTCAAGGGCCATCAGCCAAGTCAAGAAGTGTCAGTATCATACATAGAAATATACTCTGGTTTCCCTTCAAAACGTATAAATACATAGAAATATGTAGAGGCAATAGTATTATACATAAATAATCGGTGGTGTCACTGTCACTTGTGCTCAGTGTAACCAGATTAATATTTTTAATCCTTTTTTGATAGGTGTATCTTATCGATTTTTTCGAACATCAGTATTTTTGTAGGTATATTGCTAGGAGTCAGTATTTTTGAGTATTTTGGATAATAAATTGTGGTAGCACCAATAAAAAGTTATGATTACATTATAAGCATCGTCTTTGTGAACGTCACGAACATTGCTGCTCAGGGAATTCACCATATTATTTAGTATAAATTTTACGTAGTAGCAAAGATCAGTACGTTGCAGATATTGCAGGCCGCAATTGAAATATTATTGAACTATACAATAAATAAATATATATTTTTAAAAAAGCTCTGAATTTTTAGCTTTTAGTTGTTGTTTGCGCGGGAATCCTAGTCACGTTCCTTCCGTCTCTTTCCTTCCTGCATCCGTCATATTTTCCTCTCACTTGGAGAAGATGGCGTCTCTGAATAGCCATACCGCACAGCGCGTAAGCCAGTCCGTTGGCCGATCGCATCGCGAGTGATCACGTACCAGTACGCTCGCATCGTTTAGACAAAGGCCTAAACGGAACCGCTAGCGTACGCCGCGCCGCAACGACCGCTCACTCGCTTGTCTCGAGATACAGCTGGAGCCAGCTAACCGCAAGCCAAATAATGACAGATCTTATAATAATGTCGCGATGTGTTCACTCTGTAAGGAGAACGCAGTGCACAGCAATTTATATAAATGCACAGCGTATTCACAAATGAATCCGCAAGAACGACTAAACGTAGTTCGTAAAATTAGAGGTTGCGTAAACTGTTTAAGCACTAGACATAGAACACATGACTGTAGGTCGTTAACTTCTTGTAAGAAGTGTGGCTTGAGACACCACACAATGTTACACTTAGAACGTTCAGACGCCGCAAAGCCGCATCCGTCTCCCGCATCCTCCTCAGAGAGATCTCGCGTACCCACACCCGAAACCACCTCGGCTATCCGCACTGATAAGGCTGTTTCAATACCTAGTCCGCCAGCCATGTCAGGTAATAAAAATATACCGTTGGTCTACCCTTCAAAGAAAATCCTTCCAGACTGGGCAATTCTTTCGAATTCGCCAAGAGACGTTTCCTGTACCTCAAACGTAAGCTCGAAGCCGCGCCCCACTACAGACGAGCTTACGATAGTGTAATTCGAGATTATATTGCAAAGGGATTTATTTCATCGGTACCGCTTGAAGATAAGGAGTTTAAAGGAGCTCCTTCCTATTTTATTGGACACCATGGAATATGCCCCTCTTCGAATCGTGCTAGACGCTAGTGGAAAAACCAGCTCCGCAGTATCCCTCAACGATCTGCTCTATAATGGCGAGAATTTATTAGGAAACTTATTTAATATAATAGTGAACTTTCGTTTGTTAAACGTTAAAAAAATGTCTAAAACATGTGACGGATATCCGCCGCCAATGGGATAGGCATTGGCGGCGGATATCCGTAGCATGTTTTTATGTATCTCGATTAGAACCTGCGACCGCAGATTCCAACGAATCCTTTATAGGTTTAATCCGCAAGATTCACTTACCGCTTATCAATTTAATCACGTCAACAATGACAATAATAGTGAAATTCACTTGATCTGCTCTAAATCAAAGGTTGCCCCTACTAAGTCCGTGAGTCTTGCTCGCTTAGAGCTATGCGCCGCGCTGTTATTATCCAAATTAATCCGCACTCATCATCAATCATTATTAACAACATTTATGCATTCTCCGATTCCACTGATTGTCTCTCCCGGGGTTTGACTCCTGCACAATTGCTTGACCATCCGCTCTGGTTCAATGAACCCTCTTGGGCGCACTCAACGCCAACGCTTTGGCCTGTTACTGCTTTTGAACCGTCGGTAATTTCAAAACCACCGGAGGAGAAAGTGGTAAATATGGTTCAGGTACAGGAAGTAAACAGGTTAGGATTAGAATTACTGTGTCTAGCTGACCGTGTATCTTCTTGGTCCAAACTCTTACACATTGTTGTATATCTATTTCGCTTCCTAAGGATTTTACCGCATCGTAAATATATTGCCACGTCTGATCTCAGTTTCGCTGAGATTAGAATTATACAAGAATTACAGAAATTTCATTTTTATCGCGAAATAAACAACATAAAGGAGAATAAATGTTGCTCTATCGGTATACAACGCTTAAAACCATTTATGCAAGAAGGTGTTATACGCGTAGGTGGTCGCCTAGAACAGACTGACTTACCCTTTGAAAATCGCCATCCCTTGCTATTACCCCGCAGGGAACATATAGATAATCAATTACTTTCATAAAATATATTGTCATGCAGGTCCAGACTTGTTAGTTTCTATTTTAAGACAGATGTACTGGATCTTGTCCGCGCGTAACATCATTCGTAGTGTTATTTTTAAATGCAATACGTGTTTTAGACTTCGACCAAAACCTACCTTTCCCGAGATGTCGGACCTTAAATCTTGCCGAGTCAATCCGACTTTTAAGGCATTTGCGCACACGGGATCGGACTTTGCCGGTCCCCTCAGAGTAACCGCAATCAAAGGTAGAGGAATTCGCGCACATAAAGCATATATTTGTCTGTTTGTTTGCTTAACCACCCGCGCAGTACATATTGAGTTAGCCTCTGATCTAAGTACAGAGTGCTTTTTATCCGTTTTAAAACAATTTTTATCTCGCCGAGGGCCTATAGCCCATATTTAGTGTATTATTGCCATTATCTGTATAATGGATCTATTTACATGGACGCTAAAAGATACCTAGGAGAATTGTATTCAGTACTTAAATCTTCCCAATTCAATTCGCAGCTATCCGAAATACTAGCGGAAAATCGCATCGAGTGGCGTTTCAACCCACCTTCCGCGCCGCATTTTGGAGGGAATTGAGAAGCGAACATTAAAAGTATGAAGGCTCATTTATTTCGCGTTATAGGAGAACAGGTCTTAACGTACGAAGAGATGACAACTGTTCTTACACAAGTAGAAGCAGTCATGAATTCGCGTCCATTATGCCGCACGCTCTCTTCCGATCCTCCGGAACCACTCGCGTTAACACCCGCTCATTTTTTAACTTATAGTCCGCTTAAGTATTTACTCGCACCGCCATTAGCTAAAGAACGTTCGGATTTATTGACTAGATTCTCTTTATTAGATAAATTAGTCCAGTCTTTCTGGAAGCGCTGGAAAAGGAAATATTTCCATAATTTACAAAGTCGAACGAAGTGCCTCTGGCTATTGTCAAGGAAGTTTTCTCAGGCAGAGACGGGATTGTCAGAGTGGCACGAGTGCAGACTACTTCGGGGTCGTATATACGACCCGTGGTAAAACTCTGTCCCTTACCTAGCCAATAGGCTATACCGTATAACTTTTCGCATTATTTATTCTTTCCGCATATTTTATTTTAACCGCATTGGTCCGCAAATTTAACCGCATTTTACTTATCATACCGCATTTCGTTAGAGATTACCGCGTGTATTCATTACTGAGTCATAGACGATATTTCGTCAAATTCCCGCACAATGGATTAGTTCTTTCAGTATTAGGCTAGTCACATCTCAATTCGCATGTCGATTTTTTTTTGAAGGAATCTTTCAAGTGGGGAGGAATGTTTGCGCGGGAATCCTAGTCACGTTCCTTCCGTCTCTTTCCTTCCTGCATCCATTATATTTTCCTCTCACTTGAAGAAGATGGCGTCGCTGAATAGCCACACCACACAGCGCATAAGCCAGTCCGTTGGCCGATCGCATCGCGAGTGATCGCGTACCAGTACGCTCGCATCGTCTAGACAAAGGCCTAAACGGAACCGCTCGCCTAAATGGAACTTGCGTACGCCGCGCCGTAACGACCGCTCGCTCGCTTGTCTCGAGATACAGCTGGAGTCAGCTAACCGCAAGCCACGCTAAGTGTAGTCCACCAGTGAAATCCACCAGGTGAGTCCTTTCATACCATATTACATCACACCCCGTTGGTCCCGTCGCTCTTTAGTAAAACCTACCTCCGCATACGGCGGGACCAGTTGTATGAATGCTCATTACATAGCAACACACCATTAACATGTTTGGTGTCTAAAAGCTATTGACTTTTTCCATCAGGGGACCCATCTGCTTGTTTGCTATCTTATGATATAAAAAAACTGTGTGGTGTCGTGGGACTACAAATAGGAACGAAGTTTCGACCGAAGAAGAATTACAAATAATCTTTTAACGCTACAGAGGCTTTTTGCAAGTTAGGGTACTCCTTCGCAAAGCCCCATAATGAACTTAGTTTAAAAAAACATACTAAATTTTCTTTGTGGCTATCAGAATATAAAGATGATGAGTACGTTGCCTTTTGTAAAACACGCAGTGCGAAACTCCAAAGTACATAAACATCTATGAAAGAACAGAAGATATCATACATATCGACGCTCATAAATCGAGGCTCATAAACGACGATAACTTGGTAGGCAAAAAACACCAGAGCCTCGCTCATTGACGCAGAGTGGCTAGTTTATCGGTTTTTTATCGGATACACTTTGGAGAGTGCGCTGTGGAATTGCACGACTTAATTCCGCCATCCTCGTTTTTCTATCGATCTTCGAGGCGTACAGACTCTAGGCATCGCCATATGGTGGACGTTCCACGTACCCGGACAAAGCGATTCGACTCAACATTCTTCATTCGAACCGCAAAAGACTGGAACATGCTTCCTATTCAGGAATCTTCCCGACGAGTAAAATCTGGGGATCTTCAAAAGAAGAGTGAACAGGTACCTTCTAGAGAAGCGCGTTCCATCTTAAGCCACATCTTAGCTTACCTTTAGGCGAGTTCGTGGTCAAGCGCTTCCCTATTGATAATAAAAAACCATGCCTATATATAAAACGCAATTAACGTTACGCATAATTTAGTTAGTAGTTTATAATTACGGTATCTAAGTCAAGAAATTCGGAGACAGTGTTTTAATGTGAATGATTCTAGATTTGTTATTTCTTTCTCAACCAATTTAGACCCTAATTCTAACAGAAATTATGTGCTATCGAAAGATATTATACTATATGAGACAGATATCCAAGTAAGCAAGTAGGTTAAGAATGAATTTAATACAGGGAAGACTTACACATACAGAACAAATGCTTGGTTTTTCAGAAGGTTTTAATAATTTTAATTGAGTTGATTGAGTTTGGTAATTGAGTTGAGTCCATGATTGAAATCAAATTCGCATTTGAAAATCAAAATTTCTGGGAGCTGAGATTTCTTAAACCGTGCACTGCTATATATTCGGAACTCAACAGATTAAGAAATGTAATAGAAACTTGTAGTAGAAACCTAAAAATGCAGTTAACTGTGGAAAAATATACTTAATACTCTAAATCTTGATCATGAAGAAAATTATTTTAAACAATCTTCTTATACCGGCTTATCCCTTTCTTGCGAACATTTTTTGGTGAAAGTAGAAAAAATTATGACGCAATGATGTCATGTTAAAACACAAAAACATAATTAATTCGTTTTAGTTAATAACTATTATGTAGGTTTACCTGTATTTTATCTATATGCCAGCGTGAATTTGTATATACTATAATATTATAAAGAGGAAAGATTTGATTGTTTGTTTGTAACGATTTAACTCAAAAACTACTAGACTGATTTTAAAAATTCTTTCACCTTTAGAAAGCTATATTATCCAGAAGTGACATAGACTACTTTTTACCTGACTAAGCAAACGAAAGTAATGATTTTTGGTCACGCGAACAAAGTCACGTGTGACTGCTAGTCATAGATAAATCTAATAAAAACAAATTAATAAAACAAATTGATAAACAAAAATGTACGAGCAATTTTAAGAACAAAGCAAGATGTTAAAAATGAAAGAGGTTGTATTAATTTTAAACCTACGAATAGAATATTATTACAAGTTAAATAAACATTGTGATGGTTGATGATAATTAATAATTAGTAAGGGCAATGGGCCCACCTCTCGTTCCCAACACTGTAACTTCTGTAAGCCAGAATCAAAAGCGGCAACCTTCCTGATAACCACTGAGTTGCGAGCTCAGGGTGCCCTGGGGGAAAAGCTAAGCTGCCTTGGAACCCGCATCGAATTTAATCAGAAGAGTATAGGAGGAGTAGGAAAATACATCCAGTTTCCCTCCCTTTACAGCAGGAGGCAGCGTAAAGATAAAGCAGAAAACTGCTAGGAAATGAGACGTTTACAATCAGGTTAAGCCTGATTGCTATTGTACCACAGTAATTTAGGTATTTGAGGACCTACGAAAATGGCCTACTTAATTCTGCTTCCAGTAGAACGTATGACAAAATCGCTTGAAGGCACGGAAATTCTCACGTGTTGCTACAAGGTCGGTATAGTAAATTACCCCGGATATATATCGTATACTATCAAGCATTTGGCTACGTTCGTTTTGCCAGAGATTACACTCCCAAAAAATATGATGTGCAGTTTGTTCATATTTACAGTTTATGGTAGAGCATTCACAAAAAGGAGAAGGAACTAATTTGAAATAGATAATTAGTAAATAAAACACGTTAAGAATATCAGTATTTTTATTGGTATTTTGCTTTTCATTATATATCGGTATACTTCAGTAGTTTTTTGGGGTTTCTCGGTATGTTCGTAAAATTTAATCTGGTCACACAGGTTGTGGTGTCTACTGTCATCAAGGAAGTTATATTCTACCCGGAATGTCCACACGAGCTTCAAAATCGTTCCGAAGAGTACCACGACATGAGTGGAGTGTGTCTCTTTCTACTAAATAAAGCGCCAATCGCCATATGTAATAGCGGCTATGCGTAGTTTACAAATTACTACTAAGTAATTCTACTAATTTGAGAAACAGTTTTTGCATTGCTTAAGTAATTACGTAATTATTAAAATAAGCACATTTTAGAACTCACTATGTTAATTACAATACATTTTATGCTAATTTATTTATCGACGTGTATTAATAAAAAGGAATTAACGATTACCGAATATGTAAAAATCTACCATCTAGATAGTTTTATTTACACTGGCAATTACAAGAAAGGGACAACATCCACTCTTGTCGTTGTCTTGCTCAGAACGTTTTTCCCCTCTATTATGTAAGAAACAAATGTCAACTTTATTTGTTACAATATAAAGTACATTTTTATTTTTCAAATATTGCTTCGTAACAATTCCAGTTATAGTATATAAGTTCCTTGACTGTCATAGACTGGTATATAATATTATGCTTTATCTACTGTCGTCTAGACATGCGCAAAACGGTACTTTGAAGTGTAATGCACCATCACACATCACCTTTAAAAAGGTAATATCACCCGCAAACATCACTCATCACTCATTACTTATCATATCACCTTAAGGAAATATCATCTCGAGTAGCGTTTAGTGTCTTGCGTTGCATGTGATGTATGCATCGCTTTTTTGTGCGAACTACGAGTCATTAGTCATTACACTGAGTATATATTTCTTTCCAACCCGGAGTACCTACCATAATAATTGATGATTAAACTGACTAATAATTTTAGTCTGATTGAAAGTTTTATTATAACATTGCGATTATATTAATCGTAATTACATTTTCAATTCGTTATGTAGGTACCTGATTTAAAAGTATCATCACGCCGGTACCTATGTGGGGTAAGCAGAATAAAACCAAACGTCTATAGACTTTTAGCTCTCCAAGATTCACCAGTTTCTTGGTTGGCACACCATTCCGCCAGACTCCGAGTTGCTTCTGAGATTTTAGATTTTCGAGTAAAGTATTTTCACGCCCGTATCCCCGAAGGGGTAGGCAGAGGTACAACAAGTGCGCCCACGATTAGCCGAAGATACTTGGTACCACAAATGTGATAGGTGGCAAGCCTATAGCCAACCAGGCACTTTCCAACTTGTCCCGGGCAACTTTGTGTATCAGAAAAATGAAAAAACACTTTTTTATGTGCCCGACCCGGGAATCGAACCCGGGACTTCATATAGTCAACGCCAACGCTGGACCAGTAGATCACAGAGGCGATTTTCGAGTAAATCTTCAATAATACTTTTGCCCGATCGGGACTTCATGGTCGAAGTATGGCCGAGTAGTCTAACCCCTAGATCACGATGCACAAAACAAACGACGCGACGTGCGACACACAGAACAATTAAAATGTCTTTACTCAAACAGTTATTGCATAATACCTAAGGGAACTCATTTTTATTATTAGTAAGTTTGTACATCTTACTAATAACAAATATGAACCGAATTGTTATCACCAAACGTTTCCAATTCAAATCATTCTAACATACTTAACGTACTCGTATACCCGTTCTCCCAGCTCGAACCAACGATCTCGGTATTATTCGATTTATTTGAGTTATACTGCCAGTTGCATATCTCCCGCACGTTGCGCACCACACTCTTCTTTTGGTAGATAATATGCGATACGGCCAGAAACGACACTAACCGAACTGTACCGAGTGATGAATGAAGTAATGTGTGATGGTTGAAACGCTAGTGAGATGTGTGATGTTGCATCACCTTTCCGAGTGATATTACTTTTGTGATATTACACGCATCACCTACCCATGTCTACTGTCGTCTTGATACGATTTATTTATGTTAGTAAAATTGTGCATATGCCAAAAAGAAAAAAAAAAAAAAAAAAAAATTGTGCATTCAAATTTTAATTATTTTATCATTTTACTTTTACTGATGTAAACTGACATATTTAACTTATTCCAAAATGTATTTTTTGTTTAATACTTTGAATAATTTGGTTATATTTATTATTTAGATTAAATTAAATTTGAATTTAAGGTTAGGTGCTTTGAAATCACAAGATAATGTTTTTTTCAGAATTAAATACAAAATGAAAATTGCAATTGAAGGTTGTGCTCACGGCGAATTAGATAAAATATACGAATGTATTACTACGTTACAAGAAAGAGAAGCAATTCACATTGATTTACTAATATGTTGTGGTGATTTTCAATCGGTGCGAAACAATGACGATCTTCGAGCTATGGCTGTGCCAGAAAAGTATCAGAATATTTGCACTTTTTACAAGTAAGTATTTTTTTCCTGAGACTATATGTCAATCTCCCACATTAGCTTTTGTATGAATTAGTAGAAGACTACTCATTAATAGCTTAACAGTCTAACATTAATAATATTGAAGTGATGAGGAAGTGTTTAGGCTTACCAACATGACGCATCAATAGAGGTAATATGTAAGTATAGAGGACTTCTTGTAAGTCTTCTTGTTTACTCTTGTCAATTTGTTTTTGTTGGGAACAAGGATTTAAAAAAAATAATATTAGTTCAGAAATGAATCATTGAAAACCATATTAGATTTCACAAATAAATAGGTCTGTCTATTCATCCAGGAATAGTAACCCTGTGCATTAGGGCTTATTCAACAAGAATCCTAACTTAATTGTAAAATATAAAGAAGGTGAATAACTTCAAATCGAAACTTTTAACATAAATAGGTATGAGGTTAGGTTATACATATATGTATTTTAGTCACATATACAGGGTTATTTTTAAAGGTCCAGCCAAATGTTCAGAGGCTGTTCAGAATCGATAATTTGTTCGATTTATGTAATAAAAAAAATAGGTTTAAAAATTCAGAATTCATTTTTATCCGGCACAAAAATCACAACGCATGGATATAATTTCAAATATGCAAGTCGCAAAATTCAGCTGATTCAGTAGTATAGCGTGGGGGTGTGTCCCCCACACCGCCCGGCGGGTGGCGCCCGCGCGCTCTGCAGTTACCCTCAGATATTACTTAGTGTGCACATTTACTGGGTTATTTTCGTTTTCTATTGTTAAAAAAATGGTGTTTTAATACTTAATTTAAAATTAATAATTTATATTAGTTAACAAATGTCAGAATTACTAAAATTACATAGGTATATAGGTAGGTATATAATATAGGTATGATGTTGATTAAATTACTATAAATTTAGAAATGAAATCTGTAATAAAGAATTGTAATCAGATTCAATTAAAAATGTCAAAATTGAATAGAAATTTAAAATACATAGTTAAATAACCTGTAATTGATTGTAAATTTACAAAATTTTGTATTTTATAATAGCCCTTTTTGCATAATTTTTGCTTATATTTTTTTTTAATCTGCAATATAATAATTATATATTTTCATCTGTGTTCATTTTCGTTTCTAGCATTTATACTGTGAGTGTCACGATTCTTGACAGTTTTTTTTCCACATACATATTGACATATTCTTTTATCCCAGAACTATTCATTTGCAGCCCTTTGTTTGACTATAGTTTTTTTAACATGTTGAAACCTTTGCTTTATATTGTCTATCTCTAACATCAATAAAGTTAAGAAAAAAGTTGAGTCTGTAACTTCTTTGTGTGTCAATCCATCAATAAATCAGTAATTTTTTTTAATATTGTGGGACAAATTACACAAATTGATCTAATCAGAACGTAAGCAAATTATTTGCTTGTGTTATGGGTGGTAATCAACGATACTGATACATAGAAATACATAAATAAATACTGTTACATACATAATAAACACCCAAACACAGAAATATGAACATCTATGCTCATCACTTGAACTATGATCATAGTTAGGTTCTCTCACCACTCGATCAACAGGGTGATTAATTTTAATATTATGTGGTAATAATGACTGAATTGTGTTTAGGTATTACAGTGGTGAGAAAGTGGCACCTATTTTAACTCTATTTATTGGAGGTAATCATGAAGCATCCAACTACTTGCAAGAACTTCCTTATGGAGGTTGGGTGGCACCTAACATATATTATCTTGGGAGAGCAGGTGTTGTACAATATGGAAATTTGAGGATTGGTGGTAAGAATGGTTTTGAAAGGTTTTATAATTTATATGGTAAAATATTTATTTGCAGGATGGTTATTCAGCTATACACTTTGCCCTTATCTGTAAAAATGTCATCAAGCTCTTATCTTTAAACTTAGAGGCAAAGGTGCAGCTAATACGCCCACGCTTGGTTTTATATCTCATAATGTGACATGTGATATATTGTGTATGCTAATATATATTTTTTGTATAACTGTATGTAAACTGCACCCCGCATTATAAAACTTTATTATGACTCCCACTGGAACAACTTATGTTTTCAGGATAACAAATATCACATTTGTTATTCCAAGTCAACATCTACCTGAGTGCTAAATTTCATCCAAATTGGTCCACTCGTTTTTGCGTGATTGAGTTTGATTAAACAAACATCCAAGCGTATAAACTTTCACATTTATAATGTCCATGAGATAGTAAATAAGCAGATAACTCTTGTGATGTACAGAGATAACAATCATCTATAACCATCGAATATGTTATTGAGATATATCGCCTCTGTGGTCTAGTGGTCCAGCGTTGGTGTTGACCACAAGAGGTATCGGGTTCGATGCCCGGGTCGGGCACTTAAAAAGTGTTTTTTTTTTTCAGTTTTCTGATAAACACAAAGTTGCCCGGGATTGGAAAGTGCCTGGTTGGCGATAGGCTTGCCACCTATCACATTTTGTGGGACCAAGTATCTTCCGCTAATCGTGGGTGCACTTGTTGAACCTCTGCCTACCCCCTTCGGGGACACGGGTGTGAAGATACTTTTTTTTAATGTTATTAAGAGTGGGTTGACCTCCACATGGTACAGATTTAATACTACGTGTATAAGTTTAAGGGCTACCTTAATTTTAAAGTCAACATGACGGCAACAAGTATTGACACTATTGTGACAGAAATAGGTAAAGCAGTAATACAAAACCTGTGAGATTTTGTAAAACTTTACCAACTAAAAATGTATGTTCAATTGGCTTCCTTTTATGAAAGTCTGACAGGAAACAGGTGGTCTAAGCCTCAAATTGGGCCACCACAAATAAAAACACTAATTGGCCACTTTGTAATAATAATAATAATTTAATTATGTAATAATTCTAGTCACTTTGTGATATTTTCCACTGTTACCCATAGTATGGATTATTAAGATATAATATGGAATATACTGTATCCATAAAGTTTTATTTATTTATGTAATGTAAGTTTTATACTAAATGTATATACATTTTTATTTCTATTTTTTGTTGTCTAAATTTTTTAATGAAATGTGAGGTTAATTGGATAATGGCTTGAATGAATTCTAATGAAAAACGAGATTATAAATATGTAATTATGCACATGATAGACTATACAATTTTTTCTGTCTTTCTATATGTCCCATTAAAATTCAAGAATACCTTGATCATTCTTTATGAAATTTGGTTTACATTGAGAATATGTAATTGCATAAAAGATTTTCTATATAATTTATTCTGTCTGTCTGTTTACATGTCCTGTTATAAATCAAGAATGCCTAACCCATTTAAATAAAAAAATCATATGATGAGAATAAAAAATGATTTTGGAAAGACAGGCTTTATAATTTTTTATTATCAGTAAATTTACACACAGCAAACATAAACTTGTTTACCTTTTTTTGCTTATTAATGTAAAACCTTTACAAAATATAAAAGAGAAATTACCAAAACCATTTTCAGGTCTATCAGGTATTTTTAAAGGCCATGATTATTTACAAGGCCTTTGGGAATGTCCACCATACACACAAAATTCACTCCGCTCAGTTTATCACATTCGAGCTCTTGATGTGTTCAGACTGTCTCAGCTTAAGGAAAAGGTGCATGTCATGTTATCACATGATTGGCCAAGTGGTATCACAGACTATGGTGACAAGGAACATTTACTTAAAAGAAAACCATTTTTAAGGTATGTGACCAATATAATTTTTAGGCAATCAAGCGAATTCTATAATTAGCACCATATACAGTTTTTACATCTGTTGTAAGGTATTTTCTAAAACATTGTAATTTTATAAAATGCATGAAATTACCGCCGCCGTCAAAAAAATTGCCGTAGCATATTGTTCAAATTACTTGTTATGTAAATGGATAGTTTATTGAGAACTAGAACCATATTCGACTTCATACACAAACAGAAGTAGATTTATTAGGTTACATTTAGGTCCCCCCACACCTGGAAAAAGGAGCCATTGGAAATAGTTGAGATTGATGCAATTTATGTCAACAACAATTTGCCTTTGGAAATTTGAATTGAACTTTTGCATTAATAAAATGTCGACGCCTTTTGTATAACGATTATTTAACATTAATTGAACATTAAAAGCTACGAATAGCATTACTAATGAGAAGTTGGTCTCATATTGTGCCATGGCTTAGTTGGTGTAGTGGGTAGTGGCAAAGTTTACAATTGCCTCTTAGTCTGTTTTCCTTGAATCTTTAAAATGATGGTATTTGTGGTGTGCATGTTATTTAGTAGATATATAGGATTTAGTTTGAAATTTGAAATCATCAAAATTAATGTAGGTGCTTTTAATCATCTACTACCTTTATATAACTAGCGTCATTTGGATATGTTCTATAGTTAGTGAGTAACTGTCATTAAAATAAAAATCATATAAAACTTAAGGCTCAACATCGTTCTGTACCAGCCATTCTGAAAACACAATAAATACGATGTAGCTCGAATGTACGCTCGAAGCTGTAGTTGTCTGCTTTTTAGAAGAAGCGTGCGACAGGCACTTTTTGTGCGACAGGATTTTTTTTAACTATTTCGATCTAGGGCCCTAATGAAGATTAAATTACCTACCTTTCTGTTAGTTCATAAAACTTCAATGACTGACCAAAAATTCTACTAAAATCGTGACTACTAGGTAGTAGACTTCAGCAATGTCTCGTCCGGATTTGTTGCAGCTGCCTTACATTTTCCAGCTGCAATATTTCCGTGTTTGTCACTGCTGTGTTTTGATTTGGAGAACGAGATAACATTCTTAATAGTAAGCCAAAAGGAGCTCTCACAAAATGGTAAAGACACTTATTTAACGTTATATGTGGCATTACATTGTTGCCACTCAGATGTCAATGCACCATTAACATTTTTGGAGTCGACATCGACTATCCTTGTGGCAGAGATATGAAGCCACATTCGTAAGTTTATCGGCAATTTAATCCACACGAGTGAGACTGGTTAGATTGGTTTTCACGACATTGCTTCAGTACTTGTTACACTAAATGTCACCATGTCACCATAAAATGTCACAAGTCTGGAGCCATAAGTGTCACACGTAATGGAAATGGTAGGTAGTATTAATTTTAAATTTTTAGTTCGATAACAAGTCACCACACAAACATATAATAACGTCCTTCAGTAAAAGTAAATTTATTTTACCATAGGTGTTTTAATTTATACTATTCATCACTTTCCGGTGACCTCAGTAATAATGCCACTGTGACTGCAATTGTGCACACTTTGATATATACACTGTGTGTCTGTAATAGTGATGTAACGAATATTCGCAATTGCGGATATTCGCATGTTTTGGCATATTCGCATTCGCAAATTTTTGCGAATGTTTAACAATGACATTTGTTACATCACTAGTCTGTAAGTGCTGATGTCTCCCGAATAATCAAAAGACCAACTTTTACGGACTGTGATCGATGTCAATTATGCGTAACAAAATAAGACAAGTATAGTTCACTAAACCGTAAATTGTTTTGTCTTAATTTTAAAAAACTGTTGTCTTTGGATGTTTGGGATGGGGCAAATCGGATATAATGTGTAAATTGTGTTTATGAAAAATGTTATCCGATGAAACGTTGAAAATTTGCAGTTACTTCTACTGTACAAGCCCTTATGTAATAGCACGAAAAAGTGATTTTATGGCACCACTATATTCAACAAATCATCGCAGAAATCTACCACATAAATATCACATTGCTAGTGACATGTTTAACTCTCATTCATCTCTTACAAGATGCCTAGCAGGAGCTTAAATTGTTTATACTTTGTAAAGGCACTAGCTTATCATGCGGATGTTTGTGTTAAAGCAAAATTTTTTTGCATTAGAAATTTTTCTATTTTTTCAGGGAAGACATTGAATCCAAACAACTGGGTAGTCCTCCTGCCGCAAGGTTATTACACGCTCTGAAACCTAACTATTGGTTCGCTGCACATTTGCATTGTCAATTCGCCGCTCTAGTTAAACACGACAATGAAGAAGAAACAAAGTTTTTAGCTCTAGATAAATGTCTACCAAAGAGAAGACATTTACAAATATTAGATTTACCCGAAGATTATGATGGGGACAAACTTTTGAAGCATGACCTTGAATGGTTGGCCGTATTAAAAAATACCAATCATCTGCTATCTGTCAAAAATATTGACTGTCATATGCCAGGCCCAGGAGGTGCTGAAAGGTAACTAAAATGATCCCTATTTGCAATTATAAAAGTTTATCAATTAAAATGGCTGTGTTCAGAAAATTCCTATTAGATTTTACATTTACAATTTGTTGAAGGACTTTTAGCCGTTGGTTACGTAAGATGCCAATGGGATATCGCCTCACCCCCGCATTAGTCTCTAAACATGATAACAAAACACAGTAACAAGGTAATGTAACGCGTATATTTCGCGTTCCCTACAATAGAATGGCCAATTCATATAAACCTTTTTTTCCCCTCCCGAAAATTACATCGATAAACATTTTTTTTCGTAAATTACAATTTTTTTTCTTAACTTAGATTCTCGAAAATAACATGAATGTAAAACGAAACACAGTAGGCTGAAAGTACTTTTGTTTGCCTTATATTTATTGCTATAGGAAAAAATATTGATGTGCCTATGTATTAACTAATGTCTGTGTCACTTTGTTTATCTGTGGAATCTGGTCTCTCGTCTGTGGCTTTTCGGAAATGGTCGCGCCACGTTAAGCGTCGCTATCCATTTATAACCCAAAAAAAATGTATAATTTACTTGTAAATTAAACAAAAAAAGAATTATAGTGGGGCCATGATGGCCTAAGTGACGTAATAACAATAAATTCGCCGCAAATACCTAGTAAACATCTCGCAATGTTGTTATGTGCTTATAGTCTATTTCAACATAAAATATAAATGCGGGTCGGATTATAAACTGAATTATATTACAAATCAATTACTGAAGTATGGGGTGCAGATCAGCATATATTTTATCCTAATAGCTGATAATTTTGTATTTGACTCAATTCAGAAATTATTAATTACGCATTGGAACAAACCATAGCCGTAACTGAGGCTCTTTATGTATTGCAAGTTAATGCTAAATAGAACCGTAACCAAGGGTGTTTATATATTGCAAGTGAATACTTTTCGCTTCTCACAAACTTCTCTAACAGTCAACCGTACTTAGAGTGCACGCCAAGGTATTTTGTATATACATGTGAACTTATAAGTGGTGGTTTAACAAACCTTTGCATCAACATTGTTGTGACAGCGGAATTGCAATCAAAGCCATCATGTAAATTTCACATTATTGTCCAGAGGACGTAAGATAATATTTGTTATTGAAATATTTAAATTAATATGAAGATTTACCTTTACGGCGTGGCCACGCGAAACGGCCATGGTGAAGCGTCTGGCATCTGAAACAATTGTATGGGAAAGTACTAAACATGCTACGCGGCGTGGCGACCGGCGGCGGGGTGACCGACGAATTTTCGCCTCGTCCGCCGCGCCGTCGCCGCCGCCGCCGCTGGGTCGCGTGGCCGGGCGGTTAATGAAATGTCTTAGTTAAGACATCTATACTCATCACATGTATGTTTGTCCCTGTTGGGAATCGAACCCGAGCTCCATTGATGCGTAGTCAGTAGACATGTGTAAGTAATGCGAGTGATGCATCACGCGTAATATCACTCGAGCGCGTACTGTAACATCACACATTACTCGACTAAAATAAGCACCACACCATCACACTAAACATCACGCGCGCGGTAGCAGCGTAGTAGCTCGCGACATGACTCACAGACTCGCTCGAACTGAGCATTCCCGAACGCATCGCATCGGCAATGTTCGGTTTATATCGGAAGTCGGAACTTAAACGCGTGCGATTTCGTATTTTGCCCGGTCAGGTGTCTTAGTATGTTATTTAGAACTCTATTTTTATTACAAAAGGGTTTATATTTCCTTGACACCACCGCCCACCTCCCGTTGTACGGTCGTAGGTAAATACTCACCTGTCCTTTCATTTCAAATTGCAATGCAAATATTGCGATATTTTTTAGTTTGTTTGCTAACGCGGTCAATATAATAATATCGCTCATATCACTGCTATGTTACTATTTCAATAACATGTCCTATTACACAAGAACATTGCATTTCCTACATTAGAACGCGCGATGGTGTGCTATAGCATGACGCTACATCTAACATCATAAAATCATAACATCACGAGTGATGTTTGAAGTGATGGTGTAATGTATATAATATTACTCGGCACGAAATGTAATGAATGACATATCACATCACTTCGTGGTGCACTGTTTTGCACATACCTAGTAGTCGGGTTCGCTAAACACTCGGCCAACGGAGCAGTCAAAAACTACGTATAATTGCAGACGCACCCATCTACGTTAAAAACACCGTTATTCTGAGAGACCTTCACGTAGACACACTATAATACCATGTTAAACAACTAACTAAGAATACCTAGCTACCTAGCCTTACCGAAAATTCAGATTTGATTGGTTTTTCCCCGTGTTGTTCCCGGGCTCCTTTGAAGAATAGGACAACTGCCGTTCTGCCGGCAGGTCATGAAAGGCGACCGATTGGCTATACGAGTCACTACCATTGTGGCTACTAGGTGGTAGAGTTCTGTATTGTCTCGCCCGGGTCTGGTACCTATTCCTTTCGCAATAGTGTAAGTGCTTGTCACTGTCGTTTTTTCAGTTTGGAGGGTAAGGTTGCCGGTAAACTTATGCATATGGCATTAGGCCTCGCCACAAGATAGCAACGCACCATTAACACTTTTAGTGTCTATAGGCGTTGGTTGACTCTTATGAGATAATAAACTTGTTTATTATTTTATGATATTAATAAAAACTTCGAACTCATACGGGGTCTGGCGCCGTGGAAAGCCACCATTCTGGACAGAAGACTAGTCTAAATAGATTTATCTCTTACCATCTAAGTGCCTCTTTGCTGTCTTATAAATTAAAAAGGAATCAATTTAGGAAAAGTTCAGTAACATAATACTTAAAGTTCGCTCTTTTAATTTTTCGCCGCCAGTGTTTGAATGGTTTGGCTCCTACTTGGGAGGACGTCAACAACGTGTCCGTTTCAATAACGATTATTCAGATTGGTGTGACATTCGTATGGGTGTTCCCCAAGGTGTAGTGCTCTCTCCATTGCTCTTTTCTGTATACATAAATAAATTATCTTCTGTTATTTTATTAAGTATAGTTCTTTTCATTTGTATGCCGACGATGTCCAACTGTATCTGTATTTCTACCCATCAGAACTTACAGCTAATATCGATAAAATGACCACAGATCTCAACTGTATTAACAACTGGGCAAAAACATTTGGTCTAGTTTTAAATCCAAATAAAACTCAGGTCATGATTGTCGCCAGTAAGATACATATTGCGCGTATTGATCTCAACGAAATTCCACCAGTATTATTAGATGGTCAACCGTTTAAATATTACACCAAGCTTAAAAATCTCGGGCTCACTTTGTCAAATGATTTTTCGTGGTCTCCCCAAATGAGCGAAGTCAGCCGTTAAGTGATGGCGTGCTTTCATCAATTGAAAAGAATGCAAAATTTCTTACTACAATCAACTAAAGTAACCTTAATTAAATCTCTGTTGCTCCCAATAATTGATTATGCTGATGTTTCTTATACAAATATCACAGAAGAGCTACTCAATAAGCTTAATCGTCTGGTCAATTTATGTATACGCTATGTATGGCCTGCGTAAAATTGACCACGTAAGTCAGTTTCGGTCACAATTAAAATTGTTGGACATACGCAACCGTAGGAATGCTCATGTTCTTATTTTACTTTTTAATATACTTCATAATCCTTCTCCATCATACCTACGTGAGCGTTTCCAATATCTGAATACCCAAGGTCGTTCTCAGCGTGCTTTACACACTCATACCCTTCTGGTTCCAGCCCATAATACAGCAAGTTGTTTGGATTCTTTGACACTTACAGAAATACGTCTCTGGAATTGTCTCCCAAATAACTTTCAAGAAATTACTTCACTCAATATATTTATATCTAGGATATATGATTATTTTTTAGACATTCAAAATGGCTCTAAGTAACTCTGAATCATAATATGTGTATTTATTATCATTACTAATAATATTATTATTATTTTTATTTTAACATCGTATATAATTCAGTTGTATGTATTTATTATTTATTATATTGACTGTGTATGTTCATTCATATTTTATATGTATTTATTTATATATGTATACGTATATATATGTCTATATTAGAAAATAGATTAATCTGCCTGTATTAGCAATTTAGAAAATAGTGTTCATTTTCTTTGTTTTAATGTAAAATTATGTACCTATTTCCTTAGCACTTTTCTTATGCACTGCCCGTTACAAGTTTACTACAAATGAAGGTTAACTGGAAGAGAATGTCAATAGACATTAAGTTCGCCTGTTGTATAATTTGTGCAATAAAGAGTTTTAATAAATAAATAAATTAATAATAAATACAGCACATAAGAATTTTTATGTAGTTTTTTTTTAAATAATACTGGTATCTTTATCGATGATTGTCTCTATCAAGAGAGCCAGTTGCATGTTTGTTAGCTTAATTATATTATAATATTAATTAAATTTCAGATATGATTTCACACCCAGCAAAGAAGACATAAAGAAAGTTAAAGAAGTTATGGAAAAATTAACTATAGATAACAGCACATTTGTGCAGACAGCTCCAATTTATAATCCTGGAACCCCAAAAAAAGCACCTAGTGAACCGATTTCAAACCCACAAACTTTGTATATATGTGAGAAACTGGGTATAGATGACCCTATACAGGTTGTAGTTGCGAGGTCTGGGCGAAAAATGAAAGTACATGAATCTGTATCAAGTAATAATACTCCTGAACGGACACCAATCAAATATTCTAAGTTGTCATTACCCGCCCCGGTCACCCCTAGTGAATTTGACAGTGACAATTCTTCACCCAACACAATTAGTACAGATACCAGTTTTAGTTCTTACGTAGGTGATAATTCTGACTGTGTTACTCCGCCAAGTGTAACGAAAAAAGTGTTCAAGAGACGTAATCTGGCGATGTATACTCCTGAAGCGAGTAATGAAGAAATTTTAGAGAACTCAGGTAGTCCTCTCTCAAGTAAAACAAGTAGAAGTGGATAAAGTAAAAATAGTTTTATTGTAATACTAGTTAATTCTTGTGGTGTTAGTTATGTAATAGTGCAAAAATAAACTACACAAATAATAGCGACGCCTACGTATTTTTAATTTTGGCTTAATTTAATTTGAATTATATAAAATATATTTTAGGTTTGATTTTATTAATATTTAATATTACATGAAATATGTGATAAATTAAACAGGTTATTGTTTTCTCGAAATGCAATGCTTGTAACACGAAATCTATCAGACATATTGATACAAAGAATGTATACCTATTATTATATGGGAACTGGTATTTTATATAACTAGTTGTGCCCGTGACTTCGTTCGCGTGGAATTTTTTAAAGATAAAAGTAGCCTAAGTTACTCTTTATTACGTCAGTTATCTGCCAGTGAAAGTCACGTCAAAATCGGTCCAGCCGTTTCTGAGATTAACTGGAACAAACAGACAGGCAGACAAAAAATTTAAAAAATGTTATTTTGGTATATGTACCGTGTATATATCCATATGTATTTACTAAAAAGCGGTTAACTTAATATTACAAATAGACACTCCAATTATAATTATTTGTGTGTATAAATTATCTTTAGTATATCAGGAAGCAGAATATAAAAAACATATTAGGTGTACAAGCAATATTATTATTAACATTAAGGCTGGTACATTACGGTCAGGTCTAAAACATTGTGCATACATTATAATTGTGTGTACATTACGGTCAGGTCTAAAACATTGTGCATACATTATAATTGTGTGTTTATCGTATATTATTATATTATATTATTGTTCTATTTCATGAAATTTATATTATATTATAATTCTCTCTAAAATCTCAAAAAACACCTATTATGTATACAGTGTAAAAAAAAACTCTGTCCTATCTTCAAAGGCATTATTTGGTAGCTTAAAACAATCATATATGTGTCATTATTTCATTGATAAGTTTTCTTGATTTAAGGAGACGTTCCTCAAGTTTAGTACTAAAATGTGTCAATTTAAAATACGATATTTTTTGTTTTAATTTTTTTTTGATAATGTCATTGACCTACCTAAATACCTCTTTCGGATCGAACAGGATTTTTTACACACGGTGTATGTAATAGGCAAAAGTTATTATGCCGTCTTAAATGTACTTAGCATTTTTTAACTGTGAAAATATTATATAATGTTGATTTTTATTACCTTTTTGCAAAATTTTTAAGTCATCTCTGAAATTAGAGACGTATTTTCTTATTAGATTTAAAATGTACAGATATTGTATAAATTTATTAATGTGACACAGTTTATAAATTGTAAAAAAGTACAAAGATGTCTTCAAATCACAAAAATATATTTTATTAAAGATTATACAAAACTTTTTATTTAGTTATGTATATAATAGATTGATCAATTATGTATGATTAATATTGTAAATCTTACGTACTATACCTATACCTATTATATTATTGTTGTAATGAAATGTATATATGCTGCCATATTATAAATTAAACAGGCATGGTTAGTCTATCGACATATGTAATATATACATATATATATGTATATATATATATATATATATATATATATATATATATTATATATATATATATATTATATATATATATATATATATATATATATATATATATATATATATAATATATATATATATATATATATATATATATATATATATATATATATATGTATATGACATTAAGATAATATATATATTATCTTAATGTCATTCATAGATTGAAAATTTTAATTTTAATTAATTGCTATAGTTCCCGATTTCACATGAGGCCAGTTATAAATTACGTCACACATTAAAACGAGGGAGGGAGGGAGAGGCAACGAAATGTGACATTGTGTGGCAAGGGACAACGGCTTAAAAACTTTGTGGTGTCACATGTTAAAAGCCAAAATAGTTTAAGTTTTAGCTTAAAATTTGTATGTTAACCAAAATCTTAAAAAACTACTAACTCGATCTATATAAAGTTAGGTCTACCTAACTTTACATAGATCGAGGTATAAAGGTATACAAAGTTTAGGTATATTTTTTTTTGTCGACGAGCACAAAATTGGAAAAGCAACTGTTTTAACTACTACTAAATATAAAATTGAAAATTTATGACGCCACATCAGGGGGGGGTTCGTCAGTGTGACAACTTGTGCCAAGGAGAGGGTGGACGGCCAAATAACTCTAAAATTTGCATGACGTCATTTACGAATGGCCCTAATTAGATACTTTCATAAATACTGTTATCAAGAAATAAAAAATGTCGATATAGGCCTATTATTTTGTGGCAACTGTAATAGGTAGTTATAGTGCGCACGGAACTAGTTGGCCGCGCCTTACGTATTACGTATTACGTATGGCGCGGCCAACTAGTTCCGCGCGCACTATAGTACCTATGATTTATAAATGGACTATATATAGCTTTGTAGATTGAGCGTCAGCGTAGATCGACGCAGTGCTGACAACGCACGCTATATAACGGTTTTATCTGAACGATTCAAGTCAGTGGCGTGCCGTGGTGGGGCCCCGAATAAAAATTTGTTTGGGGGCCCTCATGAAGGGTAGATTTCTCACAAAAGAAAAAAATTGTTTGTATAAAATCAAAAGAAATATTTATTTGTATATCATAAATATTTATCTGTCACTTGTTCCAAAATTTTTACAAACTATTTAAATTAAAACACTCTCCTTGCCATTTTTTTTTTTAAAAAGAAATTGCTTTTGTTGAGTTTGCCCTTTGGGAAGTTTTTATTAATTTTTGCTTACGCATGTTGGGGGCCTCTGTGGCGCCGTATCTGCCGTTTCGATTGTACGGCCGTACAATTGAATCGGCAGATACGACGGTAGCTAGGCCCCTCGTCAGAATGCCATTTCCAGTCGCATGTGAAGGCAAATTACAAAATGAATAGTTTTGCCGCCGCTTAATCGGTGAGCGCTAACCTTGCTTATGGTCGTGCAATAAGTTGAATTACAATGAAAGCGTAGGAATAACTTTTGGGAAGGTGCATAAAAATTATTTTATAAAATGAATATTAAAAAATAAACCTTATGGTTGTTGAGCCTTATTAGTTTATGATTTGGTCAAAAAATGTCTACGGGCTAAATATATAAGTAAGTGAAACGATTGTTATGAAATAATAAGAGATAATCGTGTGATATTATATACTCAAGTTATTGATGGTGAATAATACGTTCTTTCATAATACTATCTTAAGCCGATGGTCCTCTTGATGAAAAATGTAAGTATTGCATACATCACGGATGTATTTTTTTTGTTTACCGGCTACCTTACTATCCAAAACGTCATGCAAAAGGTAAAGAGAAGGTAAAGAAATTTCGCTGACCCTTTTCCTAGTAATAGAATATATAACGAACATGGCTGACATCGACAGAAGTCGTAAGTAGAAATCATAGTAATTATCGGCAGTCGTTTTGCCTACACGTTTCTCATTCAAAAATATCTCGTGAGCCACATATTCATTTTCTAAGCAAGAAATAAGAATTTAAGGTTAGTTAAGGAGATGATTGCTCCGGGTTAATAATTGTACATGTACATTTAGTAATAATATATTTAAGCTATTTTAATTACAAGCTATTTTAATACGAATTAAACGAATGTAAACCATAGTATACATCATTTAAAAAGTTTTAAAATATTTTGGGTCCAAGAGGACCTAACATTTCATAACTGTTAAAAATTTGTTTACGTTGAGTTCGATCAATTTGTGTAATTTGTCCAGCGAATTATTTTTTATTTAATATCGCAGGAGACACTGTCTATATGAATTTCCTTGATCTCTCTAATAATTATATTTTATAATTTGAAGCTTTAATTTTAGAATAGAAATAGATTTTTTGTTTGATGTATTTCTTAGTCTAAAGTGTACGCAAACAAATACATTAAAATTTTTATTAAAAAATAGTTAATTATGTATGTTTATGCATAATTTTTCAAGTTCACTTTGTTCTGATTACTTTGACTTCGACATTTGCGGCAGGATTGTGGATATTGAGTCGATTTAGTAACTCAAATGAATGATTGATATTTTTGAGATTAATTTTATTCGTTGATCTTAAACGAGACTAATATTGCCGTAATCAATATGTAGTTTGTATATTAAGTTTTATGTAGTTGTTATAATACAGTATCAATAGAATACTGTTAGACGTCGCTCAAATCTGGTTATGAATGAAAAAATAAAATAGGTTAGGTATATCTATTCATAATTCTAGCAATAAACATTGATTGTGCAATCTAAATATGCTTTTTTTATTATCTATATTATTATATTAATATAAATTAATTAATCTATATTATTAATATTATAAATGCGAAAGTATGGATGTTTGTTACTCATTCACGCAAAAACTACTAAACGGATTTGAATGAAATTTGGCACACAGGAAGATGATGAGCTGGAATAGCACATAGGCTACTTTTTATACCGGAAAAATTAGGTGATCCCGCGGGATTCACCAAAAACGTTTATAATGCAGCAGGCTGCACGCTGCAGCTAGTTATAAATGCGAAAGTTTGGATGGATGGATGAATGGATGTTTGTTACTTAATCACGCAAAAACTACTTATCGGATTTGAATGAAATTTGGTACACATGTAGATGATGACCTGGAATAGCACGTAGCCCACTTTTTATTCCGGAAAAAGTAAGTGATCCCGTGGGATTCGCCAAAATCTTTTATCATGCAGCAGGCTGCACACTGCAGCTAGTTAACTATATAGCTGACCTGGCAAATGTTGCCCTTCCAGACAGCCGAAAGTGCATTGAACTTTATATGGTGGTTACGCATTCTTAAATTTTCTAATTTTCCGCTCAATTTTCTTAATATTTTATAAGAACCTTCTCCTGACAATTACATAAAAAAGAATTAGCGAAATCGGTCCAGCCATTAAGCGGAAAATAGGGATTCTCAAATCTCGAGTCGTTTCTTTTGGTCTGAGTATAGCAGCTAGTTCCGTCTGGTAAATGCCGCAGAAGTCAGAAAGCCGGTCTGACCTCCGTATCGTTTAACCAGATGGACACCGCCATTGCCACCTTACGTTCGATAATCAATCCATCAGTGTAAGCTGTTGGCCAACTCCGCGTCTTCTCGAGTTCCTCAACAGAGGCCGCGCTGTCGTAAGCGAAACTTGTTAGCTTACAAGGGTGGGGATGTTCAAAGGGATTGAGCCTTATTTCTAAAGTTGATTCTAAAGAGAAAAACTTGTTTGGTTAAGCCCTTATCTGTCATTGTCCATTTAAAGGTTTCCTTGAAACAAGCCCAGCCCGTCTCGTCTCGCCCGAATTATGGTACCACTGCCTTACCTATTCCTGCTGCAATAGTGCTTGTCATCGTTGTGTTTCGGTTTGGAAGGTAAGGTAGCCGGTAGAGGATAGACTTATACATGTGGCATTGTCATCCCGTCACACGGATAGCAGCGCACCATTAATATCATTGGTGTCTATAGGCGATGGTTACTGTTTGCTATCTTGAAACTTGACATCAATTTTTATAACCGATATTGAAGTTTGAGGAAACAGATGGAAGAAATGCATTAAGTCAATTGGAGATTATGTTGGTCTAGTGGTCCAGCGTTGGCGTCGACCACATAAGGTCCCGGGTTCGATTCCCAGGTCGGGCACATAAAAAAAGTGTTTTTCAGTTTTCTGAAAAACACAAAGTTGCCCGGGATTGGAAAGTGCCCGGTTGGCGATAGGCTTGCCACCTATCACATTGTGGGACCAAGTATCTTCGGCTAATCGTGGGTGCACTTGTTGTACCTCTGCCTACCCCTTCGGGGATATGGGCGTGAAGATACTTTTTTTTTATAAAATCGTTTTTATACGTATTTTAAATTTTCAGTTTTCTTGTTTACATCGCGATATTTTTAATACAATTATTTAATTTATATTCTGTTAAGATTTTTGAATGGTAAGTACACTACTGTTCTCGTGGCAGAGTTGTGAGATCATGTTTTTATATTCTATAATGAGCAGATTGGTTTCTGAAAAAGAGAGAACTATTGCCTATAGATACCATAGATGCTAATTGATTGTAATTGTTATCTGTGTAGTTAAATAATTATTTAATTTCCGTATGCCTACATTCCAAATTAGAACATAACAGAAGCAGACTGTTCTGATAAAACAGTAGCCAGCGTCTATGGACACCAAATATGTTAATGGTGCGTTGCTCTCCGTTTAGTGGGATAGGACATGCATAAGTTCATCGGTTATCTGACCATTCAACAAGATAACGACAGTGAAAAACATTGACGCTATCGCAGCAGGAATTGGTAAGGCGATGGTACCAGATCCGGGCGAAACTTTGCAGAACCCTACCACTACCACCTAGTGGTCACGATGGTAATGACACGTTTAGTCTTTTACTGCCTTTTAGAATGGCAGGTGCTCTGCCTCTTCTTAAAGGAGAGTTCGGACCAACGCGGTGACCAATTTATCAGGAATAAGACTATAAGGCCATGCAGCGAGTAGGTACGTGTGTTAATTTTCCGGATTTTCGAAACAACATTCATAACTAGGTAATTTGTTTAAGATGGCTTCTAAATGTGGAATCATAGGTATGAGCTATAAATGAATGCAGATCCAGCAAGTAAAGAAATAAAAATCTTTCAATTTTCCATTCATCTTCTTATGAAAAAACGTATTGGTTTTGTTTGAACAATACTTGGTTGAACTAATACACAATGTACTCTGGACCGCCCGGTTGGTGGAATGGTTGGCTACCCTAGAGCCAACCATTTAACCAATCCTGACCCTGACAGGGCTCGGGACATGCATTCGTGTGATGAGCATAGATGTTTGTATTTCTGGGTTTGGGTGTTAATTCAATATATTTCAGTATTAATATATGTATGTATTTGTGTCGTAGACAAACACCTATATCACAACCAAATAATTTACTTACTTTGGGGTCAGATTAAATTCGTATAATTTGTCCAGAAATATTATTATTACAATAAAAACGCACTATCGGGCAAATGATAGACCATATAGATATATGTAACTTAGGTATGTCTGCGTGTTGCCTGAAGAACGGCTTGATATTTATGAAAATAAGTAGGTACCGTATAGAGTGAGAGAACGTAATTGCACAAACAATGATTTATGTTTTTTTATGTGGGTATGTCTATTCGTTACCTACATTATAATTTAAAAACAGCTTTTGATGAAAATTTGTATACAGCTAGAAAGCGTATTCATGCAAATGATACACTAAATAATAATTATCCTCTACCTTCTGTATTCCCTGTTGTAACTCAAGAACGCCTCGACCGGTTTTGATGAAAATTGGTATTCAATGAGAACAGCTTTTTTTAATTTTTTGCTGAATAATGCTAGTATAAATTACAATTTTTCCCCGTGTTGGTCCCGGGCTCCTTTGAAGAATATACCAACTGCCGTTCTGCCAGGCAGGTCGTAAAACGCGACCGGTTGACTATACAAGTCACTACCATCGTGACTACTAGGTGGTAGAGTTCTGCATTGTCTCGCCCGGGTCTGCTACCACTGCCTTACCTATTTCTGCCTCAATCGTGTCAGTGCTTGTCACTGTCGTGTTCCGGTTTGGAGGGTAAGGTAGCCGGTAAACTTATGCGTATGGCATTAGACCTCGCCACAAGATAGCAATGTATCACTAACACATTGACTCTTTTCATCAGGAGACCCATCTGCTTGTTTGCTATCTTATAATATAAAAAATAAAAATATTCAAAATTTGAACACAACTATCTTGGTTTCAGAGTAAATATTCCTAATTTACCCAAACATGTACTCAAAATTATTACATCATTCAGCTTTAACTGGCTGTGCTGAAAAAAAATGTACTACGCTATTTCAGCACGTGGCATTAAAAGATGGCGCATTTAGTGGGCTTCCTAAAACGCTAAAACAGTATAACACTTACTACATTTTATCAGGGATTTAAAACGGTATCAAATAACAGAACAATTTTTTCGATACATAACGTTATTATTGTAACGATACCTCAGTAACAAAATTCTTTTAAAATACTATGTGTATCGCCACACTACCACACACTACCCAAATAACAGAACAAATTTATGAGCGTTAAATAACGTTAAAAAATATTGATATTTATGCGACGTTGCCGCGTTTCATGCTGTTTCGTGATTGGTTGATAGTTCGCCAACTACCATGACTGCGAGTTGGCAACAAGGTAGGTACCTACGCAAATTTACAAGTTGTTATTTACAAGTTACTTGTAATAAGACATCGCGATTTACGATTTACGAGAGTGGGAAGTTTCAGGGATGGCCTGTAGGGTCAACCGTTTACACATTTTTAAGCCAAGCACCACCTACCTTACTCCCAAAACCGTAACACGACAGTGACAAGCACTGACGCTAGTGCGACGGGAATAGGTAAGGCGGTGGTAGCCGGGCGAAACAATGCAAAACTCTACCACTTGTACCCACGATGGTAGAGGCTCGGTAAGCCAATCGGTCGCCTTTTACGATCTTCCTGGCAGAACGGCAGTTGGCCTATTCTTCAAAGGTGCTCGGACCAACACGGAGGAAACTAGCAAATAGATCTCCTGATCGAAAGAGAAACCATCGCCTATAGATACCAACGATGTTAATGGTGCGTTGTTATTTATGCGTGTAGCGGAATGGCATTGCCACATGCATAAGTCCATCTACCGGAGATCTTATACTTCAGACAATCACAAGTATTGAAGCTATTACAGTAGGAATACTGAGAATACTGAATAGGTAAGGCGATGGTACTCGGGCGAGACGTTACGGTCTGCGGAACTCTACCATCTAGTATAGTAACGATGGTAATTACACGTATAGCCAATCGGTCATCTCTTACGACTGCCTGGCAGAACGGCAGCTGGTCTATTCTTCAAAGGAAGCGTGAACCACCACAAATAAGAGATAGGTTTGTTAGTTTGCCTTTAGGCCCCAAGCCTACAAAAAGGAGCCCCGCTAGCGGAACTATACGCTTCCTAAAATACTTATATAGAACTAGATGAGCCCGTGACTTCACCCGCGTGGAAAATTTCGAAATTAAAAGTAGCCTAAGTTACTCCTTATTACATCAGCTATATGCCAGTGAAAGTCCCTTCAAAATCGGTTTAGCCGTTCCAGAAAAAAGGGTGTTATTTTGGTATAGGTATGTACTGTGTATACTTACATCCATATGCATTTAGTAAAAAGGCGTTATTTTAATATTACAGACACTCCAATTTTATTTATTTATATAGATAAATTTAGTTCTTTTTTAATTTGCCAATTATCAATGAAAGCTGGTTGATTGGAATCATGAGATGACACATTATAGTCTAAGAATCTCATTAGGTAATATATTTCATGAGATGACATTCTCTTAGAATGAGATGACTCATTGTAATCTTAGAATGAGACATATCTCATTCTAAGACTCAGTCAGTCAATCAGTTGGCTTTCATTGATATTTGCTAAATTAAAAAAGATCTATTTCGCCTTAGATGACCTTTGATTGCTGTTAAAACTTAAAGGTCTACCTGCACACATCTAACTTCATTGGAAGCAATGTTTTACGAACCTGTGCCTACCTTGACAGCTTAATTAGCGCTTTCTTGCGTGAATTGGGCACAAAATTAGATCGTGTTAATTAACCAAATGGAGAAGTTAATAAAAAGCATCTAATTTGTGAATTTCGAACATGCATCTACCTATTACACTACAGTTCTCGGGTTTAAGCATATTTTTCTTAGTACTACCACGCTGGAAGTTGTAACTTCAGTGTTATTTGGGTACGGTGACGAATCCACAATTATTTTTCAACCAACAAAAAAACGCAGGATATCAGTTTGTTATGAATGTATGTAATATTGTCAGAATTGGATAATATTTGAGTACCTACTGCCCTAAGCGGAAGTTCGGTTTCACAGACAGATATATTTACGCTTAAGTCGGGCTGGCCACTCTGCTCGTCAAAAAACCCGGGTTTCGCAGTAATGGTCCCTTGCAATAGCGGATCCAGGAGGGCTAGGACCTCAAACCTTGAAAAACCTGCTGATTAGATAGGTACCTTGATATAGTCTCAGCCGAATCATACCCCTCCCAAACAAAAATTCTGGATCCACCACTGGCCACTTGGACCAACTGCTTCGAAAGTTCATTTTGGAAAAACGACCAAACAATACTTAATTATATAAAATAGTACCTATCTACCAGATATTGATTTAGGTAAAAATATTATCACGAAACAAATAATTCAATAACTACTAACTAATTCGTCTGAAAAATGTTATCACTCGCATTTGATTAAAAATAGTTTTACTTACTGTATTACATTTTAAGAAAATTCCAGTGACATGTACCAAGTATTTCTTCGTATGTGTGTTCTAAAAAACTGCAGATAACATAAATGTTGAATGGTCATTAGTTTATCTCGTGTAATTGTACCTATGCGTTTTGTATGGTTCGCGTGCGATCTCCCTGTAGGCACGGAGACAAAGGCGCGGGCGCAGTGACGTCAGAGCGGCCGGCGCGCGCCAATGGCGGAGATAGGCGGCGCTCGTTAGTACCGCCCACTGAGAGCTTACCTTGAACAGGAAAATCCTGGAAAAACGTCGCGTAAATATCTCGTAGATAGAAATATATTAGTTTCTAAACAAAATATTCTAAGTATGTTTAGCTTTTATTTAGTTTACTGTAGGTAAGTATTAGGATGAAATATGTCAATAGTTTTACACTTTTCATTATATTAAAATTACGTTGAACTCTAGCTTAAAGAATTTCAACTGAAAAGATTGGATAAGACTAGTAATATGATGGATTCGGAAGCTGACCAGAGCAATTAAACAAACAATTAAACAAACAAGATAGCGTAGCTTCGGCTTGTTGGAAAATACTTGTTTCTCTCAAAATATATATAATTTTTCTAATAATCTTAAAGAACATGAAATAAAGAAAACATTATATCATGTTAAACAACCAAAGTTAATAAATAACTAGCTGACCCGCGCAGCTTTGTCCGCGAATTGATTAACATTTTGTCGATATACTTTTCCTTACAAACTTTCATCCCCAATTTCAGCCCTTCAGGGATTGATTTTTGAAAAAAGTTAACCTGTGTTAAACCCCGAATTTTAACTATCTCCATGCCAAATTTCATTAATATTAGTTCAGCGGTTTAGCTGTGAAAGTGTAACAGAAAGATAGACAGTCCCCCGTGTTTGTTCGGGCTCTTTTGAAGAATAGACCGTCTGCTGTTCTGCCAGGCAGTTCGTTAAAGGCAAAAGTTTAGCTATACGTGTCACTACCATCGTGGCTACTAGGTGGTAGAGTACGGCACTATCTCTTCCGTGTCTGGTTCCATCGCCTTACTTATTCCTGCCACAATAGCGTCAATGCTTGTCACTGTCGTGACTCGGTTGGGAGAGTAAGGTAGCTGTTAAACTTATGTATGTGGAATTAAAATCCTCCACAAGGATACCTATAGGTAGCTATAAGGATAAGTTCGGTATCAATAGGCGAGAAGTGTCTCTTTTCACCAGCAGATGGCTGCTAGTTTGCTATTTTATGATTTATGATATAATGATTTTTGATATAAAAAAACAAGACTGACTTTTTCATTCATAATATTATTAGTGTGAATTAAATTGATTAAATAAATAAGTATCATCATGCTGGTTACATTGACAGAGAGGTCAAGTAAACAGAACGCTCGTTTTACCATGATCCAACAGTTTGTCGATTGGTGAGATGGATGGTGATCTAGATCATCGTATTTTTAAAGCTTAGGTACCTATATTGATATTTTTGATTTGCAAGGCTAATCTCTAAGCCTCAGGAACTTGATAGAAATAGCTTTATATTAATAGATTAGTTGCCTTTTAAAGACATTGGAGGGTCTACTTTTAAAATTTTCTAGTGTCAAAGCGTGGATTCAGCCCTCTAAGGTTGTGATCACAGCAACCCAAAAATCAGCTAAGTGCGAGTAGTAGGCGGATTCGCTAATGGCAGAAATATTTTGCACTCCCCTAGAGGACACTTACAAAAAGTATTACGGTACCTGTGGCAACATACTTAGGGAAAATTACAAAATTAAAAATAAGTAGGTAATTATGCACATCACAACATTAGCTACTGCCATTACTGCACTGAAGTTAAATTAAAATACTTTTAAAGTTATAACAAGATTTAGTCTGCAGTTTTTTTCAGGTGGAAATTGTTACGATTTTGTGTTCAATATGGTTTCCGTCTTAGTGAATATTCATTAATCATTAGGATAAGTCGAGTTGACGGTGTCATTTTTATTTCCTTTCATAAACTTTCCTTTTATGCATATTATTCGTACAAAAATACGGATGGAATTAAACCTTTTACAGAACCTTAATTCACATCAATTGAAGAGTTTCCCTCAATGATGGTTGTGGGCATGTCCAGTGCCTTGGATACGCGCTTGCTCATACAAGCTAGGTTATTGTGGTGTAAAAAGTAAACAGTTTAAGTCCAGTTCAGTTCAAATCATCTGAGCCAGTATTACGTTAGTGCATGCCGTAGAAGTGTCTAGGGGTAAGTAATCGATAAAAATTTGAAGCTACAGCTATCAGCATTGGAGATTTCGCCATGTTGGTCCCGGCCTCCTTTGTAGAATAGGCCAACTGCCGTTCTGCCAGGCAGGTCGTAAAAGCCGACCGATTGGCTATCGAGTCACTACCACCGTGGCTACTAGGTGGTAGAGTTCTGCATTGTCTTACCCGGGTCTGGTACCACCGCCTTACCTATTCCTGCCGCAATAGCGTCAGTGCTTGTCGCTGTCGTGTTCCGGTTTGGAGGGTAAGGTAGCCGGTAAACTTATGCATGTGGCATTAGACCTTGCCACAAGATAGCAACGCACCATTAACATCTTCGGTGTCTATAGGCGATGGTTGACTCTTTCCATCAGGAGACCCATCTGCTTGTTTGCTATCTTATGACATAAAAAAAAATCATATCAGAGAATCCTCTTTTTTCTCCCTCCCTTGTGTTGGTCCGGGGTCCTTTGAAGAATAAGCCAATTGCCGTTCTACCAGGCAGGTCGAAGTAGGCGAACGATTGGTTATGCGAGTTACTACTATCGTGACTACTAGTTGGTAGAGTCTCGCCCGCCTACCGGTAGACTTATGCATGAAACATCGCGATCCCGCCACATGGATAGCAACACAGCATTAACATCTTTTTTGAGAGCCATCTGCTTGTTTTGTTAGATAGCTCTAATGATATAAAAAAACTAGTTAGCTCCTCCACTGCGATGGAATAGGATAAATCTATTTTACGGACCTCTATCTGTAATATATTAAAAAAAATAGTACATACAACACACAGCTACTTAATACATAAGTACCTACGTATATTTTTAAGGTGATCAAAGAACTTTGTACATTAAAGTGCAGGTATGTAGGTGATTATTTTCATTATTTTTTTTTAAAAATAGTTGCCCAATTTTCAGCTGTCATATAGAAACAAAACTATCAATATGATAATAATAATTATAAAATAAATCATTATTTTTGTCATTGCGTAAAAACCATTAATTCAATAAAAATTATACAACTTTTCGATCAACTTTAAATAAAGCATTCAATTCATTTTTAATTTTTACATATCCCCATTGTGGTCTAGTGGTCCAGTGTCGGAGATTTAGTTCAGTTCCCGGGTCGGACAATTCCAAAAATGTGTTTATTAAGTTTTTTGCGAAAAACGATATTGCCCGGGATTGTAAAAAGTGCCCGGTTGGCGAAAGGCACACTTCGACTAATCGTGGGTGCACTTGTACCTCTGCTTACCTCTTCGGGGATACGATCGTGAAAATACTTTTTTTACACATTGCTATTTTTACTATCTTTAAAAACGTAAAATATAGATCGATTTCACGATTCTCTTTATTAACGCGAAATCACCACCATTATACATTACAGAAAATATTTTGTATTATCTATTACTAATACTGTAATATCTAATAACTGTTATATCTATTACCGTTTGTAAATAGAAACATACCCACCGAAAATTTGTACTAAAACTTAAAAGATCCATGTTGGTAAAGCAGCGGTAAAATACTAAGTTAACAATCGTGTGAACTTTATCTATTATATTCTCACAAATACATATCATCACTTAAATTTATATTTATCTAAAATTATCTTTGGGGACTTATACATAGATATAAGAAATATAAACTGATCGAGAAGTAAACAAATGTTTACTCGTATCGGCGCATGCCTATATAATTTTTATAGATGTACTCCGAGCATAAGGAACTCTTTATAGTCTGTGCGCGCGAGTCGATCGCACGCGCGCCTCTCGCGGTATCGAAAAGTTCTACATCTGTTTGTGAAGACCGCTATGAATTGGGATCCAAAGCACGACCGCCCTGAGAAGTTGGAGATCAATGAGGCCGTTGGCAAGCTTTTGCAGTCGTTCAATTATGACACCATTGTTGCGCAGCCTACTAAGTATGTATTTATTCATTATTAGACTTTTTGTGTAGAGCTTTTAGCTTTATTTTAATGATATTTTTTTAAAAAAAACAATTAAAGGATTGCCGTCCTATAATGAATGAATGAATGAATGAAACTCTTTATTATGCACAAACTTAGAATTTAAAAATACATGTTTAGTATAATTAATTACTTTATATAATGTTTTTTTTTATTAATAACAATTCATTATTAATAATTCATTATTATTATTTCTACTAGTTTGTGTGTTTAGTTAAAATGGTATTAATGTGTTATCTAGAATCTACTTTACATTTTTAACGCTTTTACGTTAAAGCTTTTGACGGCTTTTCGATTTTGTAAAGTTTTTGAGTTTTTGTTGTTTTTATTGATTAATTATTAGTTATTGGTGTATATATATTATTAAGATAATTTTAATGAAAAATAACTTTATTATTGCTGTAAAATTTTTATTTATAATTATCGGTCTGAATCTAGGAACTGTTTCTATAGGAAAATAAAAGTATTGTAACTATTTAATACTTTTCTCGCAATGATTCCATTTTCTCTCTTCACAAAAATTTTCCTCACAAATCATCGAATATTTAAAAAAAAATATTGCTGAATAGATCGAGCAATTCTCGAGTTTTGCGCTTTGCAACATATTTAGCGATTCATTTTCATATTAGCTATTCGTAATATTTTCTGTCATACTAGGTAGGTTAAATTAATATATTTTGAACAAGAACATTTGAACTTTGATTTCATTTTTATCGAGAAATTTCAGTGAATGTGTGTTGTTAATTATTATATGTATTTTCAGTATATAGCTTTTAGAAAAACTCGTGAATTAGCGTTCACATGTCTGTTCTTTTTTATTATTCAGTTCTTTTTTCACATTTAGAGATTTTGTTTGAGTTTTTACTATGATTCTGTTGTGCTATGATTCTGTTGTGCTATGATTTATTTCCGTTAAAAATAAATATTTGTCAACAAGATTTACGTAGGTATATTACATCCTGAAGAGCCTGATAAGTGAAACCGGTTGAGTAATATGCCAAAAATATACCTATATGTTGTGAAAAGAAATTAATGTATAAGTGCATTGTTATTTGTGTCTAACAGTAATGGAATTTTACCAATTGTCAACGATGGAAAGTATAAAATATATTCAACAAGCATTACTCGCGGCTGAATTCCTAATTAAAGCTTTTTATGTATCTCAAGAAAACAATATTCCGCTATAAAAAGTTGTCCATGTGCAAACTCTGTGTATATACATATATTTTCCAATACCAAATTTCATCTCTAGTCCTGATAATCCCATCACAACCTTACACATCACAATTCAGACACACACACGTCAGCGTCGGCTCCGGCGACGATGCGACCGACCCACTGTTTAAGCCCGCAAACACCCGAGACAAAGATCCAGAGTTAATAACAAGTCGAAATCCTGATGTCACTTACTCTCCTACTTGTCTTCAAGATACTGCTCTAAGCCGAGGTTCGCGGCGTAACAGGACATACCGTTAGGGCGGACTCTGGCTGAGCATTATACTATACACACCCAAAAAATTTTAGTTCAGTTTTAACAAAATCTTTTAAACCTTTGCAACATACTTGAGGCCTACATACAAAAAGTAAATAAATAATTATCCTCACACTTGTATTTCCAGTGTTGGTACAGGTACACCTATAATAAGTCAACGGTATAAACCACGGAGCAGTTGCTCCGTGGTATAAACATACCCGCCTTTATGTGACTAGTGGCCAACCTATTTACAAGACAAGTTATATTTTCTAGTAAATTTTAGACAAGTTATATTTTCTAGCAAAACTGAAACATTTGTTGAAATCGAATTGCTCGTCCTAGGATTGGAACCCAGGACCTTACGCTTTTATACCAAAGCTGTTACGGCTGGACCATTAAGGAACGTTTTTCAAATTGCCCGGGACCTCACGTGGTCAACGCCAACACTGGACCACTAGACAACAGAGGCTTATAGCAACTTCTTACAAAAAGACTTACAGATATTCTTCATTTTAAAATGTCTGTTGTTAGTTTATGCTTGCATTTACTTTTAGTATTGCCATTCGTAAGTTGATCTAGATTCTAGATGCTGTGCGAAATATATGCACGGGTCTGGTTTGTTTTTGTATTTCCTATAAGACATCTAAAACTTTGCCGCTCCCCAAAATCAGCCCCTCTAGGCTCCAGCCTACTCAACCTATTGGTAAATCTGCCACTGAGAATAGGCTAGTTGACTTAATTTGAAAAAAGTAAAGTATCTTCGCGCCCGTATCGCCGAAGTGGTAGACAGGGGTACAATCAGTGCACCCACAATTAGCCGAAGATACTTTGGTCCCACAAATGTGATAGATGGCAAGCCTATCGCCGACCGGGCGCTTTCCAATCCCGGGCAACTTTGTGTTTATCAGAAAACTGAAAAAACACTTTTTTTAAGTGCCCAATCCGGGCATCGAACCCGGGACCTCATGTAGAAAAACTGTTTAATAATTTACCTTGTTAGGTATTATATTAATATATTATATTAAACAAGAATTACTTATTTCTTGACTAGACTTGTGTAAATGTACATTTAAGTAAGCCATCAAAAACATAACTTGTAAAAAACAAGTTTCGCAATTCAGTTCTTCTTCCTTAAAAAAGTTGTGAGATCCATGTAATACTAAGTCAGTTAATTTATTCAGTCCCTATATAAGGGTCTTTCTGTCTTAAGTTATTACGTAATTAGCTAACGTAACAACATCTTATAGTGACTATATCAATATTAAAAAAAAAATTATGTTTTAAATAAATAGATTGACTTGGCAATCACATTAAACAAAATATTAACGCCTCTATGGTCTAGTGATCCGGTGTCGGCGTTGACCACATGAGGTCCTGGGTTCGATTCCCGGGTCAGGCAATTCAAAAAGGTTTTTTTTTCAGTTTTCTGATAAAAAAAAATTGCCCAGTTAGAGATAGGCTTGCTACCTATCACACTGAAGTATCTTCGGCTAATCGTGAGTCATAGGTTGTACATCTGCCTATCTTTTCAGGGATACGGGCGTGAAGAAGATACTAAAACAATTTAATGTAATATAATATGTATTATATGTATCTCACATTGAGTTTTTATGCAAAAAATGCATTAAATTATCTAAATCGTAATAAAAGCCCGTTTGAAAAATTTTATCTTTCTTGCTCCAAGAGCTTAGTGAGTCTGGGGTGTCTTTTTAAACATACAGATTTGAGGAGTTTTACTCTGATCTGATGAAATAAGACTTTAGATGATGTAAAGTACGGGCATAAGATAGAAAATTCATTGAATGTTAATCAGTGAGTCTGGGCTTTTCTTTTTAAACATACAGATTTCGGGAGTTCTACTCTGATCTGATGAAATAAGGCTCTAAGATGATGTAAAGTACCGACATAAGATAGGAAATTCATTGAATGTTAGTCAGTGAGTCTGGGCTTTTCTTTTTAAATATAAAGATTTCGGGAGTTCTACTGTGATGAAATAAGACTCTAAGATGATATTTATAAAGTACCGACATAATTGAATGTTAGTCAGTGAGTCTGGGCTTTTTGTTTTAAACATACAGATTTCGGGAGTTTTACTCTGATCTGATGAATAGGATTCTAAGATGACGTAAAGTACCTACATAAGATAGGAAATTCATTAAATGTTAGTCAGTGAGTTTGGGCTTTTCTTTTTAAACATACAGATTTTGGGAGTTCTACTCTGATCTGATGAAACAAGACTCTAAGATGATGTAAAGTACCGACATAAGATAGGAAATTAATAAACAAAGAGCTGATAAGCGATAAGTAATTCAATTACAGGCGGTGGATCTAGTGTCGGTTTAACGTAGAGTCGCCGATGACCCCGGGTCGACTAATGTAATTGTCTATCTTAAACTAATTAAGATATCACATTCATTCATGTTTTAAGGAAAAAATATTTCATTGGTCATTATTTTAAGTGACTTAAATAATATTTGGGCTAAAAATTCGATGTCTAAAGTTTTTTTTTAATTTATTTATTGTACAGTTGCATTACATAATATTTTTCACTTTACGTGCATAAGACGATTTACATAATATTATGTACGTTGTCAGGCGCAGCAACTGGAATGGCAATGGGGTAGCAACTTCTTATTAGAGTGATTTGTGTTCTAAATATTCTTTGATAGAGTAAATAAAGCTTTTTCAATTAATTTCATTTTTTTTTAATCAAGTTTCAGATGTCTATCTAAAGTGTTCAAACTTGAACTTAAACCAAACAAAATGCTTTATTCAAAGGTGTGGAACACTAAAAACTGTTTCGGGGCCCTCTTGTGAAGAATAGATCAACTATTTTACTGCTACGCATCTTGTAAAAGACGAGATAAGGCTAATGTGTGTCACATCTTCTCATCGCCTCTGTGGTCTAGTGGTTCGGTGTCGGAGTTGACCACATGAGGTCTCCGGTTCGATTTCTGGGTCGGGCAATTCAAAAATGTGTTTTTTCAGTTTTCTGATAAAAACAACGTTGCTCGAGAATTGAAAGTTCCCGGTTGGCGATAGGCTTGCCACCTATCACATTGTGGGACCAAGTATTTTCGGCTAATCGTGGGTGCTCTTGTTGTACCTTTGCCTACTTCTTCGGGGATACGGGCGTGAAGATACTTTACATCTTGACTACTAACTAGGTGGTAAAGTTATGTAGGGTTTCAACGAGGCAATAGCACCTGTGCTTGTCGTTGCAGTCTTTCGGTTTAGGGAGTAAGGTAGCTGGTAAACTTATGCATGTGGTATTCAACTTCGCCATACGGATGCTATCCGTATGGTGAAGTTGAATACCACATGCATAATACCAATACCATTACTATGCTCATACACAACGCTAATTAGTCATTAACATCTTTGGTGTCTATAGGCGATGGTAGCCTCTTTCCATCGGATCAAAGGAGAGCCATCTGCTCGTTTGCCCCCTTATAATAAGAAATGTGTGGTGAGTTCAATTTTTATGCCCAACGAGTCAACAGTTAAAAAATATGTTATACTCCAACCTTCTGAAACTGCGTCGTAGGTTTGTAAGGGTACGTGTGACGGTTTTTATCGCTTCTTCCTGTTACTTACCGATTTATTTCCGCGTGGCTCAGCGATAGTGCGCCTGAGCAAACATCTTTTGTGGGGCGCTTATCTGAGTTAGCTTTGGGGAGTCCCCGGCCAATCTTATCCGACTATATAAACGCTTACCGGATGAACAGTTTCAATAATTTACAGGGTGTCCCATGATATTGATAACATATACACATATATGTACATGTCTGGTAAAATATTGTACATACTGAAAAAGGAAGTTCATTATTTGATTCTGATAATGAATGTGTAAAAAAATTTGTAAAAACGGTTTACTGCAGGCCTTCCCTGCAACTTATCGCTAAATTAAGGTTTTTTAAGCTTGGAGGATTAAAAAATATAAGTTTAGTTTTTTCAGTTCAAACATACATCTAGTTTGTTAGCAAAATAACAATGGGTTGATTTTTTAAAAGCTGTATATTTTGGAAGCGATGATTGATTGTCAATTTTGAGATCTAAAATGTTGTACCTATCTACATAATCGATAGGTTGAAAAATGTGGAAATATTTTTTTTTTTAATTTTCGCCATTGATAAATCCCAAATAAACTAACCGATTTTGATTCAAGTTACGGTATTTGACGTAGTTTTTTAAGGAGAAAAATGATTCGATTTTTTAATATCGGTATATTAGCCTAAAAGTTATTTTAAAAATATGGACTAAGATTGTTGTAAACAACATAATTTTGATATTTAAAAAGCTGTAACTTTTGGAAACTTGATTGGATTTTGTTTTTTGAAACAGTTTCTGATGCAATTTTTAAGTTCTAAAATACAGTAAATATTCAAAAATTGTTTGTTTGAGAAACCTCAAAGTTAAAAACACTTGAGAAAACTCTCACACACGCATACATACAGACATACTGACGCAGTTATAAAAATATTCAGAAAAGATATCTAAAACCTCAAAACAGGGAATGAATCTTGTGAAAACTCGATTTTCAAAATCTGGGGCAAAATCAATAACTTCTCTATTATCTAAAAAAAAAAGTATCTTCACGCCCATATCCCCGAAGTGGTAGGCAGAGGTACAACAAGTGCACCCACGATTAACCGAAGATACTTGGTCCCACAAATGTGATAGGTGGCAAGCCTATCGCCAACCGGGTATATGTAAAATATCAAGCCACTTTTACTCACTGACTATTCACACTCTACATACAGTGTGTAATAAAAATCTTATTTGGTCGTCAATTGTTTGGTAGGTTAATACAATCATATAATAATATACACATGTCAATGCACCATGTACCTACCTACCCCATGATTTTTTTACAATGGTATACATTTTTTTCTTATTTACATCATTTTTAATTTAAATTTATTTTTCATTGTTTGGTTTGGTTTTTATAAAAGCGTGTTTTTTTTAGTTTTTTTAACTATTATTTATTTTTCATTTTTACTAGAGAAACGGATAAAGAAAAACAAATCGTTAATCCTGAAGATCCTAGTTAGGACAACAGGACTAACTATTTGTATTATTGCATTGTCATCGGTCTTCGATAAGACTGCAAAGTTTCAAATTAATCCGGCGATTTAAATTACGTCAAATACATTTTCAAAGTTTCCGTTACATACTTAAATACAAACATACGAACCAATCAAATAGAAGCTGTTAAAACTATACTGATGACATGTTAATCAACTCGCGGCCGAAATTGCGTAAATCAGCTAGTCATTTATATAAGTTTCCGGACCGGTAGATGGTAGCTACGAGTATAAAACTTTAGTTTCGTCATATGTGCACATAAAGGTTCATTTAAATAAGTTTTCTCATTTCTTATAAAAAAAGATAAATACAAATAAAAAGAAAACACAATTCAAAAAGGGGTTTTAAGAGTTCGTTCCGTTAATATACAGATTTAGAATATTAAATCTCGTGGCCCCATTTCAACAGCGTAACGTGAGAAGTTTGGCAGGATATCATGCTTATTTGACTGACGTATTCCTTGTACTCAAAAGTCTTGGTTTGATTCGTCCACGATTCGTCTTTCAACACATGTAAGCAAATAAATTATAATATATAGTGAAACCAGTACAAGTGTTTTGTAATTAAAATTAGAGAACTTAATAATAAAACTTTTCTACACTACTACTATAAAGACAAAAGATTTCCCCCCTTTGTTTTTTTAAAATAAAAATTAATAAAAAACCATATATAGAGTGAGGGGAAGAAAGCAGGTGGGCCATGCCCACCCCAGTATGCTCTAGTGCCCTCCCCAGAGTGTTGGATTCTCAATTCGAAATTTTTGAATGGACACCTAACTTTCTTTAGGGTTCCGTCCATGAAAAGGAAAAACGGGACTCTTATAAAATCACATCGTTATTCTTTAGTCCGTATTTAGTATGTCGCATAACTTTACGATTTTTGTGATTTCAAAAGGGAATCAAAACCTATAGGGTATTTTCCATTGATCTAGAATTATGAAATTTGACAAGAAGCAATGTCTTACATCACATAAAGTCCGAAAACTGAAATTTTTAGTTACATCACAAAAAGTAAAAGTTTATACGGAAACCTCAGTATGCGAGTCCACCTCGCTCTTGACCGGTTTTTTTAAGTCGGGAGCCCTCCCCCCCTCCTCTCGAAAATAACGAGATATGTCAATGTAAAACTAAACTATAATTTTCTTTAATATGCGGCATAAGTAAAATGGAAATTTGTCCTACCAAATGCACACGCAATTTATTCATATTATGTTTTTTTATATTGTTATTTATATTGTACTCCAGCAGCAACCTTGCATGAATACGCAAAACATGATTTTGATTCATTTGGCGCGAATTTTTATACTTACGATCAAATGAGCATTATGAGTCATGCACATTAATCTCCAAAGGCAACCTCCTGATGACAATCTGGGTGAACACTGCAATTTTTATAAAGGTCAAGAAGACATTAAAAACTATACAGGAAGTACGCGCAGACGTCAAATAATGGCAGTTAGTTAATATCCTCAAAATGCGAAGCTCTTTGCTCGATTAAGATTTCCTCGCCCGGCCTGGTGTGGGCAAACACATGTGTTTGTGTAGCGATTGTAGCCTACCCTGTAAGTGGGGGCGCAAACAAGTTCACAGGTGCCGACCGGCGGAAAGTTACCCTGTTTGTAGTATTTGTACAGGCCCGTCAGTGTTTCTTACCCATGGCACTTTAAATGTGAACTTTGCATATCATTTACTTTGTTTTTGTCAATTTCTGTAAATAAAAATGAATCTTTGAAATAAATGTACGCGCATAATTGCGAAATACATGCACCAAATTGATAATTCGTGATATTTTTTTATTATTTAAATCAGGTATATTCCAACTTAGGGAATGAAAAAGTTTCATTAAAACCGGTTCACTACTTTTTTGGATATAGCCACAGTTGACGGATATTTGAAGTAGGTTTAATATTAAATACTTACATTTGTGTAAAAAACAGTGTTTTATAAGAGGAAATGTTGAAAAATCGTATTAAAAAGTTTTTAAAATATAATATGAGATTTTTTTTATATTATAATATAGCAAACAAGCAGATGGGTCTCCCGATGGAAAGAGTCAACCATCGCCTATAGACACCAAAGATGTTAATGGTGCGTTGCTATCTTGTGGCGAGGTCTAATGCCACATGCATAAGTTTACCGGCTACGGCTACGGCTCTTTATTTTTATTATTTTATTTATTACTTTTATGTTTTTGTGAGTTGTGAAGCAAAGTTGAATCATCTTTATTGTTTGCAAGTTGGGACAGAGGTCATGAAAGGGTGGTAGTGAAAAATCTTAGGGCCCTGATACGGGCGAGTAAAATCGCGGTATTACGGCTAGTTTGAAAAACTCGCCGGCGAATCGTTGCGATACCGCGGAAAATATTATGCCGAAGAACTTAGCTTGTGCCTCGTCGTTTTCTACATTTATTCCATGTTTCTACAGTTCAGCCGCGAGTAAATCCTCAAAAGCCGCTGTATAGGCTCGTACGTCGATCAGGGGTTTTAGGTTCTGTTTTTTCACAAAGTCAGGATCTGAGGATTCAATTTCAGGGCAATCTATGTATTTATATATTTTTTCACTTGATATTTTTGTCTTACAAAATAAGTAAAAATTTGACTCAGGGTTTCAAAAATACAGAGAATTCTAAATCGGCTGCTGCACTTTTATTTCTTAATTATCCCTCTTTATTACATACTAGCTGTTACTAGCGACTTCGTTCACGTGATCCAAAATCATTACTTCCTTTTGCTAAATAGGGTAGAAAAGTAGTCAATGTCACTCCTGCAGGCTTAGGATAAACGACGCGAGATACATACGTCTCGATCGAGAAATTGACGTTTGCTCCACCTTGACTTATATCTCGATATTATTCTAATGTGCGTGCCACGATAAATATAAAAAACTTCAGATATAAATTACTAAAATTTACTCCAATAAAGAAATCAATGTTGAATAGTACATCATTATAATATAGCACTGCCATCATTATTAAATATGTACATAAACTGAATCGAAATCTCTAAACTAAGCTTACTAAGTTCTCAATTAACTTGTAATAAAACGAGTGAATTTAATTAATGAATAAAAGTTTGTTACTGTAAAACAATTATCAATATTTAAACCTAGTGTCAAATCGATAAAATAACAGCAAGATTTTCGATAGATAGAGAAAACTACTCTGGATTAAAAGTGCTCATTTTTCTTCTGTTAAAGTATCATATAGAATCAAGTTTCAAATGCGTTAGCGAATACAGAAATTGTCATAAATTACGAGAAAATGGGTCGAAAAATTTTATCGCACTGCTTATCTTAAGCATGCTGAACAGTGAAGTTTTCTAATAGTAAAATATTTTTTAATATCGGTCCAATACTTTTAGAGTGTAAGTTACAAACATACAAAAATACAAAAATATTAATGTTTATTATATTGAAATATTTAAAAACATAAAAGAAACACGCTTTTATAAAAACCGTACTAAAAAATTAAAAAATAAATTTAATGTAAAACATTTGAATAATATTGAATTAAGAATAGTTTAAATAAGAAAAAAATATTGCATTGTAAAAAGTGTGGGGTGCATGGTGTCAAACTATTTTTTTTTTCATTTTTTTAGTTCGATTTTCTATAAAAACGTGTTTTTAGACTGCTACTAATATATTAGGCTATTTTGTGTCTTGAGATAACTAATTATATTTTAGAAACGGTGATTGATTAATCGAAAGATCAATCGAATGGTATTTAACGCAAATTTTGAGCTCTAAAATGTTTTCTAAGCTACATAATTTACTAGTAAGCTGAAAATGTCGAAGTAATATAAAAAAAGAACATTTTTTTTCAAAACTTTTTTATCAATAAACCTCATATTAATCAACCCGTTTTGATCCAATTTAAGGTATTTGACGCAGTTTTTTAGAGGGAAAAGCTGAATAGACTTTTAAGTCAATTGGTATATTAGCCAGAAAGTTATTTTCAAAATATTAAGTTTTCTGTAAACAACAAAATAGTAATATTTAAAAAGCTGTAAGTTTTGAAAATTTGATTCAATTTTAATTTTTGAAACTGCATGTAACATAGTTTTTTAAGTACTATAATATTGTAGAAGGTCGGAAAACTATTGGTTAAGAAATCTGGAACACTTATTTCAAAATTTTTCGTCAACGATAACTCTCAAACAAATAAACCAATTTTGATGCAATTTATGCATTGAACGCAGTTTTTTGAGAAAAAAAATCTGACTAGATTTTGTCCCCAATCGGTTAATTAATGAATTAATCTGTATGTTATATTAAAAAAATACTGAATCACAAAACTATTTATTTAGGTTTTTCAAAATTTTTTAATATCTCCTAGACTGGTTTTGGTTCAAATTTTCAGGAAGTCTAAGTTAAGTGGAACCCAATCGAATGCCATCAACTGCGTTTCAATCGGTAAAGCCGCTCAAAAGTTATGAGATGTTTATACACGCACACGCACACACACACACTAACACTAACACATACACACACATTCATACATACATACAGACATCATCGTGAAAATAGTCAGAAAAGGTTTCCAGGACCTTAAAACATGGAGAGCTGGTGAAAACTTAATTTATTAATATATATATATATATATATATATATATATATATATATATATATATATATATATATATATATATATATATATATATATATTTATTTATTTATTTATATATATTACTGTATTTATAATGTATATTAAGTATTAAAAAATATTAGATTTCTGCAGTCCTCCACTATGTAAACTTTAACTGTGCCAAATTTCATACTCCACCGTTCGTTTTTTTAATTGTTTTAAAAAGTGATACAATATTTATGCTTCACATATTGATTTATAGATTTCTAATGCATACGAAACACGGGGGAATAACGTAATTGTCTTAGAAAAGGGTAACAAAGTTTTTGCTTCACACATATAAATTGTTCTGAGAGTTGCTTGTAGATTTCTCATATTTCTCATATCAGAGATTCCCCATTATTCTGAAAGTCACTTGTAGATTTCTCATACTTTACGTAGATAATAAGTTATGATAAACGTTTTGACGATTGATAGGTACTTCACAATATTCATCGTGATATATAGTTACCTACTACTAGTCAGCTAAAAACTATTGATAAAATGGCGATTGTTAATTTATTTTTCAAATCTTACCATTAAGTTTTATAACAATATGTTGTTGAAATTTACCAATACAAAACTGAACAAGAGCGAGTCCAGTTCCCACACGAAAGGATCTGTAGTTATTAACATTATTAACACTCTATATTATGTTGAAAAATTTTCAGTACAAAAATGCTTAGTAAATTAGTTATAGTATTCTAAATGACAAAAGTAATAGACAGTAATTGTTCACTAAGTAACAAAATACATGTGCGTAAAAGTAGAAGGATCTTATTAAGTACTCGGACATAGAGGTAATTTAACTTTTGTAAATATCAGGGAAAGTTGCAAAATAAATTACCTCATTTTCTTTATTCCTTTCTTAATTTTGCAAAATATTATATTAATTTCAAAATCACCTAAAAATATTTCACAGACGTTGACATTTTTATCTAATTCTATTAATACTACAGTACCTGAATGATCGAACTTTGCTCGGTATTTTTTTTGTAAAAACTAAGTTTTCTAAAAATTAAACATAGCTAGATCGTTTCACCGCCCCCGAAACCCGCTGCATACTAATCGTTTCGTTTAAATCGTTGGAGCCGCGGTTTCCGAGATTCAGATTAAATATTATGGTATAAGATTAACGGAACTAACTCTCATTAAGCCGGAATTTGTGAAGATGACACTAATATATGCACTTCCCGTATCTGAAAGAAGTGAATAGAAAAGTTGACATCCATTAACATCTTTGTTGACTGTTGTCTATAGGCAACTGTCTCATTCCATTAGAACAGTTATCTGTTTGGTGGCTATCCTATAAAATGAAAAAAATTGATTAAATTCGACTTTGAAGACTTTTGTAACTTATATAATTACAAGTGAAGCTAATAAAAAGCGTGTTAAAATTTTGAAATTAACAAATTTCTTTTAATTATAATGGAATGCGATCAAGCTTTATTCTGGGCGTTGTTTGTGGATTTGTCATACAAATTTACGTGGTCATTAAGCCTCGACGGATATTGTAGTACGTATAGGTTGAGGTTTGAACACTAAATATTGACAGAATGTAATCTAGTAGCGCGCGGTGCGTGTGAGTGTTTAGCGGACGCGTCGTAATGCGCGCGGTTAACACCGAACGCTCTTCATTACCGCGTATCTACTTATTTGGTATGTTTCTACACGCTAAATGTTATTCGCGATGAGTTACCACATGATCTACTCATACCTACTTCATATCTCTCACGCTTAAAATTTGAACACTATTCCGATATTTTTTTTAGGTATACCTACCTAATAATACTTATGCATGAAAAGGAAAAAAATAAAAATGAACATATACTTTTGAACTCTTTTACGATTATTGGACTTTTTTTAAAATGTTTAATAAAATATTATGATATGTTACAAGATTAAAATGTAAAAATATTAAATTGAAAATTGATGTTGTACCCCATGCACACTAAAAGTTTTGCACTTCTAGCTAATCGGAACTATTTGAATTTCGAATGTCGTATTTTTAAAACATTGCAACCTTCTTAGTAATAAAAAAACAATTGTTGGGAAATGATTTGTCAGTTGTTTTTATCACACATCAAAGTTCTATGTACGCAACGAAAATGGAATTAAGTCGAAAAGATTTTAGAGCGATGATTTTTTATGATTTTAAAAGTTCTCTTTCACCGCAAGACTGTGCCGCTCGTCTTCAAAATGCGTTTGGAAGAGAAATACCTTGTTTAAGCACCGTGAGGCGATGGTTTGCTGAATTTGAGAGAGGTCGAGTTTCTTTACATGACGAATTTCGTGAAGGGCGGCCTTCAACTGCCGTCAACGAAAATAATGTGGCTACTGTTAAGTGGTTAATTGAAGAAGCCCCCGGATTACCTATGAGACAATTAGAGGAACATTGGGGATTGGTATGAGCCAAATTCAGAAAATGTTACACGAAGAATTGAAAGTTCGGAAACTTTGTTGTCGTTGGATCCCTCATGAACTGACAGCGGAGCAGAAGCGGTCTCGCGTGGAATGGTGCTCACAGATGCTACTGAAGTACGACCACGGACATTCTAATACTGTTTATGATATTGTCACAGGAGACGAAACGTGGATTTATTGTTTTGAACTCGAAAAAAAACAGCAATCTTGTGAATCGGTGTTTGAAAATGAGAACAGCCAACAAAAGTGAGACAGGCGAGAAACGTTGGTAAAAAAACCATTTAATGCACCATTAACACCTTTGGTGTCTATAGGCGATGGATTACTCTTTCCATCAGGAGACCCATTTGCTTATTTGCTATCATATGATATAAAAAAAAAACATCACAAGATAGATAACAAGGTGATTGTTCTTCTTCTGGAAAGAAATAACCACAAGAGATGTTAATAGTGTAGCAGGGATGGAAAGCTAAATGTATTTAAGTTTAGCGGTTACTTTTCTCTCCAAAGCGGAACACAACTGCGATAAGCACATTGCGACTGAAAAAAAATAAGGTGATAGTACCAAACTCAATCAAGACGTTGCTAAACTCTACCACCTAGTTAGTATTCACGATGGTAGCGATACATTCGTCGCCTTCGCCCTTTTTCACGTTTTACAAGAATAGATTAAGTTGTAAGACAGTGGATATGTTCTTTGAAACGGGCTGGCTCGTGAGGAATTTAAAAATCACTACATAGTGTAAAACAAAGTCGCTTTCTCTGTCCCTATGTATGCTTAAATCTTTAAAACTACGCAACATATTTTGATGCGGTTTTTTTAACAGATAGATTGATTCTTGAGGAAGGTTTTAGTATATAAACCTTTCCAATATTCCTACGGGAACAAAAGCTACGCGTGTGAAACCGCGGGCAGGTCGCTAGTTTTATATAATTTGTTAATACCTACTTATAAGTTTTTACATTTTTTCATAATATCAGTAGGTATAACGAATGGCATTTCTTCAGCTGGTTTTAGTTTTAAATTGCATGAGTTTTTTTTTAAATTTTGATGTTTTAATTCAGTTTAAATATATTTCTGAGTCTAGAATTACTTAAATATATTTTTTATTTAAGGAATGCTCGGCTCAGATTACTCATCAATGGCAGCTTCTCAGAAATGCTAACAATTGTGTTCATCACACAAACGCTTCTCACTTTGGGAATTGAGCTCGCCCATTGATTACGTGATCAGGGATGCTAACTACTGAACGAAATGGCGTTCGAATAAAAGGAAACAGCAAAAGAAATGAGACATTGAGAATATTTTAACTCAAATCTTTTGTTCCACCATTGGCACACTATATAATGTAATAATTCGTATTTTTTATTGTTTATAATTATGCTCACTTATTACGATGTTAACCCGAGTGAAGCATTTAAAGCTGCTGCTGTAAAAAGAAGTCGATTGGCTATTTAATTCATTGCTTGCATTGAAAATGATTTAAGTCTAGCCAAGTGTCTATAGAGTACCTATGACAGAAGTATCGGTTGTGGCTACCGAACCATTTGTGACTATTTCATGTGAATTATTTAAAAAAAAATTCTATATGTGTACAATTCATCCATTTCCATCCATTTCAGTCAGAAAGTTTTTTTTACGTTATATTTTTTTGTGCATTGTTTCAATTTTCAAGTGGCCAAAAATGGTACCTACTAAGATGGCTAAAACCGGTTCCTACTACAAATAAATTAAAAAATAGAAAAAAAAAACAGAGTTTATCTATTACATAAGAAAGGATAAAACATATATTTTCTTTTTATTGCATAACTATAGATTAAACTATTCCACACTATTTAAAATTCATAGTAGCTTAATGTAGTAGTCGTTAAGGGAGCGACACTTGGTTAGCCGCAAAAGATATAATCCGGAGGCCATTGGCTGAGGAAGTCATAAACATTATAGATAGCTGTCATCTGTGACGAGCCCGCCCACACTATTTCTGCTCTTAGTAATGCGCCGGCGCTGCAACCAAGCAAACTTACAACAGCTACATAAATTTGCGGAGGGAACATTATACTGGACAGTTTCATATGACCGAAAAGAGCTAGTTTTGATCTTTATGTCAAACCTCCAACGTTTAAGTAGACCGTAAGTTAAATGTAAATACTTTTAAATGTTCTAAAGGATTTTACGAACCTTATACTGACGATGAACTTTTTAGTATGGAACTCAAAGATGACGTACGGTTAAATAAAATTCAAGAAATATCTAAATGGATTTTATATTATAATCTACAGGCTATCGTTAAAACGAAGAGTCAATCATCGCCTTTAGATGTTACACGTCAATTGCCCGGTTGGCGATAGGCTTGCCACCTATCACATTTGTGGGACCAAGTATCTTCGGCTAATCGTGGGTGCACTTGTACCTCTGCCTACCCCTTCGGGGATATGGGTGTGAAGATACTAAATGGTGTGTTGCTTTCCGTGTAATCTAAGTATACGAGTATAAACACGATAGTAACAAAAACCTGTCATTGTGTTTGTCATTATAATAATAATACAGGAAAGACGGACGTTGATACCAAATTTGGAGAGATATTGCTGAAACTCTGGCACCAAGTATAATTTACTTCATTGTTGCATTTTCTAGCTAAAACTGTAATTTAATGTTGGTTATAATCCTACTACCTGACTCCCGCAGCTTCGCCCGACCCGACCCGCGCAGATTAACTTGACATCAATGTAAAAAATGTCATACAATTTTTCAACCCCGATTTCAGCCCTTTAGAGGTTGATTTTTAAAAACGGAAGCCCACGTTAAACCCCACGTTTTAACTATATACTTGCCAAAATGCATCAAAATCAGTTCTGTAGCTTAGCCGTGAAAACGTAAAAGATAAACGGACAGACTGACAGACTTTCGCATTTATAATATTGGTTTGGACTAGAGTCTACTTGCATCAGACTAATTAACCACAAACACAGTTGAAAAATGAATGTAAAACATAATTTACAACAGACCTCGCAAGTTAAAAGGATAGTAAAACATCTCTGTCATCATGTTCCGATCTAAACATCCCCTGCGACCGCAGTTATCTTTAACGACCACCATAAAACAATTAATTGCCTTGTAAAGCACGACAGTAGCAGCTAGTCATTATTAATCTGAAGCTGGTTTCAACTTTATCACTAATGCTATACAGTGAACACCTGGTTCAAGTGTTTTACCCCTGGGAATATTTCGATAAGTCAATAATAGGGGTGATAAAGGTAATATAAGGAATTGATTATCTTCTATATTTATTTTAAATATTAAAGGGGGTCAGTTACGAGCACCATATCATTTTTTTAATACTAGCTGTCACTTTCGACTTCGTTCTGTTACATCCCTAATTTCAATATTATCCTAATTGCAGATTAATTTGTAATTTGTTTATATCATAAGAGCAAACAAGGAGATGTGTCTCCTGATGGAAAGAGAAACTACCTCCTAAAGACACCAAAGATGTAAATGGTGCGTTGCTATCCGTGTGGCGAGATGGCAATGCCACATACATGAATCTACCGGTTACCTTACCCTCCAAACCGGAACAGGAAAATGTCAATCATTTACGCTATTGCGGCAGAAATAGGTAAACGTTGGTACCAAATACCCAATACAATGCAGAACTCTACCACGTAGTAGTCACGATGGTAGTGACACGCATAGCCAACCCAACACGGGGAAAACCGTGTTGGTTAAATATTCATGTTGTATGTAAATATCACTCCGATAGTCGTCTACTAGCTAAACAACTTTTTAATGAGAGTTTGAGGAAGTTTTGGAAAAAAATTGTTTGGATTTGGTTAACAATACAAGAAAAATTGGTAAAAATTCCGTACACTGTTTGATAAATGTTGTTCGTACTTTAAACGTGCTGTTTTTGTTAAACAAGACATAAAAAAGAGCTAGTAAAATATGTGTTGTAACAAAATCTTTGTTTAAACTTTAAAGTCGTTAATCAAGTTACTAGTAGCACATGGTAATAGTTCTCCGCGAGGCTACAAATCAGCACAACTTTCAAAACAATGTATCAAATTATTGTAGTTGGTCTAAGCAATATGAAAACATTTCACAAAGCGTTTGAAACGACACGTGTAAATATTTTTGGGTATATTGTAAGCTTGCCAACCGTGCTGTTTTCACAGGACATGTCCTGAATTTTAAAGTGTCCGGAGATGTCCTGAGTAGTTTGTAAACAGCATCATGGGCGTCAGCATAAGGGCACTCTAATAAGAAAGTTTATTTTAAAATCGGACATCTTTTATTCCATCCATGCGTCCTTACGGCTCATTAATTTTGAGCTTTATATTTGACATTTTGAATACAAAAAATTGTCAATCCTATGAGAAAATAAGAAATAAAACGCAAATTTATCGGTAATAAGAAATATCTAACAGCTAACCCAATAAAAAGAAATATTATATTAAAAAAGAACAGATAGACTGTACACAATATTGATTTTAACAAAAAAATAACGTAAATTAAGTATAAAAGTATAGATAAAAGAAATGATTAAATCATTTAATTTAATAGATGCTAATTCAAAAGTGCAGATGATCAAAATAAAGAAAAACTTTCTTATGTTAACCAGAGTATTTAAAAATATAGTCTCAATTATTTTTTTAAAAAGAGTAGAGTAAAGTACTATTACAGATGTGTTAGCGAGTTTTAATGTCTTATAGGAATGACTGTAAAAGAGTGAGAAAAATATTGGAATTGTGCATGTGAATACGTAAAATAGCGTAAAGAGGTGGATAATATGAAAAACCAGGTGAATAACTTCAATGTGTTCAGTTACGTAATGCGGTGTCAAGAGATTGAACCGAATATTGTAAGGGAGACAAAGGATATGAGAGTTCGAAAAAATTAGCGGGCCATTTAAATTGAGATCTGTATTGAAATACATAGTAATATTTGTGCAGGCTAGAGATAAATTGGATACAAAGTTATTAATTTACCTACTGCTACTGTAGGTATTACAACGTCCATTTTTTGAACTGAATTGTCCTGGTTATTTCATCTTCAAATCCTAGTTTTTGAAATTTAAGGTTGGTATCCCTAGCATTAGTAATTATTAAATCTGGATTACTAGTAGGTATACTAATATTATAAAAGAGAAGCTATTTTTATTATTGTATTTATCTATATATATATATATATATATATATATATATATATATATATATATATATATATATATATATATATATATAAATCAGTTTCTGTTCGTTAGTCCAGCTAAAACTCGAGAACGGCTAAACCGATTTGGCGAATTTCGGTTTTGAATTAATTGTTGAAGTCCAGGGAAGGTTTAAAAGGTGAGAAAATATAGAAAAAATAAGAGTAGTTAAAAAGGCAGAACAACGTTTACCGGGTCAGCTAGTTTATAGGATAGCAAACAAGCAGAGAAGCAAGGAGACCCTCCTGATGGAAAGAGTCATCCATCGCCTATACATACCAAAGATGTTAATGGTGCGTTGCTATCTTGTGGCAAGGTCTAATGCCACATGCATAAGTTTACCGGCTACCTTACCCTCCAAACCGGAACACGACAGCAACAAGCACTGACGCTATTGCGGCAAGAATAGGAATGGCGGTGGTACCGGACCCGGGTGAGACAATGCAGAAATCTACCAACTAGTAACTGTAAAACTGTGTGTAAAAATTACTTGTATTGAATATTTATAGAGATATAAGTTATCCTGTCTTTTAAGTTGGATCAAACAGTAGATATGTACAAAATTTCATTGAAATCGGTTCAGTAGATTCGGAGACAGTCACGCATCGCAGACTAACAACATTACAATTTATATACATGTATTAAAAATATTAAGAAGATTTATACATGTATTTTTATGTATTAGTATTGTTGGTAAGCACCTTTGTCACAAGCAAATATTTTATTAGTTTGGGGTAAGTTATAGTTGTAAACTCATGTAATATGTCTGTGTCGAGATTTGTTGTCTAGTAATATTATAAACAGGAAATACTTTGCCTTAGTACAACTGGAAACATTTTCTGTGTGTAGTTTTTAAAACTGAATTGATTTAAATTGATCTTAGAATAATTAAATTGCACTAATCTGAAGGCTTGTTCTTCGAAGAACAAAAATACTATCACCATTGCAGAGATTTATTTTTAAAATTCTCACTATGTTTTTTTCGAACTAGGGTCTAAGAATTGAATTATTTTACTGTCTAAAACCTATTTTATCCATAAAAATAATGAAGAGCAATCTCATAAATATGATTCATTAAACGCGTGCCTTAAATTGTAATATCACTCATATGTTTATGTCATACATACATACATGTACCGAACGCTGTTAGCGCAGATGTATGTATGGTTTTGGACTATGAAATCTGTTACAGTAAATCATTGCTCAGGGCCATAAAAGTTTTTGTCAAGATGCGGCCAGACTCTTGTCACAGGATTTTTAGGATTATTTTTCATTGTAAAACATTTTGTTTTTTTGTATTGATGATGTAAGATTTGTTTTCAAGTGTTACTGAAAATAAACGTGTTAAATACTAATTTAATTTTTGCCCTGTAAGCGATAACACAGTCTATGATCGTTCAGCTCCTCTGAAGAATAGACCTTCTCCTATTCTGCAAATAGTTCGTAAACGGCGAATGATCCGCTATACGAGTTACCCCGTTTGGTCCCGGGCTTCTTTGAAGAATAGGTCAACTGCCGTTCTGCCAGGCAGGTCGTAAAAGGCGACCGATTGGTTATACGAGTCACTACCATCGTGAGTACTAGGTGGTAGAGTTCTGCATCGGCTCGACCGGGTCTGGCACCACTGCCTTACCTATTCCTGCCGCAATAGCGTCAGTGCTAGTCAATGTCGTGTTCCGGTTTGGAGGGTAAAGTAGCCAGTAAACTTGTGTATGTGAGATTAGACCTCGCCACAAGATAGCAACGCACCATTAACATCTTTGGTGTCTATAGGCGACGGTTGGCTCTTTCCATCAAGAGACCCATCTCCTTGTTTGCTATCTTATATAGAAAAAACCCTCGTGACTACTAGCACAGAATACTGGAGACTAACAGATATCAATATCATATATACAATTATACATACAATACATACATACAATACATAGATACATACAAGTAATATTCGAACAACGCACACATAGAATCCTCTCACCGACGCGATATCTCGGAATGGTTCGAAGCAAACATCGCGTCAGTGAGAGGTGTCTGTGCATTGACACTTGTGCTCGTATATTAATTTTATGTAGATTGACTTCTGTTAGTCTCCAGTATTCTGTGCTATTAGGTAATAGAATGCCGCGACGTCTCGCCACGGTGTATAGTACCACCGGCTTATCTATTCAATATCAATAGCGTCAATGCTTGTCACTGATGTGTTCCAGTTTGCTGGATAAGGTAACTGGCTAACTTATGCAGGTAACATTACCATTCCGCTACTCAGACAGTAACATGCCATTAACATCTTTAGTGTCTATAGGTGATGGTTGCCATTAACCAACGGGAGAGCCATCTACTTGTTTGCCGTCTTGCGATAAAAAAACCATTCAGCGCCTTTTGTTCGAAATTTGTTATATATTTGAAATTCTACCTCAATATGATTTATCAAAACATAATTTAACTTTAATTATGCCTAACTTTACCCCGTGTTCGTCCGGTCGCCCTTTGAATAGTAGATCAACTGCCGTTCTACCAGGCAGGTCGTAAAAGGCGACCGATTATATTATATTAGGCGATATTAGGAGAAAGAGGCTATAAGTGTCACTACCAACGTGAATACTACGAGGTAGAATTTGGCAACGTTTCGCCCGGGTATGCGCTGCTAACGGCTATTCCTGCCGCAATAGCGTCAATGCTTATTATTGTGGTATTCCGGTTTGGAGGATAAGGTAGTCAGAAGACTTATGCATGTAGCATTTCTATCTACACGGATAGCAAGGCACCATTAACATCTTTGGTGTCTATAGACGATGATTTATCTTTCCATCGTGAGAGTCATCTTATTGTTTTCTACCTAATGATACTCGTATATAAAAAAATCTGTAAGCCGGTTGACTTTGTAGGTCATTCCTGAAAATTTCCGCTAAATTGAGGTATTTTAAGCTCAAAGAAGCAAAAGCTTAGATTTTTAAGCTTAAAGCAGTTTTTGAGTTCTAATTTGTTTTATTAGCTAAAAAATAGATAAGATAAAAAATATCGAATAATAGTCAAAAAAACCTTTTTTCCAAAATAAATGATAAGTCTCGAAGGAATCGAAAGATTTTAATTCGAATTACGGTATTTAGAGCAGTTTTTTAAGTAGAAGAGTAAAGTTTTTTAACTAGAAGTAATCTGTATCATAGCCTAAAATTTATTTAAACATATGGGGTAAGGTTGCTGTAAACAACGTAATTTTAATATTTGAAAAGCTGTAACGTTTGAATATTTGATTCCATTTTAATTTTTGATACGTATTTGGACGTAGTTTTTTAAGTACTAAAATATAGTAGAAGTCTAAAATTTGAATAATTAAAAATTTCGAAGTTGTGACAAAAAACACTTTTTCAAAGGTTTTCGTTAACGAAAACTCCTGAAATGTTATACTGATTTTGAGATAATTTACGGCATTGGACGAAGGTTTTCAAGGAATTAAGCTAATAAGACTTTATACTCAATTTATACATTAACCTGAAAGTTATTTAAAAATATATTGTCTCACTGAAATTCTTTTAAAGGTTTTTCCAAAATTTCTTACATTCTCCTAGAATGAATCGGTTTAGATTTTCAGAAAGTCTAAGTTTACCGGAACTTAATCCATGCCATCAACCGCGTTTCATACAAAGTTATAAGATGTTTTCATACACACTTACACGCATTTATACATACAGACATACTGACGTCGTCGGAAAATTATCGGAAAAGGTTCCCAAGACCTCAAAACTTTGAGACCTGGTGAAAACCGTATTTCCGAAAATCGGAGCAAAATCAGTAACTTTTTTATCTACACACGTAGCGAGAAGTTAAAAAAGCTTCTCGGATAGGTGTATGTAAAGTTTTACATCACGAATTCATATGCATATACGTTTCACCTTCTGTTCCTACTAATGATAAATAACTATTCATTGATTTTCAGTTTTTTTTTTATGGAGAAGATGCCATTAGTCAATATTTCTCCAAGACACCACGTAAATATTGATTCATTTGGTGAAGACACAATGGCTCTGAAGTCGAGGCTGCTACTAAGTGGAAAAGCTTACTCCCGCTACTTTAGTTGGTTAACTAGCCACGTAGCTATAAACTAGAGTTCATACTATAGCTTTCATTCAAACGTATTTGGTACATTTATTTGAATAGTTTGAGACTCAAAAAAAGACATAGGAGGTGTTTATAGCCTGGAAATCCCTCAGAAACTATGCGGGTTTTATTTTAGAATTTTTTCAACGCGGACGAAGTCACGGGCACAGCTAATATTTTATATTAATAAGCGAAACAAAAACTAAGGATCCTTTTTTAAGAAAACTGTGCACGGAGCAGTAGAGATTTGGCATAGGTAGTTAAAATTTATATGGGGTAGGGATGCAGAAAGCTTTGAAAACTGTCTGAGCTTCGCTTCGCTAGATAAAATAACATTGAGGATAAAAAATACATAGCCATTTGCGCAATAACGTTTTCTCAGTGTATGCCAATTTTCATCAAGATTGACCTATCAGTCGTTCCGGGGCTATTACCGGATATACATATATACAATATATCTACATACAGACAAAAAAATTCAAAAAAAATATTAAATTGTGACTTATATTGACTAGACTACCTTGTGGTCTAGGGGTTAGTCTATTCGGCTCAGATCAAGAGGTCTTGAGATCGATCGGGTCGGGCAAAAAGTGTCTACATTGACACTTTGAAAAAAGTTTTTCTCGAAATGCCAAAATCTCAGTAGCTGCAGGTCGGAATCAGACCGGTGGGTGTTGTGCTTACCACTCCCGTGTCTCGGATGAGCACGTAAAAGCTGTCGGTCTCGGTTATCGTGCTGATAATATAGTATGATTTTTACGTGCTTATAGTATAGTCGATAATCGTTATGAGGTTGGTAAAATTTGGCGGTAGGGATTACCATTCATTTCGCCAACCGACAAACCGACAAATCGACGAATCGTGGTGAACCGAAAATTCTATAGACGTTCAGTTTACTCTGTCTACCTCGCAATACCCCAGGAGTGATGATGCAGATAAATTTTGACTTGTAAAATAAATATTTGTGAAATACAATACCCCAGGAGTGATGATGCAGATAAATTTTGACTTGTAAAATAAATATTTGTGAAATAACTAACGAATGTTTATCAGGAAATTATCAAATTTCGTGACAAACTTTCGTTGTAAAAGTTGTAGCGTCTGTCTGAGGATTAAATTGTTGTATTAACAACAATTTAATGCTCAGATAGACGCTACAACTTTATAAAATATTAAAGAATATGATAAAAAAGAAAGAAAAATAAAAAAGATAATATGTCAGATTTCTCACGTGAAAAACATGGAAACTCCAAAATTTCTACACAAATTCGAATTTGTTTAACAATTTGTTTTGTTGAGTAGGTGCAACCAGTAAACCAGTGCAAACAGTTCTCGTATTAATTATAAATCTACGAGCAATCTGTTGCTATTAACTAAGCAGATCTGAAATTTTACGATGACAATTTCAACATTATAATTAGAATAGATGGATAATATGAAGAGCACAAGTATCTGTGATTGTCAGACGATGTTACTAACCAGATGCGCGCGCGGTAGGTCTTTCATATCTCAACAAAAACTTGAATGCTTTAAATATTCTCTCTTAGATGGTGTTCATCTCCTGATAGTGTAATTTTTTGTAATAAATGAACGCGGTTCACCCCAAACTGTTAACTCGAGATGGCATAGTTTCAATATTAGATTTTTGGACCCCCTCTATAAATCCCTAGATATATCTCGAAAATCTCGTAACCGTTTTGGCTCATGTTCGACTTCAAAATTCTGTGTATCTTATTAATTCTCTTATCAAATTTCACGACGTATCGATCAACAATAATCGAGTTTTCGTCGAACAAACATTTATACATACATACATACCTACATACATACATTCACACATACACACATACATGCATATACCTATACATAGGTACATACCTATGTACAAACGCCAAATTATTTCAGTAGATTCGGAAGATTCCGCTTATTCTAATATCACAATGCCGGTTCCTTTGCGATGTAGACAAAGTAAACCGAACATCAAGACATTCCGGTTTACCATGAATCATCAGTTTTGTCGGTTGCGAGATGGATAGTGATCCCCACCGCTGCATTTTACCAATTGTATATAGGTAGGTACTAACTACTATTGTTTCATTCTTAATTTGCGTTTACAGGGACTGACTGCATTAGGTGCTTATCCGAGGCACGCTGGTTTACCGCCAGGTACTAAGATACTACTAAATTGTCTCAAACAGACTTCTTTAACAGTTGGCTGACCCGGAGATACAACTAAATCCCTTAAGATAGGATAGACAATAAGGCAATATTTTATAAACTAATAGTAAAATCGATAAACATTTTTAATTTTTCTTTTTATCTACACTAATATTATAAAGAGGAAAACTTTGTTGGTATGTTTGTTTTTGTTTGTAATGAATAGGCTCAAAAACTACTGGACCGATTTTAAAAATTCTTTCACCTTTCATAATTACATTTAAATATTTTCATCATTAACAACTTTAACATCCATAGAAGGACAATCTATGGAGCCTGCGGATAATAACTGCGTCGTCGATGTTAGTGTCAGTATCTGTGAATTGACCTGGGAATCACTTTACTGACCGTGTCTTTCTTGTGTAGGCTTTTTGATGCGGTAACCGACATCCACGCGGGCGGAGCCGTGGGTGACCGCTAGTACCATTATATAGCAAACAAGCAAATGGCTTTTCTGATGAAAAGATAAAGCCATCGCTTATAGACACCAAAGATATTAATGGTGCATTGATATACGTCTGGTGAGAATGCATTACCTTACCCTTACCCTCCAAACCGGAATACTACAGTGACAAGCACTGACGCTATTGCGGCAGGAATAGGTGAGGCGATGGTATCAGATCCAGGCGTGACAATGCAGAACTCTACCATCCAGTAGCCACGATGGTAGTATCTAACTCGCATAGCTAACCGTTCGTCTCCTAAGAACTGCCTGGCAGAACGGCAGACGGCCTATTTTGCAAAAGGAGCTCGTACCAACACGAGGTTTGAAGCTTTGACTTAATAAACACCTCTAGCAAGTTCTTCACAAATATGTTTCCAGTAGGTAACGTTTTTATAAATCCTAACCTAAAATCGATTTGCATAATGCATTACAGCAACAATATAAACTTCACGGTTTTCCTAATAGAATTATTACAATCTTTCCTGTATATTAGAGTAATAAACTCAGCATCGTAACTAGAACTCATTCTCACTAATAAACAAGGAAACCGCTGGTTCGCCGAAGCAGTGGGTAATTATTTCGTTTCATATTGGTTCGTGAGTGATCCGTTAGAAATCGATCGACTTTTAGTAGCGTGTCAGTGTTTGAAAAAAGTATAATTTATTGTCAGCGTTAAGATCGCAAGGAAATCCGAACGCCGCACTAGAAAATAAAAAAGTAATAAAATGAGAATTGTTTACGAGCGTAAAATGACGTGAGGCCCTGCCACTTGAGCTGTTTACAAGGGAGATAATTCAAAACTGTATGGGGCTCAAAACTTTAGACAGCTATTAAAAATATTACTTACTAGCTTTTACCCATGGCTTCGCTCGCATTTAAACCATTAAATAAGTATCCTGCCTTACTTCTAATACCTCTAAGAATATGTGTACAAAGTTTCATGATGATCGGTTAAGTAGTTTTCGCGTGAAAGCGTAACAAACAAACTTATATTCGCATTTATAATATTAAGTAGGGATTGTATCTGCACGCCCATATCCCCGAAGGGGTAGGCAGAGGTACAACAGATGCACCCACGATTAGCCAAAGATACTTGGTCCCACAAATCTGATACGTGGCTACTGGCAAGCCTATCGCCAACCGGGCACTTTCCAATACCGCAACTTTGTGATTCTCAGAAAACTGAAAAAACACTTTTTTTTAATGTGCCCGACCCGGGAATCGAACCCGGGACCTCGTGTGGTCAACGCCAACGCTGGACCACTACACCACAGAGGCAACGAATAAAGTAAAAGATAAAGCAGGGATTGATCATGATTTTACCTATTATAGAAAAAGTTGCAAGTAAGGAGGCGAAAAATTGTTTCGATCGTAGAGCACTTTTGTCTTTATGAGTCGTGCAATATTTAATCAAAGCGGTTGTAAGTATATTTTTTTTATCATTTTTTAAGGAACTTTTACAACATGTGTACGCCAGTTCCATCGTACCCTATTACAATACTATGTATACTACTACAATATTACCTTAAATTACCAATGGAACGATTTGCAAATACAAAAAATATTTTGGCTTCATCTGAGCTGGGCTGACTTAAAACACTGTGAAACTGTCCAATGTTATTTTTGTTGATTTTTAGTATATTTAGCAGTTCTTTTCTTATTTCCCGATATCGGACACATTCCATGGTTGTAAATATAATAAACAAAAATAGTACTATTAATTTTTACCTTTTTTGATTTTTAACAAGATGATTATGTTTTTTTAGTATTATTATAGTGAAATAAAAATACAAGTGTGTGGTAAACTAGTTTCAACTATAAATAATGGAATTTTACCAGGTGCCGACGATTGAAAGTGTAAAATCTAAGATGATTATCACCTAATTATAATGTTATATTAATAAAAAACGTATTAAAGTTTTAAATGACAGCAAAATGATGATTTATTTGATATCATAATAATTGTCTTCTAGCTCGAACACGTCAAATATTGTTTTTTAGTAATGAATGATTACTGAAGAAGTTAGGCAAATTGAAAGCAAAACATTAACTCAATCGCGATTGTAAACTAAGTAAATAAATCTAACACGATTAGTAGTATCTGTCATGTAAATTATCATTGGCAGGATGTACTACGTAGATAAGATGGTTCATATACGTGCTTATACTTTTCTTATGTTTATATATTTAATGTAATGCTATACGGTGTGCAACAAAACCTAGTCCGATCGTCAGATTTGGTTATTTGGCACACATATATTATCGTTTCTGTGGTTTAGTGGTCCGGTGTCGCTGTTGTCCATATGAGGTTCGACTCCCGATCGGGAAATTTAAAAATGTGTTTTTTTCAGTTTTCTGATAAAAACAACGTTGCCCGGGATTGGAAAGCGCCCGGTTGGCGATAGGGTTGCCAGTTATCACATTGTGGGACCAAGTGTCTTCTGGTAAAGGTGGATGCATTTATTGTGTACTTTTGCCTACCTCTTCAAGGATATGGGAGTGAAGATACATAAATTATAGTTTCGCTGTGTCCGTTCATCCGTCCGTTCGTCCGTCCGTCCGTCAGCATCATAGCTCAGAAATCCTTAATACTAGAAAGCTGTAATTTGACACGAATATACGTATTAGTCACATCAACAAAATGGTAACATAAAATTTTGAAAAATATTGTTTTTCAGAGTAACTTCCTTATAACATGTAAATAAAGTGGGGATGTTAATTTTTTCACGTACCCCATTGTGTGGGATATCGTTGGATAGCATTTTAAAAAATATTGTAGGTTTATGATAACAAGTTTTCGATTAAAGGACTCGTTTGTAAAATATTAAGCTTTTAAACAATATTAAATTTTTATTAGAGTCAAGCGTTCTAAAAAGCCAAGAGTTCTCAAAATAAAATATACATTATATATAATAATCGAATCCGAGGAATTTCAAAGGCAATTACTAGCAATTTGAAATTTTCTGAGAGGGTTCCGTACTTCATAAGGAAAAAACGGAACCCTTATAGGATCACTTCGTTGTCTGTCTGTCAAGACCATTTTTATCAAGAATGCTTAAGGATATCAAGTTGAAATTTATATCAAATACTCGGGTATATGGTTCCTCTCAGTATGAAAAAATCAAATATGTAAGTCAACGCGATGAAAAGATATTATGTCCATTAATGTCGCATATTTTAAGATTTCAAAAGGGAACCAAAACCTATAGGGTACTTGCCGTTGACCTAGAATTACGAAATTTGGCAAGAAGCAATATCTTACAACACATTTATATATACATCTTCAAGAGAAGAGTGATAAGGGACCTTCTAGTGAAGCGCGTTCCATCTTAGGCCGCATCTCACTTAGCTTACCATCAGGCGAGATCGTGATGAAGCGTTTCCCTATCAATAATATAAAAAAAAAAAGAAAAAACCCGAGAACTATGAATTTTCAGTTACATAACAAAGAAAACAAGTTTATACGGAACTTTCGTTATGCGAGTCCAACTCGCACTTGATCGGCTTTTATTTTTATAAATAATATGATTTCATTACTTTTTTGATAATGTCATCGACCTCTCTTCAAGCACCTTTCGGGTCAGAAAATGTTTTTGTTACTCACTTGTATGTGTAAAGTTAGAACAGTCAATTTGAATACCAAATCACATGCAAATCATTCTACTCTCCTGTTATAAGGGGACACCATTATAATAATAAATAAAAATATTTATAAAAATGATAAAAACTCTTCATAATTTGTTTTTTTTATTTTCTTTGGTTGTTGGTAGAGTTTTGTAACGACGCACCTTCATTTGCAAAAACTCTTGACATTATGGCGTTTGGATACTTCCGTGCCATGCCATATGGATGATTTCGCACCACTAACAGTTTTGATTACCATAGGCAATGAGAATCTCTATTATCAGTAAAACCGTCTGAAATAATAAAAAAACTGTATAAACGGTTATATAAACGGTTGACCCTGCAGGCCATCCCTGAAATTCTCGTCCCTTTTTTCATCCCTAAATTAAAGTATTTTAAGCTTAAAAGAGTAAAAACTATGTGAAATTTTTTTCAGCTTAAATATTTATTTTGTTAAAAGTGGCAATATATTGATCTTTTAAAAGCTGTATATTTTGGAAACGATAATCAATTTTGATCTTTCGAATGGCATTCAACTCAATTTTTGAGATCTAAAATGTTGATTTAGCTAAATAATTGATGAGCGAAGCAATGTCAAAAAACATTTTTCAAAAATTTTCGTCATTGATAATCAATTAAGTCAATCGGTGTGTTATCCTGAGTTATTTCAAAAATATTAAGTTTGCGAAAAATAACGTAATTTTAATATTTGAAAAGCTGCAACTTTTGAAAATTAGATTCGATTTTGTTTTCGAAACAGCATTCGACGTAGTTTGTTTAGTACTAAAATATCGTAGAATACCAAAAAATAATTGATTGAAACATTTCGAAGTTATGTCGAAAAAACACTTTTTTAAAAATATTTCGTCAACGGTTACTCCCAAAGGGATAAACTGGTTTTGATGCAATTTATGGATTAGACGTAGTTGTTTGAGGAATAGAGCTGATTAGTTTTTGTACTCATTCGGAACATTAATCTGGAAGTTATATTTAAAAAAACTACTGTTTCGCCAAAAAAATTGTTTGGAGTTTTTTCAAAATTTCTCAAAATCTCCTGGGCCGACTTATTTCAAATTTTCAGGAAGTCTAAGTTGAGTGGAATCCAATCGAATGGCATCAACCGCGTTTCGATCGGTCCAGCCGTTCAAAAATTATGAGATGTTTACATACACACATACACACACATACTCACACATATATACATACAGACATACTGACGTCATCGTGAAAATAGTCGGAAAAGGTTACTAGGAGCTCAAAACGTGGAGATCTGGTGAAAACTCGATTTTCGAAAATTGAGGCAAAATCAGTAACTTCCTTAATTACATACGTAGCGGGAAGTTAAAAATAATATGATTCATTATTTGATTATTTTTGTTCATTTAATTTTACATATTACTGTAGTCTTAAAAATGTCTTGATTTTGATAAAAATGAACCACCTCCTTAACATGTCTTTGTGCCGACTGCCGTTTACTGAGTACATGTAACGTAGATTACATTAAAGTGCTCGTAATTTATTTTTTACGTTCGTTAAAGTTTTCGGTCGGTTTGTACTTAATTATTGGTCGCGCGCCCAAACTTAACAATAGGCGTTTTCAAGAAGGGACACTTAAATTGGTAACCACTTGTAATTTGTTCGGTTTTCAATGGTGACAGATATTGTGAAGAGTTATAAATGACGACTACATAAAAGTAGGAGAGAAAAATGAACATAAAGATTTTGATCAATTTGGCTAAAACTAAAAATGCGCTTTGTTATTACTGTAATACATTAAAAATTAAAACTCTATTTAATATTAAATTTAAAAATTAGAACTGTTGACTTTATAATATTTGCAAATGTATAAGTACTAATATTACAAATGTCTGTCTGTCTGCCTGTTACGCTTTCAAGGCTAATGTTCGCTTCCTATATCAATAAAACGACTCGTTTTATTTACGAGTAGTAAAATTTTCTACGAGGCATAAGCTAAAACTGTTCGTATAAATGTAAAATTAACAAATAACAAAACAATTTGTGGAACGCCTTATTCTTATTAAATTTTTTACTAATTGTTATTGCTACGAATGACGGATCGTTGATTATAGAAACTTTTTATAAACCGCTGAACCGATTTCGATGAAATTTGGCGTGGATATAGGTAAATATCCGACGTCAAAGATAGGCTAGCTTATATTCTTTGTCGTCGGCATTTGGTGAAACTCCACTTTCATTGTAATGCAATTAGCTATAACTGAACTTAGGGATACATTAGGAAAAATTGATGTTATCTGCCTCTCAGAAACATTCCTGAAACAAGGTTCTGAACAAAACTTTAAACTAAATGGTTATACTATGGCCTCTCATTTTTCTCGTGTTAACCAGCGTCGTGGTGGCACTTGTATTATGGTAAGAAATGATCTACAATTTAAAACTCTTGATTTACAAATACGCTTACCATTTTCTTTCGAATGCTGTGCTGTTGAAATAACATGTTACCAATTAATAATTATTTGTATTTATCGTACACCTAGTTCAAATGTTGAAATTTTCCTAAATAAATTAGAATTATTATTAGAACATATTATGAAAAACTCTAAGAAAAAAATTATTCTTTGTGGAGATTGGAATATAGATTTAATGCAGAATAACTATGCACATAAACAATTACAAGGCATTCTTTTAAATAATAATATTAATCAACACATACTAAAACCTACTAGGAAGAATGCATGTTTAGATGTAATTGCTAGCAATTTGGAAAATGTCCAATCTCTCACTCATCCACTTGGTTTATCTGACCATGAAATGGCACAGAGTATAAAAGTAAATATTGAATCAGTCTCAAACTATAAAACAAGAAGAGCTTTTTGGTTTGAAACGAGACGACTCTTCAGTAAGGAAAATAACAAAAAATTTTATGAATGTTTATCATCTTTAAGTTTTAGTGAGGTTTTTGCAAATACAAACAGTGAAGAGGCATTTAATAATTTTCATGACATATTCTTATTGTTTTTTGAGTTATGCTTTCCAAAAGTTCAAATCAAAGTGTCAAATAAACCAATAAAAAATAAATGGCTCACAAAAGGTCTTCTTAAATGTTGCAAAGTCAAACGTCAGTTGTACTTGAATTATCGTCACACTAAGTATAATAAAAAAGAAAATAAAAGTAATTACTTGCGTTACAAAAAAATTCTATCTAAATGTATATTAGAATCACAAAAGCAGTCATCTCTGAAATTTATTGATAAATCATCTAATAAATGCAAAGCGTCATGGGATTTAATTAAAAACACTTTTGAGAATAAAACAAATAATAAAGAAATTGAGAAATTAAGAGTAAATAACTCAGTTTATACAAATACTCAAACAATATGTGAACTATTTAATGATTTTTTTATAAACCAGGCAAAAACATGTAATAATAATCATACACTCACAAATATTCCAAAATCACCTACATTCTCCAATAGTAATAAAACTATGTTTTTAAGACCAGTAGATGAGCATGAAATATTTAGAATCATACATTCTCTAAAAAACACTAGTGCAACTGGTTATGATAATATTAGTACAAAATTACTCAAATATGTTGCTCCAGTAATATCAAAACCACTCAGCCATATTGTTAATTTGTCATTTTTAGAAGGGAACTTCCCGGAACGACTAAAAAAATCTATTGTAAGACCATTGTTTAAAAAAGGAGATAAGTTTGATTTGAATAATTATAGGCCTATTACTTTAATTCCAGTTTTCTCAAAAATTTTTGAAAAAGCTATGTATGAAAGACTTTATAATTATTTACTGGAATTTAAATTACTAAAAAATAATCAATATGGATTTAGGAAAGGTAGATCTACAACCTTAGCATGTTTTGAGTTAGTAAAAAGTATTACGGAATGCCTGAATACAAAAATGTATCCACTTTGTGTATTTTTAGATATGAGTAAGGCATTCGATTTTGTTTCACATAGAATTCTGTTGACAAAGCTTGAAAAGTATGGCATCAGAGGAAAATCGTTAGAGTGGATACAAAGTTATTTAGATAAAAGGAAACAATGTGTTGAAATTTCAAAAGTATGTGGCAATCATCAAAAAATATTTACTTCAAGTTATTGCTGTAGTGACTGTGGAATACCACAGGGAAGTGTTTTAGGGCCCTTGCTTTTTCTAATTTATATTAATGATCTCCCAGAAACTATCGAACACGAATCATTTTTATTTGCAGATGACACAACCCTCCTTATTAAATGTAAAAACAAAAATCTTTTAGTAAAGGAAACATCTGAAACCTTACTTAAAGTTTCAGAATGGTTTAAAAGCAACAATCTAAAAATTAACCTGAGTAAAACAAAAATAGTTGAATTTCAAACATATTACAGTAATAATATCAAAAGTTCAAACATATTATTTAACAATACCAATATAGAAAATACAGATAATACTAAATTTCTAGGAATATTAATTGACAAACATTGTAACTGGAAAGCACACATTGATTCCCTTTGCAATAAAATTGATAGATTTGTGTATGTTTTAAGAAGAATAAGAGAAATAGCAAACTTAAACGCTACCTTGTTAGCATATCATGGATATGTCTCATCTGTATTGCAATACGGAATCCCTATTTGGGGAAACTCAGTAGATTTAATAAAAATATTTAGAATACAAAAGAAATGTATACGTGCAATATGTAATGTGAATCAACTTTATTCTTGTAAACCACTTTTTAAAAAACTTAAAATACTACCATTACCTTGTCTTTATATCCTGGCGGTATGCGTATTTGTAAAAAAACATCAACACTTGTTTAAAACAAATGCTGAAGTATTAGGTAATACATATTTTAGGAATAGTGAAAAACTACATGTGCCCAGCCAAAGACTCCACATTTTTAAAAGAAATGCCTATTGTATGGCAATTAATATATACAATCATATTCCTGATAGTCTTAAATCCTTACCTCTTAATAAATTCCGCAAACAACTATTTGATTTACTACTAGACAAATCTTATTATAATGTGAATGAATTTCTTGCTGATAAAATTAAATATTAATCTAATAATAAATCTTTTATTGTGTATAATTATAAAAAAAAACGTTGTAATTAATAAATTTAAACTAACATGAATTAGAAATTACTCTTTTTAAATTACAAGTATGTAATTTATAAAACTGCATATTAAAAATTTAGTTTATAAGGTACTTAACTATACAATTTAGATACAAATTATCTATTATCTTTCTTCTGTGTTTAAACTTTGTAAATGTCAATATTTTAATTAAACAAAAAATTAATTTTGTAATCCATAGAAATAAGTTGTGATGTCAATTAATGTGTGTAATTGTATCATGTAACTATAATTTAAAAAAAAAAAATCAAGCCCGCTAAGTTTCTTCCGCCGGATCTTCTCAGTGTGTGGCCGCGTTCCGATCCGGTAGTAATTGTAAAAATCGACTCACAACATTATTAGTTTAATGATAAATAATTATAATTTTAAAATATTTGCACACCATATCATGGTAGAATATATTGGTAACTTAATCAAATTTTAATAACTTGTAACTCCCATATTCTGGCAAATAAATGATTTCTTTCTTTCTTTCTTAATATTTGATAAAAAAAACACTAACTTGTACTGTTTCACAATAAAATAAAATTTATTGTAAAAAAGTGTTTTTATAGGATTTTTTAAGGATTTTGATAGGATAACTTTTTTCCAAAAATCAACCTCTGAGGTACTGAAATGGGCAATGAAAGTTTGTATGAAAAGCTACGTGGACGACATGCTAATTTATTCATTGGTAAAGCTGCATGTGTCAGTTAGTACTAAGATAAACGCAGAACTCCATTTTGAAACGAAAGCTTTACTACGGCATTTTACGTAAGATAAGTAGTCTCACCTGCGCGCATTATTATATTGGTGTAAATTATATCAAAATTAGTAAAAATTTAATTTATACAATTTCATAAGTTGAAGTTAATCTTTGAAGAATAGGCCATCTGCCGTTCTGCCAGGCAGTTTGTAAGAGGCGAACGATATATATTAGATAGATATTGGAGTCATTACCATCGTGACTACTAGGTGGTAGAGTTCTGTATCCGCCCGGGTCTGGTACCCTACCTAACCTGCCGCAATAGCATCAATTCCTATTACATACGTATTCCGATTTAGCGAGTAAGATAGCCAGTAAACTTATGCAAGTGGCATTAACCCCTCATCAGATAGATAGCAACGTACCATTAATAGGTTTGGTGTCTATAGGCGATGTATTTCTCTTTCCATCTGGAGAGCCATCTGATTGTTACCTTGTGTTATGATAAAAAAACGTACTATAAAACTTTTAAAAATGATTCTGATTTTGTTTTGTTTTTACATGTTACTAATTAAATTATAATAATAAATTATAATCGAGTACTAGGTATACAATGTAGAGTTCTGCACTATCTCGCTCGATTTAATGATTGACCGCCCCGCTGGTGGAGTGGTTAGTGACCCTGACTACGCAATCGACGGGGCTCGGGTTCAACCCCCAACGGGGACAAACATTTGTGTGATATGCATAAATGTTTGAATTTCCGGGTTTGGGTGCTTATTAAATATATTCTAGTATTTATATATATATATAATATATATATATATATATATATATATATATATATATATATATATATATATATATATATATATATATATATATATATATATATTACTATTGTTGACTAACACCCATAAGCAAATAATTTGCTTACTTGAGGGTTAGATCAGTAAGTGTAATTTGCTTCGTGAATATTTTATTATTAAAAAAATGGTACCACCGCTTTATCTTTCCCTGCCGCAATAGCGTCAGTGCTTGTCATCGTAACGTAGCCAATAAACTTATGCATCTAATCTTTTTTTCAGGAGGCCCATTTGCTAGTTTTCTCTCAATGATAATAAATATTTAACGATGATTAAATGGCATCTTTCATGGAATAGCAAAATATATATTTTTTTAAATTAAGGTCGCAATTATTGGTATTTCACTCAATGTGTGAGTTTACCTGCATATTATATTCCTTTTAGTTATTAAAATATATAAAATTACGATTGCAGTTGAGTTTTTACTTTTGATCATTGACGATGTATTGGTTTTGTTAAAAAATCTTATTTTAAGCCCACTATGTTTTCGAAATTTGAGATTTTCCATATTGTAAAATAGAGGAAACACAACCGTGATACCCTAGATATGGAAATTGTTAATTTTTATACTTTTCGAAGTTTTCTCAACTTTTAACTCATTAATGGTGCATTTTTGTCCATATGACTGATATACAATGCTAAGAAAAGATAAAGCAGTGAAATTAAACTCGAGGGAAACGTCTTCTCGTGCAATGCATACTAGGTGGCAGAGTTCAGTACTGCCACATAGTAGTCACAATGTCAGTGACACGTTTGGTCTTCGTTTATCTTATACAAAATGCCTGGTGGTAGATTACATGGCATATCCTCCAAAAAATGTCAGAGCTAATACGAAGAAAACCGTTTATATATAGTGTCCTTAAATTTAATTTTGTTTTGGTTTAGGGGCGGCGGTTATGTGAAGAGTCAACATGTAAAGCGACCGATGAATGCTTTTATGGTGTTCGCGCAGGCGATGCGACGGCGACTCTCTGAACAGCGGCCATCGCTGCACAACGCAGAACTAAGCAAGTCACTCGGCTCTATGTGGAAGTGAGTATTACGTATCAAGTATTATGTTAAAATGAAGAAATATTTCAAGAGTAAAAAATTCAACTGCATTTTTAATTAGAATTATTAAGAATAAGACTAACCAATAAATATTGCTGGAAAATTGCATGAGTTGATCTAACCCCAAAGTAAGCAAATTATTTGCTTGTGTTATGCTAGTCAATGATACTAATACATAGAAATACATATATAAATACTGTTACATACATAATACAAACCCAGAAATACAAACACCTATGCTCATCACACACATGTTTGCCCATGTCCGGAATCGAACCCGAGCTCCCTCGATTAGTAGTTAGGTTTGCTAATCACTCGACCAACGGGGCAGTCAATCTATTATCTTAATATAATCTTAATAACTGAAAAGTCTAAGCTGAAAAACATTAAACAAGCGGATAAACTTAAATAGTGAATTAAATACAAATAGTTGTGGGCTTTAAAAAAACACGTTGGTCGGGGTTTCTTTGTAGAATAGACCAGCTACCGTTTTGGTAGGCAGGTAGTAAAAGGAGACCGGTTGGCTATACGTGTCACTACCATCATGACTACTAGGCGGTAGAGTTCCGCAAGTCGCAACGTCTTGCTCGGGTATTTGGTGCCACCGCCTTAACTATTCCTGCCGCAACAGCATCAATGCTTGTAATTTTCATGTTCCTGTTTGGAGGGTAAGGTAGCCGGTAGACTAATGCATGTGGAATTGCCATTAATATATATATGGAAGAATGTTAATTTGGCCAATCTTTCGCCTTTTACGAATAGTCCGGAAAATTCGCGGACGGTCTATTTTTCAAATGTGGCTTTCGAGCCATTATTAGTTCACTAATACGGAGAGATATTTTTCTGCTACAAGTATTATCTAATTTACAAGGTTTTTATTTATCTATGAAATACGCCATTTTATTATTATTAAATTGGATAGCTAACTAGCAGATGAACTTTCTGATGGAAAGAGGTTACTGCTTAAGTTCATAGCGCCAGTACTCTTGTCATTAGAGTAGGTTAGGTAGTCTAGCGCTATTGTGCAGAAAAAGAGTAGGTTCTAAACCCGATCTAGGAGTTGTAGAACTCTACTACCTAGAATACGATTAAAATTAAAATTATTAAAATATAAATACAAAACACTGACCGCCCCGTTGGTCGAGTGGTTAACGACCCTGACTACGCGATCGACAGGGCTCGGGTTCGATCCCCCACGGGGACAAGCATTTGTGTGATGAGCATCAATGTTTGTATTTCCGGGTTTGGGTGTTTATTAAACATATCCTAGTAATTATATATATATATATATATATATATATATATATATATATATATATATATATATATATATATATATATATATATATATATATATATGTATTTCTATGTATTAATATCGTTGACTAACACCAATAACACAATCAAATAATTTGCTTACTTTGGGGTTAGATCAGTAAGTGTAGTTTGTCCCGTAAATATTTATTTTACTTATTTAAATACAAAACAATCTGTCCAAAATTCGGCTAATTTGTATAAAAGAGTAATAAATGGAGAGATAGACAAATTTGTCTAGACTGTAAAGAATGGCACTCGGCTTTCTCTCTTTAAAGGTTATCCTGTAAAGGATATGTTTTAGCAACTCGGAGTCTGTCGGGTGGTGTGTTACCATCTTGTGCCTCGGATGAGCACGTTAATTTGTGAAACCCGGTTATCGCTAGAAATCGATAATAGTTATGAGGTCGGTAAAGTTTGGCGACGGGGATCACCACTCATCTCACCAAACGACAAAACCGGTGAATCGTGGTGAAAAGAAAGTCTAAAGACGTTTTTACTATGGCTATCCCGCAAGGGAACAGGGCGTGATGATACATAGATATATACATATAAATAATATAATATACAGAATAGAACACATTTTTATTCAAAATAAGTATTGACTTACATTTTTTGAAAGTCAGGTACACAAAATTTGATACATATTTAGAAAATTAGAATAATCTATAAGTATACATATAATAAAATCGTAGGAAAGTCAAAACTGTACATTGAATATTTTTTTAAAAGAATACTTGGGGCGTGATCTACAATCGATATCGAAGCCAAAAATATAGTTTTTAGAATTTTTGTCTGTTTGTCTGTATGTATGTCCGGGGTAAACTCAAAAAGTACTGCATGGATTTACTTCAAATTTTGCATGAATATTACTTACAGATCGGGTCAACATATAGGCTACATATTATCACGCTATCACCTACGGGGGAGGAGCAGTGCGAAGTAAAGAAGTCCGCGCGGACGAAGTCGCTGGCAACAGCTAGTTTAAAATAAAACTAATATCACAATAGTACTTATAGTTACGTCATCCACGCAGTATTGTCATTTAAATATTCATCAATATTGTTTATATATTTTCTGTGAATATTGTAATAGGCTTTTTTACAAAGCACCCTTTTTATATACGTTTTAAACTTTTTTTTCAGGTAAGCTAGTAACATTTTCAGGTAATTTATTAAACATGCGTACCTCAACACCTATAAAACATTTAGAAGTTTTTTTTTAATCTATATTTTTATATTGCTAGTTTATTTTTATTTCTTGTATTGACACTGTATATTTTTTTTATATATCATAAGATAGCAAACAAGCAGGTGGGTCTCCTGATGGAAAGAGTCAACCATCGCCTATAGACATAAAAGATGTTAATGGTGCGTTGCTATCTTGTGGCGAGGTCTAATGCCACATGCATAAGTTTACCAGCTACCTTACAATCAAACCGGAACACGACAGCGACAAGCACTGACGCTATTGTGGCAGGAATAGATAAGGCGGTGTACCAGACCCGGGCGAGACAATGCAGAACTCTACCACCTAGTAAATTATTATAAAGGGTATTACCCACCTTATTTATAGTAAATGTGTGAATATTTTTCTTTTCTTATATGATGTGTGAATATTTTTCTTATATTTCCGTCCGTCCGTCCGTCCGTCCGTCCGTCCGTCCGTCCGTCCGTCTGTCTGTCTGTCTGTCTGTCTGTCTGTCTGTCTGTCTGTCTGTCTGTCAGACCCTGCAGGCTATCCCTGAAACTTCCTGCAAAATTTAGATAATTTCAGCTCAAAAGAGCAAAAACTATACATAAACATAGATTTTTGAGCTGCAAGAGTAATATGCATAAACCTAAAATTTCTAAAATTTACAGTAGTTTAATTTTCGAAAAGATCTATATTTTCAAAATGAAGAGTTTTCGATCTTTTGAATGTCATTCAATGCAACTTTTAGCTCTAAATTGTTTTATTACCTACGCAATATATAAATTAAAAAAATGTCACAGAAATTTCAAAAACTTTCTTTTTATTTCATCCGATTTTATCCAATTTACGGTTTTTGACGTAGTTTTTAAGTATTAGATTTTGAAATATATCGATATATTATGTCGCTTAATTTTTTTAGGGTTTTTCAAAATTTTTCATTATTTCTTCAAAATTTGACACACACATACATACATACTGACGTCATCGGGAAAATATTCGGAAAAAGTTTCTAGGACATAAAAACGTGAAGTTCTGTTGAAAACTCGATTTTCGAAAATCGGGGCAAACTCAGTAACTTCCTTATCTACATTTTTTATAACATAAGATAGTAAACAAGTAGATGGGTATCCTGATGGAAAGAGTCAACCATCGCCTATAGACACCAAAGGTATTAATGGTGCCGCATACATAAGCTACATACGTAGGGGGAAGTTAAAAATAAGTTGAAACATGAAGATTCGTGAAAAATTTTTGTTTTCTTCTTTTTTCAAACTCTTATGTTTATATTCGTATTTTTTTAAATTTTTAATATATTTTTTTAATCTTTAGCTTTAATTTTCAGCCACACTATTGTTTTTGTATTATTGTTTTATTTTTCTAATAATACAGTAGGTATGTCAAGACCTTCTGTCAATTTGAAATGCCTGTTTGAAATATATGCAGTAAAAATAATGTTAAGTTATAATTAAGAGAATGATGTTATTGCCTATAACTGAAGCAATACTTAGACCATAATAATTGTAATTTGTCGTTTTGCATGTATTTAGTGTTTGTCTTGTTGGCAGTACTCAATAAATAAAAAACAAATAAAAAAAAAGAGGCGCTTCATAGGTTTCGCATAAAAGGACATAAAGTTTAATGTATGTTATTGTTATTTACTTTAATCTATGCTTAATAATTACTGTAATAGTCTGGTATACTTTACTATTAAAAAGTAAAAGCACTGGACATGAGATGTTATCAAATCATTTAGCGGTGATAGTATTTTAATGAGTAAACAATCGATGCACGCCTCTCCGCTGGGCGCCGCACGCGCAGACCCCACTCAACTACCCCCCCTCTCTCCCTCCTCAGTACTTTCACAACCCGACATGCTCTACTTGGATTACTCATTCCCTCAATCAGATAGGAGATACGCTCAGTGGGAAGGGCTTATGATTTTTAGGGTTCCGTACCTAAAAGGTAAAAGCGGAACCCTATCACTAAGCCTCCGCTGTGTGTCTTTCCGTCTGTCTGTCTGTCGCCAGCCTGTATCTCGTAAACTGTGATAGCTAGAAAGCTGAAATTTTCACAAATTATGTATTTTCTTTGCCGCTATAACAATTAATACTAAAAATAAAAAATGGAAATGTTAAGGGAATATTATTTTTTTAAATAAATAAATATTGTGAATATTTCACGGGACAAACTACACTTATTGATCTGACCCTAAAGTAAGCAAATTATTTGCTTGTGTTATGGGTGTTAGTCAACAATACTAATACATAAAAAAAACATATATAAATACAAGAATATATTTAATAAACACCCAAACCTGGAAATACAAACATTGATACTCATCACACAAATGCTTGTCCCCATCTAGGATCGAACCCGAGCCCTGTCGATCACGTAGTCAGGGTCGCTAACCACTCGAGCAACGGGACGGTTAATTATTATATAGAACAAACGTAATTTTTGCCGTTTTTTTATAGATGATGGTATGGAACACTTTGTGCGCGAGTCTGACTCGCACTCGGCTAGTTCTTAGATATTTGATTTAAAATTCAGTCGTCTCTGTGGTCTAGTGGTCCAGCGTTGGCGTTGACCACATGAGGTCCCGGGTTCGATTCCCGGGTCGGGCACATAAAAAAAGTGATTTTTCAGTTTTCTGATAAACACAAAGTTTATCAGAAATGAAAGTGCCCGGGATTGGAAAGTGCCCGGTTGGCAATAGGCTTGCTACCTATCACATTTATGGAACCAAGTATCTTCGGCTAATCGTGGGTGCACTTGTACTTCTGCCTACCCCTTCGGGGATACGGGCCTGAAGACACTAATTTAAAATTGTAATCCACAGAATAAATTCCGTAAGCACATGCATTCATTACGCTTTACGAAGTAGGCGGGAGTTCCAAATGCAATAACACCAAGGTCTATAGTCCAGGCGGAATTCCTTTGTTTTCTCCACATCTGTCGTAATAGCGTCAATGCTTGTCATTGCCGTGTTCTGATTTGGAGGGTAAGGCAGCCGGTAGATTTATGCATGTGGCATTGCCATCCCACTACACGAATAGCCACGAACCATTTCATTCTTTCGTGTCTATTGGCGATGGTTTCTCTTTCCATCAGGAGAGCTATCTGTTTGTGTATGTATAAAACATTGTAGAGATTTTTGGGACCACCCTTGGACAACACCCGACTAACTCGATCGTGGTAGGTCAGTCAGTTTCCCTAGGCCCCTATATTATTCTACATATTTGCATTACAACAAAGTTTTGTTAATCGTTCACTTGTCATTGTTAGGGTTCCGTACCTAAAAGGTAAAACGGAATTACTAAGCCTCCGCTGTCTGTCCGTCTGTCTGTCTGTCACCAGGCTGTATCTTATAAACCGTGATAGCTAGAAAGCTGAAATTTTCACAAATTATGTACTTCCGTTGCCGCTATAACAAAATACTAAAAAATAAGGGGGGTTTCCATACAATAAACGTGGTTTTTTCGTATTTTTTTTTGCTATGATGGTACGGAACCCTTGGTGCGCGAGTCCGACTCGCACTTGGCCGGTTTTTTATTAAAAAACTTTACCGGTTCCGACTAAACTAGGAACCCTTATAGCTTCGCTATGTCCGTCCGTCCGCACGATAGCACAGAGATCCTTAGTACTAGAAAGCTGTAATTTGGCACGAACATGCATATTAGTCACGTCAATAAAGACGTAACATGAAATTTTAAAAAAATTTTTTTTTTCAGGATAGCTCCCCTACATATAAAGTGGGGATGTTAATTCTTTTTCTCACGTACCCCATTAAATGGGGTATCGTCAGATAGATAGGTTTTTTTAATAAAAATATTGTAGGTTTGTGAAAACAAGTTTTCGATTAAGGGACTCTTTTGTAAAATATTAAGCTTTTAAGTGCTAATTTTTGTTAGAATTAAGTGTCCCCCCCCTTCTGCAGATTAAACGGTGGGTTTTGTGGGTGGGAAAAAAATCACGGTAGTATTAAATATAATGAATTTAAAAGGAAAACTATCACGGCTTAGAGGGTTGTACGACTTTTTGAGTAATAGTCGACCAACTTATAAAATGTGCTTAGAGAAGTTTATATAGGCGGTGAAGCTGTGATGCGGATATATATTTGTCATTAACGTTGAATAGCTTAAATAAATGTTCATAGTATGAAACTATAAAAGCCCTTCTTGTTAGTCCGCATTATTGTGATGGGCACCTTCGGAACCCTACATTGCGCGTGGCCCAACATGCACTTTACCAATTTTTTCTACATGTTTGAGTTATTTACTCACGCCTTTTTTCTAAGTACGCCTTTCTCATTATAACCACAATATTTTCTTTCAAATTTAATACGTTCCATAACGTTCTTATATTGACCGAGCTTGCTTTCGTGCTCATTTCACTTTCATAGACAACGTTTGAATATGCACAGAAATACGCCTTAAAAATGTTCGTGTTTCGCTCGCAAGATATTACTCGTAACTATATGCCTGTTCACGGCAATTTATTCAAGAAGTATGATCAAACCTCCGCGGGCGCAAATACGAGGGGCGTTATAAACTTATCGTGTGTGTGTGTGTGTCTGTGGCATCGTAACTTCCAAACGAATGATCCGAATTGGTTACAGTTTTATTTCGACAGTACTAATCGAAGTCTTTTTTTCGAAATAGTTCTTAGATATGTTTGGTGGAAATAAAAGTAGCCGTCTCCTGAATATTCAGCTTTTTGTCATTACCGTCAAGTTCTAAGTAAATATTTTAATGTTGATTATATTTTTAGTCTAAGTAGCATTTTCTTTGCGAATTCTAAATGAGAATGTCGTGAGGACTAGCTACTGAAAAGACCTCTGTCAATAGGAAACGACAGCAATAGGTTCTCATTAAACATTCAAACTAAAAAATTGGTTAATGTTTATTGTTATTATGAGTTTCTCTGCAAATAATGCATATGAATCAGGAAGGAGATCCGTTTATAAAGAAATGTGTCGGGGTTTTTTTAAATTTTTAATTAAGAGTTATTATTATTATTGGTTATATATTTCAATGAGGATAACGTTTTGACATATAACTTAATTGACACGAAATTTATAATATTATTATGCTATAGGCAATAGGTAGGTACCTACGCCAAGTTCTATTTTCGAAAATCATATTATGTTCCGATTAGTAATTTTAGAGAATGGTCAATTAAAAAACTGACAATCATTTTTTTCATGGAATTAAAACCTATCTCTTAGTGTTCCTTCCCCATGTTTAATACATACCTTTAAAGTACATAGTTTTATTATATATTAACAGAGGTATAGTTACATTCGACGTCCGCGGATTTTTCACTTCAGTCCGCCTATTTTCCTTAAAAAGTGGTACAAAGGTTTCGACTCATTATTTCAATCGACAACGGGTGAATGTGGTGAACCGAAGCGTCTAATAACGTTCAACTTACTCTGTCTTCCCCACAAGGGAACCGGCGCATTTCTGATTATTTCATTTAGATTATTTCAAAGCACAGGTAACAGTGTGCAGTAAAAACTTTCGTTGTACTAATTGTATCGTGCTGATTTTAATAACATTCAATAGATTTTACTTTAAACACAGAAAAATGAAAAGCAAAAATGATTTGTCGCCATTTTTCAATAGTTTTTTATAGTCAGCAATGAAGATGTAATTCGATACTTTTTTATTGTTATTACAAACAAGAAAAAACGCGACACATGCCGCCATTGAACTATAATTGTAGACATATTGTAATGATTCTTTCTTTCAAATATCATTTTGCAATCTATATATATAAAAATCAATCCTTATTTTCCTTGGTCACGACATCACGCCTGAATGGCTGGATCAATTTCGGTAATTTTTTTTTGTTGGGTTTGTAATTGTAAGGAGAAGGTTCTTATAAAAAAAAATATTAAGAAAATTGCGCGGAAAATTAGAAAATGTAAGAATACTTAACCACCATATAAAGTTTAATGCCAATATATATAAAAATCAATCCCTATTTTCTTTGGTCACGACATCACGCCTGAATGGCTGGACCAATTTCGGTAACTTTTTTTTGTTGTGTTTGTAATTGTAAGGAGAAGGTTCTTATAAAAGAAAATAGTAAGAAAATTGCGCGGAAAATTAGAAACTTTAAGAATACTTAACCACCATATAAAGTTTAATGCCAATATATATAAAAATCAATCCTTGTTTTCCTTGTTCACGATATCACGCCTGAATGGCTGGACCAATTTGGGTAATTTTTCTTTTGTTGTGTTTGTAATTGTAAGAAGGTCCTTATAAAAGAAAATATTAAGGAAATTGCGCGGAAAATTAGAAAATTTAAGAATACTTAACCACCATATAAAGTTTAATGCCAATATATATAAAAATCAATCCCTATTTTCCTTGATCACGACATCACGCCTGAATGGCTGGACCAATTTCGGTATTTTTTTTGTTGTGTTTGTAATTGTAAGGAGAAGGTTCTTATAAAAGAAAATATTAAGAAAATTGCTCGGAAAATTAGAAAATTTAAGAATACTTAACCACCATATAAAGTTTAATGCCAATGTATATAAAAATCAATCCCTATTTTCCTTGGTCACGATATCACGCCTGAATGGCTGGACCAATTTCGGTAACTTTTTTTGTTGTGTTTGTAATTGTAAGGAGAAGGTTCTTATAAAAGAAAATAGTAAGAAAATTGCGCGGAAAATTAGAAAATTTAAGAATACTTAACCACCATATAAAGTTTAATGCCAATATATATAAAAATCAATCTCTATTTTCCTTGGTCACGACATCATGCCTGAATGGCTAAACCAATTTCGGTAACTTTTTTTGTTGGGTTTGTAATTGTAAGGAGAAGGTTCTTATAAAAGAAAATATTAAGAAAATTGCGCGGAAAATTAGAAAATTTAAGAATACTTAACCACCATATAAAGTTTAATGCCAATATATATAAAAATCAATCCCTATTTTTCTTGGTCACGACATCACGCCTGAATGGCTGGACCAATTTCGGTAACTTTTTTTTGTTGTGTTTGTAATTGTAAGGAGAAGGTTCTTATAAAAGAAAATAGTAAGAAAATTGCGCGGAAAATTAGAAAATTTAAGAATACTTAACCACCATATAAAGTTTAATGCCAATATATATAAAAATCAATCCCTATTTTCCTTGGTCACGACATCGTGCCAGAATGGCTGGACCAATTTCGGTAACTTTTTTTTGTTGGGTTTGTAATTGTAAGGAGAAGGTTCTTATAAAAGAAAATATTAAGAAAATTGCGCGGAATATTAGAAAATTTAAGAATACTTAACCACCATATAAAGTTTAATGCCAATATATATAAAAATCAATCCCTATTTTCCTTGATCACGACATCACGCCTGAATGGCTGGATCAATTTCGGTATTTTTTTTTTGTTGGGTTTGTAATTGTAAGGAGAAGGTTTTTATAAAAGAAAATATTAAGAAAATTGCGCGGAAAATTAGAAAATTTAAGAATACTTAACCACCATATAAAGTTTAATGCCAATATATATAAAAATCAATCCCTATTTTCCTTAGTCACGACATCACGCCTGAATGGCTGGACCAATTTCGGTAACTTTTTTTGTTGTGTTTGTAATTGTAAGGAGAAGGTTCTTATAAAAGAAAATGTTAAGAAAATTGCGCGGAAAATTAGAAAATTTAAGAATACCATATAAAGTTTAATGCCAATATATATAAAAATCAATCCCTATTTTCCTTGGTCACGACATCACGCCTGTCGGATTCTTATAAAAGAGAAGCTTCTTATAAAAGAAAATATCTTCATATAGCATATAGCAAAATTGCGCGGAAAATTAGAAAATTTAAGAATACTTAACCACCATATAAAGTTTAATGCCATTTTGGCTGCGTGGAAGGACAATCCCGTAGTCTTATATAAATTACGTGACACGTTGTTTGTCCGCTATGGATTTCTAATATGTAAGGCAAAAAAACGTTTTCCGGGTCAGCTAGTAAAATTATAAAATTGTAAATTATGGAACTATCGTTTTCTATACTCGAGCATGCCGCGAAAATTATTTTTGACGTTTATGAACTAATTGAAGTCTGAGTGCTAAGTGTGGGTTTTTCTTTTCGCATTCGATCGTGAGCGCGTTTGGAGTTTACTAGGAATTTGTATGTGATTTGTACAGCACCACCTAGTGGTACACGTGAGAAACCAGTTTACCACTAGGTGGCGCTGTACAAATCACATACAAATTCCTAGTAAACTCGAAACGCGCTCACGATCGAATACGAAAAGAAAAACTCACACTTAGCAGTTACCCTGTACTCTATACTAAAACGTAGTGATTGTATACTCTTTGGTCTGTACCAGTTTAAAAATATAGCACAAAATTGGTTTAAGCGTTTCCAGACCGGGAATTTCGAAGTCAGATAGGAGTAAGCTTTGGTCAACCTATCACGAAAAAAGTCAACGCCATTTTTGAAACAGTGGAGCGATTGGCATATTTATAGTTAAAAACATCAGAAAAGCTAACCACAAAAGTTGACCACAAAACAGTGCATATCCATTGCATATCCATAGTATGCAGTAGTATTTGTGTATATTATCATGCATGTCAAATGAATGTAGTGTGTGTAATGTTTATTGTTATGAATTTAATATATTTCTAATGTTTATGGTTAAAAATATTTTTCTGCTCTTCTCCGTAATGTAAACTTTAATTGTGCTAAATTTTATACTTCTCCGTACGCGTAATCGGCGTAAAAAGGGTACGAAGTTTTTAATTCAAGTATTACTATACAAGGTTACTTGTAAGGTCCGGCCAAATTTTAAAATTAGGAACTAAATATTGAAATGAAAATGCGTTTTAATTGTTATTGTAAAAGTATTACGAAATAATATAAAAATACTCGTTTAAAATATCGCACTAAATTCACGAATTGCATGCACCGAGTCTTGTGAATAAACTCTGTAAAGCTGGCAGTGTCATTTTGCATTTACCTATAATTACGTTAGTAACTATTGTGTAATCTGTCGCACTAAGTACATTTTTGCCGACTACTTTTAATTTTGCCGAAGGCACTAGAATATTTTCGTTCGGATTTTTCGTAATTGAAATTATATCCATTCGAATAAAAATTAAATTTTGATTTTTTAATGCCCACCAACTTTTTTCTTAAATGCTCGGGACCAACATCCCCGTGTTGGTCCCGGGCTCCTTTGAAGAATAGGCCAACTGCCGTTCTGCCAGGCAGGTCGTAAAAGGCTACTGATTGGCTATACGAGTCACTACCATCGTGGCTACTAGGTGGTAGAGTTCGGCATCTCGGTCGGGTCTCTCCTGGGTCTGGTACCACCGCCTTACCTATTCCTGCCGTAATAGCGTCAGTGCTTGTCAGTGTCGTGTTCCGGTTTGGAGGGTGAGGTAGCCGGTAAACTTATTCATGTGGCATTAGACCTCGCCACAAGATGGCAACGCACCATTAACACCTTTGGTGTCTATAGACATTTATAGTTATATTTTGCTATATTATAGTTTGCTATCTTATGAAATAAAAAAATTAATTAAAAAAATCTTTTTTTTTTACATAAATCGAACAAATTATCGATTCTGAAGTCTCTGAAAATATGGCGGGGCCTTTAAAAGTAACCCCTGTAATAACCTAAAATTGTAAAATCCGTTATTTCATAAATTGTGGAATAGACATGCTAACGATTGGTCAAACTTTACCTAGGGAGTTTATAATATGACAAGGCTACGCTACGCTGCGCTAGGGCAGTTAAATTATAATATTACTAGCTGACCCGGCAAACGTTGTTCTGCCTTTTTAACTCCGTTTTTTTGTTATATTGTCTCATATTTTAAAACTTCGATGGACTTCAAAAATTAATTCAAAACCAAAATTAGCCAAATCGGTTTAGCCGTTCTCGAGTTTTAGTGAGACTAACGAACAGCGACTGATTTTTATATATATATATATATATATTTATATATAGATTATTAATAATGTAACGGTTTTTACAATTTGATACGGTGACATCGGTGACATATACATTATAGAACCAAACTCACTCATCGTATTAGCCCTTGGACCTTTCAATGTTAACAAATCCTATTTTATTTTTAAAAAATCTTGATATCAGAAGGTCATGTTCAATAATGTCGGCCACCCGCAATGACCCATGTTATGACAGGAGGATGACACGACAATTCAGGGCAAATGGTTGAATCATCAAAGGAAATCAACCGTTCGATAGAAACTGTTAACTGATTATGTCCATGCGTTGTTCACATACTTTAAGAAATTGTTTCTAAATATATTTTCAGTTTTTTTATATATCATTAGATAGCAAACAAGCAGGTGGCTCTCCTGATGAAAAGATAAACCATCGCCTATAGACACCAAAGATGTTAATGGTGCGTTGCTATCGGTGTAGCGTCATGCAATGCTACATGCATAAGTCTACCGACTATCTTACTCTCCAAACCAGAACACGACGAATAGGTAAGGCGATGGTATCAAATACCCGGGCGTGTCGTTGCGCAATTTTACCACCTTATAGTCACGATAGTAGTGACACGTATAGCCAATCGGTCGCCTTTTATGCCTGGCAGAACGGCAGTTGATCTATTCAACACAACGAAATATGCACCGTTTTACAAAAATGTAAGTGGTATCCAAATATATTCGTTTGGATACCAACAAAAGGATGAGTTATGATTAATCTATATGAATACGTGAAGCAAAATCTCTGTTCCCCCTTTTAAAAAAATTGCACTGACGGGCAGTATGGAATTTGGCACCGTTAAAGTTGATGTGGTGAAGAGTGCCGAAAGCTGATATTTTTTAATGATATGCAAAAATGAGCATAGCACACAATGTTTACCTGTGACATACATAATAATATACACATATCCTATCCTTTTTTAAATATGGCTAAAGCCTGTTATCAAAGTTATAGTAGGGGAGCCCAAGTAAGGGGAGTCTAGGTAGAATTTATTGCAAACAAATATGGATTAGAGCTTATCTTGACTAAAACTCAAATATGTGACCTCCCCTTGACCCTAAGGCTGGATCAATTCTTGAGCCCAAGATAGGATTTCAGGATTTACTCCAGCGCAGCAGATTAATATAGGGGGTGTTACCTCGCATACTGTTCAGGCTCTTCGCCAAATATAAGCTCTTTATACAGAAGGGAGACCAAATATAAGCCTTTTATATAACTAGGGCAGAAAAAATTAAATTCCGATAACTTCGGCTTGTGGAAAATGTCAGATTATAATTTTTTCGTTATTCTTACATCAGGTCCTCTAAAATAAAAGGAAATTCTGTTGCGCTCAAGAATATTAAGACGTTTTCTTTGCATTATGGGTTATGACCCTTCATCTTCTTTACGCTTCACTTGAATCGTCAGATTTTCTTAATTTTAACTGACAATTAATCCACCATATCTTAATCTGATGCGCTTCAGTGTTTCCATGTCATTGTTATTTTTTTTATGTTTATCTCTTGATCTTTCCCCACTATTAAAATGAAAAACATTATATAACTTTTATTTTTCCTATCATTTAATCTACAAAATCCAATAGGTCCCTACGGCGCTCGAAACCCATTTAGGCATCTTGGGATAACCTTTTATTAGAAAAGATTTAATTCTTTAGTTTATTTTGGACAATAGACTAAACAATTAAATCGGAGTTACGAATTAAAGTCAATTTTCAACCAGAGGGCAATCGCTCATGTTTAATATCTTAATATTATTGTAATATAAAATACTATGACCTGCCCGCGGCTTCACCCGCGTAGCTTTTGTTCCCGTGGGAATATCGGAAAGGTTAATATACTAAAACCTCCCTCAAGAATCAATCAATCTATCTATTAAAAAACCGCATCAAAATCTGTTGCGTAATTTTAAAGATTTAAGCACACATAGGGACATAGGGACAGACAACGTGACACGTCACTAATATGTAGTGATGTGTCACGTTTTTTGTCCGTGATGAACTCCGAAACTTCTGGAGTGATTTCAATGAAATTTTATAGATATCCACTGTTTGGTCTAACTTAAAAGATAGGATAGTTTTTATTTCAATTATCCCCCCCCCCCTCCCCCCACCTCCCCTCCCACTGTCTCAAGTATCCCAACAAAATATTCAATACAAGTAATTTATATGGAAAAACAACGTTTGCCAGGTTAGCAATCCGTACTAATATTATACAATCGAAAGTCTGTCTATCTGTTACGCTTTCACCACTTAACCAATGAACCGATTTTGATGAAATTTGGTGTGGAGATAGTTGAAGAGCTGGGACCAAACATTGGCTTTAAAAATCAACACCTAAGACGCTAAAATAAGAAAAGGAAAAGTTGTATGAAAAGTTGTATGAAACGCTACTTGCGGGCGAAGCTGCGCGGGTCAACTAGTTGTTGTATTTAATGGAAAACTGTTAAATTTATCTGTGCATGATATCACATTTAAGCTGCATTGTATTTGTACAAAGTCTAGTCATAATAATTTTAGATCTATTTCTAAGAGTTCCGTAACCAGAGGGTTTGTCCCTACTTCTGTCCATACTTCTTTTCGTTCGCCTTACTATCCATCTGATTGTCTGTTCATCCCACATATCTATAAAGGTTGACTATTGAAAGACTGTACATATTGAAGGACACGATAGTTAATATCATATTTAATCAAAAAAATTATAATAAAAGGAGATTATTGTTTAGCTTAATAGTAAACCTCAACGAAATTAGGTCAAAGAGTTTAGGAATTACTAAAAATCATGATCACCATGCGGGTGACAGGCGCTGCTATTTATAAACAATGAATTTCAAAATCTATGCACGGGCGTCTGCACTTAATATTTTATCAGATAATTAAGCTGCGAAAAAATAAAACCTATTTGCTACTTGAATTTTGACGTTATTGTTGCATCGAGTACTGAACACCCTCCTTCAGTATGTATGTACACTGTACAAGTTCTTTACCAGTCAACCTGTATATGTGCTTTAGCACGTAATCCCGTACGAGGTAAATTGATAAAGTTTCACGCTGTGACACACTTTTTGTGACCCCCCTAAGGTATTTCGTCTCAAAAACTAAGATCCCCGAGCTGAATATGATAAATCTCAAATAATATTAATATTTCACTGACGTTATTTTAGCAGGAACAGGTAAGGTGGTGGTATCGAACCTGAGCGAGACGTTATGGAACTTATAATCTAGTAGCCAACGAGGATAGTGACACCTTTTGAAAATTAAAAAAAAAATTTAGTTTTTTTAATAAAAATTATGTAAATTAATAAATATATTTTATAACGAACAAATAAATAATATTTATCAGAATATCAGAATGTCTATAATCTGTATTATTTTAATGAACGGCGAACGTCACGTTGTCGTAGAACCCCCGTCCCCCCTTGTCACATCTTGTCACAAGTAGCGAAACCCCTCTAGGCTGTTTCTAATTCTTCTTTGATTTTTGGTCGATTTCGTAAATTCTTTCCCATGTTGATCCGGGCCCTCTTTGAATAAAAGACCATCCGCCATTCTGCCAGTCTATTAATAAAAGGCGAACAATAGCCGAGACTTGTCACTACCATCGTGACTAGTAGGTGGTAGAGCCCTGCAACGGCTCGCCATATCTATTCCTGCCGCAATAGTATTACAGCTTCTTTTTTGTTTGAAGGATTTGTAAGGTAAGGTAAACTTATGCATGTAGCATTACCAACCCGTCACACGGGCAGCAACGCACCATTAAGATCTTTGGTGTTTATTGGCAATGGTATCTTCCTCTATAAAGAGAGCCATCTCTTTATTTGTTATCCTGTAATATAAAATATATATATATATATATATATGTATTATTTAAATTACTTGAGAGTAGCATATAACCCAGACGTGTCGACATTTTTCTTCGTTAAAAAGTTTTTAATAACTTTATCTCTGGAACTCTATTTTTTTATTATTTTTATTTTATAGATTAGCAAACAAGAGCTGGTTTAAGAAAAATATAACCATCGTTTGTAGATGCTAGATATAATATGTTAATGGTACATTGCTGTCTGTGTGGTGGGATTGGAAGATCACAAGACATGCATACCGGCCTTTCTTATCAGAACACGACAGCGACAAGTGCAAATCGGACTTGCCCCCTGGTTTTTTAAAGGTAACTGGCCGACGAAAGGTTTACTAAAGTTTTTGTTTGGCATCACTATGGCGTTTTAAAATTAACAAGGTGAAAGTTCACCTAAGTAAAGTGTTCGCTAGTTCTGTTAATGAGGTTTTCTTTGTCGGTAAGAATAAGGTTCTCTACCGTTGAGTCTTTAATTTTAGTAATTATGAAATAAACACAACTGAGTAACTGCTTAGGGGCCGTCCATAAATTACGTCACACGACTTTAATGATTTTTCGTCCCCTCCCCCGTCCTTGTCACAGCTGGTCACATTTGTGAGATGTCACTCTACCTAGTGTGATGTCACATATTTTACATTGTAATAATGATCTCATTACGTTGGTTTTTATCTATACTTTCTAGGCTTTTTACATTTACTGTTGCAGTACGTAGATATAAAACAAATTTTGAAAAATGTCAAAATTTGGAACCCCTCCTACTCTTTGTCACACAATATCACATTTCGTCGACCCCCTCCCTCCCCCTTTACATGTGACGTAATTTATGGATGGCCCCTTAACTGTAACTATATAAATCTATAGCGTTTGTCTGTTTATTAGATTTTTGTCATATTTGGTGGTTAGCACCTATTCGTTTATGACTCACATTATTTTTACCATTTTCAACAAATAAAAAACCGAAGTTATCAGTTTGACATCTACGTATGTAATATTATAGGAATTAGATAATATTTGATTATAATGATCTATTTAGGCGTCCAAGCACAGCTGTACCAGCACGTGTACAAAAAATTTGTAAGTGTGCATATGTTTTAGTATGTTAGTCCACATGGAAAACTAAAAGCTATATCGAAGTAATTCCTTGTTATTCAAATCATGTATATTCCAATTTAGAGAACGTCTAACACTATTCACTATGACAGCAAGAATCACAAAAGCACATAGTTTACGTACTCAACAAACGTTTCCCTTCGAAACCAAAGCATCTTTAGGAGAAACGTAAAATAAGTTTGTGCAAGTGGATCTATACGTACATTCTCTGTGAATTATATGTTTATTTTTTAAAAACAGTTCTTTATAACGTTAGTTTAAGTAGATAGACCATCTTAACAGTTACACGCACTAATGAGTTTTTGTTCTTGTTATAAGACTTTACAAGTATCAAACAAGTTGTTCGGACGTTAAAGTGCGCATCTGGATTTAGTCAGTTGATTTTATCTCACTAACTCTGGGCCCTTGCAATTAATTCCCAACATTTCACTAGTACTACATCATTAACTACCTATGTTAAAAACAAAACTAACATTTTGTTATATTATAGGTTAGAAAACAAGAAGATGAATCCAATGGAAAGTGCCCTATGGAAATAAAATATGATAATAATGATGGTGGATTATTGACGGGGTCAAAATATCACACTTTTAAGATTACCTTAACCTCCAAACCCAAATACTCAGATGAAATACATGCTATTGCGGAAAGATAAATATGAAGAATAAGATAGCAAACAAGCAAATAGCTCTCCTGATGGAAAGAGGCAACCATCGCCTATAAACACTAAAGATGTTAATAGTGTATTGCTATCCGTATTCCGTTTTATGTTTGCCGGCTATAAGATAGCAACATCTGAACTCTGGAACCCTCCAAATCAGAACAAAACAGTAATGCGGTAATGTTACTTATAACCATGACATTGACTATTACTGACACTATTGTAGCAGAAATAGGTAATGTGGTAGTACTGAACCTGGGCGGAACTCTACCACGTAGTAGACCACGAGGGTAGTAACATGTTTAGCCAAAACGAACTGATCAACCGCAAATAGTCTAATCTTCAAAAGGGGCCCGGACAACCACTTACGGAAGAAGTTTTAAAAATTGAAATTGTTAATTCAACTCTATTTATTTTGATTCTCTTTTGACACATTCATTTTAATTTAATTTTAAATTATTTAATTTTTTATAAGTATTATAACGTGTGTTTTTTCAACTTTTCTTTTTTTTTAATTCATTTTAATTTTATTCTGAAACGATTAACATATTATCTGTAATTTTGTAGAAAAAATGTATAACGTGTATGTAGATGATGTGATGAAGTTTTTGCACGCCATTTACTTGGTTGGTAGGCTTAATGTACTGTATTTAGAAAGAACATCTTATGTAATCCTGATTTATGCAAAATAAATGTGTGAAGTTTGAAGTCTTATTTCCTCCAAAAGTCTACAGTTTGGTTGTTTTACTGTGAAGAAGAAACAAATATAAACACACACGTCAAATTCACATAAATTATTTTAACGCAGCAAACTGAAATAACCGAATTCCAATCTCCTATATCATTGAAAGCCTGGATCAGACATTCAGCAAATTTATATGGGCCAAAGAAGAAAGTATACCCTCCCAAAAAAGAATTTTCCAGAACGGTTAATAAATGACCGAGACTAAACATAATCGATTCACGATTAATATTCGTGGGATTACAAGAACAAACCCATTATACTTACTTATTATATTCTTGTTGCGTCACTAAAAATTAGAAAAAGAAAACAAATAAAAATCTTTACGCTCATCAATAAACGCTCCGATTCACCATGATTCACCGTTTTTTTTCGGTTGTTGGGACAATTGGTGATCTTCATCGTCGCATGTTACCGATTTGCATTGACTATCTGTTGTTTCTCACGGGACCGACTGCCTTATATGCGGGTGATAACATACTATCATGAAACTTCGAGCTAATACTGCATTTTTCTACGAAAACAACATCTTCACGCCAATCCTCTTACGGAATAATTGAGTGCCATATGAGGGTTGCTATCGCAAAAATCTGTCAACAAGAACAAGAAACGTGACAACCCCGAATTTCGAAGCTTATAACCCAGATATTTGAACAGAGTATTTTTTGTTACTCAATAAAATAAAATATAGTTCGACTGCTTTTAAATTAACTTTTATTTTCGTTGATTTTTTAACCAAGTTACGCCTTAAAAAATAACCATACAGAATATTCTTAAATTAAGGAACTATTATTATAAAGGGTCGCGCACGTGATTTGAATTAAAATCGGACTACAAATGAAACCCCGACCGGACGCTCCCCGGACGCCTCCTAAACTAGGACAAATCCGGGGAAACCCGGACGGATGCCAACTCTAGCCATTTATAAAGGTCCTGACAAACTTGCCCATGCTTCCTGCACATTCATAACTCTCTGTATGCAAACAAAAAAACTTAAACTTTGAGCCGATCCGAGGCCTAAATTCTATCATTTTATATGAACATCAAATATCATAAAACCTTCACATATAGAGACCAAAGATCTGCTATCCATGTGGTGTGATGGTAGTAAGTACTATTCGGTATTCTGTGGTAATATCACAAGCAAAGTAAACCGACTACCTTATTTCCCAAAGTGGAACTCGACAGTGACAAACATCGACGCTATCGTGGCAGTAATAGGTAGGCGGTGTACCCAAACATGAAACCAATAAGGAATTCTGCTATTTAGTTGTCACGACATGTAGACATCGTGTTTCGTAGTTTTTTTTATATCATAAAATAGCAAACAAGCAGACGAGTCTCCTGATGGAAAGAGTCAGCCATCGCCTATAGACACCACAGATGTTAATGGTTCGATGCTATATTGTGGTGAGATCTAATGCCACATGCATAAGTTTACCGGCTACCTCACCCTCCTAATCGAAACACGATGGTGACAAGCACTGACGCTATTGCGGCAGTAATAGGTAAGGCGGTGGTACCAGACCCGGGCGAGACAATGCAGAACTCTACTACCTAGTAGCCACGATGGTAGTGACACGATAGCCAATCGGTAGCCTTTTACGACCTGCCTGGCAGAACGGCAGTTGGCCTATTCTTCAAAGGAGCCCAGATCAACACGGGGTAGTAACACATTTTGCCAATCTTTCTGCTTTACGAACTGCTTGGCAGAATGGAGGATGGTGTTTCTCTTGGGTTGGGCCGGAGCTTTTTTAGAAGAATATACCAACTGCCAATCTGTCAGCCAGTTTGAAAGAGGAACGATTATCTGTACGTGTCACTACCAACATGACCGCTAGGTGGATGAGTTTTGTAACAGAACATCGTGCCCGGGTTTGGTACCTCTGTCTTATCTATTCTTGCCACATGAACGTTAATACTTGTCACTGTTGTTTTTTTGGTTTGAAGGATAAGGTAGTCGGTAAACTTATCCTTGTAATATTAACACCCTAACGTAGTTTATTAACATCTATGTTATATAGTGATAGTGGTCTCTTTCCATGAGGAGAACCATCTGCTTATCTTAATATAAAAAATGTGTAAACGGTTGACCCCGCAGGCCATGCCTGAAACTTCCCGCTAAATTAAGGTATTTTAAGCTGAAAAGAGTAAAAACTGTATGCATAGATTTTTTTTTAGTTCAAACATCTATTTTTAAAAATATATAAACGGGTCAATAACGCGTACATATATCGAACTTACTTATAAAGCTTGACGTTTCGGCCAAGTTACATTGACCGTGGTCACGAGCAGACTGTCAATGAATGACGGGTCAATAACGCGTACATATATCGAACTTACTTATAAAGCTTGACGTTTCGGCCAAGTTACATTGACCGTGGTCACGAGCAGACTGTCAATGAATGACGGGTCAATAACGCGTACATATATAGAACTTACTTATAAAGCTCGACGTTTCGGCCAAGTTACATTAACCGTGGTCATGAGCAGACTGTCAATGACCACGGTCAATGTAACTTGGCCGAAACGTCGAGCTTTACAAGTAAGTTCTATATATGTACGCGTTATTGACCCATTTATATATTTTTAAAAATGATAGTAGAACGCGTTAGTTTAAAAGTTCATATCAAACATCTATTTTGTTAAAAATGGCAGTATATTGAAAAGCTGTATATTTTGGAAAAGATTCCAACTCAATTTTTGACATCTAAACTATTGCTTTAGCTAAATAATCGATAGGCTGAAAAATTTCGAAGCAATGTCAAGTAACATTTTTTTCAAAAATTTTCGGCATTCATAAATCCCAAACAAATCGACCGATACAATTAACGACATTTGACGCAGTTTTTAAAGGATAAAAGCTGATGAGATTTTTAAGTCAATCGGTATATTAACCTGAAAGTTATTTCAAAAATATTAAATAAGTTTGCTAAAAATAACGTAAATTAATGTTTGAAAAGCTGTATCTCTTGAAAATTAGATTTTGAAAGAACACTTATTTAAAAATTTTTCTTTAACGATTACTCCTAAACGGATTAACCGATTTGAATGAAATTTATGCATTAGATGATACTTTTTGAGGAATAGAGCTGATTAGTTTTTGTACTCAATCGGTACATTCTAGTTTTAGAAGTTATATTAAGAAAATACTGTTTTGCCAAATTTTTTTTGAGGTTTTTTCAAAATTCCTCAAAATCTCCTGGGCTGATTTAGTTCAAATTTTCAAGAAGTCTAAGTTGAGCGAAATCCAATCGAATGCCATCAACCGCGTTTCGAACGGTCAAGCCGTGCAAAAGTTATGACATGTTTACATACATACACACATACACAAACACACACATTCATACATACATATATACATACAGATATACTGACGTCATCGTGAAAATAGTCGGAAAAAGTTGCTACCTTAAAACGTAAACATGTGGTGAAAACTCGATTTTAGAAAATCGGGGCAAAATCAGTTACTTCCTTTTCTACGTACGTTGCGGGAAGTTCCCGCCGTGTTGGTCCCGGCCTCCTTTGAAGAATAGGCCAACTGCCGTTCTGCCAGACAGGTCGTAAAAGGCGACCGATTGGCTATCGAGTCACTACCATCGTGGCTACTAGGTGATAGAGTTCTGCATTGTCTCGCCCGGGTCTGGTACCACCGCCTTACCTATTCCTGCCGCAATAGCGTCAGTGCTTGTCGCTGTCGTGTTCCAGTTTGGAGGGTAAGGTAGCCGGTAAACTTATGCATGTGGCATTAGACCTCCACAAGATAACAACGCACCATTAACATCTTTGGTGTCTATAGGCGATGGTTGACTCTTTCCATTAGGAGACCCATCTGCTTGTTTGCTGTCTTATGATATAAAAAAAAGGTAAAAATAGGGCCAAGACTAACATAAAAGCAAAAAAAGTCAATGAAATTGGTCAAGTGACTAAGTTTTTAAATAAAGGCATTTCTTGTTACAGGAGCTTGAGTGAGGACGAGAAATTACCGTTTGTTAAAGAAGCGGAAAAGCTCAGAACGCAACATAAACGGGAATACCCAGATTACAAATACCAGCCTAGACGCCGCAAACCCACACCGGCAACTACGACCAGGCTGAAGAGGGAGCCTTCTCCAGAAAGATCCCAAATAGACTTCTCTCGGATTGAAGTCGATGGAGCATTGTTAGCAGATGGTACACCAGATGACGCTGAGTTAGACCAGTACTTAAAGCCCATACCGAATTATCATGAAATGCAGCCACGCTATCCTCCGTTGTCACATGTACATCCGCCTTTATACACTCCTGTTACCTGTCCTCCTACTCACTCACACTTAGCCTGTCCAGAATGGCAACATTACCCTGGACACCCTTAGTTTATATATTTTTTAAATTTGGTGGAATATTAAACGTTATATACAACTCGCCGAAAATATCGGTGAATCTAATAGTCTAATTAAGAACCCTCTTTTGTGTGAAATTATAATCAATCTTGAAAAGTTATCATCATGGTGCCATTTGATACGGAATGACACCTATAAACTTTTCGGAAAATTCTAATGGCGCTAAAATTATCAGTCAGACAGCTCATCAAAAAGTAAAAAGCGCTACTAACTAATTTTAGCGCTATTTTCACCTCCAAATTGAAATTATTAATTTTGTTGGTAACATTATAAATAATCCTGGTCAGATTTTCACCCAAAAAATGCTTCTTGACCAGACTATTAAACAAGTGATGTCATATAAATTTGGCCACGAAGTGCGTAGCGTGGTCCATTTTTTTATTTCCTATACATACGTTGTAACTTGTAACTCAACATTTGTGGTCTAAAATCCATATTGTTGGCAAAATTCACGCTATTTTAAGACAAAACTGATGAGTCTATTTCAGTTATTATGACGCGAATGTTTACGACCCTTTTTGGGAAGAATTTTGCATTTCTTACATTATACCGCAATAATCGACATGAATATATTCTTTGAACATATTATGTTATGAGTCATAAGTCATAACATATATTCAAGGAATATATATGTCGCAGTGGAATTGTCAAGAGCCGTTAGATTATTATCTACCTAGGGATTTTATAATTTGGTTAGATTAGCAGTTAAATTATATTATCACTTAGGTAGATTATAATCTAACGGTATTGACAATTTCACTGCGACATGACCTAGTTTCCTATGGAATGCCAATTATTTGATTATAACTTGTACATAACATACACAACGTCATCATTAAACTGGAAACCCATTAGTATATTAAAAGAAAAAGTAACAGAATGACTTAAAAGAGACGCGGAGACAAATCGCGTGACAGCAGGGTCCGTTGATATTTCCGACGGTTGTAATTTCATGGTTATGGTCCAAAATCCAATTGGTGGCCAATAACAAATTTTATTTTTAAACAAAAATAGCATAACATCTTTTGTAGTTCAAGAATAGTTTTTTACAAATTTGTTTGTAATAGTAAAATTTAATTTGATAAATGGTCTTTTTAAATGAACGAAGATCAAAATAAAACTAGGTTTATCCTAAATATCTGCTAAATAAAAGGTACACTAGCAAGGATGACATACACTTGAATGTTTCTTACCAGTTTTCGGATACTAGCTTTTAATTATCAGACCATAAAAACTACTTAATCGATTTTAACCTATAGAACATATTAGAGTAAGAAAGAGTAAAAAAAATAAAATTTTGTTTAAAAAAGTTAAAGATCCAAAAAAGGCATTGTTTTATTCACGCTGGTGAAGCCATATACAATATAAAAGCAGAAAATTATTTCTTCATCTGTTGACAAATTTATATATTTTATGTCAATTTAATAAAGCGCTTTTTCGTTCTGTCTGTAAACCACTTGCGAGTTAGCTTCACGTTGCCATAAAACTTAATAAAGAAAAAGTTTTCCACTTTGCGGCCAATACGGTGATTACGTGTCTGCATCACGTGTGCGACACGTAGTCAGAGTGCTAGCAGCTAACAACGTTAGTATTAATTGGAAGCGATGTCGAACTGGTTTCGTTGTTTCATAATGTGCGACGACCATAAGCCCACAGAAAAAATGACATTACCATGTTCTAGATATCACCATGTTTCAATTTAAAATAGGTCATGCATATCTAGTGCCAACAGATATAATATGTAAATACAATATCAACATATGGGGTGATGGGCGTAAAGCGTGCCTGCGCACGTGCGTTTAATCAGGGACTACAGAAACTTTAAATAAACATTTTTACGTAGTTATTATAGAAGATTTTAGATGAGGCAATCAAAAGTTGTTTTATAACCAGACTTTGTATAGATCTGTTTATTTTATGTTAATATTTGATAACAGTTTAGTTAAGAAGGTATTAAGACTGTTACATTGTAAAAGTAATACATTTATTATATTTTTAAATCTAGAAATAATAAAAGTAGAGGTGTTATAGCCATGTAAAATTGTTAATGTGCGAATAGGTGCCAAAAATCTTACGTTTATAAATAAAAAAACTCGCCTTAATGCCTTAATGTTTATAAAAGTAGCTTTCAATCAGGACCAAATCAACATAATTTTAAGGAAAAATCAACACAAGCTGTATTTGCTCCTTTGGCTTTTGGTTTTAGCACAGCCGTAGCGGTCTTACCAATGTCTTAATTTAAAATCCGTCCCGGGACGGGACGTGTTTACCTTAATTTAAAATCAAAAATCCCTCGCTCGAATCTTAGGAAACAGTCACATTAAATGCAATAATCGCATGGCTGTTTGAACGTTGGAAAAAATTTTGGGAATTTTTTTCACTAGCCAGTAATATTAATGTAATTCATTAATTATAATATTTTAACATCGCTCCGTCGTGTAAAGGTTATAAAAATAAAAACTTGTGGTTTTTATTAAATTCCAAAGCATTTAATGTAACTTAATGGTAGACCCACGGATTAAATGGATACGCCTATCAAGACAATTTATTAGTTTGTCAGTGTAGCTTGCAATTACATACAGAAATACAGAGTAATACTACTTACCGATTAAATAATATCATTTCAAGTGTAACTTTTAAACCTTATTATCTCATTTGGTACGGATAAAACAGTACAACATGGTTTATTTATATTTTTACAATATAATATATCTACAAATGTTGACGTTTTTGACAGTGATAGGAGCGTTTGCTTATATGCGTGGTGACATATTTCCTTCCTAATGGCGGACGTGTTTATTAGTATTCACGTGGTCTGTGGGTAGACCCATTACTATCGTGTCATAATGGCATAACTCAAAAAGGCTTGATTTCATCTTTCATTCTTTCCTGTGATATCTTGGCCTACAATAAACGCGCATTTGAATTGTTGAGCAACTCCTAACTTTTTCATTATTTCTTGGTTGTAAGTGCGGTTATGGAATATAATTTTGTGCATACGTTATTGAATGTGTCATATTTGGTTAACACGTTAAGAAGCCTCAGTTTCCAAAGCTAATTTTATTTGTTGAATTATGGCAATTAATTATTATATTTAGCATTATTTTAGTATATTGAAATTATCGTTAAACTTCTTCTACGGATAAGTTATTATTGTGATTAATGAATAGCTATAAGTTTATGATAAATGTTATTTTGCAATAAAAAAATTAATTTATACTCAGTTTTTTATTATTATGTTTTTGAAAGAACAAATAGTATGTTACCTTACCTTTGTGGTTTTATTATAGCAAACAAATCGATAGCTCTTTTGATGGAAAGAGATAAAAATCGCCATTAGACACCAAAGATGTTATACGTGCGTTGCTATTCATGAGGCGACTTGCATAAATTCATCGGCTACATTGCCCGTTAAATCGAAACACGACAATGACTGCTTGTCATTGTCGTGTTTCGATGACGCTAATAATTGCGAAAGGAATAGGTGAGACGGTCAGTGGAGGTCTTACACATTTGCTGCCAGTAGGCTATTAAAATTTTGCGGCCCCTACCGACATCTACAAGTTTTAGGTTCTAGATTATTTTTACGATCCAAAAAATTAATTAAGATTTTTCTTATATCATAGAAAAGCAAACAAGCAGGCGACCCTTGATGGAAAGAGACAACAATCGCCTATAGACATCAAAGAAGTTGATTGTGGTTGCTCTCCATGTAGTGGAGTGGTAATACCGTTTGCATAAGCTTATGGAGGTTAATATTACCATTCGTAAGTTTATCTAGAATTCTAGATTCTAGATGCTGTGCGAAATATTTTGATGGCCCATTTAGTCTTTATATTTCCTATAAGACATCTAAAAATTTACCGCCTCCCAAAATCTGCCGCCCTAGGCTCCAGTTTACTCAACATACTGGTGAATCCACCACTGGAGACGATGGTATCAAATACCCATGAGAGACGTTGCGGAAATCTACCGTTTTTTATACGTTTTTTCGACTTTAAAGCCTTGAATTTTTCATATTATAGAATGGTAAATAAGTAGTTGTCATTCATGATATAAAGAGATAACCACGTATCGCCTGTAGACATCAAAAATGTTAATGGTGTGTTGCCATTAATATGGCATGAAAGTAATGCCAAATACAGGAATTTACCGGCTCTGTTACCAAGCCGTAACACGACAGTCGCAAGTTTTGGCACAACTGCGGCAGGAATAGTTCAGGTGGTATTAGTAAAATCCAACGAGACGTTGCGGAACTCCTAATAGTCACGATGGTAGTAAAAAGTGGTTTGGCCAATCGTTCGCCTTTTATGACCTTCCTGAGATAATGGCAGATCATATAATCTTCAAAGGAGGTCCAGATCGCCACGGGTAAATGATAAACGCTTTAATAAATCGATTTTAAATAAATTTAAGTGGATTGTAAAACAGTTTAAGTGAATTTTGTCTTTTCGTACGCATACGTTGTCCATTTTCCTTTGAAGAATAATAGATCTTATGCGGCCATTTAATGTTAAAATTTAAAAAATAATACTATATTTCCATCACATCCTTATAAATTTGATTCATTTAAGTGCGAAAGTTTGAAAATGCGATAAAAACATTATTTAACATTATAATTTTTTGTATGTGTGTATGTTTATTTTTTGACACCCTCTCTACCCTTAACATTTAAATGGATTAAAGCTTGTCATTAGATACTTTTTAAAGAATAGGCAATATTATTTTTATTTGTAACTAGCTGACCCGGCAAACGTTGTTCTGCCTTTTTAACTACACTTATTTTTTCTATATTTTCTCACTATTTAAACCTTCCCTGGACATTTAATTGTTGAACAATTAATTCAAAACCAAAATTAGCCAAATTGGTTCAGCCGTTCTCGAGTTTTAGCGAGACTAACGAACAGCAATTGATTTTTATATATATATAGATTACTAATTAACATACACTTGAAAACACTTGTACTGTTTCACAAAACACTATTAATTTACATATATCGCAACCGGTTTCGCTTTTTACGGCAACTTTTGTGCTACGAGACTTTTAAAAGTCTCATAGTCTAAAAAAGTGTATTCAAGTCTACATAACTAAGTACAAATGGAGTTTAGCCAAGTGCCGACGACAAAAAGTATAAAAATTTTATTTGCCTGCGCTAAGAGGGTTACATTTTTCTGGACGGGTTTTCATCATAATTACTAGCTTTACAAAATGCTTTCGACTAGACACTAACTCTCATGCTCACTTTATACTATTAAGTAAGCGTGAATATTTTTTATAATAGATTAGCAAACGAATAGACAGCACTCTTGAAAGGAATCAAATAATTATATTGATTTGATAAAATATGCATGGTAAGAGACTTGATGGTCTATCTAGAGTTACTTTTTACTTTCTAGGTCATCAGTGAGCTCGTAACATTTGTTGTGCTACTCCTTCTAGTTTAGTAACATACCGTTTGATACATCTACATCAGCATAAACTTCAGAGTTAAATTACCTCCACTCCCTTTACAGTGGTATCATATTTGGAAACACCAAATATGGTAAATAATTTTTTTTTAATTAAAATTATAGGCACTTCTTGCAATCAATATTTCAACTGATACTGAATAGGAAACGCTTCCTACATTAGGAAGATCCGACGGAAAAAACTTAGCGAGCTTGTCTTTTTTATCAACATTTTTTTTTAAATTGAAAATGATGTAATTTGCTTAAAATCATGTTACAATTACAATCGATCACTCTATTTTGGTCTGGGGCCTCTTTAAATAATAGATCATCTGATATTCTGCCAGGCAGTTCGTAAAAGGTGAACGATTGGCAATACATGTCTCTACCATCGTGACAACTTAATACTTTATGAGAGGTAGAGTTCTGCAACGCCTCGCCCGGGTCTGGTGTCATCGCCTTACCTATTCCTACTTATAATGCTGTCATTATCATGCTCCAGTTTGAAAGGTAACGTAGCCGTAATAGAAAACTTATTCAAGAGACACCTCTCCACACGGCAACCCACCATTAACATCGTTGATGCCTATAAGTGATTATTAGATTAAACTAGTTAATAGTGCACTTCAGGGGCGTAGCTACCGCTGTATCTGCCGTGTTTATTATACGGGGCCCATGGGCCACGGGGGCCCACAGCGTGCGTTAAGCAAATATTAATAAAACTTCCCAAATGGCAAAAGTCAAAAAAAGCAGTTCCTTTTTTTCTTCAAAAAGATAAGGAGAGTGTATTATACTTAATTTGAATAGTTTGTAAACATTTTAGAAAAAGTGACAGATAATTATGATGAATAAGTATTTCTTTTAATTTTATACAAACACATTTTTCTTTTGTAAGAAATAGGTAGGGTAGAGCCTTTAATAAGGGCCCCCAAACAATTTTTTTTAGGGAGTCCCACCAAGGGACGCTACGCCACTGTGCACTTATACTTTTATTTCATTATAGGTATAGAAATAATATAAAACTAAATTATCCATAAAGAATAGGACGTGTTTAAGTTGAGACGAAGAAAACTGATTATTTTGCAAATTTCCGCGAACTTTTAAGTGCACCTTTGCGATGTCATTGAAAAGGAAAACATATAAAAGCGGTATAAGAAATGAAACAAACTCACCGTGGGTCTGAAAAATAATGATATCCCCAGCGGTACAGTTATCCACCCTCGTCTATTACACTTTACACCACACTTTGTACTAAGACAGCGTCAATTACAAAAGCATACAATTTGCACACGCACGTTGTCCTGAAGTTGCTTTAAAAAGCGAAACCGGACAATTAATTTAAATTCATTTTGTCTATGAATTTTTTTTCTAATGAAATAAAAGTACCAGTGCATTATCTATAGGCAATAGTTGTCTCTTTCAATCAGGAGAGTCATCTGCTTGTTTACTATCTTATTATAAATAAATAAGTGCGTGTCGGACCACGCGCAATGAAGGGTTCCGTAGTTGCCCATCACAATAATACGGACTAAGAAGAGGGCTTTTAAGTTTCATGCTATGAACATTTATGCTATTCAACGTCAATGACAAATATATATCCGCACCACAGGTCACTGCTTATAAAAACTTCTCAAATGTACTTACATTTTATAAGTTGATCGACTATTACTCAAAAAAATTTAAAACCTTCTAAGCGGTGATAGTTTTTCTTTTAACTTCATTACTACTACCATTTTTTTTTCTCACCCCCAAAACCAATCGTTTAGCCTGTAGAGGGAGGGGGGAAGACACTTCACTCTAACTAAAATTTGCAATAAAAAGCTTAATAATTTACAATCGAGTCCCTTACACAGATTGTTTTTTAAAAACCTATCCAAAGATATCCCACACAATCGGGTACGTGAGAAAATAATTAATATCCCTATTTTACATGTAGAGGACTTACCCTAAAAAAAATATTTTTCAAGATTTTATGTTATCACTTTGTTGACGTGACTAATATGTATATTCTTGCCAAATTACAACTTTCTAGTACTAAGGATCTCTGAGCTATCGAGTGGACGGACGGACGGACGTACGGATATAGCGAAACTATATAATACGAATAAAAACATTATTTTCAGTATTTTTCGACGAGGATTATTCATTGAACAAGCAGATATAGCCCAGTCTATATATAGTCTATACAGTCTATACAGTATATCTAGTCTATATAGTATATCTTAGGCCAAATTAGGTGAATATTTTGGAAAATCGACATACCCAGTATATTACCACGTAAAAACTTGTATTTTAGCATTCTAAAACTGTTCTCAAAATTTACACATAATTGGATGGCCGCAAGTTTTAAAGTCAGGCGACAAAGGTCACAAAAATATATTTTAACACAGCTCAGCTTGTTGAGATGGATTAAATCGTACCTGAGTAATCGCTCTCAAGCTGTAATAGTGGGTGGGTTTAAGTCTAGTTTTGTTAGTATACCTGCTGGTGGACCACAAGGCTCTCATTTAGGGCCTCTTTTTTATGTCGTCTATCTTTATGACATAAATTTATACTTTAAATCATCTAAGCATTTAATGTATGCTGATAATAAAAAAAAATTTTTCAAAGTGAGCGAAACTCAAGATGGCTTACTGATTCAAAAGGATTTAGAAAATCTTTGTAACTATTACGAAAAAAACGCTATAAAGTTAAATACTGATAAATGCACTTGTATAAGTTATACCCGTAAAACAAACCTCTTGTATTAAATTATAATTTTAAAGGTAATTTAATTAATAGGGCAAATGAAGTACGAGATCTAGGCATTGTTTTAGATAGTAAACTCTTATTAACTAACCATATTGAAGCTGTGACAAATAAGGCATATAAAAATTTAGGCTTTGTTTTACGATCTTGCAACCTATTTGATAATATAACAGCAATTAAAACTGTTTACTATGCTTACGTTAGAAGTGTACTAGAATATGGTAGTCCTATTTGGTCACCTCAATATATAACCCACACTGCTAGACTTGAACGTATACAAAAAAAAATTTTAATCATCTTAACTATAGACTGCGTCACTCGGCAAAGGATTACAGAGATGGTTGCAGATTAAATAAAATCATGACTCTTGAAGACCGACGAAAACTATCAGATATGACTTTGTAGTATGATATTCTGAATGGGAACATTGATTGTCCAGAGTTACTGGCAGGTGTAATATTTTTTGTGCCTAAGTACCGCACGCGTCATACTCCGTTATTTAATGTCCCCAGACGTGCCACCAGGTTCGCATCTAATGCATCCCTTGACAGAATACGTCATACTTACAATACAAAATTTTACGATTTAGACATTTTTCAACTCTCAAGATATACTTTTAAGTCAAATGTAACAAAAAAATTACAAGAATCTTTCAATTAATTGATTACTAATTATATGTGTATGTGTATATATGTATGTATGTATGTATGTATATGAGTATGTATACATATATGTGTGTATATGTATATGTTTGTATGTGTATAAATTGAATATGTAACATAAACATTTACCTTTTTATAAGTTCTAAATGCACATAGATTGAACGTTACCAGAACGTAAGAAAATTGTTGAAATAATTTTTTAGTGCAATCGTTTTGCTCCTTATGCATAATTTTGCTTTTTATTCAATTTTGTATCTTTCGTTCACTGTTTTGTGAGGCTAAAATGCAAACATTATCATGTGGTTTTATACCACAATTACTTACAACTAAGAAAACCTGTAATTGGCCCTACTATTAGAATACTGATTCTGATACAGCGCAAATTACATTGAAATAAAACACTTACTGAAGTGTTTTATTTCAATGTAATTTGCGCTGTTGGTTTTCAAATAAATAAATAAATACTGACTATGGGAAGAAAATGGGACCATCAGATAGATCTTTTTTTAGTAGGCTTTGGCAACTTCATATAACGCTTTCCTTGTATAATGATTTGGGATTACGCATAGCTTAAGAGCCCAAAGCCGTAAAACAACCCCACATACCTTTGACATTGTCGATAGCTTTTTACTGAATCAGAACAAATAAACACATTCCAAAATGATAGAGTTAAATGAAATTAAATTAAAATAATGAACTAGGTGATACCTGCGACGTCATTCGCCTGACCTAAAACAATACTTCCTATTGCGTAGTTGGACAAGAAAGTAGCCAATGTGATTTTTAACATCGGTTAAATAATTTTTAAATTATATATTACAAACAAGCAAATCTTCTTTTTAATAGCTTTGAATTATATACCTAGTATTTTATTTTATTTAATGCTAGATTTTACCCCTGGGTTTGCTCGCGTTGGACCGATTTGGGTGATTTTGGTTTTAAAATATTTATGGAAGTCCAAGGTAAGTTTAAAAGGTGAGAAAATGTAGGAAAACAATAGGAAAAGTAGTAACAAAGGCGGAACAGCATTTGCTGGGTGGGTGGTTAATATAATAATTTAACAACAAAATTCAATAATTTAAACTATCAGTCATAGACATATTAAATGTCACCTAAAAATTATCAATATTTTTAAAAGATTAAATGCGTTGTTTAATAAATAATTCTTTAAAGATCTTTAAATAAATTGTCAAAGTTATCTCCGTAGCAGGTAACCTAAATTTTCAGCGCACGTCAAATGATGATTTTATATTATGCAAATTTTGAATGCCCTAGGTCACATTATTGTAATTTTCGTAGAGATCTCTAATTAAAAGGAAATACAGTCTATATTAATATAATATAGTCCATGTAACTCGCTGATAATAAAAATGTATTTTACTATACGTGAAACAATTTTCAAAATCGGTTCAGTGGTTTAGATGTGAAAGCGTAATAAATAAACAAACTAACTTTCGCATTCATATTAATTAGTTTGGGTGAATTTATTCCAAAACTACGGCTGCAAAGATTTTTTTGTTTTCCTGTGTTATCACCTATTTTCTAACGAATAGATAAAGAATAGGAGGATTTCACGCGATAGTGCATCCATACATTTAGGGCTACCACCGCTTGAATGTTGAAATGCGGGAAACAATTTACACTGTTTATTACTTTCGACCGATGAACAAAAACCTACTATGAGCCAAATATTTTTCAAGGTGATACTTGAAAATTAAACAGTATAAACTTTCAGACTGGTGATGTTTTTACACTACCGTGTTTCGTGTGAGCGCTTAAAACTGTCGGTTCTGATAGCCGCAAAAAGAAATGATAACTGATAATCTTTACCAAGTACACGTCGATGTAAGACATAGTTAATCGCAGTGAATCGGAATTTCCATTAACGATTGTCTCACTCTGTCAATCTCGCAAAAAAACCGGCTGTTTTATTGGAAATTATGTTTTCCAAATATAAGGGTCTGATTTAGAGTGATTATACAATAGATGATATATGATTATAAACTTAAATAAGTTTACCGGCTACCTGATACTCCACGCCGGAACACGACAGTGACAAGCATTGGAACTGCGACGCTGTTGCAGCGGTAATAGGTAACGTGGTAGTAAGGTACCAAAATCCGGGCCAGATATTGCGGTAATGTATCATATCAAATAACATTTTATTCGACGTAAGTATCATCTAGTAAAATAGAAAATGTTGCAGTTTTACTATGACTTGAGAGTCAAATATCTAGTTGGTAGTTAACAATAAAATTCTTTTTGCTGTGTTACAAACAGCATTTTTCATAGGTGAGTCGTAATCGCACTACCAACACCGAACAAGACGAATCTCGGATACGATCCTTGACAGAAATTGGCATTTGTTTAATGAGCACAGATATTTGTTTTTCTGGGTATGCGTGCTGATTGAATATAATTCAGTATTTTATATTTGTATCCCAGTGTATTAGTATCGTTTACTTATAATCTTATTAAAAACAGAGTACACTTTGGGGCTATATCAATTCGTTTTTTTTTACGTCATTAGATAACAAACAATTAGGTGGCTCCCCTGATGGAAAGAGAAGCCGTCGCCTATAAACACTAAAGACGTTAATAATGTGTTGATATCCGAGTGGCGGGATGGTAATGCCACATTCATAAATATTTTAAGCAATTTCTTACAATAATTGTCAAGAATTTAAAAATATAGATGCAAAATCTGAAATAAAATATTATAATAATTATTATTAAAAGTCTACCGGCTACCTTACCCTTCAAATCGGAACACGTAAGTGACAAGCATTGATGTTATTGCGGCAGGAATAAGTAAGGCGGTGATACCAAATACTCGGGCTAGACGTTGCGGAACTCTACTACCTAGTAGTCATGATGGTAGTGACACATATAGCCAATCGGTCGCTTTTTACGACCTGCCTGGCAGAACGGCAGTTGGTCTATTCTTCAAATGAGCCCGGACCAACATGGAAGTAAATTTTAATATAATATTTGTTACATAATTTAGTGCTTGGATGTAGTTTAATGTGGAAGTCAACTCCCAAGGCACTCGCAGTGCGAATCGGTAATTTCAAACAATTTGAAAATACAGGATAACTAAGGTCCCGTCGGAATCTAGGAGATTTTTATTTATTTAGCGAATCAATTCAGGAAGTCTCCTGAAATTTTGGGAGAGCTGGAAACCCTACACGTATCCCGTTGCGCCGAAGAATTCCACGAATCGTGTTGTATGCCCTCGCTGCTGCGATAGACGCGACCCCTACTCGTCCGCGCGTTTCCGGCCGGGTCGCGCCCGCCCTGATTATAAAGCCTCCCTTGTTTCCTATCTTATCACAATTTCGCGACCGCTACTAATGATCTCAATTAATAATTAGGTATGTAATTATACGAGTTGAGAGAATTCATGGAAGATACGACTGATTTATCGCTACTTAGGTTATGTGATGTCCACCGATTGATAACATATAGAATAATTCATGAATATTTTTTATAAAAACAAGTTAAATAAATTAGAGGTATCATTCTTTGAAATGAGTTTTTTTTTAATTTGTGAGCAGTAATTAACCGGAATACAGTTTATAATAATATATTTCATAGAAAAACAAACTACCTGACAGATAATGATAACCATTGCCTATAGATACCAAAGATGTTAATGGTGCGTACCTATCTTGGTGGAGGTGTTAGAAAGCCACATGCATGAGCACACCGGCTATCTTACCATCCAAACCCGAACACAACGGCGACAGTACTAACGTTATTTGATCTATAATACTTACATCGTTACCCCCATGTTGGTCTGCGCCTAAAGAATAGACCGTTCTGCCGTTCTGCCAGGCAGTTTGTAAAAGGCGATCGATTGGCTATACGTGTCACTACCCTCGTGACTGTTAGACGGTAGAGTTCCGCAATATCTCGGATATTTGGCAGGTACCAACACCTCTTAATCATTCCTGTTGCAATAGCGTTAATGCTTGTCACCTTTGTATTCCGGTTTGTAGGTTAAAGTAGTCGGTATACTTATGCATATGGCATTAATAACCCACCATACTGATAATGATAATGACTGGTAGCAACGTATCATTAACATCTTTGGTGTCTATACGTGATGGTTTTATCTTTCTATCAGGAGATCCATCTGCTTGTTTGCTATTTTGTGGAAAAAAATCAAATAGGCTCACACCATGAAGCTTATATACAAAAATAACCCAATTTGTTATTTTTTTATTTTTGAATAATGATCTTATTTATTTTCATTTATTATTTTATCTCGCTTTTATATTTCAATCACAAGCTTAATATAACATATAACAGAGAGCCATTTTAAAGGTTGCAACTTTTAAATCTTATCGATCTAGTATCTCCGACCTTTATAATGACTGTGGAGTTCTAACAGTCAGACAACTTTATATCTACAGTATTATTACTATGCAACACAAAAAAAGACACACAGTAGAAGAAACAAATAATAAAAACAGAGGAAGAAGAGACATTGCTTTTGAGATACCCTTATGTAAGACTAAATTAGCACATCGTCATGCATTATTTCTAGGGCCTTATCATTTAAAATTCTCACCAATTTGAATACAAAAAACAATTCAGAGCTTAAATACACAATTAAGAACTGGATAAAAAGTCTAAGCCCCGATGACACGGAAAAATTCTTTAAAATAATCTATTCCTAACACAAATATTCATAAAAATGACATACACCCATAAAACACTTACGTACATGTATATACAAGCACACATACGTACACATACACACACACACACACATACACACACACATACACAAACACACACATACACGCACACACATACACACACACATATACACACACACACACACACACATACACACACCTTACAAAATACCACACGTTTATTTTTTATAATATAGATATAGTAATATTGATTAGAAAGAATGTTAAAATTAGAAGACTAATTGCTCACATAAAATTATCATGTATAATAGGAAGGGTTAGCAGATCCTACGACACAAGTTTAGCACTTAGTGTAGGTTCTGCGCGCTAATGTACACCCATTTGTATGTAAGCACTCTAGTATAGAATTTATTATAAATTTTTGATATGTACAAAAACATGTAAATCTTGGTTTTGAGAAAATAAACGTATTATTATTATTATTATTATTATTAATATTGTATTATTATTACTTTTGTATCGCTGACGAAGGTTTCCGGCGACTGGGACCGCATTAACTGGAGAGTGGAACTGCGGTCCCAGTTGCCAGATTGATTTTTTTTGTTCCAGCGAGTCGGACCGCGCATAAATTAATTTAAAATCTGTTGTTCATCCAAAACTAGTGCAGGTAAACGAAAAAAATGTTTAACGTAAAATAAAAAAACTCTTTGATTCATAAATATAATTTATTTATATAATTTCAATAAAAGCACATTTTTCATATAATGTATTGAACACGTAAATAATGCTAAAATATTTAACAATTTCAAACAATTAACAACAACTAAATAATTCGACCGTCCCGTTTGGGTGTTTATTATATATATTTTGATATCTATATTTAATATCAAATAAATATTTTTGAATTCAATAGGTTATTCTTTCATTATTACTTTAAAAATATTTTTGTTTGAATGTATTGTATGAACCTGAACAATAGATTCTTTTATTAATTTATGCGTGGTCCGAGTCACTGGAAGAAAAAAATATATAAATCAATCAGGCAACTGGGACCGCGGTTCCAGTTATTAATATGGTCCGAGTCGCCGGAAACCTCGCTGACGTTCAAAAAATATATGGTCCTTACATTGACATAGTATGTATATTGATTTCGCTGGTTCCATACTCATTTTAAATAAAGATTATTGATATATTGATATAAAGAACCAAATAAAAGTTGATATTAAAACGGATCTCGGCAAACACATTGTAACAAGTAGAGACTCGATTTAAAAAAGCGCTTTCATAGGGAAACTCAACAGACAGCCGAACATTTCTTATGAAAAGATTTGCTTTTTAAGTTTCCGTACCCAAAGAGTAAATCAAATAAAATAGGGTCCCATTACTAAGACTCCACTGTCTTTCCCTCTGTCACCGCAGGCTGTATCTTATGAACCGAAATAGACAGTTGAAATTTTCACAGACGATGTATTTCTATTCTGCCCTGCTCATTAAGTCGCAAGTGCAAGACCGTAAGAAGGTACAAAAAATTTAGATACGTCAATATTTTTACTATGTGTTATTTTTTGTAGCTTCAAAAATAAAAGTGCAAATTTTTGGGCGCGAGTTTTTCTGTTGCACCCAATATGCACTTTACGGTGGACTAAATTAGCAAGGCAGCATTGCCACTGTAACAACAAATACTAAAAACAGAAGAAAACAAATATTTAAGGGGGCTCCCATACATCGAACGTGTCTTTTTTTTTTGCATATTTTTTCTCGATCCTAATAACTATAACTAATATCCGCTTTAAATATTCACAGAATATTTAGTTTTATAAGTACTTATTCACTTTAAAAACAAGTATTTAATTTAAAAAGTAAATTTAAGAGTGGCTCCCATACAACAAATGTGATTTTTTGCCGTTTTTTTATAGGTGATAGTACTGATTCGTGTGCGAATCCGACTCGCACTTGGCCGGTTTTTGTTGTAACTAAGTAGGTACTTATCAATGTATTACATCCACGATCTTAGAGGTCTTGCATCTTGCAAGAACTATAAGAAATGAGCAAAAAATATTATTTGAAGCTGTCAGTCTAACATCAAATTAAGAGATTCATGGAACATTTATCATTCCCTAGAAACAAAAACAAAGTAAACTGATACTGTTATGAATTTGAAATGATGCATTATGCCTCGGGATATGAAGAGTGGGTGCAAATGGAGCGGCAGGCGCGTGCGATCCGCCGCTGCACATGGCGGCTGACACTCAATACTACCGACCGTTTTTTGCATGAAGACATGAGATATTAATTTCTTGGGCGGGGAGTAGTGTGATCAATTTCACGCATAAATTCCTATTGCAGTTTTCGATTTTATTCGATCGGGAGATTGAATTATTATGGTCATTGTTAGTATTTTTATATCATAAAATAACAAACAAGCAGGATGGTTATCATATCACGATGGAAAGAGAAAATTATCGCCTATAGACACCAAAGGTTTTACGCACCATGCGTTACTATTCTTGTAGCGAGGTCTTCATGTCATTATTTACTGGTACAAGTTTACCGGATACCTTACCCTTCAAACGAAACACGACAGTGAATAGGTAAAGCGGTGGTGCCAGATCCTGGCGAGACAATGCAGAAATTTACTAACTAGTAGCCACGTCTCACCACGATGTGACTCGCATAGCCAACCGTTCACCTCTTACGCACTTCCTGGCAGAACGGCAGATAGTATTTTTTTCAAAAAGAGCCCGGACACAGGGACACATATTATTAATAAAAATAAATTAGGTATTCGAAACACTATACAACTAACATAAAATTATAATAAGTAATTAAGAAACGTCTAATTATCAAAATCAAGTTCTGTTCAGGGGTACGTCTAGTACTATTATTATATTCTGTGTCACGGGTTCCAACTTCCATGAGGGATTGGGGCATAAGAGAAATTCTCCTCATAACCTAGGTGTACATATCACAGCAGTTTTGATATTTTTAAAACTAGATATGCAACAATGTTTTATAAATTGAGTACACGTGCTTGGACGCCTAAATAGATGATCTTATTTAAATATTATCCAATTCCCACCATATTACATTATATACATTTCAATTGATAACCTACGTTTTTTGTCGGTTGAACAACCAGGAGATTTGTAATTTGATTGTATTTTGTGTTTGTTAACTCAGAATTACGTCATTTATAAAAACTAATTTGCAATATTCTTTTTATATCATGAGATAGAAAACAAGTAGTTGGCACTCCTGATGGAAAGAGAAACCATCAAATTGCCCATTAACACCAATAATATTAATGGTGCGTTGCTATCCGTGTGGCGAAATGGCAATGCCACATGCATAAGTCTACCGGCTACATTACCCTCCAAATCGGAACACGACAATGACAATCATTATAGCTAGTGCGGCCAAATAGTATCCTAAGTTACTGATCACAATATCTTTGTTAGTGTAATAGAATTTTTAAAATGAGCATAGTATTTTTATTTTTTATCCATCTATATTAATCTATATTAGTCTATATCTATACTAATCTATATTAATATTATAAATGCGAAAGTTTGGACGTTTGGATGGATGGATGGATAGATGGATGTATAGATGGATGGATGTTTGTTACTTAATCACGCAAAAACTACTGAACGCATTTGAATGAAATTTTCCACACAGGGAGATGACCTTCCCCCGTTTCCCCGTGTTGGTTCCGGGCTCCGTTGAAGAATAGACCAACTTTGGCTATGCGAATTTGGACGTTTGGATAGATGGATGTTTGTTACTCAATCACGCCAAAACTACTGAACGGATTTGGGTGAAATTTGGTACATAGGTAGATGATAACCTAGAATAGCACATAGGCTACTTTATATCTCGCAAAAATGAGCTAATCCGCGGGATTCATTAAAAACTTTTATAATGCAGGGGGCTGCACGGTACAGCTAGTTAAAAATAAAAATGCTTTTCCCTGTATAATATTATGATTATAGATTTTTCAGTAGTCTATTGGTTTTGCTATAGACATATGAAGTCCAGGGTTCGAATCCCGTACCAGGAATTCATTCTAAATAAGTATTTCTGAAAAAAATAACTTATGTGATGTGGAACTTAGTATCATTGGCTATTGTGGAGCATGATTTGCACTTTTTGTGGTGGTGGTGTTGAGCATAGCGGTATTTAATTATAGATATTTTATCTATCTTTTTGTTTTTTGATATACTTAAGTGCTTATAATTGCAGCCTTACATAGTAACATGTAAGCAGGTCCCATTATTTATTTTTTAATAAATAAAAAACATGAGCATAAATCAAAATTAGAAACAAGAGCATTTGCTGCAGCCTTTTTTCCATCTGAATCCTATTTTCGTTATTCTAACCTAAATTCGTATTTTATATTTGTTTTCATAAATCTAACAACTTAAAGATACCTACTACCAACCAGACTTAAAGCCTACCTTATTCTTTGTACAGAAGATAAACTTTATATAAACTTTATGTATAAGAATACTAGCCATTGCTCTGCTCGTATAAGAATACTATCCTGGTAGCCGTTGCTCTGCTCAAACCCGATCGTAGTATCTATTTTTTACCGCGTACAATTTTATTAATGTGAAGCCAAACCATTTAAGGAATATCCATCTTTATAGAAGAATTATAAATTTACACATACTATCTATCGCTGTTTGATTGAAATTCAACAACATGGCGATCGTTAATATAGGTATTGTATAGGATCGCTAATACGTATATAGTCATAGACTAATAAAGGAAATCTCTTCTTAGTTTGACAACTAGTCTGGTTAACAAGTGCTTTTTAGGTCAAAACTTTTTCTAATTTTCCAAAAAAAGATGATTTAGGTGTCATTCGATTCAGAATGGCACGTAGAAACTTTTTGAGAAAATTGAAAGGCCGCTCGCAAAAAATGCAAAAGTTATAAACAAGTGAAAAAAACGGGGGGTTTAGTTTTTCGCAAATATCTCAAAAACTATTTGAGATTTTTTAAATTTGAAAAAAAAGAGAGAAGAAAATTTCATACTCCTGGAACTGTAGGATAAAGACTTATAATTTTCCCAGAGAGTTGAAAATACGCTCGAAAACGGATACTCCGACTTGCGCAAGCCACGCCAACTTTGGACTTTTAATGAACAAATATTATTTTAACTTATTAAATATGAAAATTAAGTAGTAGTAGTAGAGTAAAAAATTCATGCGCCTACAAGATAGATCAATAATAAATAATAATCCGTCGGCAAAATTTACCAACAATTAACCAACAATTTTTTGTAGTACCAATGTTAACATTGAAAGAGCGATAATTGTTAAACTATAAATCTGGATTTTTTCCTTTCATCGAGCTATTTGACAAAGGCTTTAACTTTAACAATTATGAAGCGTGATTAAGCATTTTTTCATAATATTACTATTGTTTCGTTTTTTTATGATCAAAAGCTATCTAAAAATGATTGTAATCACTTTAATAAGAAAGTGAAAATTAACATTTTTTAATTTTTTTAACGGAAATCTATTCTAAAGCCTAAAGCCTTTCTCAAATAGCTCCATGAAAGGAAAAAAATCCAGATTTATAGTTTAACAATTATCGTACTTTCAATGTTAACATTGGTACTACAAAAAAATGTTAGTCAATTAATGGATAACTAAATGAAAAGTCACGATAAAAAATTTTTGACGACGGATTTCGATCCCGAGAGTACGGACTTTTTTGGGAAATTTTCTTTTCTCTTTGAATCTTTTTTTTAAATTTAGAAAATCTTAAATAGTTTTCGAGGTATTTGGGAAAACGCAACCCCCTCCCCTTTTTTTCACTTAATTGTTTATAACTTTTGCAATTTTTGCGAGCAGCCCTTCAATATTCTCGAAAAGTTTCTACATGCCATTTCGAATCGAATGACACCTAAATCATAATTTTTAAAGAATTAGAAAAAGTTTTGACCTAAAAAGCACTTGTTAACCAGACTAAACAGAATTTAGCAATAAACATGTACACCAAATGTGTGTATTTTATTATGTATATCAAGTAAATCTATGTGTAATGTATATTTCAATTAATTTAATGTATTTCTAATGCATATTATGTAAACATATTAGGTCTCTAGTATTTAAACATACTAGGTAATTGGCACCTTTAAAGTTTACCTTTCGGAGGAGTCCACCGTGTTAACTTTAAAGACTGAAACTTTAAAGACTAAAGATGGTGGACTCCTCCGCCATGTAAACTTTAAAGGTGCCACTTTTCACACCTCCGTTTACGAGATTGTTGCAAAAAGGGGTTCAAATTTTTTGCTCCACTAATATATAGATAAAGATTGACGATATTATTAAAAACCAAGATTGATCGTGACTTTAGTTAAGGCTCATTGTCAAATACATCATACATAAGTGCGTTGTCAAATACATAGATCAAATAATAGCGCCATGATTTTAAAAAGGACTTTAGAATAGAAATTCATCGCATAAAAACAAGAAAAAGCCTGCGTTTACTTTCCAGTACAATTAAAATATAAGCACAATTATATATCAGGCGTAGATATATCAGTTTGGTCAATGAAATTGTCAAGTAGGTACTGCTGACATTCCGTGTGAAATAGTCTACGGATACAAGCGTAAGGCGATACCACCGCGTCTGGTGAATATCTCTGAGAAATCAAAACCAACAATGTAAAAGCAACGAGCTAAGTGCCAACATGTGTACAATACGATTGAATCACTACGCCCAGTTACGTCAGAAGTGGAAGCCGGTGGATATCGCAATCGCGTTTCGTTGTTAAACGTCTAAACTGTTTTTTTTAAATTTTCGCTACGTACGTAGATACTGAAGTTACTAATTTTGATTTACGAAAATCGTGTTTTCACCGGGTCTCCACGTTTTTAGGGAAACTTTTCCGACGTCAGTATTTATGTTTGTATCTCTCTCTCTTTCTCTTTCTCTCTCTCTCTCTCTCTCTCTCTCTCTCTCGCTCTCTCTCTCTCTCTCTCTCTCTCTCTCCTCTCTCTCTCTCCGTGTGTGTATGTGTGCGTTTGTGCATGTGTATGTGCGTACGCGCTTGTTTGTGTGTGTGTGTGTAAGTAAATATCTCATAACTCGAATAACTAAAGTGGAATCCCGTTTCAAAAATTAAAATCAAATCAAATTTTCAAAAGTTACAGCTTTTTAAAATATATTAAAATTAAGTTGTGTACAGCAAATTTAATTCATATTTTTTTGAAAGTGCCCGGTTGGCGATAGGCTTGCCACCTATCACATTTGTGGGACCAAGTATCTTCGGCTAATCGTGGGTGCACTTGTACCTCTGCCTACCTCTTCGGGGATATGGGCGTGAAGATACTTTTTAGAAAGAAGAAAGTTAATCTATGTGTTATAATGCCTTAATATGTCTTTGATGTTCATCGCTCCCAATTTTTGTCTGCACTGTGCACAACATACAATTCATCTTTAACCGGTTCATAGGTTCATAGGTTTATGGAGCCCTCTTCTCAGATACGCTTTGAGCGAAATCTTTTATAAAAAGGAGGAGGCAATTTTTGAGCTCTAGCTCAAAAATTGCCTTGAACGCCATTCAAAAGATAAAAACCGAGTATCATTTTGAATATACTATCATCGATTCGATCATTCAACAGCAACAACCCAGAGAGTTCAAAAGTCTAAAGTTTGTAAAAATATCTAATAGTTTTTGTAAAAATAATAATTTTTACTAACTTCCGTACGTATTTTAAACTCTTTGAGTTCCAAAATTTATGCGTATAGTGTATGTTTCATTGGGTTTTAAATGCCTCAATTTAGCGGGAAGCTTCAGAGATAGCCTGCAGGGTTAACTGGTTTACAGTTTTTTTGTTTTGAAAATACGAACGAATATTTTTTTGAGTTGTTAATATGATGTGGTAATCTATTCAATCAATCATCCATAACTAGCAAATGTTACCATGGATATACCCAGAATTTTAATACCCATTTCAAACCATATCCTAATCTGACGCAAGCAGCACTCTTATACACTTCCTATTTTAAACCAACTGTTATCTACGATGATGTATGTGTACTTTATTAGGTAATTTAAGATATACATGTTATGTATATGCACTTAAATATAAAAATTGTAGAGCGCAAAATTAAAGATACGTCATTTAATTTTCCAAATTGTAATTAATCCCCCTTGTTGGTCCGGACTCCGGACCTAACTTAAAGAATAGACCTTTTACCAATCTGCCAGGTCTAGGTAGTTTGTAAAAGGCGAACGTACAAATCATGACTGTTATGTATGTGATGTGTACGTGTGTACGTGTGTGTGAGTTCCACAACGACTCTCTTGGGTTTTGGTACCACCGCTTTGCCTAATCCTGCTGAAATATCGTCAATGTTTGCCGCTATCGTGTACCAGTTTAGACGGCTAGGGAAGGGAGGAGGAGAAGAAAACACAGACTTTTCAGTATTTTTGAAAATAATATAATTTTTATTAAATAAAGGCTTCAAAATCAAGGAACTAGTTTGGCTAAATTACGAAAAATCGAAAGTACGAAAGAATACTAGTAGGCCGGCGACGCGATGAGTTGGCAGCCTGGACTTTTCTTGATGGGCTGGCTGGGTGACTCGGCGAATAAAGAAACGGGGGTTTTAGGGGTTCCTGGCGCGGTGGTAGATCTGGCTGCACCGCAACTCAGGCATCCTGCACCCTTTGGCCCCTACTGCCCTCGCTGAGTAGAGGAGAGTACCCGCCACCCCAATCTGAAATTACAGCGGGAGAAAAATGTCACCCGTTGCTTCCCGGAATCAACCGGCTGACCAATGCGGCTAAATGAGATCGGCTTACATCGAGTCCAACCTACTCCAACTAGGTCACGAAGCCTAACGATAAAAATCTATATATATATATATATATATATATATATATATATATATATATATATATATATATATATATATATATATATATATATTATATATATATATATATATATATAATGAATAGACTAACTGCCGTTCTTCCAGGCAGGTCGTAAAAGACGACCGATTAGTTACAGGTCTCACTACCACTATGACTACTTGGTGGTAGAATTCCGCACTCGGGCATTTGGTACCACCACCCTAGCTATTCTTAGAGGGTAAGGTGGCGTTAAATTTATACATAAAGCATTGCCATCCGACCACATGGATAGCAACGCACAATTAACATGTTTGGTGTCTATAGGCGATGGTTTCACTTACTGCTTGTTTGCTATCTTATGATATACAAAGGCGAGGGCCGCATGTGGGCTTTTAAAACATTTGCAGCCAATAGAAATTAGGTAGGAGCTTAGATGTTACCCGCGCGCACTCATCGGCCCAATAAGAGGTCGTTTCCTAATATGACGTTGTGCCGCTTTCGACGTTACAACATATATAAGTGCCATTACCATCCCGAAATACGAATAGCAAAGCGCCATTAACATCTTTACTGTTTACAGGCGATGGTCGCAACTTTCCATGAGGAGATTCATCTGCTTGTTTTCTCTTCAACCATTACTATTCATCATTATTATTAAAAAAACGATTTTTTTAATCATACTTATATAAAAAGATCGGTCGTCACTTACATAGTTTTCACATCTTACTTACAGACATATATGAATTGTGTTGTAAAGCCATTTTCTATTTTAAAGTGAGGTGTAAAATTTAAAAAGACATATCCTAGAATTCCAACGTTAAATAAGTTTTGAACTTTTACAAGCAGTCCTCGACTTACGTCGTTTCAATTTACGTCGTTTCAAGTTCCTCCTCCTCAAGCATACGTCAATTGTTTCGATTTCCGGCATAGGAGAATTTACTTGTTGCGAGGTCAATGTCCGTGGGACCGAAATGGCGCGGTGCCACGAGCGGGGATTACCCTGCACATGCCGCTGATTTTGTTTAGTTAGTTCAGGAACAACAAAAATTAATAACACACAAATACCAAAAATAACTAGCAATTTCATAAGTACATACATAATTATTTTAATCCTTTTTTATAAATGCAGTTTTGGTTTGGGGGTTTAACGTTTAACACTTTAAAGATAATTTATAACGCCACGTATTTAGGTTGTATCTGTTATGCTTGTTCAGCGTGGGCTGATAAAGTTACGAGTGGTGCGATCCGGCGCAAACTACTTCAAAATCAGCGTCTAGCACTAATATTTCTATGCAAAGCATATCGCACTGTAAGCTCCGAAGCTTTACCCGTTTTATCAGGCGTCTTACCATTAGATTTAGAAATTCAGCGTCGGGCTTCAATGTATTACAATTCTAGGAATTTTACTAACCCAGAATTTATCAACTCGCAAGCCCAAACAAAAATACGTCGCCTTTTTAATCCCGTAATCGACGTTACTAATGAATTAATTGATGAATGGCAGTCGCGTTGGTCTTGTTCAACTAAAGGACGGCATTTATATTACTTTTTCCCATGCATCCGGGATCGCTTAAGAAAAACTTGGATAGAAATAGATCATTGTGTTGCACAGTTTCTCACTAGCGACGGTAATTTTAAAGCTAAATTATTCTCGTTTAAATTAGTTCCTTCTCCCTTTTGCGAATGCTCTGCATTAAACTGTAAATATGAACAAACTGCACATCACATTCTTTGGGAGTGTAATCTTTGGCAAAACGAACGTCGTCAAATGCTTGATAGTATCCAATGTATATCCGGTGTAATTTATTACTCCGATCTTGTACACACATGGGAACACATGGGGTACACGTGGGAACTTCCGTGCCTTCAAACGATTTTGTCACATAGTAAGTGTGACAAAATCGTTTGAAGGCACGGAAGTTCCTGGAAGCAAAATTAAGTAGGCCATTCTGGTAGGTCCCTAATTTCCAAACTTCCGTGGTGCAATAGCAATCACGCTTAACCTGATTGTAAAAGTCTCATTTCGTAGCATTTTTATGCTTTTAACATTTTGCTGTCTCCTGCTAAAAAGGGAGGGAAACAGGATATATTTTCCTACTCCTCCTATATACTTCTGATTAATTTCGTTGCGGGATCCAAGACAGCTTAGCTTTTCCCCAGGGCACCCTGAGCTCGCAACTCAGAGGTTATCAGGACGGTTGCCGCTGTTGATTCTGGTTTACAGAAGTTACAGTGGTGGGAATCTCGTTCCCATTGCCCTAAATGCAGTTTTTTCTTAATTTTGAGTCCGTGTGAAACCTAACCCTAGGGTTTTACATGTAAACATATGAAAAAATATGTCTCGACTTACGTCGTTTCAATTTACGTCGCGTATTTCGAGAACCTAACATGCCGTAAGTACGAGGACTCAAGAACATATAATTTCCAAATTTTGTACCAAAGGACTTTTTAAGCTACGCCACGACATTTTGTGTGTTAGGTATTCAGAGATATTTCTATGAAATTAGCAAAAAGCGATCAAGTAAAGAAAATGTGCAAAGTGTGGAAAAACACGCGCTGAAGACTTTATCGAGACTTATCACAGGTTTCATTAATCAGGAATTAATAATATTATAAAGTAAGTAAACAATAACAGCAACATTTGAGTGCTTTTTATGCGTATAAAAAGATACACTAACTAATAGGAAAATGAAGAAAGAAGAATGGTTTTTATAAGAAAAATAAAAGTTTTAAGAAATAAACATATGAACATAAAATATTTTTTGTTTTACTTGTTGCTTTTTAATCAATGTAGTTTCCTTATTCAATATTGATAAGTAGTTGCTTTGCCCCTAAAATATACAAGTTTTTTTTGGAACAAAGCAGCTCCTTATCAATACAAAAATATATATTATCTTGGTTTCAAAAATTCCCGCTCATATTCATCCCTCCACCCTTTTTAGTCCCCCCCCCCCCCTTCTAAGTTTCTACTGCTAATCCGCTACGGCACTACTGTCGCGTAGGTGTGGAAGGTTGTGTTTGCATTTTTGATGTAGGAAGGTTCACTTCTTCTCCGTTAGGAGTATATTGTTCTGTGCTTCATTGTAATCTGTCATGCTGTCAGAGGAAATTGTCAAATGTCAATTGTATATTGTCATTTGTCAATGTCAATTATTGTCAATCTAGCAAATTAGAATTACAATTTGTTATTGCCTCTTGCCTTCATATGAATTATGTTTATTTCTAATCTATTTTGCAAAAAGCGATATTCAAAATGATAACAGGATTGTTACTGATGAGTAATTAGACCACAGTATTCATGGCCAAATTACCGAATGGCTGGGTTCAGTTGGTAAGTAATTTTATTGAACGTCGATTAAAATATTGTTTGTAATTTAGTTTCTTCATCCTTGGTATGTAATTGGCTAAATTGACATCCAATTTATGCAATATTCAGTGATACGAATAACGAATAAACATGTATATGTATTGTGTATAGCTTATATTATGATAGTTTTATTAGTGGATAATTAAATTAGTCAATAAATTTGCTGAATCCTTAAGTTTTGGGAGTCACCCAGGGTGCCAGTTTTAGTATTCTGTGATGTAGAAAATGATTTATTAATTGCTTACCATCACATATATCTAGTCTGCATGACACTGTATTGCTTGTTGTTTAACCACTGATTAATTTGTAATTAATACACTAAAGAGGTTAAGATCTAGCTTAATATTTATCAATGATTATGTCTTTATTTAGATGAAGATATGTCTGAATTTTTACCAAAGATATTCAAGGTGTAAGGAATTGTTTTAAATTATTATTTAAAATTAGTGGGTATGTGTTTTTTCACTTATCATTTTTATGTTTAATTGATGACAACTTGAAATTAATTGATAATATTTTAATGTTTATGCATAATTATGCAATATTTAATTTCACAAGAGATTTTCCTTGATATGTTACAGGTACCTTTCTGAAGGCTTCCAAGTTATAATTGAGAAGTCTAAAGAAGCTAAATGTTCACTCAAAGATGTACAGCTTCGTTTTTTATGTCCTAATGACCTAGAAGAGGTAAAATATTTATTTTTTACAATAAATTGTTCCGTGTATTGTAATGTATTAAATGTCACTATTGAAGTTAAACAATTCCATTAACAACCTTAACAAAGTAAGTCTTTGTGTCTGTGCCTGCTAATTGTTAAAATTTTACCATCACATTTATTTATAGACATCAAATATTATCTGTCACTGGTTTTACTTATAACTCACAATGTGAGTTTGACATGAATTATTCATGTGTTCCCCAAATAATAAATCTGTCTATACAGCTCATTAAAAACATACAAACACTTTATATTGAGAATCAAAACTGCTCCCTTTTTTACCTTGTGATTTTTCATCATTTCTAAATAAGAAATCATTTCCAGTCTCTCTCTTTACACATTTGTTATTAGTTTCTAAAGTTTTAATGAATTAAGGATTATTATTAATTCTGAAAAGTTTTATTGTTAACTTAATACATTTTATATTGGCTTTATGCTTATTTTAGGCTTTCAATATAATGTAGGTAAAGAAATGAAAAAAATGGAAAAAATACTTTTTGCAATTTGATCTACCTACATCTACTCAATACATATTGTAGATTGCAAATTTAGTTAGTGTTAAACATATGGGTAATAATTGTTGTCTTCAGTTATCTGCTTTAGAAAGTTACTTTTATTGATGCTATTTCTTTTATTTAGAAATAAATAGTAATAGCTTAGGAGAAAAGTACATTTTTCTTGTAAAACGACAATGCCTCCACTGTATTTTTCTCACATTTTTCTTCAATTAGCTGTTGCTTGTGGTTTATGTAACATAGAATTTTATATTATTTTACACCTTCAAATGTGGATTTTTTTGTGAAACCAAGCTTTAATTTACTCATGATAATCACATTAATATCCATTCAGTAATTTTAGAGATGTCCATTTTCGAAATACACCTTTATTGTACAGATATTGATATAGTATTACTATTTTGGTTTTGTCTTAAGTTGTGTATAGTGTTTCAATATAATGCTCCAGTAATCATTTCAACTTTTTATTATGTAGTATATAGAGCAGCTAAAGATTCGAACTGCATTGAACCCATGATTCTGAATCCCAAACAATCTACACAAATTTATCTAAACCCAAAGTAAGCAAATAATTTGCTTGTAATATAAATAATAACTCAACATTACTCTCAAATAAATACATATACGGGTTGGCTTGTAAAAGATTGTTTCACAGAAGTGTTCACTACTCGATTTTGACACCAAATATGTCAAAAAAAGTGCTTAAATTTTCATGTAATTATTCAATAATATAATAAAATCGTAGGAAAGTCAAAACTGTACATTGAATATTTTTTTAAAAGAATACTTGGGGCATGATCTACAATCGATATCAAAGCCAAAAATATAGTTTGTAGAATTTTTGTCTGTTTGTCTGTATGTATGTCTGGGGTAAACTCAAAAAGTACTGCATGGATTTACTTCAAATTTTGCATGAATAATACTAACAGGTCAGCTCAACATATAGGCTACATATTATCACGCTATCACCTACAAGGGGGGAGCTGTGCGGAGAAAACGAAGTCCGCACGGACGTAGTCACAGGCAACAGCTAGTTATTCAATAAAAATGCTTAGTACAGACACTCACACACAAATATAGAAGTTAGTAAACTTGTTGGTCTGTATCGTCCATGATGTGACTATACTTTTTAATAACACTACACTAATTTATTGAGGTTTAAAACATAGTTAAGCAATATTTAGTTTTGATTATATTATTGTTTATATATGTCCATTAACTGTCATGTCATTCAATATATATAGTCTTTCACCAGTCAACCTGTAAATGATGCAGACACAAAACATACGATAGAGAAATGCTAAGGTCTATGCTCATAACAGAGCACTCAGAACAAGAAAGTTAGTCTTTTCATGTGGAGAATCAAATCCAAGTCTTGTGTCTGTAAACATATTCAGTAAGCACACAACCAATAAGGTATCTTGCTTAAGATAATCGCTAAGTCGAAAAAGACTTGAATAGCAGTTGCTTCTTAGGTGCAGTTTGATTTCGAGGCATCCATCAGAATCAACATTTAATGTGATTAATGGGTTGCAAGGTGATTAACATCATTACATTGGTTATATTTGCTATCTAAATTGCTTTGCTTTAACCTTTGCGTGGATCGGAGGGTGATGTTTGCTACCTAGATTTCTTTACTTTGTGATTCTGTTGATTGTATTGACAAATTTTCACCACGTCAAACTGTCAACACATAGCTCAGCTGAAAAACATTACCTGGCCTGAACGCATGTCTCCAATATACACTGGTTCAGTCCCAGCCATATCAAAATTATTCTTTGCTTAAAAAATGTTTTAAGTTTTGTCTAACACTGGATTAGTGCTAAAACACACATAGGTAGAAACGAAAGTATTAATCAAACATTCATTTTAATTATAAATGTATAAAATATCATCTGCAAAAAAGAAACTCATTTAACTAGTATAATACTTTATATTGCACAACAATAAAATCAGCAGAATCAATGACAAAGCAAAGGAAAATTTCGCCACATTGAAACATTGACACATAGCACAACAGGAAAAGCATTATCTGGCCTGAAGGTAAAACAGTTGATGCTTCATTCTAAGGTGTGTCAAAATTTTCTTTGTTTAAAAAAAAGTTATTGCAGTTTACATAATTGTTAAGTGTGAAAAAATGTATTGATATTTACTTATCATGTTTATATATTCTTAAATGTTTTAGGTAAGATCATTATGTAGGGATTGGTTTCCCATAGAGTACCCTCAGTCATGGTATGAGGATATCACATCTTCAGAGAGGTTCTTTGCATTAGCTGCTATTTATAAAAGCCAGATAATTGGACTCATTGTAGCTGAAATAAAGCCATATCTTAAATTGAATGCTGAAGACCGAGGGATATTATCCAGATGGTTTGCCTCCAAAGAAACTCTTGTTGCATATATCCTGTCACTTGGTAAATATTACTTAATTATGTTAACTAGCTTATAGCTCTGATTATTGAAGTAATAAATTTGTTTTATTTTTTATTTGTAAGTATTGTACATTATTTTTTCTATAAATGGCCTAAGACAGTTTTCCTTTTAGTGATAGCATTACCTATTATATTTATATAATGTTAATGCTATAAACACCATAATTATACACATGTACACACACAGACTCGGGCTTATTATTAACTTCATACCACAAGTGTGAAATTAGTAATGTCAGCAAAAAAATTATTTGTTCAAAAAATATTGCTGATTTATTGAAAAACAAATAACGTTTTAATAATATTATTTTCATCAATAAAAAAATAGTAAAAAATATCAGTCTAGCTGTTCATTTATATATTTAATATCTGGTTGACCAAGCTTTGCTCGGTTTTTAACATATTTTTGGAACCGATCTTTTCTTGAACCTTGAACCTTGATAAATCTATTCCTATAGACTATATATATATACATATATATATATATACATATACATATACATATATATACTATTTTAACTTCATACCACAAGTGTGAAATTAGTAATGTCAGCAAAAAAATTATTTGTTCAAAAAATATTGCTGATTTATTGAAAAACAAATAACGTTTTAATAATATTATTTTCATCAATAAAAAAATAGTAAAAAATATCAGTCTAGCTGTTCATTTATATATTTAATATCTGGTTGACCGAGCTTTGCTTGGTTTTTCACATACCCATATCTTGGAAACCGAGCTTTTCTTGGACCTGGAACCTTGATAAATCGATTTCTTGACCCAAAAAACCCCCAATTTGTTCATGAAAATCATTGGAGCCGATTCCGAGATTCCAATTATATATATACAAGAATTGCTCGTTTAAAGGTATTAGATACAGCAAAATAATCAGTATAGCCGTTCATCTATATATCAATCATCTATACATATAATAAAATTGTAGGAAAGTCAAAACTGTATGTTGAATATTTTTATAAAAGAACTTTAAAAAAATTTTTTTAAAACACTATATTTTTGGCTTCGATATCGATTGTAGATCACACCCCAAGTAGTGTGATCTACAATCGATATCGAAGCCAAAAATATAGATTTTGGAATATTTGTCTGTTTGTCTGTATGTATGTCCAGGGTAAACTCAAAAAGTACTGCATGGATTTACTTCAAATTTTGCATGAATATTACTAATAGGTCGGGTCAACATAAAGGCTACATATTATCACGCTATCACCTACGGGGGAGGAGCTGTGCAGAGTAAACGAAGCCCGAGCGGACGAAGTTGCCGGGCAACATCTATCTATATGTATATATAAAAATCGTGTTAGTTATTTTACACCTTATTTTAATACATGGCAACATGATCTGATGGGAATCTAAATAAAAAACCAATTAGAATGAAATTTTTTTTTAAAGTATTTCTCTGTTAGAATTTTTCTGCACACCTTACTCATCACTTATGAAGTTTTTGCAAAGTGCGAAGCAATATGTCATCCTGACAGTTGTAACCCGTATATTTCGCGTTCCTTTTAATCAAATGGTCAGTTCATATAAACCTTTTTTCCCTTCCAAAAATTATATCATTTTTTCCGTAAATTACAATTTCTTTTCTTAACTTAGATTCTCGAAAATAACAAATAAATGTGAAACGAAACACAGCAGGCTGAATGTACTTTTGTTTGCCTTATATTTATTGCCATAGGAAAAAATATTGTTATGCCTATGTATTAACTAATGTCTGTGTCACTTTGTTTATCTGTGGAATTTGGCTCTTTTCTGTGGCTTTTCGAGAATGGCCGCGCCACGTAAAGCGACGCTATCCATTTAAAACCCAAAAAATGGGTAATTTACAAATATATTAAACAAAAAAAAGTTATACTGGGGTCATGATGGCCCAAGTGATGTAAAAACAATAAAATCGCCACGAATACTTAATAAACATCTCACAATAGTGTTATGTGCTTACAGTCTATTTCAACATAAAACATAAATGCAAGTCGAATTACAAATTGAATTATATTACAAACTAAAGTATTTGTGGTTCACATCTGCATATTTTTTATCCTGATGGCGGATGGTTTTGTATTTGACTCACTTCATTGAAAACTTATTAATTGCGCACTAGAACAAACCATAAATGGTAGTGATATCAAGGAGGTGCAAAGCATTCTTATCTTTAACTCACAGTAAAATTATTTATGAATCAGACCAAAACTGATTTCAACTACAATTAGCAATAGAATATTGGCCTGTACGTGAACAACTATTGTTGGCTTATTATAGGTAGGTACTAGTTTTTGCTAAAAATCCACATCTAATTTGTGAAGTATGCAACATCCACACAAACCGACAGGGGGGGTAATGATACTGAATAATTGTTAATTTATGTTGTTTTTATTTTGATGAAATAAATAAATAAGTAAAAGTTCTTTTAGAAATCATATTGTCAAAGTAACAGGTTTGCAAAATATTATTTCAATAGCAAGTTTATCCTTTGCTGTGGCTAGACTACTCTTTTGAACCATGTCATTGACTATGTACTAGATCTCCTCATTACAGACCATATCCTTAATAAGATGCCCAGGGGTAGCTCTTTTTTAGGGAAAGGAAAAAACAGAACCCTTATAGGATCACTTTGTAGTCCCTCCGTCCATCTGTCTGCCAAGACCTTTTTTCTCAGAAACGAGTGGAGGTATTAAACTGAAATTTATATCAAACTAACTGTTGCCCGCGACTTCGTTCGCGCGGACTTCGTTTACTCCGCACAGCTCCTTCCCCGTAGGTGATAGCGTGATAATATGTAACCTATATGTTGACCCGGCCTTTTAGTAATATTCATGCAAAATTTGAAATAAATCCATGCAGTACTTTTGAGCTTACCCCGGACATACGTTGACTTTCCTACGATTTTATTATATGTATAGATACTCAGGTCTACAGTCCCTTGGAGCTGTGAAGAAATCAAACTTCTAAGCCAACACGATTAAAAGATACGCCTCAATTTTTCGCAAATATTCGAAACTCGCAAGGGAATCAAAACCTACAGAATACTTTCTGTGAACTCAGAATTTTCAAATTTGGCACGAAGTAACGTCTTATAGTACAAATAAAGAAAAAATTACGGAAATCGTACATTTTTTGTTGCGCCATATAATAAAAATATTTTTATTATTTTACGGTTGATATATTGTTGCTATTATGTATGCAGGCTTATACGGAACCTTCGAATGTGCTCGAGTCTGACTCGCACTTGGCCGGATTTTTTATTGTAATGTTGCGTCACTACTTTGAATTAGTATGATACCCACTGTTTAAATAATCTGTGTTTGTATAACGGACTCACTTAGACTATGTAGGATGGACAGTGAGAAAACTTAACAAAACTTCCCAAGTACTGCGAACTACATGCTATGCAACTAGTGAAGTGGAGCAAGTAGTAAACTAACCATTAGATGAGAGCCATTAGATAGATAAATTTAGTCTATCCACCAGCTGGTCACTCGGCCTAACAAACATTTGGCAGCCAGTTAAATACCATCAAGTAACAAGCTAAATAGCTTGTAGGGCTTTCATTTAAGCAACTAGTTGGGTAACTTGAAGCGCTTCTAGTCAAGCAAGCATTTTAGCAAAAGTTCAAACACCATAAGCTGTAATCAACAATACAAATATCTATAGCCAGATGTTTCCAGGTCAGGGCAACATTTAAACCAGCTACATAGCCGAACTCTTTGACCAACTACTAACATTAGTAGTAGGCCAAACAGTCAAGTATCAGTTAGGCAACAAGTTGACTATCAAGTTGAGCAAATAGTCGAGTAAATATTTGAGTTACCAGTTCAGTTACCAAGTTGAATAAAGTTAGTGCCTTTGGTGTTACCAAAAAGATACTGATGCGTTTCTAGCCATGATGGTCGGCCTTTTAAAGAATATATTATCTTTTCCGTTACACAGTTCATAAAACGTGAAATGGTAGAAAAAATTTGTGAATTCTCACCCTGTCATGGTACCAATACCACATTTTTCTTGTTTTAATCGCATCAAAGCTTGTCATTGCAGTGTTTCAGTTTGGCAATTTACCATAAATATCTCTAGGTGATGGTTATTTTCCCCTAAAAGACCCCTATTTTTTACCCAGTGACATAATAAACAAATAATTCTATTTAATAATATTTATTTTCTTCCAGGTGTTGTGCGAGGCTACCGTAGATCAGGTGTAGCGACAATGTTGCTTGACGTTCTAATAAACCACTTGGCAGGTCCAGTGTCACAGCCACCTCACGAGCATCGAGTGAAGGCGATATTTTTACATGTTCTTACCACAAACAACGAGGCAATCCTATTTTATGAAAAGAGAAGGTAAGGCCTGTACTGGACATGTACTAAGTCAAACTCAAAAATGTTATATCCAATGTTCTGTTATACAAATAAAATATCCACTTTATATGTAGTTAGTGTAGTTCATGAATGACTACAATTCTGAATCTTTACTTATCAGTCCTTAAATATTTTGATATACCAGGTTTAATTGACAATTAACATATTTTTTAGAATTAGAATGATTAATTCCTTGCTGCATGCTTGCTTGCTTATTATCAGTTGATGGTTTGATTTCCTCAAATTTAGTATGGTTTGCATAAAGGGTATGTATAATATCGTTTACTACATATTTTAAATTAATATCATTGTTAATTATAAACTGTTATAGATTAAACAATGGGGATAAATCATGGGGGTCCTGCCCCCCCCCCCTCCCCCCCTAGGCAGGGGTCTAGGTATAGATTTATTGCAAACAAATAAGGATTAGAGCCTATCTTGACTAAACCTCAGATATGTGACCCTCCCCCTCCCTTCCTGACCCAAAGGCTGGATCCGCCCTTGACTGTTGTCTTATTTAATAGTTTAATCACTGGTTCATTTTCTACCGTTATAGATGTTTGACTCAAATTATATATCTGCTCAAAAGAAGCAGCTATGTTAGCCAAGCATTTAGCAGTATTATTACTATAAATAAATAAATGTAATAATTATACACTACAGTACCCGGCGATAAATATTGCACATCGACCTTTGGAAAGAGACAATCGGCTAATTTCGGCTTCGTAGAGCGTTATCTCTGTCGCACAAAATACAAACAGTCCGGTACCTATTAGGAGCTGTTAAAACAAGTATGATTTGCTTCTTTTGATATTTTTATTCTTTGTATAAAATACACTAATTTTTCTATAAGTGATGGCTTTAGGTTGGGGTAAAATAAAATAAAAAAACATTTTTACATTATGTTTACGTATTTAATTATTTATTAAATCATTAAAAGCTAAGTTATCTGAAGCTATTAATTACAATGGGTCTGAAAAAACATTGAGAAAAATACTTCATGACATGGGATTTCAGTTCACTAAAATGGAAGATAATCGAAAAATTCTAATGGAAAAGCACGACGTTAGTCTCAAACGAATGGAATACCTTGATAAAATACGCAAATTTCGCGAAACAGGAAAAAATATCGTCTACATGGATGAGTCATATATACATGCATCCCACACTAAAGGGAAATCTTGGAGTGACGATAAGAAAAAAGGAGTAAAAAAGCCAATTTCAAAAGGTCAACGTTTGATAATAGTTCATGCGGGAAATGAAAAAGGCTTTGTACCCGGTGCTTTTTTAACGTATAAATCCACGGACACTACAGGTGACTATCACAATGAAATGAATAACGATAACTATGAGAAATGGCTGGTTAACCAATTAATCCCAAATATACCCAGTGATTCTGTTCTAGTTATCGACAACGCACCCTATCACAACAAGTATGTTGAGAGACCCCCCAACTCAAACACCATTAAACGGGAAATGATCAACTGGTTAAACAGACATGAAATTCCAGTTGATCCAAAATTAACAAAAACCCAGATTTACGCTATTATATGTCAGCACAAGGAGAGGTATACAGAGTTTTCTGTGGACAAAATACTTGCCGAACATGGGCACACTGTGTTGCGATTGCCACCATATCATCCGGATTTTAATCCAATTGAAAATATATGGTCTCAACTGAAAGGCTATGTAGCCTCTAGAAATGTGGGTATGAACTTAACTACAGTAAAAACATTATTGACTGAAAAAGTAAACATGATCGGCGCTGAAGAGTGGAAAAAGGTTTGCGATCATGCAATCAAATGTGAGAATGAATATAGAAGCATTCAACACAGTTTAGACAATTACACTGATAGATTAGTAATAAATACGGCTGATAGTGACAGTGATATTGACCTCTTTGAGAGCACAGATAGTGAAATGGAAGTAATTGAGAATTAGAATTATTATTATTTTTATTGCAATGTCTCATTTTAGCAATAGGTATAATGGTGTTTATTATGTACACTAAAGCTGTAATGTTCCAAAATAATTAAATACGTAAACATAATGTAAAAATGTTTTTTTATTTTATTTTACCCCAACCTAAAGCCATCACTTATAGAAAAATTAGTGTATTTTATACAAAGAATAAAAATATCAAAAGAAGCAAATCATACTTGTTTTAACAGCTCCTAATAGGTACCGGACTGTTTGTATTTTGTGCGACAGAGATAACGCTCTACGAAGCCGAAATTAGCCGATTGTCTCTTTCCAAAGGTCGATGTGCAATATTTATCGCCGGGTACTGTAGATAAATTATACGAATTGATCTAACCCCAAAGTAGGTAAGCAATTATTTGCTTGTGATATGGGTGTAATAGTTAAGGACACTAATACATAAAAAGACATATATACATATACATATCTTCACGCCAGATCCCTTACGGGGTAGGCAGAGGGAACCGAGTTCCATATATCACGATCCTTCCAGGCTTGTCTCGCTTCCTCCACATTCATCACTCTCTTCATGTACACACGCCGGTTGCGAAGGTTCTTGACACCACCTTCGGACAGTATCAATCAATAAATACTAAAATATATTTTAGAACGCCCAAATCCAGATATACATAAGTTTGTGCTTATCACACAAGTGCTGGTCCGTGTCGGAAATCTAACTTGAGCCCCACTGATTTCGTTGTCAATTTAAGCTCAAACTGAAAAATTCTTAATTCAAATAAACCCTTACGGTAGCCAGCGCTGAGCGGTCAGCGCGACTAAAGACGCTACCTATTACTACATACATATTGACTCACGAGCGCCGACTGTCAGCGTGCGGTCAGCATGCCACAATAAAGAGTTACTTATGCTGTGAAAACAAGATGCATTTAAAACTATAATTTAAAAAACTTTCTTTGCTTCTATATTTATAATTCTTTATATACAAGCACGCTGGTTTTGGAGACATGACATCCCATTAATGTTCAACCCATATTTAATCCAGAGAAGCTTCATGATGTTAAACATCGGCCTAACTAGCCTAACTACGGTGGGGCTTCTACCCCACCCTGGTCGCCGAACCAATGTTAACATTTTTACTATATCTGTGACCGAACTTAAAAAATTAAATTACTAAGTAACAAAATTATTAATTTATTAGTAATATTCAAAAGTCCCGCGTGAAATAATGCAGTATATAGTAATTTTATCACCTAGTAACAAGTGTTTGACCAATTTTAGTCTTTAACGAACTGCAAGAATTTACTGAAGGAATTTAGAATCAAAACAGTTGTTTCTATAAAACAAGCGCTTTCCATTTCAGTGATATCTCTGCACAACATAATAGAAAATTATTCAGCATTCAGCACTTAAAAAGCATATTAAGTTTCATTAATTTTTGAGTTTATTTACTTCTGCCCCATTAAAAATATAATGCAGGGTACGCCCATGATGGTAGAGATTAAACCACAAACATACTGTCTATAAAACGTACATTTAGATATGGTATTTTTATATATTTATTTTTATGTTCTATATCGTAAGCAAACAAGCAGATGGCTCTCCTGATGTAAATAGAAAACAATAGCCTATCGACACTTGTCCGTTGAATCACTTTCTTTTTTAGCTGGATATCTTTGGTTAGACGTGGTTAGACGTACTGAATGCTGTGTTAAAATATGATCACCTATTTTGGAAGGACCTATATAGTTTTAAATAAAATGAACCGGCGAACTTCGTTCCGCCTTAGAACAGATTTAAAATTGTTAAATGTTTAACTGCTAGGAATGTTTATGCAAGATAATAAGTGTTTTAAATATTTTCCTCGACATTGTTTCCGTTTTTATCTTTTAAATATTCTTTCTAGAGCTTTAAAGAATATTAAAAAAAATAAGCGAATTGATATAATCGTTCTCGAGTTTTGCGCCTAGATAAATGCGACTGTCCCCGTATAAACTGAAAATTAGTGAAATGTTTTTTAACACTGAATAGCTCGTTTTAAATTATATATTTGCATAAAAAAGTTAGAATACACAAAGAATGTTGGCCACTATGAACGATGTCTTGTCTGAGTTGACCGCCCCGTTGGTCAAGTGGTTAGTAACCCTAACTACGCAATCGACGGGGCTCACATTCGATCCCCGACGGGGACAAGTATTGGTGTGACGAGCATAAATGTTTGTATTTCCGGATTTGGGTGTTTATTAAATATGTTCTAGTATTTATATATGTATTTCTATGTATTAGTATCGTTGACTAACACCCATAATACAAGCAAATAATTTGTTTACTTTGGGGTTAGATCAGTAAGTGTAATTTGTCCCGTGAATATTTATTATTTATATTTATTTATTTATCGTATTATATCATTAAAGATATAATACGATAGGCGGGGCGGGGATCAAAGCTCAGAACACGATCCTGGATTTGATCCCCGCCTCAGGCAAAAATACATGTATACACCGAGTAAGTATTTCGCAGAGACAACTCCCCAAGATTATAACCCCAAGAATTTTAATTTAAACTCAGGCTGAGCACTCCGGTCGCCCCAAATGTCCGGTGTCGCAGTGAAGACCCATAAGGTCAACTGTAACAGTCATTTCGAAGAAAAAAAAACAGTACAACGCTGGGATTATCCAAAACGAAGAATAGTTTCAATATAAGTCGTTCATATGCTAATTTTCTATGTTTATTTATTTCAGATTCAGACTACATTCATTCCTGCCATACTATTATTCAATAAAAGGGCGATGTAAAGATGGATTTACATATGTATATTACGTGAATGGAGGTCACGCGCCTTGGGGTCTATATGACTATGTAAAATATGTCGCTAGAGCGGCGTGGCGAGGCGGGGGACTTTATCCTTGGCTATGGGCTAAATTGCGCACCGCGCTTACTATAGCATGGCACAGGTAGTTTTAAAAACAATATTGTCATGTGACATCTATTGGTTAAAAAGTGAACTATAATGAATAGTGTAAAGAAACAAAAATATCAGTAGGTTCTATTGTGGATGCTTTCTGTTTTGCGATCGTGTACATTTTGGTTATTAGGTAGGTAATGAATGCCTGCTAAATCTTAAAATACAATTGATAAAAACATAGATATTTTGCATCTCTCTAAATTTACTTCCTCGTAAAACAGAAAATACCCTTAAGGCAGGCAATATTACACGGTCCAATCTTAGTTGTCAAGTTAATTTAAGCAAACTGTGTACTGACATACAATTTAACGTAGGAGATTAGAGGAAATTTTATTAGAAGTTGTTACTTATGTAAAATGGATGATGTTTGATGTTTAAGCAATACTAAAAATTAATTTGAAATTTTTTCTATGACAGGTGAGTGACTTTATACATGAGAAGTTTAAAGCCACGTCAATGTTGACAGTAAATCTTAATAATCAATTTAAATTAAAGAAAAAAAATAAGCTTATATTTTAATGTCTCGCAGTCGGCTAGTCAAGTGCTGCACATAAAAAATAATAATAAACTCTTGATCGCATATCTTGTTATTGTAGTAAACACCATGCAATTTTAATTGTTTTTATTTAGTTTTATTTCCAATTACTAAATATTTAATTTAAATGATTTACTTTTTTGACATCGTTGCTATATTTTATTAATTGTCCTGTCAATATTCTAACTTGAATCGTGTAATGTTACCTTTTTGTAGTTATGTAATATGAGATATTATCAGTGACTAATTTCAAATAGAACAAATGAGTATTTGTTTGTGGTTTTATGAATGATTTTATAATACGAATTGGTGTTAGCTTATATTAACATAGTAAAAATTAAGATACGTCATATTCGTACAAAATATCGATCTCTGTTAGTATATATGCCGTGAACCGCCCCGTTGATCGAGTGACTGGATACCCTGACTACGACATCAATGAGGCTCGGGTTTGATGCCCGACACGGACATGCATTTGTGACATGAGCAGATTGTATTTCTGGTTTTGTTTAGGAGTGACACCCATATCACAAGCAAATAATTTGCTTGCTTTGGGGTTAGATCAAGTCGTATGATATATCCGGGATATATATTATTATTTTTATATATATTTATAAAAAAATAATATTTGATAGTGCTTGTTTTTTATATATAAATTGACGACATACGAGTAATGGGCCACTTCGTGGAAAACAGTCACCACTGCCTATGGACACCAGAAACAAAAGTACATAGCCGCTAATGAAATGTTGATTTCTAAAGAAACTGTTAATTCTCTTTGAAATACTCATGTCATTGGTTATGTGCATTTGTGGCTTGATATATTCACACACGTATAATCTATCAGGTATAATTTTGTATAGAGGTGAATGTCTATATTTTCTATGATATCAGTGTTGTTTGTGACTCTGAATTGTGAATATTGTAATTATTATAAGCGTTTATGTGATGCGGATTTTAGTATCCATTCTAATCTACTCGTATCGACTGTAATAGTTCATCTTCGACGTCTTACCGTTAATATAGGTATATACCCTCTTCTAAAAGAAATGTTTGTTGAATGTTTTAATACTAACACTTTACTTTAAGTACCTAGGTTATGCTGCTCCGGATCTTTAGTTTTTTTTTAAATAAAATTTCGTTTCGCTAATATGGGTAAAAGGGAAAGGTGCTACCAGCTTATCCACGTTTAGACGATGGTTATTAGTCCATAACTGACATGTGAGCTGTAGCTAGCTCATGCTTGACAAATTCAGCACATATAAAACAAACTCGGTGAGATATTTTTTAGAAAACTTTAGAAAAAAGGATTTCAAAATACCCAAATATTTTGAATTATTTAATTATTTTTTTTGATAATGTCAGTGACAGACTTATATGCCCTTTTCGGGTTGAACATGGTTTTTATATACGTTGTGTATATATAGTTACATATAACTGGTTATGCTTATATAGCTTGCTTATATTATTTTCGCAAAAAATAAAATAGCATACTAGTAATAATATTTTTAGCATGTGTAAAAATGATAACTAAAATGAAGTCTTTCAACTTAGGCGACGTTTTATGTTTAACACGTTTCTACACCGAACATGCATCCTAGCTTTGTAACCTTTATATAAAGACTAGCTGCAGCGTGCAGCCCGCTGCATTATAAAAGTTTTTGCCGAATCACGCGGGATCACTTAATTTTTCCGAGAAAAAAGTAGCCTATGTGCTATTCCAGGTCATCATCTACCTGTGTGCCAAATTTAATTCAAATCCGTTCAGTAGTTTTAGCGTGATTAAGTTACAAACATCCATCCATTCATCCATCCAAACTTTCGCATTTATAATATTAATATAGACTAGCTGCAGCGTGCAGCCCGCTGCATTATAAAATTTTTTGGCGGATCCCGCGGGATCACCCAATCTTCGGGGATAAAAAGTAGCCCTATGTGCTACTGTGTGCCAAATTTTATTCATATCCGTTTTGTAGTTTTTGCGTGATTGAGTAACAAACATCCATCAAACATCCAAACTTTCGCATTTATAATATTAGTTGGGTTAGAAGTCTATCTGTCTGTCTGTTACGCTTTCACGGCTAAACCGCTGGACCGATTTTTATGCAATTTGGCATGGAAATAGTTGAAGATCCAGGGTCAAACATAGGCTATTTTTTTCAAAAATCAACCTCTGAAGGGCTGAAATAGGGAATGAAAATTGTATTAACAGCTATTTCGACGACATATTTTTCCACTCGCGGGCGAAGTTGCGCGGGTCAGCTAGTATTAATATAGATATAGATTATATTCAATGTAAATAAAAATTTCAGAAGGTATTTAAATGCAGCCGCCTTAATATATCAAAAACATTGATCTGCCACATGTTACACTCAATAAAAAGCAGGTATGCCAACATGCATAGAGAAATTCATATAGCAAAATTAAATACTAGTGTATAAATGTTGTAAATATGATAGTGACTTTAAACTATCGCTCCTAAATATTTGTTACACCGCACAATCGAATTATCTAATTATCTGTTTTACTAATTTATTCCGAATTCTTATTCAAATTATAACAATTAGTCTTAAGACAAACGTTGAAAAGGTATTTCAGTTATAGTTGGTCAAATTAGTAATGATGGGCGCGGAATTGGTCTTTTTATACAAATTTAATAAGTCTGAGAACTTTGAAGTTCTAAAATTTTCTTCTACATACATCTTTCGTTTTTAAATTATTTTTTTGTTCTTACATGGCTTCTTATGTCTTAGAAGTAAGTATTAATAAACCTTGGAAAAAATGTAACATTCCTCTACCATTTTAACATTTCTAATAATATAGTATTTTTTTTACTTGACAAATTGCATGCATAAGTATCCACCGACTTAACAATTTACGAATTTGACTATTTATGGTTTTGTCCAACTGAATTATAACCGGATATTAATTATTTGCACTACGTTAAATTTCGCGATAATTTTGTTTTACATGTTCCAATGTAATGTAACCTTTTTAAAGTAAATTACATTTTACTCGGATCAAATCTACCTACATATAGGTATTTTATTTTACAATAAAATATAAAAATGTTTTTAAAAGAGCTACAATCATTCGCCGTGAGCACTTGATATTATTAATTGTAGTAACACTGGCATGCTATTTTAATCATCGTATTATATTTGTAAAGTATTTATTAATAACTTTCTCGCCTTCCCTAATACGCATTAATGTATATGTATATAATATATTCTCCCATGTGTGTTCGAGCCCCTGTTAAGAATAGACCATCATTCCTGCTAGACAACTCGTAAAAGGCGTGTGAAAGATTTAAAAGTTTCTAATATCATGCGACGTGAAAAACGTTAATGCATGTCTCTATCGTGTTCCGGCTTGGAGGGTATGGTTACCGGTAACTTACGCTTTTGGGTTTACAATCTTTCACGTGGATAATGACGCATTATTAACATCTTTACGTATATAGGTGACGATTGTCTCTTATCAACAAGAAAAACGTTTAATTGCTATAAAGAATATGATATTAAGCATTTTTGCAAAATTGCGCTCATCCACTATAAATATATTTCTGCCTTATATATAGGTTAAAATGGAAATGAAGACTTTTTAACCGTTGAATGTCAGTCATTTATTTTAAAGAAAAATTATAACACGTAAATAGATGCGCCAAATGCGCCAGCTTCAGCCAACATAATTTTCGGCAGAACCTCAGTCCCAGAACTTTTTTTAATGTATATAAATTATATTAATATACTTATCATCGAAAACATAGTGGCGTGCAATTTTGGCTTCACTTGAGGATATAACAAAATTATTTTCTCTATAAAAACGGCTAAACTTAGATAAATTTTGTTTACTCTATCAAGTCTAAGTAAGTTTGGTAGACAGTCAGACTGGTTAAGTCAGACATGTTAAACAGGAACACACTCAAAATTATGTTTTATGAATCCGCTTTAAATTGATACTTAGTTTTATTGACAGTAACTTCGTTTTTTTGTTTTGTCTGTGTACCAAAAGATACGGACGTCCGGTCTTCTTTACATACGGGACGGTACACGTCGATTAATGTAACCTTAAGGTATTTCGTGTGTAAAAACTGTACAGTACCCGGCGATAAATATTGCACATCGACCTTTGGAAAGAGACAATCGGCTAATTTCGGCTTCGTAGAGCGTTATCTCTGTCGCACAAAATACAAACAGTCCGGTACCTATTAGGAGCTGTTAAAACAAGTATGATTTGCTTCTTTTGATATTTTTATTCTTTGTATAAAATACACTAATTTTTTTATAAGTGATGGCTTTAGGTTGGGGTAAAATAAAATAAAAAAACATTTTTACATTATGTTTACGTATTTAATTATTTTGGAACATTACAGCTTTAGTGTACATAATAAACACCATTATACCTATTGCTAAAATGAGACATTGCAATAAAAATAATAATAATTCTAATTCTCAATTACTTCCATTTCACTATCTGTGCTCTCAAAGAGGTCAATATCACTGTCACTATCAGCCGTATTTATTACTAATCTATCAGTGTAATTGTCTAAACTGTGTTGAATGCTTCTATATTCATTCTCACATTTGATTGCATGATCGCAAACCTTTTTCCACTCTTCAGCGCCGATCATGTTTACTTTTTCAGTCAATAATGTTTTTACTGTAGTTAAGTTCATACCCACATTTCTAGAGGCCACATAGCCTTTCAGTTGAGACCATATATTTTCAATTGGATTAAAATCCGGATGATATGGTGGCAATCGCAACACAGTGTGCCCATGTTCGGCAAGTATTTTGTCCACAGAAAACTCTGTATACCTCTCCTTGTGCTGACATATAATAGCGTAAATCTGGGTTTTTGTTAATTTTGGATCAACTGGAATTTCATGTCTGTTTAACCAGTTTATCATTTCCCGTTTAATGGTGTTTGAGTTGGGGGGTCTCTCAACATACTTGTTGTGATAGGGTGCGTTGTCGATAACTAGAACAGAATCACTGGGTATATTTGGGATTAATTGGTTAACCAGCCATTTCTCATAGTTATCGTTATTCATTTCATTGTGATAGTCACCTGTAGTGTCCGTGGATTTATACGTTAAAAAAGCGCCGGGTACAAAGCCTTTTTCATTTCCCGCATGAACTATTATCAAACGTTGACCTTTTGAAATTGGCTTTTTTACTCCTTTTTTCTTATCGTCACTCCAAGATTTCCCTTTAGTGTGGGATGCATGTATATATGACTCATCCATGTAGACGATATTTTTTCCTGTTTCGCGAAATTTGCGTATTTTATCAAGGTATTCCATTCGTTTGAGACTAACGTCGTGCTTTTCCATTAGAATTTTTCGATTATCTTCCATTTTAGTGAACTGAAATCCCATGTCATGAAGTATTTTTCTCAATGTTTTTTCAGACCCATTGTAATTAATAGCTTCAGATAACTTAGCTTTTAATGATTTTATTGTTGGCAGTTCATTAAATCGTAAGTGAAAATCATACACCATTCTTCGAACAACATCGTAATCAAAATCGTCCATATCCAAACGAAATTGCTTTTTTGGTCTCCCTTTTTTTGGAGTGCTGAACTTAATTTCAGTCGAATGTGTTTCAGTACTGACTTCGTTTAATATATTGTTCAAAGTTCTTCTTGAAATTCCAGTGGCATTTGCAACTCGCTCTTGAATCTTCTTAAAATAACAACTTACATTTTCATCTACTTTTTTTTAAATCTATCAGCTTCGCTTACAAAGTATTTATAAACATTGTAGATAATTTCACGTGACTGACCTCGTAAAGGTTTCCCTCTTTTTCCGAAAGATGCCATATTACAACTTTAAATTATTTAAATTTGTGGGTGTTATCAACTCTAAATATATATTTTTTTCGGGACGCGACTGCACTCTATCGTACTTGAACAACGACTGACTAAACGTCACATAGGTAGTGTGGGACAGAGATAACGCTTTACGAAGCCGAAATTATCCGATTGTCTCTTTCCAAAGTTCGATGTGCAATATTTATCGCCGGGTACTGTAACACTGTAGTTTTTCTATCTATGTCTACCGAAACATATAATGTTAAATCCGCGAGCACAAATCTATATATTTTTATATCTATAATTTTAAATGAATTTAAAAATGTTTTAAATTATTTTTAAATTAATTTAACCACAATAAAAGTTATTTCAAATGTATTTAAATAATTCAGTGCGAGCGGATAAATCATAATTTTTAAAGGCAAATCGCAACGATTTGAGTCCAAAATCACAAGTTAACAGATTCCTCGTCCTTTATGTATCTCTGGCCAATAGTGACGACTAAATTTAGGTTACCCTCACGTGCAATATCGCTTAAATACTCATGTGTTTGCTCAATTCTTCAACAACTCATGAACATTTCTCGCCCGTAATCCCGAAAGGGTAGGCAGAGGTACAGCAAGTGCACCCACTTTTAGCCGAAGATACTTGGTCCTACAATGTGATAGGTAGCAAGCCTGTCGCCAACCGGGCACTTTCCAATCCCGGGCATTGTTTTTATCAGAAAACGAAAAAACACATACATTTTAATAAATTATATTTTAACATTATTTCTGCCTTATTGGTAGAATTTTTAAAAATCTTGACTACATTGACCACATCATGATTCGGTTTCGGTTTTTTTCGTTCGGTTCGACAATGACAAGTTTTTGTCTTATGTATCAGTAAAAATTAATTTGTATATATTTGTATCGTTATCTTATAACCACATCTCAGATATACTTTTTGTCGTCGGCATATCTAATCTATTATATTATATTTTTATCTGTCTAAACTATTATGTTTTTTTTTAAAAATATTAGTTTAGATATTATGTATGTTAATGTATATTTATAAAAGTCTCATATCCTTGAAGATGCATAAAAGCGATGACGTAATAGGCGAAACCGGTTGGCGATATTAATTAAATTAAAGTGGTTTGTGAAACAGTACAGTGTATTAACAAAATTATATCTCAGATAAATCACTTAGATTGGTGTGAGATCAATTTGTGAAAGTTGTCCATTGATACATTTTATTATTATATCTTGGATATTAAATTGTCTTACAAGAAATCAGAAATCAGAAGAACTTTATTCGATAAAACTTTTTATAAGTTATTTTGACACGTCAACATTTTTTAAAACTACTACCGGATCGAAAACGCGATCCAAAGATTAACTATTTTTACTATATAGTTTATTGAGTGTTAAGATCTTATATATCTTAAATAATTTGCATATATTTTACAATCACGGCAAAAGTATGTTAAAATAAATCGCGCACAACGTTCCAATTATTATGATTAGCTCCACATAATATAAAACTACAGTTTTTTTTAAAATATTGACACTAATATTCAGTTACTATTCGGTATTCGACCACTTTTTTGGCTATTCGGTATTCCGCCGAATACGGAATACCAAATTATGATAACAAGTCGTACTTATTACGCAATAAAATTAACATATTTTACCAACAAACATTACAAGTAACACTTATAATTTATCAGGGGTAAGTCATTATGAATAAAAATAGTTTTTGCTATTATGTTAAATTTTAGCCTGGTACTTCATGACATCATTACTTAAAGTTTATAAAATTTGTAAATAATTAACTGCTGCGTAATAAGTAGGGCAATTGTAAAAGGTGTAAAACAACTTTATATCAGTGTTAAAATGTAAAAAAATATCGAAATATATATTTATGTACCGAAAACCACAAATTATTTTTGTACAAAATTGATATGAGTATCAATTTTGAGTTTCCTACACTAGTGTAGTAAAGTTTTGAACTTAATGTCTCTCTATGAAAAAAATTTTCCTAGTCACTATACGTGATGTTTTTGGACGTGAGTTAAACCGACGCGAATCCATCAAAAAACGCGATTGCGATGCAAAATCTGCCATTTACTGCATGCGCTAAACGTACGAGCGAGGTGGGTTGCATTCGCGTTGTAAATTCGTAGACGCGATTAATAGGTTAGGTGTAGGCCTTTGCGCATGTGTAATTATGTACATATTTATTTATTAGTTTTATTTCATTGCCTGTATTGCCGATATAAAGTACTCATAAAAATAAATTGTGTAAAATTGGTCACCACGGCCTAGTTTCTGCACAGCAGGTAACAAACTAGACGACATAAGCCATGCTATGCCCCTTTAGGTGTGAAACATACAACTAGCAACCCTAGTTGTTTATTTATAGAGTTATAGCTACTTTAATTTCACTATCACGTCGTGAAGTTATTTGTTTTATGTCACTCTATCACGTTGTGAAGTTATTTATTTTTTGTTACTGTTATGTCATGGGTGATAAATCACGACCGTTATATTTTATTAGTAACGATTATTGTCACATTGGGTGCATTTCATTCTGTATGTTACATCGACTTGCAGTGATAACAATTTATAAGTGATTAGTAAAGTGAAATAACATTAAACAAATTCTCTTTTCTAGCTGCTGGCACGGTGTTGCTCAAATGTTGTTGCTTTGTGTCTTTCGCACAATGGATTTCTGACAATTATAAGCTTTAGTAGTAGCTTGGCCCGCGTGAAATTAAATCACGCTTCATTATATATAACAGACGGTTTCCATGCATATAACGGGTGTAACACGTGAATTATTTTGTAACGAGCGATATAACCAGTGATGCGTGAAATGTACCATACCTACATAAAACTAACTTGTGTGTGCATGCGTACGCCCGTTTTTTCAGTAGATGGCCTATAACTGATTTTCTAGTTGAGCTGCGCCGTCTATAAGCATAAGCATTTGACCACTGGAAGGTTGTGCTTATAAATTACTTTTTACTGCTGTAATTATTAAAAAAATAAATATAACTATTCATTTATGTGTCTGATTGCCTCGGATTTAGTGGTTCAGATTATTAGGGCCGGTTTCAGGCTTAATTCCCGGATCGGGCAAAGTGTAATTGGGATTTTCCTCTTTAGAATATTCTTCGTAGCAGTCCGGGGTCTAATGATGGTGTGTTCTTAAGTGAAGCTGCTGATCCCGCTACAATAATCAAACGATAATCGTTAAAACTGGTAAAGGCTGGACTAGCGAACTCTTGACCGAATAACTAGTGAATGGTAGTGAATCCGACTCGTCTTTATGGTTAATCGATTCAATCTGCAAACATCGTAGGGGAACTGGCATGATGCTTTTCAATAATTCAATAATTTTATTTCATGTATCAATAATTATTGTGCCACGAAAATCGATTAAAGATTCCACCTGACAGTCGAGGTAATATATTAGTTTTATTATATTCTGTCAGGGTATGCGCGATCGTACTATATACTAGCACCCATTGATATAAAAAACTCAAGATACACAGTGTGTCAAAAACGTCCTCCAAAAATGAGTGCACAATTTTAAATTGTACGCTCATTTCAAATAGAATCGCGTCGGTCGCGACACTGTCAATTTTATTTCTTTTCGTACATTGCTTTGTAAAAACAACTATAAGTCGTGCACTTAAGGTTGGATATGCAAAGACATATGTTTTTCCATATTTATAACTACTTAAATGAAATTAGGGACACTTTTAAGTGTCAGTTTTGTTCGAAACTGTGCATCTAAGGTTTTTTATATCAATGCTAGCACCAAATTTACTGTGCATTATAGAGTTTAAGGACACCTACTGTGTATTTTATAAACAAATTAATAGAAAGCGGTGTGCCATGTACCCATGCCAAGAAGGTTAAGTAATATGCCTATGTGTTCAATTGTATATGAAATTATCGAACAAATATTTGTAAATCATTTTTGTGATTCTTATATACGCAGAAATCTTTTTATCTGTGTTATCTTGTAAAACTAGCGCTTGCCGATAATTTTTGTCGCGAATTTGTTATAATTTTTATTACCGTACATAAGTAATAACGCAGCGTCATTATTAACATGCATCAAAATAGCAGTTTATGCATTAAACTGTTATTTTGATACAGTGGTCTCTAACGTATGTTGAATTCAGTTATAAGTCCTTTTTGGTACTCATTTGTGCATTTTAATCTTAAAGTTTAAGGTGTGTAAAAATCAGGAGTACATTCTTAGATGGCTTCATGACATGGTATTAACTAAGGAAGCCCGAATGGTGCCAATGTAGCTGAAGATATGATCTGAACTGTTTTAAAAAATTGAAGGCTGTCCCAACTTCAGTTATTTTTGGCGCTTTCTTTAAAATTGGTCCAGTGTTAACAACGCCATCTTTATTTAAGCCTATTTGAATGATATTTTACTATGGATTATGCTCCTAGTCTTTCACTCCATATTAAAGATAAAGCCTTTTTTAAACAACATGTCTGAGCTGCTAATTATACTGAAGTTTTTTTATTGATGTTTCCTTAATATTCAAGTTATGACGTCATAGAGTATGTCATTTCATGACATCATCATTTCAAAAGTTACAAAATTCATAAATAAAAAAATTAGTATGGAAGCAGTCGTCAGAAATGAAAACTTAAAATTTTGAATAGCTGTGTATTTTTTTTGATTTTTCGTTAATTATAACCTTATTTAATTCCAACGCTATTCTATACCACGCTACCTTAGAGTGCACAACAGGTAAACTGATAAAATATATTACGCAGCCAAATTCATACTGTCGCGAGACTATACTTCTACCACGAAATAAAGAAAACAAGGGGAAGTGAAGAGTGGGCGTGCCGCGTGCGCCACTATTATGCGCTTTTACTCTAAATTGCCTTAGTGATACTTACCATATCATTAGGAGATAGTCGTCGTGCGAAAATCTATTATACACCGAATTATGCCGTATTGTGCCATCCTTGAATGCAAAAATGATAGTAGAATACAGATGATTAAAAATGGAGATATTTCATATCATTCGAAAGTACAATTTTCGTTTTATTTTAATTAAATTCCTGATTTAATATAATCTCTAATGATATAATAAAAAGTCAAGCTAAAATCAGCCGTACACCTTACATATAAAGTTCATTTTAGGTTGACCTAATTTTTCTAGAAAGATATACGTAATGACAGTCATTACGTATATCGTTCTAGAAAGTTCTCTACTCAAATATGATCAACTGAAAACTACGGAAAATCAATGCTGCCATCTATTGTAGAATAGCGAAACTATTACGATCTTAAGTTTCACTATTGTACAAATAGATGAGTCTATTTTGAATAGACTACAAAAGGACGTAAATACTCTTTTTTTTTTTGTAGCAAAATAAAATTAATTGTAACGCAGTTTGGTATATTTTTAAATGTTCTGTTTGTGTGTTTCGGATTATTGCTGTTTAAAATGAAAACGACCAATGAAACAATGTTTGCATTTGTAGTTTATATGCAATAATGCTTATTTTATGTGTGAGAGTGGCGATCGCGGTCCTGATACAAATGTTTGTACTTGCCAATTCCGCTTGTTTTCTTTATTTCGTGACTTCTACTATAAATTATATTCAGTTTTGCACGTGACAAAATTTAACGTTGAGCGCGCTAGTCCTACTAATAAAGTGTCAATTTCTGCCTAGACCGCCTTATTAATACACTCAAAAAAATGAACATTTCAAACAAAAGAACTGAATTTATTTGTAATTTTTACGGTAAAGTTTAGTTGAATTTGGGCATTAACACTCTGATTTTATTAATAAGGTGGAAAGTGCATTAATTTGATAGTAGCATTTATTAATAATTTTATTAGGTATTCATGAATAACCAAAGTGATTATTATAAAAATCCTATATTTTGTTAAAGGAATAAAGTATTAAGAAATATATTGTCAAATTAAGTATTATTTTATGGACTTGTAAGTTTAAAATTTGATGCAAATTTTTATTGTGATAATAAATATTGACAATGCAATTATAAGTTAAAGTGCGAGTGTTGGGGTGTCATGGTGAGTAAAACCCTGTCCAGACAAAAGAACGTATGCACATCGACGTGCGTATTAACACGTGTATGTTATCGCTCTAAGACGAAATACTAGTTCTAAATAGTAAATACAAATATATCGCGTTCAGACATGCTATGTCATCCGTCTACTTGACTGGACAAGGTACAAGGTCACATACTTGATCGTACCGATCGCACAGCATATAATAATCATTTTAAAAATCATGAGAAAATTCAGTACAAAGTAAATCAAAATCTATTGCGTGCCGTGCGTGCTTTACGACTTATAAGCAAAGTAATTTCGACAACTTTTATGCCAGCCAATTAAAATCATTACGTTTGAATAATTATAAAAAATATTTAATAGAAATGTGTGCAAGTTAGGTCTAAAACACAGACACATAATATTACAACGTCGCGTCGTGGCCGATAGTCTTATATATAGGACTATACATCTTATTACGTTGCGAAAGTTGTACTAATTTGTAGATTTTCGCAAGGCGATGTCACTTTTTTACACAATGAAATTTTGCCTTTACGCGGCATTCACACATAAAGCGTTCCAGACACTTATTAAATACGTGAAAGGGACGGAAAACAGATTTAACATTTGTACGATTTAACAAAGCTTATAATAAATGATTGCTATTGGCTGGCAGGTTACCAAAAGTGTTGGCATGTCGTAGAGTACATACCTACCAAGTTGTATAAGAGCTTATCTTCATAAATAATTCAAATTTTTTGTAAACATATTCGATGAAGCATTGAATCGGTACGTAACACCTATTTGGTAAATAAGCGAGCATATTCTTCCGATATAGAGCAAACTCAAGTAGTGTTAAACGAAAATTAACATTCGCAATGAAGAGCAAAATTAGTTTTTATAAGCTCAGTTATCACCATGCAAATCACCCTTCTTGTTTAGACACTTATCATTACTATTTAATTGCACTTAACTTGATGTTTAAGTTAATTTAATGTTTTATGTTTCTACTCTTTGATAGTAAATTATTTTAGATCCCAAATAAATGAAATTGTTGACTATTTGCATATTTTTTTTCATCACCCTTGACTTACGGTAACAGAATGTTGTCAACGCAACGAGTAACTATGGCCTAAGGCTGTTGATAAATATTAAGTCCTTACGTACAAAATTAGCGCTTTTATGTGGAAAAAGTAAAAAATCTATATAAATATCTGTATTTAATTTATAAAAGTATAAAATATTGTTAATCATACACTTCCACCATTTTATAGGAATTAATTGATTTTGTCGTTGAGAAAATGTTAGAGTGAGAATCAAAAATCTTTGGAGGTAGGACTGCTTCGATGGAATAGAATTTTTTCCTTTGCAAAAAAATGTGCAAACATCGTAAAAGGTACCTAATCTTTGTGATCGTGACAGCTAGTGCCTCACCATGCTTCTCGATGGCCGAGCTCAAAATGTAAGTGGCATACGCTAGAAGATTCCCAGTAGACCGATTTCGGCGAAACCCGTATTGACGGTCACTCAGTAGATCGTTCGCTTCTAGGTGTGCCATTAGCCTCCTGTTCAGTACACACTCCATAGTCTTGCAGAGTATAGACGTGACTGAAATTGGCCTATAGTTGGAGAGGTCGGCACGACTGCCTTTTTTGGGCACAGGCTGCACGTTGGCAAGCTTCCATGATTTCGGCACTTTTCCAGTAGTCATCGAAAGGCGAAAGAGGCGTGTCAAAACAGGAGCGAGTTCAGGCGCACAGGTTTTCAGTACTATGGCTGGAATCCCATCAGGGCCACTGGCTTTGTTCACGTCCAGATTCCGCAGCGTTTTAAGAACCTCAGTCTGGCGGATGCGAATTTCCGGCATGTTCACCTCGGATCCAGGTAGACTGGGTGGTTTCGCGTTGGCGGGATCCAGACGTAAGTTTTCCGCGAATAGAGTAGCGAACAGGTTCGCTTTCTCTACGGCGGTGTGAGCCAGCGTCCCATCCGGTTTCAGCAGTGGAGGGAGTGAGGGGCGGCAGAAATTCGATTCAACCGACTTTGCCAGGGACCAAAAGGCTTTACTACCTAAGGGGTATGAAGCCAGTTTGTTCCCAATACGGCTGACGTGGTCGAATCGAGCTTTCAGTAGAGCCTTTTTGCAGGACTTGGCGGCCCGGTTGAAGGCAGACACGTCCTTGGCTTTGCGGTGTCGAGCATCTACCCAAGCCAGATATGCCTCTTGCTTTAGCGCCTCAGCGCGTCTACAATTGGCTCTGAACCAGGGATGAGCTTTACTGGACATGGCTACGTCGGAGAAAGGAATAAAATACTCCATTCCTTGCCGCAGCACATCTGTCACAGCATCCGCGCAGGCCAAGGAGTCTTCAGAAGAAAAGCAGACAGGCCGCCAGGGATAAGACGCTAAGAAGGAACGCATCTCGTCCCAGTCTGCTGACTTCTATCGCCACATGCGCCGAGAGCCCCTGGGACTGGGATCGGGTGGCGAGTAGACGGATACAGATTTCACTAGACAGTGATCGGAGCTGCCAAGGGGTGAGGAAATCGCCACCGAGTAACGGTCTGGATCCGTAGTCAGCAGAAGATCCAAGCAATTGGCTGTATGGCTCTCAACGTCAGGAACCCGCGTCGCTCCTTGAACCAGCTGGGTGAGATTTAATGCTACAGCGAATTTACGCATCTCTCTCCCAGCGAGGTCAGTGCACTGGTATGGGTATAGCCACTCCTGATGGTGGGCATTGAAATCCCCCAGAAGCATTAACTGAGCGGAAGGGTATTTGTGTTGAGCAGCATCCGCCGCCTCACTTAGGTACTCTGTAAGACCGATCGTCTCCTGGTCTCCGCTGTGCGCTCGGTAGACACAGGCATAGAGAAGCTTCTCTAGGCCTGTGTCCACCAGTGTCCATAGTACGGAGTAGCGGGGGTCTTCTAGATACCGGAAACGCCGAAAGCAGATGTCGTCACGGACGTACGCGCACACACCTGACCGAGCTTTAAAATTATGCTCCAGGGTGTAGCCGAGATAGGTTAAGTACGCCAAATCAGTGCTGCCGCTGTACAACGTTATTCCTGTACCTTGTTCTTTTCATTTAATAGAGTGAGTGAAGTAGGTGTGAAGACGGCAGTGAATCGAGGCGCTATACTACCGGACCCGAGACACACACCTCGAAGTTACACTATTGGGGACTAGTCTGGAGACTGCGGGGACGCCCGAGCCCCCCCAAGAATGTCCATAGGGCCCTCTCATCCGGTCGCCAACCTGCACTATGGCGCATTTTGGGATTTTTCGCTAGTTGGCGGGGCAGCCTTTCACATGTGGCTAGCACGTTACTTGGGCTCCCTACTGACTAGCGGTCGGCCAGCGGTGCACCGTGCCTCGGATCCCGCTACCCACCATGACTAGTCTCCAGATGCATCAACGTCAGTGTGTATCAGATCGTCTAGATTGTATAGGCGCAACTGATTCGACCCGTCTTCACTAAAGCTACATCAGCGTTAACGTGACGGAAAACGGACGCTTGGCGCCACGACTTCAGCTGATGGGTGGTCCTTATAGCCGCGACATATGTCTCCCACCATATCACCTGTTTAGCACCAACCCAAGGGCCACGTGTAGGGATACAGAATTCCGGGTGTTCTCCCACGGACGAAGGTGATTCAGCCCCTAAATATATGTTGACCCGACCTGTTAGTAATATTCATGCAAAATTTGAAGTAAATCCATGCAGTACTTTTTGAGTTTACCCCGGACATACATACAGACAAACAGACAAAAATTCTAAAAACTATATTTTTGGCTTCGATATCGATTGTAGATCACGCCCCAAGTACTCTTTTAAAAAAATATTTAATGTACAGTTTTGACTTTCCTACGATTTTATTATATGTATAGATTGTAACTGACTGAATGACTTAAGCGTTCAAAATTCGGTTGAAGATCTTATTACTGATAATTGATATATGCTTGGTCATAATATAAAGAATATTACGTAAAGACACACATTTACATCTCACAGACAGAAATCTAAAACTTTGTTGGTATTATATTGTTTGGTCAGTATAAAGCAAAGGGAAAATAAAAATCACTAACAATTTCAAAAAAATTACTTTTAATAATTGCTTTTTTCATCAACTATGCTGTACAAACTAATTAGCTTAAATTATAATTAGCAATCAATAATTGCACGTAAAAAACTTAACAAATAGGTACTTTCAACTTTTCAATTGGAATGAACGTTATTATATTAATTAATATTTTTTACAATATTTATAATTCTACTAAATGAAAATCTATCAACAAGCAGTCACAATCGCCCAATGATATGTTGAAATTATTTTTTTATTTATTTTTTATTATTGCGTTCTAAATATTAATTGATTTAATTACTGACGCACGCATCTAATGCGGGCAAGGCGTTTGCTACTTGGCGCGACGTTACGGGGTCGTAAGGCGTAATTAGCAGAGCCTAAGTACTGCGGGGTTTGAGGCTTTGCCTCTACCTAAGATACAAGACTACTTTTGTCCGTCGTAGTTTTGTGGTTCTGGCCCTTGAAGTCTTTAAGACGAATTGGCGACGACTCGCTGCCCGAGTCACCCTGAAAATATGTAAATTTTACAATAAAAATACTTATCAATACAGTTTTGTAAATTGTCACTTTTTTATATTAAAGAGAGTGACATTTTATGCAGTCGAACAGGCACAAGGCTCATTGATCATCTGATGGTTTGTGATAACACTTCCGGCGGATACCTGCATATATTCTATACTTTCCATCGTCGGCACTTGGTGAAATTCCATTATTGTAACACTTGTACTTTAATTTCACATTAAAACTTTTATTTTTGTATATCACTCGACCGGTTTCACTTTTTAAGCATCTTCAGGATGTAATATACTTTAAGTATACATTAATAAATAAGTATACTTTAAGTATATTACATCTTGAAGATGCTTAAAAAGTGAAACCGGTCGAGTGATATACAAAAATAAAAGTTCTAATGTGAAATTAAAGTACAAGTGTTACAATAATTGTGTTACGATACCTGCCATAGCTGCGTAGCCGGCCTTCTAAAAACAAGAAGGTTTTTTTGAAAATCCCTGTAATGGAATGAAATAAAGTCGGTTCGAAAAAACCATACCGAGAGTTAATTATAAAGATTTTAATTCTCTTTGATATTAATTCTCGACGTGATGTGGGGCAAAAAGTGTATGTTTCCAGAAAATCGCGCAGTTGTAGCTAGAGCATTATGGTGAACCTATTAATATAGAAGCCTTAAATTTTGACGCAATAATCGATGGTAAAATTCAGAGGTAGGGAACAATCCAATCCATATCAGCCAACACTGCCTATAATGTGCATCTTTCTATATAGATAATGCTTAACGATTTCAGATTTTTTCGCAACGCGGAAAAAGCTGATACAATCCGGACATCTATATAAGTTGAGCTGCTCTGCAACTGCGTTAAGCGGCATTTAAAGCAAGCTGGTACTGGTAAGTCACCATCCCAAAGGGAGAATGAAATCTATCTAGGATTTGACTGTTATACTTAATGTCACAAATTCGATGCTGTCTGTACGCAACGTGAAGGTAACAAATGTGTTCTAGGTAACTTGCCTGACTTAAGTCTGTCTTTGTCTACTAAACTTACTTAGACCTATCAGAGTAAACAATATTTTATTCCGAGCCCCTGACTTTAGCCGGTTTCGTCTGGATATACTTTCTACTTTTAACTGTCAAATTCTCTTAAAACTGTCAGAATTATGCATGAATCTGTATTATATCTGGGAGCAACACTTCTAATACCTACTTGAAACCAAATTTTAAATACTGCTGTCGTCTTCTGGTGTCTTACCTTGTCTTTCTAACACAGCTGAATAAAAAGAGGTGGTGAGACCTTATAGACTGAGATATAACGTAAATATTTGTTTCATTTGATTAAGGCCCCATTCCCTAAAAACTGCTAAACCGAGTGTTGCAGCTTTCAAAATTCCTTAATATGGAATTGCTTGCTGCATATGGAATTGCTTTCTTGAAAAATTCAATGGTAATCTTAATGAAACTGTCAATAGTTTCACCGAGAAATATTTTTAAAATAATTCTTAGTTTTGTAGAAAAAAAAATCGTAAACTTCACCCAAAACCTCAAAGTCGACCTTTTTCCGTTTACAAAATTTGCAGTATTTTTTGTCCAATAATTTTAAATTTTTGGAATATTTTTTTAATAAAGAATTATATTACACTTTCACCGTCTTAGTTTTTTATTAAACGAGCTTATAAAAAAGTAATTTTAATACAAACAATAAACATGCTTAATATTTTTATCCACCATCATCCAACTTTTATGTGAGAACTTAATCGATAAAATGTAAACATGAATTTTTAAAGACCTCCATAAAAAATTTTAGTGTCCTCCAGAATCAAAGGCGAGAGCACGTCAGTTTGAAATTCATTAAACTCTTATAATGCATTGGATTTTCAGAAAGCAACGTTTATTTTTCTTAGATTATCGAACCTATTTTTGTTTTCGCCAATAGTGCGGTTATCAGGGCGAGCGAAGCGAGCCCTACACTAGGCCACTTTCTATGCACTTTTGTGGTATTTGTTATTGAAAAAGTATCGCACTTTGAGGTTTGAGCTTTGACGCGGTAGTTTAAATTCATGTCTAGATGTGTTAAAATACCATTTTATAAACTTAAAAAAATTTAGGAAAAAAATAGAAAATACATGTATTAGAATTTTATTACTACTAACGCCATCTATTATGAAACAAACGAGTTAAAACGCTAGGTAACGAGTTAAAATGCTACTTTGGCGCGGTAGATTTAATTCGTTTTCATTCACTCCATTTTAATACAATATTAATCTATTAATACACTAGTACTTTTTAACTTCCTGCTACGTATGTGGATAAGGAAGTTTCTGATTTTGCTCCGATTTTCAAAAATCGAATTTTCACCAGATGTCCGCGTTTTGAGGTCCCAGGAACTTTTTTCGACTATTTTCTCGATGACGTCAGTGTGTCTGTATGTATGTGGTGTTCGTGTGTGTGTGTGTATGTGTATGTGTGTATGGAGACATCTCATAACTTTTGAACGGCTGGACCGATCGAAACGCGCTTGATGGCATTCGATTGGACTCCATTCAACTTAAATTTCCTAAAAATTTGAACCAAATGGGTCCAAGGGATGTTGAAAAAAAAATTTGAAAAAACACAAAAAGAAATTTTGGTGAAACAGATTTTTTTAAATATAACTTCCAGATTAATGTACTGCTTGAGTACAAAAACTAATCAGCTATATTCTTAAACAAATTAAGTCTAATGCATAAATTGCATCAAATCGGTTTATCTATTTGGAAGTAATCGTTGAAAATTTTGAAAAAAGGCTTTTTTCGACATAACTTCGAAATATTTCAACCAATCATTTTTTAGTATGCTACAATATTTTAGTACTAAAAAAATTACGTCGAATGCCGTTTTAAAAATCAAAATCGAATCTTATTTTCAAAAGTTACAACTTTTCAAAAATTAAAATTACGTTGTTTTTAGCAAACTTACTTAATGTTTTTGAAATAATTTTTAGGCTAATATACCGACTGACTTCAAAATCTTATCAGCTTTTTTCCTTTAAAAACTGTGTCAAGTACCGTTAATTGGATAAAAATCAGTCTCTTTGTTTGGGATCTATCAATGACGAAAATTTTTGGAAACAATGTTTTTTGACATTGCTTCAAAATTTTTAAACTACTGATTATTTAGCTAAAGCAATAGTTAAATTGAGTTGAATGCCGTTTAAAATTTGATCAATTTGATTATCGCTTCCAAAATATACAGTTTTTCAAAAATCAATGTACTGCCATTTTTATCAAAATAAACTGCATGTACGATTGTTTCGTTGGTACAATTGAGATATTTCAATATTTCTTAGAACTGAAAAAAATCTATGCTTGTAGTTTTTACTCTTTTGAGCTTAAAATACCTTAATTTAGCGGGAAGTTTCAGGGAAGTTAGAAACATGATTTTTTTATTTTGGTTTTATTTTCCTGCGCCCTTTTAGACCAAAACCTGATGACGCCTTTGATGGGAATATAATATTTGGGTAAAAATACACTGGCTTAAATAAAAATAAAATTACGTAAAAATTAAATTATAAATGAAGTCCATACATTAAAAGATGTAATTCTCATAAAAATACTTTCCTAACAATATTACTAGGTAGTATATAACTTTGCGAGCCCTTACAAAGCTCTGCTTTTTGCTAGTATTATTTAAAAATGTAGAGCAGTTGTCTACGGAAATGTCAATAAAGCCATTATCGTATTTTGAAAATATGCAGCTGTTTGTTTTGTATTTCTTCAATAAAAATGTCAGGATACAGTTTATATTTTTTTTGTTGCTCTAAAGGGTGCAAAATTTAAAACTTTTGAAACTGAACACCCACAAGGGGCCGAAATGTCGCAGTTTGAGTATAGTTCTACTAGATGATCGAGTTCAGCAGCGACTCCCCTGTAAACGGTACCATCGCCTTATCCATTACTGCGGGCGTCACACCTGTGTTTGTCGCTGTCGTACTCATGAAGAATTTACCCCATGTTGGTTCGAGCTCCCTATGGACCATCTGCCGGAATAGATCATAGTAAGAAGCGAACATTTGGCTATGCTATTCACTACCGTCGTGGCTACTGCGTGGTAGAATTCCGCATTGTCTCACCCTGGTCTGGTACGCCTCGCGTATTCCTGCCACAATTATGGCAGTTTTTGTCATTGTCGCGTTCCGGTTTGCAGTGTAAGGTAGCCGGTAAACTTATGCATATGGCATTAAGACCCCGCCTCAAGGATAGTAACGCACTATTAACATCTATGGTGCCTATAAGCGACAATTGTCTCTTTCCGTCAGGAGAGACATCTGCTTGTTTGCTATCTTATGATATGAAAGACAGATTTTGCCGGCGTAGGGACGTGCCGACCCCATCGCCCACCGGTGATTTTGTTACAAAATTATTCCACCGGTGCAGTCAGGCAACCAAATTAGTTGGTATGCTGCAATTGCAACTGAATAGGTCGGCACGCCCGGGCATACACCACTCTCTCACTCAACACCGACGTGAAGCAACAGCTTGGCCGTTGTGTTTCGTTTGGTTTATGAGAGTCCCGGAGGCCCATACCCCCCCCCCCCCCTCCTCTCCAGCAGATATGAAAGCGCAATTAGAAGACATTTTACCCCAGGGGGATACGTTTCGGGTTCATGTTCGGACGTGTCTTTTCTTGAGTTATCACACCACGTTCAATCACGCGACCATATAGATGAATGATTAGTATATAATGAAAAGGAAATTCATACCCCCGTGTTGGTCCCGGGCTCCTTTGAAGAATAGGCCAACTGCCGTTCTGCCAGACAGGTCGTAAAAGGCGACTGAGTGGCTATTTGCGTCACTACCAATGTGACTACTAGGTGGTAGAGTTCTGCATCGGCTCGACCGGGTCTGGTACCACCGCCTTACCTATTCCTGCCGCAATAGCGTCCGTGCTGGTCACTGTCGTGTTCCGGTTTGGAGGGTAAGGTAGCCGGTATACTTATGCATGTGGCATTAGATCTCGCCACAAGATAGCAACGCACCATTGACATCTTTAGTGTCTATAGGCGATGGTTGACTCTTTCCATCTGGAGACCCGTCTGCTTGTTTGCTATCTTATGATATAAAAAAAATAAATACTAAAACACAGTTTAATAAACACATAATATACTAATTGATGTATGACTGTCATTTAACTCGCGTAAAATTGGTGACCCCCGACTTGTGACCACGCAAAAGGAAAAATGAACAACCCAGCGCTAACGTCATGCAGAAGCCCTTTAGCAGCAACAGCAAGTTCGGCAACATCCATGGAAATCGCAATATCCACAACTACAAGAATACCAGATTTTTGGAAATTATCCACGCTTATGGTTCGCTCAAGTAGAGGTCATCATCCTCCGTCAGAAAAACAGCGACATGGTGAACTACAACCTCATTATGGCCAAGCTAGGCAAGGAAGAAATATTACAAGTAAGCGATATTGTTACAAACCCACCAGAAACTAACAAATACGACACAATCAAGGAAAGTTTCATAGGATGTTACGAGGAATCGCAGCAATTGCAGTTTCAGAAACTGTTCTCCGGACTTGATCTTGGAGACCTTAAACCTTCGCAGCTCTTGAGGGAAATGAAGATACACAGCCAGGAAAAAATCAGCGACGACATCATTCGTCTAATTTGGATCCGGCAGCTTCCTCCTTCAGTAACCTCGGTATTAGCTGTCACGGATCCTACCCTGCCTCTGGAGAACCTAGGTAAAATTGCCAATAAGATTTACGAAAATAGCAGGCAGACCGAAATAGCAACCATTTCAAAAAACACAAAATGTAGTGCAATGACCGAGATATCTGCGCAATTAGCAAAAATGCAAATAGAAATTAATGCACTTCACCGAACGAAAACACGACACAGCAGATTTCATACAAACTACTGGCCTAGACAAAGGAGGTCGAGTTCATATATAATGCCCTATCAACAAAGACATTAGAATTACTTATGTTATTATCACAACAAATTTAAAGGTCGGCATCGAAGTGCGTCCAACCCTGTTCCTGGAAGAGATCGGGAAACGACAATTAGCGCGACCAAAGGCGGTAATCTGCGCTATGCACCCCAATTCCCGCCTTACAATGACCGACTGCAAAAGTGGTGTAAGGTTCCTAATCGGCACGGGGGAAAATGGAATCTCCACCATAGTTACAGAAATGAGGAAGGAGCTTCAAGAACATAAAGCCTGCACCTACGCGATCATAGGCATCCTTACTGCATTAACCATATTCCTGATAATCTGGAAGGCATCAATAACATTTGAAGAAAAGATAAAAAAAGTTGTCAACCAAATGCATCAGGTAAAAATTAGCACATTTTGTAATTCATTTTTTTGAAGGAGGAGAGTGATTAACGGGCACGATAGAACACGTTTATGTTCGGACGTGTCTTTTCTTGGGTTATCAGTTATCACATCACGTTCACTCGACCATACACCTGAATGTGAATATACTAATATAATGTAAAGAAAATTCATACTAAAACACAGTTTAATAAACACAAACTAATTGATGTGTGACTATCATTTAACTCGCGTAATATCGTCAAAACTTGGTCAAATTTAACATCAAGAAGACACAACTTTGCATGTTTACCGCAAAAAAGACACCCTTTGTCGTATAACCTCGATTTAAGGATACCCTCGTGACAGCCTCAGCCAGTGTCAAAATCCTGGGAGTCGTCATATCGAATACCGTTTAGTTTCGTGGTCATCTGAAAGGTAAGGCAAAACTAGTCTCCAAAAAGCTTAGTATGCTCAGCAGAGCGAAGCAGTACTTCTTGCTAGCCCATCATCTCCAACTTTCCAAGACGCTAATTCGGCCTCACATGGAGTACTGCTCTCATCCCCGGGCCGGAGCTCCCTATTATCAGCTTCTTCCACTTGATCGCATTCAACGTAAAGCGGTTAGAATCGTTGACGATCAGGTTATTGCGAAACGGTTTGACTCTTTGGCATTACGCGGAGATATAAGCTCGCTTTGTGTCTTTATCGTATTAATCATGGATAGTGTTTCGACGAGTTGTTTGGATTAATTTCTGCTGCTAAATTCCATCATTGGTCATCGCGTCAAAATTTAAAGGTCCACCCTCACCATCTCGATGTCTGGAAATGCACAATCGTGCAGTTCTCCCGGCACTTTAACTACCCTTTTGTAGAATAACTTCCCGACAGGGGTTTTTCAGAACAGATACGAAATGGGGACCTTCAAGAATAGAGCTTACTCATTTTTAATAGGTCGGCAACGCAACTGCAAGACCTCTGGTATTGCGGATGTCCATGGGCGGAGTGATCACTTAACATCAGGTGCACTTCCTGCTCGTTTGCCCCCTCTTCCATAACAAAAAGACAACATTGCAGCAATAACATCTTTGATGTTTGTTTGCGACGGTTCCATTTTATCATTCGGAGATCCCCCTGCTTGTTTAGTGTTGCAATCTATAAAAATGAATTAAAAGAAGTAATATGTACATTGGCACCAAGTGAAGTAGTCTCTTGCAGGAGAAGCTCGCTGTCTGTACCGCGAGACTCTTTGTTCTTGAGGATTGAACGAGACCGCGAGTCACTCTCTAGAGGCCAGCCCCCACCACCACGCTTATTGCCATTTTTACCTGAAAAAAAAAACATAATTCACGCTTGTCATGATCGGCACTTGGCGAAATTAAATAATCGAAAAGTTTTTACATTTTAGTGTGTCTTTAGACCTAATTGAAATTATTCATGCATTATAACAGTAATCACAGTCGTAACTTCAGTTTTAGCTATAAATCAGTAAAATTTAAAACCGATTGATTATTTATTTATTAACAAATCCATCCCGATTCGCGTAACAAAACGTCAATCGAGTCAAAACTCTCTCTTACAATTATGCCGCGTCGTAGCAAGACACGTTGTATTGTTTTTATGTGTGTAAGAGCCCTAAGCGCTTCGACTCGATTGACTTCATTGTTTTCAAAAATCAACCCCTAAGGGTCTGACATAGGAGATGAAAGTTTAAATGAAAAACTATATCGTCGACATGTTAATTTATTAGAGAGCGAAGCTGCACGGGTCGGCTAGTACATGCCTAAAAATCATGAAATAACACAAATGGCACGAAGTTCAGTAAAATGCGATATCAGTTGACTATTTAACTAATAACAAATGTGTCATAATTATGGAACAGTACAAATGGTTTAAAATTTAAAGTGATTCTTATAAAAATTACTTCACATCGGATGTACCTATTGCAAATAGATATTAGGTTTGAAATTCAATAAAATGCGAAACCAGTCGACTATTTAACTAATAACAAATATGTAATAATTATGGAACAGTACAAATGGTTTAATTTAAAGTGATTCTTAAAAAAATTCTTCACATCGGATGTATTGCAAATGGATATTAGGTATGAAATTCAGTAAAATGCGAAACCACTTGACTGTTTAACTAATAACAAATGTGTAATAATTATGGAACAGTACAAATGGTTTAATTTAAAGTGATTCTTAAAAAAATACTTTACATCGGATGTATTGCAAATGGATATTAGGTATGAAATTCAGTAAAATGACAAACCAGTTGACTATTTAACTAATATCAAATGTGTAATAATTATGGAACAGTACAAATGGTTTATTTTATTATAGTTTATTTTATTATACCGACTCGAGTGAGAAATTCAAGTTAAGACAAAACAAACAAGTTTGGACAGATTTAGCCGATGTATTTTTCATTTGAAATTCAGTCTAAATCTGTGAAGAGCGACGACTAATATAGTAAAATATTTCATTTCATTATTTTTATAATACTTACCTGGCTATATTTTTAAAGTAATGTGAAAGCCCAAAAAGAATTTATGTTAAAAATAGGTACCTACTATAGACTATGTATTTTTAAATTTATGTAATAACTAGCTGTTGCCTGCGACTTCATCCACGCGGACTTCGTTTACTCCGCACAGCCCCTCCCCCGTAGGTGAGAGCTTGATAATATGTAGCCTATATGTTGACTTGATTTGTTAGTAATATTCATGCAAAATTTTAAGTAAATCCATGCAGTACTTTTTGAGTTTATCCCGGACATACACACAGACAAACAGACAAAAATTCTAAAAACTATATTTTTGGCTTCGATATCGATTGTAGATCACGCCCTAATATTCTTTTAAAAAAATATTCAATGTACAGTTATGACTTTCCTACGATTTTATTATATGTATAGATTTTACAGAACAGAAGAAGATAACAAAAATTAAAGATTTTGTTTGGTTGATTTTCATTAGTTTTGTACTTTATTAATAATAAAAAAAATACATCTTTACTGCAGAATCATATATCAGTCGAATAAAAAAAGACACTCGAGTCTCACCTGTACCCGAGTGGCACTCGAATGCCTCGGTTTTGACTCGGTCACTCGCTAAGTGACTCGAGTTAAAAAAAAGACACTCGAGTCTCATCTTCACTCGAGTGATATTTGAGTGAATCAGTTTTCACTGGCGAGTACCTGAAGTGAAAAAAAGTCACTCGAGTCCCATCACTAATTGTGGCAAGAATACTGTCATCAGCATATTCAATACGTTTGAGTCTCGGCAAAATATTTAAAGGAATGCACAATAAAAATAGTAATTTAAAAAATTAAATCTAAATATCTGCCAACTAATAAACACATATCTCAAAAACTACTGAATCAATTTTATATAAAACAAATTGGATTTTTCTGTAAATTAGAATATATCTGATTTAAATCAAAAAGAATTATCTCGATATGCCTTTTAGTTCCGAAGAAATTAGTCGACAACTTAAATACTACTCGTATTACGAAAATTTTTAGGTAACATGTCGGTTGATAACTACAAAAACTTAACGGTTGTGCAAAATATTTTAACCATTTTTATTCATTTATCAGATATCATTTATATCAGATATTTATTCGCCGTGTTGGTTCCGGCCTCCTTTGAAAATTAGGCCAACTGCCGTTCTGCCAGGCAGGTCGTAAAAGGCGACCGATTGGCTATCAAGTCACTACCATCGTGGCTACTAGGTGGTAGAGTTCTGCATTGTCTCGCCCGGGTCTGGTATTCCTGCCGCAATAGCGTCAGTGCTTGTCGCTGTCGTGTTCCGGTTTGGAGGGTAAGGTAGCCGGTAAACTTATGCATGTGGCATTAGACCTCGCCACAAGATAGCAACGCACCATTAACATCTTTAGTGTCTATAGGCGATGGTTGACTCTTTCCATCAGGAGACCCATCCGCTTGTTTGCTATCTTATGATATAAAAAAAATCATTATGTATCACTTAATGTTATAAAAGTGAAAATTTGTGCAAACAAATAGCTGAACAATGACGAAATTAGACACAAATATCATAACCTGGATTAACACAGTATTTTCCGGAACAAGACACTGTTCTCGTAAAATCTTCTGTTGCACTGCGCATATTTTGCTTTACTTTGATGGGGCAAATTGTAAGATTCTGCAATAAGTTATCTGGTGCTATTATTGATTGACTAGTTGATTAATTTAAAAATCGTATTAAAACAAAACTGTGTAAAAAAGATAAAATACGAACGCCGACAAAAACGACAAGAAAGCCTGGGATTAACTACTCCTCATCAGTAATCTTTATTATCAACTACCTATAGTCTATACCTATACATATAATAAAAGAGTAGAAAAGTGATTTCTGTTCATAGAAGTTTTTTGAAAAATATTAATGGGATCGGTTAAAACATCGATAATAGAAAAGAAAAAACTAATAATTAGATTTTTGTCTGTCTGTCTGTTAATTTGTGCGTCAATCATGCAAAAACTACTAGACAGAAAGAAGTTACAGATACCTATCATAAGTTTCAAAGGCTTTCGGGTGACAAATCCAGTTAAACGAGACACCGGTAATGTATAGAAACCTTTGAACATATGGCTCATTATAAGTTAGTGTGTACATTTCATGGTGTTTGTTTAATGGCTATGGCACCTGGGAAAAATGAGAATCGGTTTTAGAATATACTTGCCCGTTCTTAGTAAATGTTATAACTGCAATTTTACTATCTTAAAAATACGTAAAATATATGTACAACGTATGCCTAAAATCTTGACCTCTTATAAGGCCGAGAATTATATCAATGACTGAGAACATTTTATTTATAAGAAAATAAAACGGGTCATTTTTCAGTTTTTTGCGAATTTCTCAGAAAATATGCGTCTAATCTCATTTAAGAAATTTTAGACATTGTAGAACATTTCAGAAAAGTGCAACAGGAAATATTTTTATTGCAAATCTTTTTCAATAAACAAAATAAGCTTTTTAATGCAAGGCAATTTTCTGTTTTATTAATATCAACTACAAAACCAAGTGTTTGTTATTTTTGACTTTTCGCTACGTATGTACGAGTAGATAAGGAAGTTACTGATTTTGCCCCAATTTTCAAAATTCGAATTTTCACCAGATCTCCACGTTTTGGGCTCCTAGGAACCTTTTCCGACTATTTTCACGATGACTTCAGTATGTCTGTATGTATGTGTGTGTGTGAGTGTGTGTGTGTATGTGTGTCATCTCATAACTTTTGAACGGTCTGACCGCTTGAAATGTGGTTGATGGCATTCGATTGGATTTTGCTCAACTTAGAAAATTTGAACCAAGTCGGTCTAGGAGATTTTAAGAACTTTGAAAAAACCTAAAAAAAATTTTGGCAAAACTTATTTTTTTTTAAATATAACTTCCAGATTAATGTATCGATTGAGAACAAAAACTAATCAGCTCTATACCTCAAAAAACTACGTCTGATGCATAAATAGCATCAAAATCAGTTTATTCGTTCGGAAGAAATGATTGACGAAAAATTTTGAGAAAAGTGTTTTTTCGACATAACATCGAAATTTTTCAACCAAACATTTTTTGGTAATTTACGATACTTTATTACTAAGAAAACTGCGTCAAATGCTGTTTTAAAAATCAATTTCGAATGTAATTTTCAAAAGTTACAGCTGTTCAAAGTGTTAAAATTACGTTGTTTATAAGCAAACTTAATATTTTTGAAAATAACTTTTAAGCTAGAACACCATTTCTCCGCCAAAACTGCGTTAAATACTGTTAATTGGATCAAAACGATCAATTACTTCAAAATTTTGCAACGTATTGATTATGTAGCTAAAGCAATATTTTAGATCTCAAAATTGAGTTGAATGCCATTCGAAAGATTAAAATCGATCACTGTTTCCAAAATATAGCTTTTCAAAAATAAATACACTGTTATTTTTAACAAAAAAGATTTTTAATACTCCTTATGTTTTTTTACTCCTTTCAGCTTAAAAACCCTTAATTTAGCGGGAAGTTTCAGGGATGGCCTGCAGGGTCAACCGTTTACAGTTTTTTTTATTTTTACTAAATAAAGGTGTTATTATTACCTCTTGATTACTTTTTCTATCATTTGAAGATTTATATTATTTTAAAAACATTATGTTTTTTACGACGAAGGCTAATTTTACGACATAAAAACAAAATTGTGAATTTTTACAATAGCCTACCATTACGTGAAATTTTATAGAGAACATCTGTATATATATGTATGTAATAATACCTGACTGACTGACTGACTGACTGATATATGAACGCGCAGCCGAAACCGCTGGACCGAGATGACTGATTCTTTTACGGGTGTTGTTCTTATGATGTAGATGAGAAAGGATTTTTTGAAATTTATCCCGTAAGATGCATATATGATATGATAGGCGTGCAATTTTGTACTGTAATTTTTGAGTTTTAATGAATAAAATTTGGCAATTAGCCTTTGGGAAAAAAATAATGGAACATGTATTTAACATTTTTTTGAATTTTATCCTGTAAAGGAGTAAAATGGGGCTTTAAAGTTTGTATAAAAATTAACCGTTTACTGTATTTCTACGAATGCTAAATTATTTAAATTTAGTACTTATGCTTTTTAATACAATTAAAATAATACGTATTTTAGGATTTTTTGATTTTCACCCCTTAAGGGTATGAAGTGAGAAGAATTGTTAAATTGTTAGAATTTGATTTAAAAGATAACTATTCCTCTGATTTAAGTTCTGCATCAGATGACTGGTATTCCTGTGAAAATAGATATGTCAGTCATTAACTGGTTAACATAAATGATTGTCATGAAATTTTGCATACTTAAGGCGAGGCACCAGAGACAAACGGAAAAAAACTGGTTTACTTAATCATATTTTAACGTATTGATTGTTAAATAACGGTTTTACAAAAATTATACGATATACCTGAAGATATTATCTAAGGAATGTGCTACTTTATTACATGATAGAATATACTTTACTCGATCATATAAAATTTCGAAAACAGGCTAAAACAAAACTCTAAAACAAGTAGTTTGTTCATAATATTTTTAATTTTGCACATGATTTTTATATGGTATAAATATTTAGTTATAATATAATATTTAGTTTTAAATACAAAAAAGAATGTACTAAATTTTAGTTTTCAGATGAAGTCCTATATTTATTTAATAAATATTTATCTGAAAACTAAGACGTTTTCCATCGGTTTTATAACATACCGCGCTGCCCACTTCCTATAATATTGGCGCGCGTCAAAATACTCCACCTTAACGTCCGAGGTTAAAAGAAAAGAGCACAGGTTACCTTTTATGCCTGTTCTCTAGGAAACCGCCATATTGCGAATTCCACGCGGACGAAGTCGCTGGCAAAAGTTAGTTGTAATATACTTATTAAAAAAGTATACGTAAAATAAAGACGACTCCGCTGAGATTCTTCTGCCGAATCATCTTAGTGCGTGGCCGCACTAGCGATCCGGTACTGGCTTAAAAAAATTATTGACGCGTCAAAATAACTTGTACTAATAAATTTTATTGAATAAGGTACACAGTGTATAAAACCATCTATACAAAACAAATTATCTTTATATACACACGTAATTTCCAACTCAGATATTTTAATTTGAACTAGCTTTGATTGCTTGGATTAGCTTAAACGCCCCGTTCGCGTGACCCATAAACATTATTTTCTTTTGTTTAGTCGTGTAAAAAAGTAGCTTATGTTACTCCGAAATAATGTGCCTTTCCATCGGTGAAAGAATTTTAAAAAATAGGTTAAGTAGTTTTTGAGCTTTTCCGGTACATACATACAAACCATAAAATCTTTCCTCTTTTTAATATTAGTATATTGGTTTCTTTATTCCACCCAATATTTACTTAATAAAATAAAACAAATAAACACCTTGAAGTGTTAATCTTTCGAATGGCATTCAACTCAATTTTTAAGATCTCAAATATTGCTTTAGCTAAATAATAGATAGGTTGAAAAATTACGAATCAATGTCCAAAAACATTTTTTTTAATAATTTCATCATTGATAAATCTCAAACAAATTGACTAATTTTGATCTAATTAACGGTATTTAACGCAGTTTTTAAGGGAAAAAACTGACAAGATTTTAAAGTCAATCGGTGAATGAACCTGAAAGTAAGTAAAATATGAAGTAAGTTTGCTAAAAACAACGTAATTTAATAATTGAAAAGCTGTAACTTTTGAAAATTTAATTTAATTTTTATTTTCGAAACGGCATTAGACGTAGTTGTTTATTAATAAAATATCGTTGAATACCAAAAAATGATTGGGTAAAAAATTTCGAAATTATGTCTAGATAAGATTTTTTTCAACATTTTTCTTCAACGATTACTCCCAAATGGAAAAACCGATTTTAATGCAATTTATGAATTAGGCGTAGTTTTTTGAGGAATAGAGTTTATTATTTTTGTACTCAATCAGTGCATTAATCTGGAAGTTACATTAAAAAAATACTGTTTCTCAAATTTTTTTTATAATAATAATAATAATTCTTTATTTGCACGAAATAAGAGTACAAAAAGATGTGATTAAAGTGATTTATAGTTCTTCCTACTTCACCATAAATAATGGCATGCAAATTTTCAGTTATATATTTCTTTAAACATGCAAGACCTATATACATTTATAAGCAAAAAAAAAACCAAATTCTGAAATAACTAGTAGTCAGTTAAATTAAAATCTTACAAATACCTGTCATATAATTCAATACTTTGTCAAACAATATAAATTTATAATTACATGTCATTTATGCATTTAAATATTGGTAAATTTACATTTCATAATACTTATACAATATAAAAATTTATTAAAAAAAAAGAGTTAATATAATATAAAATACAGCGGAAATTACTTTTATCTTTGCATTTACTACTTTGTATGTCTAACAATTAAATTTAATTTTTAATTAAACAAAATGTATTATCTATTTTACATTATAATATTAATTAATACTTAGATTTTAAATTATGAAGTAAATTGACAGATTTTTATAAATATTATACATTTTTTTAGAGGAAAAGCTCCCTTACATCATAAAAACATTTATTTAACAACCATTTCGTTAATTCCTTCTTAAATTTATTAATTGGGAGATCCTTAATATTATTTGGTATTTTATTAAAAATTTTAATGGCCATAAAATAGACATTTCTTTGGAATAATTTAGTGTTGCACTTTGGTATTAACAACTTATTGGCATGCCTAACAGATCTAGGATTATGTTCTATATTTAGTTTAAAAAGATGTGGGTATCTTTTGACAAACATCGCAATCTCCTTAATATACATACACGGTAAAGTTAATATTAAGTTATTTTTAAACAATGGTTTACAGCTCTCCATTGGTTTAATGTTATATATTGCTCTTAGACATCTCTTTTGGACTTTAAATGCTCTATTCACATCTACTGAGTTACCCCATAAAATTAGACCATAGGAAAGGACTGACGATACATAGCCATGATATGCACTAAGTGCTGCTTCCTTAGATACAATTTGGCGTAATCGTCTTATTCCATATATAAATTTATCTAATTTAGAACAGATCGTATCTATATGTGACTTCCAATTACAATGGCGATCATATGTAATTCCCAGAAATTTTATAGTATCTATTTCCTCTATTAATTGATTATTATATTTAATTTCTATAGGTATTTTCTTCATATTTGTATTATTAAATTGTATTAATTTAGTTTTATTTATATTAACATTCAAATTATTACTGTGTAACCATTTAATTATATTATTTCTCGCCGTGTTGGTCCCGGCCTTCGCCGTGTTGGTCCCGGCCTCCTTTGAAGAATAGGCCAACTGCCGTTCTGCCAGGCAGGTCGTAAAAGGCGACCGATTGGCTATCGAGTCACTACCATCGTGGCTACTAGGTGGTAGAGTTCTGCATTGTCTCGCCCGGGTCTGGTACCACCGCCTTACCTATTCCTGCCGCAATAGCGTCAGTGCTTGTCGCTGTCGTGTTCCGGTTTGGAGGGTAAGGTAGCCGGTAAACTTATGCATGTGGCATTAGACCTCGCCACAAGATAGCAACGCACCATTAACATCTTTGGTGTCTATAGGCGATGGTTGACTCTTTCCATCAGGAGACCCATCTGCTTGTTTGCTATCTTATGACATAAAAAAAAAAATTTACTGTATATTTAATTTCATTTTCATATTTATTTATATTTTCACATCTTATAAGTACAGTTGTGTCATCTGCATATAATACACATGGATTATGGGTAGTTTTCGGAAGATCATTTATATATATGAGAAACAGCAAGGGTCCTAGTATACTGCCTTGTGGCACACCTGTACTATTTATTCGATATTTAGAGCGTTGAGATTTTTTAATCCCATTAACAATGTTTGTAATTTCTGTGCACTGTTTTCTGTTCAGCAGGTAACTTTTGATCCATTGTAAAGCTTTACCTCTTACACCGTACTGTTCTAATTTATTGAGTAAGTTTGAGTGATTAACAAAATCAAAAGCCTTACTCATATCAAGAAACACAGCTGTAATTGGTTTTTTGTCATTGAGGGAGTCTGTAATAATTTTAGTTAGATGATAACATGCTAATGTTGTTGAACTATTGATGCGAAATCCAAATTGCTCATTTGCCAAGATGTTGGTTTTCACAAAAAAGTTATTTAGCCTACACAACATGGCCTTTTCAAAAATTTTTGCTATAGTCGGTATAAGAGTTATAGGACGGTAATTATTAATATCTGTTGGATCGTTCTTTTTATATAGTGGTTTAATTATTGATAATTTTAGTTTCTCGGGAAATGTGCCTTGATTGAAGGACAAGTTTATGATATGAGACAACGGAGTACATATATATTTATTACATTTTTTTATAATATCAGTACGAATACCATCATATCCAACAGATTGAGTATTATTTAACGATTTTATTATTTTGTATATTTCATCAGGAGTAATTGGATATAGAAAAATTGTACTATGGTTCTTTGGTATTTCACTATAGTTATTATTATTATGATTATCATTATTATGATTTATATTACTTGTGTTTGAGTTTCTAGTTATATCTATAAAATGATTATTAAACAATTCCGATATAATTTTAGCATCACAAATGTTAATATCCTTATTTTTTAAGTTTTTTATTTCATTACATTTATAAGTATCATTAATGTTATCTTTTATTATTTTCCAAGTAGCTTTACACTTATTTTTATTGTTTATTATAGCATTCTTGTTTTGTATTTGTTTCGACTTGTGAATGCATTGTTTTAAAATTTTAATGTATTTTAAATATCTCTTATTATTATTAAATTTAGCTTTACAAGATTTACGGTTTGATAAATACATTTGCCATTTGCCTTTTTTTCAAGCATGAAATCTTTATTCCCTTAGTTATCCAATTTTTATTTTCTTGGATAGTAGTTTTCTTAACTTTTATCACCGGAAAACATAAATCGTAAAACAACTTAAAAGTTTCGTAAAACGAATTAAATGAGCTGTTTAAGTCCTCGGAATTTAAACTCATTTTCCTTGCTAAAATCTTTAACATACTCCGTCCAAGAAGCGTTGTGTATTGTTTGTTTTGATGTTATTGTTATGACCTGACCTGTCTCATGATCTGAAAGGGCTAAATAATGAGTTTTAGCTTTTGCATTTTTTATATTGCTTATAATAAGATCAATACACGATGACAGCCGCGTTGGACAATTTATGTGGGAAACCATATTATAATTATGTAATATGCTTACTAATTCTGCCGAGTATTTATTTTTAGCTAAAAGATCAATGTTCCAGTCACCGCATAATATAATATTTTTGTTTTTCTTTTTTAGGCTTAATGTGTATAAAAGATCTTCCAGCTTCTGTAAAAATATATTAGGGTCACTTTGAGGAGTTCTGTAAATGCAAACAACAATTAATTTTTGTGTCGGCACTTCAATGCCGCAACATTCAAAGCATTCCAACATTTCCATTTTTTTTAAATAATCCATTTTTATAAATTCTATGTCTTTTTTAATTAAAATACAACTACCGCCCCGTTTTTTGTATCTACAAAATGATGACGCATTCCTATATCCTGGTACTTTCAGCTGCAATTCTGAACCTTTTTTAACAAAGGTTTCGGTTAGACAGATTACATCGATTTCGTTATATATTTTATTTAAATCCATTACAGACAAATATAGCAATTCACTTTTATTAATGGCGCCAGCAATATTCTGGTGCAGTATTGAAAAATTACGATCGAAAAAACTGTTTTCCATTTCTTTCGTCTTTTAAATTTGGTTTTTGATCCAATTTTTGACCAGATTTTATACGTTTAAAATAATATGGAATCGTACCTTTATCGCTTTTTTGTTTTTCTTTGATTGATGTAGTATTGTTAGCAGTTATTTTGACGTGATTATTTTTTACACTGAAATAATAGGGTATGGTACCTTTTTTATAGTATTTTGTCTGTAATTTGTTTAAATGACCTTCCTTGCCCGGATTGGTGTGTTGAGATAGATTTTTTATATATTTGTTATGGTAGTCTAATTTAGTTATTTCATGTAATACTTGCCTCGAAAAATATTTTCCTAAATTTGATCTATCCAGGTTATTTTTAGGCCGGTTTAAGAAGATACAATTATTATACAACTTCGTAATAGAGTGAATATGATTATTCAATAAAGTTTCGTTTAATGATGTATTTGAAACTACAGGGACTACAAATACTTTTGTGTTTTGGAGCTTTTCCAATGTCATACTTAGTTGCCTACCGACATCATATGGATTTGTGTCGTTTGACCCTATACTTAAGATTACTCTGTCATAATTATTTAAGTGTGAAAGCTTATTACAATCTAATAGAATGTCCTGGGATTTCGCATTAGGTTTCGTGAAACTTGTAATGGTGTATTTATCGTTCCATTTGGTTTTTAACATGTTAATCATCATGGAAGACATCCCAACTAATTGTTGATCTCCATAAATAAAGATTCGTGATTTTTTTTTCTGTTTTTGTCTGTATTTCGTCATCTTGAGTTATTTTAATTATATTCTTTGTGACTTTATTATTTAAAGATGATTCTAAAATCGTATTTTGATGTGGTATGTTATAATATTTTGAAATTGGTAGACTGCAATCATCATCATCCAAATCTTTAGGTATATGTGTCACATTATCTGAATTTCCATATGAATCGAATATAGATTTTATTCTCTTTACTGTAGGGGTTGATATATTCTGTACTGATGCTTCTGAAACCCCTATTTTTTTAAATAATTTGATTGTTCTTTCATAACTAGATAAAGTTTTTTGCAGATTACTGTTTTCTATATTTAATTTTTCTATTTCAGCATGTGCACTTTTGAGTTCGAGACTTAACTGTTCAATTTGTAATTTGTAATCTATTGTTATGCTTGTATCTAAAGCTGAAGTGTTTGGCAAACTCTGCATTGATAGATTAGGACTGCTGCATGTTGTGGTGCTACAACTATTTTCAATATGTGACAAATCCAAGAGAGATTTAGATAACTGTTTCTTCCTTAGTGTTATAAAAGCGTTGCTTGGTGTATCCATATCTATTTTATTGTCTTTTTAAGTTTATTAAGTTTACAATAAATCATTTTTTTTTTCGCGGTCGTGCGTGTGCAATGCCCCTTACTTTGATTTTGGATAATTCACTATACAAGTATTTCCTCTGTAGCAATTTGAAATAATCAATGAAGTCTTTTGTGTTACCGTAAGATGTCACTTTAGCCAACAAATGTTTAAATAAAATTTGTAAATTTATAATTCTATAAAAAACGGTTCCTCCTGTGAGTTTCGATCCTGTGCCAGTTTCAAAATTTCTCAAAATTTCCTGGACCGATCTGTTACAAATTTTCAGGAAATCTAAGTTGAGTGGATGCCATTGAATGCAATCAACCGCGTTTCGATCGGTCAGCCGTTGAAAAGTTATGAGATGTTTACACACACACACACACACACACACACACACACACACACACACACACACATACACACACACATACATACATACATACATGCATACAGACATTCTGACGTCATCGTGAAAATAGTCGGAAAAGGTTCCTAGAACCTCAAAACGTGGAGATCTGGTGAAAACTCGATTTTCGAATATCGGGGTAAAATCAGTAACTTCCTTATCTACATACGTCGCGGGAAGTTAAAAATACGTGGCGAGGCGCAATTAATATTAATGCACACAAATTCCTTACCAAATAGTATGTGGTGATTGATAATCCTCGTGGCTATCCCTCTCGGTGGCCTCTTCTCCTCTTCCGACCAATCCTAAAAGTAAATATTAAATAATAGCAAAATCAAAAAATACATTCCTAAAATAAAACATGTCATGCACGGAGGGATCCCAGTCTCGACACACCATGCAAACGCTACAAAATTGCAAAGGTGGTACAAATTGGAACTGATGAAGGCTTAAAATAAATTTTGAAGATGATATTAGAATTAGTGATACGTTGCCCCTTATACGTATAAGCATTTAACATGTTATGTTAACGAATTTTCAAAACTTTGCAATCGCGAACTGACCTGTTGAAAGCGCGCCTTTCTGTGTTTGGGCTTGGCATCATCAATGACGGGTAAATCATCTATCGGTGGCTGTAAGCTTGATCGCGAAGCGTCGAGTGGCGTTAGTGCCGTGTCTGCGCTAGAGGCCGCACCAGGGCCGGCGCCAGCCAAACTGCCCCTCGAGCCGCGCGGCGAGCCCTCGCCCTGCGAATCTTTCGCGCACAGTACGCCCCCATCCCCTGAAGCGCTCTTGCGCACACCACTAATCTCTGTAGCCCCCCCGCCCCCTCCTACACCCGTACCGCCGCTGCCGCTACCGTCCAATGGATTCACATACAAGTTTGACGAGTCGTTCTCGCACGTGATGTCGCCCTCTGAAGGAAAAGGGTGCGTAAGGCATGATGCAAATGTATCTGCAACGTAAGACATAGACGCATATGGAGCAGTGCACACCCTGTGGAAAAATTGTGTGGGTCACTCATATACAAGAGGAAAATGATGCTACTAATTATGTGTAGAGCTGTGAGGAAACATATAGCTTGACAAAAATTTATACATTTGGTATGATCTGATATATTTTACTTAAGTGTACAATAAAAAGTGCTAGCTAAATAGGGTCGTATTTAGGGCTTGCAAATCTTTAACGTAATAAGTTTCCGTTGAAGCCTACAGAGAGCTTTTGTTATTCAAAAAAATTTCAACTAAGTATTTACTCAATGAAAATATAATGAAATAAAATAACTATATAAAAAATAAACTATTTACTCTGCGACATGAGAAATGTACCTATTTGAAATGTATTTATAAACATAATATATAAAGATCGTCGCCTCTGTGGTCTAGTGGTCCAGTTTTGGCGTTGACCACATGAGGTCCCGGGTTCGATTCCCGGGTCAGGCACATAAAAAAAGTGTTTTTTCAGTTTTCTGAGAATCACAAAGTTGCCCGGGATTGGAAAGTGCCCGGTTGGCGATAGGTTTGCCACCTATCACATATGTGGGACCAAGTATCTTCGGCTAATCGTGGGTGCACTTGTCGTACCTCTGCCTACCCCTTCGGGGATATGGGCGTGAAGATACTATATTGTAATTTAGAGACATCTAATACTAAGTTTTACGTTCATTAGATTGAGTTCGTTAAAATTAGTAATCAAGAGGTTTTTTTTAGATTTTAGTTGCTATAAGCTGCACATTTAATATCTTGATTCTAAATACGACCCTGGTGTACATATATACAGCAGAAAAACACAAAGTGAATTGTCAAATATGTAATGGAGATAATTTGAAACTTGAATTTTATCCATTAAATAAAACATATAATGTTTTAGGAAAAAAGAAACGTGCTTAGAGCTCGCCTAAGCAGAAATGACGCGCCACACTACCGCATTTACACACACAATAATATTATAAACGCAATACATAATATCCAAATGACTGAGTGTCATTTACGTGTATAAGTGGTGATATTATACACGTCAATGCACTCAATCCATACAGATTGTCATTATTAATATTTGCATTCAGTATTCACACATCTTAATCAACTAAGGAAATAGTGGGGCGCGTCATTTCAGCCTAGATAAACTCTTCTACAAACATATTTCTTTGAAAAAAAAATTAGGGCTCGCTTGCTAGATTAATGCAATTTAGGTTGATGCAAGTGAGCCTTGGAGCAAGGAACTTATAAACTATAACTGGAATTGTTACGAAACAATATTTGAAAAATAAAAATGTACTTTACTTCGTAACAAATAAAGTTGACATTTGTTTCTTACATAACAGAGGGGGAAAACGTTCTGAGCAAGACAACGACAAGAGTGGATGTTGTCCCTTTCTTGCAATTGCCAGTGTAAATAAAACGATCTAGATTTTTACATATTCGGTAATCGTTAAATCCTTTTTATTCATACACATCGATAAATAAATTAGCATAAAATGTATTGTATTTAACATAGTGAGTTTTAAAATGTGCTTATTTTAATTATTACGTAATTACTTATGCAATGCAAAAACTGTTTCTCAAATTAGTAGAATTACTTAGTAGGAATTTGCAAACTACGCATGGCCGCACTTATAATATGGCGATTGGCGCTTTATTTAGTAGAAAGAGACACACTCCACCCATGTCGTGGTACTCTTCGGAACGATTTTGAAGCGCGTGTGAACATTCCGGGTAGAATGTAACTTCCTTGCCTTGGAGTTTTTATAGATAAAAAATTAACACGTTTATTCTTTTATTGAAATGTTATATTAATATTTGCATACCAGGGCTATCGAGGCTGTTAGGAGTAGCTTCAGGCAAGGCCCGAGGTGCTGGATGCCGCTGCAGACACGCGAGTTCTACGCACACCGGTTGTCGCAGGTCTGAAGTAGGCATTGGCATTAGCTGTTCGGCGTCGATGAATTCTTTGTATCCCTAGTGTAAACAAATTAACAGTTGTTACAATTTTAAAATACCAACCCTTGAAAACTTATTTGATACAAAATAATTGTGAAAAAGGATAAATCTGCTAAAGATTTGTAATTATGGAAGTAGTTGTCAAACATAGGCTATTTTTTTTTCAAAAATCAACCCTTAAAGGGTTGAAATAGGGAATAAAATTTGTATGAAAAGCTATCTTGACGACATGCTAATCTATTCGCGGGCGAAGCTGTGCGGGTCAGCTAGTAACGCTATATAGCTTTTCATACAAACTTTTATCCTCTATTTCGGCCTCTTAGGTGCGGATTTTGGAAAAAAAGTAGCCTATGTTTGACCCCAGATCTACAACTATCTTCATATTAATTTCATCGAAATCGGGTTAGCTGTTTAGCCGTAAAAGCGTAGCAGACAGACAGACTTTCGCATTTATAATATTAGTATGGAAGTATGAATTTGAGTAAAATTAACGACGCCTTTTTCCTACAGGTATACCTCTAATATTTTTAAAGTTTAATAATATCTCATTCTCAATATATATTTAATTGGTGATAAACATAGTAAAACATAGTAATAAATTTTTGTTTGTGATAGATCTAATACTAATAATAATAAATAAGTTTTTTTTTTTAATTTTAAGGTTTAACCAGACTATAACTTGTGTGTATTTTAATTGTTGATAAACATAGTAAAACATAGTAATAAATTTTTGTTTGTGATAGATCTAATACTAATAATAATAAATAAGTATTTTTTTTAATTTTAAGGTTTAACCAGACTATAACTTCTCTAGAACATAATATAAGAAACAATACTTACGACATAATGATAATGGAATGTAAAAAAGGATATATATTAGAAATCGAAAAAAATGAGTTATACGATTATTATATTAGTTGTAATACTCATGGCACCACGATGTTAGTATTTAGTACCTTGAACGTGCAAAAACAACATTCAAACTCAGAAGGCAGCTGATCCAAGTCAAGCTGTTTGTCAGCCGTCTTCTTTTCCTAGAAAAGAGAAAATATTAGTGGTTATTACTGATAATTTCCTACGGACTGCTAAATTACATAGAACTACACTGTATAGGTGCATATTATATCCTAGGAATTATTAAGTATTAAATGACACTTAGGTGAGTCATGATATAAGTTGATAAGAATAGATAACGCCAGAAGTTGATGCATTGGCCGAGATGAGATTCTAGAACCTACGATGACAGATCTGCTCGACATAATAGCTAAGACATTAAATGACACCAAATACATTAAGAAGCGTTAGTAACGTTACGTTTAAATGATGAATATCTTACTGGCGTTGGTTCAGGATTAATGAGCAAGCGTTTCTCAGGCGTGCCCAAGCCCTCGTTTGAAAAGCGGCGCTCTTTCTTAGGACTGCTCTGAAACTACGACTGCAATTGTTAATGACGAATTACTTAATTTTATACTACTATATCTTTATTACTTTTACAATGTTTGTATATATATCGATTGTAGGGCTATGATCGCTTAATATTTTATCAAGCTTTTAATACATATTAGGTTTAGCAGTTAGCATTGCGCTCTACTGATCTATTTTACTTTAAAATACCTCCTATAAGAGAAGGTATACTAAATTCAAAGTACTGGACCCCTTACCTGTATGTTATCAGCATTTTGAGGTATTTTATTTCCAAAAGCGTGTTCGTATTGTTTGTAGCAGCCCGTCGATGCTGGCGTTTCGCCTTCCAGACTAGTCGCATCCCCTTGCGACAGGTTATGTCCTGAAGACACATACCATCATAAGTAGCATAGCTTCCGGTTTCTCCTCCTTGAGTTGTCCGTTAGCATTGTAATCGTATGCATATGATATCTTACGAGTAAACAACATTTAGATCAAAGAAAGCAGCGTGAACTATTATACAACACACATTCTACACGCACAGTCTAAATAATTCAGCGTCCTCCGGATACACACAACGTATAGTCCGCAGAAATGAATGTTAGTTCTATGAAGCGTTAGGCTTACGCTGACAATGTAATCGACCTTAGTTAAAGTGTCTTCGTCGCACATCGCAAGCTACACGCGACGCGAACCCGACCCCGAGCTACGGACATAATAATAAGGGGTCGAGTAGGGCGACTGTGCAATAGCAGTAAGTGGCTCATCTGGCGTCGTCTCTCGCCTCAATGAGGACGCACTTGTCACCTGAAGACAAGGAATAAAATTCTCTATATCCATTTCTTCGGAATGAAAGTGTGATTATAGCTGTAGCTGCGATGTAACGTGATTGTTTTGATTCTGAGATATGCTGCGAGTCCGGGGAGCCCTAAGATGCGACGTGCATTCAATCAACATCCAATGCATTCTGTAAAACTGCTATCGATTCGGGCAAAGGGTACGAAAACATGCGTGCATAAAGTGAAACAAAATTTGTTAACGAGCAAATAACACATGACATGGTGAAGCATCAGCAGTGAAAGAATACATTCTACTGACCTGTGTCGACGATGACGTCGATGAGATCCATACTCTTGGCGAATGCGTCCCGTAGATTGATGTGATGAAAGGACACAATGGAGCCCTCACGCTTTGCACGCTCAAGCGCCTCGCGCCGTTTCAGCGCCTTCTCGCGCCGCATCTGGTTCTTATAAAACTCGGCGAAATTGTTGACGATAATGGGAATGGGTAACGCAATTACCAACACGCCGCAAATACAGCAAACTGAGCCGATGACCTTGCCCAACGGGGTCGTGGGGTAAATGTCACCGTATCCCACTGTGGTCATGGTGATGCCGGCCCACCAGAACGTTTCCGGAATAGAAATAAATTTAGTTCCCGGTTCTTCTTTTTCGGCGAAATACGCCAGTGAAGAAAATATAAGCACTCCCATCGCAAGGAACAACATGAGCAATCCGAGCTCTTTGTAAGAATTTCTGAGAGTGAACCCAAGTGATTGCAGCCCGGTGGAGTGTCGGGCGAGTTTTAGAATTCGTAATATTCGCATGATACGGAAGATTTGTACAACCCGACGAACATCTTGGAACTGATCCGTCGCGTTTTTATTAGTTTCGAGCAGGAAAAGAGATACGAAATAGGGCATTATAGCCAATAAGTCTATGATGTTCAATCCGCCTTTGAAGAACTTCCATTTATCTGGTGAGGCACTAAATCGAAGCACATACTCGAGCGTAAACCACGTGATGCACACTGCCTCGACCATGGCCAGTTGTGGATTGTCCATTGGTGCACCCTTTTCGTCGTACACTTGCATCTGAGGTATCGTGTTGAGAGTGAGCCCTATCGTGGACAGCACGATGAAAAGGATCGAGATCACCGCGATCACCTGAAAGCACCAGCCGAGTGAGCAGCGGTCCTTGTCATCGCACCGTCACGTGACACGTACAATAAAGTTAGTTATGTTCGTAAAACATGAGATTGTCGATTGATTGTTTAGAGTACTTTACATGTAAGTTAGTCGTGCCATTCTATACAACCATGATCAGTGTTTGTTTGTAATTATAACAACACATACGCATCATAGACAAAAGAGGGTCTTATGTCGAAGATAATATGTACAGCATATAGAAATCAGGAATGTACAGAAAGCCAATTTAACATATGAAACAATTATATAACCATATATACCAATTGCCTTAAAATTATTGCAAATTTAGGTGTAAAAATAACATCTACCAGTAAGTGTTACATGTTAGTAGTGTTGTGTGGTCGAGGTGTAAATATATTACATGTACGCTGAACGAACGTGCGTTGTCGTGGTTGAGAACGAGCGTTCGTCCATTGTGGTTTAGTTAGTAGATTAGTACGAACGAAGCGGAAGCGCTGGTGGGTTGGGGGTTAAAATTGGAAGAGGCGAGGAGGAATGATTGCGGGGACGCCGGCAGAGCGACGCTCAGCCGTAGTGGAGGGCGGCGCGGGCGCGGTGCGCACACTGCGGATCGGATCCGCAGGGCGCCGCCTCCGTCCCGTGCCACCCTGCACGCGGGCCACAGAGCGCCGTCGGCAGCGGCTGGTCACATCGCGTAAGCCCATCCCATATTTGCAACTTTGGCGACAACAATTAAGCTTTGTTTAAAGTGCTCTCATATAGAGAACTATCCACGTGGCTGTGAACATGAAAGACATCTGTAACCAGTAATGGCAGGCGTATGCCTGTGTAAAATATAAGATTATTATCTAATTGTAAAAAATAAAGGAAAAATTAAAATATATAAAAAGCTGGTAACGCGCAACTTAGAACTACAATTTTTATCATTTTCAAACATAAATTTAAGGTTAATTAGAAAAATATTAAAATGTAACATGAAAACTCAAGCACAAATCACGCACAAAGGAATTATTGCGATATTATTAAAACTTTCCTAATTTTTCGACTTCAAAATTTTGTTAGTCGACATAACGAAACTAATGGTCTAGACTTTTATCATTAATTTATAGTTTTAAATACAATATTATATAATGATATTTTTTTTAAATATTTGCACACCATATATTGGTAGAATATGTCGGTAACTTAATTTATTTTTAACAACTTGTAACACCCATATTCTTGCAAATAAATATTTTCTTTCTTTCTTTCTTTCTTTCTTTCATAAAATTAATCATTTCAATACAGATATTTTTTTCAAGTTTTCTTTTACTACACTATTTTGTACTTGACTATTGTATTTTGTATTTTAGACGTAAGTAAATATTAATTATGTGAAGAATAACGTTAAAATCGAATTTAAAAGGAAAGACTTGAGTTTGCTTTTCATATGGTAGGTATATGAATTTGCTAGTTATATTCAAAATTTGTACATACCTACATTATATCATAAATCTACGAAACTGATAACACCTACAAATATTTTATTTGTTATAATTATAATAAAGAGGTACCTACTTAAAGAGGTACTACTTAAATAATTATGACGTTCGAGTATTTTTAAAACTTGAAATTAAAATCATTTCATCAATGTTTGAGATGTTGACCTATATATTAATTATTTAAGAAATATCATTTGTTTTCGTCACACATACTGATATATTATTACAAAAATGTAAAAAATATTATAAGTACCTACTTAACACTTTTTACTGAATTCCTAAGCTTTTATTTTTAATCACAACCACAATTAAATGAAATTTAAGAATTACAGACAAAATAATAATATTTTTGATTAAACCGTCTCGAAATTTGATTAATGTAAAGCCTAGAAAAAGTATCTTAAAAAGCAAAGCATAATATGTTTAGCATAAATAAATATATATTTTTTAATTTACAAATAAAATAACAATTTAAGTGAACGACCAAATTATTTTTAAAATAGTAATAATACTTACGGAATCTGTTGTTGTCGATGTTGTCGAAAAGAAAATAATAATTACATCGAGACAAAATACATTTAGCAACATGCAATGTGGAGAGGACGGCAAAGTTATTGTTAAAGACAAACTTATAAAAAACATCCTTTATATTTATTTAAAACTATATTGCACACATAAAATTAATAAACAAAGGCAATTACGAGTAGACTGTACAAAAAGCGAGCTTAATACTAAAAAGAGATATTTTACAGCTAACCCAAGACAGAGAAAACTTAATACATAAAGAAATGGGGTAAACATTGTACAATAATAACTTAAAATTAAAATTATATAAATATCAAGTTGAAAGTTTAACGGATGTTAAAATATATTATTATCTTTTCAAAGGAGTGAACGTTAATTATTTTGATCAGGTGATAAATAAAGTAGTTTTAATTGTTTTTTAAAAGTGCACAGAGAAGTTTTATTTCGGATGTGAAATGGAAGCAAGTTCCAAAGTCTTATTGCAATACTGTGACAGAGTAAGAAAATAAACTAGAATTTTGCGAAGTCATACGTAACAGAGCGGAAACAGAGAGACGAGATGAACGCCACGTGAGGGGAGAAATTGGAAATGTTCTTTTAAATACTCGTAGTTCAGTGTCGAAGGATCATCTTGTAATTTATCTAATCGATTTAATATATAATGAATATTTATTTTATTATTGCTTTTTTGTTTACTTCTTTTTACTATATGTATATAGTCGTCAATTTAAATTTATGATTTTTATCCTTTTATTTATGTGTAATCATATTCTTGTAATGTATGAATAATTAGAATTTTAATTTAGGTAATATATATATATATATATATATATATATATATATATATATATATATATATATATATATATATATATATATATATATGTGTGTTGGTCTTTATGCTTGTGCACGATGTATTCCACTTTCTTTTCCCAGATTCACGTCCTGGGTTAGCTGGAAGAAATCTGCATCGTTAAGGGTAATCACACCTTTTGTGCATTATTTTAATTATCGATTAATTTTTTTGTCGCTAAATAAGTGTACAATAAAGTATTAAATAAATTAATTAATTTGTAAGGATTTACTGTAAAAACATAAGATTTCTATATTGTTATTATAGAGAGAACACTAGATATAATACATATGGTAAAAATTTTGTCCGCATTAAATGTTCAATATGAATTTGTAACTTTAAAATCTGAAGATTTGAATAAAATGAACAAAAAGTTTTATTAATGAAACTGTTAGTTATATTAATTAATTTTATACAAAAAAAATGACGTTAACTGAGATACCGTTTTTTCCACACTACATAAAATAAACGAATGCCTGATTTCGACAAAAGCACAATTCACAATACAACATCGGGACACAACACCACATTCCATAACACAGACACTAGAACATTACGCCGAAGAAAGGAATGCGATAGATGTTATTCATGCACCAAGTAACACTCATTATTCACTATACATTTTATGCCCTATTACAATTTCTATAATACAATCCAAAATACATGTGAACACATTATTATTTAGATTAAACAAATCATATACAGGTTCGTGCAAACAAGTCATATATTAGTACAATATAGAATTTACCATTGTATCCAATGTAAATGAAGAGTGTAAATGTAAACTAAATTTATAACATTACCTAAAGTGATATTGGTGCTAATAATTATATAAGAATTATTTTAAATTTGCTTGTGAATTAAATCTTAACCAGTAACTGATACAACATGACAATAGTTTGAAACAATATTTTTGATAGAAGTAGCTCATTATTACACATACCTAACATTAAGATGGAGCCTCGAATTCTAAATATTTAATTAAAAACAAATTTGTTTGTTCAAAAATTGATCTTGCAGTGTTTAAGTGTACAATTAGATCTGTCTCTTGAAACATTGTTTCACTCTTTTATACGTTGTATATTTTAAGTTGTAATTATTTAGCTCACAAATATCTACTAATAGATTTAGATTTAAAGTATATCTTTTTCGATACCTTTTACCAACTTTCTGTATCCCTTGTAATTGGCTTGAATAAATGATTATTGTTAATGTGTAACAAAGTATTTGTATTCAATACATTACCCGGGCTGCTATACTTGTAGTCGGTTTTTCAAGTAAATCCCATAACCATTTTTGATATTGGGCACACGTTCCTTGACCAAATTCTTCTTCTTCTCTTTGTCTTAAACTTTCAGCTTCTTTCCTCATTTCTTCGTGAACGTGCTCTTTTCGTTGATGATATTTATGCTGACAACACGATTCCAGATAAAGTTCATCCACACCCCAATATTCTAAGTCATCGCTAAACGCTAACACGCACATTTCATCTACTAAATGTAATTTACCAGTCCGATAAAAATTTAAAATTGAACTGAAGCTTTTTGGATGCCTGAAAGAAAAAAAGGTTGTATTATTTTTTGTACTAACACAAAACTGAGTGTAAAGGACAGAGAAATCAACATGCACTAAATAACGATTGGGTGCGGCACAAACGCTTCTCCCGAAATATTCTTCCTGTGCATGTCCTAAATCAACGCCGGTGATCCCGGTTGTGTATTTGTGTAGTATTTTTTTACGGCTCATTTTGCTAATAAATGACAAGTTGTATGTTATAAACATTCACTGCTATGCTGAAAAAATTAGTGGTGATACTACATAAAATATTCTTATATAAACGGGCGGATGCTTCCCAGTATTAGCAATATCGTTTTCATAACATTCAGTGGAACGTGTCTCGAAATATTGTGCATAACGCTATTTTTGATCAGATGATTTCTTAATTTTGGGTAGAGATGTTTAATAGCTTTGCATCTTGTATTATATACAAGAAGGTTTCAAACAAATGCGTAAATCATTTCTAACTGCTGAATTGTATTATGATGTATGAATAGATATTGCATAAAAATTAAAATTTAGGACGAGCTCTATTTTGAGAATAGACCCATCTATCATTCTGTCAGGTAGTTAGTAAAAGGATAATGATGATTGGCCAAACGTATCACTACCATCGTAAAGTAGGCACGATGGTAGTAATCGCTGAGTGTTAGTGGTGCAAATTCGAAACTGATTGGCTGGGTTTGGTAACACCGTATCACCATTTCCTGTCCAATAGCAACGCATGCCATTATCAAGTCTCGGATTGTAGGCTAAGAAAGTCGGTCAACGTGTTGCCCTACCGTAGCGCCATTCGAGTAGCCACGCATAAATAGAAGAGCCATTTGCTTTTGTGATGTTCCATGTACAAAGACTGGAAACATCTGGAGAATGCCAGAAGAGATGAAGTAATTATGAAGATAGAGATGAAGCCTTAAAAGACTATTCTTCATAAGGTGCCTCTAGTCTCTACCGATGCGAGGAAATAAACACACGTTAGAAAATTAAAATGCAATTTATAAACCCGAGCGAAACAGTACACAATACACAACTCTATCGCCTAGTAAGTAGAACAAATATTTACACAAACCTGTCAAAAAAGTATTCATTGTCTTGTAGCGAGTAGTCATCACAAATTTCTGTGATGGCTTCGTGAGTATTGCAGTCGCGAAGTCGACCAAGCCGAGTATGTGGCAGTCGCTCCAGTGTTCTCCACAGCACCTCATGCCTGACACCGCCTACATTGATTATCACTCGTTTGCTCAGAGCTTTCGCTCGGAGCATCATAAAAGGCTCCGGTGGTAAGGACGACATTGATCTGAAAATTCACAATTAACTTTTTAAAGCAAAAACATCAAGGAAGTACTATTTCATTGTGATTTTTATATCATAAGGTAGCAAACAAGCAAATTGCTCTCTTGATGGAAAGAGATAAGCATTGCTTATTACTATCATTATTGCTTAGACACCAAGATAATAATAATAATAATAATAATATTGGTAGGCAAATTACACGAATTGATCTAACCCCAAAGTAAGCAAATTATTTATTTATTTAATTAACACTTTATTGAACACATGAAATTTAATTTGCTTGTGTTATGAGTGTCTGTCAACGATACTAATATATAGATACACATATATAAATACTTTTACGTACATATTAAACACCCAAACTCAGAAATACAAACATATATGCCCACAAAAGTTTGTCCCCATCGTGAATCGAACCCAAGCCCCATTGGATCGTAGTTAGATTCGCTAACCACTCGACCAGCGGGACGGTCGATGATCTTAATGGTCCGTTGCTATCCTTGTGGCGGAGTCTTAAGGCCACATTTATAAGCGTATACTGGTACCTTACCTCACAAACCGGAACTCGACAGTGACGAGTACTGAGACTATTTCGGCAGGAATATGAGTTAAGACAGTGGTACCAAAACCGGGCGAGGCTATGCCCCACTCTGTTATATCTACTGTACCTAGTATTTATGTAGTAGCTCTTGAGTCGCAATACAATGTCGTGATTTGGCTACGGTGAACTTGATGGCCATACCTACTACGTCAACAGTATCTATTTCACTTCAATTTAAGATGCGCACCGTTGCAAAAGGCATGTCTCAACTTAGTGGTAGTAGAAAACCGACAGAAACCCAAAGATTCGCACCTCAGCAAAGATGTTTTTATATCATAAGATAGCAAACAAACAAGATAGTTCTTCTGATGGAAGATGTTAATGGAGCGTTGCTATCCTTATGACGCAGTCTTAAGGCCCCATTCATAAGCTTAATGGCTACCTTACCCCCCAAATCGGAACACGACAGTGACGATGGTGGTACCAGACCCGGGCGTTACAATGCAGAGATCTACTACCTAGTACCCACGATGGTACTGACTCGCATAGCCAATTGTTCGTCTCTTACGAACTGCCTGACAGAACGGCAGATAGTTTATTCTTCAAAGAAGCTCGGAACAACACGGGAGAAAATTGGTTGACCATATACATCGTGACAACGCGAATCTTTGCTGTAGGGCGAATATGTAGCCTCACCTTTAAAATAGCCATTTCGAATAAGGCTCCCAATTATAATCTTCAAATATCCGGTCTACTGAAAGGTTTGTTTGGACTTTTTAATAATTATAGATTCATTTTGATCAAAGATTAATATCCGTTTTTATTATAATAAAACCTGAACTTACAGTACCCGGCGATAAATATTGCACATCGACCTTTGGAAAGAGACAATCGGCTAATTTCGGCTTCGTAGAGCGTTATCTCTGTCGCACAAAATACAAACAGTCCGGTACCTATTAGGAGCTGTTAAAACAAGTATGATTTGCTTCTTTTGATATTTTTATTCTTTGTATAAAATACACTAATTTTTCTATAAGTGATGGCTTTAGGTTGGGGTAAAATAAAATAAAAAAACATTTTTACATTATGTTTACGTATTTAATTATTTTGGAACATTACAGCTTTAGTGTACATAATAAACACCATTATACCTATTGCTAAAATGAGACATTGCAATAAAAATAATAATAATTCTAATTCTCAATTACTTCCATTTCACTATCTGTGCTCTCAAAGAGGTCAATATCACTGTCACTATCAGCCGTATCTATCAGTGTAATTGTCTAAACTGTGTTGAATGCTTCTATATTCATTCTCACATTTGATTGCATGATCGCAAACCTTTTTCCACTCTTCAGCGCCGATCATGTTTACTTTTTCAGTCAATAATGTTTTTACTGTAGTTAAGTTCATACCCACATTTCTAGAGGCTACATAGCCTTTCAGTTGAGACCATATATTTTCAATTGGATTAAAATCCGGATGATATGGTGGCAATCGCAACACAGTGTGCCCATGTTCGGCAAGTATTTTGTCCACAGAAAACTCTGTATACCTCTCCTTGTGCTGACATATAATAGCGTAAATCTGGGTTTTTGTTAATTTTGGATCAACTGGAATTTCATGTCTGTTTAACCAGTTGATCATTTCCCGTTTAATGGTGTTTGAGTTGGGGGATCTCTCAACATACTTGTTGTGATAGGGTGCGTTGTCGATAACTAGAACAGAATCACTGGGTATATTTGGGATTAATTGGTTAACCAGCCATTTCTCATAGTTATCGTTATTCATTTCATTGTGATAGTCACCTGTAGTGTCCGTGGATTTATACGTTAAAAAAGCACCGGGTACAAAGCCTTTTTCATTTCCCGCATGAACTATTATCAAACGTTGACCTTTTGAAATTGGCTTTTTTACTCCTTTTTTCTTATCGTCACTCCAAGATTTCCCTTTAGTGTGGGATGCATGTATATATGACTCATCCATGTAGACGATATTTTTTCCTGTTTCGCGAAATTTGCGTATTTTATCAAGGTATTCCATTCGTTTGAGACTAACGTCGTGCTTTTCCATTAGAATTTTTCGATTATCTTCCATTTTAGTGAACTGAAATCCCATGTCATGAAGTATTTTTCTCAACGTTTTTTCAGACCCATTGTAATTAATAGCTTCAGATAACTTAGCTTTTAATGATTTTATTGTTGGCAGTTCATTAAATCGTAAGTGAAAATCATACACCATTCTTCGAACAACATCGTAATCAAAATCGTCCATATCCAAACGAAATTGCTTTTTTGGTCTCCCTTTTTTTGGAGTGCTGAACTTAATTTCAGTCGAATGTGTTTCAGTACTGACTTCGTTTAATATATTGTTCAAAGTTCTTCTTGAAATTCCAGTGGCATTTGCAACTCGCTCTTGAATCTTCTTAAAATAACAACTTACATTTTCATCTACTTTTTTTTTAAATCTATCAGCTTCGCTTACAAAGTATTTATAAACATTGTAGATAATTTCACGTGACTGACCTCGTAAAGGTTTCCCTCTTTTTCCGAAAGATGCCATATTACAACTTTAAATTATTTAAATTTTTTTCCGCCGTGTTGGTCCCGGCCTCCTTTGTAGAATAGGCCAACTGCCGTTCTGCCAGGCAGGTCGTAAAAGGCGACCGATTGGCTATCGAGTCACTACCATCGTGGCTACTAGGTGGTAGAGTTCTGCATTGTCTCGTCCGGGTCTGGTACCACCGCCTTACCTATTCCTGCCGCAATAGCGTCAGTGCTTGTCGCTGTCGTGTTCCGGTTTGGAGGGTAAGGTAGCCGGTAAACTTATGCATGTGGCATTAGACCTCGCCACAAGATAGCAACGCACCATTAACATCTTTGGTGTCTATAGGCGATGGTTGACTCTTTCCATCAGGAGACCCATCTGCTTGTTTGCTATCTTATGATATAAAAAAAAAAAAAAAAAAAATTGTGGGTGTTATCAACTCTAAATATATATTTTTTTCGGGACGCGACTGCACTCTATCGTACTTGAACAACGACTGACTAAACGTCACATAGGTAGTGTGGGACAGAGATAACGCTTTACGAAGCCGAAATTATCCGATTGTCTCTTTCCAAAGTTCGATGTGCAATATTTATCGCCGGGTACTGTAAATATGACTTTTAGTATAGCTTTCGAAATAAATGTTATTTAGTGTTTAGGGTGTCGCATACAAAAAGTACTGAGGGCTTTCTATGTGAATGTTAAACGTTTTTCACAGAGATGCACCTTTTATCAACATCTAAATTAAATAACTTACAATTAATAAATTATTAATAAATAACAATAAATATTGGTAAAGTTATGTTTGGAGTGTATGTACTAAGAACCACTTGAAAAAACCACAAAATTCAATAATATATTCTTTATTTCTTGCTAACTGTATTAAAAAAAAAACACATTTTTAGAGGGACAACACTATCTCGTGGAATTTGTTGCTTAGCTGGATGAAAGGATCTGTTGCCCGAATATTTTGTATAGACTGTGGTCCCACGAACAAACTTTTTTGATTAATAAAAAGCTAAATTTTTGTGAACAGCTTCGTTTTGACGAGACAACCATCTTTTCTATTTTCGAAAAATCTCAAATCGGGTAAGTGATAAAGATAGATAAAAAGAAAAGTTTAGAGTGTCGGACTAAGAAAAGTTTCCACTTTACGTGTAGGACGTGTAGGAATAATAATGTCAGTAGTTGTAGTGACATGTACTGTTCCAGTTTAGAGAGCGAGGTAGCCGGTAACCTTATGAATGTGCCTTACCATCTCACCACACAGTTAACAACACACCTGTACGGGCTACCAGTTAGTAACCTGTACACGTAGTTAGTTGAAGTTTGAGAAGGCGATAAATGAAGTGAGTAAAGTTGGTAGATACGCGTTGTTTATTATAATCGTTAAGTTAAACGACTCGCGCTCGCCGTGACTGTATCGCCTCTGTTTATTAATGCCTTGTCGGCCCTTTTTATATATATCACCAATGTACGTAACCGTACATATTGGCAACCCCAAAGAGATAAACGGACGAGAGAGAGTCGTTAGTTAAGTAAAAATAAAAACAAAATATTTAACAGTAAAAGCAAAGTAAAGTAGTATAGGTACACTAAGTTAAGAATAAATTAATTAAAATTAAAATTAACGTCATCCTCTTGCTGTCGACTCTGGTGTGGTCGTGGCCGTCCACGGGTAGTCGTGGGCGTGGCCGCTTCTGGCTTCTTCTCGCCCAGACGCTCATCAGGCATGTCACTACCATGTTTGCTACTCGTGTCGCCAAGCTCTAGGTCCAAACCCTTTTGTTTTGAAGGTTTGGTCACGGTATGCTGTCTACAGGTGAACCAGCCCCGCTTCTTTACCAGACACACTATGACGGCAACGATGGCGACTGATAATATGGTGTAGCAGAGCGTGTATTGGTGTATGTCGTGCTGGTTAAGAGTTGCAGGTAGTTGCAGCACATTTTGTTTTGTTCTTTAAGTCGGTTATCAGAGTTTTCTCGGGTTTCATCCTCAGTTTGCAATAAAAGTTGCGGTGTTCGTTGAAAGTTAAAGATGTGATTTATCGATTTTTCGACTATATGAATATTCGGCAGCTACAAGTCGATTCTCCAGTTACTATAATTAGCCTTCCGGTACGTAATAAAATTGTAGTTAATATAATCCATTCATAGTAAATAAGTTGTATTTTCCCAGTAGTATCGTAGTAGATTAAGCGCTCGCGGCCGAGGTTTTCTGCGACAACAATGTTAGCGCAGTGCAATCCGATTAATAATAAAGAAAATAAGATTGAATTTAAAATTGTCCTTTAGTTGGAATGCCCGACTTTACTTGTATATTTTCGGCATCGGGTGGTAATAATTTTGCCAATTTTATGATAGGCCTTTTGATAATGCCAGCTTGAGTTTTGACAGTTGTAACTCTCACATGGCCATCTTCACCGGGATGGACGTTAATCACTTTCCCCATTGCCCATTTTCCCGGCGGAAGGTTATTATCTTTCACTAGGACAATGTCACCTATTGCCATATTTTTTGTTGGTTTTTGCCATTTAGATCTTGCTTGTAGTTGGCTTAGGTAATCACTGGACCATAATCTCCAAAATCGTTGTAGCATATGTTCAGTTAGCTGCCACCTTTGGCGTAAATCTAGTTTGTTTTCGTCTTCATAGTTTGACAGCGGCAGTGTCAACATAGGGCTTCCGGTTAAAAAGTGACCCGGACTCAAATAACTATGAAATTCTTCAGGGTCCTCTGTCAATGGGCATATAGGCCTTGAGTTCATGCATGCTTCTATTTTAGCGAGTAGAGTTGCGAACTCCTCATATGTGAGTTTTTGTTCTCCCAAAATTCGACGTAGATGTTGCTTCATTGAGCGTACAGCAGCCTCCCAAAGGCCCCCCGCACTTGGCCAGGCTGCGCAATTGAAGTGCCATTCTACTTCTAGTTTTCCGATTTCTTCAAAAAATATAGGTGATAATTCCGTTCTAAATGTGTTATACTCCCTTTTTAATGTCTTTGACGCTCCAATAAAATTGGTACCGTAGTCAGAATATACGTGCTTTGGTGTTCCACGTCTAGCACACATTCTTTAGAAAGCGGCAAGGAAAGTTTCGGTGCTTAAGTCCGATACAAGCTCAATATGCACTGCCTTTGTAGCCATACACACAAAAATGGCAATGTATCCCTTTGATGTCTTCACTCCTCTTCCCTTGTTCAATTTGACATCCACATAACCCGTAAAATCGACCCCTGTATGTGTAAAAGGGCGAGAGGGTATGGCCCGTTGCGGTGGTAAGTCTGCCATAAGTTGGTAGTTATTTCCTGGTTTAAATCGTAGGCAGCGCACACACTGGCGAAGTTGCGTCTTTACTGCTCTGTTGCTACCTTGAATCCAGTAACGCTGACGAATGTAAGCTAAGGTCAGCCTCGCCCCGCCGTGAAGGGTTGCAATGTGGGCATCGTTAATAACAAGTTGAGTTAATTTGCCCTTATGTGGCAAAATTATCGGATTTTTCATGCCGATAGGTAGGTTGGTCTTATTTAAGCGGCCCCCTACACGTATAATTCCATCTTCATCCAGGTAAGGATTCAGTTTATAAATAGGATTTTTAACACTTAAAGGTTGTTTGGCGGAGAGTAAACTATATTCAGATTCAAAGTCCACTCTTTGCATAAAACGCATAATTAATTTATTTGCTTGAAGTAATTCATTCGTCGTTAAGTAAGTAGGTAACAATCGCTCTTTGCAAGTGCTATCAAGTTTCACAGCTGTGTTTTGGTTTCGAGTTATTGTGATAAATCGCATAATCCATGCAACGATGCGTTTAGCTCGAGTGAATGAACTGCATTTGTTCACTAGGTCAGTGATGATATTAGCATTTTTATTGTTTTGCTGTAATGAAGTCCGTTTTGGTTTTACTTCGATGTCGGTTAAAAAAAGGCAGGTAATGTTTTCGCTTTCTGAGAATCTTGTACGACTTTTTAGGATTGCTGGGCCATTCCACCACAGGTTAAAATTCAGCAGATTCTGTGGATCTACCCCTCTCGTGGCACAGTCAGCGGGGTTGTTTTTTGATTCGATGTAAGACCATTGTTGGGCCGGAATCACTTGCTTTATTTTCTGAACTCTATTTTCTACGTATTTCTCCCATTTACTAGTGTCTCCCTGTAGCCAGGCTAAGACCACCTTTGAGTCGCTCCAGGCCCACATTGTTATATGGTGCTCTTTTAGGGAATTCTTAGCTTTTTCCATCAAGCGGGACAACAATAGAGCGCCACACAGTTCTAAACGAGGTAGGGTCATTTTTTGTATCAGAGGTGCGACCCTAGTCTTCGCGACAAGTAAGTTCAACAGAGGTTTTCCGTTTTCATCAATAACACGCGTATATATAACGCACGAATAGGCTTTCTCGCTAGCGTCGCAGAATCCGCATAAATCAAGAGATCGTGCAGTACTTCCAATCCATCTTGTTATTTTTATAGCCTTTAGGTGATGTATTTTTGATCTTAATTTTATCCAGTCGTTTTGAGTTTCAGGCGGTAATTCTTCGTCCCATTCCAATTTTTGTTTCCAGACTTGCTGAAATATCATTTTTGCCATTATAGTGACTGGAGAAAGCCATCCCAGAGGATCATAAAGTTGAGAAATTTCAGAAAGGAGAGTACGTTTTGTCAATCGTTTTTCCGGTTTTTTGTTTAAGTTCCAGTTAAATATGAATGTATCCAAGTTAGGATTCCACCCAAGGCCAAGTGTTTTGGTGGAGTTTTCTTGTTTAAAGTCGAAAGTATTTTTTGTGGAAATTTGATCTCTGTTTAGGTGTAGCAGTAATTCCGAGCAGTTACTCGACCATTTTCTTAAATTAAAACCTTCTCCTTTTAGTAATTCTATCAATGTACTTTGTAAGTGTTTGGCGCCCTCTAGTGAGTTATGGCCACTTATTAGGTCGTCGACATAGAATTCATTTTGCAACGTTTTTGCCGCAATTGGAAACTTGTGCCCATCGTGGAGAGCTAGCTGTCTGAGCGTTCTCATTGCTAACCACGGTGCACATTTTGTACCGTAAGTCAGAGTACATAAAGTGTAGTCTTTTAGTGGTTCTGCTGGCGAGGACCGCCATATAATTTTTTGAAGTTGCTGTTGTTCTTCTGATATCCAAATGCATCTATACATTTTTTCTATGTCAGCCGTGAATGCATATTTGTATGTCCTCCACTTCAAAATTAGGGTTTGAATATCCTTTTGTAAATTAGGTCCCTTTTCCATTAAATCGTTCAAACTTTTTCCGCTTGAAGTTTTGGCGGATGCGTTGAAAACTACTCTCAGTTTAGTAGTAATTGAGTTTTCCCGCAGGACCCCGCGATGTGGTAAATAACACTCTCGATCTTCGTCAGTTGTGGATATTTGAGAGGATAGCCTCATGTGATGTAAATTCGAGTATTCGTTGATAAAATCTTTGTACATATTTGACAGGTTTTCATTTTTTGCTAGGCGCTTTTCCAATTGTAAATATTGTGAGACTGCCATTGGCCTTGATTTTTCAAGTTCGGTTTTATAGTTGGTTTTCATTGGCATTTTCACGATGTATTTCCCGTCAGGACTTCGCGTGGTGGTTTCATTGTAGTATTTTTCGCACTGGTCTTCGGTATTTATGTCATCAATTCCTTGGGCAATATCTTCGTTCTCCCAGTATTTAGACAATTCGGAGAGATCCGTGATAGTTAAGTGGCAGTTAAAAGTTTGTAGTTTTCCGCACAAAATCCAGCCGAGCTGGGTCTGTTGTGCTACTGGCGAGTGGTGATCTCCTTTCAAGACGCCGTCCATAATAATTTCAGCATAAACATCGGCTGAGAAGAGTATGTCAATAGATCCACTAACGTTGTAGTCAGGGTCCCCGAGTTTCAGGTTTTGAAGATGTGGCCAGTTTGACTTCGAAAAGGTACAGTTAGGTATGTTGTTTGTTAGCCTTTTTAGTATTAGAGCTTGACTGCAGAAAGTATAGTCGTTATGTATTGACTGACACGTGAGTTGGACGCGTCCCTTGCAGTCTCCCGAAACAGAACCTATTCCAGATACTGTGGCATTAAGTTTATCTCGGGGCAGTCGCAGTAGTTGTGTAGCATTTTCTGTTATTAAATTGACTTGCGAGCCCTGATCTAGAAGGGCTCGAAGAGTAACGAAGGTGCCGTCATGTGCTTTTGTCTTAACCTTTTTCTTAACCGTAGTGAGTAATACTTCCATGTTTCTTGTAGATAAGTGATGAGAGCCTTGTTGCAAAGAGCTTGAAGGTTGATTTTTCAAAGTAGGTTCATACGGCGTTTTCGTAATGTGCAATAATGTATGATGTTTTAAATTGCATTCTTTGCAAGTTTTTAATGAGTTGCAATCCATATTGTTACAGTATAAACAGTTTTTGCAGACTTTTAATTTTGCAACAGTGTTATTTCGATCGGAAATGCTCATGTCAATAAACTTAGTACATTGCATAAGTACGTGCTTGCCGTTACATAATGGTCAATTTCCAAATGCAGTGAAAAATGTATTTGAAGAATTTCTATTGTCTTTAAATAAGGTTGATTTTTTAGTAAAATAATTTTCATCATAGTTCCGATGATTGTAGTTTTGACGGAACTTGTTTGTTGATTTATTAAAGAGCGTATTGCTTTTTTGTTTTTGGCAACTGCTAGGAAAATTATCTGGGCGATTTTTCATGGTTTCCAGGCTCATGAATTTTCTTTCCAAAAATGATAAAAACTCCGTCAGGTCCGGTATATCTCTGTTGTTTTGAATTTCTTTTGAATATTCGTTGTACGTAACGGCATCTAATTTTTGTGACATATAATGCACAATAATTGGACCCCATGTTGTTACATCCACTTCAATGTTAGTTAGCCCATTTAGGCTCTCAGTTATGACGTCATGTAGTTTCTTTAAGTTATGTACGGTGGGGTATTGTATTACGGGTAACTGTTGCATAGTATTTATGAATGACGTAAATTGAAGGCGGCGATTATCATATCGATGAGATAGGATTTCCCAGCACGAATCGTAGTTTTCAGCGCTGATAGCCAGATGTTGTACTAAGCGTTCCGCTTCGCCTTTCAGTTTTGTTTTTAGATGCTGCATTTTTTGCGATTTTGATATAGAAGGATTTTTGTGGATGGTTTCTAAAAACAAATTTTTAAATGAGATCCAGTGTATATAGTTCCCAGAAAAGTCTGGTATATCAATTTTCGGAGTAGCTTGTTGACAGTGAATATTTGACCACATCTTCGTGTTGAGTTGCTTCCGCAAGCTATCGTATTTTTTTTCTATGTTGTCAAATTTGAGCGAATAGTCAGCGTTTAAGCTCGAGGCCTTCAAGGTGTCTTCTAACTCCCAGTGTAATCTGTCAATAGGCTCCCATTTACTTCTCAAAGTTGTGAGGTGATCTTCTAGTTCCCATTTATCAGTTATCTGGTCGATGTTTATTTTTGACATAGCTCTTTCTAACGCTTTAAAGTTACATCTCTGACGACTTACTAGCAGTTGTATTTTTTCGTCAGCTTGATCTTCAAAGATGCCAGATAAATCGAAATCGATGTTTGATTCCAGCTTCTCCTTTTCCTCCCCTTGGCGGTGAGATATCAACAGGCCCATAATGTTAGATTTGGTTGTTTCGTATAGTTGCTTAGTCTTACCGTAAATCTTTGTACTGAAGTAACTGATATCGCGTTTTTCTTGAATTGTACGTGCGAGCGCTTCATTTCTTTCGTGAAACTCTATCCAAAGTTTTTCAAGAGACGAAAGACGTGAGTTTAAGTAGTCCACAGTTTTTCTGCTGGTACTGTGTTTTTTATAGTTGGTGCACAGCGTTTTGATGTTTTCGAAACACTGTGCTTGTTCTGTAAGTAAATCCATAGTAATTAGGTGTTGGTTCGGGACACGAAGACAGGCAGTTATCCTTAATCTTCTTTTCTTCAAGCGTTTTTCGTCGCACCTCGCAGTTACGATTGCGTTTGATGAACTCTTGAAGGTCCGTGTCACTCAGTGCGTCGACAACCCGCTGTTACGAAATAGGCACCTTCTCAATTAGCCTGGTGAGACCCGCTTGTGGGAAGCCAGGTAACCGATTTGCTATCGCAACTTAAGGTCGTAAACCCACTGAATGTGATGGCGAAAGAAGGACCGTAATGTTATTTAGTTTAGGTTTTTACCGGCTCGTTGACCAAAATGTACGGGCTACCAGTTAGTAACCTGTACACGTAGTTAGTTGAAGTTTGAGAAGGCGATAAATGAAGTGAGTAAAGTTGGTTGATACGCGATGTTTATTATAATCGTTAAGTTAAACGACTCGCGCTCGCCGTGACTGTATCGCCTCTGTTTATTAATGCCTTGTCGGCCCTTTTTATATATATCACCAATGTACGTAACCGTACAACACCATTAACATTTTTGGTGTACATACGCGATGGTTGTGACTTTACATCAATAGAGCCATCTGCTTGTTTGATATCTTATGACATCCAAAAGTGTAAAGTAGGATAAAAACGAATTTACCCTCGTGTTGGTCCGGGCATGAGCTTTCATAGGAGTGAAGAATAAAGCATCAGCCATTCTTCCAGGCCTTTCGTAAGAGGCGAACGACTGATTATACGAGTAACTACCATCATGGCTACTAGGTGGTAGAGTTCTGCATTGTCTCGCCCGGGTCTGGTACCACCGTGCCGCCTTGCCTATTCCTGCCGCAATAGCGTTAGTTTTTTTCATCGTCGTGTTCCGTTTTGGAGAGTAAGGTAGCCGTTAAACGTATACAAGTAGTACCAATACCTTGCCACACGGATAGCAACGCACCATTAACGTCTTTGATGTCTATAGGCGATGGTTATCTGTTTTTATCAGGAAAGCCATATACTTGTTTGCTATCTTATGATATAACAATAATAATAATAAATATAAGATTAAGTAAAAAATTTAAATAAGTAGGACTAAGGATCTAATAGGTCCTTGTATAGAACAAGGGAAGTTTTTAAATTGGTGTTTTGCATGATCTTAACAATGGCAATTATAATCGTCTAAATTTTGTACGGTGGTATGGACTTTGGAGCCCTTTGTATATCTATAAATCCGGTTTGTTACAATCAGATAATGTTAAATTATTAAAGAAATTATGTACTTTTCTATTTAGTACGACTCTATGGATCTAGAGGTGAACACTTGCTACTTGAGATTTTGTTCTGCTTAAACCCAATTTCACTGGGGTCTATTTAACCTTAGAAGCTTATTACTAATTCTTCATTCTTTTTTCTGTTCTAATTGTGAACAAAAATTGGAAATGGCTTGCTTTAATGTATAAAAAAATATTTTTTAAAAACCTCTAGAAACCGGTTTATGGATTTAAATCCCTTACAATTTTGGTCTATAAGGAGGAAACCGGTATTTTTGAGCCTATTTGCATTTACAAGCGGTTAATCTATTCGAATGGTAGTGTATATACCTAGAATGTGTCCGCTGCAGCACGGAGGCGGCGGCAGCGGCGGCGGCCGGCGGAGTAGGCGCCGGCGCCGGCGCCAGCCCGCGATCGAGCGGCGCATCGTGTGGCGCCGCGAAGCCCATGGGCGCGCGCGGGGGCGAGTCGCCCACGTGCCAGCGCGCGCCGCGGCCCGCCCCCTCGCCCCCCATGCCGCTAGCTCATCGCGCCGCTCGCCGCCGCCCCATGCCCCCAAACACGCTATGCCGCGCACCGCACTACCTGTAACAAAAATATTATGTAAAACCAACAGAATTCACACATTTTACAAATAATTGTAAATGCAGTTAGAGCAGTACAACAAGCTTTAATACTTATGTGTAGACATAAGTTCAAGTAAAATCCAAAAATCACACTTTAAATAACTATTAATTTTATCTTGTAACGATATAAATATATACGAATTTCAACCTTCAACGTTTCCTAAAAGGACTTCAGCCCCCCGGCCGTAGCCTGGCTGGAAAAATCCTCTAGCTGGAAACACGACAGTGTCACTCACTGATGCTATTGGTGCAGGAATAGGTAAGGTGGTGATGCCGAACCGAGGCGAGTCATAAATAGTAGTCACAATGGTAATGACACGTATAGCCAATTGTTCGCCTTTTACGAACTGCCTGGCAGCATGGCAGTCTATTTTTCACAGGGAGCCGGACCAACACGGGAAAAACGTTTTTGCTTTCAACAATTTTTTTGTCATTAAGTCAATCAAATCATTTGGCCAGTCTTAAATTACCTGGACTATTTAATATCATTGTAAAAAGAACATGGGTGAGTTCATACGTGGTATTGAAAATTTTCGTATTTACTCAATTTGTGCATGTGGCATTAGACCTCGCCACAAGATAGCAACGCACCATTAACATCTTTGGTGTTTATAGGCGATGGTTGACTCTTTCCATCAGGAGTCCCAACTGCATGTTTGTTATCTTATGGTATAAAAAAACGCCCTACTATAAAAAAACTTGTAATTTTGTAAAATTTTAATCGTATTTATTATGTCTGGGTAAGGCCTGTGATAAAAGATATAATTTTTAAATAAAGGCTTTATTTGAGTCATTTTATTTGTTTTCTATGTTTTCTTCATTGTGTAGTACTCAAAATGTTGCCATTTTAAATGAGACCAGATAATTAGTACATTTTCCCACAACCACTGCCCTATTTTGCTCAAAATATATTATATTTTAATAGAAAACAGTTAAAATTAGATAGTATATTTAAAAGTATTATTTTCCTTGTGCATAACTAATTTTAATTCTTCATGTATGTATATATAGAGGTGACGGCAGAAAATTAAGTACATAAAGTACACAATACTAATGAAGTACCTTGTAGGTTACCCAGGTGAATTTGTCATTTGTCAATGATTTTAGCTGTCAAATATTATAAAATGATATGTGTGTTCAGCGAAACTAAAACCTCAGACATCTGACTTGTCAGAATTCTGAGCTGAGATTTCCACCTGTCACCGGTACACTTTATACAAAAACTTAGAAACTGGCCAAAACTGATCCGCGCAGCTTTGCCCGCGAGTATATTAACATGTTGTCAGTATAGTTTTTATACAAACTTTCGTCCTTATTCATTAATTTTTGAAAATATAATTAGACTATGCTCAAACCCAAACCTTCTACTATCTCCATTCCAAATTCCTTATAGTTTAGCGATTTTATCGTAAAGTGACTGATTTTCGTATTTATAATATTAGTATGGGTACTATGGAAAAATACAAAACCCCCGAAAACTCAATTAATTTAAAAGGAGTGCATGTCTGAACCAAAGTAGCCGAGTGCAATAAAAGTTGTTATTGTAGATACATTAGGGTGATCTAAATGTCTGATAAGTGGTGCTCGCAGGGTGCGCCACGCGATCTAGTAATCGATTGCCCCTTCCTACGCCTCATATAGATAAGTTTTACCCTTTCTATGTAGACGAACAAAAGGAAATAATCAAATTACTGCACCAATTTAAATAAATTAACGATCGCCCTTCTGTGCGTAATTCGACCATAGATTAAACAATAAAATCTCTTTTTTCGACAACAAACATTAACTATAAATAAAATAGTACACATGTGTGTATTACGATGTACATGGGGCACACTAAAAGTTTTGCACTTCTAGCTAATCGGAACTATTTGCATTTCGAATGTTATATTTTTAAAACGTTGCAACCAACTTAGTAATAAAAAAAAACAATTGGCGGGAAATGATTTCTCGATTGTTTTTTTTATCAAACATCAAAGTTTTACGTACGCAACGAAAATGGAATTAAGTCGAAAAGATTTTAGAGCGATGATTTTTTATGATTTTAAAAGGTCTCTTTCTCCGCAAGACTGTGCCGCTCGTCTTCAAAATGCTTTTGGGAGAGAAGCACATAGTTTGAACACCGTGAGGCGATGGTTTGCTGAATTTGAGAGAGGTCGAGTTTCTTTACATGAAGAATTTCGTGAAGGGCGGCTTTCAACTGCCGTCAACGAAAATAATGTGGCTACTGTTAAGCGGTTAATTGAAGAAAACCCCCGGATTACCTATGAGACAATTCGAGGATTATTGGCGATTGGTATGAGCCAAATTCAGAAAATTTAAATTTAATTCAGAAAAGAATTGAAAGTTCGGAAACTTTGTTGTCGTTGGATCCCTCATGAACTGTCAGCGAAGCAGAAACGGGCTCGCGTAGAATGGTACTCACAGATGCTACTGAAGTATGACCACGGACATTCTAATGCTGTTTATGACATTATCACAGGAGACGAAACGTGGATTTATTGTTTTGAACCCGAAAAAAACAGCAATCTTGTGAATGGGTGTTTGAAAATGAGAACAGGCCAACAAAAGTGAGACAGGCGAGAAACGTTGGTAAAAAAATGATCGCGTTTTTTTTACTCAGCTACGGGTCCCATCTGTTCAATTCCACTTGAAGTTCAAAAGAGTGTTAATGCCGAGTGGTATTCTATCATTTGTTTACCCAGGGTGTTAGGAAAAGTTCGCGAAAGACGCCCCAAAAGCCGCATCCTCCTACACCATGATAACACTTCTTCACACACGGCCAACAAAACAAAGTCATTTTTAGCTTCCAAAAAAGTACATCTCGTCACTCATCCTGCGCATAGCCCCGACCTAGCACCCTGTGATTTTTGTATTTTCCCCAAAATCAAAGATTTGATGAGAGGTTTTACTTTTACCAACTCCGAAGAGCAGTGATAGCGTTCAATCAGCACGTAGAAAACATGCCTTCAGATCTGTGTTCCTCCTGTTTTAAAAAATGGTTCGATTGCGTGAAAAAATGTTTAAAATGTAAAGAAGATTATTTTGAAAAGCAATAAACATAATATTTTGGTTATAACATGTTGTTTTTTAAGTTACGCAAAACTTATAGTGTGACCTACGTATTATGTTGTGTGTCAAATGAATGGAATGTGTGCGTAATTATATTTTTATTTTTATTAATTAAATATTTTTCTAATGCAAATTATATAAAAATATTAGATTTCTACACTCCTTAAACTAGTAAGCTTTGAAGGTACCAAATTCGTACTTTCGAACAATCTTTATAAACAATAGAATATGCAGGTGTGAAGATTACTTTTTATCACTATGATATTTATACTATGACTATGACTCAGTTTAAACACATTAATACTATGACTCAGTTTAATACAGATTTAAAAAAATCTACTTAATTTATATTAAAGATTTTAACTATAAACAAAAAAGTGTAGATACCTATGTATGTGTGTGCATGACAAACGCAGTATTGAATCCATGGTAAAGTGTGTAATTTTTTAATTTTTTAATGTATCTACAGTTAATTAAAATATTAACTTTTTGCACAATTAATCTTGTTTGCGTAATTGTTGTACAAAGAGGTACAAAGTTTTTACGTTACTTATTAATAAAAAACACCTATACCTGGAAATGCAAACATGATAATTATACTATGTCATAATAATATTTGTATTTTAAAGTAAAGTAAACGATGCTTGGAATGGACTCATCTCTCACTCAACTCATCTTACACGTTGTACACCTTGGCACCAATTATACAATAGTTACTATCGTAAACGCTTCTAAATTATAAATTGCCTCTGTGGTCTAGAGATCCGGTGTCGATGGTGACCACATCCCGGGTTCGATTCACGCGTCGGGCAATTAAAAATGTGTTCTTTCAATTTTCTGATAAAAAGCAACGTTGTACGGAATTGGTAAGTGCCTAGTTGGCGATAGGCTTGCAACCTATCACATTGTGGGACTTAGTATCTTCGGCTAATCGTGGGTGCACAGGTTTATACCTATGCCTACCTGTTCAGGTATAAAGGGCATACAGAAACTTTTACTATCGTAAACCTTGGTCTCCGTCATTTGAACATTTATAACATATTATAATAGTTGTCACGCCATCGTCCTACAAGCCACCTCCCCGCTCATACTATTATGATAAAGGTCTCTTATAACTCAGTGAAAAATAGCAAATTTAATTTATTTTACCTTTTTTCTTATAACTCAACAAGTTGCATAATATTGATTTAATTTGTATTAGCCGCTAGTTAATTATGTAGTAGTTATTTTGCTTTGTTATTTTTAATTTATGTATACGTTACGTGCTGGTTACGATTTGCGTGATTGCTAGCCACACCACAAAATACCTAAAACAACACTAAATTAATGTAAATAGTATTTAACCACAATAATCTAATGTATATGCTTGCCCAACTTTTCATACTCTTAGTTCATTGGCCGGATTTTTTATATTTTTTTTATTAACACCGTCTATACCGTGTCTATACACGAATATGTAATTGTATTTTTTAAGGCAAATGGGCCCACCTCTCGTTCCCACCACTGTAACTTCTGTAAACCAGAATCAACAGCGCCAACCTTCCAGCGATAACCACTAAGTAGCGAGCTCAGAGTGCCCTGGGAGAAAAACTAAACTATCTTGGCATCGAAAACAATCAAAAGTGTATAGGAGGAGTAGGAAAATACATCCGTGTGTCCATCCATCCACAATTTATGCATACAATAACATTTATCCATGTTATTGTATGCATAAATTTATCGGTTATCCAAACCGGCCTGAGCCAGAACACGACAGCAGGGGCATAGCTACCGCCGTATTAATGATATGGGGCCAAAGGTCTACAGGGGCCCCAAACATAACTACACAAAAGTTCGTAAATTTTTATCAACAATCTCACTTAAACTCTTACTTTCCCGTGTTGGTCCTGGGCTCCTTTGAAGAATAGGTCAATTGCTGTTCTGCCAGGCAGGGCGTAAAAGGCGACCGATTGTTTATAAAAGAAAAGTGGAGGAATAGGAAAATACATCCAATTTATCCATGTTATTGTATGCAAAAATTTATCGGTTTAATCCAAACCGGCCCGAGCCAGAACACGACAGCACGGGCATAGGTACCGCCGTATTAATGATATGGGGCCCCAGGTCTACAAGGACCCCAAACATAACTACAAAAAATTTTTTGAACTGAACTGAAAAACTGTGAACCGATTTGCCTTTCGGGCTATCCCAAAAATTTACCGTTGAGTTAAAGTATTTTTAAAGTCAAAACAAAAAAAAATATACTTAAAAATAGATTTATGAGGTCGAAGAGTTAAAAAGTTTAATATTTGTTAAAAATTACACTATTTTGAATTTTTTAAAAACTGTAACTTTTGATCGCGATGATTGATTTTGATCTTTTTAACGGCGTTCAATGCATTTTTTAAGTTAAATTATGTTGTTTTAGTTTCTAAATCGACTAGTCACAAAATCTCGAAATTATGTCGAAAAATACTTTTTCAAAATGTTTCATCAACAATAACTCCCGAACGACTCAACCGATTTTGATCTAATTTACAGCATTTGACGTAGTTTTTCAAAAGAAGAGGCTGGTCGCATATTAAAATCAATCTGTTCATTAGTTGAGAATTATTTTAAAAATCTGAAATACTTTGTTATTTCTTTAACACTCCATTCAGTCTGTTCCCAGAACAAAATTCTTGCATTGAGTCAAATTAATTGCATATTCTACACAGGGTGAGCTCCGATGGTTCGGACATGTAGAAAGAATGACAGATAAAAGGTTAACTAGACACATATACAACGTGAATGTGGAAAGATTTAGATATCGGGGAAGACCAAGACTGACATACCATGATCATATGGATCAAGTCACGGATGTAGTGTCACGAGTCTTCCCTACCCCAACCGGGATCTGGCGTGAATGTATGTTTTTATTCCATGTGAATAAAATTTTACCTTTTTTTTAAACCCCTCAACTTAATACGGGGCCCGTCTAGCGCACGCTACGCCCCGGTACGACAGTGACAAAGACTGACACTATTACGGCTAAAAAGGTAAGGCGTGCAACACATTACTAAACTTTTCTTAATAGGGACAAAGGGTGTAGTCTTTGGCTTCTTTTCGCTATCTATAAATCCACAAAATCTCAGAAAACATATTCGCTAACCACTCACCAACGAGTAAATATTTGGCGGGAACACACTGATTCCTTTTTAATGTATTGTGTTTCTATTTCAGTAATTCAAGTTCGTTAATGTTATTAAGTCAATGAAATCACGAGAAATCATTAAACACTTTATTCATTACACTTGTGCAATAAAAACAGTTACAATTTTATGGGCCATCAGTCGCGCGTTGCCCAGAACTTAGAAGCGAAGGCAATGCGCCAAAAACGCGAAAACTAAATTGTGTTTCGTAACAATATCGATACAATTTCGCTTTTATTTATAAAGTAAATATCGCTGTTTCTCTAAGTCCAATATCTACTGTACACATTTGGAGTTTTGAAGTGTTCTGCTATGCTAGGTCGAAGATTCCCAACCAAATGCGTTTTGCTTCTAAAATGTATAATCTAGCTGTAAGTTGCGATACGATTGAACTTTATTTTATTGTTACATTAAGATCTAACTTCGAGAAAAATGAATAATATTTGGACTTAAATTTCAGATTTTTAAATTATAAGATTACAAATTAGAAGATGTACTTCCTAATGGAAAAGACACAAAGAATTTTAATGGTACGTTGGCAATTTCCAATCCAATTTCTTGATTCAACTTCTTCCTTTGCTTCTTAAATGTATATTGAACTAAGTATAAACAAGTTGTACGATAGAGCTTCATTTAAATTTATACTGAGATCTAAGAGAGAGTAATGGGTAATATTAAAACATTACCCATCCAGATTTTTTAAACCACAATCATTGATATAAAAAACCCAAGATACACAATCAGAGTCTCAAAAACGTCCTCTAAAAATGAGCGCAATATTTCAAATTGTGCGCTCATTTCAAATAGAATCACGTCAGTCGTTATACTTTTCGTATATTGCTTTTAAAAAACAACTATATATCTTGTGCTTAAGGTTGGATATGCAAAAACGTATAATTTTGCCATAGCTATAACTATTTGTGTGAAATTGGCGACAATTTTGAGTGTCAGTTTTGGTCGGGATTGTACATCTTGGTTTTTTATATCAATGACCACAATATAATAAACAAGCAAATGGCTTTCTGGAAAAGTAAAGCACTTAGTTAAAGAAGTTTCAGCATAAAAAGGTGATGCCAAATCCGAGTCAAACGTTACAAAAATCTAAAATCTACCAGGAGACCTAAGAAATGATTCTAGGCTATAATTTAGTGTGTTTAATCAGGAAGGAAAATTTCTCTTGTAAACTTTGAGAATAATTTTCATTTTTTTTAAATATTGCACTATGCAGTCTAATTTTTAAATTCAAGTCATACGTAGCGGAAATCATACCAATAACATTAAGTATATATGTGTAAGTTAAAACGGACTTAATCAACTTGAGGAACTTATGAATTAGACTCCAAAATGTAATATTTTTATTAATGTTAGAAATAAAATCCACGTGATTAGAAATAAAAAGGCGCAAAAGCATTTGGTATGAAATATTTTGTATTATTCACGACTTTTGTAAATAATTATATGACATATAGAACTGATTAACGGGACTTCTCTAGGAAGGGCTATATAACCGCACACAACGGGCAGCGGAATGCAGTTTGCAATTAATTAATATCAGAGTGAACAGAACGTCAATACATAAGTATATACAGGTTGACTGGGTAAATGCTGTACATATTGAAAAGTATGGTGGATAGTAATCATATTATGTAATCACTCAAAGTATATCTAATAAAAAGAGAATATTGCTTAACTCAACCTAAACCTCAACAAAATTATTTAAGTAATTAAAACAACAAACAAATAGAATGTTGCTTCGAGCTCGGAAAAACGCTGTTTGTAAACAATGCACATTTATATCAATACGTGCTTGTGCGTGATAGTCATTTTTATTGTATAACTAGCTGTTGCCAGCGACTTCGTTCGCGCGGACTTTGTTTACTCCGCACAGCACCTCCCCGCTATGTGATAGCGTGATAATTAGTAATATTCATGCAAAATTTGAAGTAAATCCATGCAGTACTTTTTGAGTTTACCCCCGACATACATACAGACAAACAGATAAACAGACAAAAATTCTAAAAACTATATTTTTGGCTTCGATATCGATTGTAGATCACGGCTCAAGTATTCTTTTAAAAAAATATTCAATGTACAGTTTTGACTTTCCTACGATTTTATTATAGATTAGGTCAAAATGTAAGTACCTCTTTTACTTATTCCTTATCAGAATCGAATACTAAACAATATGTACTTACGGTCTCTTACCAGTTAACCTTTAATTCATCAAGATTACCTGTTTGTTCGTTAGCGAGATTTTACTGCCCAGTTACGACTATCGGTTGCTTCTTGCGATAATCGGGACCAACAGAATTACGTGCTCTTTCAAAAGATGTGGGTGTAGAAACACTATCACTAGACTTCAGGATGCAACTAAGTTTATTCTCGAAAACCTTAATAGCATCGAACCATTCACAAATCTAACATAAATAGGATAATACTAGAGAATAATTGGCTTAGATAAACTTAAACAAATTCGTTCTAATACATATACAAATTTAATCAAATTAACAAAACGAATATTTTGTTTAAGTATCATAAATAATCTGCAGTTGTATAATGTAAGAAGTTTTATGAAAAATATTCATGACAAAAATACATACTGGAAATAGTAATCCCTCTTTCTAGATATGTGAATGCTTAATGCATATATTACTATAGAGTGCACATATTGCTCATTTGGTGGAATATTGGCGTATTTACAGATTTACGTATTTTACAGGATATTTAAAAAAATTAGTTTATGGTCTTATTATGACAATTCATGCTTATTTTTTTATTTAAACAGTGGTCATAGTATTTTAGTATAATTAAAACTTACCTTTTTTATCATAATCAATCAATCAATCAAACAATCTTTGCCATATTTACTTTGATTTAAAAATAAAATACATTTCCGCCGATTTTCCACCAAATAAACGATACCTCATTCAATATCAGTTAGTTTAATCCAGGATAACGATACATTTTGTCAGTTATTAATAAATCATTTTATTAGCAGCGTATCATTTTCAGACATCTCGCATTGTCTCAAATCAATTGATCAAATAGAAGTTACATTTCAAAGTGAACGATAAAATTAATGATTATTGACACTATAACAAACGACACTCAAAATTAAGCTCCTTATTTAATATTTATTCACTTAAACACATATTTGGATTTCATTTGATGGATTTTTCACCTATTTCATTACACAGAAATTTTTAATTATCTATCTCTGTGTTAAATGACAATGCCAAAAATGTTATAGAGCTTTGATTCATTAAAGATATGTTTGTTTACACGCATGCCAGATGTAGCATTCTATTGCTGCTTTATTATTAATAAACAAAAATATGTTCAAATGCCTTTAGAATTTACGGTTTCAATTTTAATCTATAAAACAAAAACAAACAGCAATGTAAAAAAACAAGCTAATGACAATTAATAATTTTTGCCAAAACTGTTAGCGCTCTAATGTCGTTTCGTTATTCATAATCATCTAATCACTAATTCTGAAATGAGAAACAATGATTAGAATATACATTTATCGTATAATTATATATGTATTAACATTTATTTAAAAATGACATTTTTATAAGCTGTATGTATTTAAACCAAATACATATAAAATCCGTACATAATACATTAAATAGATGTCATTTTTTAAATTAAATGACATGTTTTATGTTGCGTGTATAGGTCGCGCAGATGGTCGCGATAACAACAGGAAATATGACTTAAGTTTTTAAATAAATTTTATTAGTAACTTTGTATCTGCAAGTGTAACAAAATAACAGTTTAGTAACCAAGGGTATAGGACCCTTTATTGCATATTTTTGATTAATTTACATTTCTTGGAAAATTAATAAAAAGGTGGGGCAGAATCTGGTACGGTCACAATCGGCCCACGACTGTTAAAGCGTAACAATTAACAAAATAATTTTGCATTTATAATTTTAGCATAAACGATAGCAACTTGTAATAGTCAAATTATAATAAAGAAAAAAATCGTTCACATATGGTACAGAGTTCGATTTATGTTTGAGACAAGCATTTCATTAATGAGGATAAATGTTTGTATTGCTAGTTTTGGATGCTTGTTAAATATATTTCCATTATACTAACGATTGCCTGTGATAGATATTCGACCATATACAGAACAATAAAATTTCTTCTAAGCTTGACAACAGACTTTAGGCGTAAATGTATACATGTGTGTGTATTATCATGCATGCCACATGCATGTAGTAAGATTAATATCTGTTTTTATTAATAATTATTGTATATTATTTAAAAATTAGGTTTTTGCACTCCTCCGTAATGTAAACGTTTCAAGTTTCTTACCCCACCGTCCGCGTAATTTTCTTAAAAAGGGGTACTTCACGTATTAATATACAGATTACACGTGCAGTAAGCTTAAACTTTTTAAATTATATTTATATAACGAAATAATTACGGCCGTCAATTCGTAATAACCCATGAGCACGCTCTGAAGTAGCACACATTCCTAGTACTACAGTAAATAGGCTTAGCAAGATCGGGGGTGGAGACAGCCTCCGTATTGATCTGAAGATCTGAGCGGGACAGGCAAGTGGGCGCCTGCTATAGGGTTGTCATTTCACAGCCGTGCAATATGACACTAGCACTACTATTATAAATGCGAATGTTTGTTTGTTTTATGTGTTTGTGAAGACATATATTTTTTGGCCTAAACTGCAAATTTTTTGGTAGGTAGAGTTCTGATACTATTTTAGAATAACCTAATTTTTATCCAAAAAAACAGCCCCTGTGAGAATGTTTTATACCAGTATCAATCCTAGCTATTTACTTGGATGTATTTTGTGATGATCAAATCCGTATCCTATATTTGTTTTAGGGCATGCTCCAGTTACCTTTTTCTGACGTAATAACTACGAGATTTGTCGCTGTCGTGATCTTGATTCAATTGGACATTGATATAAAAAACCCAAGATACACAATCAGTGTATCAAAAACATCCTCCAAAAATGAGTGCACAATTTTAAATTGTGCACTCATTTCAAATAGAATCGCGTCGGCCGCGTCTTTGTCAATTTTATTTATTTTCGTACATTGCTTTGTAAAAACAACTATAAGTCTTGCACTTAAGGTTGGATATGCAAAGACATATGTTTTTGCCATATCTATAACTACTTAAAAGAAATTAGGGACACTTTTGAGTGTCAGTTTTGTTCGGGACTGTGCATCTAGGGTTTTTTATATCAATACAATTTTATTAAAACGCAGTCAACACCAAAATCGCGCACTCTGTCTATTTCTATTATATCGGAGTAAACGAGAGCCCACTATCAGTGTAACTGGGCGGCTAGGTCTTATTATTAAGTAAAATTAAAAAACAAGTAGATTATTTGTCAAATATGATTCGGTAGTGGTTTAGGTATGAATATGATTACTTCATGTTTTTAATTGCAGATAATTTTAGACTAATCTTCGCAATTATTTTCTATCGTCCCAGTTTTGTTCAATTATGTATCGGGTCCGGACACGGTCTTTGACATATAATATGATGAATATTAACATATATTTTTGTGATGTGCTATAATAAATAGTTTTTCTTAAAAAACCCCTTAAATAACATCAATTTCAACAAGTTAGGTCTTGCCAGCCTCTTAGGGTGGCAGATAAACTTATAGATATGACATTAGATTTTTGCCATATGAGTTGAAACACATTATTTAAATCAAACACCAGTGACAACTTACTTTATAAAACAATTTGCTATAGTTAATTGTAAAACACCTACGAGTAGCTAACGGCTAATGAGATTAGAGATGGCTATTTATCGACATATCAAGCATACAAGCATCTCGAGTACCTACCGTTTAAGATATTTAAAATAAATATTGAAAAGCTTAGTTCTCCGATCGTAATTTACTGAGACACAAAATTCGATACAGCTCATCGGTTTTAAGTCAAATTGAATCAAATTTAACAATAAATTACACGAGACTGTCATTTGTTTAAGTGACACATAATTTGACACCCACATCAAAATAATTATGCTAAGTAAATTATAATATTAAAAAATACGATGGTATAAAGATAACAGGGAGACATATAAATAACCTGTATTGCTATATATAGCCTTCAGATTATTATTAGTATATGCCAAATCTCCCAAATGGAGCGCGCAATATAAGAATATTGCGCACGTGAGATATGATGCAAGGATCCCAAAGTTTTAATTCGCATAATATTTTTTAAACAAATATACGCGCCATCGTCTAAGTTAAAACTAATAATATTCATTGTTTCCGAGGATAAAAACTATTTTTTGTCTGAAGAATCCATCTGAAGTAAAATGTTGGCAACCCTAGCCGATAGATGGTAGTAAATAATCTGATAGCTCCACAGCTTGTCAGACGATTTACCGACTTCTACAAATAACGTTTATATAGGTGAGCTTATTGGAGCGTGTTTCAAACTGATTATGTGAATGCAAGGCAAAAGTTTCATATAATATAATAGGAGAGCTCACGTCAAAAATTCAGAAGATTTTATATCACACTCTCGTCACTCCACAGAAATAATAATTCTTTACAGCAATTTAGATTATTTTACAATAAGCTCCGTGCCATCAAACATTTATCAGTAAACAAATTTCAAAAATGTTTTAAAACAAAACTAAAAACTGTGCTATACATCACGATCCTTGCAGGCTTGTCTCGCTTCCTCCACATTCATCACTCTCTTCATACACACACGCCGGTTGCGAAGACTCTTGACGCCACCTTCGGACGGTACTCGATCAATCTGATCATTATATCTTCAGTTCTTCCCCGGTCATCAGTCTTGGTCTTCCCCGGTACCTACATCCTTCCACATTCGCATTGTATATCTGTTTTGTTACCCTTTCATCTACCATTCTTTCTTCATGTCCGAACCAGCGGAGCATGCCCTTTCTCATCTTTACACCGACGCTTTCTTTCAAACCTAACCTCTCTCTCACTTCCACATTACGTACACGGTCCGCGAGTGTTACACCACATATTTTTCTTAGCGATCTCATCTCGACCGCGTTGATTATACTTAATATCTTTTTCAAAACGATTTATTTAATAAAGGCAAGCCCGCTGTTTTTTCCCAACGGATCTTTACAGTGTGCGATTTCAATCCTGTATTATCTTTATAATTGTTGATTTTTGATCCGTCAAAGATGCCTGTTATAAAACAAAAATAGAAAGAGGAATTTCTTGAAATCAAATAAGCGTTTCATCTTATAATAAGAGATATCTGACGCTATAAATATGAAAAATATAAATGACTAGCTGAAGCGTGCAGCCCGCTGCAAAATAAAATCCATAAAAGTAACTTGTGCGCTATTTCCTTTGTGCTAAATATCATTTAAATCCGTTTAGTAGTTTTTACGTGATTGAGTAACAGACATCCATTCAAACAACCAAACTTTCGCATTTATAATATTAATTAGCGACCTGCCGGCGGTTTCACCCGCGTAGCGTTTGTTCCCGTGGGAAAGGTTTATATACTAAAACCTTCCTCAAGAATTCATCTATCTATTAAAAAAACCGTATCAAAATCCGTTGCGTAGTTTTAAATATTTATTTTTCATATTTCAAAATATGAGCCTTATCCGCTTTCTGGGAAAAAAGAAACCATGAAAATAAGTATGCAGTACTAAAACTATATAATCGATAAAATTATAATCGATTTATATCAATAATTTTAATCAGAACGGAAGCTCGTAAGTTTATGTACAAGTGTATTCTTGATTAATATTTAATTTAATTAACAGTACGTACCATAATTATTTTACCAACTGTTTATTTTCAGGAGAGTTACGTAAAGGTACACAAAAGGTACCAAATATCTATGACAATAATTCAATAAAATTAACGTATTCTAAAAAATACACAAGCGATCCTGACGCACACGCCTCTTTCCACCAGGCCATGTGCTTGATTGCGAATTTATCATATAAAAAAACTTTAGGTTTCGTGACAGATAGGAACATCGGAGTACACTTGCATTATTTATAAACGATGAAAATATTGACCAAAGGGCTTTTGGTCTAGTATAAATTTAGAAAACTGTTTTACTAAGGACTGTAACCAAAATTAAAGAACATTGGTTGGAAAACAACAAAATATACATTTTTACCCAATGTTCGTGTTTCGGTTGTTGTATTTGCTATTACGATGTATATTACTTTTAATTTATTTAAAAAAAAATATTTTAAGATCGCATCAAGAAGAATCGAGCGAAATCAGTTGTTTAAAAAATAGTGTAATTATGAAATAGCACTAAAGATTGGTTTTAAAAAATTCCTAACACACGGTAGACTAGAAGTTAGTAGTTGCAAACTGCGATATTAGAAAGACTGAAAGGTAGTTGTGGCAGTGTTTGCAGACTTGTGAATAAACGTTGCATTTATACACCAAATATGTTTTGGGGTCATTCATAAAATACGTCACACTAAAATCAGCTTTTTTTGACCCCCTCACCCCATTGTCACGCTGTGTCACACTTTTTATGACCCCCCCTAGAAATATTTCGTCACAAAAACTAAACCTCAACCTACTCAGCAGGGGGGGCCTGCTGAGTATGATAAATTCTAAATGATAGTACACAAATTCTGAAAATTAAAAATATTTATTTAGTTATTATAATAACATTAGGCGCAGGGTACGTGAAAACGTTACTGTCTCAAGTATTGGAAAAATAAAGAAACCCGTTGTGACGGATCGCAACGCCGCTAGAGTCGCGCCACAGAGCTAGCGCTCATGTCAAAAAAATAATAAACGGCGAACGTCACGTTGCCGTATACCGCCCGTCCCCCCTTGTCACATCTTGTCACACTTAGCCAGACCCCCCCCTCCCCTTGTATGCGAACGTATTTTATGAACGGCCCCTTTCCTCGCGGTAGCAAAATACAAAAGTTTACCGACTGTCTATCTTGGTAGGGTAGTCATAGCATGACTGTGACGAACACTAACGCTATTTTGGACTTTGGTGTTATTGTCTAAAACTTATAAGTATAGCATTTAGCCCGTGCCCTTCTTTCTGGGCTATTATACCTGCTGAATTCATGCCGATTTCGGAATCAAAACGGATCCAACATAGACGAAATTAAGCTATTTAATTTCTTATATGTAACTTCTGTAATGCAACTGAAAAAAGTTGTTTAAGAAATAGGAAAAACTTGTCCAGGGTTTAAAAATTTATTGGACGTGGGTGGACTATTTTGCCGCTAGACTAAAAAATAAAGGAGGAGACCCTTCTCCTTTATTTTCACTACCTTTCGTTTCAGTTGCTTCACAGACGTTACATATAAGACTGCATAAATTTTGCAAATTAAATACCTTTATTCGTCTTTGAATTATGGATTTAACGATTAACGCCTGAATCTATAAAATATCTATAAAAAAAGGCATCCAACAAATTGAAATCTTCTTTTTCTTTTTAAATAATTTGACAAAACTTTCATAAATTGGAAACTAAGATTATGACAGACGTCTGAACTTGCCCGATTGCGCTAAACGTGACATAAGGTAATCCTAACTAAGAATGTCTTAATTTTAAGTGTTACCTATGAAATAATTTGTTTTGCACCAACGAAAAATTCCTAACTTAGGTCGTACCTAATAAAGAGAATTAAATTGAATGGATTGAATGTGAAATCACAACTTGTCGATGGATTAAATAGCTATTTTGATGGCTGTTATATGCAGTTTAGGTCGTTATTGGTCTATCAACTCAGATGGACAGTAATGATCGCCTTGCAACCTATGAATTTCGCAAATTTTTTTTTATATATATCACAAGATAGCAAACAAGCTGATGGGTCTCCTGATGGAAAGAGTCAACTAACGTCTATAGACACCAAAGATTTTAATGGTGCATTACTACCTTGTAGCGAGATCTAATGCCACATGCACAAGTTTACCGGCTACCTTACCCTCCAAACCGAAACACGACAGTGACAAGCACAGACGCTATTGCGACAGGAATAGGCAAGGCGGTGGTATCAGACCTGGGCGAGACAATGCAGAACTCTACCACCTAGTAGCCACGATAGTAATGACTCGCATAGCCAATTGGTAGCCTCCTACGACCTGCCTGGTAGAACGTCAGCTGGTCTTTTCTTCCAAGAAGCCCGGACTAACACGGGGAATTGTTTGCGAGGCATGCTTTGCGGAAGTTAATATTCTGTTTACCTGTATAGTTTTTATTTAACAATATAATTATGATTCTCATTTCCATCTACAATCAATAAAGAATATTTGTGTTTTGTATTTTCGCATGTTTGTAAAAAACAACCTCAAAAACTTCTGTACCGATCTTAAAAATTGTTTTAATATTAGAAAGTTTCACTATTCAGAAGTGACATAGGCTTACTTGTTTACTCGACTGACAAAAAGGAAGTAATGATTTTTGGTCACATGAACGAACTTGCGAGTAACAGGTAATTTTAATAAGTATGTTTCATCCTTACAAGTGTTCAGTTAGTCCTCTGTAGTCTGAGTTTGTCCAAAAATAAGCTTATACGCTAATTTGTGTAGAGTTCACGAAGTTGGTCAGTAAAGGAAGTGTAATAAATGTAAGGTAGGAAGAGTAAGTTAGGATTGGTAGGTTTGACTGTTTGGAGAGAAAGAGAGTGGTGGATGTGTAGGATAGGTGTAGAATAGGAATAATAAAATAGCAAGGTAAGAAGGGATGGAATAGGGTATATTGCGTAAAATAAGTAGGATAGGACGGGTATTAGCCAGTATAAGAAAGGAAGAGTGGTAGTGACAGGAAAAGGTAGAATGGATAATATAGAAAAAGCTTGCAAGAAGGGTAAAGGGGTAAGGGCATATGTGTAATTGTAATTTTAAAAGTGTAATTCGGAGTTATAGATATCGGAAATACTTACTGCTCCAGATGAAGGAAGTGTATTTCAGTACATGCCGTATTTTATTTCAGTTATTAAACTAATATTCGTAGTATGCGCGGATTCGAGAAAAAGTGAACAGGATAGAGTAGTAGTAAATGGTTTAAAGAAATAATAGTAATATTTTTGTTATTTGTTGTATTAAGAATTATCTATTATTAGTTACATGCGAGTAATTAAGAAAAATTTTCGGTCAGATAATTACTATATTACTAAAACAATATGATACATCGCGCTGTTCTGAGAAACAAGTAGAGCTAAACTATATTATTACCATCATTATGATTACTTTTTTATTTATGTGTTACCTACACAATAGGAGAACCTGACTTTATTTTTTTGCAATTGGAAAGGTCTATCCAATATTCGTCCAAATGATTTGGTTTTCTGTGAGCCTTGGGAAGTTCTCAAATTATTTTACTTCGAGTCGTAGAAAACTGACCCTTCTAGTATTTAATATGCGTACATATTACATGTATGCAACTGTAAATCGAATATTGTCTCGATAAATTCTCTTGCATAAATGTTATCTTGTACGGATACATTGAAGAAAACATTTAAAATAGATGTAGCGATCCTAAATCAGCATATATATGTGAAACACGTTTGTCTGTTGAGATATGATATGTTTGGCGAAAGTGCTCGAAATTGCGGCCCTTCCTGCCACATCGTTACTAGTCATACTTCGTTCATTTATCTAGAGGTGAGTTGGAATTATTGACGCACTTTTGATAGTTGTACCTAACCTTCATAGCCAAAATCTTCGATATAATCCAAGTTATTCTTAAAGCTACGATCAAGAATAGATGCATAATTTTCTTGTAGTAAAATATGTATGGCATCTAATCATCATTTATTACCTTGGCGCTTCAGCTTACGTGCCGGCGTACGGCCCCAAAATATCTATTATTATATAGAACCATCTGATCACACAATTAGAAATAGTTTTATAGGTATTTATGTAAGCTGTATAAACGTTTCTAGGCTTAAAAGCTGCTACATTTGTGGATGTATAAGTACACAAATATGTAGAATCAAAATCGAATCAAATTTTCAATAGTTACAGCTTTTCAAATATTAAAATTACGTCATTTTTACCAAATTTACTTTATATTTTTAAAATCATTTTCAGGCTAATACACCGATGGACTTAAAAATCTTATCAACTTTTCTCCTTTAAAAACTGCGTCAAATACCGTTAATTGGATCAAAATCGGTCAATTTGTTAAGGATTTATTAATGACGAAAATATTAAAAAAAAATGTTTTTTGACATTGCTACGAAATTTTGCAACCTATCCATTATTTAGCTAAAGCAATATTTTAGGTCTCAAAAATTGAATTGAATGGCTTTCGAAAGATCAAATTCAATCAGCGTTCCCAAATTATACAACTTTTCAAAAATCAATATACTACCATTTTAACAAAATAGATGTTTGAACTGAAAAAATCCATGTTTATAGTTTTTACTCTTTGGAGCTTAAATACCTTAATTTAGCGGGAAGTTTCAGGGATGGCCTGTAGGGTCAACCGCCTACACATTTTTTAGTAAGTTATGAGCTTTTTTAAATACAACATTTATTGATTAATTTACATAGAGTAATAACGTTATTATTCTATGTTAATTTACTTATACTGTTTCACAATAACCTTATTGTAATTACAATCAATTTTCAACCGGTAATAACAATTAGTTTTCAACCGGTTTGGCTTACACAAGTATCCTCAGAGTATTTACAGTTACTCCCTAATTAAGGTTAAAATCTTATTGTGAAACAGTACAAGTGAATTAATAAATAAATGTATTAAAATAGAGTTTCACCAAGTGCCGACGATGAAAAGTGTAGTTTTTTTTAACATCATCCCCTCGTATACCCGTAACGATTGTCCTATTACAATGTATAACTGAGAAGATTGATAGATTTGAATAGACATCTTTATTCATTATTCATATATCATTACTTACATTTGCTCATATGAGCGGCTACGCATTTTACGCCCAACACCGTGTCTATTAGTAGGTATTTGTGTGGTCTGTGTACCAGATCTACAAGCACAGTATCGCCTAAAAATTATGCCAGCCGTCTATTAGTCACTACTATATAGCGTCACAAAAACAAAAAATAAATATCGCTGGACAAATCATAAAATTTAATATAACCTCAAAATAAGCAAATTATTTGCTTTTGATATCGGTATTACTTTACAATAATAATACATCGAAATACTTATATCATTAATTAAACAAAAATACAAATATCTAAGCTCATTACACAAATGTTTGTTTCTCTTGGGAATCGAACCCGAGTCCCATTTATTGCGTGGTCAAGCTCATTACACACTCGACAAAGAGGTGAACACTGAAAGTCATAAAAGCGCAAGCAAAAGAGGGAGACTCTCTCGTCCACGATAGGTATTGCATCAGAAGTGCAAATAATAGTACATAGTAGAAAAAGTCAATCTTGTTTTTAGATATCCGATTTTAATGTGATAGAGCTTACATCTATTCAGTAACATAAAATTACAAAACACATAAAACAGGCAGATTTAAAAGTCTGAAATCCTCGTTTCGATTTCCCTATACTCTTCCCTTATCGTCCTAATTCCATTTTGAAATATACCTATACTGCACTAAGTTCTACTGTTATGTAATATTATGTATTCTGTATACTGTGTAGATATACCGGAGTATCAGCTTATCGGCATGTTAGTCTCCGCTGGAGGTTTAATTAAACGAGGACTATTTGCGTGACTCGCCAATATAAAGTCACGTTTGATTAAGAATACACTAGTTACTAAGCACATATATCTTAAACATGCTTATTACGAAGTAAACTTAGTGATTTTTAGTGGAAAGTATAGAAGTATTTAGGAAGTGTATAGAGTATCGCTAGCAGCATGTATCGCTCAGTTTATACTATAGTTTGGTAAATTGCAACATGCCTAGACATAACCGTAATTTAGTCGCTATAAAAAGTAGATAACAAGTTTAATAACAACAAAAAGTCAAAAAGTTTTTGAGGTTGCTTTAAGTTCCACACTTAGAAATAAGAGCCCCGCGCAGCGGCCTAGAGTAGTTAACGATTCTTACTAAGCAATCAATAACACTAGGATTCGGCCAGTCGTATGCCTTTTACGAACTACCTGGCAGGAAGGCACATAGCCTTAAAAAATGTAAAATTCAACACTTCAAACACTTTCCATTGATTTTCAGAATTTAGCTGAAGAGTTAAAGTGGCAGACTAAAGGACGACCGCCCCGTTGGTCGAGTGGTTAGCGACCCTGACTACGCGATCGACGGGGCTCGGGTTCGATCCCTGACGGGGACAAGCATTTGTGTGATGAGCATAAATGTTTGTATTTCCGGGTTTGGGTGTTTATTATATATATTCTGGTATTTATATATGTATTTCTATGTATTAGTATCGTTGACTAACACCCATAACACAAGCAAATATTTGCTTACTTTGGGGTTAGATCAGTAAGTGTAATATGTCCCGTGAATATTTATTAAAAAAAAAGGACGACGTTTGATATGCACACTTAATATTATAAATGTCAAAGTCTGTCTGTTTGTTACGCTTTCACAGTTAAACCGCTGTACCAATTTAAATTTGACATGAAGATAGTCCAAGATCCGAGGTCAAACAAAAGCTAACTTTAAAAAGAAATCCCTAGGAGGCTTAAATGTGGGATGAAATTTTGTACGAAAAGTTATATGAACGATATGTTAATCTAGCATGTCCATATAGCGGTGGGCGCTTCCGCGGACCACGCGTCTACGAGTATTTAATATTTTAGTAAATAAAAATTGTTTTTTTAACACAGTACAAATGCATTTTAACATATTTTTTTATATCATAAGATAGTAAACAAGTAGATGGCTCTCCTGATGGAAAGAGAAATCATCGTCTATAGACACCAAAGATGGTGCGTTGCTATCTGTATGGCGGGATGGTGATATCACATGCATAAGTCTACCGCCTAGCTTACCCTCCAAACCACGACAATGACAAGCATTGACGCTATTGTGGCAGGTATAGGTAAAGCGGTGTTACCATACCAGGGTGAGACGTTGCGGAACTCTACCACCTAGTACTCACGATGGTAGTGACACACAGTTCGCCTTTTACGACCTGCCTGGTAGAGCGGTGTCTATTCTTCAAAGGAGCCCGGGCCAACGTGGCATAACGTAACCCGGCTCTTTTGAAGAATAGGCCAACTGCTGTTCTGCCAGGCAGGTCGTAAAAAACGACCGATTGGCTATACGAGTCACTAACATCGTGGCTACTAGGTGGTAGAGTTCTGCATTGTCTCGCCCGGGTCTGGTACCACCGCCTTACCTATTCCTGCCACAATAGCGTCAGTACTTGTCACTGTCGTGTTCCGGTTTGGCGGGTAAGGTAGCCGGTAAACTTATGCATGTAGCATTAGACCTCGCCACAAGATAGCAACGCACCGTTGTTAACGTCTTTGATGTCTATAAAAGATGGTTGACTCTTTCCATCAGGAAACCCATCTGCTTATTTGCTATCTTATGATATAAAAAAAGGGTTGGACAATAATGTTGTTCCATAAATGAAATATTTTATTAATGAACTGAAATTACTTATTAAGCATTGATATAATATTAAATATTTTTGCCTGATACGTTCTATGATAATACACGATATTGCTGGCAACTTAGATTACATAAGATCCGCGCATAAGATAATATGTTTGCTATATCCATTGTTCTCGTTGGCAATCGCCAAGCCGCAGACTTATGTCAAAGTCACCGCAATGCTATTATCCAACAGAAGCATCCATCATCAAGTTAGAACACTGCGATAATAGATCTATGCTATTTGTTTTCCGTATAACATGCTTTGGCAAAGTTATCTAGTATTTTGTTACGTAACGAAATATTGTATGACTTACAGCCTTACGTTTGCTCTTTCTGCAATAAGATTGCATTTCATGTAGTTTTGGCAATATCGTGTTGTATCAAGACATTAATACGTCAAGCGAATATAACAGGTATCTTTTTAAAAATATTGTATGTATGGAGGGCTGTAAGATATTTAATAGTTCCAATTAATTATTTCTTTTAGAAATGGAGAAGTAGTGCAGAAGTATTTAAAAAAAATATATAATGTAATATTTTATCTGATATATATTTCTTAATTTATCTGTAGTCTTAGAATTGGAGAATTGGCCTACACGTTTGATGCTTGCCCATGCTTTTAAATTTCATTGTGTGATGAATATTAATAACTATTTATATAAATATTAATCCATAGCGGACAAACAACTTGACACGTAATTTATATAAGAATACGGGATTCTCCTTCCAGGCAGCCGAAAAGGCATTGATCTTTATATGGTGGTTAAGTATTCTTAAATTTTCTAATTTTCTGCGCAATTTTCTTAATATTTTCTTTTATAAGAACCTTCTCCTTACATTTACAAACACAACAAAAAAAATTACCGAGATTGGTCCAGCCATTCAGGCGTGATGTCTATATAATATAAAAAATAGAAGATATATATTTATATATACTTTGTAAAATTATCTCAGTCTGTTTTATAAACATAGTTTTCATATCATTAGATAGAAAACAAGCAGATAGCTCTCCTGGTAGAAAGAGGAACCTACGCCTAGACTAAAAAAAATATTGTATTCCTTTACAAACCATTTTAACAATAGACTGTGGTGACATGCCTAGTAACTAAAAGTATACCTGTATTAGGCGGGCGGTAACCCATTCAGACTATAGCAAACAAAAGATAAGTGAAACGTTTTTTATTTCTTACTAGCTTTTGGCCGCAGCGTCGCTCAAACTATGACCATTAACTATAGCGTCTTTTAATATGTACAGTTTTTTACCAGTCAATTTGCCTCGTATAATTTTAAAAAGTAAGTGTAGAGTGCCGTTAGTGTCACTTTATCCCTATTAATTATAGCGCCGTAAATCACGTCATATTAGCATACGGCTCAAATAAAGCCTAAATTTAGCCGCTACCTAACTTATTACCTACATAAATATCAAGCAGATTTGTTAGATTGCCGTGTAAAAAATACACCACAAAGTTCATGAACTCAGTTGCAAAATACGTATTTATAATGACAAAAATAAGTGAGGAAACGCTCAAAGCATTAGTATAGATACATAATAGTAATTCTCACAAATTATACTTTCACTGGCTACACGCAATTCTGATAATGGCACGAGTGGCCCTGAATTAATGTGTGGCGTGAAGCCAGCAATCTCACGGAATGATTTATATTTTCATCATGACTTCTAAGTGAGCGCGGAACAGGCTTTTCACTAAATCGGTTTTTAATTTTAGTTTCTCTTTTTTTACCATGACAGGAAGAGGTAAGGGGTTTGGTGCATATATTTGACAAGCCCTGGTCGGTTTTTAAAAAAAAAAGTAACCTAAATCATTATTATGTAATAAAACTTAGTTTATAAAATGTGCGTGCCGATAAAACTTAAAAAGGAGTCCCGGCACGATAAAGGGACTTGATACTGTGATAGCCCTTTATCCCCCCTCGAACAACAAAGTTCCTGTTTTAACCAAAAGGGCATGTTCTTAAAGATATACGGGTTTTTCCAACCCTTCAACTTGGAAATTAAGTGTAGTTGCACCATCTGTTGTCGAGTATTTGAACTTCATTCAGAACAATGATTACTTGGGTTGCATTTCGAAAGGCGCTGCGAGCAATTGCAGCATGTGTAGTAATGGCACTAAATTTAAAATTCCAATTTCAATAAAGTCTAAAATTACATTTGTTATATTTCAATTACCACGTAATCTCATATCAACTCCCGAGCGAAGCCGGGTATCATAGCTAGTTATAAAAATATACCAGTTCTCTCTCAGAAGTCAGAACTAGCATATTTTTATACATTAGGCCTCGAGAAGTAAGCAGCTGCACTACAAGAAGTAAGAGCTGAACGACAATATACGCTTAGATTCACCACGATTCACTAGTTTGTCGATTAGAGAGGTGGGTGGTGATCTAATAAATTATTTAGTCGGTACTGACATAATCTATAATTTTTAATAGTTTTTAGGCCGAAAATATTTGAAGTACCTACTATAACATACATTTTTTTATCATTAGATAGCAAACAAGCAGATGACAATCATCTCCTATAGACATCGCCATCCGTGTGGCGGGGATGTAATGCCTTACTTAAGTTTACCGGCCACCTTACTTTTCAAACTGAAATACGACAATCACAATCACTTATACTTTTGCGGCAAGGAAAGTTAAGGTTATTATTAACATCCTTCATATATAAACTAGTAATTATTGGAATTTTCTACCAAAGGAGATGTGTGTGGCTGCGTTCTGATCCGGTGATAATTCTAAAGAAAACGGCTCACAAAAGTTTTAAGTTTAATAGAATATAATATGATAATTTTTAAATATTTGTACACCATATCATGGTAAAACACGTTGATAACTTTTAATTAATTTTAACTATTTTGTAACACTCACGTTCCTGGAAATAAATATTTTCATTTAATTTTCTGATGAGTATGAATGGATAATTTTCAAGTTTTCAAGGTAAGATCTTCTAGCTTTTTATGTATCTATTTTCGACTCCTGAATCACTTTCATTTAAGTAGGCAAAGGAACATTATACTCAGCTATTGTCTATAAAAAACTCGGGTGAGATATTGCAGAAGTCTATGTGCAAAACACGATCAACTTAAAAATTATTTATTACAACCAAATGATCCACCATTTCCACGGTTTGGGATTCATGACGTGTGGACGGGTGTGATGACAGGCCGATAAACATTTCACGCAGTGTTTGTGCTCGGCGATTTATTTTATTTACTGTTAATATTTGTTCATAAATTATTGTTACGAAAAACTGAAAAGATATGTGAAATGTAATGGGATTAATAGCTCTATTTTTAGAGTATTTAGTCTAATTTCCCTTTTCCTGTCCTCGTGACCGAATGTTCAGAAATCGGCACACACTATACCGTATGCTACTAAACATGACAGTGGCCTTATTAATACAGGCAATAGAGCAGCCCGTTACTCTTGTCTATACTGCACTAAATTGCAGTTATTTTTATAGATATATTCAGTATAACGTACTGAATGTAGATGCACAAAATATTTACAAATTAGGGGAGCGAAAATACCGCCATTTTGCGGAAAACCGTTTTGATTTGAACGGGGACCAGTGACATTAAATTTATCCACCACACTGTATAGTCGGTACGATAGGACGTTTATGACAACCGTAACGGCCATAGCTAGCACGGCGCGACCTGCGACGCGAATTACGGCGTTGCGAGCGAAAACAAATTTAGGAAACTGTATGAAGTATGCTACAGCTACCGGCGACGCGAATTGCGGCGCGGAAAAACACGCGACCGTGACGCGCGATGTGATGAGCGAATAAAACAAAAGAGTACTTTTGTTTAATTCGCTAGTAAGCCAGGGTTGGAATCAGAGTAACATAAAGTTATTACCAATGGAAATGAATTGATATAGATATTATATTTTATTAAAAATTTTACTACTATTTTTTAGCCTCCGACGCAAAAACGATGGTTGTTATAACTTATAAGTTTCAGAGGTTTATCTGTGTATCTGTCAGTCCATCATAGCGCCCAGGCGAATGGTCCGATTTAGTTCTTTAGCTATAGTTATATATAGGCGAGATAGTTCTTAGCTATGATTCATAAGAATTTGTTCAGCCATTGAAAGCTCACCAGCTCTTTTCAACTTGATAAAAGGAATTTAGCAACTTGCAAAGGCTTTATCGATTTTTTGTATTTTGTTACTTCACTTATATTGCAATGACATGGTAACCTTAACCTGATGCTGCAAGGTCTTAATTTGAAGATACACTACACTGCTATCATACTACAATACAGAACTGGCAACATTCGTATATAAATAAAATATTTTCTAAATATTACAAACCATATATAACGACTTCCTGATATTTATTTGTACTGAAACTTGGCAAACTTGTGTAAATTCAATGACAGTGCAATATTATGGTACTATCCGACTGATCTCATGAAGTAGCCTGGGTACAGGGACTAGGAACTCTCAGATGCAGAGTTTTGACGAGACAACCAAGTTTCGGCTCATAGTTTTGTTGCTATAAGTACTAAGTTTAATTAGTACTCATAATTACGAGGAATTGAACATGGAGCCGTTAGAGTGTCATTGTAACTCACAGACAGAAAGTGGTAAGATAGTAGAGTTTGGAGTTCGTTTCGTTGCAATATGATTTTTCATGATGACGAGACTCTGAAGATGGAGCCGAAAAAAGTGACATTGAAACTTCTCGCATCGAGATGCAAAATACTTAGATATTAAACTTCTAACCTCAACAAGATAAGTTTATTGAGTTAGAGCTCAATTGCCTTGTATTGACAAAGGAGAGTGACGAGACCGGCCTAAAAGGGCTACAAGAATATAGCGTCATCCTAAATTATTAAATTAATATTTTAGGATGACGCTATATTTTATATATATATATATAAAATTAATTTAATTTAAAATAAGTAAATATTAGAAATCAACGGACACTTTTTAATAGCAAGTTAATTTTATTTGGACAGGATAATTTTGTTTAAAAAATTGGTTTGTGAAAATCCCGGAGGCCTAACCCCCTCCCCCTGTATCCATGAAAGCGCAATTTAAAGGTATTTTACCCCAGAGTAAAAATTACACACTTGCGCCAGCGGTGGAGAATCCCCCTCTGAACATCCGTGCTCTGGATTTTTTAAACGGCCAGATCACGGTTTGCTCAGGCTGCCCTGCGTATTCTGGGGGAGGGGATGGGGTGGGAGAGGCAAATTGCGCTCATTCACAAAATTGCACGGGGACATAAGAGCAAGAAACTCATAGCACCCCCTTCCACGCTCACTGTGGACCTTTGTAACATCAGAGGGCTTCACTCAAATCTTAATGCCCTCCACTACATATATATTAATCTGTGGTCCACTACCATCTTGAGACGGCGAAGCCAACCTGGCTCTTTCTGACCGAGACCCAGATATCTTCTCCGGCCGATACTTAGCATATATGTTCGTATGTCTGGGTTTGGTTGTTTATTATATATATTTTGGTATCTATATATGTATTTCTATGTATTAATTTCGTTGACTAACACCCATACACAAGTAAATATTTTGCTTCCTTTGGGGTTCGATTAATTCGTGTATTTTGTCAAGGAATAACGACTTGTCTTGCTTTCTCCATATTTATAACTCTCTTCATACAAACACGCTGATTTTGAAAACACGCGACCAATCTTTATCATTATGCGATTTTATTCAGTACTAGCTACCCTAATGTGGTGTACATAATGAAAATATTAATGTGCCGTCCTACAAAATATATTAACTACAGAGGCCCCAAAAAAGTCCCAGACAGCAAAACCACCGTATTCGATCATCTCGTCAGATTCTATATCTATTCACGCAGCTTTTCCATGTCATTTACATAATATGATGAATTTATATTTATCATTTAATCTGATTTTAATTGATATTACTATGCCATATTGTATATAATAACAATTTCTTACTCCAATATATTTTTAAATCTTTATTCTTGCATCCAACAAATGAAATTGGCGGAGAACCAAAAGACAAGCTAAATAATTTTCAAAACATTTAAAATATTCATGTTTAACATAGAATGTTTTTAGTGGTAATTACTTCGTATCAGATGTAATATTTTAGGAATTCTTATAATAACTACTATTTCATACTGAAATAACTCTGAGCTTTGTACGGAAACAATGGTGTCATCAAAATTTTAGGTAATTATTCACTTTTCTATTTTGAGCGTATTACATCTAGAAAGTATTTAAAATTTGTGGCAGTGTGACAAACAGTGTGATGACAAAATCCAAAAATGTCTCACTTTGGGATCTTTACTTTTCTCACTAACTTTAAATGTAATTTTCATGGACAGTTTAAGATTCTATTTGATAAGAATTAATAAAAAAACACAAACGAAAAATGATCGGTGAAATTTATATTCTAAAATTTTAATGTCATTTTATTAAGAATTCAGGTTTAGTAAAAAAACAATACATTATTTTATGAACAATGAGGTAAAAGACTTAGCTTATGAAATTTATATTTATGAAATATAGTAGGAGAGCCTAAGATACTAAATGGGTAGTTACTCGAGCGTCGTAGGGACCTATTGGATGTTGTAGATTAAATTATAGGAAAAATAAAAGGTTACGTATGTAATGTTTTACATTTCAATGGTGGGGAAAAAATCTACAGATAAAAAAATGTTTGAAAAAAATCAGTGACATGGAAACACTGAAGCGCATTAGATTAGGTTATGGTGGGTTAACTGCCAGCTAAAATTTAGAAAATCTGATGATTCAAGTGTAGCGTAAGGGAGTGGGAGGGTCACAAAGTTGCAAAAAAAGTCTTGACATTCTCGAGCGCGCCTGAATTTTCTTTTATTATGGAGGAAATTATGTAAGAATTACGAAAAAAGTATAATCTGACAATTTGCACAAGCCGAAGTTATCTTAATTTTTTTCTGCTATAGTTACCCCCATCTATAGAAAGGGCTTATATTTGTTGGAGATCCTTAATAGTATGCGAGGCACCTCCTCCCATGTTAATCTGACGCGCTCGAGTAAATACCAAAATCCCCTCTCTGGCTCCCCTACTAATATATGATTTCTTTTTTCTATACCTATCACATGTGCTCTGTGCCTATCACAGAGACGAGGCTAGAATACTATCAAAAAATATATATGAAAAAACCCATAAATAAAAACTGGTGTGCATTAAGCAGAAATATTTAAACAGGCTTTATAGAATATCTTTATTTTCATACATATAATTAAAAAATCGAAGTTTCACGCTTTACAATATAGATGGGGCACACTAAAAGTTTTGCACTTCTAGCTAATCGGAACTAATTGAATTTCGAATGTTATTTTTTTAAAACGTTGCAACCTTCTTAGTAATAAAAAAAACAATTGGCGGGAAATGATTTGTCAATTGTTTTTATATTACACATCAAATTTCTACGCACGCAAATAAAATGGAATTAAGTCGAAAAGACTTTAGAGCGATGATTTTTTAAGATTTTAAAAATTCTCTTTCTCCGCAAGACTTGTCTTTGTTGTCTTGTTTATATCTTTCTTGTCTTCAAAATGCTTTTGGGAGAGAAGCACATAGTTTGAACACCGTGAGGCGATGATTTGCTGAATTTGAGAGAGGTCGAGTTTCTTTACATGACGAATTTCGTGAGAACGGCCTTCAACTGCCGTCAACGAAAATAATGTGGCTACTGTTAAGCGGTTAATTGAAAAAACCCCCGGATTACCTATGAGAAAATTCAAGGACTATTGGGGATTGGTATGAGCCAAATTCAAAAAATTTTACACGAACAGTTGAAAGTTCGGAAACTTTGTTGTCGTTGGATCCCTCATGATTTGACAGCGGAGCAGAATCGGGCTCGCATGAAATGGTGCTCACAGATGCTACTGAAGTACGACCACGGACATTCTAATGCTCTTTATGACATTGTCACAGGAGACGAAACGTGGATTTATTGTTTAGAACCTGAAAAAAAACAGCCATCTTGTGAATGGGTGTTTGAAAATAAGAACAGGCCAACAAAAGTGAGCCAGACGAGAAACGTTGGTAAAAAATGATCGCGTTTTTTTTTCTCAGCTATGGGTCCCATCTGTACAATTCCACTTGAAAATCAAAAGAGTGTTAATGCCGAGTGGTATTCTACCATTTGTTTACCGAGGATGTTAGAAAAAGTTCGTGAAAGACGACCCGAAAGTTGCATTCTCCTACACCATGATAACGCATTTTCACACACGGCCAACAAAACAGTCATTTTTAGCTTCCGAAAAAGTACATCTCGTCACTCATCCTGCGCATAGCCCCGACCTAACTCTCTGTGATTTCTGTATTTTCTCCAAAATCTGATTGATGACTGAATTGATGAGAGGTTTTACTTTTAGCAACTCCGAAGAGGCTGTGATAGCGTTCTATCAGCACGTAGAAAACATGCCTTCAGATCTGTGGTCCTCCTGTTTTAAAAAATGGTTCGATCGCATGAAAAAATGTTTAAAATGTAAAGAAGATTATTTTGAAAAGCAATAAACATAATATTTTGGTTATAACATATTGTTTTTTTAAGGTACGCAAAGCTTATTGTCTGACCTACGTATTATATGAAGCTTACTTTGAGATAGGGTAGTTTTCTATGACCTTGACAAAATGACACAAATCCAATAGGTTTACTTTAAATATATATAATACGTTTAAAGATATATAATATGTCATTCAAAATTGCATTTTTACTATTACTATACAAAATATTGTTATAACAAAAAATTAAATTAAGTGAAATATTTAATTAATATAAGTATATTATAGAATTATAACTAACATAAAAGTGCCTGCCCCGTCGCGTTGGTCGAGTGGATAGCGACCCTGACTACGCTCTCAATGGTGCTCGAGTTTGATTCGTGACCATTGACGCTACTTGTAGTTTAGTGTAATGTAGTTTTACATTACACAAAACTACAACATTAAATAGTGAAATTGACAATTTCACAATACATATTATATATTATTATATATATATTATTATATATATATATATATAATAAAATCGTAGGAAAGTCAAAACTGTACATTGAATATTTTTTGGGGCATGATCTACAATCGATATCGAAGAATATAGTTTTTAGAATTTTTGTCTATTTGTCTGTATGTATGTCTGGGGTAACTTCAAAAAGTACTGCATGGATTTACTTCAAATTTTGCATGAATATTACTAATAGGTCGGGTATATCGCTATCACTTACGGGGGATGAGCAGTGCGGAGTAAACGAAGTCCGCGCGGACGAAGTCGCTGGCAACATCTAGTTTACAATATATTCAATATCTATACATACCAAAATGTAGAAAATTATGGCAATGTACGTAAATTGAACATTTATACGAGTATATTGAACGTCTACTCAAAGTATGTACATATAAACGAAATGACATTTCGTAGCAACAGTGAGCGTAGACTTAATTTCGTAGCAGTCTGCTACATATTGTTATCTTTGACCTTTCCCGGCGCGTTCCGGTTAATGTAGCCTATACAACCTAGTAATTGAATTCACATATGCATGAATAAACCATTTCAATATGAACGCCGATAGGGCTGGGCTAAACTACCTTCCGACACCATTATGTCAAGTCATATATTATAGCCGTGAAGTGACAGTTCTTAATGTAGTTATTTTTACTCTTCCTTTGTTGAATGTTGAAAGATATGCACAAAAACTACTAGTTGTATTATTGTTGTAATTATAAATATTTGCTGTTTCCGGTTCATTTTTTGAAGTAGAATGTGTTTTACAATACATTAAAATAAATCTATATTATCTATATTAATATTATAAAAAGTTTGGATGTTTGGATAGATGTTCGTTACTCAATCACACAAAACTACTAAATGGATGGAAATTTGGCATACAGATAGGCGATAACCTGGAATAGCACATATGCTACTTTTTATCCTGGAAAAATTAGGTGATCCCGCGGGATTCACCAAAAACTTTTATAATGCAGCGGGCTGCATGCTGCAGATAGTATTTACATAAATATTCACTAGACAAATTACACGAATTGATCTAACCCCAAAGTAAGCAAATTATTTGCCTATTATACAGGCAAAAATAGTCAAAGGTTAAAGGTTAGTCAAAAATACTTATACATACAAATTCCAATGTAAGCATACTCAAGAAATACAAGACACCCAAATCCTGAAATACAAAGGTTTAAGCTCTTCACACAAATGCTTGTCCCTCTCGGGAATCGAACTCGAGCCCCAATAATTACGTATCCAGGGTTGCTAGTCAGTCGAGAAACGAGATAGATGGAATCATATAGACGGACGGTCAACCACTTCTTGCTCTTCCATTGGTTTGGGTCTCTTTAAAATCTGCCTTGTTGCAGATTTACAGTTCATAAAAGGCAAACAATTGTAAAATATACCATTATCATCATGACGTTTACTAAGTAGTAGAGTTCTTTAACGTCTTACTCGAGCTTAGAATTTCCACCTTACCTAACACTGCTGCTATATCGTCAGCGCTTGTCACAGCCGTGTTCTAGTTTAGACGTTAAACTAATGCATATGGCATTACCATCGCGTCACATGGATGGTATTTCACCATTAACGTCTTTGGTGTCTATTGGCGATAGTTGTCTCTTTCCATTAAAAGAACTATCTTCTTGATTGCTACCTTATGGTAAATAAAACCGTTGTGGTTACTTGGTGGGGTAAAGTTCTTAAAGGTTTTGCAAACCGGAACACGTCAGTGCCAAGCACTGACGCTATTGTGGCAGGAATAGGTAAGGCGGTGGTACCAGACCCGGGAGAGAAAATGCAGAAATCTACCACCTAGTAGTCACGATGGTAGTGACTTGCATAGCCAATCGGTCGCCTTTTACGACCTGCCTGGCAGAACGGCAGTTGGTCTATTCTTTAAAGGAGCCCGGAATCAACATGGAAAAAAAATACTCCTCTGAAAAATATTTAAAAATATATCCGTGCTCTACAACCCGGGTATCGGACTTGGCTATGGAACCTTAGTATATCTAATCTGAACAGGATAATGACCGGGTAACATTTTTATATGCTATCGTTAGTCCAGGCCCCTTTGAAGAATAAACCGTCTGCCATTCTGCCAGAAAGATCATAAGAGTCAAACGATTAGCTATGTAAGTCACTACCATCGTGGCTACTAAGTAATAGAGTTCCACATTGTCTCTCCCGGGTCTGGTACCACCGCCTTACCTACGCCTGCCGCAATAGCCGCAATGCTTGTCACTGTCATGTTCCGTTTTGGAGGGTAAGATAGCTGGTAAACTTGTGCATGTGGCATTAAGACCCCAACACAATGATAGCAACGCATCATTAACATCTTTGGTGTCTATATTCGATGGTTGTCTGTTTAAATAAGGAGAGCCATCTGCTTGTTTGCTATCTTATGATATAATAAAGTTCATAAAAATATAAAAATTAAAGAAATTTAAATGAATAATTTTCTAAATGCCGCTTTTGTAGCGCTATTTAAAAAATCTTTATAAGTTTTCCAGCGCGACGGAAATTTCGAGTGTTCCAATTTAAAATGTAAACAATGCAGTATGGAGCAGTATTTTACAGCTAATGAGCCATGAGCTAAATTTACTGCAGTTGCAATGACATCCATGATCCAACGGATATTAAAATTAAGTTAAACATTATATTGGCCTATTTATAGAATACAAGAAATTTGTCGTTAAATTTTACTGAGAAACTATTAAGAGCTTTTATTTCTTTTCGAATTTAATTAATCATATCGCACGCTATGTTGATTCCAGGAATTATATGCTTGTATGTTTTATAATTCCAGATTTATACATATATAACATTTGTGCAAATAAAATTCAATTTTTATATTTTTATTTATATAACGGTTTACGGTTTAAGACATTTATTTCTCTAAAAGAATAATTACATTCACTTATAACAGAAACACAGATTTTTCTTACAGACGTTACGAGTATGTAAGTAGTATTGAATTATTTTTGTGTTATAGCACTCACCCCATGCTTGGAAAAATGGAAAAACTTTAAAAACAACAAAGAAAAATACCGAATCCCAGGGATTGAAATTGCGACCATCTCCCTAAAGCCGGGACGCTCTCCCACTGAGCGAGTGTCGATAGGCTCGACATGGCGAAATTCTCCTTTGCTATATAATCAATTACGTCAATTGTACTGATCGCTAGGTATATGTACATATAACTATTTATATGAATTTATCGTTACAGATGAAATTCACATTTATAATTTTGATCAGTACTTTCGTATTTCTAATTAGTTTTGTGTTATAGAACTCATCCCATGCTTGGAAAAATTGGAAATACTTTAAAAACAACAAAGAAAAATATCGACACGCAGGGATTGAACCTGCGGCCATCTTCCTAAAGCCGGGAAACTCTCCCAATGAGCTAGTGTCGACAGACTCGAAGTGGCAAAACTCTTCTTTGGTATATGATCGATTACGTCAATTGTACTGATCGCTAGGTATACATACGCATGACTAGTTAAATGAGTTCATAGTTACAGATGAAATTCAGTTTAACCTTACCCTCCAATCTGGAACACAATGTTGACAAGCACTAACGTTTTTGCTGCAGAAATGGTACCAGACCCAAGCGAGACAATGCAGAACTCTACCACCTAGTAAAAGAATTAAGAACTTCCTTTTCGTTAGCGTTTCATAAAAAAAATATGGGAAAAAACGAAAGTAAAAGTTTTCCTTCTTAATTATGTGTGTATATTATAAAACAATAAATCATATCCACAGATTAAAGGTTTATAAAATACCATTCAAATCATCAAAAAACGTACCCAGTTTCACACGCACAACGATAGAATACATTTTCCAAACCAGTAAGTTTAAGCAAATTAGAGAGAGTGGCTAATGCCTAATGATAGCAATTACGTTGTTGTTTATCGGCCCTTTTACGACGCCATTGACATCAAATAAATTATGCGAAAATTTATTTGCCCATAAGCCTCAATATAGAATCAATATAGGACTGTAGGTAATAGCAGTTTACCCATTTATGACGTAAACGTTCACGCGATAAACCATCTGTTACACTATTTATCGACCGCCCCGTTAGTCGAGTGGTTTGCGAACCTAACTACGAATCGATGAGGTACAGGTTCGTTTCCCGACAGGGACATACATTTGTGTTATGAGCATAGATGTTTGTATCTCTGGGTTCGGATGTTTATTATGTTTGATACAGCATGTAAAGAAAACCCTGTCGGATAATTAAAGGTGTTATTTGTGTAATGATTTAACTTGTTTGTAATGGTTTTATTCATCAAAAGTATATGTTTCAATTGTGTTATATTAGAATAAGTGACAAAATATGGCAACACTAGGCGTCATCTTCCTATTGGTTAAAGTTGTGAAAGCTAAACGGCGGGACAGAACGCGGCAAGATGGCGCGTAGTGGGGTTTACGATATGAGAGACCTCATTTTCAGCGACAGACGGTTCTGAGCCATGAGCTCGACAACTTGTGAACACTCAAGTCTATAATTGTAATGTTAAAATAGTCTGCAAGAAGTACATTAAAGAAATATCAAGCTTGTATTATATTTTATTCACGAAAAATCAGACGTGGAAGTAACCTGTGTGCCCACAAGTCTTCAAAGGTAATCCAGCACTTATATACAATAATGTATTATGTATTATAAATATATTACGGGAGTAGATTATTAAAAAGCATATTAAAATGTGCGATAGCATAATTAAAAATTCAAAATTGTACATTTTTCATGTTAATAAATCAGGGTTACATGTGATGATAAATACAAGTACTTTGAGCCTGCTTTGCCGAATAAATGGCGTGCAAAAAGAAAATAAAATATATTTATTTTTATATAAAATTACAAATTACGTTTAAATACTTTTAAAATCAATAAAACTCAAAAAAAAAGAAGTCAGAATAGATTTGAAAATTAATGTCAAATGAGAATTGAAATAAATTAGATTAGGATTAGAAATTGTTATTTTAAAAGAACATGCGCTATAGTAATTGTGATTACATCAAAATAATAAATATACTCCTATGTCCATCCTTTACATCTTTAACACGTGGTCGGGGCTACTCTTTGATCGTGTTATTCCTGTACCCATCCTGTACCTAACACGTTGTCGGGGCTACTCTCCGATCGTGTTATTCCTGTACCCATCCTGTACCTAACACGTGGTCGGGGCTACTCTCCGATCGTGTTATCCCTGTACCCATCCTGTACCTTAACACGTGGTCGGGGCTACTCTCCGATCGTGTTATTCCTGTACCCATCCTGTACCTAACACGTGGTCGGGGCTACTCTCCGATCGTGTTATTCCTGTACCCATCCTGTGTTTAACACGTGGTCGGGGCTACTCTCCGATCGTGTTATTCCTATATCCATTTTATACACCCTTAACATGATTAATTAATTTATGCCCAAAGATAGCATTTGAGTTTATTTGTTACAATTAATCAAATCTTCAAAAAAAAAAATAATGATGGTAAAAATTTAAAATAATTTACATGCCACTTCTTGCTACAAACAATACATGATCGTAGCCGCAGTATCATCCGATAGAATGTAATAGTATTTTGTTAAAACTACCCACATGTTTGATAAGTATTTCTGAGAACCGAGTTACTGTTTAAAAATTAATATTAATAGCAAACTCAAAGTACATACAAAAGCATTTCGAGCGTTCGAAAATTACATAACTTCAATTGTCTTAATAATATAGTTGTCCTGCTATACGTGAAATAGTATGCTCGATGAAATAAGTTATTTCAATTTTACAGTGTAAAGTAAAATATATTTGTGTGTTCTATACCAAAGCATAGATTTTTGAGCAGCTTATAAAAAAATTTAGAGTATTTCAGTTTTTGCGCAGTCGTATATTTTCAAAACGATCGTCGATTTTGATCTTTTGAATAGCACTCGACTCAATTATTTGAGTTCTAAAACCTTTTATTAACTTCAAAATTGATTGAATGGAAAACAACGAAATGTCAGTCATATATTAATTTTTAACAAAAAAAAAATATATCGTTGATAAATTCCAAAAGAATTGAGCAAAGAAAATGAGTAAATCCTATTTACGTCTTTGACTCAGTTTTTGAGATCATTTTGAAATCAATCTGTTTACTAGTAATTGTAAACAATCTAATATTTGAATAGCTATAACTTTACACAACTTGATTCGGTTTTTATTTTGGTAGGGCAACTGCATCAGTTTTTAAATATTTTAATATTGTAGACATCGCAGAACATTATATATATTCAACTTTTATTCAAAGAAATTTACTCCTATTGGAGACAAACATTGATTATAGCGCCAATCATTAATTTGTGGCGGTAATGGAAAACAAACTAGATGTTTCACTAAACGTGGATAAATATATAATTATATTAACAAATAAGCCATGTAGGTGTGCTTGTTTATAGAAAGAGCCGAAACCATGTAGGTGTGTTTCGAGATATACTGAAAATAAGCCATGTAGGTGAGCTTGTTTAGAGAAAGAGCCGAAACCATGTAGGTGTGTTTCGAGATATACTGAAAATAAGCCATGTAGGTGTGCTTGTTTAGAGAAAGAGCCGAAACCATGTAGGTGTGTTTCGAGAAAACTGAAAATAAGCCATGTAGGTGTGCTTGTTTAGAGAAAGAGCCGAAACCATGTAGGTGTTTCGAGAAAACTGAAAATAAGCCATGTAGGTGTGCTTGTTTAGAGAAGGAGCCGAAACCATGTAGGTGTGTTTCGAGATATACTGAAAATAAGCCATGTAGGTGTGCTTGTTTAGAGAAAGAGCCGAAACCATGTAGGTGTGTTTCGAGAAAACTGAAAATAAGCCATGTAGGTGTGCTTGTTTAGAGAAAGAGCCGAAACCATGTAGGTGTGTTTCGAGAAAACTGAAAATAAGCCATGTAGGTGTGCTTGTTTAGAGAAAGAGCCGAAACCATGTAGGTGTGTTTCGAAATATACTGAAAATAAGCCATGTAGGTGTGCTTGTTTAGAGAAAGAGCCGAAACCATGTAGGTGTGTTTCGAGATATACTGAAAATAAGCCATGTAGGTGTGCTTGTTTAGAGAAAGAGCCGAAACCATGTAGGTGTGTTTCGAGATATACTGAAAATAAGCCATGTAGGTGTGCTTGTTTAGAGAAAGAGCCGAAACCATGTAGGTGTGTTTCGAGAAAACTGAAAATAAGCCATGTAGGTGTGCTTGTTTAGAGAAAGAGCCGAAACCATGTAGGTGTGTTTCGAGATATACTGAAAATAAGCCATGTAGGTGTGCTTGTTTAGAGAAAGAGCCGAAACCATGTAGGTGTGTTTCGAGATACACTGAAAATAAGCCATGTAGGTGTGCTTGTTTAGAGAAAGAGTCGAAACCATGTAGGTGTGTTTCGAGAGATTACAAATGAAATATTTGGGTGTGCTTAGTTTGGCGAACTAACTGAAACCATTCACAAGGCGTGCACCGTAGATGAGGAGACAAAATTAGAATGATGTAAAGCAATAGATAGTCCGTATGGGCAGCTCGAAGATTTCATTTATGCGTACTAGAGAGAAATTTGAATTTAAGTGTGGCGGTAAGCGATTTAAAAGTAACGTACCATGTACGAAAGATCCTATGTTCACGGCGTTCAACAAACGTCAGCCACTAAAAATGATTACAGCAAAATGAGATACGGTCAAACTTACATAGACAGAAGGATTGGGTAATGTGATTTTTCATGGACATTAAATCGAAACTTTATAATTGACTAGCTGTTGCCCACGACTTCGTCCGCGCGGACTTCGTTTAATCCGCACAGCTCATCCCCATAGGTGATAGCGTGATAAAATGTTGCCTATATGTTGACCAGACCTATTAGTAATATTCATGAAAAATTTGGAGTAAATCCATGCAGTACTTTTTGAGTTTACCCCGGACATACATACAGACAAACAGACATACAGACAAACAGACAAAAATTCTAAAAACTATATTTTTGGCTTCGATATCGATTGTAGATCACGCTCCAAGTATTCTTTTAAAAAAATATTCAATGTACAGTTTTGCCTTCCTACGATTTTATATGTTTTTTTTTATATTTTATTATATTTGGTACCGGATATCAAAAAATATATATTTTATGAAATTATATATTGATGGATACTTTCAGATAAACCCGACGAGCTTTATTCGAAAACCATTCAATACGCAATTGGCGTAAGATTTGGAACCGTAGATATTAGTATCCGTCTGATAATATAGCAATTTTAGTTTATCGGCGCACCCAATCTGCTGTCGCGTCATTTTGTCACGTTGCAAGATTCAGTAAATATTTGACAATATAGTGTTTCGTCAATATATAGGTAGTTCTAGCTTAGACTAATATCCGATTTACAATATCGTAACGATGTACAGTTTCAATATCTATACATTTTGTATCGCCTACTCCTAGTAAACATAATATAAGGCGAATTGACTGATAAGAAGCCTCAAAGTTTTGGTTGTATAGTTCATTATGACAATATCTGATCTTACAGGAAAATGCATTATTCTTAACTACAGTCATTCCAATTACATATACACATACTTGAAGGCCGTCCACTCAGACATATTTAGAGCTGCAAACACAACACACACGTACATAGACAAGAGGATTTAATAAAGAGTTTGTACTGTTATCAATATTAAATTTCAGCAATGGCGGATCCTTCGGTGTCTGAATATAAAGCGCCGTTATCTCTTACTGGAAGTCAGATCCAGAAAGCTGTAGAGCTGATGTCGTCGTTGCAATCACCGAGACAAAGTCGAAACAGATCGCAGGCGGAAGTCCCAAAAGAACCTTATCTATCGGAGTAATCGTGGGAAATGTAAGAAAATCGACACCAATAATATCGAGTGTAAAAAGAAGATTCAAAGACGTAGTTATTATTTATTCGCGGGAAATGCTAGAATTATGTCAAATTACACTAGTTGACCGGCCAATTAATCTCGATTGTTACTCAATGTATGAAATAAAATGTTTTCAATAATATGACGTAATTTCACATTGGATTATGTTTAGTTAAATTCATGATTTTTTTTTGAGAATTATCAGTTGTCACTCTTTGTAGGATTAAGTATTAATTTCGATTGAAATTTCATGTTCCTGTAGTATTTATAAATACTAGATTTTATATTATATGTAGTACGCGTATTATAGGTAGATTTATTGTAATAGTAAAATCACACGTTCAGGTACTTGGGAGTAAAATCAGAAATTATTAAACGATAATTTATTTCTGAGGTTGACTTAAGGGTACGATGTAGACCATTTATGACTGGTACTAACAACCTAATTAACATTACTGTCAATGTTAATATATATCACAGACCACATAATACTAATAGACGTGGCGTTAGGCATTGAACGTGTAGTCGTACATATGAGCGAATGCTCATATCAATGTCAAAAGTGTGGCAAATTATATAGGCAAATTGACACTAATTGTAATTAGGTTTTTATTGTTGACGTACTGTTGTATACATTCTCGTATTTATGTCGGTTCAAAATTTAGCTACGATTGACGTCTAACAAATGTCTTAAGAAGGCGCCTCCTATTTTATTATGTATTATACTAGCGGCCTGTTACATGCTTTGCGACGTATCGTCATTTATTGAATTCATTTGTTACAAAAAAAAATGTGATAAATGAAGAACCGCTGTACCGATTTTGTGCAAACTTCACATAAACCATCTACTAAACAGTCCGAACAAAGTCTAAACATTTGGTTTGGATAGGTGAGCCCGTTCTTGAGTTATAAAATTACAACGAAAAATGGCATTGATTTTTATAAATATATATAGATTAATTTATGTTGACATGTAAGACAGATATTGTGGCACTTATTTCTCTATATGTAACATATGTTTATTAAATCTGTATTGTAATTTGTGCACCCTAATCTGCAAGCAATGAATATTGCCACTCGTTGTCTGGAAGAATCACTCTTTAGCAATAAGACCCTCTATTTGTGCGCTTATTTTAAGTGTTATGTAAATGCTACTTGATTATGCTGTACATAAAGCATTAAATTATTAAATTAAATTAATATTAATGAACAATGTTACTTAGAACTTTAAATGAAATAATTAGTCAAATGAAAAATAATTTACAAATCAACATGAAGAAAAGGCAAAATTATTACAATTGAAATTTAATATAAATATGATAATCATATAGAAATATAATATAGATGATCAAAGAAATAACAAATGGACAATATTTGTAACACTTAATACTAAATTGTATTTGCTCTCCGTAAAATTAGATATAAATATATAAGGAAACGGCAATAACAGGCTTTGGATATGTTTCATTAGTATTTTTTATGGACTGCTTGTATGAGGTGACTCTGGATTTGATGGGTAAATGCTTTTGCAGCACAAAAGAATGAGTTAGGGCTATATGTAACATCACACAATAACAAACTTTAAGCCTATTTTTAAATCTGAGAATATTAAAACTTCCTTGTATGTAGGTACATTAGAGCAGTTTGTTTTTTTAAGAACACACTAAATACTTTAAAATCTCTATATATATAAAATAAAATATCAATTACCAAGCATAATGAAATAGCTAACTATAAACCGGTATAGAATACAAATGCATAAATGGCTAATTTCTCATTCTCTGTAAAAGAATACTTATTTAAATTGTAAAAATGTCAATACCTAGTCAGATGTCAAGATAATAATAGTTAGTGGAAATGTAAGTATATGTATATATAGTGTCATTAGTTACTTGTTAGACTTGCTTTATAAAGAAATTAATAATTAGATTAAATAATATATAAATAATTTAATATTATATAATTAAATGTAAATTAATATTGAAATAAATAATTACCTAAGGTAAAACAAATTTTTATGAGATATGTTTAACAATGTAATGTAGGATTTAGTAGTAAGAAACTAAAATTGGTACACTTTAGGGTAGAATGAGTAAAACCATATAATGTAATTGACTTTCAGAAAAAAAATATATAATTAGGTATATGGAGTAAAATTGGTCAAACATTTGTAAATTAATCTTATATAATTTATAGATTTTTAGAATATTAATTTTATCGATACAATGAGTAATGTGTAAAAAAATATATGTAGAATACAAAGTGTATAGTTTATAATTAGTAAAATTTCATTCAAATCCGTTCTCTTCAATCAAATCCGTAGTCTTGGCGTGATTGAGTAATAAACATCCATACATCCAAACTTCCGCATTTATAATATTAAAATAAATGCAGATTACAAGCTGAAGTGAAGTTTTGTTTATATTTACGTTTACTATAACAAATATAATATATTACAACTTAAATAAAACTAAAATAATGTTTTGTTTAAAATTATATTTACTATGGATCAACAGAATATATATCAACTTAAAGTAATACGCTTAATAAAGTACGTAACACCAAAGTAAAATAAAGTATTATGTATAATTTTTATAAATTTTATATAACGTATAATATAAATTAAAATAAAATTATGTAGCAAAACTGCTTACAAATTTTTGCTTTCAAGGAAGATAACACTGTATTATTGTTTTTTAAATAATTATGATTATGATTAGTAAGTTATTGAATGTTAGGATTGTGCACAAGCAATTTTTTTTTCCTCATAAAAAAAAAAAATTTGTGTCGTATGGGCGAAGGTAATGATTTAACTAGTTGTACTTTTGCATCTTCAATATTTCCTAATTAATGCCCTAAGGATTTACGGAAAAGTTAATTTTAGAATTGAGTAGTGTGCCGGGAGTCACACTTTGCCGGATGGCCGAATGTAATGATTTAACTTGTTTGTAATGGTTTTATTCATCAAAAGTATATGTTTCAATTGTGTTATATTAGAATAAGTGACAAAATATGGCAACACTAGGCGTCATCTTCCTATTGGTTAAAGTTGTGAAAGCTAAACGGCGGGACAGAACGCGGCAAGATGGCGCGTAGTGGGGTTTATGATATGAGAGACCTCATTTTCAGCGACAGACGGTTCTGAGCCATGAGCTCGACAACTTGTGAACACTCAAGTCTATAATTGTAATGTTAAAATAGTCTGCAAGAAGTACATTAAAGAAATATCAAGCTTGTATTATATTTTATTCACGAAATTTGGTACCGTAATACGGTTATATATGTGTAATTATTTTTGGATATTAATTAATTAGTTTTTCCAATAAAAAAAGTAATCTTAAATGGTATTTTCATACATTAAGTATACACGACAATACCTACAAATAAGTAAATTCTACTATCAAAGAATGCCGCACAAATCATATGCTACCGTAGGTCACGCGGTGAGTTTAAAATTTCTTTATAAAAAGCCGAAAAATGAAGCCGTCAAAAAGCGTCAAAACGAAAGCCGTCAAAACGAAACAATGAAACAAGCAGCGACAAAGTGTTGTCATTTTTTTTTAAATTTTCCTTAACCCTAGGGCAATATAAGTAAAAATGCGAATATTAAAAAAACGATATCTTTTTTATTTTTTGAAATAAAGTCTTTTTAATATTTTTTTCAGTAATGCCTTTAACCAACCTATATGCCTCTTTCGGATCGGACAGGGTTTTCTTTACACACTGTATATATGTATTTCTATGTAAGTATTAGTATAAGGTATTGTTTACTAACACCCATAACACAAGCAAATTATTTGCTTACTTTGTGGTTAGATCGATTCGTGTAATTTGTACAGCGATATTTATTATTATTATTTACTACATAAACCGCCCGTTGGTTGAGTGGTTAGTGACCCTGACTACGCAATCAAAGGGACTCGGGTTCGATCTCCGACGGGGACAAGCATTTGTATGATGAGCATAAATATTTGTATTTCCGGGTTTGGGTGTTTATTATGTATGTAAAAATATTTATATATGTATTTCTATGTATTAATATAGTACACCCATAACACAAGCAAATAAATTGCTTACTTTGGGGTTAGATCACTAAATGTAATTTGTCCCGTGAATACTTATAAAAATACAATAGGTTTACAATCTTTTGGGTTTACGGCTTATTTGGTTATTATGAATTTTCTAAATAATTAGGTTAAAATTTAAGGGTATTTTTTAATTGTTATTTATTTGGAATGAGAACCAGATACTCTATTACCTCCTTTAAGGTTTAGGTCGACTTACCTAACACGCTGTATAACTGATTTCCTTGCAGATAAAAAGTGCACTAAGTGCGTCAAAGTCAATATTATTTACCGGTGGTTACCACTTCAGGTAGCAATCCCCATTGCCATAATATACCATTTTTATTACGATATAATCGCTTATTTCTTGCAATAACCGGAAGCGACAAGTTTATCATGGTGACCGCCCCGTTGGTGGACTGGTTAGCGACCCTGACTACTTAATCGACGGGGCTCGGGTTCGATCCGGGAAAAGTTCGACGGGGACAAGCATTTGTGATGAGCATAAATGTTTGTATTTACGGGTTTGGAAGTTTATTGTGTATTATGTATGTAAAAGTATTATTATATATGTATTTCTATGTATTAGTATCGTTCACTAACACCCATGTCGTCGCAGTTTATTATAATAATACATTTTGAAAAATACTGAAGTAGACGTTTCAGAATAGCTTTAACTACCGCCTCGTTTGTCGAGTGGTTAGTGTGCCTAACTACAAATCGATGGGGGTCGGGTTCGAGTTCCAATAGGCAAAAAACATTTATGTGACGAGCAAAGATGTTTGTACTTCTGAGTTTGGGTGTTTATTATATATGTAACAGTATTTATATAATTTTTTTATATCATAAGATAGCAAACAAGCAAATGAGTCTCCTGATGGAAAGAGGCAACCATCGCCTATAGACACCAAAGATGTTAATGATGCGTTGCTATCTTGTGGCGAGGTCTAATGCTACATGCATAAGTTTACCGGCTACCTTACCCTCCAAACCGGAACACGACAGTGACAGTACTGACGCTATTGCGGCAGGAATAGGTAAGGCGGTGGTACCGAACCCGGTCGAGCCGATGCAGAATTCTACCACCTAGTAGTCACGATGTAGCATGGTCTACCACCGAGTATTTACGCGCATAGCCACTCGGTCGCCTTTTACGACCTGCTTGGCAGAACGGCAGTTGGCCTATTCTTCAAAGTAGCCTGGGACCAACACCAACACCAACACCAACCAACACCAATATTTATGTACATGTATCGTCGACTAACACCCATAACACAAGCAAATAATTTAGTTACTTTGAGGTTAGATCGATTTTTTAAGCTATTCATCGATATTCTTATATTATTTAAGAAAAAAAATATATATCAATAATAATAGTACTATCTATGATTATACTATTATTGGACTTGGACTTAATTAAATATATACTATTATTTCATATATTCACAATTAAATATTTAATTATGAGACCAAAGAAGAAACAAGTAATAGGTATATTGGTTTTATAATGTGAGAACATATAAAATATTGAGTCAGTTAATGTGTATATATTACAAAAAACCGCAACTAAAATGAGACATAAAATGTTTTTATGTGGTTGATCAGTTTATTTGGTTTTAGCTTACACAAAGAGAGCAGCCATTTTCCTGTCATTATAGTCCGCTTCTTTTGTTCAAAATAAATAGCTATTAGGGTGTTTTGTCGTTTTTGTTTACCTTTTGTTTATCATGCAAGCTGTTCTAAATATTTGATTGAGAGCATTGATATAAAATACCCAAGATATACAATTCCGATCAAAACTGACACTCAAAACTGTCGCTAATTCAGTCTAAAAAGTTTATAGTTATGGCACAAACGTGTTTTTGCATATTCAACCTTAAACGCAATATTTAAAGTCATTTTTAAAAAACAATGTACAAAAAGCAATAAAATTTTTGACTTAAGTTAGCCGGTAGGACAAGGAACATGTGGAGTCGAATATAAATATTTTTATGCATTGAGGTAGTATTTTAAGGGTTTGTAACATTTACATAAAAAAATCTTATCGAAAATTTGTTTTTGCGTAGAACATTTATATATCAATAAAACAACTAATGACCATTAAAATAATTTATTTATATTTCAAACGTTATAGGTTATTGGTTCTATTACACAGAACCTACACATATAGGCAAACTGTGGGTTTATAGCCATGTAGTATTTGACGCTTGATATTGATACATTTAGTTTGCATAGTCTAATAGATTTAGAATGTACTGAAATAGGAAATTTACTGCAATTGTGACTATGACTACGTTATAAAGTTCATAGATTCTTACATGATAACAGACACGATTTTTTTTCAGACGTATTATGTAATGTATCGACAACATAGTAAGGAAACGCATCAATTTCCTAGAAATAAGTTTAGCTTTTCGTAGAATTCTTGTTATGAATTAGATTTCAGTTTTTCTGTTTTTAAGCTATTCCATAGCTTCTATCGCGGGCCTTGAGCGTGGAGACCGAATCCAGAAATTCCGTAACGAGATAACCTAATACCCCCACTCCGACCGGCACAGCGGTGATACTTTTTAGTTTTTCCATCTATCGATAAATACCAGAACTTTTAATGGCTTTTTTAAAATATCACGCTTGTCATCTATGGTCCGTGACCGTGGACCATGGTCCAGAACCAATAAATCAGCTAAAAACAAAAATAAAAGAAATCACCAAAATAAGATACCAAAAACGCTGGGAAATGCTAACCAGTTGTAGAAAACCTAAGCAAGCATTTCCTGAGCTATGTATATCCTAAACTAACCAGAAAAGGAATTAAACTAGCAAAAGTAATATTAAGAAAAATGTGTGCTCTGATAACGGGACATTGCACAAATGAATAAACACATGCATGCCATAAGGTTAACGGACAGTCCGTTATATAGAGCGTGCCTAAACTAAGGTGAAACTCCTCACCACGTGGTCTTTGAGTGTAGGGAAATTCTAAGGGTTCAGTTCTGAAACGTACAAGGAGCTATTTGAGCATCCATCTAAGGAACTAGATCTCTGGAATGAGCTGGGTTGGCAAGAATAGCCATAATATTTACCTTAGACGCATGATGGCCCGTAGTGTGGCTAAGTGCGTTATAGCCCGCATTCATAGATAGAATAGACATACACTATTAGTTTAATTAAGCCGTGTATACAACACGGCTTTTACTAGTCCATAAAAATATTTCATAATAATAAAATAATTGTTTTTACTTAAAATAAAAAATATATAATTTTTAAACAGACTAACTTGTTAATATCACGCAAAGCCTGAAATACCCTTTACAATATTTGTTTATTAACATTAAGTGCAGTAACTTCACGCAAGACTCCTTATCTTTTACGATAACATTGTTTCGCGATAACATTGTTTCAATCAGCGTAATGCTAGACAGAATAAGCGAAATTATTACAAACTCATTGAAAAGTTGGCGTAGCAATAGATTGTTAATGAAAGAATTAAAACAAAATGGCAATTAGTTGATGGATAATTTTCCCGATATTTCGGCGCTGTTGCGATCACCATCATCACGGGGAACATAAATGTTGCGGGTAGTTCAACCATTATGAGCAGACACGCCTGTCTCCTCTCTTCCTAATTCGTTTGCTCGTATTACTAAAACTCGCACGAAAGACACCTCGACAATACACACTAACCATATCACTACGTTTATTAGGACATGATTGTCTTTTATTTTTTATTGCACTGATCACTGGATTCCACGATCCCGACAATTGAAACCCGTCGTCCCGGTTGAAATTCGGATGTTTTTTTTTAAATTTTAAATTACTTATTTCACTAGCCGTGAAATGTATTGGCGTTCTGTCGATAATACGCGTGGCATATGTAGTTCAATTCAGTGATTAGGGCCCGACTCCAGTGAATATTCAGCAATTGCTGTCTTATTGACATTGTTATTCTTGACTGCTTTGATATACTCCTTGACCCGACATAATATGATTCTTTTTGTCTAGCCGATGTTTGATCTGTCAAAGCTACAATCTATTTTATGTAAACCTGGATGTTCTAACGCGAAACTATCTTTTGGGGAACGTAGATTTTCATGGTGCTTGTAACAGCACCGAAATATCGGGAAAATTATCCTTTAAGTAATCCCGCTAAGATCCCGTTAATTTTTAATAGTTCATTTGAAATGACAATTATTTTTGTGTTATTACTCACCCCGTGCTTGGGAAAACTAAAAAAAACTTTAAAAACAACAAAGAAAAACATCGACACACGAGGATTGAACCTGCGCCGTCTCCCTAAAGCCGGGACGCTCTACCAATGAGCTAGTTTCGACAGGCTCGATGTGGCGAAATTCTTCTTTGCTATATGATCGATTACGTCTTCTGATCAGTACTTCTTATTATTTTTGTGTTATAGCACTCACTCCGTGCTTGAGAAAACTTGAAAAACTTTTAAAAAAAACACCCCTCCAACAACCATCTCCCGGTTTTAACATCCCTACGTGTCGATTATTTCTTTGTTTTTTTTTTTAATTTTTTCACGAAATGGCAATGTTTAGTAAGGTGTTTTTTTATTATGAAATCGAAAAAAATATCTCGCATCAAAACTATTGAGATACTTAAGGTAATTTCTTTTGTACGGTCTAAAATATTCCCATGACGCTATATAAAGTGGATACCATTTCCAGTAAACTGTATATGGATGACAACAATAGCACATAAATACTGTGGAGTAGAAATACCAACACAACTGTCGATAATACCGTCGTTACTTATAGATAATGTCAATAATACTTAAAGTATCTGTTCCGCCTTAGATTTATTGCCTTGTTGACACCAATAATAAATTATTTTAACCTATTAAACCGAATAGGTCGACCACTAGATCAAAGACAATATTTTTTTAAATGTAGTCTAAACTACACATAACTAAATGTAGTCTAAACTACACATAGTAAATGTTATAAAGGCTTCTCTAAACTTTTCCATACGCTTTAACGCGATGCCAACATGACAGAGTTGCAAGTTTTAATTAAAATAGGCCAAACTAGAAAAAATAAACGAGTAAAGATTCATTAGCATGAAATTTTACGATGTATGTTGATGAAAATTTGGCTTTAGTGGAAACCAGAGCGAACTGAGAAAGAACCCGGGAGGCGTGCCAAGAACACTTGTCGCGCTAAATGCGGACGACACGTCACTTGCGCTGTCACGCTACCCGCTTGCACGCCGACGAACCTGAAAGGAATTAATGCATGCTTTCTCCAATTTTCTTTCGTTAAGCTTATGTATTTCAATGTTTTTAAAGAAATTGCTCTTTACATATTTAAATGCTTTAATACTTGTGATTTCCTGGATTGTTTACACTATTTCTCTAAAGGTTGTATATATATAATTAGAAAACAAACAAGTAGATTGCTCTCCTGATGAAAAGATATAACATCGCCTTGCATAAGTTTGCTTAAAAACCCCGATAGGGAAAAACATTTATGTGACGAGCAAAGGTGTTTGTACTTCTGAGTTTGGGTGTTTATTATGTATGTAACAGTATTTATACAATATATTTTTTTTATATCATAAGATAGAAAACAAGCAGATGGGTCTCCTGATGGAAAAAGTCAACCATCGCATATAGACACCACATCTTTCTTGTAGCAAGGTCTTATGGCACATGCATAAGTTAACCCTTAATTTTACCCTCCAAACCGGAACATGATAGTGACAAGCACTGACACTATTGCGGCAGGAATAGGTAAGGCGGTGGTACCAGACCCGGGCGAGACAATGCAGAACTCTACCACCTAGTAGCCACGATGTTAGTGACGCGCGTAGCCAATCCGTTGCCTTTTACGACCGGCCTGGCAGGACGGCAGTTGGCCTATTCTACAAAGGAGCCCGGGACCAACACGGGGTCCTTTGTAGAATAGGCCAACTAAATTATAGTGTTGCTGATTTGCAGTCTTATTAGCGATTCTGCAAATTATATTATGGAAATAAGGAATGTAACGGTTCGCCCACGTCATTTTCTTTTGTGTTCTACTTTGAATAGTTAGTTGACCCGTACATATCTGGATTTGGCATTACACTGACACATACAGTGTGTCCAAAAAACCCTGTAGGTATAACAATGCACCATCAACAACCAATAACAAGTGTTTAAAGGTAACGGTTACTTCTTTCGATCTAGGAAGCCCTAATTGTTTGTTGATCTATGCTATAAAAATATATGTGCATTTTGTTTAACTATATAGATGAATAAAACTCAAAACTTTAATTTTTTTTTTATATCATAAGATAGCAAACAAGCATATGGGTCTCCTGATGGAAAGAGTCAACCATCGCATATAGACACCAAAGTTGTTAATGATGCGTTGCTATCTTGTGGCGAGGTCTAATGCCACATGCATAAGTTTACCGGATACCTTACCCTCCAAACCGGAGCACGACAGTGACAAGAACTGACGCTATTACGACAGGAATAGGTAAGGCGCTGGTACCAGAACCGGGCGAGACAATGCAGAACTCTACCACCTATTAAATTTAGTGGAAAGAAATAACAACATGAAATAATTAAAGAACTCAATGAATTTGTACCAAGTAGGATAATCCTGAGGTAATCAGATTAAACTCAATGAATTCGTTACAAGTGGGATAATCCTGAGGTAATCAGATTAGATTAAGGATACTTTAAATTGTTCATCAATACTAATTACTAGGATTCGAGCTTTAGTAAGTTGATTACTGTTAATTTAATGTTACACATCATTGTCATGGCATAGGGTAGTTATAAATTTGTATACTCTTGATAGTTATTTAGTCAACATTAATCATTTGCCTCTGTGTTCGACCTTTCTCACTGACTGTTCGTAAGGAAAAGGAAAAAGTTTGTCTCGTACAAACGACGCGATCATTCTCATTATTTTCATTAGTAGACTTTTTCATTTTCCATGTTTGGGTGATCAGTAACAGCTGATAACAGAAAAATTCAATTCTAATTTTAAAGGCACATTACATAAAGAGTCATTTGGTATTTATGTTAACAAAAGCATTTTTTTATATCATGAGATAACAAGTATATTACTCTTGGAAAGAGGTAAACTGCGCCTATGGGTACCAAAGATGATAATAGTGCGTTGCTATCCTAGTAGCGAGGTGTTAACGCTACTTGCCTTTACCGGCAACTTTACTCTCCAAACCAGAACACGAAAGTGACAAGCACTGACGCTATTGCGACAGGAATAGGCAAAGCGGTGATACCAGAGCTGGGCGAGACATTGCAGAAATCTACCATCTAGTAACCACGATTGTAGTGACTCGTATAGCCAATCATTCGCCTTTTACGAACTGCTTGTTGTCCGTCCGTCCATCTTTCCGGTCTTCCGTTCACCCGTCCGCAGTCTAGCTCATAGATCCTTAGTACTGGTAAGCTGTAATTTGGCATGATTATACATATTAGTCACAACAAAGTAGTAATTAATAATCTCTTATAAAATCTTGTAAAATATTTTTTTTAGGGTAGCTTCTGTAAATGTAAAACGAGGATTTTAATTTTTTTTCTCTATTATCCCATAGCAAGGTGCATCGCTAGATAGGTTTTTAAAAAAAATGTAGGTTTATTAAAACAATTTTTCGCCGTGTTGGTCCCGGCCTCCTTTGTAGAATAGGCCAACTGCCGTTCTGCCAGGCAGGTCGTAAAAGGCGACCGATTGGCTATCGAGTCACTACCATCGTGGCTACTAGGTGGTAGAGTTCTGCATTGTCTCGCCCGGGTCTGGTACCACCGCCTTACCTATTCCTGCCGCAATAGCGTCAGTGCTTGTTGCTGTCGTGTTCCGGTTTGGAGGGTAAGGTAGCCGGTAAACTTATGCATGTGGCATTATACCTCGCCACAAGATAGCAACGCACCATTAACATCTTTGGTGTCTATAGGCGATGGTTGACTCTTTCCACCAGGAGACCCATCTGCTTGTTTGCTATCTTATGACATAAAAAAAAAGATTAAGGGACTCGTTTGTGAAATATTAAGCTTTAAAATGCTAACTTTTGTTAGAGGCAAGTGTCCCCCCGCCCCTCGTCTGCCAGCTAAACGGTTGGTTTTAGGGATGGTAAAAAAGTCACGGTAGTAGGAAATATAATGAATTTAAAAGGAAACTTATCAAGGCTAAGTAGGCTTAATAAGTTTCCGAGTAATAGTCGACCAACTTATAAAATTTACTAGGAGAAGTTTTTTTTAGGCGGTGAACCTGTGGTGCGGATATATCTGTCATTGACGTTAAATAGGTAAAATGTCCACAATATGAAACAATAAAAGCCCTCTTCTTAGTCTGCATTATTGTGATATTTTATACTGAACATGCTACCTTTGCAACACCTTTGACGGATATATCAGCTTTTACTCCTCCAAGTACATTTTGTAAGTTAGTTGACTGTAAGAAAAATACTCCGTTTTATATTCAAAATATAATACAGTAGACAGAGGTGCAACTATTGTACCTACTACTAGTCAATGGTATAAAGCCTGATAAAGCAAGAGGCGAACTTATCGACAAACCCGGTACATATTCAATCTTGCACAAGTTTTGTTATTTATTTATTTTTCCCACTAAATTAATGTATTTTTGCTCAAAAGAGTAAAAAATATAAAAATGATTGGTTGAAAAATCCCGAAGCTATGTCGAAAAAACGCTTTTTTCAAAATTTTTCGTCAACGATTACTCCCAAACGGATGAACCGATTTTGATGCAATTTATGTATTAGACGAAGTTTTTTGAGGAATAAAGCTGATTTTTTGATTTTTTGCACTCAATCGTTACATAAATATGGAAGTTATATTAAAAAAATACTGTTCCGTTAAAATTTTTTGGTGTGTTTTCAAAATTTCTCAAAATCGCCTGGACCGAATCGGTTCTAATTTTCAGGAAGTCTTAGTTGAGTGGAATCATATCGCATGCCATCAACTGCGTTTCGATCGGTCCAAACGTTCAAAAGTTATGAGATGTTTATATATTGAGTAGTTTCTTTATATGAAACAATATTCCTAAAACAAAAAGCCCTTACAATCATTTTTGACAAAAATGATTTTACAATAACATGAGCTCATATCTTCCAATGTTTATCGTGTTCTTCAACAGTAAGTACTTAATGTATTCAAACAAATCTGTTCTTCTGTCCACGAGTACGATTAAGTGGCCATCAACTCGGTGACACTCAACACTCAATGGCCCTTAATGTCTAGAACCAAACGTTTCTCGTCTTTTGTATAATGTCAAGGAGAGAGACGCCACCATAGATTGTATGTTTCTTTAAAGCGGGCGCATTGTACGCGCGTTACGCCGGCAACGACTAATTAAACAAACTTCAATGTCTTCGAAATACGTAAAATAACACTTAAGCTTTCGAGGATTATAACAATCCATTTAAAAAATCAAACAATAGACGTACAACTTAGTAAGTTAGTGATTTTTTTTTATTAAAAAAATAACATAAGAAATATGAATCTGCAATATTATATTAAAAATAATAGATCTAGAGCATAATATTTTACTTACTTAATTTCATAGGATAGAAAGCAAGCAGATGGTTCTCCTAATGGAAAAATGATAACCAAAACCTATAAAAACAAAGGTGTTATTGATGGTTTCCTATTCGTTTGGCGAGGTTGGAATCCCACATGCGTTAGTTTCCGGCTACCTTCAATTCCAAACGGAACACGACAGCAACAAGCACCGACCCTATTGCAGCAGGAATAAATAAGGCGATATTACAAAACCCGGTAGAGAAGCTGCAAAACTCTACCGTCTAGCTAGTAGTCTATAGTCACGATGCTTTTGACACTTTCTAGGTTTTTGTACTTTTTCTAGGTGTGGGACCTAAAGACAAACTAACACACATATTTCGTGTAAATGCAGCAAGACGAGTAGCCGTTAACTTTGACTTTAGCTATCATAATATGCAAATGATATCATAATGATATATGATATGATATCATAATATGCTAATGATGCAAATTACGGTACTGTAATTGACAGGGATAAAGATCAGTTAGCGTCAATCACTTCCTTGTATTAATAACCTAAATGCAAGAAAATTGAAAACCTTCACGATATCAACAGAAAAAAAATATTATAAATTAGAAAAAAGGACAAAGACCAAAGTAACGCTTTATACTTTCTACCCATACTTGGACAAAATGTAATTGACACACAAAATTAATAAATGTATTTACACGACTCATTGTACGTCTACGTCTAAAATGTATTTCTTATAGTCTAAGATCCGAATATAAGCTGACCTTCACCCATCTGTTTACCGAATGAAACATTTTTATTATCAAATTTAATACATAAACAAATACGCCTTGCAGTATTGCCTATCAAAATATGTGCATAGCTAGCTATCCTTAATTATTTTTTTTAACAAGTTCCTCTTTCTTGAATGCCGATCAAATGTTTTTGATATTAAAAGTTTTAAACATATGGAATCGGTCTGTGAGGTATTTCGTACGTGTTTACGTTCACGGCTGGCAACAACAATGGCATAAGCAAGTGTAAACAGGTGAGTAAATATAACGTAAACACGTAGGCCTCACATATATTTATTTGTTTAAAACTTTTAGTATCAATAACATTTGATCGGTAACATTTGATGGGAGAAACTTGCTAAAAAAATAATTAATATTATTTTAGTTAAGGATAGCTATGAACACATTTTGATAGGCAATACATGCAAGACGTATTTGTCTATGTGTGAAATTTAATAAAAAAAATGTTTCGTTCGGTAAACAGATGGGTGAAGGTCAACTTATATTCGGATCCCGTACTATACCGTAATACTGTCGCTAGTACACAGAATCTTGCACCACCACACACTACAGTGTATGGTGTTATGTAACGATATAGGTTACGTATTTGTACACTGTACAGATAATTTAATGAAGATTCACTTTTCATTCAATTTTTAGTGAAATAGAAACGAAAAAATCATTAAAATAAACTCAATCACTATTTAACTCACAGTAAAAATAATTAATAAATAATATTACTCGTATTTTTAATGAAGAGTGGTTACTAAGATATTATTTTATTACTTACCATTCGATATTCGGTTTATTCGGACACTTTTTTGATTTTTTGATATTCGATATACGGCCGATTATTATAAACTATACAGCCGAATACCGAATGTCTAATCATGAAAAAAATCGCACATATTACCCAAAAAAATATACAAGAATCATCACAATTAATACTTAAAAATTATTAGCGGTAAGTTGGTGTGAATGAAAACATTTTTTTCAGCATAACTTGATACGGATTAATTATTCTTTGGCCAATCAGATAGACAATATTTTTAGCAATACTAAAAAGCAAGACTTTTAGTTACCCAGAAACAAAATATATGCCGCCGAATATTCGGAGGCCAAATATTCGGTATTCGGTCAAGGGCCTCACCAGACATTCTGTATTCGGCACAATTACTATTCGTATTTCGTAGCATCTCTAATTGTTATTTCTAAAGGGAATTTGCTTACTTTCCTTACGTCATGCGTAGGTTATCGTGACCGTGTTAGATTACACGTCTCTCAACATACGAGTTATACTGCGTGTGCCCTAAATTAAATATGCAGCAAAGACGCCAGCGTAGGTCAAGACGTGTATTTTCGTCATCGCCTTGATACAGGGCTACCGCATATCATATGTTTGGTTTAATATTAACTCTTTCGTCAGTCCTCACGAATGTCGATTCCGCTTACGTTGACCTGACAGCTCTAACAAAATAGACATGAGTAACCACGAATATTTATACACATGTTATGTTGCTTTGATTATATACTCAGTTATATTGTTTTTAATTTCATGTTTGCTAGTTGTAGTTTCGCAATTGTACATTAGGTTTCGCAATTGAAAAATATTTTTGTGTAAAAGATCACATTTTTGTACTAGAGGAGGTCAAGGATTGCGTCCCTTGAATAAATTAAAGAATAGAAGAATACCAGTATATAGCCTTGCTACTAAGTATCTCAGGATGAAGAACACTTGGAAGGGCCGCAGCGGGCCGGGCGGGCCGCATCGCAACGAAAAATGGAACACAGCACATTAGGACGGGTCGCAGCGAAGCGAAGCGGGCCTTATCGCAACGCAGCGCTTTCCAAATGTTACTCCCCTTTATTGATCATCATAACATATATCTTGCAAATCATATAGCTCTTTGTAGTCATTAACTAAAATTTATAATCGTTCTTCATCCATAATTACGTGATTTAATAAATTCATATTCAGAATACGAAGAAGCACGTGGACGCAGTTGCTTCCTGTCGCACACTGTGTTGGGGCGGATTGGAGCGCATCGCCTTTACCAACAAAAAATCTGCTTCGGTGCAGCCCGTTGTGCCATAGGGTACAAAACTTTATATAAAATGTATGAAAGTGGATTAGGTGGATTTTTGCGATACGGCCCGTAGGCGTATCATCTAACGTTTGCAATTCGCCAGCGATCAGCGATGACTCTTAAACGTAATGAAAAAATCATCAAAAACGTCGCCAATTGCTTGCTGGTCACTAGATGCACTTTTTGCAATGTCACAGCATCAAAACTAATCAAGCGGCAACGACTACCACTAATATACAAGGCTGTTATGTGTCTTGCAATAACTAAACAATCACGATAATTTCGCATTGCGAGTTACGTGATCACCCCGCCGTTCAGGCCCGCCTCAGTGTGCTCGGTTGTCGGAAGGCGTGAGAAGGTAAATACGAGTCGTTAATATCATACATATCTACTAACTGGGTATTAGAGTTCTGCATAGTCTCGATCGCGTTTAATACCACTCTTATCTATTCTACGCGCAATAGCGCCGGTGTTTTTAAAAACTATGGTAAACACAGATTAATTGCTTGTTAAAATTAATTTGCCTTTCGGAAACCGGCGTTAAAATTTACATTGCGGATGATTGCAGATACTCAATATTTTTAAATAATATGCATTAAAAATACATTTATTTAATAAAAATATACACACACTACATTCACGTGACATAATTACATGATATTCAAAGAGATTAATGTACTACGCACTAGTACCTACATAAAGGTTGTTGGTGATATTATTCACACATGTACCTATACTATACTATTATCTTTACGGTTAAGGCGCTACCCTGACCAAATAACCTTGAGCATTTTTTCCCACTTTGCTGCACCATTCTACAATACCCCGCGCAGTAGTAAATACGCCTAAATTTTAGAATAAAATCTTTAAAAAATAAAATTTGAGTCTTTTGAAAAAAAAATTCTTACGAAATGTTTATTATTAAATTGTTTATCCATAAGTGTTAGAAGCAAAATAAAATAATGTTTACTTTACGAGGAGATGCATATTAACAATCATTATTTTTCATTTTTGTGGTTGTGTTGTAAAGCGATTATTTACAATATATTCCTTTAAAAAATAAAAAATAAATGTACCCTTTTTAATCAAGATTATTTAGAAATTTAATGTATTTTTGTTAGTTTAATGTTTGTTTTCAATAAAAAGTAAATAGCTCTAAAAAACTGCACAAAAAACGGCTAGCGCGTCACTTTGCTCAGGGAGACGCCTTAAGGCGAGGTATTTTGACGCGCGTCAGTTCTAAAGGAAATTGGCGGTGCGGTACGTTCTGAAACCATTGGAAAACATGTTAATTTCGGATAAATAAATATAGGACTTCAGCTGAAAATCAAAATTTAGTACATTCTTTTTTGTATTTAAAACTAAATATCACCATACATAAATCATGTGGAAGGTTACAAATATTATTAACAAATTATTTGTTTTAGAGATTTTATTAGCCTGTTTTCGGAATTTTATATGATTTAGTAAACTACATTCTATCATGTAATAAGTTAGCACATTCCTTAGATAATATCTTCAGGTATATCGTGTAATTTTTGTAAAATTGTTTTTACATTTAAATTTAACAATCAATACAAAAAAAACGTGATTTAGCAAACCAGTTTTTTCTCGTATGTCCCGATGCCTCGCCTTAAGGTCAGTTGTCAAACTTGAAAGAGATTTTATTTTTTTAATCTATGATCGAATTTCGGTTGCAGGCGAGCGCTAGTAACAATAAATATATTAGGTTATTTTCATATTTACTCTGACAATTAGTTCATATAAAAACTAGCCGACCAGCACAACTTCACCCGCGAATAGATTAATATGCCGTGCTAAATAGTTTTACAAATAAAATTCCATCCCCCAATTCAGCCCTTTAGAGATTTTTTAAAAAACTGTTAGCCTATGTTTGACTTTGGATCTTCAACTATCTTAGTGCAAAATTTCATCAAAATCGGTTTAGCAGTTTTGCCGTGAAAGCTTAACAGTAAGACTTTCGCATTTATACTACTAGCTACAGCGGGAAGCCTGCTGCATTTTTTTTTTGTGAGTCCCGCAGGAACAACTCATTTTTCCGGGTAAAAATAAACTACTTTTGTTCCAGGTCATCATCTACCAGTGTGTCAAATTTCATCCAAATCTGTTTAGTAGTATGGGCGTCAAAGAGGAACAAATATCCATCTATTCATCCATCCAAACATCCAAACTTTCACATTTATAATGTTAATATAAATTAGTAGGACCATAGTATGCAACATAATCGCCTAATTGGTCTAGCCGTATAGATTTCGTTATCGACGTCTTCTTTATTGTCCTACCTCGCGAGAAAAACGGTCGCGGTGTGGTCATACTGCTACTTTGTCAATAGATTGGGCACCTGTCACACATTGTTACTAATTTGTTATTATTTTTTATTAGTTAAATATTAAATATACAATCAATCAATCAAATAATTTTTATTCAAAATAAGTATAAAAATACATTTTTTGAACATCAACACCAGAAAATAAAATATCATCACAAAAGTAACAGTAATACATACAGTAATAGAAAATATTGTTAATTCTATATACTAAAAATTTAAAAAAGATTTAGTAGCTAAATTTATTTTTTAGTAGCTAAATAAAGTTATAAATGAATAAATAAATAAATATTCACAGGACAAATTACACTTACTGATCTAACCCCAAAGTAAGCAAGTTATTTGTTTGTGTTATGGGTGTTAGTCAACGATACTAATACATAGAAATACATATATAAATACCAGAATATATATAATAAACACACAAACCCGGAAATACAAACATTTTTGCTCATCACACAAATAGTTTTCCCCGTCGGTGATCGAACCCGAGCCCGGTTAATTGCGTTGTCAGGGCCGCTAACCACTCGACCAACGAGAGACCTAAGATAATTTCCTCGTACGGGTCCGAGCCTCGTTTAACGAATGGATTATTTACTTTCTTGCTAAGCATGCGTGTTGTAAAATATAATCAAAGCCAGAGTATTGTACCAAGATCCATTTGAAAATAAAATACAGAGTGTTCAATATTTTATACGCTGAACGATGTTGTCGTTTTGCAGAGTGATTTATATGTACACAAGAGAGACAAATATGCTACCTGTGCGAAGTAGTCGTATCTATAGCGTGATCTTGCCCTACGTGATACGAATAATAAGGTAAATTTGAATACAAGAAGTGTTAAATGTTTTAAATCTCAGATTCCTTCACGCGGGCAAGTTTATTAAAAAAGGATTTAAAGTTTCCGCTTCACCTATTAATTTACTCCATCTAATCACAATTGAAAGGTCAAAGATAAACGAAAAGATAGTGGTCCATAGGATAATCTGGCACACAAACCCTTAAGGGTTCATAGAGGTTTAAATTGAAATTGCTCGGGGTTTCACAAGGGTCAAGATTTACACTGGAAAACGCTCGTAGACCATCACGTCCGGGTCAGTGCGTGGAATCATCATATTGAGTTATTCAAGTTGATTTATTTTCAATGAAATTTGAATACTATCCATCTACTTTGTGTTTAAATATTAATGTTGTGATATAGTAGTATATTTTAGTAGTTAGCTAACAGGTATATGTCTATATATGTGTATTTGTATGTGTATATGTATATATATATATATATATATATATATATATATATATATATATATATATATATATATATATATATATATATATATGTGTGTATATATAAGTAATATGTATATATAATAATTTGTGTAGTATAAGTAGTATATATTTAAATTTATTAAGATTTATGTTCTTATGTGACATATTTTTTGAGACACCGTTTACATTTTTTTTTATATCATAAGATAGCAAACAAGCAGATGGGTCTCCTGATGGAAAGAGTCAACCATCGCCTATAGACACCAAAGATGTTAATGGTGCGTTGCTATCTCGTGGCGAGGTCTAATGCCACATGCATAAGTTTACCGGCTACCTTACCCTCCAAACCGGAACACGATAGCGACAAGCACTGACGCTATTGCGGCAGGAATAGGTAAGGTGGTGGTACCAGACCCGGGCGAGAAAATGCAGAACTCTACCACCTAGTTGCCACGATGGTAGTGACTCGATAGCCAATCGGTCGCCTTTTACGACCTGCCTGGCAGAACAGCAGTTGGCCTATTCTTCAAAGGAGGCCGGGACCAACACGGCGGACTTACATACTTTACTTACATACTTACATACTTACATACTTTCTGTTGGCCCAAAGTTTGGAGAAGAATGCCAATACGCATTATGTCCACCTTTTGTACAATTTTTTTAAGGTGTACAATAAAGTTAAATAAATTAATAAATTTTATGATATACTTGATAATTTTTTAAATGTAATTATTTATAAATATACATACTATTGATCACTCAGTGGTAGAAATTTGTCCATAATTTATATGATAATCATATTATGAATAAATTAGAGATAAATATATAAATTATCATTAATATTATGAATATATTATTGACTAACTGGTGCTCGCCACTACGTTCGCGTGGCCCTAGAATATTACTTCTTTTTTTAGTTTGGTAAAAAAGTAGCCTATGGTGGTCTAGAATATAATAAATATATTCGTATAGGGTAAGTTCGCCTGTTCGCGTCTATCGTCCAGTTCGCATCCATATGAAGGATCTCCTTTTTATAATACTTGAAAATAAGTACATTAACACACTAATAAGATTAAAGTAATTTTTGCCAATACCTTAATGTATAAGAGGCATAAACATAGAAAAAAATCCTCATGAGCAGTCCTTCCAGTTTAAAAAAATAGTTAATCTCAGCTGTGCAACAAAACAGTGTGCACGTGCGAAATGTTTGTAAAAAAATTGTGAGCTGTTCAGTGCGTTTGGCGGCAGTTTGTTCTTGTTTTATGTACAATTTAGGTTACATAGTTATTTTAAGATTTTAATAATAAAGAAATAATTAAAAATAATTATGAAGTAGATTGATTTTTATAGTTAATTAAAGCTTAAAATAAAGTGGACGTGAATTACTACACCAAAGAACAAAGGCGAGTTGTCATACAAGAAAATACTAAAAAGAAGTTTGTAACGTCTTCAATACCTAGAAGGTTTTTGGAACTTAAACTAAATGCTACAATATTTCAAATAAATCGTTTCATCAATCCAAGGGGTTTAGATTTTTAAAAATGCTTTAAATATTTTGAGGTGAAGTAAATTAATTAAAAAAATACAAAAAAGTTAAACAGTTTTAAAGTTTTTTTTACAAATTTAGCATAAGTAATCATTTTTATAAATATAAACAAAAATCAGTGAACAACTAATAGCAAAATATTGTATCAAAGGTTTAAGGTGTTCAGCCAAACTGTAATCTCACTAATCTGAATTAAAGAGACAGAGTAAATAATATTTTATATTGAGCGAGTGGTTTTGGTCAGGAGTCAGGACACACTTTCTATCTTTAAGTTGTGCCGGGATATACTAGGTTAAATAGCGACATTGGGCCGTTTCTAAGTATCTATAAAGTATACCTGCGACCGGCGGAAATCAGCTCAGAATTACTATTTGATAATATTTGACAGCTAACATCATTGACAAATGACAAAGTCGTCTGGGTAATCTAAAATCTACTTCATTTTCTACCGTCACCTTTATGAATGAAATGAATGAAAAAATTTTATTAGGATGATATATTTAAAACAAAATGGGGCAGTGGTTAGGGTAAAATGTTTTGCCTGGTATAATTTAAAACGCAACATTTTGAGTATTACGCTTTAAAGAAAACATAGACAACAAATAAAATGGCTCAAATAAAGGCTACATTTAAAAATGATATCTTGTTTCACAGGCCTTAACCAAACATATTAAATAAGAGTATTAAATAACAATTTATAAAATTTCAAGTTTATTTATTTTAGGAGATTTGACTGAAAAAATCATTTTAAATTTATTTATTTATTATTTAGGAGGAATAACAGCACAAGAAAAATATAATTAAAACTTAAACTAGCATCAGAAGGATGAACAAATTCCGCACTAGTAGTGACGGAGAATCTCTTACTACTAAATTACAAGACTAGGTGTTCTTAAAGAATGAGCTACTAATTAAGTTTCTTATAGTCGCAAAGCTAGTGATTAAAAAAGCGTAAAACAAGTCCAAATCAAAACTAAGAAGTGCGTTGAACTTGCTGCCAGCTCGATATATAAATGTATTTTGCTTATAGTTTGTGGAGACTAAAGGTAAGTACACATACAATAGGGTAGTTGCGGAAAGACTTATTTTCATTATATGGAACTTCAATGGATATTTGAGATAAAAGTTGAAAAAAATCAACCACATTTTGTAGTTATCTTTAAAAGGTAAATTAATCCGCTATTTCACGTCTAACCTCAATACAACGTATGAACTCACCCTTGATCTGTATAAATCTCCTACTTTGCGTCCGCAATGGACGCGAACTTGGCTATCTATTTTTTAGTTGGTTGTTTAATTTTAAGATAAGAAACATAAAAGAAACATTGGGTTAAGGTTTATTTTAAAATTATTAGTATTCATATTGTAATGAATAATTTACTTTCACAATATTATAGGTAATTGTAGAAAAGGATACTTGTAAGGTGTTGATAATTAATCATTAATCACAGTAGGATGCAAATCATGCCTATAGCAGATTATGTCCCTCTTTTAACTAAATACAAATAATAGCGTAAATATCACATTAAATACTGCCTCGTGGTCTTAGGGCATAGCCTTCGGCTCAGTCATGAGGGCCTGGGTTCGATCCGCGGGTCGGGCAAAGGATTATTTAAGGATTTTTCAAGGTTTTTCTCGATAATTCAAAATCTCAGTAGCAGCACGGAGTCTGGTGGGTGGTGTATTAGCACACCCGTGTCTCGGATGAGCAGTAAAGCCGTCGGTCGAGGTTATTGCTAGAAATAATCGATAACCGGTATCAGGTCAGTAAAATGTGGCGAAGGAAATTACCACTCGCCTTACTAATCGACAAACCGGTTTTTCTCTGACTACAGCGCAAAGGAACTGGGTGTGATGATACTTATATTATTTATGTTTTATCTTGTTTGCAAAAATAAGTTAAACTGTAGGTACACTGATAAAGACAAATTCTATTTTATTTAAATTTAAACTTTTTCTATTTTATTTAAATTTAAACAAATGATTGTTTTAATTTAATAATTTTATATTTTATAGTGTTTAAATAAATTCTTCAGAGACTATAAAGAAAAAGAAAATATACACAGAAGAAGATTAAAAAACGTTTTGATATTATTTTGTAAGTCCAATCAATGTTGAGCAAGGAAGTTATATTCTACCCGGAATGTCTACACGCGCTTCAAAATCGTTCCGAAGAGTACCACGACATGAGTGGAGTGTGTCTCTTTCTACTAAATAAAGCGCCAATCGCCATATATAAGTGCGGCCATGCATAGTTTGCAAATTACTACTAAGTGATTCTACTAATTTGAGAAATAGTTTTTGCATTGCATAAGTAATGACGTAATAATTAAAATAAGCACATTTTAGAACTCACTGTGTTAATTACAAAACATTTCATACTAATGTATTTATCGAGGTGTATGAATATAAGTGATTTAACGATTACCGAATATATAAAAATCTACCATCAGATAGTTTTGACAGCGGCATTTGCAAAAAAGGGACAACATCCACTCTTGTCATTGTCTCGCTCAGAACGTTTTTCCCCTCTGTTAAGTAAAAAACAAATTTCAACTTTATTAGTAACGAAATAAAGTACATTTTTATTTTTCAAATATTGCTTCGTAATAATTCCAGTTATCATATATAAGTTTCTTGATGTTGAGAAGAATAGTATTTTTTTCTTTTATGTTTTATCAATATAAATAATATTGATTAAACAAACAAATCGTGAAAATCCAGTCGTTCATTACAATTATTTATGAAGAACTTTCCTATGTTCCTGTTGTAAGTTGATGGACACGAAATGGTCTCTGGATGGACGCAATTAGGATTTTGTGGACGCAAAATGGGTAAATGGCATAATTCTGATATTTGTCAGTTTTAAAAAAAGCAACCCGATATTTCAACCAAAACCTTGACTTAAATTGAAGAAAACTATATAATTAATACATAACAATATTTTTTTATTCACAATTAGTACTATTACATTTTTATTTTCTCCTTTAAACGTGTCAACTAACCCTAAATTCTACTCAAACAGGCGAAATGACCCTAATTGCTTTTCAAATAAAACCAATTTGGCGCATATCGGTTGGACGAATTCAAAGTTTATTACAGACTTAAGCAGAAACCTTTTTCGTGTTTATACAATATATAATATAGATTATTATATAAATTATTTCTTATAATAAATTAAATGTGTTGTCTCACTTTCGATCCGATATTAACTGTATAATTGTTAACGCATCAAGATTGCCTGTAAAACTTTATTTGAATAAAAATGTTCTCATCTATATTTCTATTCTAATATTATAAAATTGTAGAGTTTGTTTGTTTGATTGGTTGTACGCAGTAATCTCGAAAACTGCTGAACCGATTTGAATAGTTCTTTTTGAGTTGGATAGGAAGGTTATAGGCTATATAACATCTTGCTACGACCGGAGTAACGTCCGCGCGGACGAAGTCGCGGGCAACAGCTAGTATATATATATATATATATATATATATATATATATATATATATATATATATATATGTGAGTGGTTACGCAAAAAGGGACCTGAAGGGATTGATTGGAAACGGTTTTTTTTTTTTGATAAATTCTGATTCTATGGTCCTTCATCTTTGTTTTGTTCTAATCAAAATAATTTTAGGTGCCGTAGTTTTTTTTTTAATGATTTTTTATGTAAGCCGAGGCAGTTTTGAAAATATTACACATTATACACAGCGCACACTAGTTTCTTTTTCTAGCGCGCACATAAAGACAAGTAAAAGACGAATAAATAAGTCACCAATAATACAGCTATCGCAAACACGTGCTATTTCTCACTGACGAAGTCGCTCACTAACGACACTAACATAAAACACCCCGCGCCTCTCTCATTTCGACTCAACATTTTAAACGTGATTTACTCGAAATCAATTATTTTCCTTTGAGGTCCCTTTTTGCGTAACCACTCACATATATATATATATATATATATATATATATATATATATATATATATATATATATATATATATATATATATATATATTTATATATATATTTATATATATATATACGCCCAAATCCCCGAAGGGCTAGGCAGAGGTACAACAAGTGCACCCCAGATTAGCCGAAGATACTTGGTCCCACAAATGTGATAGGTTGGCGATAGGCAAGCCTATCGCCAACCGGGCACTTGCCAATCCCGGGCAACTTTTTGCGTTTCTCAGAAAACTGAAAAAACTTTGTTTATGTGCCTGACACGGGAATCGAACCCGGCACCTCATATGGTCAACACCAACGCTGGACCGCTAGACCACAGAGGCGATTTTAATACAGTAATTAAAAAAAATAGTACACAATACATAAACATAGGAAAGTTCTTCATAAATAATTGTAAAGAACGACTGGATTTTTATGATTTGTTTGTTTAATCAATATTATTTATATTGATAAAACATAAAAGAAAAAATACTATTCTTCTCAACATCAAGGAACTTATATATGATAACTGGAATTATTACGAAGCAATATTTGAAAAATAAAAATGTACTTTATTTTGTTACTAATAAATCGTTCCATGTGTAATCATAAGGGGCCATCCATAAATTACGTCACACATTATGGGGGAGGGAGGGAGTCGACGAAGTGTGACATTGTGTGACAAGGGGTAGGGAGGGGTCCCAAATTTAGTGACATCACATTTTTTTTTTCAAAATATAACATTTTATTTATAAGTAAACAGTAAATTTAAAAAGTATAGATAAAAAATAATCAAATAAGATCATTATTCCAATGTCAAATTGTAAAATATGTGATATCACACTAGGTAGGGGGGGTTCTCAAAAATGTGACCAGCTGTGACAAGGACGGGGGAGGGGTCAAAAAGTCATGAAATTCATGTGACGTAATTTATGGTTGGCCCCTAATATGTAATCGCTTGATTGAATAATGTTGTGGATTTGTTATTATTTAAAGTAAGTAAATGCAAGTAAAGACTAGCTACTCAATATCACTATTACAAATCTTAAAATCATTCAGATATGTTAATATAGCTATTATATACTTAGTTGTAATATGAAACAGTAATATGAAAATGTATGGATAACTTTAAAAAAATATAAAATGATGAATTAACATCATCATATCATCATATTAGTCCTCTTGTAAGGTAGGCAGAGCGAAGCATATGTCAAAAGACTCTGGTTAACAAGTTTGTTGGTTAGCGAGATAGTTGATAATCCTATTGCCACATTTTGCATCATTTCTAGAGTTAAATTATGTGCAGCCACTAGCCCACTAGACATGATATTTTTGATTTTTCACTGCCCTAGATAACCGGCTTTAAACAATATGCGAGGGATTCCTAAATAGGGGTATGTAATGTTATGTAAACATAGGGGGTATGTAAATCCAACGCGCTCGAGTAAATTCCAAAATCCCCTCTTTGACTCCCCTACTATTACGACCCACAATCATCGTGACTGTAGTAATGAAACATTTTCGTAGTGTTTATTTTTATGACCTTCGCAGTTAATATAAACCTACTTGGATGATTTAGATTTCGAATTGTAATACTTTAAACAAGTGTCATTGAACTAATAATAAAATAATTTAATAAATAAACCGACTTAAAATATCTGTCAACTATAATCATATCACAAAAACTACCAAATCTATATTGATGAAACTTAAACTGTATCCTAGTTGGAAGATATCCTAATATCCTAATCCTTTATCCTAACTTGATTTAAATAAAGACGTATATTCGATATAGCTTTTAGTTCCCGAATAATTCGTGGACAAACTTACAAACACACATACACTTACGAAATTTAGTACACACAATACTTGCGAAGTTTAGATCATCATACTTAAATATTATCGAATCCAAAAAATATTACATACGTAAATATCAAAATGATAACCTCCGTTTTTTCTTCGGTTGAAAATACTTAATTCGTCTGATTCGTATTCGTATTCAATAAAACTGAAAAAACTCTCAAAGTCGTTTTTATGACCATATCAATCTCATACGATTAAAGATCCTGAAGTCTACGGCGGTCCCTTGAGAGAGTCCCTTGAGGTCAGGTCCGTCCGTCCGGTCGATATATATATCGCAGACCGGGTTCGTAATATTGAAAGAGAGTGTTGGAGTAAAAATGAGACCCTTTCTCTCACACTGGGGCAAAAAATGTGAAAACGCACACATGAGAGAAGACATGTAGAAAGAATGGTAGATAAAAGGTAAATAACAGATGTAAGTTCAATGCGAATGCGGAAGGATGTAGGTACCGGGGAAGACCAATACTATCATTCCATGATCAGATTGATCGGGTACTTTGCGTATTTGTACTTTGTATGAAGAGGGTAATGAATGTGGAGGAAGCAAGACAAATCTACAAAGATCGTGACATATGACACTCGGTTCTCTCCACCACCCCGTAAGGGATCTCACGTGAAGATATATATGTATGTTACATTGTCTACGACAAAGATATTTCGAAAAAATATTAAATACTGTATTTCCGTTGTCCATTTTTTATGGTATTACATTAATTATGGTAGTACATTAATAATGGTATGAATTATGGAAAGTCTATTCAATCATTAGGTATCGCCATCCTAGTGTGCAATCAACGCCCTAATGCCAGGGAAGCTGAGTGCTCTATCGCATTTCATGGTTTTATTTTATCGATCAATTCGTAGTGTGCTCTATTTAGTCCAAGACATTGACCTATCTATTTGCGCCAGTTCAACACATGTGCCCACACTAGAGCCGTAAATATAAGTGAAGCTATTTTTGCCGCTGTCGGTTTTGCTGATGTCAACTATGCAACTACGATTCAGCTGGCACAACTAGCGATAACATCGCACTGCAGTCTGAGAACTTTCGATTTTCTTGGAGTTACAATTTGCTAGACATATCCAATGAGGGAATTTCATGAGTTTTTATAATTGAAGCAGCATTATTGGAATTAAATACGTAAACTAGACTGCGTTATTGTATATTTTATAGATTCAGGGGTTACTTTGCGGAAATTCATAATTCAAAGACAACTTTACCGTAATAAAGTAACTTTCCGCAGAAATTTTAAATGCGAATTCAGCAATATCACTGAAGCCTAGTGCCTATGAAAACGACTTAATGTGCTTTTCACAGCACAGATAGAAAGAAGTGATTAGTTGCATTAATCAACATATGAGAAAATACGAATTTAAACCTTGTACAGTTTACCATGCGACCACCGCCGCTTCTTCAACGCGTCTCAGACAGACTACTCCCCATTGTTGGTCCGGGTTCTTTTGAAAAATAGACCAACTGCCGTTCTGTCATTTTCGTAATCTGGTTTGGAAGGTAAGGTAGCCGGTAGATGCATAAGCATGAGGCATTAGCTACCCGCCACATGGATAGCAACGCACCATTAACATAGTGTCAATAGGCGGTGGTTTCTATTTCTATCAGTAGAACCATCTGCTTGTTTCCTATCTCATGATATAAAAAAACATAGACATTAATTTCGTAAATGCACTTGTACTGTTTCACGAAACACTTTTTGTTATATTTATATTACTAACGGGCGTACAAAACCAGCTGAAGATACTCGTATAAATATAACAAATAGGTTTTCTGAAACAATACAAGTGCACTTACATAATTACAAATGAAGTTTCACCAAGTGCCGACAACAAAAAGTATAAAAAAACTAGCTGACCCGGCAAACGTTGTTCTGCCTTTTTAACTACTCTTTTTTTTCTATATTTTTTCACCTTTTAAACCGTCCCTGGACTTCAACAATTGATTCAAAACCAAAATTAACCAAATCGGTTCAGCCGTTCTCGAGTTTTAACGATACTAACGAACAGCAATTGATTTTTATATGTATAGATAATATATTAGACAGCTTTATAAGGGTGACACCATAATGGCCGCACCGCGTGACATCCAAGTTTGTTCCATTTCTTACACAAATTTTTGCTTCAGTGGCATTACAGAAGTTCACTTAAGATTTCGTGGCAGTGGCAAACAAGCATTGAAATCAAAAACATTTAATTATAACAAGTAATGTGGTTATTACTTGTTATAATTAAATGTTTTTGAAAAATTTGAAAACTAGGAATGAAGTTACTTCGTTCGTTTTTTATGTTTTTTCGAATGTTTGTTATTCCATATGTCCGTATTGTCTTTTTTGCTGAAGAAAAGAATCTTGTCCTATGCTGAGTTTATTAATATCTTAAGGAGATACCGAACGTCTAGCAAATATAGGATTGCATGCTGATATATTTAAATTGGCTGTCGTATGAAGCAAACAACTGGGAATTTTCTACATAGAAACAAAAAAAAAAAACCAGGACTCTACGGCCTGACCCGTACACGCTAACCACTAAATGACCTAGGACGACTTAAGATATTAAACTTGATGATTTTTGATTTCTATTTATATAGGTACAAATGTATATAGTAAAAAATGTCAAGGGTAGATATAGTTAAAATCATCATCTTTATAATGCAAACTCAATATCAACAACTAGAGATTGCAGTAAAATTTATTAGTGTAAGTACCTAGTTATAGATAGAAGAGTTACTATCAATGTTTTCATCAACACAATAGAATTTAACGACTAACCATTCTATTAGACTTACATCCTGACATTGAGTTGGCGCTAATTTTGAACTTTACTTTTTAAATGAAAGAACATATCGCACAGTAATTTACAAACATATTCAAACAGGATTATTAATAAGACCCCTACGATTATTAGACCGTGGTCCCAGGAACAAACTTTTTTAATTAATAACAAGCTGAATTTTTATGAACAGCTTCGTTTTAACAAGACGCAAATCTTTTCTATCTTCGTAAAATCTCGCATCAGGTATTAAAAAAATTCAGCTTGTAATTAATCAGAAAAAAGTTTGTTCCTGGGACCACTGTCTATATAGTGTTGATCAAAATTTTATAGAGCATGGAACTATGAGCTATATCCGAGAATTGAAGATAATTTTACTCGAACACGGAAAAGCTTTCATTTGCCTGTTAGTTGTCAGAGTTGTGTAACGTCTCATCCAAACAAATTCCAAATAAATATTACAAAAAAGTAGGCAATCTCCTTTGATTAAATCGAAGACTCCTAAAAGAATGGGATTGCCGGCGGATGTGAGTTTTTTCCGCGACACTTCATAAACATAATTATAGAAACTTTCCAATACCGCAATTTAACTTAGTGTACCACAGCGCCATTGCATATTTCTGACACTTCTTCTTTAAGTAGGGTTTTGACCACGAAACTATTTATTATCTACTGAAAATTTTGATACTTTTAATTAATAAAAAATGTCCTGGTGGAAAGTGTGTCCTGGCCAAAACCGGTTGTGCTTGAAAATGCTCAGAATAAAATTTTATTTAATCTATCTGACTTAGTTTATAATGAACTTAGTACGGCTGAACACGCTCAATATTTCACTAAAATGATCAATTAGTCCACCCTTTCCTTGAAGTATTGAAATCGGTAACTACTCAAAGATATAATTACAAAACGTGAGCGGCGCTCAAGCATAATTTCGCATCACGTTTCATATCCTGCGGACTGCATGTGATCCAATAACGTGACGCGGTGACATTTAAGTAGCGTGAAAAGCTCCAGTACCTTCATCTTCCTTTTCTTACAAGACACGATTTAATAATATCATGATTCACGGTATATTATAATTTATTAAATATATTATCGCCTCTGTGATCTAGTGATCCAGTGTCGGTGTTGACAACGTGAACTCCCAGTTTCAATTGGTTTTACACAAGAGTAGTCTGTGGTTTTACACTTTCAATCGTCGGCACTTTCACCATTCCATTATTATTAGTTGAAACTATTTAACAATACACTTGTACTTTTTTCCACTATAAGTATACACAAAATTATTTAAATTATTCGACCGTTTAACTTAATCGAAAATTATTTAAATTAATTTTTAAAGTATCTTTCAAGACGTAATATTCTTTAGTTGCTGTTTATAAACAAAGTATTTCTAAAGTTTCGATTTCCGGATTGGGCATTCAAATATGTATTTTTTAATTTTCTAATAAAAACAACTTTCTCGAAATTGGAAAAGTGCCCGGTTGGCGATAGGCTTGCCACCTATTACATCGTGAGACAGGGACTGAGTATCTTCGGCACGGTGGGTGCACTGGTTATATCTCTGCCTACCTGTGCGGAATACGGACGTGAAGACTCTACTTTTTTATATAAGGATGAGAAACAAAACAGATGGCTCTATTGACGGTAAGAAGTAAATCTGACGATGATCTGACGATGACGATGCGTTAAACTCTAACAACACCGTTTTTTATTATTTTATATCATAATATAATAATAAGCATATGGTTACCATCCATCAGAAACTAACATCGCCTTAAGACACCTAATATGTTATTTTTTTATATGGCAACAAAAATGTTAATGGTGCGTTCGTATCCGTGTGGCGGGATGGCAATGCCACATGTATGCAAACCGGAATACCACAATGACAAACAATGATGCGATTGCAACAGAAATAGTTAAGGCGGATGTACTAAATAACTGTGAGATGTTGCGGAACTCTACAACCCAGTAGTCACGATGGTAGTGACACGTATAGAAAATAGTTTGCCTTTTACCGACTGCCTGGAAGATAATTTATTTTATAAAGGGGTCCCGAACCAGCATTGGGAATGTTGTGCGTTGTTTATGGTGGGTTGCTACTCACGTGGGTGGATGTTAAGACAAATACTTACATAAGTCTAAGCTATTTTACCCTCCAAACTGGAGGAAAACAGTAATAAACATTGACGATATTGCGATAGCCTGAATTTTCAGTAATAATCCTATTATTACCAAAAATTTAGGCTAACATCTATCAACGTCCATGAACATTCTTTAGGCTTTTGTACGAGTTTCCTTTAAAAAAATAAAAATATTTCCTGTTATCTGTCATCATCATACTAAATTGTTTCTTTTACTAGTATTTTACGGCATGACGTGGCGCCGAACAATAGAAGGAGGGGTAGTGGGTTTGGCATGGGGAAAAAACATCTCTATTACTGAGGCTGGCGACAACATTAATTAATCAGTTTTAGGGTGACTTCATATGAGTACCAGTGACGTTCAGACGAATCGTTTTAACACTTAATTTATTAAAATAAGGCAGCATACTGAAGTAATAGACCTACGAATGTATAGTACCTATACAAGTTAATACCCACGACTTCGCTCGATCATAAGAAATCTCGAATTTTTAATCTCCATCATTAGCGCTCAATGAAACTCTGATGACTAAAACTTTAATGATTCTTTTAACTTTAGATTCTTGTACTGTTTTTTTATTTACATATCGTAGTGTGTAAAAAAACTCTGTCCGATCTTAAAGGCATTGTTTGGTAGCCTAATACAATCATATACAAATATGCTATTTTTTGCGGACACATATATGTATAATGATAAATTTTCGCCGATCAAAACAATTAATCTTAAGTGATATTTCGAAAATTAAGTATGACCACATAAATTGCCACTAAAATGAGGGAGAAAAATGGCGGCACGGGACGGGACTACGAGGCCGCACCCGCTTACTAGACGGAGTGTTGTACGTTTTGTCGTAGTCGCATAATAATTTTAGCCAAATTAAAGGTAAAATACAAGGATTTCAAAATACCACAATATTTTTAATTTTATTTTATAGAATTATTTTATTATACACATATATAATGAAATGATTCATACTTATACTGTAATGCGAAAGTTTTCTGTCTGTCTGTTATGCTCTACGGCTAAACTGCGGAACTGATTTTTATTAAATTTCACAAGGATTGCAGTTAAGGGCACAACAAAAGACCCGGGCTCAAAGGAGAATGATGTGGGTCTATACAAAGTTGGCCTAGAACGCAACACATGATGATAGATGCTTATCGTATATCGAAATACATTATTAATTTCTTCTAAAATGTAAATTGTATCACGGGCACTTTATAATGATAAAGTTCACGAAAAACCTGCAAATTCACAATTATTACATACGATTTTAATCCATTCACATCGCAATAAATCTCACATAGATGTAGGTAATTTACTATTACTATTAATATCACATTTTTATATCTTTCAACGTGAAGATTATTTGATTTTAACCATATAAAAGTTATAAGTACCTAAAACGAGCAATGTTTGTTTACAACAATAATCAAAATATTTGTTCGTTCGCACTCGGATGAAAAATTAATTTCATGCGTTCACAGATTAAATAGATGACACTTTTTTTGTGTCTTTGGAATGAGACTAAGAGTAGCTTGTTTATACAGCCTTCTGTGTTGTAATTAGTAATAGGTACTATAATTTTTGTTGCACTTTATACAAAAATTTGTTTAAAATTTTGCGTCTTACCTACCTGATATTTTTCTAATTTCTTTGATTGGTCATAAACAACAATCATTTTTTCTGCCATAAATTTTATGGCAGAAAAAAATCTTGCTTGATTTAGAAATAAGAAAATGCATACAAGTTTGATTAGTTTCATGTCTTCCAACTAACTACATTCCTTTTTAATATTTACTTGCTACTAAAAATGTTCGTTTAATTCTAAAATCCGTTAATTATACATTAAATAAATTTGCTAATTTCGGCTGACGCTATATTCTTGTAGCACTTTAGGCCGATTTCATCAATTATTTTTGTGTTATAGCACTCACTCTAAGCTTGGGAAAACTTGAAAAACTTTAAAAACAACAAAGAAAAATATCGACACGTGGTATTTGAACCTGCGAACTACCTAAAGCCGGGGTGCCACTGAGCTAGTGTCAACAGACTCGACGTGGCGAAATTTTTCGTTGCTATATGATCGATTCCATCGATTATTTTGTACTAATACGTATAACTAGTTAAATGAGTTCATCGTTACAGATGAAATTCACATTTATAATTTTGACCAGTATTTTCGTGTTTCTAATTATTTTTGTATTATAGCACTTATCCCGTGCTTGAGAAAACTAGAAAAACTTTAAAAACAACAAAAATATCGACACGGGGGATTTGAACCTACGAACTCCCCTAAAGCCGGGGTGCTCTGCCACTGAGCTTGTGTCGATCTTAACAATCTCCTTGGGCTAAGCAAAATCAACATATTTTGATATGTTGATTATAATAGATTATCTATCGTATTTCTTTTATGTCGATGGCACATTACTCGTGGGCGAAACCCCACGGGTCAGCTAGCAGTTTTGTATTAGTACCTAGTAGTCTATGTGGTTCTGGTATATATATATAGGTATATGCGTGTGAACACAGGGGATCAAAAATTTTAGTCACAAGTATTAAAAAATAGATTAGATGTGTACCATGTATCAAAATTCCCTTACTAGTGACCCGTCTATAAAGTGTCCAATTTAATGCCCATCAATAATGGTTGAATTTACGAGCCAGTCAGTTTACGATGTATTGGCAAGCAACAGAAACACGTGTGCAAGGAAGAAAATGATCAAATGACGCGATCCAACAACATGACAGTTACAGGTTCGCTTCAAATCTCGACTAAATAACTATAAAGACCAGATAAGTAATGAGGAATAGAGTCATAACACGAACGTAAACATAAAACCGATCTAAACGTTGCAGTGAATGATTTATTCTCATAAAAGTCAGAAATAACTCATTTGTTGTTCGTTCTCTTTCAAACCTGTTATATCATCTAGTAATATATGTTGTATAGTACGTTAAAAGAAGAATAAACTATATCGTACTTTTAGCTTTATCATTTATTTTATTTTGAAGCGTCTCTGACAGTCACTTGTGCGTGGCTTAACTATGTATTGTGACATTGTTTTGCAAATCATGTAATTAGAAAATTAGGATTAGGTTAGGTTAAGAAAACAGTACTTTATCCTGATATTTTTTTACTAAAATACTAAATTCGGACTAATAAAATTGTTAATTTAAAGTTTGATGTAAAAAGTACATGTTTCGTGGCTAGTCCTAGTCTTCTCACACGTAATCTTGCACGGGTCTACGGGGCTATCAAAGCAAAAAAGCCATGACACCCCGTCCAATACTTACCGTGGATTTTGCAATATCTCGGTCTTATATCTCGAAACGGTTTGCCGACTAGTTCTTTTCGATCGAGACAGATACATTCTATGGATGATACTTTCTGCCTTTTCTACTCGGGTACAAATTGGAACATTCCTTTTTACCTTGGGCTGATGTATGCGTCCACATCTCAGAAGATATTTTTCACCAACCCCTAGGCAGGGTTGAAGGTAAAGACCTGTCCATCATATGATTACGCGTTATTTGCGATGACCGTTCACGTAATTACGCGTGTGTATACAGATGCCATATCGGAAATACTGAAGTTAGCCGGCTCGCTGAACAAAACTGCAAATTCCGTGCTACAACAAACCCTACTCCCGAGAAAGTGGCTTTAGGCGATTTTAATGCCCACCACTCTGAATGCCAATGTTCACTCACCACCAATATGCATAGGTCTGTTTACCATTTTCTTAGTGTATGGTCTAACATAGCTGGTAACTTCGCTTATACTACTACCCTACTGTACCCTGTGTGGATGACCTCGCTAACCTGTGAACTCACACCAAACCATTATCAGGTATCTGTGTACCGTTTTGGTACGTAAGACCGCTGCCTGATTTAGAGTAAAGTATCGGTCACGCACCTTTCACCGCCTTCATTAGAAGGCTGTCGTCGCGTTTGGTATAGCTATAGGTCAGCAGATTAGGACAGAATGCGTTCTTTCTTTGCATCCTACCCATAGAGTCAGATGTGCTTCTGGCTAGATGATCTAAGTGTCGCTTAATTTGTCACTGATGTGGTGTTGCAAGGCATAGAAATGTTTCCTTCTATTTTCTGCTGTACCCATTGACGGCAAGTCTCAGCCTTGGTTTGGTTACCACTGCAAAACAGCTTTACGGAGAAAACTTAAGTATTAACGAGCTCGAGCATCAGCATCTCATGATGTAAAAACTAGCGCATCACGAAAGTAGTGCAACACTGCCTTGAGATTCTTCAAAAGAATTATTGCCAACCCAAAATTGGAACACTTTGGCAAAATTTGTGAGAAATAAATTCGCCTTTCTTTGACCACGGATCCGGATCGCTACTCGGTGGCGATTTTCTCGCCGCTTGATAGCTCCAATTACTGTCTGATGAAATCTGTATCTGTGAACTCGCCGCCCGATCCCAGTCCCAGCGGCTCTCGGTGCGTGTGGCGATACATGTCAGCAGATTGGGACGAGATCCGTTCCTTCTTTGCGTCTTATCCCTGGCGGCCTGTCTGCTTTTCTTCTGAAGACTCCTCGACCTGCGCGGATGCTGTAACATATTTGATGCGACGGGGAATGGAGTACCTTATCCCTTTCTCCGACGTAGCCATGTACCAGTAAAGCCCCCCAATTCATGTAATTGAGTCAATGCGCTTAGGTCTCTCAGATACTTAAACACGATAGAACGTCGAGACGTGAAACATCTTTTTTATATATATCAAGATAGCAAACAAGCAGATGGGTCTCCTGATGGAAAGAGTCAACCATCGCCTATAGACACCAAAGGTGTTAATGGTGTGTTGCTATCTTGTGGCGAGGTTTTATGCCACATGCATAAGTTTACCGGCTACCTTACCCTCCAAACCGGAACACGACAGTCGCTGTCGCGTTAGCAAATAAAAGCTTTCCGAACAGAGATCTAAAAGACCTTCTGGCATAGAGCTATCACATTTTGGAATAGTTGTTTTTTTTATATCATAAAAAAAACAAACAAGCTGATGGATCTCCTGATGGTAAGAGTCAACTATCGCCTATATCTAGACACCAAAGATGTTAATGGTGCGTTGTTATTGTATAGCGGGGTCTAATGCCACATGCATAAGTTTACCGGCTACCTTACCCTCTAAACCGGAACACAACAGTGACAAGCACTGACGCTATTGCGGCAGGAATAGGCAAGGCGGTGGTAAAAGACCTGGGCGAGACATTGCAGAACTCTACCACCTAGTAGCCACGATGGTAGTGACTTACATAGCCAATCGGTCGCCTTTTACGACCTGCCTGGCAGAACGGCAGTTGGTCTATTGTTCAAAGGAGCCCGGAACCAACATGGAAAAAATATATAAATAAAAATTTTATAAGTAAACTAGCAAAAAGCAGAGCTTTGTAAGGGCTCGCAAAGCTATAATCAGAAATCAGATGTTCTTTATTCAATAAAACTTTTTACGAGTTATTTTGACACGTGAACAGTTTTTTATAAAAAAACTACTACGGAAACGCGGCCACTAACTATGTATGTATTTTTATGAGAATTACGTCTTTTAATGTATGGTTTGTATGTATGTATGTATTCATAATTATCTAACCTAAAAAATCCAGCGTATTTTCACTCAAACATTATATTCGCATCAAAAGCGTCGTCAGGCTTTTGTCTAGGGGGGCGCAGCCAAAATAAAACCAAAATAAAGAAATACATGTTTCTAAGACTTGATTTTTTTAGTACTTTAAAAGAATTTTTTTTTTAATTTTCTTAATTTATTAAAAACACGATTTCTATAATGATCAATGTTATCTACACAGAACAAATATAAAGGTTATCTACATATTTTACACCATATTTTCTGGTCTATCTATAATATAGTATCTACCTATAATATGTAGCAACTCAAGATCCATCTCGCGCCACCACTTCGCCCTTAAAGTCTAATATTGATAGAAATCAATTTTTATTTATGGTAACTTTCTTGCAAAAGAGTTTTCAAGGAAGAATGGATATTAAAAATGAAAGTTGATCTTATAAAGAAAAACACATATTTTTAGCTTTTTAGCATCGGGCTAAGATTGGAAATTGATCTCAATACAATATTAATCAATTAATACAATTGTACTGTTTCACAGTAATCATATTGTGAAAAATCTGTAAACGGTTGAGTCAAAAATCTGTAAACGGTTAAGTTGACCTTGCAGGTCATTCCTGCAACTTCCCGCAAAATTATTGTATTTTATGCTCAAAAGAGTAAAAACTATAAACATAGATTTTTTCAGTTCTAAGAAATATTGAAATGTCTCAATTGCTAAGTCACAAAAAACAGCAAGAAAACACTTACTTACTTTAATTACTAATTCAGTAACTTCCTTATCTACATACGCAGCGGGAAGTTAAAAAGTACAAACGTATTAATAGATTAATATTGTATTAAAATAGAGTGAATGAAAATGAATTAAATGAATTAAAACTACCAATCCAAAGCTCAAACCTAAAAGTGCGATATTTTTTCAGTAAAATGAACCACAGAAGGGCGTAGATCGCCGCCTAGTGTAGCTTTGAAGCATTTTAATTCGTTAGTTTTATAAGTATAGTAGTAATAAAATTCTAATACAACATGTATCTTCTATTTTTTTAATGTTTATAAAATGGTATTTTAATGGTAGAACATATCTCGACATGAATTTAAACTACCACGTCAAATCTCAAACTTAAAAGTGCGATACTTTTCCAGTAAAATGTACCACAAAAGTGCATAGAAAGGCTCGCTTCGCTCGCCCTGATAACGTAAAGTTTGTTTTTCAAAATTATCATCAATTTTTATCTTTTTCAAATCAAACAACACAATTTTTGAGCTCCAAAGTTTTAGCTACAAAATCGGTACCTAGGTTGAAATATAGCAAGTAATGTAAAAAAGTAGGTATCTTTACGCTCGAATCCCTGTAGGGATAGGCAGAGGCCCAGTATACCCACGATTAGCACAATGAGGTAGGCACAAGCCTATCTCCAACCGGACACTTATCCAATCTCGGACAACATTGTTTTTATCAAAAAGCTAAAAAAAATACATTTTTGATACGCTAGACTTGGAAATCGAACCCGGGATCTCATGTGGTCAACACCGATAAAAGACCACTGGACCACATAGTTGACAGTAATGTGTTTTTTCAAAAAAATTCAACGTTGATCCCGCGCGAATCTACCGATTTTGATCCGATTTACATAGAGTATTTCACGCAGTTTTTTAAAGTATAGAACTTAATTTTATTTTGAAATCAACGGCAAAATAGTCTGAAAGTTATTTATATTAATATAATAAATATGAATGTTTGGATGTTTGGATGGATGGATGGATGTTTGTTACTCAATCACGCAAAAACCAATGAGCGGATTTGGATGAAATTTAGCACACATGTAGGTGCAGCCAGTATATTATAAGAATATGATGTGAGTTTATTGTAAACAAGATAATTTTGATAAGCTCTTACTTTAGAAAACTTGATTCGATTTAGATTTTTGAAACGGCATTTAATGTAGTTTTTTAAGTATTTAGTCAATTTTTTGACTGGTTGACTAGTTTTAGATACTTAGTCAACAAGTCAAAAAGTGATTGGTTGAAAATTCTCGAAGTTATGTTTACATGTTTCGTCAATATTAATGGAACATTAAGCTCGAATGGATAAACCTATTTCGATACAATTTACGGCATTGGACGCAGTTTTTGAATTGTTGAAAGAAAGGTAATTAGATTTTGCACTCAATTGCAATATTAACCTGGCAGGTATTTTTAACAAAAAATCTTTATCAATATTTTTTGAGATTTTTTCAAAATATTTCAAAATCTCCTGGTCCAAATTGGTTCAGGTTTCATCAATTTTAAGTTTTGCAAAACCCAACCGAATGTCATTAGCCACGTTTTGATCGATAAAGCCGTTAAAATGTTACACACGCACATACAGTTATATTGATGTCATCGTGAAAATAGTCGGAAAAGGTTCCTAGGACCTCAAAACGTAACTCGATTTTCGTAAAGTCATGGCAAAATCAGTAACTCTTTAACGTAGTGGGAAGTCAAAAAAGTTTTTTTTTTTTGACGTCATTTCGGCGTTTTAGTCAATCTGAATTGTAGCTAAGACACCATTTTACAGCTCAAAAATTTTGTTGAATGCCATTCAAACGGTCAAAATTATTCATCCTATTAAACTGCAGCATTTCAAAAATTAAAATACGTTCATTTTTAGCAATGTGACGGGCGAGTGAGCCATAGTCATAGATTACCCCCCACAGTCTATGAAACTTACATTGTGAGCGAGTGCTACGTACACAGCCACACCCATTGACATTCCCACTCACACATTGACAATTAAATCATAGCGAGACAGCAACAGATTTTACAAATACCTATTTTTTAATTCTCACGACCATAGTTTTCCCTCTTAAGTAATCACCTGTGGCCAAAATTAGAGTTTTTCATGTCATACGTACGACGACAGTAATGTGTGAAAAAGTAATCGTACGACAAGTTACTCTAGATGCGGTAAAGCGGTTAAAACTAAGGAAAGCGTATAATTTTATTCGAAATGATCGAAGGTATAGTTTATAAGTAAACAAAAACTTTGAAATTATCCACCTCAGTTTTTAGGAATTCTTTCACCTTCAGAGTCGACGATAGGCTATATAATATCTTGTTAAGAGAAAATTGCTTTGCGTGACGATCGATTTTGTAATAATATAAATAAGTCGACGGAAAACCGGTCATTCTTACCTGTGATTTTTATGAACGTACCGGTATTGGTTTAGGTATTTATATAGATATATAAATACTTTCTATGACAATGTTATAAAGTTCAACCAGACTAGTTTAAAAACATTATGAAGATATTTCATAAATTTTTAAACCCCATTCAAAATCATCAATTAACTTTAAGATGTTTCTATACATTGACATATTAATGGATTTAAGCTAATGTCATAAATAAATATTTGGTCTCGAGACCAATTATTATTTATCTAAGGCTAATGTATTTAAATTATTTCTTTTTATACTTACAATACTTTTTTTCTGTGATGATAGTTTTAAAAATATATTGTATTCTATTCTATTCTATGATATAACATTCAATCATTCACATATTCAACCATGATTGCAAATATATTTCAAACTATATTTTGTATATTAGGGATTAGAGCATAGTCGATACCGTGAAGCGACTATTAGTATCTAGTAAACATAAGCTTGCCGAATCCTGTACATCAGCGCCGAAATATTTCAGGCAACTAATATTACAAATGGGAGCATTAATGTTTGGACGTTCGTTACACAATCTTACGAAAATAATGGACGGGATTGAATGAAATTTATAATGTACAGAGGCAAACCGAGGGCCGGGGGAGACCTTCTACCACCATTACATTAATCATAATTTTTCTACACGCTGTAAAACTGCAGTAACCGACTATCAATCCTGTATCTACGAAACTTTGCATCAGATTTTCAAAACCGTTTCATAAATGCCCGAGTTTTAAGGTAACAAACCTTAAAAAAAACATAAAGCCGAAAAGATGACCTCCTCATCATCATTTTGTGACGTCGGTTGAAAATAAACTTTTATTTTGTTAGAAACTTGTGTTTACAAGTAGCTTCACCCGCACGTAACAATGTTTCGAAGTTTACGTCCAAATTACAAATTTTAAATCTTTATGATGATTGTGAAGATTTATATTGAGCTTATATGTATATGCTTTATGGAGCTCATATGAGCAAAAGATTACACTTTTTGGCGGAATATGCCAGGAATAATACGGAGAGAGGCAGCAATGTAAAAACTCAATCTTGCAAAATACAATGTTGGAAATTTTCAAAGTGTTTGCAAACCCTGGATCATCTGAGTCACAAGTATTGTATTATTCTTTCATTTCGAAGAAACGTAAAGATGTTATAGAGTAAGAATAGATTTAAGTGTTTGTGTTAAGGTAGATAGAATTTGTAAGATAAGGTATCATTGTATAAAATTTCAACAAAATAAAGATTTAAAAAAATGGACACCGCTTGACCCTGTGAGTCATCCCTGAAATTTTCCGCTAAGTTGAGGCATTTCAATCTTAAGGCAGACAAAAAAACGGTGAACTCGTTGACCATGCAGATCATTCCTGAAACGAGTCAAAAAGTTGAAAAATATATTTTAAAAACAACAAAACCTAAGTTTTAGAGAATTTAATTTGCAACACAAAATGTTTTGACGAATGTTCAGTGCGGCGAATAGTTTGCCCAATATAACAGGCAGAAAGTGCTTGTTGACATACAAAAAATAAATTGCGTGCTCTTCCTCCCAATTCACGTAACAAAACATCTATCGAGTCAAAGCACTTAGGGGCACTTACACATACAAAGACGATACAACGGCGCGGGACGTCGCGTCGTGCTACGACGCAGCATAATATTTTAACGAATCGAATGCGGCCCTGACTTTTGCAACCACAAATGTGTCTTCACAATGGACTGTTTACAAGAAATTGTAAACCGATTTTATAAAGATTAATATCTTGATAACTTTATCTTTATTAAATAAACCGGCCAAGTGCTTGTCAGCGCACGCGCAATATAGGGTTGCCCATCACAATAACTTAAAGAGAGGGCTTTTTATTGTTTCTTTCTGTGAAAATTTAATCTATTTACCACCAAGGACGGATATCCGCACCATAGGTTCACCACCTATAGAAACTTCCGCAAGTACAATTTATAAGTTGGTCAACTATTACTCAAAAACTTGTAAAGCCTACTTAGCCGTCATAGTTTCCTTTTTAACTTCATTATGAATATGTATATGTCGCCGTGAAATTGTAAATACCGTTAGATTATAATCTACCTAGGGAGTTTATAATTTGGTTAGGTTAGCAGTTAAATTATAATATCACTTAGCTACATAGATTATAATGTAACGGTATTGTTCCCTAGATAGATTATAATCTAACGGTATTGACAATTTCACGGCGACATATACTACTGACGTGATTTTTTTCACACACCAAAAACCAATTGTTTATCTGGCAGAGGGGGGGGGGGGATGTTGGACTATTGGCTCTTACAAAAAGTAGTATGTTAAAGCTTAGTATTTCGCAAACAGATCCCTTAAAAAAACAATTTTCAAAATTTTGTCACATTTTTTAAAAACTTAAGGTAGCCCATTCTATGAGATCCGCAAGAATAAAAAAAATATCTCGAATTACGTGCAGAGGAGATACCTAAACATTTTTTTCAGTATTTTATTTTACCACTTTATCGGCGTAATATTATGTATATTGATGCCAAATAACAGTTATGTAGTACTAAGAATCTCTGAACTAAGCTGCGTCCGACGGATGCACATGCCAGAACTATAAGGTTTTTTGTTGAATTCGGAACCCTAAAAAGCTTATTGACACCCAAGCTAATCATAAGCTTTTTCACGTTTTCATATTAACGAAACCCATAACGAAATAAATAGAACGATAAATAACAATTTGTCAAATTGGCTGCGTTCACGATATTTCATCTTTAAACACATATTAGCGAGCATTTCAGCTTCCGTGAACGTACTTTACTTCAGAATATTATTTTAGCTCCAGCATAGGAAAACTCTTTAGTTTGCACATTGACGGATTCAATCATAAAAGTAACCTTGAATGAGCCTTCAAGAAAGCTTTCCCTACTTGAAGGCTATAGAGAATAGGGAAATTATTCCTCACAAACATGGATTAAGCCAAATTGCAATTAGTAAGATTAAAATACTAAATTACTAAAGTAAGGGTAAAATTATAGGAATAAGCCACACAAGGTTTTATAAAATTTAAATTGTACATATTTATAGGTATACTACATTTATTTAATTTTCAAGCCAATAAAGTTACAGTTACAAGATGTACTGGAAACAGGCATATTTTAGAACTAATGCTCCCGGAGTATCAATGAAGGAAACTAGTTAATTTTTAAATTTTTGTAAACTTTTACGTGTACTCTTGTAAAAGTTCTCGAAAATTTGCAAATTAACTAGTTTTTTCATTGAGTTATGGATTTCTCCAAAGAAACGCCTGAATCTATAAAATATTTCCCATAGTATTTCCAGTACCTACAAATATGTTCGCACTTAATTTACGTTAGTTAATTATTTGTCTTTATTGACAAAACTAACAAAACTGGTGAATCCTGGTAAACCCAAACGTCTACACTTACCCTGTTTTTGTAGGCAGATTGCGTACTCCGCAAGAAATTAAAAGTATGTGAAATGGTGCAACATTTGAAAATTATTAGATTACCGTTATAAATTATATTTGAAAATTCGGCACCTAAGAGCGGTTATGAACTGCACCCGATTCAAATCCGATTAAATACAAATGTAGTAATGTCAGACCAAATGATTTACGCATCATTTCCATAAAAAATGAAATCCGTAAAAATATGAATCTAGAAAAAATTAAGTATTCCATATCAAAGCAATTTCATTCTACCAGGCAGCTTGTAAAAGGCAACCTTTGGCCAATACGAGTTACTACCATAGTGACTAATTAATAGAATTTTGCATGCTGCAACGTCTCGCCCGGGTATGGTACTGTAACACCTCCTTGGTGGTGTACCAGTGTACATCTATGTAGTGCTGGCCTCTTGTCAACTTTTCAATATTGATAGAATTTAAAATGTATTGTTCTAATGTGTAGTTACAAACAAAACAGTATTGCATAGATATATTACACTATATACTCAAAGTAGTATTGTATGTAAGTCGAGTGTCCGACTCGACTCCAATCAGACTCCGATCAGTCCAAAATACATAAATAAATATTCACGGGACAAATTACACTTACTGATCTAACTCCAAAGTAAGCAAATTATTTGCTTGTGTTATGGGTGTTAATCAACGATACTAATACACATAAATACTAGGATATATTTAATAAACTCCCAAACCCGGAAATACAAACAATTATGCTCATCACACAAATGCTTGTCCTCGTCGGGGATCGAACCCGAGCCCCGTCGATTGTGTAGTCAGGGTCGCTAACCACTAGACCAATGGGGCGGTCAATAAATGAATAAAAGAAGCTTTTGGCATTGCTATTGTACGTATTCAGCATTTTCCAAATTTCCTAACACGGCTTCTTGAGTCAGAATTGGAGAATTACGGAAACTATAATGTTGTGCGTGCACCTTCCATACAAATAATTCTACAGCTAGCTACTTCGGAACATCATTTTACGAATTCGAATAGAATATAGTGTATTTTTCGTAATAATGTTTATAAGAAAAAAAAAGTATATTCACGCCCATATCCCCGAAGGGGTAGGCAGAGGTACAACAAGTGCACCCACGATTAGCCGAAGATACTTGGTCCCACAAATGTGATAGGTGGCAAGCCTATCGCCAACCGGGCACTTTCCAATCCGGGGCAACTTTGTGTTTCTCAGAAAACTGAAAAAACACTTTTCTTATGTGCCCGACGAATCGAACCCGGGACCTCATGTGGTCGACGCCGACGCTGGACCACTACGCGCTGTAGCTCTAACGCTTATAAAAAATTAACTCGATATGTTAAGTTTTGTGACCGTAATCATGCCAGACAGATTCGGACAGACTGCATGTTCTATCGCATTTATCATGGAAAGTGTTTCGACGAATTGTTCAGATTAATTCCTGCCGCTAAATTACATCATCGGATATTGCATCAACATTTAAAATTCCATCTCAATTCCTCACCACCTCAATGTCTAGAAATCCACAACCGTGCGCTTTTCTCGACACTTTCTGCCTTGCTAAACTCCTTAGTGGAATCTATTACCGGCGGGGGTATTTCCGAACGGATGCGACTTTGGGACCTTCAAGAAAAGAGCTTACTCATTTTTAAAAGGCCGGCAAAGCAATTGCAAGACCCCTGGTAGGTATTGTAGATATTCATTGGCGGTGGTGGCCTTCCTCGTGAATCACTCTATCTGTTAAAAAACCGCATCCAAGTCCAATGCGTAGTTTTAAAGATCTAAGCATACTTAGGAACATAGGGACAAACAGCGGAAAGCGACTATGTTTTATACTATGTAGAGAAGTGCAATATAAATAAAATAAAGACTTTTTACTTAAGAAAGTTGCTTGATTTCGGTAAAGTTAGAGTAGAGCACTACATCTAACATTTTGGGTTAGGGCGTGCAAAAGGTAAGATTGTATTTAGTCGGAGCGGTTGTATTTAGTCGGAGCGGAGTCGTGAGCGATAGCTAGTTTTTAAATTACACTGTTTACAAAATAAGGCTGTATCATAAAAGTGGGACCCCACACTTGAAAAAGACGAAATAGTCAGGATTTCTCATCGTTACTCGGCTACGGATAGAGAAAAGCGTACGTTACATACCTATCGATGTGGGTAAAGGTTTTTTATTACGAATTTTTCCGATGTTACTGAGATATTTCTAAGAGCGGATGCAGCTTCGCAAAACACAAGACATCAAATTGAGCCGGAAGTTTATCCAGATTTCGTTGTTCTCGATTATGAGACTTCAATTATTATTTAAAGTTTGAACGGTATTGATTATTGATGAGATTGTTTATATGGTGTCCAGGAAATAGAGGAACTATTGTAAAAACTTTATAGAGAAATATTATAAAGAACAAACAATTCAAAGAAAATATTATGGAATGGAGATTTTCGCTATCACATTTTACGACACACTACAAAATGTTATTAGCGTCAGAAAAAACATACCTCAAAGGCAAGATGTATATGTATTTAATGTGTATTGTTTGGCTAGCTCAACCTCTAGGAGGAAGTTTTGAGATTGAGCTAGCCAATTCTTCTATATATATAAAAATCAATTGCTGTTCTTTAGTCTCGCTAAAACTCGAGAACGACTGAAACGATTTGGCTAATTTTGGTTTTGAATTAATTGTTGAAGTCCAGGGAAGGTTTAAAAGGTGAAAAAATATAGAAAAAATAAATAAGAGTAGTTAAAAAAGCAGACCAAAGTGTGCCGGGTCAGCTAGTTATCAATAAATATTTATTTTAATTTAATGCATGCATTTTTGTTTCTTTTGTGAGGAATCTTTATCCTTAACTTGGGCCCCACAATTAATTTTGATACACGGCCCCTCCGAAGGAAGCTACGCCACTGAAAATAATTACACCTTTAAATTCAAAGCCAGCGTTAAGTTTATGGAATCAAAATATATGAACGTTGCTGGTAGGTACTACGTTTATGACGCATACTTCAACGCTCGCAAAGGAATTAAAGCTACAGGATACTTCCTGTTGACCTAGAACCATAAGACTGAAAAAAGAATATAAAAAAATCAGTATAGTACAATACGGTGCAATACATATTGTTACGTACTTCAGGTTCGTTATTGTAAGAAAACGTCACTTATATCAAATCCGTGTATATACAACACAAATACACACAAGACAAGACAACACAATGTAATACTAAACACTCTGATTAACACTAGTCACTCACTGTACTAACAGACTTAGAACACTACACAATATCACTTCTCACTTCGCACGGGTCGCTTCAAGTATCGCTCTCGATCGCTTGATAAAAACCGCTCTGTATTTGTCAACACATCTCTATTTATAACCAGAGTAAATTTCTAACTGGATCCAGAAAAATCTAAATGTATCGGGAAACGATGAATCACTTCTTATTGTAATCAACTTATGATAAACAAGTGACTTATCAATGACTCATCTATCCTAGTACACGCTACTTTCAACCTTATGCTCTATATCGCAAAGTTCATTATAGTATAGCTTAGATCAACTATTTGTTTGTCAATAGGAGTAGCTATCTCTTTCTTTTATTTCTAGATGTCTCCAGCGTTCCAACTCTATACGTTTCTAGATTATTCGTAACAATATTATACATAGTACATATAAAAGAAAAAAATCTGCTAACTAATATTCAGGTAGTTTAATAACGAAAAGAACGAATGTACTATTAAAAACTTATTATTTGCGGTTAGAGTGCAATGACCGTATCTAGGGCGGCGTAACGAACGGGAACGGCGTAGTTTTTCTTTCAACCTGAGCGAAACCTTCGGTGCGTAAGTCCAACTCGCACTTGGCCTGTTTTTAAGGTTATATTTTTTATCATTCCGAAACTATTAAAATGATTTTGATGATGTTTTACTTGTTAATGAAACTGCCCATCTCAATCTTCAATCAAAAATAACAAGATTCAAGAGCACGACTTTAAAAGTAGCTAATAAAATAAGAGCACAAATAAAAGTGTGCTCTTATTATCACAGCCAACGTTCCGACGCGTCATGTGTTATGTAACTTGCATTTTTAAACGTTAAAGCTTTAATCTGAAAGTTGAATTTTCTAAAGGCCTAACAACATTTTACGAGTTCTCGCCGGTAAAACGGAACAGTAGTCGAAACTAAATCATAACGTACAGAAATAAGGTTGATTATTATTAAGACTCTTTTGACGTTGCGATATTATTTGTGTTCCTGTATATATCTTGTTATTTTTGATCGAAGTTCTCCATAACGAAGTTCTCATAAAATATAAAAAATTTAATAAAACAACATATTTCCTAACAAATTCCCGCATATTTCCTATATATAAATCTTGAAATGCACTACCCAACTAAATGAAAATAATTATTGACAAATATTGTGACTACAAAACGCACGTTGAAACTCTTTGCAATGTAATAAAATGAATAGATTGTCTATGTCTTGAATAGAATTAATTAAATGAGTTTCTGGTCTAAGCCAACGGCCTTCGTTAAAAAGGTGCTTATTCTGGGTTAAATAAGAAAAATATGAACTTTATCGCTATTTTCGACTGGTTTTGGCATCTAACTATCATGCTAGCTAGCTAACAGGGCTTGGACTATTTATTAATGGTTCAGTTGTAAAAAAATTTTAATTCAAGCGAAGAATAATTAGGTAAATAAAAACAATTTTATAAGCAAATTAGTGTGTCTACATAAACAGAATTTTATAGATGCTTGAAATAAAATAAAACATGCTTTTAAAACTATTGCAATCGATTCTACTGCTGATTGTGAACAAACTACAAAAATTCGACTTTCGTATCAAGTAATCGACACCTTGTATATGAAGTTTGAATATCCTCAATTATATTATAATCTTATTAGTTTTCACAGCCATATGTCATATGGCATTTTATTGTGGGGAAGAGCAGCTGACATCATCATCAGTATAAAATTTAAGTAGTAGGACAAAATTAAGACAGTTAATTAAAGAACTTAATATAATGACCTAGTCAATACATTTATTAAACCTAATTTACGTCAGGAAAAATACTCACACATATGTATACTAGGGATAAGGCTATACAGTGTCAATACAAAAATGTAGACTGAGAAAGACTTCTAAATAGATGTTGGGGTACGCATGTTTAATAAATTACCTGAAAATATTACTAGCTTACCCGAAAAAAAGTATAAAACGTATATAAAAAGGATTCTTTGTAAAAAAAAAAGCCTATTACAATTATATTGATGAATATTTAAATGAAAATACTGCGTGGATGACGTAATGAATAAAAATGTACTATAAGTAAATATTGTGATATTTTAAACTATTTTATACTAGTTGACCCGGCAAACGCTGTTCTGCCTTTTAACTACTCATATTTTTTCTATATTTTCTCACCTTTTAAACCTTCCCTGGACTTCAACAATTAATTCAAAACCAAAATTAGCCAAATCGGTTTAACCGTTCTCAAGTTTTAGCGAGACTAACGAACAGCAATTGATTTTTATATATATAGATAAATATGTACTCGTATTAAATTTTGTACTTTTGTACTTTCAAAAAATGTACGTCAATACTTATCTAATCAATACAAATGTATACTATTCTATTCTATTCTAGTTATATCCTGGCTAAGTCAACGTTTGTATGGAATGTATTTTTTCCTTCTTGTAGGCTCTCCAGTTATTTTTATTTTTGAAACTATCAATTTGTAAGCAAAAGGGTTTTCCAATGCTAGAGCTAAATATTCTCAAGTAAAATTCGTGCACGGAAGCAGAAATGGCTCTCTAATATGTATTTAAAGATGAAATATCGTGAACGCCACCACTTTTACAAATTATTATTTATCGTTTTGTTTATTCCGTTATGAATTCCGTTAATATAAAATGCGGAAAATCTTTTGATCTGCCTGAGTATTAACATTCTTTAGTAAAGGTAACGGTGTCAAGATTAATATAAACGTAAAAAAAAGATTTAAGTAGCCTGGGTGGTAATGTGTATTGATCAAAAGTGTACACGTCGCCATCCCTGCCAGTCCACTTGACTGCAATAATTATAAAACTGCAACAGTTTGCGTCCAATATCATTATTTCTTCCCAAACACTGTATCCGATCATCAGTCACTGATGCTTCAACAAAGAAAGACATTTCCTCATCACAGCGTTGGCCTGTGCTCTTTTTGAAAAAAGAACATCTGCTTTCCGGGCAGGCAGTTTGCTACAGGTCGAACCCAGGCAAAACGTTTCGTTTGGGTTTAGTTCTTTTTATTACTGCTATAGCGTCAGTGTCTGTCACTATGATGTTCTGATTTTATAAAGGAATCTGCAATTATCGCTTTACGTTCTATCGCCCTATGGTTTTTTTAAAGTAGAAACTTGTTTTTGTATAAATATTAGTTTTCTACATTCTTCTTGAAATAAACTATAAATATATCAAATCTTACCACCTTTACATCAATGTGAAACTGAATTTGTTTGTCTGCTAGGCTTTAATTGTGTCTTAACTACATAACCGATCATCATGAATTATTTTCATACACATTATCGGGGAACAAAGATATACAGTGATTTGTATAAAAAACTACTGTTCTCGAAGGATAACAAATAACTTTTGATGCGAGTGAAATCGCTGGAGAAACGTATTTATATAAGGAGTAGATAACGCCCAATGCACAAAATTTTGGCTCTGTGAACTTTTTCTTCATTTTATAATTTTTAACTAGGTAGAAGCTATCAACTTTTCCGCACGCTCTATGAATGCAAAATATTTTTATTAAAGCACTAGCTTTTGGCCGTGACTTCACATGTAATATGAAACTATTAATAATTTTGTGATTTTTTTAAATTATAATTTTGTCAATTTTTAATTTTTTCTGCTGAAAAATGGAGCCTATACATTAAGTTAGCCCTGTAGCAATACATAGCAGAAATGGCATTTTCCGTTCTTTCCTTGTCCATGCAATAGAGTTTGCATGATGCGCGTACACCGTACCGTGTTAGTCCCGGGCTCCTTTGAAGAATAGGCCAAATGCCGTTCTGCCAAGTAGGTCGTAAAAGCGACCGATTGGATATACGAGTAACTAACATCGTGGCTACTAGATGGTAGAGTTCTGCATTGTCTCGCCCGGGTCTGATATCACCGCCTTACCTATTCCTGCCGCAATAGCGTCAGTGCTTGTCACTGTCGTGTTCCGGTTTGGAGGGTAAGATAGCCGGTAAACTTATGCATGTGGTATAAGACCCCGCCACAAGATAGCAACGCACCATTAACACCTTTGGTGTCTATAGGCGATGGTTGAATCTTTCCACCAGGAGACCCATCTGCTTGTTTGCTATCTTATACTATAAAAAAAACATACGAACAAATAGACAAAAAAATAAAAATTGTTATGTTGACTTCTGTAGCTCTAATAAAGACTCCTTAATAGGAGGAGATCTTATGTTTTTCTTCAATATCTACATTCTACAATGCAAAAACTTAAACCGTTACAAATTTGTTTTAGTACTGGTTTTTTTCACTTTTATTCATAAAACTTTGAACTTTACAGAATTCTATAAATAGGATCCAAAGAAATATAGAAAATAGTACTTAGTACCAAAATAGCGCCACCAAGTACCTAGCAACAGATGGCAAAAAGGTCAACTAATATTTACTTTAGACTTTAAAAATTAATGAAGTAATCAAGAACCGAGCGCCGGAGCTATATTCAACGAAAACGTAGAACCGATCAATATATAAGTGAATAATAAATCACATTGCCCGCGTTTAGTATAACCATTTTCCGTTTTATCGAGGGATATTAACTTTATTGATGAATGTTCCCGAAAATTAGAATATTGGCTATTAAAGCGTCTGAGTATTTATTGGGGACTCAGAATATTGATTAACATATTTACGGAAATACAAAAGCTACAACAAAGATAAACATTCACTCTTCACAGCGTTGGTCCGTGCTCCTTTTTATGGTTCCGATGTAAACTAGAACCCCCATAGTTTCGTCGTATCCGTCCGTTTGTCTGTCCGCAGTCTAGATCAGAGATCCATAGTACTAGAAAGCTGTAATTTATTATAAATATACATATTAGTCACCGCAAAAAAGTGGTAACATAAAATCTTGATTTTTTTAGGGTAATTCCTCTATATGACGTAAAGTGTGGGGTATCATTGGACAGATTTATAAAAAAATATTGTAGGTTTGTGACAACAAGCTTTAATTAAACTTGTAATTTTTGTTAGAGTCACGTGTACCCCCACACCTTCCCCCTGGTAAATAAATGGTTATGGTTGGTTTTGGGGGTGGAAAAAAATCACGGTAGCAGATTTACTACTACGTAATAGTTTTCTTTTTAATAATGAAATTAAAAAGAAAACTATTACGGCTTAGAAAGTTTTAGAAGCTTTTGAGTAATAGTCGATCGAGTCAATAAAGTTTTTACAGGTATAACAAAACTTCACGATCTCCTCAATTTAAATAATTCTTTTTTGTGTGCTTTACCAGCCTAGAAGATCTGGCTTTTAGGTAGATTAATTATGCTCTTAAAACAAATCCGTAAACCGAATAACCCAGCAGGCCATCCCTGAAACTTCCCGCTAAATTGAGGTATTTTTATATGATCTATTTCGATCTTTCGAGTGGCATTCAACGCAATTCTTGAGCTCAAAAATGTTTTTCATTCATTTTCAAATTCATTGAGTTTAATCTGGTTACCTCAGGATTATTCTACTTGTAACAAATTTATTTAGTACTTTATTTATTTAATGTTGTTATTTCTTTCCACTAAATTTAATAGGTGGTAGAGTTCTCCATTGTCTCGCCCGGGTCTAGTACTGGGTCTAGTACCAACGCCTTACCTATTCCTGCCTCAATAGCGTCAGTGCTTGTCACTGTCATGTTCAGGTTCGGAGGGTAAGGTAGCCGGTAAACTTATGCATGTGGCATTAGACCTCGCCACAAGATAGCAACGCGCAATTAACATCTTTTGTATCTATATAGGCGATGGTTGACTTTTACCATCAGGAGACCAATCTGCTTGACTGCTATCTTATGATATAAAAAAAAGTTTTCTGTAAACAACAAAATATTAATATTTAAAAAGCTTTAAATTTTTAAAACATGATTCGACATTGACTTCATTTTTGAAAAGTATTCCATATTGGGCACCCACTTAAATGGCACCTAAGACAATGGCACCTGAGGTATTCCACATACGGCAACTCTCGATATTTTTGGCAAGTGCCATTAGTGGAGTATTTTAATATTTTAAGTTTTATTCCCCAAATGGCACCCACGGATCAGTAGGTACTAGTGTTGGACATACTTAGAAAATGAAAATTAAACAAATCGATTAAAATCAATACAACTTATAATTACATGATAAAAATATAGCTTCTTTTTGTTTTTAATTATTTTATTACCACTATCAGTTTCCTTATTTCGTCTCCATTTAATAAACAAAGATTAAACGATGACGCTCACTTATTATTCCTGCGCTAAAAATGCATTCCAATTCCGTTCCTACTTGCATACGAAGGATTACGAATTTGTCCGAAAAGTTCCGATATAAATAAAAATTATGCTAGACGACGCATAGCTAGGTAATATGGTAAAGTATTTTATATTTTTGAATTCTATTGTATCTTAGGACTGATTTTGCATTGCATGTGATTAAGAAAACTGATTGTGATATTAAAATTATTAAGAACAAAAGAAATTATTTTTTTATCGTGTTATAAAAGTATGTATTGATTGTAATCGATTTGTTTAATTTTCATTTCCTAAGTATGTGCCAACACTAGTACCTACTGATCCGTAGGTGCCATTTGGGGAATAAAACTTAAAATAATAAAATATTCCACCAATGGCATCTGCCAAAAATATCGAGAGGTGACGAATGTGGAATACCTCAGGTGCCATTGTCTCAGGTGCCATTTAAGCGAGTGTCCAATATGGAATACTTCATTTTTGAAACTGCATTTGACGTAGTTTTTAAGTACTAAAATATTGAAAATGATTCGTTAAAAAGTCTCGAATTTATGGCGAACACTTTTTTAAATTTTTTTAAACAATAACTCCCGACTGGTTAAACCGATTGGGACGAAGTTTATGTAATAGGCGTCGTTTTTTTAAATACTGTTTCACAAAAACTTTTTGAAGTTTTTCAAAATTTCTCAAAATCTGCTGGCCCTGGACGGTATCGGTTTCAATTTTCAGGAAATCTAGCGGAATCAATCAATGCCATCAACTGCATTTCGATCGATCAAGCTGTTCATAAGTTATGAGATACACACACATACATACATACATACGGACATACATTCACGGTGTTACGGCCCGGCCACAGCTAGCCCGGCGCGACCGGCGACGCGAATTGCGGCGCGGCGAGCGAAAACAAATGTAGGCAACAGAGTGCTAAGTGTGAGTTTTTCTTTTCGCATTCGATCGTGAGCGCTTTTCGAGTTTACTAGGAATTTGTATGTGATTTGTACAGCGCCACCTAGTGGTGAACTGGTTTCTCACGTTTACCACTAGGTGGCGCTGTACAAATCACATACAAATTCCTAGTAAACTCCAAACACGCTTACGATCGAATGCAAAAAGAAAATCTCACACTTAGCACTCTGTATGAAGTATGCCACAGCTACCGGCGACACGATTTGCGGCGCGGAAAAACGCGCGACCGTGACGCGCGGTGTGATGAGCGAATAAAACAAAAGAGTACTTTTGTTTTATTCACTAGTAAGCCAGGGTTGGAATCGGAATAACACAAAATTATTACCAATGGAAATTATATAGATAATATATTTTATTTAAATTTTTACTACTATTTTTAGCCTCCGACGCAAAAACGAGGGTTGTTAGAAGTTTCAGAGGTGTGTCTGTGTATCTGTTTGTGCATCGTAGTGCCCTGGCGGATGGTCCGATTCAGTTGCGATTTTTTTTACTTGAAAGCCCTATTTTGCGAGATGGTTCTTAGCTATGATTCAATAGAATCTGTGCAGCCGTTGAAAGCTCATCAGCTCTTTTCAACTTGATGAAAGGAATTTAGCAACTTGTAAAGGCTTTATCGATGCTAAATTTTGTATTTTAATATTTCAATTATATTGCAATGACATGGTGACCTAGACCTGATGCTATAATATGAAAATATCAGCTTTTATTTAACTAGCAATATTTGTATATAAATAAAAGATTTTCTAAATATTGCAACCCATATTTATCGACTTCCTGATATTTATTTGTACTGAAACTTGGCAAACTTTTGTAAGTTCAATGACAATACAATATTATGGTAATATAACCAGTTAATATCATGATGTAGTCTGGATATAGGAACTAGAACTCTCAGATGTAGAGCTTTGACGAGGCAACCAAGTTTTGGGTCATTGGTTTTGTTGCTACAAGTACTAAGTTTAATTAGTACTTATAATGACGAGAAATGGGACATGGAGCCGCTAGAGTGTCATTGTAACTCATAAGACAGAAAGTGTTAAGATAGTAGAGTTTAAAGTCGTTCGTTTCGTTGCAATATGATATTTTTCATTATGACGAGACTCTGACGATGAAGCCGAAAAAAGTAATATCGAAACTTCTTGCATCGGTTTTTTTTTTGCACGAAATGCACTGAATTGCAGGAAAATGTCTACGTTGACATACATTAAAAAATGGGTGCATGTACTTATGTATGCGCGTGAGAAGTTATACTACTTTGGCGTCATTAAAAAATAGTGGCCGCGTTTTTGAGCCGGAAGTAGCTTTTAAAAATTTGTTGACGTGTCAAAATAATTTGTAAAAAGGTTTATTGAATAAAGTACTTCTGATTCCTTATAGATTTTAATTGCATGCAAATACTTAATTACATTAAAATAATAAAAGGACTGAAAAAGGATAGTCAAGGACTTCGAGATTTAATGAGCAATTTAGCGGACAATTTCAACCTGTAACTTTTACGTTACGGTGATCCACGTGCATCTTAAAATTTCACTCGTTGCCTACAGAAATATTACGCGCCTAAAGGAATATAATTTCAAAAATCTCGAATGGAGGGATTAATGATAAGGTAATATATGTAAGTATCAACAATAATGGTATTTTTGCGTACAATCTTAACGTTACGATAATATGCGCTTACTTACTTCAAAAAAATATAGTAAAAATAATATTACAAAATCCGACCCTGGTACTAGCTAGTATCGAGGTGTGACAGCTCAGAGCGGCACGCCGCCTCAGTCGCAACGAGTCAAGCTGTGGCATACCCAGACGGTCGCGCGACTCACCGCGCCGCGTTTCGCGTCGCAGGTCGCGCAGCGGGTAGCTGTGGCCGGGCTGTTACGCCTCGTATCTACGTCAGTTATTTTTTCTATACATCAATATAATATACATCATGCTTGAAACCTGGAACGGAAATTACCTAGGCGCCTTAAATTGTAATATCCAGTGATATTTTTAAAACAAACAATAAAAATTATTTTTAAATACGTACAATTCAACTATTTATTTCAACATCTATTATTGCCATAATAATCTAAACGTTTAACAGTTCAAACATTAAACTTTAGGTCCCGGAGTTGTATAGCAGTTTAACTAAAATAAAGTGGCATCATTGTTATTGTTACAAGAATGCCGATGTGAAGACAAAATTTGTGCAAACTTGGTTTACGCAACTTCGGTTTAGTTAAACTTTATTGAGTCGCAGCTGTTAACGTGACAACGTTATTAATTTCCAGTTATCGCTTTCCGTCTTCTAAAAGTGGATATATTTTATTGCTATATTCATTTCTTAGTGACGTGAAACTTTTGCTAGATAAATTATATTTATTCCAAGCGGGGACCGTCAAAAAGAATCAGAAAAAGAATAAAAATGTAAATTTAACATTAAACAAATAATAATTTGTCGGTTTGGCGATTTTTAACGTGTCCAATTTATTTTCAGAAACATTTTTCCCTTTTTTTTCCATTTCCTATTAATGTATCGAACCAATTCTAAACCATTCAAGTGAGAGAAAAAAAACACAAAATATTTTAACGTTAGTTATTTCTTATACCCTATAAAGACATTTTTTAATTTAAATAAATATTTTAATAAGTATGTAACAGTTGTATCAAGAATAGTAGTGCCAGCATTGATATATTTATATCAATAAGTGCCAGACTTACAATTTATGTTTTACTGCTCAAAACACTTTTTTCTTTTTTCTTTTTTGACTTATATTAACTCATCAATTGAACAAAAATAATAGGAACAGTAAAATTTCTGAAAAAAATTAAATAGTATAGAGATCGCCAGATCAATAGATTGATTGTTGTTTGATTGATTGATTGTCTAATGTACAAAAAGCTGTTTCTATTTCTATTCCGACTGATCAAAAAACATTCAACCTAATCGATATATTCGTAGTTTCTCTTATAATTATTTTTTTTAATCTTATTTTTAGAAAACTATATCACGAGAAAGCAGTCGTTTATATGTGGTAGGTATAGTATACCTAAGTATTACTTAAATAGATTTACTCGAGATAAATATTGAACGTCTTAACAAACTTTCCCATCTATAACATTATTGGAATTATGGCATTGCTCATATCATAGTTTATTCCTAAATGTAAATAATTATGTTTGAATATGCGTTCATATCCGGATCTCGTGTATTCCAAGAGCAAATCTAATGCAACGATTAAGGCTATCGTCATGGACGTGTTCTGCTGCGCTATTTATAAAAAAATATTGCTTTGTTCGTTTAGTGGTTTGCATTTGCAGATCCGATTATGGAATTTGATGTTCGGTATCCTGGTCGAGAAACGCGTCTAGAAAAATTGCTCCAGCAGACTGGACCTGTGCTAACAACTTCGTACATAAAAGCGGCAATCATTAAAGTTGGCCTACACGGCCACGGAAATTACCATCCAATGCCAGCCGTGTAGCGGTAAATCGCGATGAACCAGAAGTATTTTATCATTGGAAGCTGCCCTGGTTGAAGTTAGTTTATCTACTCTGGAAACAAACTAGTGTGAGTAAATTCATGTACTTATTTAAAGGACGAATAAGTTTTGAATTATTTTTCAATGTATTTCACCTCAACATTTAAGGGGTGCTTTGTGTACTACCGATGAAAGAATTCACAGACTTAATTTGAGTTGAAGTATACGGAAAAAGTGTAATGGAATAAAAAAACAGATCGACGTGCGAAAACGTACGAATTCGAAGTTCGAAGTACAACATCAAGTATCCTCCAATCCGTATACTAAAGACCTTGAGATTAAATATTACATTGGTTATCTGCCAATACCCAATAAACAATATTGTTAGGGCCCAATCTTACAAGAATACTGTTACGAATAATCTAGAAGCGTTTAGAGTTGGAGTGCGCGCGCGATAACTATCTAGAAATAAAAGAAAGAGATAGCTACTCCTATTGACAAACAAATAGTTGACCTGGGCTATGCCATAATGCACTTTGTGCGATATAGCATAAGGTTGAAAGTAGCGTGTACTAGGATTTATGACTCATAACATGTTTACGATAAGAAGTGATTTATTGTTTCCCGATACATTTAGATTTTTCTGGATCCAGCTAGGACTTTACCCTGCCTATAAATAGAGAGGTGTTGACAAACACAAGGCAGTTTTTCATCAAGCGATCGAGAGCGATACCTCAAGTGACCAAGTGCGAAGCGAGAAGTGTTTTATTGTGTAGTGTTCTTAGTTCAGTGATAGTATAGCGAGTGACTAGGGTGTAAAGTGTACTTTAGTATTACGTTGTGTTGTGTAAATACACGGATTTAATATAAGTGGTGTTTTCCTACAATTACGAACCCGAGTACGTAACAATACCAAGGAAATTTCATTAGTGTAAGAATATAAAAACAGCTTCCTAGTTATGTCCTTCCTAAAGTTTAAACTGAATGACAGCCCCGTTGGTCGAGTGGTTAGCGACACTGACTACGCAGTCAACGGGGCTCGGGTTCGATCCGCGACAGGGACAAGCATTTGTCTGATGAGCATAGATGTTTGTATTTCTGGGTTTGGGTGTTTATTATGTATGTAACAGTATTTATATATGTATTTCTGTTTATTAGTATCGTTGACTAACACCCCACACACAGCAAATAATTTGCTTACTTGGGGTTAGATCCGTAAGTGTAATTTGTCCCGTGAATATTTATTTATTTATTTATTATTATTACACTTCTATCCGATCTTGATAATCCCATCACGGCTTACACTTCATAATATACACAACATATCAGCGTTACCACCAACGGCGACGCGGCCCTTTGTATCGGCCCTCAAGCTATCTAGACCCTGGTCAAGCAAATAACGAGTTGAAATCCTGATGTCATTTACTTTCTCACTTATCATGAAGAGATACGGTCCTAAGCCGAGGTACATCCATACATAATTTAAACTCTCATTGAACACTGGTCGCCCAAAAAGTTTAATTTCGGAATAACGGTCACATAACTATAGACCAATTACTGCCTTAAAGTCATTTCGAAAAAAGAGTTTTGTTCAAGCCACACGATTTGTCTGACACATAATCTAGTTGTAAATATATATCGAAGCATGTGACGAAGCAGATGAATGCCGTTAATGAAATTTATTGCCTAGACCTAGACCCAACTGAAATACTACTAATACCGCTTAAATTAGTTACATTTGTCGTTATATTATACACATAACTATGCCATTATCCATTAACAATCATTGGTAATTCAAATATAATAATGCAGCATTTGGTAAGTTAACATTGCGTGTTTTATTCAAACAAAATTTTACATACGTATAATAACAATATGATTAATCTAGATTGCATATATCCTTTAACTTTACTAAACAAATAAGCCACAAAACGATAAAAGAACTTTTAAATTGTACTGGGAGTGATTAGTGTTATCAAACAAAACAGTAAAAATCTACAGCTTTTTATATTAAAATAAATATTATAATAAAACGGTTTAAGTGCAAGTATCTCTCTAGAGAGAACTCGGAAATTCTGCTTAGACGTGATAGTTTTCCTTAAAATTTCATCAAATAACTACTGCCGCGAATTTTTTACAGTTAACTCACCCAAAACCTATCGTTTATTTGGCAGTAGTTGCACAGTAGTTAAAAAGAGTAGAGCACTTGATTCCAACAAAAATTAGCACTTTAAATCTTAATATTTCACAAATGCATACCTTAATTGAAACATTATTTTCACAAACCTGTCAAATTTTTAAAAACCTAAACGCGGGGTAGCGGTACGGATGTTTATTTTTTATGCCGTACATTAGGTTACGCGAAAAAAAACATCCCCATTTTATGTGTATTTATGATGCACTGAGATTTTACATTTTAGGGATAACCTCAAAAAAACGAGTCTTTTACCCGACACGGTGATTAAACCCGGAACTTCACGATCCGTGCCGAATAAGCTAAAAAAAGTGTTAAAAAAAGCTATATAATGCGCTCAAAATCACCAAAACGAAATTTCTAACAGTCATGATATCCATTTGAATATAAAAAGCAATTTTCGTCGAACTTCGTGTTATAAGTCACAACATGGAACAAATTTCGACACGAAAGGCGCGTCTGTTGAATCTGTGATTGAGCGTTAATAATAGCGTCGGAAATTTGCCCTACAGTGTATTTCAATCTTAATTATTCGAAAACATATTAGGGTTAATAAATGGAGCCAATATACAGGGTTACTTGTAATATGCCAGTAATCTGTTAAGGGGAGGTAGGATTCAAATGAAGTTTTTTATTCACTACCAGCTGATGTAAGAGAGGTTACGCACTGCATTAGATCCGTACCCGAGTAAATGTAAATTTAGGAAACTCGGACTATAATCGGATATTGCTTTTCGAACTATGTTTGATCTTATGGACTCGGATCGGATTTCCCCAATCCGCCACATGGATAGCAACGCATCAATAACATATTTGATATCTATAGGCGATGGCTGTCTCTTTCCGATAGGAAAGCCATCCACTTGTTTGATATGTTATGATATAAAAAATAAACAAGATATTATTCGTCTTTGACAAATATCTCTTCTATCGTGAGTCACCCATGTGTGTATGTGTATATATATATATATATATATATATATATATATATATATATATATATATATATATATATATATATATATATATATATCTCTCTCTCTCTCTCTCTCTCTCTAATTTGAATCTCGGAATCGGCTCCAACGATTTTCACGAAATGTATTATGCAGTTTTACTTTTAGAAAACGTCGTCTTTACCAAAAGAAAATATAAAAATATATAAAAAATAAAACTCGGTCAACCAGGTATTAATTATGCTAATATGCTAATGCCGAAGCAAGCTTGAAATAGCTTACATTTTTTGTCCGCCCAAGAAATTGAATCTGAAACCCCGTGAAAGTATCCAAATAGCAACTACGAAACAACCCTTAATAACAGATTTATAAAGGTTGCTACAAACTCGAATGTCGTCAAATGTCGTAGAAGCATAAATCCGAAAGTTTTATAAAACGTTAACTACTCAATCACTTTCTAACAACTGGAGATGGGTATTCACATGTAACAAACGGAAACCTTCACCTGGATTTACATAAAGGGTATCTTTTTACCCGGAAAAATAAAGTGGTCACAATGGTCTGACACGCTTAATCTTCGCTTGTCCTTTGCTGAATGTCTGTTAGAAAGGAAGATAGATAGTTTAATCGCCAGATCGACTCGAGAGAAATGTGTTTTAAAAAGCTTTAATAGGACCGAGAGGGCGTAGCTATTCCGAATATAATTTTATAGCAAATGAAAATGATTCACAAAATTCACAAGCTATAAATTTGAGAGTGACCACAAGCTGCGAAAGAAATGTGTATCGAATGATGAGATATATTTAGAAACGGAAAAAAACACTTGCAATCAAATAGCAGCAAATAAATGCTAACAACGAATTATGCGATTTCATCTGTTTCTAAACATAATGTTCGCTCGCTCGAAACAATGACGAATTTCATTCTGATTTTGACATTTACTCGGGAATAGATTTATTGATGACACAGTATTGTCTGTAATATTCTTCGATCAGAGTGCTAAGTGTGAGTTTTTCTTTTCGCATTCGATCGTGAGCGCGTTTGGAGTTTACTAGGAATTTGTATGTGATTTGTACAGCGCCACCTAGTGGTAAACGTGAGAAACCAGTTTGCCACTAGGTGACGCTGTACAAATCACATACAAATTCCTAGTAAACTCGAAACGCGCTCACGATCGAATGCGAAAAGAAAACTCACACTTAGCACTCAGAAATGTACATTTCTGATCGAAGGTAATAATATTACAATAGCAGTGGTCTCACATTAGATAGTCACATTTCTGCTATTCTTTCACATGCGGTTCCCTCATATTATTTTCAATTTTACATCTTTAGATGTTTATATAAAAAAACTATGCTATTAATTTATGCTACATTTCCGTAGATGCCTCATGCTACGGTATCCTGTATTTCTGGAACTGTCGAATCTTTACCAACCTACAAATATATATATGAACCAGCGGGAAGTATACCTTCTAAAATAAAAAAATAACACCCCAAATTGGTTAATAGGTAAATTACCGAGTTTTGAGGTAACAAAAAAGTATCTTCGTGCCCGTATCCCCGAAGTGGTAGGCAGAGTTACAACAAGCACCTACGATTAGCCGAAGATACTTACGGCCGGCTAATAATTTTACAAGCAAATGATCTGTTCAAGACCATAGAGTAATAACGCTTAGAGGGATAATTGCATTCAACGCTTCGTTCATATTTTAGGCCAAAACCGTGTCAATGTCCGTGTAAGCTTCGTGTAATCACTTGCGTCGTCACGCACACAAAGACTCCAAAGACTCGAATAGTGTTGCAAGTAAATAAATATTTTCCCAAGACGGTATTTAAAATATATCTACCTGACCGGTATACAAATAATCTTTCATACTATAACATTATTAATCATTTAGTATAAACTTGAAACTTACACTTTTTATTCGGTTAGGTAAAATATGTTAAATGCCGGGAAATATTCTAGATGTTCTCAAGATGATTCCAAAGCTATTTAACCTTATATTTTTTTAGCTTTTGTGCTTTTATTTGTGATTTAAAATATTTTTACCTCACTGAAATAAAGATTGTCTGTCTTTCCAATAGTATTATTAGTCATATAGAAAATTTAGAACTTACAATTTTTATTCTGGTGAGGTAAAATGAGTAGAATTACAGGAAAATGTTTTAGAGGTTCTCAAGATTTTTTTTTAAAATTTCAGTAATTAAACAGCGGTAACCAACCGGCACCGAGCGTAAATAAAAAATATGGTCAATACGAATTTACGTTATTTAAGTTATAAAAACAGTGATTGAAGTAATTCTTACAAAAAAAACCTTATTGATATGTATCTACTAATATATTATCCTATATCATACAAATGTTTGAAATACATTGCTTGGCAAATACTTGTGTGTTATTATGTGTATGTCTGTGTGCGTGTATGTGCATGTATGTTTGTTCAAAGCTATTACCTTGGAACCTTTTTTATTTTAACTTTCATACAAATCTTGCCATGGTTCTAAACCTTAAACTATCTTGAAAATTAGCAAATGGGTGGGCAAGCAGAAACAATACTTACGTTATAGACAAACGTTTTAAGGTAAAAATTAATAAGATACTTATTAATCAAGTATTTATTTAAATCAACTTAAAAAATTTAAATGTTTTAAGCTAAACGTACTATATTGGCTACTATTGGCTCTGTGCACGATTTGAGCACCACATAGCGTCCGCAACTGTTTTGGTTCTGATCTTAGAATAATAACGCCTAGAAACCACAAAAAACGAGTAAATAAAACTGAACCAGAAACGGCTCAATTCGTTTTGCGAATTGTCAATGCTTAATAAGATCAGGTTATATCGGACACAGTTTACGAAAAATAATTCGAAATGATTTATTGCATTATAAAGAAGTGTTTTAACACCTTAGAAAAACAAAAAAAGTGAACATTTCACTGGTAAATACTTACAATTTATAATTTTTCTGTTATGTAAATCGACTAAAAATAGATAATTTGAAACACATAACTTATCACTATACAGTTGCTAGTTGTGGAAAAAAAATTGCGCACGATATTTTTAGTTAGACCTTAATGTTAAGAAAATTAATTATTGTATTTGCTTTAACTATTATTTATAGTAGTCTTATGAAAATAATTTAGCTCGAGGGTACTTTTTGATAATTCAGCATTTATTTTATTTGTATTTTTTTGCCTTTAACAACACAGTAAGTCATATTTTTTTCGAATTGCGAGACCTGCACTCCGTATGACATGTATCGCGATTCTGAGCGGACGGCAAGCGCATGCGTAGCCTTTTAAGGCTACTTTGAAATGGCTTAAAACATCGCGGCCCACTCGGTTTCTACGTGTTATAATTCTACGTTCCAAAGCTATTTCACCTTGGATTTTTTCGTTTTTGTGCAAATTGTGACACGAAAATATGTATACTTAATAATCAAATTATTTATTTAAAATTTTAAAAATTAAAATTAATCTCAGTGATGTAGAAATTTATAGGGTAAAATAGCCAAATTTCGGCCGCCTAACCAAATACATAACTTTCGGACCCTATTAGGCTTAAACCGTTATCGGGAAGAAAATATTAATTTTCTTTTTCGTGTTAATCAATATTTAAATTTTACACTATTGATGTTTCGAATTGATTTCAACAACGAAATAAAAATATGTAAACGTGTTAAGTTTTAAATGATGACCCTCTCTATCCTGGTTTCTTTTCTATTGTAGGTCAATGTTTCCCTAATTTCAGCCCCATTTTTCTCTAATGTTAGCCAGTAAAGGATGTTTGAAATTGAAATAAGGTATTGACTTTGCATTAAAATTTACTTTAATTTTATTAAATAACTTTTGTAAACATAATATGCCCTCAATTTTTTATGGTATGTATTTAAATGATCTTTTTAATTTGATAAAAACTGTAAAAGAAAAAATCTAAATGGTCACCAATTTTAATGATTGAGTCTCTTTCTTTGAGACATAAAATAAATGAAATAAATTGATATTTTAGTCTCTTTAAAACTACGCAGAAAAAATTTGATATGTAAAAATTACATTAGATCACTTGCTGGTCCTCAAAATTAAGAGAAATGAGCATTAAATATTCAATATTGTGATATTTTTTTAAATAAAACGATTTATATAAATTATTTTTTGTCTATATCAAATAATCTTCAATATAACTATTTTAGGGTACTTATTTTTATTAAGTTGTAGTCAAAGAAAGGAAACAATTTAAAGGCATTTGATATTCAAAGTTTTATTTTTCACTATTAGAATAAAACTAGAATAATTTTCTACGATTGTTAAATCAATTAAATAAAATATATCGCTAGGAACAATTATATAAAAAATATTGAGACTTTAATTTGATTGAATTCTATCATCAAATTTAAGTGTTATCATTGTATAAAACTTAATTTACATTTTCATTAAAACAGCAATAAGTTTATATATTATAATTTTCATTATAAGTATCAAATAAAAATTCTCCCTGTTTTTGTATTAAAGAATAGTTAAAGCTAATTTATTTTTTGTTCTTTTAAGTACTTATAAAGTGTCTTCGCAAAAACTTAGCTCAGAATTCTGTCAACCTAACTTAGATTTCTGAGATTAACAGCTGTTTGTACTGAAGACACCCAATGACAAGATAAATATCTAACCACAGACTACTAAGGAGAGAACTGATTGCTTACGTTAACCTTACCTAAATTCCAACTTTATTTAACTACTATTCCCCAAGTTAAAAAAATATTTATTAAATGCGGATAAATTAAGCAGTTGATATAGAATCTTAAGAAACACATTAAACTTTAAGATAATAATTAAAAAACGATGTATGAAGTCTTGCCCGCGTTCTTAAAAGTTATGTGGAATATTAGCTTAATTATCAGTATAAACATATTAGGAGGTCGACATTAGGCGCAGACCGATTTTAGGGCACGTTACCCTACATATTTTCGTGGATAAAAGTCGAAAATATCGCTAATAAAACTACTTGACACTAAGCAATACGAAATAATGCAGTAAGATGGCATATTATTTAATAAGAAAATTAAAAAAAAATGACTTTGGTAGTGACAGAGTTTTTTTCTGATGGTCACAGTGGCATCTAGAATGCTATTTGGAACATTTTTTTTGTCTTCTAAAAGTCCTCATTATATACGAATAAATGCTTCATAATATTGGTCTGACAAACGGATTTGTAATATTTGTGTCAGTATAATGGGTGAGTCTCAACACTTAAAAACTATTTTTTATGCAAAAGCAAAGTCCAGGCTATGTAATATCGCACATAAAATAGGAATACACATATTATTAATTATAATGAAAATAGGTAAAAACAAATACGTGGTAGAATATTTTTCCCTTTGGCTGGCAACATTTTGAATATCGTTCTACTTAGATATTTATGATTTATTTGTTTGGATTTTATACAAAAATATCCGATGCCAAGTAGTTTTTATCGGTAAAATGTTATCTTCAAGTCCTAAATACGCTTTTGTGAAGCACGGTGACAGCATTTCACCATACAGTAACTCACATTTTTTGAAATTGCGAGAGCTGTACTCCGCGTGGCACGTGTCGCATGCCTGAGGGGCCGGCGAACGTAAGAGGCCTTTTCAGGCTTCTTTGAAATGGCTTAATATTGCGCGGGTCGACTCGGTTTCTATGCGTTATTATTCTATGTTCAAGACAAATTAATTGCTTGTTAAAATTAATAAAACGGGCGTTATTCCCACAATGTGATGACCAGCCTATCGCCAATAGGGCACTTTTCCAATCCCGGGCAACGTTGTTTTTGTCAGAAAACTGAAAAACATATTTTTCAATTGCCCGACACGGGAATTGAACTCAGTACCTCATATAGTCAACTCCGACACCGGAAACACTCACGAAAAATATAAATATAACCTTATTAAGACCTCGTTCTTTGTGAGAAGTCGGTTAAAAACTCTTTTCGTTTCAACTCGATCCATCTAATGATTTAATTTGTGCATTGCGAAATTTACAAACAACAAAAAACAGCTCTTTTGCCGACTTATCTTAGACGTTATTATTCTACTCGTCTCCACTCATCGCTTGCTAAGGATCACGACTCATTGTATTCGTATAACTACTTGACTTTTTTTATATTATCGACCTTCGTTCGAAGAGTATTGTTAGTAGTCATGCAATATTTAATGCTACACACAGATATGCAAGACTCATGAGTTTGAACATTTTCAAAAACACACATTAAAAATGTTTAGCTTATATCTGTATATGAGTTCTAACGATTTATAGATGGTCTGTTTTCTATCACCTATCACAGATTTTGATCTCTTTTCTTTCAACTTCGTATCCAACTCGTTTAGGAAATGCAGCGTGGGATAAATAGTGCACAAGAAATATTTATCGATGACGACTAAAAGCTCGTTTTTTTTTTAAATTTCATTAGATAGTAAAGAACCAGATGGCTCACCTGATGGAAAGAGAAACTATCGCCTATAGACACCAAAGATGTTAATTCGTACGTGCCAACAGATGAAAGACTCATGAGATTGAACATTTTCGAAAACACCTATTAGAAATGTTTAGCTTGTTTCTGTATATGAGTTCTAACGATTTATAGATGGTCCGTGTTCTACCACCTATCACAGATTTTGATCTCTTTTCTTTCAACATCGTATCCAACTCGTTTAGGAAATGCAGCGTGGAATAAATAATTCACAAGAGATGTTTATCGATGACGACTAAAATATCGTTTTTTTGTTATTTTTTTAAATGTCATAGGATAGTAAACAAACAGATGGCTCTGCTGATGGAAATAAAAACTATTGCCTATAGACACCAAAAATGTTAATTCGTGCGTACCATAGGCGCGTTGCTATCCATCTGATCCGCAAGATGGTGATACCACATGCATCTATCGGCAAGTCTATCGCCTACCTTACCCTCCAAACTGGAACGACAAGTTATTGCGGAAGGACGTTGTCATTTGTATGACGAGATGGAATGCCAAATGTATCCGTGGTATCATGTGTCTACTTTGAATGTATTAAGACAAATGTTGTATGCAGCTCTATTAGTAACTAAAGACAAATATATACAATGTATTTAACGACGAGAAAATGAGTCGAGAAAATTTTGCTCACATTGCATTTCCTAAGCAGGGTGGGCCATACTTATTAGAAGTGATTGATTTATGCATCGAAATATGTACATACTAATATTTCGATCGATAATAAGAATCATGCTCATTTTGCTCTAGGACGTTCTAAACGTATTTTCTAACATTTTCAACCTAGTAAATAGTTTACCAATACATTTTATTATTCAAGAAGAGAAAGCGTAACACAGAAAACCTGCTGCGAATGTTTCATAAGTCCTTGTTTACGCTAGGACACAGCGATAACTTGTCTTAAGTCGTTTTTATATTGCCCTCTAAACTTTTAGCATTTACAACGTAAGGAAAAAAGATACTTAATATCGCATATAAGATTTGGCTTAAAATTAATTTTTATAGTTTAAATCAATTATAAGTTATAGTTAGTATGGCGTATATACCTAATTGTACCTAAGCTTATTAACATGAGGTTGTGCCTCGTAGTCTAGGGATTGGCCTATTCGGCTAAGATCATGAATTATCTCGTTTGACCCTGAGATCGAGCAAAAATGTTTCTGAAGTTTCTTCAAAGTTTTTTCGAAAATTAAAATCTCATTTCTTTCTTATTATGTTTGGTGGTGGTGTGTCCTCCTTGCCTCAAATAAGCTCGTAAAGCTATCATTCTAGGTTATTGCAAGAAATAAGCTTTAATCATTATCAGGTCCGTAAAATGTTGTGATGGGGAACAACGATCACCACTTATCGCACCAACTGACGAACCTGTGAATCGTGGAAAACAAGAAAGGCTCTTAAATGTTTGGTTCACTCTGAGACCTCGCAAGAGAAGCTGCGTGATGATACTTATTTACCGATCCGTGGCTTGGCATGTAACGATTAGGTAGAATTTCGATTTATTAAGTTGAACATGAAGAATAAAGGATAATAGCAAATAAACAATTATTTCCCGTGATGGAAAGACATATATTCAGTAGGTGGTAGAGTTACAGGGGCAGGGGCGGCTTAACCTATAGTGCAGGTTGTGCAATGCACATGGGCGCCGCCGTCTCAGGGGGTGCCGCGGCGCTCCCTGAGACAGAGCATCGTCTTGGACCCATCAGGGGGCGTCAGGGTTTCATTGCACACGGGCGCTACCCGAGCTATAGCCGCCCCTGCACCCGGGTATTTGGTACCAACGCCTTACCTATTCTTGCGGCAATAGCTTTAATGCTTGTCATTGTCGTGAGTAAGAGGGTAAGGTAGCCCGTAGACTTATCCATACTGCCTGCCATACTAATAGCAACGCACCACTAATATATTTGGTGTCTATAAGCTATGGTTTCTCTTTTCATCAGGATAGACATCTGCTTGTTTGTTATGATATAAAAAAATAACTACCGCCTATAGACACATAATATTAATGGTGATATACTATCTATGTGGCAAAGATGAAGAGACTTTTTAAACCGCAATAAGACAGTGATAAGCAACTACCTAGGCCAAGCGGGGACCATTAAAAAATTTCAGAATGAGATCAAAATTGGACTCTATTGCTTTTTGGACATTAAACAAATAATGATCGGCCTGGCGATCTGTACTTAACTCCACTTTTTGTAGATAAGAAAAACACAAAGTTTGACTTTTTTTTCGAAATGACAAACTACAGTTGACTTTTCGATCGTTACTGTGACATCAGACTTATGAGGCGAGCAGAGCGCTCAGCCAGAGTTTAAATTTAAATTTGGGCTACTAAGGCCTGTGCTAGGGACTGCTCTTGTGAGACCAGGCCTCGACATAGTGCTGCGTTCGAACTATATTGGGGGCGGGGGTAGTAGCTTGCGCCCCGCGTTAAGGGCAGAGCCAAGAGGTCCTCGTCGTCGACACTTTAGTTTTTCTTATAACTTGTATAGAAAATATAGAATCGCGATAAATATGTTTAAGGTGGTCTATTAATGGTTTTGTCAAGAATAGCAGTGCAAGACTTAAAATTTTATGTTTTACTGATCAAAACACTGTCAAATTGTAAAATAATTTACTTCACTTCACTTTACTTATTGCTTACAAATCAAAACAAAAATTGGAAAAGGAACCTTATTAAAAAAAGATTAGACAATTTACATAAAGACAGACCGATGGATGGATTTGTCTAATGTCCAAAAAACAATACAATCCATTTTTGTCCTTATTGTGGACTTACAAAATTCCGGTAGATTATTAACCCAACCAAAGAAACGTGCTCGTTTTCGAAAATCACTCTGTTATTTTCTTCGAAATCACAATAAAATATTTTTGCATGCATGATGAAGGCGACGACCGCATATTATAAAATGTGTAACCGGAGCATACAAAATACACATACACATAAAATAGATATACATACTTGTTACAAATATATTAATTTAGAAATATATCTTTCTTATACATATATAGTATAAGAAAGATTTATTTCTAAATTGATATATTTTTTGACACGACGCTTGAAAGAAAGTTTAAAATTAACTTTTCTAATATCTGTTGGGAGAGTATTCCAATACCTGACTGCTTGGGATGAGAAAAATTGGGAGAGAAAATTAATGCGACATACGGGCATATATAATGTGAGAGTATCGACTGATCGAAGATGCCGAGAGTGGCTGGCATACTGAAATTTAAATAGAGTTTTAAGGGAGGATGGTACAGTGGGATTAAACAGTACTCAGTACTCTTTTCTGGCGACGCTGACGAATAGGATTTAGTTTGATTTTGGATCGGGAGGAAGTAACGTGATCAAATTTTCGAAGCTAAAATATTAACCTAATGCAATTGTTAAGGATAATAATATCTAACCTGTTTCGAATATTTTGATTTAATTCATTATAACACACATCACCATAATCTATTACAGGTAATACCAAAGCTTGAACTAATATAAATTTCGTACTTACTCCTACTGGAAGAAAATTTTTTCAACCGATAAAGCAACCTTAAAGTCAGAGTTACTTTCCGACAAACCTCGGTAACTTGAGTCAATCCCGATAATGTGCTGTCAATAATAAGTCCTAGATACTTTACCGAGAAAGGAATCGTAATATTAAATTAATTAAAAGATATTGAATTAATAGTGTCAAAATTTTGTTCTGAAGCCCGACGTAAACTATTAATTCCAGTAGCTTGTCATTTCATTGGATTTACGGAGATGCCAAACATACGAGACCATTCGTTAATGTGAGAGAGATCGTTATTAATCATATCAATAGCTGCAATTACGCTACTAGGTTCAGCATGTGTATAAATTTGCAAATCATCAAAGTGCAGATGGTAAGAGCATTTCAAGCAGAGTGTTTGGTTACACTATGCGGTTTTTCGTATTACTTGGACTCCTCTTTGTGCAATACTTCACAGTTTTCTCACTGTTTGTTAAGCAGTGTACGTATAAGTACATGTGCTCGTGTGCGCTTGTGTTATACCTAACTCTCAAATGTAAATAGCTAATAAAAAACTAGCAGCTTATATCTTTCCAATGACAAAAAATTTCAAAATATATACTTTTTGGTGATTTCCATGGTGTAATTTCTGTGTATAAAACACCATGAAAGTTACATAAAACTCATGGAAATTGCTTTATTATATTTTATTTGCAATAAATAAAATGAAATATTCAATGTTTATACTGTAATTCATGCTATCACCAAATTAAGTAATGAATTATTGTTTGTCAGTTATTTTTTTTTATTTTAATCTGCTATACCAAAGCTCATTATCATTTAGGCTGCCTCGTTGCCCATAGTTCGATCCCAAAGGTGGTATTAAGGTTTTTCAAGGTTTTCTCGAAAGTCTTAAACTTCAGTAGCAGCTCAAAGTATGGTAGATTGGTGTATTACCAATACCGTGCCTCAGATGAGCACTTAAAGCTTTCGGTTCCGGTTATCGTTAGGTATAGTCGATAATCGTTAACATGTCGGTAAATACAGCGATGAGGATCATTTTTTTTCAACTGAAACCAACCGTTTATCTGGCAAAGGGGGGGGGGGGGAGGTTCTTGACTCTAACAAAAATTAGCATTTTAAAGCTTAATATTTTGCAAAGGAGTCCATTAATCGAAAAATTGTTATCACAAACTTACAATATTTTTTAAAAACCTATGATACATCACATTTTGGGGAGCACCAGAAAAAAATTAACTTCCCTACTTTACACGAACAGGAGCTACTTAACCCAAAAAATATTTTTCAATATAATAATAATATGTTACCACTTTGTTGCCGTGACTAATATGTATATTCATATCAAATTATAGCTTTCTAGTAATAATGATCTTTGACTTAGACTGCGGACGGACGGACATAGCGAAACTATAAGGGTTCCTAGTTTACTTCGAAACCCTAAAAAGAGTGTGTTCAATCAATAAAATTAAATTAAAAAACAATTTTCAATGAAACATTTTGAAAAATTTTGAAGCGTGCCTAAAAGTCAACTTAAAAGTTGACTTTTAAGCACGCTACTAACTTAACCACTAGTTCCACATCAGTTTCGCGTTTTAAAATTTTGATAATACTCGTAATATTGGAAATTGTAGGTATACACTGTTATTTTCCAGTAACAACAACATGCTGAGCGCTAAGTTTAGGGGAGAGGAGAAATTGAGAAAAAAGGAGTCGCTGAAAAATTTGGACTAATATAGTTTTAATGTATATTACAGTCGTTCATAATAGCCCAAATAACTTTTATCTAATCTTATTTTCATATCTGATACAATATTTAGCAAAATTTTACCTGCTGGGTCATTTCCGTGGTCTATAACGTAATTTCCATGGACCGCAAATGTTCTATATTTTTTTTTAGAAAAAGTATACATCCAGTACGTGTCGAATTTTTAAATGTTCTTTAAATTTGCATAAACATTTGAAATGTTTGTGTAATTTACTTTAATTAAGCGATTTCATAAATACCATGGAAATTACACAGAGAACACATTTTTGAAGAATCACCCATATAGAATTTTATTTACCAGAATTGTTTTCGTTCGTTGCCACAAGTTATAGTATTAACTATTATATAGTCTGTGTCACAAGTTCACTGCGTTGTTTCTATTCTGAACATTATTCTGAAGTTATACTTTCGACATAAAATCAAGGTAGATCTTGAAAATTTATTTTAAAGATAGTTTTAGCGGATTTATTGCAAAAGTGCTTGCTAAGCATCTGGCATCGTGCCAGGTCTCGTCACACACTCACTGATGTTGAACGAAACGCTATTGTTACAGATTATATATAGTTAATTTCACTTTTCCTCAATAAATTATTTTATATAAATTTTGTTACCGTCTTAAATACAATCTTAAGTTTTAAAAACAATGAATCGTCATCAGCGCTTGATGAAACTGCAACCTAAAATATTTTAAATAGACTCGCTATCAGCCACTTGTACCTACTTCTTTATTAATTACTTGCTGGCCCGGCGAACTTCGTTCCGACTAACAATCAATGAATTTTTAGAATTTTATAATTACTTAATATATACAAAACAGTTTTAGAATTTTATAATTACTTAATATAAATTATAAGGATAATAAGTACAAATCAAACATAAATTAAAAAATCAAGTATTTTAATGACGTGCCAGCAATGTATATTTATTTATTAATGAATATCATATTTTAATATTTATTATCCTATTCTGGACGGAGATACAAGTACCAAAGATAAGATAAGATCCAAATACGCATAAATCGTAAAAATTGGTATAGCCGTTCTTGAGTTATAAATGTGTAAGTATAAGTAACACGATTTTGTTTTATATATCTATTTATCTAATACCTTTAATGAGCAATTCTTATATATATACCTATATAAATGTATAATCTGAATCTCAGAGACGGCTCCGACGATTTGATGAAACTTAGTAGGTACATAGGGATTTCGGTGGCGATAAATCGATTTAGCAAGGTTTCATTTTCAAGAAAACGTCGTTTTTACGTTGGTAATCCAGGAAGTACAAATTTGTACACCCGAAACCGGTTTCGCTAATTACAAGATCATCAAGGATGTTTGACTTAAGTACGCAAACATATAAGCACTACGTATTTTACTTGACTAAGCTACATAATAATGTTGTCATCTTAATTGGCATTTTTAAAATATTTCAAATAAACCACTTGTAATTCTAATTCACTTCCATATTAGTTATTTACAAACCCAACCGGTTTCGCTAGGTACAGCATCATCAAAGATGTTTTCCTTAAATACGTGATCGTATACTTCTTATAACGCCGTTGTACTTTACTTCCCGTTCTTATGATACTAGCAGTTGTCCTCAACTGAGTTAGCGTGACTTAAGATCATTACTTCCTTTTTCTTAGTCGGGTAAACAAATGGTTTGACTTTAATTTCAGTTTTTATTTGAAAGACCTCAATCAAAAGTGAGGATAGCTATGATTCATGTAAATCTCTTCAGCAACTTGAAGAATATAAGCACTTTCATTTTATATGAACAAAAAAACATGAAAAACTTCCACCTTTGCGAAAATGTGATTTATTTGAAATTAGATTTTATCATTACATACATTTTAGGTTCATTTCCGGTAAAAAACGTCGATATATAAAAAAAACAAACCCGCTAAATTTCTTCAATCGGATCTTCTCAGTGTGGAAATTTTCCGATCCAATAGCAACTAAAAACTCGTTGACCTCTTAAAAGTACCTGTAAAAGATAATTTGAATTTCTGAGTGAAATTGTCACAAAACTTTTTATTTCTATGATGAATCAAAACATAATTCAAATCTGTCATTTGTAAAAAACTCGTACGACGCTTGTGACCTACTTTTATTATTTCAGACAGAATAATTACAGAGATAACGATGAATAGGCGCTAAAGATTGCTTCCGAGTGCACATTCTATTGACTAATTAGCGTACTAGTCATTAATGTTGCAACAAACAAAAGAAGCCAAGTGGTTATATTATCTGTAGTTATGTTATCTGTATCTTGCGTGTAGCAGGTGACGCAGCTATTAAAATACACAAGAGGCACTTCGAGACGTGGGCGCCTGGGGGTCTGCCAGGCCCGAATGCCAACTGGGTGAAACACAGAACCGGGTATCGATTTAATGTATGTAGTCCGATGCAAACATGCATCCACTGCTGAATTATATTAGAGTTAATTATGTTACTCTAGACATCTTAATATGCAAACTATTTTTGACAGATGTCAAACTGTATTTGCTTTTTCTTTGATGTTATAATTGTATACAACCTCATGTCAATTATCATTATCTAAACGCAGAGGTGCGAACTTCTTCTAGAGAATCGTTACTACCTATACTATGTTATAGTGAAATATGCTGAAAACTTAATGACAAATTGGACACAGATCAAGTTCAGCCACAATTATTACAACTAAGACATGAGCATTTGTTGTGACTAAAAGGAGATACTTATTATTAAAGAATATTCGTAGCATATATTCTACACTCTTAGTCATCGACACTTGGAGAAAACCCTATTTTCATTCCAATTCATATTATCCAACAGTTCCGCTTTTAATCTATACAAATAATAACATCGTAGGAAAGTCAAAACTGTACATTGAATATTTTTTTAAAAGAATACTTGGGGCGTGATCTACAATCGATATCGAAGCCAAAAATATAGTTTTTAGAATTTTTGTCTGTTTGTCTGTTTGTCTGTTTGTCTGTTTGTCTGTTTGTCTGTTTGTCTGTTTGTCTGTTTGTCTGTTTGTCTGTTTGTCTGTTTGTCTGTTTGTCTGTTTGTCTGTTTGTCTGTTTGTCTGTTTGTCTGTTTGTCTGTTTGTCTGTTTGTCTGTTTGTCTGTTTGTCTGTTTGTCTGTTTGTCTGTTTGTCTGTTTGTCTGTTTGTCTGTTTGTCTGTTTGTCTGTTTGTCTGTTTGTCTGTTTGTCTGTTTGTCTGTTTGTCTGTTTGTCTGTTTGTCTGTTTGTCTGTTTGTCTGTTTGTCTGTTTGTCTGTTTGTCTGTTTGTCTGTTTGTCTGTTTGTCTGTTTGTCTGTTTGTCTGTTTGTCTGTTTGTCTGTTTGTCTGTTTGTCTGTTTGTCTGTTTGTCTGTTTGTCTGTTTGTCTGTTTGTCTGTTTGTCTGTTTGTCTGTTTGTCTGTTTGTCTGTTTGTCTGTTTGTCTGTTTGTCTGTTTGTCTGTTTGTCTGTTTGTCTGTTTGTATGTTCGTCTGTATGTATGTTCGGGGTAAACTCAAAAAGTACTGCATGGATTTACTTCAAATTTTGCATGAATATTACTAACAGGTCGGGTCAACATATAGGCTACATATTATCACGCTATCACCTACGGGGGAGGTGCTGTGCGGAGTAAACGAAGTCCGCGCGGACGAAGTCGCTGGCAACAGCTAGTTTTTAATAAAAGCGAAACCGGTTTGATTATATACATATAAGTTAATTTATTGTGAAACAGTGCAAGTGTTTTTTATATAAAATATTAGAATAAAAATAGGGTATATGTTATGAATATTCTTTAATACTTATATCTCCTTTTAGTTACAGCAAATGCACATGTTAATTATTTATCATATTGGTAATAATTGTGCCTGGACTAGATATTTAGATTAGACCGGTTGTAAGTGTTATATAAAATATTCGAATGAATATGCATAACAAATTGCAGCAGTTTTAAATTTAGTATAATTTTTGTATAACAAATAACAACAAATAAGCATATTGCTCTTTTGTAGTATAATTCACGTAAAACACTATTGTGTAAGTTTCAAACTTTTTCTATCGGAGTCAATCTAAGGATTCGTATTATACCGTGAGTAACAAAAACCTTGTCCCTCCCACACGAAAGGGGCATATAGACAGGTCGATGACATTATAAATCAAATTAATTAACCGATGGAATTTATAAAAATAACAATATTTTGGTATATCAAAATTCTTGTATTTGTCCTTTAATTTCCCTAAAATTTTGTAAATATTTTAAATTGGGCAACACAGGCAGCGGCCGTTTATCTACTCATGTGGCGGCAGCGTCTTTAATGTCATAATCGCCACGATGTGGTCACAAACTAGTAAGAGAACTACGTTGGTGGTAATAATCTAGATTCTAGACTATATGTGGTTGTACAAAAGCCGACATGTTTTGTCGCCATAAATAATATTTAGAATATTATTTCAGATTAATTATTTTAATCGGGAGAAATTTGTCTTTTTTATATCATAAGATAGCAAACAAGCAGATGGGTCTACTGATGGAAAGAGTCAAACATCGCCTATACTATATACACCAAAGATGTTAATGGTGCGTTGATATCTTGTGGCGAGGTCTGTGGTATTGGTAAACTTATGCATGTGGCATAAGTTTATCGACTACCTTACGACAGTGACAAGCACTGACGCTATTTCGGCAGGAATAGGCAAGGTGGTGGTACCAGACCTGACCCGGGCGAGATAATGCTCTACTACCTAGTAGCCACCATAGTAGTGACTCTCATAGCCAGTCGGTCGCCTTTTACGACCTGCGTGGCAAAGCAGTAGTTGGCCTATTCCTCAAAGGAGCTTGGAACGAACACGGGGAAAAATTGTCTATTAATATCCACCAAATAATTACACAAAATAAAAATATAATCGTATTGAGCCACCAAATAATGCCTGACAATCGAACAGGGTTTTTGTTATCTATACAAGAAAAATAAATAAAATTGTAGTGTCTGTTTGTAATATTAAGATAACCGCTGTTTATTAAATGCATATGGCTGTATACACGGTACATATGTCGCAGTGAAATTGTCAATACTGTTAGATTATAATCTACCTAAGTGATATTAAATTTAACTGCTAACCTAACCTAACCAAATTATAAAATCCCTAGGTAGATTATAATCTAACGGCTATTGACAATTTCACTGCGACACATATACCAAAATAACATTTTTTAAAGTTTTTATCTGTCTGTTTGTTAAAGCTAATCTTTGAAACGATTGGACCAATGTTGACGGGACTTTAAATGGCAGATAGCTGACGTACTTTTATTTTAAAAAAATTATCCACGCGGGCGAAGTCGCGGGCACTGCTAGTTCACTACATAAAGCTAAGTTTGACATTTGGACGCCGAGTTTTAATTTAAACAAATGTTAAATAGCAATCAAACAACACGTAAAGTTTGTTTTATTGGCGTATTAAGCTCCAGTGACACTTCGACTAAACCTCAATAGAATTGTTACAATACAATTAGGTGATTATTGAAGTTTTGTTACGTGAATTATGTGTCCTGTGGTGAGAAATACGCGTCTTCTACAGTCACCAAAGCTTACAAAATTGGGTTTGCTTATCCCGTAACTATACCTACATATATATGAACGGTTAACTAAACAGATATTCAATGCGAATGTGGATAGATGTAAAGACCAGACTGACCTACCATGATCAAATTGGTCGGGTGGTGTCCGAAGGTGGTATCAAGAGTCTCTGAAACCGGCGTGTTGCATGAAGACAGTTATGAACATTGAAGAAGAAAGGCAAGTCTGTCTGGGCCGTGATATATGGCACTCAATTCTCTCTAGGGTTGTACTAATGTACGTACTGTAATCTAATGATGTACGTACATATATATACTTCCGTACATAATTGAATTATATTCTGCCCCCGTTAGTTAAAAAGACGCATCTAAATAAGAAGTTAAAATGGAGGAAAAAATTCCTAAACGAATGAAGCGGAAATTCGTGTGTTGTTCTTATGTTACGGAAAATAATCGCATACAGAAAACTGAAACTAGCGGCCGCAACATTTTCTTTCGAATTGAGCCCATAAAATTCTCGTATTTTTATACATATTATGCGTTTATAAATATAAATAAAATTAACAGTCTAATATAAATGCGTCTTTTTAACGTATATAAAGGTGTACAGAACCGCCAGATTTGTTGTGATATAATCGCAATGAGGCTAGATACAAAAAGAAAAGAATATTGGCAGATGCGCATTTTCTTCCTGATTTTTGCAATATATGTAACTCAATTTCAGAAAAATGTGTGTTTAAATGTTACGGTGTCTTACAGTAGTAGTATGGTCTTAAAATGTTACGGTTTCGGTTTTGGCCGGAACTGTCCATCCCCCCCCCCCCCCCCCCCCAAACTCCCCTTCAGTCCCTGAAATTAGGTACTCTCATTACGGGCAGTATTATTTTAGGATGAAATACGTTGCTCCCTATGTTGATCCGGGCCCCTTTTTGAAGAATAGATCAACTACCTTACTGCTAGGAATTTCGTTAAAGAAAAGAGAAGGCTATAAGTAGGACTAACGTCATGACTACTAGGTAGTAGAGATCTGCAACGTCTTAACCGAGTTTTAGTATCACCGCCTTACCTATTTCTGCCGCAATAGCGTCCTTGCTTTTCGCTATCGTGTTCCGGTTCAGAGAGTAAGGTATCTAGTAAACTTATAAATGTTGCATTTCAACCTCGCCACATGGATAGCAACGCTCTATTAACATCTTTGGTATGTGTAGTTCATGTTTACCTACTTCCAGGAGATCCATCTGCTTGTTTCCTATCATATATAAAAATCAAAAATCAGTACTATTCGGCATTACTAATATCACCAAGTTAAACATCAGTGGATTATTCGTTACGAGATTTCATGATGTAGCGTAAAAAGCACGATTTCAAGCAGATGTTTGGCATAATTTCATTATAAACGGGCACATAAGGTTTGTCTCTCGTGTACATTGTGAGCAACTTGGTATGCGTAGTAAAAATAAATATGATTATTTTTTTCAAATATTCTACAAACCGGGACATATCGTGAAGTACAGGGCTCTAAAATTGGATTCAGCGTAAAGAAATGTGACAAACAACTTAACAAACTTTAACATTTACAATAGTAGTGGCATATTAAAACATTTAAAATTCGTCGCTGAAACTAGGCCATAGCTCCTTCGGCTTAGTGACATTCTCCTCTAAAAGATATTTTATTATTAAACTAGGACAGCAAATATCCAGTAGGTAGAGCTTGCTTTTCGTTATGTAAGCGTTTACTGACGTCGAAGCTCGTGTTTTAAAAAACTTCCTCCTTGCAAAATATTATTTTCATAGGTCAAGTAGTTTTTGAGATTCCATGATGAACCAGTCACTGGCATTTTGCGTTGAATCATTTTATAATTTATAATTGCATTCTTTATCGTTAGATCCGTAATAATCCTTCTTTTTTATTTGAATGTTATTCATTTTAATTGTTTCAATAATAATAAGAAATAATTTACTATCCTCGCATATGCTAGTCAAACAGTGTCATAGAATTACGATCGAATCTGGACCAAAAGGCGAGCGTAAGTTATATAAAATCAGTATAATAACCTCTACACGCAAAATGCACATTAAAATATTGTACCAAATGTTTTTTCATATAGATATTTCGTATATTCAAACTGTTTTTAAATACACTGAGTGCTTATTAATTAATTACGTTCCCGCATACTCTACTTCACGTTATTAATTATTATTCGTGATTATTTATAGTGTAGAGACTAAAGCGGAAAGCGACACTGCGGCAATCGGTTTTTTAAGGCTATTTATTGTAGGTATTTGCTATTTTACGAAATAAATTTTGACGAACGAGGTCTACTGTTTCTCCTTTCTTCTAGTTTTCTCGGATTTAATACTGTGAAAAATTGACTTTTATACAAAAACAAAAATCAAAACAATTAAAGATGTATCTACATAAACAAAAACTGACAAAACGTAAACAATAAATGATTCATGGTTGAGGTTTGAATCCGCAGTCTTTAGTAGTGAAATTGCGAAGTCCTAACGGCGCGGGCAAATTATTTTGAAGAAAACCAATATAAGAATAAGATAGATCGATTTTTCGCCCCCGTAAACATTATCAAAATTTTAAGATCCGTTTTCGTGAACATGATTACTAATTAGTACTAATAACATAAGTGCAATTTACTAATAACATAAGTGCGAAAGTCTATCTGTCCGTCTTTCCGTATGTCTGTTTGTCTGTCTGTCTGTCTGTTACGCTTTCACGGTTAAGTCGCTGAGTCGATTTTGGAGAAATAGGGCCAGAAAAACAGAAATACCCGCGGTCAAACATGAGCTACTTTTTTTAGGATAGCATAGGATTTAAATATCATAAAGCCGGATCTTTTGCGGGGATACACAGAATGTAACACTGTGAACCAAACACCAGATTCATCTATATTCACCAGTTTTTAGTAAATTTAAAGACTATCACTTCTTATTTGTAATAATTAATCAGAACAAGTCACATAGATTATACGATGCACGAGAGGTACATTATATTTACCTAATATAAACGTAACACCAACAACTCCAAGCTACTGTCCGACCCGAGAATCGAACCTGGATCCTTGTCTAAGTCAAAACTTATGCAAGAATGTAGAATTCGGTATGCAAATTTACCAGATACTTTTCTTTTTACACTTATCAAGCACTTGGCAGGGTGTATTGGTCATTTACACTTCTACATTGTATAATCAACCGATGTGAAAGTGATACAAACAAACAAGTTTGTATCACGTTTAAACGCACTACCACTATATTATGTTTTGAGTAATAGTCGACCAACATATTAAATGTACCTACTTGGAGTAAAGTTTTATAGACGGCCAACCTGTGGTGCGGATATATCTGTCATTGACGTTAAATAAGTTAAATGTTCATGATCCTGAAAGTGGCAGCCAGCTGCCAGAAAAAATAATTAGTTAGGGATATCTCTGTGTTAAAGTGTGTTTATGACATGTACCAAACAGAAAGTTAATTTGTCGCCAAATTACCTGTATATGGAATAAATGGAATATTTTTTTAATTCTGAATTTTTTTTAAATCAAAAATAAAAATTTGGGAACCTTTCATCAAACCGACCATCAATAGACATTGATCAAATTTTGTACTCGTAACCACATATGTATATATATATATATATATATATATATATATATATATATATATATATATATATATATATATATATATATATATATATATATATATATATATATAAAATTATTTTTTATAACACTTTTGATGGCCATAACCGATGCTTCCACCCTATCTTTGTATAACGTGATCATGTAAATACGTTTAGCGTATATTATAATATAGACATAGGGCGGCTTGCACCAAAATGCTTAAATCATTTTAAGTCACTAAATACGTTTAAAGTGACAGCATTTAAGGCGATTTGACATTTGCTAAACATGTTTAAGGGGCTAAAATGCATTTAAGCATTTTGGTGCAAGCCGCCCTTAACCTTTAAAACAATGGAGAATTCAAAATTAGACCAAAAAATACTACAGAAACCAAATACAATATTGTGACTCTGACTCACACTTGGCCGCTTTTATAACAGACAGACGGTAAAAAACAAACTAGGTACGACTATATGTGTAAGCAAATACCTATAGTTTCACACGTAAATTATAAGATACTAGCTACACCCTGCAGCGAGCTGCATTATAATTTTTTTTTGGTAAATCCCGCGGGGACAACTGATTTCTCCGAAATAAAAAGTAGCCTGTGTGCTATTCTAGGTCATTATCTACCTGTATGCCAAATTTTATCCAAATCCGTTCAGTAATTTTTGCGTGATTGAGTAACAAACATCCAGACTTTCGCATTTATAATATTAATATAGATATAGGTAGATACGGGTGACTGGTAAAAGCATACCAAAAGAGGGTGTTCAGTACTTTATTCTGACATCAAATATGTATAAAATATGGGTAATTAAATTTTGACCCAATTTTCCAATAAAAATGTTTAATACAGACACCCGCGCGCATTATATACAAACGGCGAATGACCGCGACTAAGGCTAAGGACTCACGAAGCGGTTTTCACCCGCGCCGACGACTGCGACGAGTTTTAATACATCGAGCAGTGACCTTACATTTTGAATATTATTAGACTAGTTTCGTTGAGGTTTCTCATGTGCTTAAGCAATATTCTTATTTTATTATATTTTTATTATTTACATATAACCACTAACTTTCATTAGTCCACTAAGTTTCATCAGTGTTACAGTATGGAATTCCTACTACCATTACCAATCACCAAGTCTAATCACATCTTGTCGGTATGCGTGTTTGTAAAAAATCATAAACATTTGTTCAAAACAAATGCTGAAATATTAGGAAATTCATGTTTTAGAAATAGTGAAAATTACATGTGCCTTGCCAAAAACTCAACGTTTTTACAAAAATACTTATTGTATGGCGATAAGTATCTATATACAATCACTTTCCTGATAATCGTAAATCGTTGCCTATTAAAAATTTCGCAATAAAACTATTTGATCTACTGCTTGACAAAACATACTACAGTGTAAATGAGTTTTTTGCTGATAAGATAAAATGTTAGTTTAAGGAATCTCTTATTGTGTAATTAATAAAAAAAACTTAAGTATAGTTAAGTCTGAAGTATAGTTAAGTCTAAAGTATAGTTAACATTTTAAATATTTTTTGCAAATAAGTTGTTTAATTTGCTATTATAAAAAATATATAATAATTTGAATGAATTTCTGTTGACAAGTTAAAATGTTAAACTAAGAACTTCTTAATATGTAATAATTTTAATAAATTTAAATATGTATAAATATAAATATTTTGACTGAATAAACACATGGGATTTTGTAAATTATAAGAAAAACAAGACAAGCCCGCTGAGTTTCTTCCGCCGGATCTTCTCAGTGTGAGGCTGCGTTACGATCCGGTAGTAATTCTAAAGAAATCGAATCATCAAGGATAAATATATGGCAAGAATATTTCTTGAATTGGTTAATAAAATGTGTCTTAATATTTGAATGTGAATAAAAATATTTTGATAAAATTTCAATTTACTAGCCATACCCGTGCGAATAATTCGCACTAAGTAATTTTATTAAATACTTCTTAGTTGATTTGAAATTGAACAAAAAAATTACCGACCGTCAATCATGTTGACGTTGTTTCAAAATTAAAGCTGTCAGATGGAAGTATTGCTGTATTATGTCTTAATATATGTATATAATTTTAATTTTAATAATTTATAAAAACAAAAGCAGTAATTTTTTTAGCTGTCGATACCGGTAGAGCAAGCAATTATCTAGATAAAATGATATAGAATTTATTTAGAGTAATTATGAGGTTTTCTCTAAAAAGAGAAGCAAATATCTTATCCTTAGCGTATTAATATATATAATTATAAGTAATGTTAATATATATAGTAATGTGTAAACATAGAATATTATGGTAATTTTTAAATATTTGCACACCATATCATGGTAGAATATGCAGGTATCTTTGGTTAATTTTAGTAACTTGTAACACCATATTCTTGCAAATAAATACATTTCTTTTCATTTCAACTATATTTTCCTTCATTATAAGTCTGTAAAAGAACTACTCGTATACCCACCCATGTTTGTAGCGCTCCTAATGCTGTTCCGTGGGGTTGTGGTACTAAGCCTAAACCCTGTTTCAAAAAATATTCCATTAAACTCAATTTTTTTTACTGATTTGACTCGGATTAGATCATGAGCTCCCGGCTCGATCCCCTGGTCGGTTAAAAGTATTACTGAGGTTTTTTCGAGGCTTTTCTCGCAAATCCAAAATCTCAATAGGTAGTATATTATATAGCTCAATAGAGTTTGGCAAGTGTGAATTTCATTTAGCTCGGTCGGATAAAAGCCTTACTCATGAATGTGGCTATTATACGCAAAAGAATTTTTAAAATTCGACTGCATCCTCCAAAAACTGGAGCGTTCAAGCAAGGAAAAACAAAAAAGTTTCTCAGCGTACATAAGTACCTCTTAAATGTATGTATTGTAGCCGAGTTCATGAATATTATCGTATGTTGTTTAATATTTCTTGTCCATATATTTTAAGCTTTAATTAATACAAAATGTATGAAATTGCACAAAGAAAATTCGGAAAATTTTACTAGACCGGACTGACCTAAATCTACAAAGGCTGGTAGGAGTTATTTCTAGCTGTCTACATTATAAATTCAAAACTAAGCCTTAGCGAGAGCCTTGCGTGGGTAGATAGGTATTTTATATGTCGCTAAAACAACGTTTTAATTGAGAAAATGCTTTTTCAGTTAGACAAAGGGCATGCCCGGTTGGTTTAAACATTTAGAAAGAATGGCAAATGAAAATTAAAAATAAAATACAAAGCGAATGCGAATAGACGTAAATACCAGGGAAACCATGACAAACGTATTCAGAATGATAGAATACTGAAGAAAAGTTGAGTCCAGTATAACAAGCATGGTCTGTCTGCCTAGATTGTGATGTGAGATATTTATTATAAGATAAACTATCTAAGTTACAGATTTTAACAAAGTAATAAGAGATTTAAGCTCATCACTCATGGTTAAGATACTATAATATTTGATCTTAAGATGCCCTAATATAATATATCTTCATTACATAGTATAAAACAAAGTCGCTTTCTCTGTCTGTCCCTATGTTCTTATGTCCCTATGTATGCTAAAATCTTTAAAACTACGCAACGGATTTTAATGCGGCTTTTTTAATAGATAGATTGATTCTTGAGGAAGGTTTTAGTGTATAAACCTTTCCGATATTCCCATGGGAACAAAAGCTGCGCGGGTGAAACCGCGGGCAGGTTTCGTAAAGCATATTTCAGAAATCGCTCACCATACAAATCGTATGAACACACGACTAAGATAATATATATTTTACCTTTAGTATCTTAAGAAACTATCTTAAGATACGAAATACATATTTCACATCTTAAGATACTTTCTTAAAGCTATCTATAATAACAGATCAGACTACTGCTTGAGCTTGTAAGATGCGTGCTCGATCGAGCGCGAGCACGCTCGTTTGCAGGATTGCCCACAACAAGACTTGAAGTGTTTATGTTTTAAAATACTAACAATTTTAAATTTTAGAAAATTTGCTACTCCCGCACAACCGAAAAACACAATTATCGCCTTCGTTGAGTAACAACTTACCATGTGATTAAGGTTAGTAAAAATATAATTACGTTATATTTTTAAAAAGTCTTTATTTATGTAGTTATATTTTTAAAGTCTTAATTACGCAGTTATATTTTTACTAACCCTAAACGTTAGAGCAAGTTGTTCATCAACAGAAATACTAGGTGGTTAATTCGTTTCTCTTTTTAGATTTGCAAGCGTAGGAAAGTGGCTGAAATTTAATTTTTTTTTTTGTAGTTTAGACATTAAACTGGTCATGCAGGCTCGCCTGACAACCCAGAGCATTTTCAACGCAGCTAGCTCGCGGAGGAGCGACCATGCCGCCTGCATGGTCGAACAGAAAAATTTTTACTCGAGCATACGCGAGCATTTTGCAGTTCAGTTTTTGCTGATCTCCAAACCGAAATACGACAAGCATTGTCACTATTGCAGCAGAAATAAATAAGGAGGTGGTACCGAAAACCCGGGCGAGACGTTGCGGAACTCTACCACCTAGTAAATATTTGTTAATTCACATGAATAAATTTGTAATTGCTTAGGTACCTAATAAAACGAGCGACTTCGATTCTTTGAGTATAGTACTTCGATTCTCCTAAGGATGCAAGGTTGCAAAATAAAACGTGTGTTGAATACGTTTTTAAATAGGTATTCTTGTGAATGTTGTTGAAATAGTGTAACTGGCGTGATACATATAAGACTGGGATCTTTTTGAAATTTAAGTCCATATTTTACGCAACATAAGTATCGTATAATTTATTGATTCGATTGTGGCGATTTTATTCTACGACTATTACGTTTTATAGCGAAATTGGTCGCAATTTTATCGTAGCGTAACGAATAGCCATATAATGTACCAAAATTTTCACATGTCTCTATATTAGTGGATAAAGATATACCATGATAATTTGACAGTAGCCAAGGAAATAATAATTTTGAATAGCATGGCCAGGGCACAGGTGTTTCTCCAATTAGGCTTGTACATGGTCACAAATAGTTACACGTGGTTGATTATCACTAGACAGCAAATCGACAATACCATAGAGAGATCGACCACGAATCCATAAATATATTTATTTCCTAGTAAAAAAGTCGTTACAGTACCCAGTGCAAAAATGTGTATTCCTTTTACGTAAGCTACGAACTGTGCAAGTTTAAGACTTATACATAAATAATATCGTCCCTGTTTGCAAAAATAAAAATGTCGGTTCAGAATACATCTAGTATCTACATATATGCTTAGTTCAACATCACGTACAAGACAGCCCCAAAGTATGAGGAGTATACTCTATAAATGGTATCCAAATTTTACGAGTACATCAAGAGAAATCATAATAAATATTATCCGAACTCTCATCTAGAGCAAAACTTGACTGAGCTCGAATAAATAGGTCAAGGTCTTTTATGAAACAAATATACTTTGCCAAGGCAATATTAGTTATGGACTTGTAATTTATCATTATATATAAATCGTCTATAAAAATATAAGGAAACTATTCCTCGCCGTTAGTTATCATACATACATATCTTCACGCCGAAAATGTATGTTAATTTTTATAGAGTAGCATAGAATCTGTTAATAAACATGGTACCTATACATTTTATAAGGATCACCATCACATACAGCTTTTTTACCGAAAAAATATCTACGAAAACACGTTTTTTAGAGTTCAATGACCAAATAGCAAAAATGGATCCTTTACATATAATTTCGTCAAGTCTTCTGTGTGTCCATACGTCTATCCATCCGTATGTCACAGTCATTTTAGTTGAAGACTATAGGTACTGTATCATTAATTGAAAAGGTAGGCAGATTATAACATACGTATTTACTAATTTAGTTAATAATAGTGATATGTGAACGAGTTGACGCAAAGTTGGTGCGCCGTGCCGTACTTTTTTGAAACTTTTACTTATTCTCTCTTCGTCTGAAGAATCTCAAAATTCGTTTGAGTAATCTCAGCGAAACATTGATGTTACCCAAAAACTGCTTGATAATCTGCAGGGATTGAAAAAAGAGACTGAAGAGAACTACTATAACACCAATTTAAAATCGATTACTCTACTGTGATTGTTCCCTTATCTATTTTAATAGCCCGATAGCTAATCATAGCTAGCATCTAACAATTACCCGTTATCGCCACTCAACTATAATGCTGATGCGACACATCGCATCTGCGTCATTACCTGATAACGTATCGACAGCAAATATTGAGATATTTTCAAATGATTGTCTGTTTAAACTTAGTACTAAACCAGACTTTTTTATTTTAATTTTTCATATAGTAAACAGATTATATGTCAACTGCAATAGTGTAGGTATATCTGTCTATTGTTTATCTGTCTATACCCCGTATTGTTTCCTGCCACCTTTCAAGAAAAAAATAATCATGACCACTCGGTGGTAGGTCTTACAACGTCTCCTCCACTGTTTGTTTGCTATCTTACCTTGAGTGGTCAAGTCAGTATTGACTGTTGAGCGACGATATTATGGGGCAAGTTAGAGTACCTATTATACGCTACTGCATACGACATGAACTTAAGTAGACAAGTCGTGACAGATCAGCCAATTTGTAACTGAAGATATATAAGCAAGCTAAAGGGAACCGTCTCTCTTTTTCTTTTAGGATGTGTGACATACAAGTATGATGTATCCTACACAAGAGAGATCTTTGCCACAAGATGCTCATAACTATTTCTCTTCGGTAGACAAAAGACACACTTACAAGTGAACTTTACTATTTACCTCGACTTTCAACGTATTAGGTCGAATCATGCGTGTATCATGTTATACTAGGCTCAATGAACAAATAGAAATAATGTCTTCAATGACGAGTCACATGCGTGGCAAGCATTAAAACATTATTTATATGATAAAACAGCAATCAATCAAATCGCTCGCGTGACGGAAAGAGACAACCATCGCCTATTTACAATGTCAATCGTGCATCATGCTAAGACAACTAATGCTATATGCATAATTTTACCATCAACCCTACCCACCAAACAAGAACACGACAGTGACAAGCCTATTGCGGCAGGAACAGGTAAGGCGGTGGTACCAAACTCGGGCTAAACGTTGTGGAACTTTACCACGTGGTAGTCACGATGATAGAGTCACGTATAAATAAATATAAATATTCACGGGAGAAATTACACTTACTGGTCTAACCCCAAAGTAAGCAAATTATTTACTTGTGTTTTGGGTGTTAGTCAACGATACTAATACATAAAAATACATATATAAATACTAGAATATATTTAATAAACACCCAAACCCGGAAATACAAACATTTATGCTCATCACACAAATGCTTGTTCTCGTCGGGGATCGAACCCGAGCCCTATCGATTGCGTCGTCAAGGTTGCTAACCACTCGACCAACGGGGCGCTATATATGTATAGCCAATCGTTCGCCTTTCATAATCTGCTTCGTAGAAAGGTAGATGGTTTTTTCTTCGAAAGGGACCCAGACCAACAGGCGAGTCTGAAGTAACGTGGAGAAAATAGATAATAATGGAGCTAGAAAAATATTGTCTCAGCATTATTGAAGGAGAAATAACTTAACCACTTGTTTCGCTGAAGCGTCCCTCAAGCGGACTTCTCATGAGTGGTACGAGCGACTTAATTTATCTCAATATAACATTATCATGGCCATGGTTTGTTAAAAAATATCAACACGCTCATATCTCCGAAACAGTAGCGAAAGTTACAATGAATGCACCCGATATTAGGCAAATATGATAAGCCTCATAACAAAATGAAAAGTTGACAAACTATTGACAATTCGGGCACGTACTTATCTAGCTAAGTCATGTTTTCCATAAAACGTGAAAGAAATACTTTAGAACGAAATGCCCTATATCAAGCAATACCTACAACCATAAAATAAAAAATCCATTAAACTATATCACGCTATAACAATTACGTGTCTTGTAAATATATAGAAAGTTTCAAAGCTTCTCATAGGACACAGCCCTTAGCGCGGGCGTTTATAACCCAAATTTTAATTTAAGTTCTGGCTGGGCATAGTGCTCGCGCTCGCCCAAACGTCCGGTGACGCAATAACTATCCATAAGGTCAACTCTAATAGTCATTTCGAAAAAACATCTTATAGGGCAGGCAGTACACCTTGCATGTTTGGGAAGATCTTTTTTTCTATCCTTGTGTGATTGTGACGTCATCAACTTTAACAGTATTGAATTCACTTCGATGATCGTTATCTTTACAGTAGTTAATGACACGCTAGTACTATCGCAAAGTTCTTTAGGGGCTTTCGACCAGCGACACCACAGCCAGATCAGAGTTTAGAACCCAGGACTTCAAGCTTCGCTGGCCCTAGGGTAGAGCCAGATGAGCAGTCGCTCTAGGCCGTGTCAAGTCGAGGAACGAAGGAAATATTCGAAAAACGATTAAGAGATTTTTTTTATATATTATATGGTAGTAAACAAGGAGATGGCTCTTCTGGTGGAAAAAGACAACCATCGCCTATAGACACCAAAGATGTATTGGTGCGTAATCCGTATGGCGGGATAGTAATGCTTCATACATAAGTTTATCGGCTACTTTATCCTCCAAACCGAAACACTAATGTGACAAGCATTGTTGCTCCATTCCGGCAGAAACAATCAAGGCGACGCGACGGTACCGAATCCGGGCGAGACGTTGCAGAACTCTACCAGTACCACCTAGTAGTTATGATGGTAGTGACGGTTACAGACGATCGTTAGTAAAAAGAAACAGTCATCGAAAATACTCTACCTATTACCTACCTACAGCTGAATCATCTGCTTCTTAGCTATAGTAAAATATAAAAAAATGTTGTCGTTGCCACCACTTTGAGTAACAAGAAATCCCGCATCTTAGGTCGTACTGCGTTCATTCTATTTTGAACCTCTGTAAAATTAATTGTAAAATAAAACCACATCAATGCCAACTTCATAAAATATTAAATTCAAAACTGGATCAAAGTTTAATCGATCACAACCAATGAAGCTCTTACAATTAGGTTTAACTTACGGAACTCCATGAACTTCTAAGCTCTTTCCGCTTAGTAGAGCTTAATAAAATCAATAACGTAAACTTTGTATATCACTGAATTTTATGTATTAATTTATCTAAGTTTCTTGTAGTTTAAGCGTTTTAAACATAGCTATTGCGTTAAGAGTATATTAGCTGTGGTTGCCTATAATCGGGAAGGCACTGGTATATGTATTATTTAAAATCTAGTTTGTGCACTTTCTTTTTTTAATCCAAAAAAAATAAATAAGTTCCACCGATACATAATTATTGATTCTTTTAACACGATTCTTCTAGTTCTGTTTTCCTTCACTTTGTCAATACTGAGCATCATCAAAAGTAAGCTTGGCCAACTGCATATGTCAGAAGTTTTGTATGTTTAAAAGACGTGAATTTTTTTTTTAACCCTACTAAGTTATAAGTTTTCTTAACATTATTATTATTATATCTTTTATTTATATATATCTTTTATTTCATTTCTTGATTAAATATCGTTAATTAAATTGGCACATTTTTAACTTTTTTGCCGCCTTCACCTTTAACAGGTTAGTTAAAAAAATCCGTTCAAAAATCTGTTTCGAAATTAAAGATAAACAAGCCCGTTGTAATTATGTTACGTTTTACTTTTCGTATTTATGTTATTTTTGTCTACGAGAAAAATAACGTATTAAATTAGTTCTTTGACCCATAACGCAGCATAATATATTTTTTCCTGCTTTTAGACTGTGAGTAACGTGACTAAACCAATGAAGCTTAGAAGTTAGTTCAACATACAAGTAAGTACATTACGTACTCGTACAACGAGATAAGTGCCTACCATGAATACGGATACAATCAATCTCACGATCACGATCAAGAGCAAACTCTGAAAACAAAGCCTGAATTTCAACACTTCTCAGATTGACTTAAGAGCTCAGGCGCAACACTTGACTTCTCTGTATAAATCTCATTGACCAACTCACATCGTAAGATCTTGTGGTCAATTACAGGAAAGGTAAGGGGTTACTTTTTTATATATCGAAAAACAGTTTTTATTAATTATCGCTAATAAAAGGCTGTAGACAGTTAGCAAATATGATGACGATAAGGTTTATAAATTATTTTGCCAAACAACCACAAACTGCTAAATCATGGTAAATCTATTAATTTTCAGTTTGATATACCTATTATCTAAAGAAATCGGCGTGTACTTGTTTAATGCGACGGATATTTCCTTCTCAATCTGCTAGCTGAAATAAACACAAGAAATACAACATTAGCAAGTATTAAAAACTCTTGGTATTAGAAATAGGTACGTGAGAAGAGAAGTGTAATCCGGACGATTGTCAAACGATACCTTATTTTTAGGATGCAATGGTCAACGAATACACCGCCATAGATCTGACACAGAACCCATTTAGAAGAAGCAGGTATAGTCTCCGATGCACAACAAGTAATTAGGCACTTAGTGTAGTACATAAGTAGGTATATCGCCGTATTGATCAAAGCCAGTTTTTTTCTATTTTGTTTTTATTATAGGATAACAAGCATGCAGATAACTTTATAAAAGGAGACTATCACCGCTTATAGACAGTACAGATGTAAATATTCACTGCCATTTGAGTGGCGAGGACGAATAAACATAAGTAACACGACAGTGATTATTACTACGCTATTTTGGCAACGGTAGGTAAAGCGATGGTATTAAGCTTTGATGAGACATTGAAGTACTCTACCTTCTAATTATCACAATAACATTGACATGCTTAGTCAATCTTTCACATTTTATGAACTTCCTGGCAGTCAGATGATCTCTTCTTAGGAAACATGGAAGTTTATTTAATCACGCGTATTATAAAAACATTTGTATTCTTGTAAAAAATAAACACATTAGCACATACATAAAGCTACGAGGTGTGACATAGGTTACTTGTTTACCCGATAAAGCAAAAATAAGTAATAATTTTGGCTCCCGCGAACAAAATCGCGAGAAACAGCTAGTCTTATATAAGAAAACTAAATTTTCAGAAGACAAACACATGTTTACCCCGTATTGGTTCAGGTTAAACAAAGTTATTGCTGGACTTATATTGTAATAGATCTTATATGTAAATGGTTGGAATGGAATGGTTTATACTTCCTGTGTCAGGACATGAACAAGGAAATCTTAGTATAAACAAAGCGATACGCATTTTTCCTAAGAAACTAACAACATTTATGATGGGAGCTATTCCGATCTACGCAAATAAAAAAGCCAAATATGATTTCCTCCTATAGTGATTAAAAAAGTAACCTTGATAATAAAGCGTTGTGTAAACACAGCAGAGTTGGCAAGCAGTCTCTATGTGGAATGCTAACGAGATTGGCCCATTCCGTGCCCGCATCCGCGCTTGTTTGCCGCCTCGATGGAGCTATTTACAGCCATAATTAAAACACGCTTCGGCATATAATCTACGCATAAAAGTGTAAAACTAATTGCCACATACGATCGACGATAAATATGCTTGATAATAATTTGTTATTTTATGAGACGAGAAATGAATGATACAAATTAACACATATGTAACATAAAACGGTACAACAGAATAGTCTTGTTTTTTTACTGTCGGCACGATACACTGTATAATAAATGTATAAAACACTTTATAGTACCAGCTGAATCCAACCACAATTGGCTGTAGCTCGATAAGTCCCTCGAAAATCTTGTAGCATATATTACTACGTGAAAGGAAAAGTTTGTACCCCTTTTTAGAAACTTATGTATTAGTATCGTTAACTAACACCCAAAACATAAGAAAATAATTCGCTTACCTACTTTGGGGTTAGATCAGTAAGTGTAATTTGACCCGTGAATATTTATTTGTATTTATAATTCGTCCGTATATAAATGGCGTCGCCATTTTATAAATGTAACCTATCAATACAAATTGCCGGAGGCAAATTGTTGTTGACATAAATGGCATCAATGTCAACTTTGTTGTTGTTGTTGTTGCTGTTGTTGTTGATGACCAACGGAGCCCCTTTTTCCGGGTGTGGGACCTAAAAGCAACCCAACAAACCTAATTCTTTTTAAGAACCCAGATAGGGCTCTATTTTAAAATAAACAACACATTTCCCCGAATTATATAGAATTTGTCTGCTAATTTATAGATTAAGAATACTTAATAAAGTCTTCAAAACGACATGCTTCTGTTTGCCGCCGAAATAGTTTTTCACACAAACTTTAATGCCGTTTTTAGAGACTGAAACCTTAAGGCTTAATTTTTGAGAAATTTAACCTATGTTTGACCCTGGTTCTTCAACTATCTCCATGCTAAATTTCATCAAAATCAGCTGAACGGTTTAGGCGTAAAAGCGTAAGAGACATACACACAGACTTTCGCTTTTAAAATATTACTATAATAAAATTGATATAGGTAAGTGTAACCGCCGTGATAATCTGTTTCACATGAAAATTATCTTCAGAGTGAAGCTCGGTCTCCCAGCTAGTTTATACATACATACGTATCTTCACACCAGATCCCTTACGTGGTCGGCAGAGAGAATTAAGTGCCATATATAATCCAGACAGACTTGCCTTGCTTCTTCCACATTCAGAACTCTCTTCGTGCAAACACGCTGGTTTCGGAACATCTTGACACCACTTTCGAACAACACCCAACCAATTTGATAGCTAGTTTATAATAATATAATAAGATTTAGAATTTTTTGTTTGTTTGTTGAATGAACCGATTGGGATTGGAAAATTTATTTTTAGCTCACAAGATCAATGTCGCGGGTAACAGCTAATACTTAGATAAAAGGAAGAAGAGAAATACACATCACAGGCAGTTTCTATGTGAAGTGCCAATGAAATTGGTCTTTTCCATTCCGCATGAACGCATGTTTGTCGGTTCTATGGAGTTATTTAAAGCTATAATAAAATTAAAAACATGCTTCTACTTTACGAATCTGCGCATCAGTGTGAAAATAATTGACGGTCACATGCCATGACAAAGATTATATAACCTTGATTTTATTTAAAGGAAATTTTATAACAAGTCGAAATTGTCACAAGCGATCATCTTCTTTAAGGTTATGAGTGTTATTTTATGAGTTTTATTATAGATAAACATTTGGATAACATTAATATAATTTACGTTTTAGACAATAATATTATTAAGAGAAAAAAATCGTACAAATAGATTTTTGAACACAAAGATTTCAAAATCTAAAACTTATTAAAATTATCAGTATTTAAGTATATACTTTTTTTTAAAAAGCTGTATATTTTGAATGCGAGTATCGTTTTTAATACTAATTTGGGCACTAAAATAATGTCTTAGCTACAAAATAAATTTGTTGAAAATTGTCGAACATGTGTCAAAAAAATTTACCAAAATTTCATCAAAGACAATACCCGAAAGAAATTTGGATCCGATTTACGGTAATTGACGTAGTTTTTTTAAGAAAAAGAGTTCATAACGTTTTGAAGTCAATCGATACATTAATTTGGAAGTTATTATAATAATCTGAAGTTAACCAGTAAACCAATCAATACCACTAATGTTAGCAGAAATATTATCTACACTCTATATATCAGAATATTATTGTCATTAAACTTACAAAACCGTTAATCACACATAAAATATTAATTTTATGTATCTTTAATTGACATTTTAATTTTTTATTATCCACATCATATTATCAGTGGATGCTGGCACCTTAATTGTTTGGGCCTTGTAACTAATGAAAGTGAAAAAACGTGGCAAAGACCGAATAAATGGCCCTTAGACCTATGAACAAAGAAACTAGGTATCTAAATAAAGTTAGTACAAAAATACCAGTATCTACATACATTCAAATATGCATTGTGTATCTGTTTTATCAATCCCCTGTCTGAAATTCTCTTTTATATCCGAGTATGTACTTCCAATAGGTAAGCTTGTCCTACCTGATACCTCACGTTACACAGATTCTCTCATTTCCTACCTCCTGCAGTCCGCGACTGTTACATCACACTTTTTCCATTGTAATTTCATTTCAATCTAATTAAATGTAATTCTACTTTGATGCTCTTTACATATCAAAGGTGTACATACAAATGCATTTCGTATTAAAACTTTATCATGAAAATTTTTAGCGGTGTGTTTTTCTCAAAAATTGCATTTTGTTGTAACAGAAAATTGGATTACGGGGTATATTATGACTAACTTGGCGGCAGCCAGGGCCAGCTCTATTTATCATGTAACCACTTTTGATCTTCCTCTAAAATAGTTCAAAATATAGCCATTAGGTCAGAAATATATTTTAGATATATAACCATAAATATATCATATCTTCTTTTACGGTGTCATACCAGCGTTTTTCACATGAACTTATTCCTGATTCAGGTATCAGGTGAGGTAGGACAGTCTTATTGGAAGTGCATACTCGGACATAAAAGAGAATTTCAAACAGAGGATTGTTAAAACAGATACACAATGCAAATTTGAATGTGTGTATGTAAAATACTGGAAGGACCAATACCGAAGTCTCGTGATAGAATTGATAGGAACTTCCAAAATTGTATCATCAGTGTCCAAAACCGATGTGTTATTTCCAAGAGATTTATGAATGTGACGAAAATAACGAGAGTTTTTATTATAACAAAACCCCTATAAAAGCCAAATATAATGATTATTGGGAAATTGAAAAACCAAGCACAAATGAAGTCGCGTAAAGTTATATAACTACATAATCAAACGAAACAATAATATCTACTTATCTTTATTTATAACGTTTAAACAATATTAATCTTCCAAAATTAATTAAAATCTGTTTACTGTGAAAACATCACACTTCAAAGTAAACATGTAATTAATCAAAATGTCTAGTAAAGATATAGCTCAATTTACCCAGACAACGCAACTTTTATGATAGTTCCTGCCTCATTGTTAGGCAATAAACTAAAAGAAAAATATACAAACACGTTCTATGTAAACACGGCGCTAGGTGTAATACTGGAGATGCAGACGGTACATCGATTTCACTCAGACATCGATGTATAGTCAAAAATTTTAATTAGTGTCCAGGTAAAGCGTGTACTTTGATTATATGATTATATATAATTAAAAAGTGTATAGTCGATCGTTTTAGAAGCTATTCATTGACGAGATTTTTTATAGTTTAGCTACTTTAGCTATTATGGCTTTCCTGGTAATGAACTGAAATATCTGAATATATGGTTTCTTCGTAAAAATAGACCATGTATTTTAAGATATCCTTGTTTTTATTGTCACCGTTCAAACGGTCTTAGATATTACGAATAATTTTAACTGTTTTTTTTTATTCTGGTGTAATTAATTACAGCCCGCCCCAATTCTCGTAGAATTCATAAAAACGGCGATTATATTTTTTGTACCTAAATCCTACTCGATCTATGAATTTTTCTGAGCATAAAGTATACAGAATAAAAATTTCCGTAAAATTACCTGATTTCCTATTCGATTAATCCGTTTCGATGTAACTAAGTAATAATCATACAAACTTTCACATTTATAATATTAGCGGGTTAGAATTAACGATGCAAATAAATGTGTATCATGTAACGTTATTTTATAGCATACTAGTGATCCACCCCGGCTTCGCACGCGCAATGTAAATGCACAAAAATATTTTTTACGGAAAACCTTTGAAATTCTCGGCTTTTTCTACTGTAATACGTATGCATTATACATAAACTTTCTTCTTGAATCACTCTGTCTATTGATAAATACTGCATTAAAATCAGTCGCGTAATTTAAAAGATATAAGCGAACGCAGAACAGGAGCGATGTTTTATACTATGTGAAGAAGAAGACCAGACATAAATAGAAATATCTTCTAAGTCAATAGATAACTGTCACCAAATGCCCGATACAAATTTATATAATAATACAGAAATACAGGAGATTGGAAGTCGGTTAATGAAGTTTTACCGTTCCTTAAGTTATTTATAACCGACTCGAACCAACTTTATATACTAAACATGGAAAGATTTAAGTTTAAACAAACTTAAAACTACTTAAGAAATGAGTTTTCAAGAAAACCTATACGAGGTATCTAACAACTTTAAAGTTTTATGACTTCAGTAAGATGTCACGGTTAATTCAACAAAGACATTCTTTGTTATACTTACGTTAAATAAACGTAAAAATTTCTTAACCTTACTGCGAAAATATGTTCGGTTTGTACAATTTTATTTTATTGAGATATAAAAAAATAACTGCCTATTGTATTTATTACAGCTTTCCTGGGAATTGTGTATTTTATTGCTCTTTGCACTGTAGGTGTTATTACCACTGTATTTTGAACATCGTTTTTTCGAATTTTATTTCCGTAATTCACAATGATCATTATTGAAAACTACGGCAAAAACATAGCTATAATTTGTGATATCTTTACTTTTCCGTTTTTTACAGGTAATGGTGTTTATTTTTGAACATTACAGGCAAAAAATTCAATATTAATCTAACGGGGAAACATATTTTTGATCTAAGATATTTTTATATGTGTTACTACTATCGCGCCACAATGATAGCAAGGCACCAGTAATATCTTTGGTGTCTATGGGTGATGGCTGTTTCTTTCCATCAGGAGAGCGATGTGCTTGTAAGCTGTGTTATAGTTTAAAAAACTGAGCAATTGCAAGTTGGACTCCTTCACTTACTCTCACTTATATAAATAGTTACTACTCACTTATATAAATAGTTCAGAAAGTTTTTTTGCGAGCTTTTCCCGAAATTCAGTATCCAAAGTTTATGTACTTTAAAATAGAGACTATATTTTTTATGATTTAATCACAAATGTATAGTTTTTCAGATTTTTCCTTACAGTTGTAGTATATAGCGATATTAATTGCCTAATTTCATGTTCTTGGTCAACGCAAAGTACTTTATAAATTTGGATTCATTGATACGCACTATGTGTTTATACTCGTATACTAAAAAAAAACAGAAGCAATCTCTTTGTTATACGAACTAATAATTTATTGCTTGGATACATAATTATCCTTTTTATAAATTGTTAATTAATATTAATACATTTTTATCATGAAACTTATTGTTCCTAGTTTTTTAGAGTTTAAATATTTTTATAAACAAGAGATACCGGAGATTATTATTTATTTTGATAGAACACCCGATCTATCATTTTACTGATATAAGTTTTGAAGAAAATGCTGCGCCTTATCATTGCACATATATTTGAAAAACTAGAAAATTGGTCACACAGAATTGATACAACTTTTATAAATTTGTATTTGTTTACTATCATAAACACTAGTGGATCCAGGGGGAGGATCTAAGGGGCTCAAACTTCCCCCCAAACCCAATATAATGATCACCTTGATAAAGTCTACCCTCATACTAATAGAGCCCCCAAACAAAAATTCTTGATCCGCCACTGATCATAAAGTTATCATCTAGTCAGCAGAGTAACACCAAATGCCATTGTATTTTTACAAATAATTTCACAGATAGTAAATACTTCTCAGATCAAATTGAATATTATACTTAAGGTTAACAATATCGTTTTTTATCTGATATTTTATTTATTTTTATGATTTGAAAGTTTTCCGAACACTCAAAAATAATATTAAGAAGAGATGACGATGTTATGTTTCGCTCTTCAAAGTTTCCAATTTATCCTTTCACACGCAGAATTTCACGTTTTAATTGACTTTTCCGGATCGACCGTTTAACAACTTATATTTTACATAAAACACTGTAGGAGTTGCGGTTATCGACGTCACGTCAACGCTGTAGAGGTCGATGACATCACATAAGATTGAAAAAGGGGAGTTCTTTCTAGCAGACAAAGGTACAGCCTAAGAACCGAAGTCCTTCTAAACCCTGAGATGCGTTCAAACTTGTAACTGTTTTGTGAATTGTAGGAATTTAGCTTGAAATTTATATATAGTAGCGTTGAAGATTGCTTGGCCACTAACATTACTCCTGCCTAAGACCAAAGATTGATCCCGTTATGCCGGTGAATAGATTATGCTTTTAATGTTCAAGTCTGCGGTGAGTCGAGATGAGCAAAATATGCACTTGTCCCCGGCGAGTCGGGAGGAATACGTGTCGCTAAAATTTTTAGTAAGTTAAAAGAGTAGGACTGGGTTGCTTTTGGTTCGGAAGTTTGAGGTGAGCACCAAAAAAGGGTAGATGTGGCGTTTCTTATTAAGTTGGCTATTAATGCCGTTGGAAATGGGGGGGCTATCAGTTGACGCTGATGAAACTTGTTGTGTTTGTTTCGCGGATGGTCACCACTGCAGGGGTAATATTATTTAAGATGATGTTGCATAAGGATGGGTAAGGGAAGATCTTTCCAGAAAAGCAAAGTGTAGTTAATTAGTGTCTTGGGACCGCAGTCCCTCTGAAAAATGTTAAAACTTGTATTGTTATAGCACGATTAAGAAGTAATAATGAAAATAATATATTTAAATTGATTCTATGAAAGGATAAAATGAACCAAAGCAAAATATTTGAGGTAAACGACACTTAACAAACCAAATAGGGGTTTCTCAGAATTAGACACATAGACCACACAGCAGCTAGCCGATGATTTAACACAAGCACTGTTGATCCAGTCAACAAAAAGCGAATCTTAACAACAATATATCAAATTGCAAATAAACCGTACTTTAATTCGAAAGATGCAAGTTTCCCCAAAGCAATAGCCACAACATTTTATACCTTGGTTACAGCATTCTTAATTAATAGCTCATTCCTTTTCCTGAATGGTTTACATTGTGGACGTCAACTTATTTTTTATTTATGACATTTCAATTCTATTTGAAAATATATCGTTTTTATAAAAACCATAATATGAGTTCTTTTTATAAAAAAAAAATATATACCAACAAGGTCGTACAATACATAGCACGACATTGTATTAAATGGAACATATATTGACGTCATAATATACTCAAAACTCTTTGCTCAAAGTAAGTTATATACTCAAAGAGCTTGAATTAAATTTGCTCTCTGTAGAAACAGGGTCTAATTCACATATTTGCGGAAAAACGGTTTGACAGACACATTGCGTGACGGTCGTATCTACGTGTCAACAATGTGATCCTAGATGAAGAATTTTGAAATTCTATGCAACATGCCCTGTTTTGGAATGGCGAATTTTTACCACGAAACTGCCACTGCCACTGTCCGTGTTAAGTTCCCTTTCCTGCAGGTAGGGTGAACCCAATAGAGAGAAAAAGAATATAGATACCCCTCTTCGAGGATTTGTGTTTATTCTAAAAATATTTTTTCTTTATATTTCCAATTTTTTGTGCATTTACGTGACTGAGCTTGATGATATTAGCTGTAGCTAGATGTTTTAAATTTAAAATTAGATCTAAGAGCACTGTAATCGGGTTCGAGCAGGACTTCGGCTGAGTCTGCTTCTAGTTACACATAACTATATTTTTCTGAAAGAATGACAATAATGTCAGTGGACAAAAACACTAATTGATCTAACCCCAAAGTGGCCAATTTATTTGTATACTAATACACAGAAACATATATTTATAAATATTGAAATATATTAAATAAATACCCAAACCCAGAAACACAAATATCAATGCTCATCATATAGATGCCTGTCCCTGTCGGGAATGCATAATCAGGGTCAATTCTTTATATATATAGGTCTCAGATCATATAATACTTGGTCTGAGATATAGATAAAATGTATAACGCATAAAGAGTAACACAATATCCTTTTTATCTCGAATTTAATTTATTTTATTTAATTCGAACATTTTTCAAAATATTAAGAAGATATGACGATGCTATGTTTACAAACATCTGAAAACTATCCCTATAGGGAATCGAATCGACCCTCACTGATTGCTTAGTCAGGGTCAATAACCACTCGATCAACTAGGCCGTCAAAGAATAAACGGAAGATAAGTAAAATTATAAAAGCCTGCCTTCCAGTTTCAACCACTGTTTCAACTTTCATCGTAATAGCAATAATAGGTTTAGTCCTTTGTTTTCGTAGCAGTCTAGCACCTGTTATTAAAACTATAATACAGGTACACTTATTTTCAAATTAATCTAGATAATTGCTTTTTAAACGGCTAATATCACGAAACTCTGGGTCTAAATCCCATGTTCCAAGACACTAAATTAAAAATTATGATAAAGAGAATTTTCTACGTTGAAAAGCTTGTAGCCCGGACTTTTGGAAAGCAGATGTATCAGCTTGTAGCCCGGACTTGGGGAAAGCAGATATATCAGCTTGTATCAGAAGGGCCATCTGTTTGGTTGTTGTATAAAACTTCACATAACTGCAGCTTGTTTTCTCATATAAATACTTTTTATTAAAATATTCTGGAATATAGAAAGCAACCAATCAAAAAACCTGTTAAAGTGAACCTGTTGCCTGCAGGCCGGTCACGCGCGCTCGCTGAAGTAACGCTCCTTTGTTCTTGCCGATCGATACCCGCACAAACACCCACTTTTACTCTACTACATTAGTAACGACTAAAAGCAGGCAAGCATATTGATAAAGTTTTTTGTATTTAATTGTAGAATAGTAAAGAGCAGTTTTTTTCTATTTAATTGTTGTAGAATGGTAAGTTTTTTGTATAAAGGGAAATGAAGGTGTGAAGTCTTTTGTCACAAGTATATTGTTTCAAAAGAAGGCTTCAATAAATGTACTAATTACATGTTGTGTTTTTTTATCAAAATAAATATTTTTTTAATTTTCTGAATGGTTAAGAAGAAAGACAAGTCTGCCTGAATCGTAACATGTGATCAGTTGATCTTATCTGTCGACACTATGAGGTATTTCGAGTGAATATACACTAATAGGTATGAAAATGCTGTATTGTTAAACACGGCATTATCCGAAATACCGAACGGTTATATAAGACACTTTTTTCTAAAGTTTACATTAGAATCCATAAACTTTATATTATACTAGCTGATCCGCGCAACTTCGTCTGTGTCATATAAGAGGGAGTGGGTCATAGAGGCCTATAATACCATTCTAGAGGAACTGTAACTTTCTTTAATTAATCCACGAACCACTTGAAAACATTGAAACATACAATCATACCTACAGTGCTAATATAATCAGGAGAGATTATACCTATGTCTGCTAAGTTTGTAGGTAAATTCATTTGAAGTTTGATTATGTTTTGTTAATATCTACGGTAAGAGTGTAACAAAGCCTATTATATAGTCATCTTACTATGATCATGATCAGTAAGACTAAAACTATAGTAAAAAATGGCACGGTAATACGAGTAATATAGGAACGTAGGGTAACACTACTATCTAATAATAGGTGTCAATTGATGTATTATCATTATTGATGTATAGGTATAGTTCACGCTATCTCCTGGAAGTTTACTCAGTATTCTGTCATTAATTTCGTTAACACTACTACTTCTATTCCAATATTGCCTTTGGACAAATGCGGCATGCTATCACGCAGAGCAGGCTACCGTCTGACCTCGCTACCCCGTATTCTCCCCACGCACGCACGCCTCGCGTGGTGCTAGATAATAATATTATTATATCTTAAAACTGTGATAACTCCTAAGTTGGTTGAAATCAAATGAAGCCAAGGGCGATTTCATTCAAAATTAAATAATTGTGATGAATATAGTTATTTAAATTTGGACGCAGGCTTAACGAAATCACAGGGGACTCCCGCTCTGGATCGTTTTTGGTGAAAAGGTTGGCCATCGCAATTCAACGCGGTAACGTGGCGAGTGTCATGGGCACTTTTGCGTCGGGAACGATCCAGGTTGGGTTAAATAGTTAGTATTAAGGTTTGACAACGAGAACATGAGAGTTTTGAGACAATTTTGCAATTAATTTTATCGTAAGACTTCTATTGAGTTTGTTAGTTATAATAAATATTTATTTAGATAAAGATTAATACAATACTAATTAAAACAGAGTCGCAAATAATGTATTATTTTAGAAAAAAAACCCGTGTTGGTCCCGAACTCCTTTGAAGAATAGACCAACTGTCGTTCTGCCAGGCATGTCGTAAAAGGCGACCGTTGCCTATGCGAGTCACTACCATCGTGGCTACTAGGTGATAGAGTTCTGCATTGTCTCGCCTGGGTCTGGTACCACCGCCTTACCTTTTCCTGCCACAGTAGTGTTAGTGCTGGTCGCTGTCGTGTCCCGGTTTGGCGGGTAAGGAGGCCAGTAAACTTATGCATGTGGCATAAGACCTCGTCACAGGATAGCAACGCACCATTAACATCTTTGGTGTCTATAGGCGAAATAGTTACTTTCCATCAGGAGACCAATCTGCTTGTTTATGATATAAAAAAAATAGAACAATTTTGATTACCATAAAAAGGGTCATCAAATGTGAACCTTAATAGATAGATGTACACTATTGTGGACTTTTTTTACAGCTTTTTTAGACGAACAATTCGATCATACATGATTTTTGCGTAACTTTAACCGTTAACGCAGCGCACGCCAGGAAAGCTCTCAAAAGGAAAAAATCCCCGTTTAGACTACATTTTTCGTTGATATTCCGATCCTATTGATCGTAGCATGAACTCAAAAAGAATTATTCAAATCGGTCGAGAATAGCGCGTACAGCCAACAAAACAAACAAACTCTACAATTTTATACAATAAATAATAAATAAATAACATATACACGGGCAAATTACCTTTACTGATCTAACCCCAAATTGAGCAAATTATTTGCTTGTGTTATGTGTGCTAGTGAACGATATTAATACATAAAAATACGTATATAAATACTGTTACATACATAACAAACATCCAAACCCAGAAATACAAACATTTATACTCATCACACAAATGTTTGTCCCCGTTGGGAATCGAACACAAGCCCCGTCGATTGCGTAGTCAGAGTCGCTAACTACTCGACCAACGGGGCGGTCAAATCATATGATTCAGTCATTCATTCAGGATATTATATAATTCAGTCTCAAAACTTTAACATCAGCTGGACAAAAGTGTTATTGAGGTATCTTTTAGAGCATTATTAACATGCTCTTGTCTCCGATGACTAAAGTTGATGCTTCCAGTTATCGCAACATATAAAAAATAATTGTTGTCAGGTTGACGAAATGCAGCGACAGAAATCAACCACCCGTGTCGCCAACCGACATACTGCTTATCTCTTTTAGCTGCTGTCTTTAGCAGCCACAAGGGCGTAATCGTATTGATATATATTTTTATCACAAACGAAGTCAAGACCAGTCAAAATTTGGCTCTCCAATCCAGAAGTAATTAAAAATTTGTTTATTGAAAAATGCCAATAGAGAATTTAAATATCTAACAGTTTCGCATTGCTTACAATTCGAATAAAATTCTTGTATTTCCCAGCCAAATCAAATATAAATAAAATAATCCTATATTGTATATAAGGTATGCACATAAAACTAAAATAGCTTGTTATATAAAAGGATTTGCGAATTTAGCATTATCTCCTGGCCAATTTTGAATCAATGGAATGTGAAAAATAGACGCTTAAAGAATACGACAGAAAACAAATATTTTTATTCTTTAATATTGTTGTAGAATATTTTTTAATATATTACAACAATATTTCCATATAAACAATAATAATCGTTTATTTTCGTAACATAAAGTATTTTTTTTAGTACAGCAGCTGGGGCACTCCATTTAAGCATGAGACCCCGCTGATATGATGGTCCCCTAGATACATGGGGCACACTAAAAGTTTTGCACTTCTAGCTAATCGGAACTATTTGAATTTCGAGTGTTATATTTTTAAAACGTTGCAACCTTCTTAGTAATAAAAAAAACAATTGGCGGGAAATGAATTGTCAATTGTTTTTTTATCACACATCAATGTTCTACGTACGCAACAAAAATGGAATTAAGTCGAAAAGATTTTAGAGCGATGATTTTTTATGATTTTAAAAGTTCTCTTTCTCCGCAAGACTGTGCCGCTCGTCTTCAAAATGCTTTTGGGAGAGAAACACCTTGTTTGAGCACCGTGAGGCGACGGTTTGCTAAATTTGAGAGAGGTCGAGTTTCTTTACACGACGAATTTCGTGAAGGGCGGCCTTCAACTGCCGTCAACGAAAATAATATGGCTACTGTTAAGCGGTTAATTGAAAAAAAAATCGCAGATTACCTATGAGACAATTCGAGGACTATTGGGGGTTTGGTATGAGCCAAATTCAAAAAACTTTACACGAAGAATTGAAAGTTCGGAAACTTTATTGTCCTTGGATCCCTTATGAATTGACAGCGGAGGAGAAGCGGGCTCGCGTGGAATGGTGCTCACAGATGCTACCGAAGTACGACCACGGACACTCTAATGCTGTTTATGACATTGTCACAGGAGAGGAAACGTGGATTTATTGTTTTGAATCCGACAAAAACAGCAATCTTGTGAATGGGTGTTTGAAAATGAGAACAGGCCAGCAAAAGTGAGACAGGCGAGAAACGTTGGTAAAAAAATGGTTTTTTTCTCAGTCCCATCTGTACAATTCCACTTGAAGATCAAAAGAGTGTTAATGCCGAGTAGTATTCTACCAATTATTTACCCATGGTGTTAGAAAAAGTTCGCGAAAGACGAACCAAAAACGGCATTCTCCTACACCATGATAACGCTTTTTCACACACGGCCAACAAAACAAAGTCATTTTTAGCTTCCGAAAAAGTACATCTCGTCACTCATTCTGCACATAGCTCCGACCTAGCACACTATGATTTCTATGTTTTCCCCAAAATCAAAGATTTGATGAGAAGGTTTTACTTTTACCAACTCCGAAGAGGCAGTGATAGCGTTCAATCAGCACGTAGAAAACATGCCTTCAGATCTGTGGTCCTCCTGTTTTAAAAAATGGTTCAATCGCATGAAAAAATGTTTAAAATGTAAAAGAGATTATTTTGAAAAGCAATACACACAATATTTTGGTTATAACATGTTGTTTTTTTAAGTTACGCAAAACTTATAGTGTGACCTACGTATTTAAAATCTTTTGACACGAATTTATTAAATTTAAAAAAGTATCTTCACGCCCATAACCCCGAAGGGGTAGGCAGAGGTACAACAAGTGCACCCACGATTAGCCGAAGATACTTGGTCCCACAAATGTGATAGGTGGCAAGCCTATCGCCAACCGGGCACTTTCCAATCCCGGGCAACTTTGTGTTTCTCAGAAAACTGAAAAAACACTTTTTTTATGTGCCCGACCCGGGAATCGAACCCGGGACCTCATGTGGTCAACGCCAACGCTGGACCACTAGACCACAGAGGCGACAATTAAATTTACCTAAGTATAATTTTTCCGTCCGTGCCTTCAAACGATTCTGTCACACTTACTACTGGAAGCAAAATTAAGTAGGCCATTTTGGTAGGTCCCTAATTTCCAAACCTCCGTGGTGCAATAGCAATCAGGCTTAACCTGATTGTAAAAGTCTCATTTCGTAGCATTTTTATGCTTTTAACATTTTGCTGTCTCCTGCTAAAAAGGGAGGGAAACAGGATGTATTTTCCTACTCCTCCTATATACTTCTGATTAATATCGTTGCGGGATCCAAGACAGCTTAGCTTTTCCTCAGGGCACCCTGAGCTCGCAACTCAGAGGTTATCAGGACGGTTGCCGCTGTTGATTCTGGTTTACAGAATAAGTTACAGTGTTGGGAACGAGAGGTGGGCCCATTGCCCTGGAAAAGTATAATTTTTTGAGTCTTAATTGGCTCGTGAGTTATGACCATGGTTAATATAACTTTGATGAAACGTCGAGATTAATTTGCTTGAAAATTTTTTCATTAAATTTTATATACAGGTTGACGAATAAAAGATTACACATATACAAGGATACGATAGTTGATAGTCACAGGTAAACAATAAACATACCTCCTTAATTACCTCAACGAAATTAGTTTAAAAATCCATACTTAATATTATAAATGCGAAAGTAACTCTGTCTATCTGTCTGTCTCTTCTTCACACCTAAACCACAGAACCTATTGAGATGATATTTACAGAGATAATTTGAGACTCGAGAAAGGATGTAGGATAGTTTTCATCCCGGTATTCTCACGGGAACGGGAACTATGCGATTAAAACCCCAGGACTGTATTTCTTTTAAACCGTGGTAAGAAGGAGTAACTTAGGCTATTTTAATTTTAGAAATTTTTCCACGTGGATTAAATCGCGGACACAGGGGCATAGCGAGTTAATTAGTACAATAATGTATATCGTTAGTACAAAATGTCTGGTCACCGTACGTTGTACTAAAGATTCTAGTCACAAGTTCGGTAAATTGCTGCTGTAAGCCGTACGTGGGCGTCCGGTCTCACATTGTTGTTGGATATTGGGTCAAAAGAAAGTTGGATAATCAGAATCAAGTGCTGAACACTCTCCTTCGATATATAAAGTATTTTACTAATCAACCTGTAAATAAGTTTGTTACCCCGACTACATAAAAAACTAGGCTCTGTACTCTCAACTCTATTTGTACGTCATAGTTCTATACAACTTTATTTTCAAGTAATTTTCAATAGAATTAAAAAAAATGCTTTTAACTTATCCAAGAACATTTTATAAATTAGTCGTCTATCACTACAAAGTATAAAAGAAAGTCGCTTTCTCTGTCTGTCCCTATGTCCCTATGTATGTATACTTAAATCCTTAAAACTACGCAACGGATTTTGATGCGGTTTTTCTTTAATAGATAGATTGATTCTTGAAGAAGGTTTTAGTGTATAAAACTTTCCGATATTTCTACGGGAACAAAGGCTACGCAAATGAAACCACGGGCAGGTCGCTAGTTAGTTAAAACCTGCAAAGCCGACAGTTTTCATTTTATATACTAATGTCATATATTATATAAAATAATATCATATATTCGAAAATAACCATTTTGGCAAAAGGGAACCCTTGACTCCTTAATAAAATTAGCATTTTACAGATATTTGGCAAACGGATCCGTGTCTCGACAAGTAGCTTTTACACACCCGCAATATGAACGAATGAAATATTCCAACGAGATCTGTCACCAGGAAATAGATGAGAAAAAAACACATATCTAATTTTTTGCGTATACCAACCCTAAATATTTTTCAAGTTTTATAAATGAAAATCATTGCCAATGAATTACCGCATGTGAAATCATTGTGGTTTTTATTTTATTTCATCCAATGAAAATAATTTAAAAGTAACGATCATTTCCATGCTTAATTTATAACAGTATACACTCATACCGTAAACATGTTTTTCTTAGATTTAATTTTACCACTTTATCATATATATATATATATATATATATATATATATATATATATATATATATATATATATATATATATATATATATATATATATATATATATATATATATATATATATAATATAGCTGAATGAGCTGAGCTGAATTTACTGAGCTGAACCGCAAATAGACTGACTGACCAGTAGTGCAGCTATAAAGCCATTAGGGTTCCTCTACAAACCTGATCTTGGCGATATTAAACCCTGTTGTTATATTTATATAAAATTATGTCCTCTGTGGAGATTATACAGAGGACATAATTTTATACCTCTGTGGAGAGTGTGAGATAGTAAATATATATATATATATATATATATATATATATATATATATATATATATATATATATATATTTACTATCTCACACTCTCCACAGAGATTGATTTATATATATATATATATATATATATATATATATATATATATATATATAAATCAATTGCTGTTCGTTAGTCTCGCTAAAACTCGAGAACGGCTGAACCGATTTAGCTAATTTTGGTTTTGAATTAATTGTTGAAGTCCAAGGAACGTTTAAAAGGTAAGAAATTATAGAAAAATAAACTAAGAGTAGTTAAAAGGGCATAACTGCGTTTGCCGGGTCAGCTAGTTACATATATAAAGATCGCTACAATAGATAATCTGTACACACTACACGTGAAGTAAAAAATTTTGATCCTTTTTTAATTAAATTGCGCGAACTGTAGAGTGTGAAATTTGGCACAGTTAAAGTTTACATTGCGGAGGAGTGCAGAAACATAATATTTTTAAATAAAATGCATTAAAAATACATTAAATTTTTAAAAATCATGAAGTACTATAAAAACATAAACTACACACACTACGTTCATGTGACAAACACGATAAAATATACATGTATAACATAATATTTTCCGAGATATTTTCTTTACGGCTAAAATCTGTTGTCAAATTTACAAGAGGTTTTAATATTTAGTCTATGGTCGATTTTCGGCCACAGGCGATTGCTAGTATTATTGAAGACGCATGAAGTTTTGTTAATGTTGATGATCCTATACTATGTCGGGAAAATATTTTTTATATTACATGATAACAAACAAGCAAATGGCTCTTCTGATGGAAAGAGACCACCTTCGCCTATAGACACTAAGGATGTGAATAGCGCGTTGCTATCCGTGTGACAAGATGATATTGTCACGTGGATAAGTTTACCGGCTACGACGCTATTGCGACAGGAACAGGCGGTGGTACCAAATACCCGGGCAAGACGTTGTGAAACTCTACCACCCAATAGACACAATTTGAGTGACATATTAGCAAATCATTCACCTTTTACGAACTGCCTGGTAGAATAGCAGATGGTCTATTCTTCAAGGCGTCCTGGACAAATATATTTTAAATAATATTATTAAAGACATTACCTCGTGTATTATTATAATATTATAATACACGAGGTAATTCTAAATAACATAACTTGCTCTAGACTGTATTTGTACCCCATCTGTTGACAGGTTGACCACGTATCATACCAAGATACCAAACACCGTTAGGTAATCGTATGCGTATTACACCTCTGCCTGTTTCTTCGGATATTTAACAATAAAAATGCGTGATGATATTTAATAATAAAAAAGACCACATGTTGATCCGAGCTCCCTTTGAAGCATAGACCACCTGCCGTTCTGCCAGGCAGTTCGTAAGAGGCGTACGATTGGCTATGCAAGTCGTAGCTGCGCATCGTGGCTACTAAGTGGTAGAGTTCTGCATTGTTTCGCCCGAGTCTGGTACTACCGCCTTACCTATTCGTGCAGCAATAGCATCAGTGCTCATCACTGTTGTGTTCTGGTTCGGAGGGTAAAGGAGCCTATAAACTTATGCATGAAGCGTTAAGACACCACCACAAGAATAGCAGCGCATCATTTACATCTTTGGTTTCTATTTCTGACGGTTGTCTCTTTCCATCAGAATAGCCATCTTTTTTTATAGAAGAGGGGGCAAAACGAGCAGGAGGTGCACCTAATGGTAAGTGATCACCGCCGCCTATGGACATCCGCAATACCAGAGGTCTTGCAGTTGCGTTGCCGGCCTTTTAAGAATGAGTAAGCTCTTTTCTTGAAGGTCCCTAAGTCGTATCCGTTCGGAAACACCCCTCCCGGTAATTGATTCCACAACAAAGTAGTGCGAGGCAAAAAGTGTCGGAAGAATCGCACAGTTGTGGATTTCCAGACATCGAGATGGTGAGGATGAAACTTTAAATTTTGACGCGATTCGCGCGAATTCAGCGGCGAAAATTAATCCAAACAACACGTCGAAACTCTCTTCATGATATATACGGTAGAAGACACGGAGTGAACTTACATCTCTGCGCAGTGCCAGAGAGTCAAGCTGTTTCGATATAGCCTGGTCGTCAACGATTCGAACCGCTCTACGCTGAATGCGATCAAATGGAAGAGGTTGGTACTGGGGAGCTCCAGCCCAGAGATGAGAACAGTACTCCATGTGAGGCCAAATTTGTGCCTTATAAAGTTAAAGGCGATGGGCCGACAAGAAGTACTGTCTCGCTTTGCTGAGCACACCGAGATTTTTGGAAGCTAATTTAGCCTTACCTTCCAAATGACCGCGAAACTGAACGTAATTCGATATGTATCCCAGAATTCCGACACTAGCTGAGGGTGTCAGGAGAGTGTCCTCAAATCGAGGTGATATGACAAAGGTGTCTTTTTAGTGGAAAACACGCAAAGCTGTGTCTTCTTGGGGTTAAAAGTGACCAGTTTTGACAACCCCATTCCGAGATATCGGTTAGTCGATTCTCAACTTCGGACATAAGCTTGTCTCGACACTCTTCGACGTGTTCTTGAAAAATACCACTACGGCCGGAGTATGTAGCATCACCAGTACTGTACATCTGCATAGCAATGTATGTTGCGAATTCGCATTATGTAATTGATATGCAGAAGAACAGTGTCGGTGATAGCACGCAGCCTTGTGGAACACCAGCATTGACATGTTTAAGGTATGAACACGCACCGTCGACTAAGACCTTGATGCTCCGATCAACCAAAAAACGGGTGATCCACTTGCATAATTTTTCGGGAAGCCCATAGGAAGGCAGCTTCGCGAGAAGCGCTTTGTGCCATACCCGATCAAAGGATTTCGCTCCAATCTACCAATTCAAAAGTAAAAAAATACCAAAAGTCCAAACTACCAATGCCTCCCCCTTGGACTCAACTGCTTCCGCCCACTAATGTGTTAGGTATACTAGAAGGTCACCAGCTGAGCAGCCACGACGAAAACCATAATGACGGTCGCTAATCAGCTAATCAGCAGGCCGATAGTCAGACGGATTAGAGCGATCTCCTTTTTTAATGATGGGATGCACCAAAGCTGTCTTCCATGAATTCGGTACCACTCCGAGTGAGTAGGAGAGCCGGAATAAGCATGTTAATACTGGCGCCAACTCTGGAGCACACACTTTTAGCATTATCGAAGCATTATCGAAGGGATGCCACCCAGCCCACTCGACTTACGGACGTCCAAAGAAACAAGTGCTTTATGCACAGAAGATTGCCGAAAATTTAACTTCTGCTTGTCTGACATCTGCTTGTTGGATAGCATCCTATGACATAAAAAAATATATTATTTTTTGAATCTATCTATATATATATATAAATCAATTGCTATTCGTTAGTCTCGCTAAAACTCGAGAACGGCTGAACCGATTTGGCTAATTTAGGTTTTGAATTAATTGTTGAAGTCCAGGGAAGGTTTAAAAGGTGAGAAAATATAGAAAAAAAAATAAGAGTAGTTAAAAAGGCAGAAAAACGTTTGCCGGGTCAGCTAGTATTTAATAATATAGCATCTTTTGATTCACTCTAGGTTTTCTGAATAATTGACACATCATATGAAGATAAGGAATGTTAAATTGTCTCCGGAATAACCAATTGTTAATCATTACTTTTTGTATTATAATCCCTGTAATCTACCGTTCACATTCTTTACAAAAGAAAATTCTGAACACGACATTTTTAAAGAATTTTTAAACACGGAACAAGAAAAATGTTACACAGACAAAATACACTGTAAATTGGAATATAGCCAAATATGTAACGAATGACACATACACTTTGGGCAAGATGTTTATCGCCTTATACACAACAGATAAACATAAATACAGAGTGTTTATTTTCACTTCAAGTTGGTAATTTATGGACCATTTAAGACAAAAGCCGGAAGATGAGAACATTGTTTGTTATTGTTGTATGGAAATTAGGTGTATTTTAAGTTTATACTAATCTTCGGACGAAGTTTATCCTCTTGTTATAAAAATAAAGTAAGATACGAGTACAAATGAGTAGCATTTTTCCCCGTGTTGGTCCGGGCCCCTTTTGAAGAATAGAAAAAAACTGGCGTTTTGCCAGACAGGTAAAAGGTAACCGATTGGCTATGCGAGACACTATCATCATGGCTACTAGTAGTAGAGTTTTGCATTGTCTCGCCCGGGTCTGGTGCCACCACCTTTCCTATCCCTACTGCAATAGTATCTGTGCTTGTCACTGTCGTATTCCAGTTTGGAGGGTAAGGTAGCCGATAAACTTATGCATGTGGTATTAGACCTCGCCAAAAGATAGCAACGCACCATTAACATCTTTGCTGTCTGTTGGCGATGGTTGACTCTTCTCCGTCAGGAGACCCATCTACTTGATTGCTCTTATAATATTAAAAAAAATAACTGCAACCAGTAACGTAATTACTTAGGAGGACAGAAAGAAATATTATTATAAAGTGAAGAAATTTGTCAACATGGTAACCCTATGATATCTTCAAGGGTGCCAAAATTTAGCGTTTTTGAAAAATATTCCTATTACTTCTGGACCGACTAGCCTCAATTTTTTTTATCCAGGCGTGCAGAGTGATCGTGGCCGCAACGGGGCGGAGCGGGCCGTATCGCAACGCAGAGCCTTTTCCGTATTTCTTTCCAAATGTTAATCTCTTTTGTTGATCGTCATAACGTGGATCTTGCAAACCATATAGTTCTTTGTAGCCTTGAACAAAAATAATTAATTAATCGTTGTTCATCCATAATTATTAATTAATACTCAAAACTCGGAGGAATTGCGTGCATGTGGCATGCAATTCCACTCGCCATAACACACTGGCAACGAGGTGCAGTGTGCCGAGCTGGATAGAATCGTTTTCACCGAAATCCGACGAAAAAAAACGGTCCCGTTGGGCCCCGCCGCGCCGTAGTGTGCGATAGTTCATGTAAAATATCGCTTTCATACATTTACTAAGTCGTACACTACGGCGCGGCGGGCATCTAGGCAGATTCTTGCGATGCGGCCCGCCTCTGTATGGTCGATCCTTAACAGGACATCAATATAAACATACAATATTTCATTCTCTATTTTAGCCCCTTAGAAATTTTTTTTTGAACTTATTTTGAAAAATAATATACTATGTTTAACCCTGAGACTTCAATTATTTCCTCCCCAAATTTCATAAAAATCCGTCCAACGGCTTAGCCATGAATCCGTAACAGACAGACAGACAGATTATCTCATTTAGGGTATTAGTATAGATTGTCAGTGAACAAGTAGGTAATACGCCGAGCTTACTAATTAATTGCTTGTGATATTAATTTGGTATTAGTCAAATTAATACACAAAATGCCAAAGACCTACAAAAAATATTTAAAAATAAAAATATTTTTGTAGGTCTTTGCAAAATGCATAAAAGTTTAGTTTCTGCATAGTCCATAAATTTCAGAAAGGAATTGATGGATCGAATCGATCGAATTGATAACGTTATCATCATTAGTATCGTCTGATTATGTACGTACATTAAAAGATTTTTATACAATTTCTCAAGGGAAACGTAAAAATACAAAAAGTCATAGCGAAGTGTGGTCGGATGTAACTAGTATATTTAATAAACACGTACACTTAGAGATACAAAATATTTATGCTCGTCACTCAAATGCCAGTTCCCGTTCGGAGTAATGTCTATCCTCGACTCTATCAACGTCATTTACACTTACCTACTCAACCAACAAGGTGATAATACAACATAAACTAGCTTTCCGAATCTCTTTTACCCCGTAAGGAACTCCATTTTCAAAAACCTTTTCTGAACGGACGCCTCTATTTAAGTTTTGACGATTCAGGCCCCTTTTGACGATTAGACGACCAGCCTACCAGGCAGGTGACCAAAAAATTCCTGTTAAATAGACACGTGACCATCAAACTTAACCATAATATGTAGTCAAAATATACTAAATAGAGAAAGGCTCATTAGAACGCTGGCCGTAGATATATTTTGGTTAGCTTTAGTTGCTATCGATGTAGCCTAATTACATACAGTGTCAACGTCCCTCACACCTTAGTATTGCTAAAATGTAGTAGATGTACAGGTTGTGGCAATGACGCTATTTGCAGTCGTTTTATGAATTTTTTATGAAAACAATTCTATATGTATACAATATATAAATTTGATTCATTTTAATGCCGAAAGTTTAAAAATGCACAAAAAATATTATAATAATAACATATAATGATATTATATTATATTATATTATATTATATTATATTATATTATATTATATTATATTATATTATATTATATTATATTATATTATATTATATTATATTATATTATATTATATTATATTATATTATATTATATTATATATATATATATATATATATATATATATATATATATAATGTGTTAATAATATTTTTCTTTCGTCTCCTCGTTCGTGTGTTAGATGATATGTGCATGCCGGATGTAATTTGTGAATGATTTGATGTAGTTTGTGTGTCAAATGTTTGCTGTGTGATTTGGGCGTCTTCTGTATATTGTATGATTTGAGTGTCACCTGTTTGATGTATGGTTTGTGTGACAGATGATTGTTGTGTTCTTTGTATGTCATGTGTTTGTTGCGTGACTTGTGTTTGTTGTGTGTCGTGAATGTCTGTGTTGTGCACGAAAACAGTTTCTCCCAGTACCTTACTTAGTATAATTGATGTGTGTATGGCTGCTTGTTTCTAAAGTATGCTAATGTCAATAGGTGTCTCTAATTTTTCTATAAATCTGGAAATACTTTTAGCTACTATTCCTGTTGCTCCAATTACAATTGGTATCACAGAAGATTGTGTATTCCACAATCGACTGATTATGGTTCTCAATAGGCGATATTTGCTAAGCTTTTCAATTTCTTTAGCTCCTATGTTGTAATCGGACGGTACGGTTATGTCAATCAAATATGTCTTATTGTTAGCTTTGTCAACGTAAATTAGATCTGGTCTATTGTGTGCTACTGTCACATCAGTTTGAATGGGAATTTCCCAAAGGATTTTAGCAGAATCGTTTTCTTTTACCTGAGGCTGTACTAAAGTTTCTTGCCACCAGAGATCAGATGCATTAATATTATGTTTTTTAGCCAGGCGCCAATATACATATTTGACCAGGTCATTATGACGTTTGACGTAGTATGTTCCTGCCAGTTTTTCACATCCCGATATATGTGTTGCGTAGTTTCGTCTTTAGTGGCACAAAGGCGACACTTTCCATCTACTGACTTATATTATATTATATTAAATTATATTATATTATATTATATTATATTATATTATATTATATTATATTATATTATATTATATTATATTATATTATATTATATTATATTATATTATATTATATTATATTATATTATATTATATTATATTATATTATATTATATTATATTATATTATATTATATTATATTATATTATATTATATTATATTATATTATATTATATTATATTATATTATATTATATTATATTATATTATATTATATTATATTATGGTTTGAATTGATTTTCTCTCGACTTTAGTCCGTTTAATAAATACCTAGTCCTGTGACAACTCACCATTAACATCTTATGTGTCTTTAGGCAATGGTTCCCCTCTTACATTAAGAGAGACATCTGTTTGTTTGATATCTTTTGATATAAAAAAACACACCATTAACATCTTTGGTGTCTATAGACGATGGTGAAGGCGCAGGAAAATCATCGGATGACGAATCATGATAACGATGACGTGATGGTACAATTAAACATTTTATCGAAATTGTCTAAACTCTTACAGCCAAACTTTTTTGATTATTACATACCGTGCTAATCTAATTACCATCTTTGGTGTCTATGGGCAATGGTTGTCTATATTCAAGAGTTACTGTTTTATAAGAAAAAAGAAAGATATCAGTATAAAATTTATAATTTAATTTGTAAAAGTAAACAATACTTTTACAAATCAGCAAATAATCGATAGTCGACTATCGAATGGCAACATTACTGCCGACCCTAGCATCGAAGCAGTCGCTGAAACACGCGATTTGCGTTCGATCGCTAAAACACGATGCAGCATCGATGCAGTCGCTAAAACGCGTGTTTTTCATGCTAAAAGTAGCATGTGTGCCTGCTCTCTTACGGAAAAAACGTAGTATATAGACTTCCTCGTAGGCGAAGTTGGTGGGTCGTAGGCTGTAGCATAAAAAGCGTTTCGATGTGTAGCCTGTAGCAAACCGTAGCAGTAGACGCACAAATATTACATTTCAATAATGTGTGATAATGATATATGATAATATAATGTATATCCAATCCGATTTCTCCTAGTACGAAATGTTTAATTGTAATTGTAAAAGTATTTTTATATCATCAGCAAACAAGCAGATCTACTGATGAAAAGAGATAACCATCCTATACAAACAACAAAGTTGTTAACGATGCCTTTCCATCCATGTGGCGAGGATTTAATACCACATTAATAAGTTTAACATATACCTTACTATTCAAACCGATAGTTCCCATGTGGCTGTGTGGTGGGTGTATGACTCATAAACCCACCACACAGCCAGCAGCCACACATACAGTATAAGTGGAACGCGGAACCATACGATGGACGCGGAAATGATTGCTGCAGCAAAACATAAAATGGTGGTACTAAACTCAGGTGAGACGTTGCAGAACTCTACCGCCTTGTAGTCATTATGGTAGTGAACAATGTAGACTATTGAATGTAGCCAAATGCTACTTTTAACAGGCCGCCTGGCATGAAGGCATAACATTCATACTTCCATTTTAATTTACTAATATTATAAATGCGAAAGTCCGTGTCTGACTGTTACGCTTTCATGGCTAAACCACTAAATGGATTTCGATGAAATTTGGCATAGAGATAGTTGAAGATGTGGGTTCAAACATATAATGTATAATATATAAGCGTCTGAAATAATTAAAATTTGTATGAAAAATTATATGGACGATATTTTAATCTATTTGCAGGCGATATTGCGCACGTCAGCTAGTATTTCTTTAAATTGGCCCAAACTTATTCTAGACCGAGAAATGGTGACACAAAATAATCAATCATTTGTACCATAATCAGGCGGTTCTTCAGGGATCTAATTACGTAATAACAAAAAAGAAAATTGTCATTGTACACTGGCACGTTGGTACCGGCGGCCCAATCGCTTGGGCGTTAATTGAACGTCTCGGATAAATTACTAGAGGATATGTTTCCTATCTTATATTATAAATAGCAAACAAACAGATGGGTCTCCTGAGGGAAAGAGTCAATCATCGCGTATAGACACCAAAGATGTTAATGGTGCGTTGCTATCTTGTGGCGAGGTCTAATACCACGTGCATTTTAAGTTTACCAGCTACGTCACTTTCCAAACCGGAACACGACAATGTCAAGCGCTGACGCTATTGCGACAAGAATAAGTAAAGTGGTGGTACCAGACCCGGGCGAGACAATACAAAACTCTACAACGACGGCAGTGACTCGCATGGCCAATCGGTCGCCTTTTACTACCTGGCTGGCAAAACGGCAGTTGTCTGTTGTGTTGTCAGTGGTCAGATCAACACGGCGGAAATATTCTCTTACACATTTTCTTACACATTGTAGCACGACGCGACGTTGTACCAATGTGTAAGAATCCCAAGCGCTTCAACTCAATTGACTTTTGATAGGTGTGTTGGGGAGCTGAGAGGGATGGGAACGAGATCGAAAAAAGCATAACAGGACTTTTTCTCGACACTTCTTGCTCTAGTATGTTACAGCCGTGTATGTGTTTAATTTATTATTGCTATTTTTAATTTGATTTATTTATTACAATTTAAAATTTAATTAATAATTTAATACTGCGTGAAATAAATGGTATTTTTTTAAAGTTATAAAGACATATTTAAGAGTTTTTTTGACCTAAAGTGTTATTTATTTCATACAACATTGTCACGCATAATGGTTTCCGAACAGATTTCATACAATGTTGGCAATATTGTGCGTTTAATGAGTGATTAGTTACCCAAACTTTACAAGTTGTTTATTGGTAGCGATGCTGCGTAAAGCGTGTATAACTCTTATACAGACTCTATACCCTGTGTAACTATCACCATGTTAAACGGGTGGATAACTTTTGTTTATTAGTAAGGCTGTACATGTACAGCGTTGTGTACATATTTCTACAAATTTACTCTTTACATTAAATCATTATATATAAATAAAAAAAAAACAATTTAAATCCTTTAACTTGATATTATACAACAGGCTAGGCTCCCATACAACAAACGTGATTTTTTTCGCAATTATTTTTCTCGATTTTAATAACGACAATTGGTCGGAGCTTGAAATGTCTATTCATATTATAATTCGTTTTTTTTCACTTTAAAAGACAATAATTAAATTAAAATGAAGTAAATATCCTAGTCTCATACAACAAATGTGATTTTTTGCCATTTTTTATAGATTATGCTACGGAACTATTTGTGCGCAAGTTCGACTCGCACTTTGCCAGTTTTTTTCTACCATCTATTTATCTTTTGGGCCGTGTTTTTACTAAATTTACAACTTTTACGAACTTTAACGAACACATTTTAACAACATTCTCAATTGATGTGAAATCGATACTGTAATTTGTCTTTTGTTCGACAGAAACAAAACATACAAGTTAGATTAACATAAGCACTGTTAAAATAATGTTTTATTTTTGTGATCCACGACGTAAAATGACTATCAGTGTTCTGTCTCACGCAGATTATTAAGCCGTTCAGATATGACACACTTCGTGCTAGACCGCCTTGTTATAACTGTTGAAAATCGATACAGGTCCTAATAGGTCAACGCTTACGTAATTAAATTGCATTTTTCTGGCACATGAGAGTCTGAATATTCTTTTAGTATTAGATACACTGGTGTATCAGTAATGAACATTGATTCCCCTATATAGAAATTGTCAGTTATTTAGTGATTTTATTCCTACAAATAATATACCTACAAAAATAAGGCAGTGCTATTTTCTTATTCTTATCGCATGGCCTTAACAGTGTTGCTATTTGTGATATTTATCTCATCATTTCTTTTTTTCTTGCACTACTATATTCAGGAATATTTGACTACCGACGGCTTTCTTGTATTTTTGAAAAGATTTTGGAAAACAATATTTTGATACAGATACAATTATTAAAGTACCATTTTTTAATTGAACACGCTAACAAAACTAATGATGTTCTCTGAGCCTAGTAGAACAATCCAGCGTTTCTAAGTATGTATGTGCATATTATTTATGTGCATATTATTGCTTTTGCGACTGGCTTGATCGATTTTGCTTGTCACTGTCGTGTTTCGGTTCGGAGGTAAGGTAGCCAGAAAATTGATGCATGTAGTATAACACCCCGTCATAGATAGCAACGAGTTATTAATATCTTTGGTGTCTATAGGAGATGTCCTGTCACCCATCAGGAGAGCCGTCTGCTTGTTTGCCATATTATGTTGTAAAAAAATCGAGTACTGTTAATCGGAACTTCGTGAAATTTGGTAGACGAATAACCGTTTTCCCGTGCGTTGCTAAACTGCAACGATTTTACGCTATCAGGTTATAGCTTAGCAAATTTGAAAGAAATATATCGCTAGGTATTCTAAGCCAAAACAATAAATACTTAACAAATTAGCCTACTTTTGTCCTTAAGAAAATATGCATATTTTTCGTCAGATACACAAAAACTTTAATCCTGCTCTGGGCTACGTAATGCAGCTAGTAATTTATGCAAAATTATATCATCAACTACAAACAAACTGACTTTATATAAAGAGTTGTTAAAATATTTTAAATTCGTAACGTAACAAGACACTCAGTTTAACTGGATTTTTTTTTTATATCATAAGATAGCAAACAAGCAGATGGGTCTCCTGATGGAAAGAGCCAACCATCGCCTATAGACACCAAAGATGTTAATGGCGCGTTGCTATCTAAAATAATAGAGACCACTCGTAAATTCAACGTCACGTTGGAAAATGGCGAAATTATTAGTTTATTGTGAGCGCTATTTGTTTTATATGTGTATTAAGTCATCTTGGATTTTATATTTGTTGGCTTCGGCGCTTGAACCGATCTAAGGCATCCAAAAGGCATCCGTAAAAATATGATTATTTTTGTAATCTTGAAGTAAGTATCTAAATTACTTTAAAAATAGAAACCTTCAATAAATGTAAGCAAGTTGTTAAAAACGACTAGTTATTTTATTCTACCAAAAATGACATTTGGTAAAATGTAGCTACTTTTTCAAATAAGTACATCGTGATAAGAATAAGTTAGAATAATTAGAAAAGTTAGAAGTTTTCCGCCGGTTGGTCCCGGCTTCCTTTGAAGAACTGCCGTTCTGCCAGGCAGGTCGTAAAAGGCGACCGATTCACTACCGATAGGCTATCGAGTCACTACCATCAGCATCGTTAACGTTTTGGTGTCTATAGGCGATGGTTGACCCTTTCCATCAGGAGACCCATCTGCTTGTTTTCTATCTTATGATATAAAAAAAAGAATAATTTCATAGCACCAATCCAGCCTAGTGTTGTTTTGAAACAATTAACGTTATTTGTGCTTTTGAAATAAAAACCCAGATCATTTATTTTATAAACAAAAAGGTTTTGTTTTATATTCCGTCTGCCAAATTATACTTGTCCTTACATTATTTCTAACAACATTAATTTTTGCTATATATTTCACTGTTTCTATTTTTATCCGAATAAATTATATTACTCCATCTTATCAAACAATATTGCTTATAAGACTAGAATGCAGCGCTTTTTTATAAATACTTGTATGAGATATAATAATGTCATGGTTAGATTTCAATTTTTATGAGGCAATCATTTAACTATTCAGTCAGTTAATCAGTCAAAAAATATTTAATCGAAATCACATACCAAAAATCCCTCGGATGAATCCATGTCCAAAACCAAACGAAAATTAGGTGTGTGATTTTTTTTTTGTTTTGAGTTTTTCCGAGTTCCACAGTTGACAAGTCGCCCTCATTACAATTGCCATGTCTGTGCAATACTTAGATCAGAAAGAAGCTCTTGTACTAAAAAGTTGCTTGGTTATATATACAAAGTAAACGGCTTTTTATAGCTATCTGCTGAAAGATTTTTTAAAAAATACAAGTATATATACCGGGATCCCAGGAATAAACTTTTTTTGATTACTAACAAGCTGAATTTTTGTGAACAGCTTCGTTTTGACGAGACAACCATCTTTTCTATCTTCGAAAAATCTCAAATTCGGTGGATAATAAAGTTATGGGGCTTTGAAAATTTTGATTCGGCGAAGGAAAAATATTTATTAATAACAATAACTATTTTTTGACTTAAATCGCATGATTATATTATGAAAAACATGATGATACTTTTGTCCTACACATTCGATGCTTGTTCTGGCGTGGCCTCTACTCTAAAGTTTCGGAATTATGAGATATCTAAATTGACATTAATCAATTTAATAACAACCTAATTTTCTCACAGCATGTTAATTATTATTGTTATTCAAGGGTAACATTATCCTACACGTAAAGTAGAAACTTTTCTTAGTCCAACACTCTAAAGTTTTCTTTTTTATCTATCTTTATTAGTTATCCGATTCGAGATTTTTCGAAGATAGAAAAGATGGTTGTCTCGTGTAAACGAAGCTGTTCACAAAATTCAGGTTGTTAGTATTCAAAAAAAAGTTTGTCCTGGGATCCCGGGCTAATAAAGATAAACTTGAAAAGCAAAACTTATCTATATACAAAATTTCCATCGAGCCGTCCTTGAGTTATACGAAATCGAAAATACATTCATGTAGACAAGAATCGTTCATTTAAATACATTAGATTTATAGGTAACTAAGACCGCAAAACTATCAGACTTATATTATTTCAACAAATGACCCGTACTACACAATTATTATCTATTCAACTCTAAATTCCGATATCCTACTTATACGCAAAACCTTCATCGTAGAATATAGTTAGGTATCGGATCAATATTCGAATGGGTTTTTCAACTTTTCTGTTACTCGCTAGTCAATTACACCGCGGTATTTTTCATTCCATATTATCGTAACCAGAAATCGATATCTTTCCTTCAATTTTACGTTTAGAAATTTGTAAGGAATAGTGTTTTCATTAGGTATATATATGAATTTGGGTCATTTGGCTACATCGTTACCGATTTTGATGGGCTTTTCATTGGAAGATTTGTCTTAAAGAAAGAGTTTATAGAGCAGGACAAAGGCCAAATTCAGAAAATTTTACACGAAGAATTGAAAATTTGGAAACTTTGTTGTCGTTGGATCCCTCATGAACTGACAGCGGAGCAGAAGCGAATGCTAATGAAGTACTACCACGAACATTCTAATGTACAGTAAATCCACGTTTCGTCTCCTGTGATACATGAACAGTAAATCCACGTTTCGTCTCCTGTGATAATATCATAAGCAGCATTATCACAGTGTGTACTGTGGATTTACTGTTTTGAACCCGAAAAAAAAACAGCAATCTTGTGAATGGGTGTTTGAAAATGAGAACAGGCCAACAAAAGTGAGAGACGAGAAACGTTGGTAAAAAAATTATCGCGTTTTTTTCTCAGCTACCGGTCCCATCTGTACAATTCCACTTGAAGATCAAAAGAGTGTTAATGCCGAGTGATATTCTACCATTTGTTTACCCAGGGTGTTAGAAAAAGAGAGAGAGAGAGAGAGAAGACGACCCAAAAGTCGCATTCTCCTACACCATGATAACGCTTCTTCACACGTGGCCAACAAAACAAAGTCATTTTTAGCTTCCGAAAAAGTACATCTCGTCACTCATCCTGCGCATAGTCCCGACCTAGCACCCTGGGATTTCTGTATTTTCCCCAAAATCAAAAATTTGATGAGAGGTTTTACTTTTAGCAACTCCGCAGAGGCAGTGATAGCGTTCAATCAGCAAAAGGAAGTAATAATGATCATCGGATCAATAAATCACGCGAACGAAGTCGCGAGTAATACTAATTCACTAGTAACTTGTACTACAGGTATTGCTATAGCTATTTCAAAGACCAGGCTCTCACTATGAAAGGTTTAGAATTAACGCACTATTATTTAGTTTTTTAGGAAATACATTTTTAAAGACCTTTGTAGATAGTGAGACAAATAAATGGTGATGATTATAATTCGTTAATAAGGCAATAGGCTACTTTTCACCCGAATGAGTAAAAGTAATCTTATTGATTACTAACTGTTGCCCACGAATTCGTCCGCGCGGACTTCGTTTACTCCGCGCAGCTCCTCCCCCTTTGGTGATAGCGTGATAATATGTAGCCCATAATATGTTAACCCGACGTGTTAGTAATATTCATGCAAAATTTGAAATAAATCCATGCAGTACTTTTTGAGTTTACCCCGGACATATATACAGACAAACAGACAAAAATTCTAAAAACTATATTTTTAGCTTCGGTATCGATTATAAATCATGCCCCAAGTATTCTTTAAAAAAATATTCAATGTACAGTTTTGACTTTCCTACGATTTTATTATATGTATAGATATAAAATAATACAAGCGGCAGCATTAACATTGAAAAACTTTTAACCAAATTTACTCATATATATTCACGAATTACACTTTTAGATTGCATTTAACGGCTTAATTAAAATACCTAAGCCTACACACCAAAGTACACGCACACAGCAAAGTACAACTTGTGACAAAGCAAACATATTCCCATAGTCCCACTTCCCCAGTTAAACTTGTACAACACGAACTCGCCCCTTTGTAAAAACATTTTCTGCGGGAGCATTAGTCATAGGTATATATATGTATGTACGTAAATATACGTAAAGTAATTGTGTTATTAAACAATTATATACATGTGGGGGAAATAGGTGCTTATCGAAGTGAACCTTCTTTAGAATAGTAATTATGAATTGAAACTCGATGAATGGAAAATCTACAGTAAAAAGAAAAAAAACAGATTGCACCACTTAGCACTAATAAAAAAACCAACCGAGTACGAGTCGGATTCGCGCAGTAAGGTTCCTTACCCTCTACAAAAAACGGCAAAAAATTACATTTGTTGTTCATTATTTTATTTTAATTATTTATTACTAGCTTTTGCCCGCAGCTTTGCTCGCGTGGGAACTGGGGGTTAAAAAAGTGACAAAGTAGCCTATGTCACTCTATCGCTTCAACTAACTCCACTTAAAAAATCACGTCAATTCATCGCTCCGTTTTGCAATGAAAAACGGATAAACAAAACACACATACACCTTCCCCCGCCCCGCCCCGTTGGTCAAATGGTTAGCGAACATGACTACGCATCAATGGGGCTCGGGTTCAATTCCTGACAGGGACAAACATTTATGTGATAAGCATAAATGTTTGTATTTCTGGGTTTGAGTATTTATTAAATTTATTTGAGTATTTATATCTCCATGTATTGGTATCGTTTATTGAGGCCCATACTACAAGCAAATAAATTGCTTATTTTGGGGTTAGATCAATTCGTGTAATTACTCGAATTGATCTAACCCCAAAGTAAGCAATTTATATATTGTGCAGTGATATTTATTTACTTACTAGCTGAGCCCGCGACTTCGTCCGCGTGGAAAAATTTAAAAAAAATAGCCCAAGGTACTCGCTATCATATCAGCTATCTTTCAGTGAAAGTCACGTCAAAATCGGTCCAGTCGTTCCAGAGATTAGCCGGAACAAACAGACAGACAGACAAAAATTCTAAACAATGTTATTTTGGTATACGTACCGTGTATACATCCATATGCATTTAGTAAAAACGGTTATTTTAATATTACAAACAGACACCCCAATTTTATTTATTTGTATAGATGGCGTCAACGCTTGCATTTCTTGCAGATAAAATTGCCCTTAAACACATCAATTGATTTTTTTTGGTAAATCTATCATATCCGAATTCCGGGTACACTTTAAATATCAAGTCTTTAATGTTGGTTACGATTTCACGAAGGTCTTTACCTATGTAAAATTTTTTTGTAGCCTGATTCAGGATTTTTCCCTAAGTAACCACTAACCAATCAATACGATCTTGTTTGGAAAAATTGTGCTTCTTCTACCTAAATGATTGCTTATGTTGGTATACCTACAGCTTCAAAAATTAAACAGTTTTCCACAATGGGGAAGATTTAAAGCAAGATTTAATAATATTATAACTACAAATCCTTATTAAGTAGCTATACAAATACAGTACTTACACCTACTTACTAACGAATTAGACACATATCAGGCCAAAGCGAACGATCATGTATCCCTCAACAACACCATAAAATACACAAAATAGATCGAATATTCAACTACTACAAAGTAAAGTGATTTTTTTCAAAGAAGGAAAATCCAACGTTCCGTATCAAAGAAGTCTATTGCGAAAGGAGCCGGTCACATGTCTACTCCGCGCGGGCCGCAGAGGTTAAAGGTATATGATTCCACTCATGTACCTTAAAAAAACCGGCTAATTGCGGCTAGTTCCGTACCATAATCTATAAAAAAACGGCAAACAATCGCGTTTGTTGAATGGGAGCCTTCTTAATATTTATTTTATTTTAATTATTTATTTTTAAAGTGATTTTATGCAAATGCAAAAGGGAGTTTATGCAAAAAAACACGTTTGTTGTATGGTGGTCACTCTTAAATATTTATTTTATTCTTTTTTTAGTTTTAGTTATTATACATAAATAAAAGGCAACATAAATACCTACATCATCTGTGAAAATTTCAACTATCATGGTTCATGAGATACAGCCTGGTGACGGACAGATAGATAGACGTACAAACGCACGGACGGACAGTGGTGTCTTAGTAATGGGGTCCCGTTTTAAACTTTGAGTATGGAACCTTAAAAAGTATAGTAAAGCCAACGCTCTCATAGTTCGGCTCTTCTCGGCAATGTTCGGTTCTCGTTCGGCGGTCAGAGTAGTGCGCCGCATCGTGCACACTGCACACAGCCTTTCGGTTAATACCTAGATAGTACCTAGGTATGTTGAGTTATTTTCGTTTTACATTTTTTTTAAACTATGCATCTAAATAACGTGGTATAGGAGCCAAAGTTTGTCTTCCTAAGATCTTCGTGTTGATGAAGTACTTTTCGTTAGTAAGGATTAATATGATAAGGATTAAAATTCACCTATTAATTTTCTATAATTTTTCGACTCAAAATTCCTTATTGTGTTGTTATAAGATTATATATATATATATATATATATATATATATATATATATATATATATATATATATATATATATATATTATATATATATATATAGTGTCGTGGACTTTTTTGTGCATCTACTAAAAACCAATATATTTGTAGTACATTGTACTTACGTGTACTTAAGCATTACGCCAGCAAGCGCACGCGGATACAGCCGTTCGATACCGCTTTTTCTTCCGACTTATTTTACAAATATCGATATTTTAACTACGCTAAGAATAATTGTAACGTAATCCTCATGAATGTAGCTATCATTAAACATACACATAATTTTTTTTTCAATCCGACTTGTAGTTCCAGGAATTAGCATTTAGCGCATTCAATGAACAAACAAACGTTAAAATACTCGTATCATATCATATCATCCATACTAATATTATAAAGGCGAAAGTAACTCTGTCTTACGCTTTCACGGCCAAACCACTGAATATCCCGGAAATCCCATGGGAACGGGATCTATGCGGGTTTTTATTTTAGAATTTTTTCCACGCGAACGAAGTCGCGAGCATAGCTAGTATCATAATAAAGATAATTCTAAACTCAACGATTTAATTACATGTATATGTGTTTCAATACGTTAGCGCGATGTATTTTCGTGCAGCGCCATCTAGTTAATGTGTTCTACGTTACGCTTTATGTTCCGATTTCTTTCGATTAATTTTATTTCCTGTGGGAACGAAATATTTTCCCGCGATAAAAAGTAGCCTATGTCCGTTCACGACGTCTTATCTATGTTTATGCCAAATTTCATTAAAATCGGTCCAGTGGTTTAAGCGTTGTAACAAACTCTCCCGAAGACCCTCTAAACTCACATTTTTAATATAACAAAATTGTCTGTTATATTTCGTTTATAAAGGAGTCAACAGAATTATAATCATATTATCTGGCCAAATGATTCATCTAGTGTTAAATTGAGGACCTATTTGTGTTATATAGTTTCCCCATTCATTCTTTTCAAAGGTACACTTCATCTCTTATAAACAACCATACTTTATCAGGAAATGTATACTATAAATTGATTTAAAGGACTAAAATTTAATATATTGAAGATATTTGGCATAAGAGAGGGAGTAATATATTACATAAATACATAAATACATAAATACTTAATAAAGATATTTGACTTTAAGGAAGGGAATAATATATTAAATATATACATAAAATACATAATAAAATATATAGCTTAAGAGAGCGATATGATGATATTAATAATTACATTGACTTCATCTAAAGGAAAGAAGTATGGTAGTATGGAATATATGGACAAAATTATTGTAATATTTAGGTTGGGAGTTGTAGAGCACTTTAGTGCCGCAATTTTATTATTGTGGGATATGTAAGAGGCGCCGCCTCGCCTCACATGTGTGAATACCATGCCGACTGAAGGCCATCCTAGCGTATTCCCCAGAAATATATTGAAACTAAAAGGAACTAAAGTCCTTAATCTCAAAGAGAAAATCAATATATTATGAAGAGCCAAGTTAATGGCAGGTAGGCATTACTATTGTGGGGTCACAAAGTGATAGCCATATAGTTTAATGTCCAAACTTGTGAATACATTGTTTGGAAGTTGATGAGTATAGGCATGACCAAGGTGCATCATTAATATTGAGCACAGCCAAAAGGCCAAATAATAAATATATTCCTCAAGTATACAATTAAGCATTGACTTGAAGTAAGCAAATGTTGATAAAAATATATACTGTTGCTATTTTTGTAACAAACAGTTTAATAAAATAATAAATAAATATTGGCATGACAAAGGTGCATCATTTGTATTGAGCACAGCCAAAAGGCCAAATAATAAATATGTTTCTCAAGTATACAATCAAGCATTGACTTGAAGTAAGTAAATGTTGATAAAAATATATACTGTTGTTATTCTAGTAACAAACAGTAACAAAATAATAAATAAATATTGGCATGACAAAGGTGCATCATTTGTATTGAGCACAGTCAAAAGGCCAAACAATGAATATAATTCTCAAGTATACGATTAAGCATTGACTTGATCAAAGTAAAATAATTAAAATAATATATAAAATACTCAAGTTTGAGATAGCATTGACTTGGAGTACATAAATGTTGATAAGGTATATACTGTTGTTATTTTAGTAACAAACAGTAACAAATTAATAAATAAATATTGGCATGACAAAGGTGCATCATTTGTATTGAGCACAGTCAAAAGGCCAAACAATGAATATAATTCTCAAGTATACGATTAAGCATTGACTTGATCAAAGTAAGTAAATGTTGATAAAAATATATACTGTTGTTATTCTAGTAACAAACAGTAACAAATAATAAATAAATATTGGCATGACAAAGGTGCATCATTTGTATTGAGCACAGTCAAAAGGCCAAGTAATAAATATATTTCTCAAGTATACAATTAAGCATTGACTTGAAGTAAGTAAATGTTGATAAAATTATATACTGTTGTTATTTTAGTAACAGCCAGTAATAATAAATATTGGCATGACAAAGGTGCATCATTTGTATTGAGCACAGTCAAAAAGCCAAATAATAAGTATAATTCTCAAGTTTACAATTAAAGTTTGTGCAAGTTTGTTTTAACAATTACTTGACAAAACTAAGACAAGATAATATGTTGTCTTCAATCACAATACCGAAACATTAATAGCCGGTACGCGATAAATAAACATATATAAAAGTAATCATTGCTCTCAATGAACTTCAAATAGTCCAAATCATAAAAATTTCATAAGTAAAATCAATTAAGATAATCCTTATGACGAAAGTCAAATGAACTCAGGTTAATGTATAAAAATACATTAAAACAAGCAATTTAATATATCCAGCTCTGTGATGTAGCTCATACCTGGTTGAAGATTTGATTGGTTATGTAAATAGATCAACTTTGCTAGGCGTTAGATAGTTGGTGTTTATCTGGGTTAACCCTCTGAATACACTGTTTGCGGTAGGACTTATCCGAATACCACGCACTGGTAACGAGGAGATAACCATAACGACAACATTACATGTGTGTCTTTATATAGATATACACAATGCATGCGACATGCATACAACCCTGATGCCTTCGCAAAGCCGACACTACCTTGTGACGAAGGTATGGTCCAATCAAAAAGCCAAATAATTAAAATAAATTATTACTGAACGAGAAATTAACCTTTGTTCTAAAGATATTATAGTCAAATTTCCTCCTATAACCCTAATAATTTATAGTCACCACAAGCAATGAAATATTACTTATTAATCGAATTTGAAGTTATAGATGAAATTTAGTAAGATCTTTGAACTCTTTAATATTGTGATTGAATACTCAATACATCTTAGAATCCAAACAATTCGTCTTATACTCGTTTTCCAATGAAACTAAGTTATTTATATCTTCTCCTGACTATTAGAGTTCTATTACACTTATTTCAATTTCTATTTAATCAAATTTCAGAATTTAATAAGGTCTGAACTTTTAGAAATCAACGCTTATTAGATCTATTGTTGCTTTAAGTGAACAGTATTATGAAACGTCTAGCCACCCGAATAATCATAAGTAAAGTTCATTTGTACAATCCTTATGATGTAGAGATTCAATCATGGAATCCAGGTTAATACATGAATATATACAGATAAACAATTTAGACAAATAACTCTAGTTCTGTAAAATAGTTCATGTCTGAGATGATTAGATATGAAAATGGATCAACTTTGCTTGGCGGTATAGTTGGGTGTTTATCTGGGTTATCGCCCCAAACACCTTGCTCACGACAGAGGGGCATATTAACCGTGTGTCTGCACTGGTGAAGAGAAGATGACCATAATGACAACATTACATGTATGTCTTTATATAGATACACCCAGCACAACTTGTTGCCTTCGTAAAGTCGATATTCCCGTGAGATGAAGATGACATGATCTATTTACCAAGGTAAAAGGTAAAAATATCTAATCCAAAATTAGTAATTAACCCTAATTTCAGATTTATTTAGTAAACTTCCTATCTTACTAAAAGATCTGTTATGCACTGTCACTATAAACAATAATATTTCAATTATCCAAAAGAATTAATTTGATAAAGAAGTTTAATATTATAATTCCTATCCTCCTAAATCCCTATATAAATAATATAAAATAAGAATAAAATAAATAAATAATTAATTAAATTAAGTAAATAATTTATACAAAATATGGTTAAATAAACATAATACGTTTGGACTAAAGTTCATTCATTCCTCTCTTGTACTCTAACTCCCTGAAGCTTTATTAAAGTCATTTAAGATTCTCGCTCCAAATTTAATTCAACAATTCAGTTCATATTAATTATTCCTTTGTTAGACACGAAGAGAGTAATTTGTATTAGTTTGTGATTATCTCGTTTAATATTTGTACTCGGTTTTAAATTTGATTGTAAATAAAATAATGTTTTATGAAGATTTGATTTTAAGAGACTGGCCTATGCAATCAATTTACGTATTAGTTAATATTTAGTTTTATAATAGGATATAATAATTCGTATTAACATTTCATAATTTTAATAATTCATATTAAGGTAGGTTTTCGTGTGAACTTTGTGTAGATTTATGCCCCCACTTATTGGTTGTAATATATTATTCCTACAATAACAGACCTTCTGCCTTCAATTCCTAAAAGTTCCTATTTCCTCCTAATCCAATTTGAAGCATTAATTCAAGTAATCATTTTAACTAGAGAAAGTTTCTATAATAAATATTTCCTAAGCTTGAATCACCTAGTTTTAATTGAAAGTCAATAATAAACAAAGTATTCCTTAAATTCCTCAATATATTAAAGCATCAATTCTTCCACCTAATATCTACACGCCCTACCCTATCACCTAATTGTTCCTTCATAAAAAAAAACTTATAACTGCCCAAAATTATAACAATGCAGAAATTAAAATCGTATTTGCCATACCTCCAACTCTGCAACAAACCTACAGTAGCTCTGCCTTCAGCTCCGACGACAGCTAAGAAGTCACCCTCACGCGGCCTCGAAGGCTCCAAAGGAATCAGCTCTCGATCCCTAAAGTTTAAATAACAAGCAGGATCAACTGTACTATGGAAATTATTCTAGGAACTTCCTAGCCGGTTCTCATCTATAAAGATGTGTGGTAGTTATCACCAGTTAGTAGATTTTAAAAGATAAAACCGCACGCAAAACTTCGAAACGGATTTGAATGAAATTTTACACACAGATAGTTGATGACTTGGATTAGCACATAGGCTATTTATTATCCCGGGAAAATCTAGTGATCCAGCGGGATTCGCTTCTATAATGTTGCGGGTTGTACGTTGAAACTAGTTGATAATATTAATTCAGGTGCAGTAGTATTAGTATCTAACAATGGAATTCCTTCAAAATGACGAAGATGAAAAGTATAATTTAAAGTAGTTAAAGCACTTAAATCTATTCCTAATTAATAAGCTATTTAGCCAACATGCTTTTGAATTTGGTAATGCAAAGCCATTTCTTACTCCTATGAAAAATAAACAAACATAGCAATATCGGCCATTTGTAAGGTAAAGATGCAATAATGATAGTTCAAATGCATATGGTAAAAGTATAGTATAAACAATTAAAGCACATAAATCTATTCCTTGTTAGTTAATAAGCTATTTAGCCAACATGCTTTTGGCATTGGATAATGCAAAGCCATTACTTATTCCTGTGGAAAATAAACAAACATAGCAATATTAGCCAATTGTAAGGTATAGATGCAATAATAAGTGTCTAGAGACAACGGGATTCCTCCAAATGCCGACGATAAAGGTATAATATAAAGTAATTAAGTCATTTATTTCTATTTCCTAGTTAAATAATAAACTGTCTTGCCAACATGTCCTGAAATTTGATAATATAAAGCCTTTTCTTTATATTATATGAAAATTAACAAACATAGCAATCTTAGTCACTTGCAAGGTATAGGTATAATAATAATAGTGTCTAAAGACAATGGGTTTCCTTTAAATACCGATGATGAAATCTATAAACATATAATTAAGTCCATAAATCCATTTCCTAATTAATTAATAAACTGTTATCCGTCAAGCACTGAAATTTGATAAAGTAAAGCCATTACTTAGTCTTGTATAGTTATACAAACTTAAATTGTAGTCTTGTATTGTTATACAAACTTAATTTAATTTAAATTGGAAAACTACATCACCTGTGTTGTTTAGAATTCCGATTTATCCTGCGTCTTGATTAGCAGCCCTGCTGCAAAACTGTAAGACAGCAATTGCTCCACAACCATTGCTCACATTTTTATGGAAAGAAAAGACCATTTAAATAACAGGGTAAATTATGGTTTTATTTTCCTAAAATCAAAATAGACTTCCCTAATAATAATATCACACAATTTCTATAAAGCAAACAAGTCCACGTTTCTCCTATGTTATTAAACATCTTTTCAACAGCTATTCCTTAAAATAAATAATTTCCTTTCTTCATACAACAAACATTCTTCACTCAGTCAAGGATCGATCCACCTTTACACAACATTTTGCACAATTTCATTCTTGTAAACCTAATCACATATTTATCGGTAATATGTTTATTAAAGTTGTATAGACAGCATTCAAAAGATTTACCTTCTAATAAAACTACATTCTACCAATACTGCTAGATTTAAATAAACCCAACGACTACCATATCAAATACGAAGTTGCACAAGTACATACGTAATCCCTGAATAAATCCCTATTCTACATACTCACGGTTTTTGATCAATAAAATTTTTACCAATCCCTTTTCCTCCTATCTTTTCTCACATTAAGAGTATTTATATTATTATTTACACTCCGGAATATCCCTGATATATCTATATTATTGTCTCAAACGAAGAATCTCTTTTATAACGCCCAGAACTTTAAAACAAATCCCCCGTTTTCTCTCCATTTTCCCATTTTTTTCAATCCTCCCATTCGTTTTTTCTATCCTCCCCTTTTCTTTCCTGTCATTCCCTTTTTAAGGTTTTATATGTTTATATCTTAGGTCTTATATATTATTGAGAATTAGTTTTCTTTATTTATTTTCGTCTTTAATTCCATTGATATTATTTATTAAACATAATTCAGACATATTTTTAACAAAAAAAAATAGTATAGATTCTTATTATTTTCTTTTATTACACTAAACCTCTTAAGGGATAGATGAAGTCTGTTACAGCGTGAAAGCGTAACAGACAGACAGACAGACAGACAGACAGACAGACAGACAGAGTTACTTTCGCATTTATAATATTAGTATGGATTATTTATTTATTTTCGAAGTGAATATACAATAACTAAGATGTGTTCTGTGAATATTTTAAGCTTCTACCAATTGCCGTATGGGAGCACTTTTAAGTATTATTAGTCTGTTTTTATTTATTATATTAGAAATACATCACCTGTGAGCATTTGACTGGTGACAGACAGGCAGACGGACAGACAGACAGACGCACGGGCAGCGAAGCCTTAATAATAGGGACTTGTTTTACACTTTGGGTACGGAAACCTATATATAAGCACTTTATGGGACACAACAGTTTATACGTGACTACTAGGTGATTTTGGCAACATGTCGCCTAATTTTACTTGCATTGCATTATATTCTATACTTTCCATCGTCGGCATTAGTCGAAATTCCATTCATATTCGATACAATTATTATTACACCATTCGCCATCTTAAAGGCTATCTATGATATGCATCATACAAATAGTAAAAGTGCATTTTAACGTAATAAGAAATGGAGTTTCATCAGGTGCCGACGACAAAAAGTATAAAAAAAACAGTAGCAGTCGTGGGACTGCCGATAGAAGTGAAAACGGAACTATTAAGTTGAGAGTAATTAAAACTATATGCAAAACATAGCTATAGATATACTATTATCATTAGCATGTCGGTGACGCGAACCGAGGATTTTACCCTCTACCAAAAGGCTCAACGCGCCTACAGAATTTTTATTTCAATATATTAACTGTAAAATTAGTGTGGTTTCAATATCCAGATAACGTCTAAACAAAATTTTCTAACACTGCATATTCTAAGACAAGTGTGCCCTGAGGAATTTAAATTAAACATGAATTAGCGTGGCTTTATTGATATCATAAACTGGAGGTTATCAAGGCGTGCGTGAGGAATTGAATTTTAAGTGCAAGTACCTAGCGTGGCTTCAGTAATGATGAGACAAGCCGACAACTCGTTTCTCACGTTACATCTCCTTCTCTTAGAGGTAAACAGGTATGTGAAATTTAACTCTAATTAGTGTGCTTCAATGACAAGGAAATTAGTCGACAATATTTTCGAACGTAGCAAAACAAATGTAATGGACAGTGCGTTGTAGCGGTAACTTTAATTATATCCCTGCATATTCTAAGCGGGCAGGTAAGCGCACGCTCATGAATTGAATATTAACTGCAGTGAGCAGTCAGCGTGGCTTCAATAATAATCAGAAAACGTATCGACAAAATTTTCTCAAATCGCATATCCCAAGTGGGCAAATTGAATACTAGGTGTGCGCTAAGGAACTAAAACTGCAATTGATTTCGTATATTTTTAATCGACCCAAATGCAATGCTTTCAATGCAATGACGTCAAAAATTATTAATTTATGTCAGTTCTTAATAACCTTGGGAGTAAATTGAAAATGTGTTTTGTGTAACCCGAAACATCGTCTACATTTAAATGTGTAATTTTTTGTGGCTTGGCACGTTTCGTTATAAAATATACTTCCTCTGTAACCGGACTTTTTCCCCGAGAGATTTGCTTCGACAAAAATATCACGCCGTTTGTATGAAAATAGAATTTTTAATGATATAAGGGATTTAGATTTTCCAGACTTTATAATATTATTAATAACATCCTGTCATGTCATCGTAGAGGTCAATGTCAATGACTACTTATATAGCATTGCCTTTGCAACGGGCATTTTTACTGAATGACTATAAAACATTATATAGGTATATGAACAAATTGAGAATAATCGGCAAGTAAAACAGAAGCTAAAGAAGTAAAACAGAACATTTTAAGTTTGTAGTTATTTTTATATGTTTTTATATCTGAATACGGTAGGTATATTATAGCTATAAAATTATTTAAAAAAAATTGAAATTGTGTTAATAGGTTCCCCGTGTTGGTCCCGGGCTCCTTTGAAGAATAGGCCAACTGCCGTTCTGCCAGGCAGGTCGTAAAAGGCGACTGAGTGGCTATATGCGTCACTACCATCGTGACTACTAGGTGGTAGAGTTCTGCATCGGCTCGACCGAGTCTGGTACCACTGCCTTACCTATTCCTGCCTGCTATTATTACTAAAAACAAAAACAACAAATAAGTACCAGGGAGACCGAGCTTTGCAAGGTGCTTATACTTTAACATGATTTTACTAATCGAAACAGAACAGCACCACGATCTTCTATTTACTTTCGTGATAATACAAAGCTATATATGAACTTTTAAACTAACGAGTTCTATATAATATGTACGCATTTTTGATACGTTTATATATTTTTAATATGATAGTTCTATATAATATGTACGCGTTTTTGACCCGTTTATATATTTTTAAAAATGATAGTTCTATATATGTATGCGTTTTTGACCCGTTTATATATTTTTAAAAACAAAGTCATATTTTAGAAACTATGGATAACGCTCATGGTTGTTAGAAGCACATTGTTTAAACACCGTGAGGCGATAGTTTGCTGAATTTGAGAGAGGTCGAGTTTCTTTACATGATGAATTTCGTGAAGGGCGGCCTTCAACTGCCGCCAACAAAAATAATGTGGCTACTGTTAAGCGGTTAATTGAAGAAAACCCCCGGATTACCTATGAGACAATTCGAGGACTATTAGGGATTGGTATGAGCCAAATTCAGAAAATTTTACACGAAGAATTGAAAGTTCGGAAACTTTGTTGTCGTTGGATCCCTCATGAACTGACAGCGGAGCAGAAGCGAATGCTACTGAAGTACGACCACGAACATTCTAATGCTGTTTATGACATTATCACAGGAGAGGAAACGTGGATTTATTGTTTTGAACCCGAAAAAACAGCAATCTTGTGAATGGGTGTTTGAAAATGAGAACAGGCCAACAAAAGTAAAACAGGCGAGAAACGTTGGTAAAAAAATTATCGCGTTTTTTTCTCAGCTACCGGTCCCATCTGTACAATTCCACTTGAAATTTAAAAGAGTGTTAATGCCGAGTGGTATTCTACTATTTGTTTAAGCAGGGTGTTAGAAAAAGTTCGCAAAGACGACCCAAAAGCCGCATTCTCCTACACCATGATAATGCTCCTTCACACGCGGCCAACAAAACAAAGTCATTTTTAGCTTCCGAAAAAGTACATCTCATCACTCATCCTGCGCATAGCCCCGACCTAGTGCCCTGTGATTTCTGTATTTTCCCCAAAATCAAAAAATTGATGAGAGGTTTGACTTTTACCAACTCCTAAGAGGCAGTAATAGCGTTCAATCAGCACGTAGAAAACATGCCTTCAGATCTGTGGTCCGCCTGCTTTAAAAAATGGTTCAATCGCATGAAAAAATGTCTAAAATATAAAGGAAATTATTTCAAAAAACAATAAACATAATATTATAACATGTTGTTTTTTTAAGTTACGCAAAACTTATAGTGTGACCTACGTATGACGCGACCACCGGTGGCGCCCCCCGCCATATCAGCACATCTGCTGTGTTCCACCGGTGGTACACGCCAGAGTGATGTGTTAACACCACTGTGCCTCGAAAATGCTGTAGGTCTCGATTATCGCAAATAACAAGCGATCATTGTAAAAGTTTAAAAATTCGGCGATGCAGATCACCACGCAAGCCGACAAACTCCTGTATCATTTTAAACCTTAGTAAACATTCGACTCAGTTTCGCGACCCTGTAAAGAAACTGGTGACGTGATAATATTTTTTATTTAAACAAATATTGCAAAATTTACATCTTACTAAGATTTCAACTATGATTATATTAAAACGAGATTACTAACCACCTTATTTTTAAGCACTGCGCTTGTCATTAAAATAAGTCAGAATTTTTAAAACTAAAATCCCGCAAATAAATTTTAAGCGGATTGCTATGAATAGATGCTACTCATTAAGCCAGTGCAGCGTAGCGTAGTTCATTAGTTTAATAAAATTAGTTTTCAACATTTTTAAGACATAGAATAGTAATGCCAGGTACATAATTTTGTGGCTACTTTATCTACGAAGCGGAACACAACAGTGCCGAAAACTGACAATATAATGGAAGGGAACAGCCCCACAGAAATACCCAACCCGAGATATTGAAGTACATCGTCTGGTCTTTTATCTAGAATCAAAAATAAACAAAATATTACATTTGAATTAGGAATCTGCCCGGGTATTTGGTACCACCGCCTTAACTAATCCTGCCGCAATAGCGTCAATGCTTGCCATTGACGTGTTCCGGTTTGGAGGATAAGTTAGCCGGTAGATTGATGCATTTGGCATTGCCATCCCGCCACACGGATAGCAACGCACCATTAACATCTTTAGTGTCTATAGGGGATGGTTTCTCTCTCGATCAGGTAATCCATGTGCTTGTTTGCTATCTCATGATGAAAAACCTGCAATCTTTTCTTTTGCTATATTTTGATGTTATTGGATAGGAAACAAGCTATAAACTAGATAGCAAACAATAGTAGTTTGTTCACCAAGGCGAGAAAATGACCGATACCTTACGAGAGTGTAGTTACACAATACACTCAAGTTAGGTATCGCATTTTCTCCCGAGTGATACATACTGCTTTATACTACACCAATGAAGAAAATAAAAACATTTTAGTTAAAATTTATATTAAAATTATTACAATTATTGAAACTCCATAAATTCTTCATATGTTTTGTTGTACTTATGCTTGGACTTTTCTGGCAAAAGGTTTAAAATGACTGTTTGAGCAGCTTCTTTTAATTCAGGCGGCGTAAATAAATCTTCATTCTCGCTAGTCGCTACTAGACATAGACATCAGAACAGAATGTAAGAAGAAGATACAATAAAAAAGAAAATTCGCGCGTACAATCGTTTTTTTTTAATATTGAGGAGGCAAATGAAATAAAGCACATACTGCCAAGTTTCCTTAGTAAATGCTAGTGGCCAGTAACATTTTGATGTGCTTCGAGATACAAACTTATGAATTTTAAAAAGTTAAAGGAGGGGAGAAAATTACTTTCTCTCCAAGGGGAGAAAGTAAATCCCATACATTTTTGCCGCCCGCATATTAGTTCGCTTGGAATTAGGTAAGAACTAATGTGCTTTCCGAATAGGTGTAGTATAAAGATATTAATGTGTATGTTGCTATCCATGTGGCCGGATGTCAATGCCACACGCGTAAGTTTACCGGCTACCTTATTGTTCAAACCAGAACACGACAATGGCAATCATTAACGTTATTGCGGCAGGAACAGGTAAGGCGGCGCTACCAAATACCCGGACGAGACGTTGCGAAACTATCGCCTAGTAGTCACGATGATAATATCACGTACAGCCAATTGGTCGCATTTTACGACCTACCTGGCAGGACACTAGTTGGCCTATTCTTCAAAGGAGCCCGAATCAACACAGGGGGTGTTTATTTATTATATACTTTGTTGTGTACAATTTAAATGTTAAATAAATCTATCTATACATCTATACATATAATAAAATCGCAGGAAAGTCATGTATGTCCGGGGTAAACTCAAAAAGTACTGCATGGATTTACTTCAAATTTTGCATGAATATTACTAACAGGTCAGGTCAACATATAGGCTATATATTATCATGCTAGCACCTACGGGGGAGGAGCTGTGCGGAGTAAACGAAGTCCGCGCGGACTAAGTCGCGGGCAACAGCTAGTCTATACATATAATAAAATCGTAGAAAAGTCAAAACTGTACATTGAATTTTTTTTTAAAAGAATACTTGGGGCGTGATCTACAATCGATATCGAAGCCAAAAATATAGTTTTTAAAATTTTTGTCTGTTTGTCTGTTTGTCTGTTTATCTGTTTGTCTGTTTGTCTGTATGTATGTCCGGGGTAAACTCAAAAAGTACTGCATGGATTTACTTCAAATTTTGCATGAATATTACTGACAGGTCGAGTCAACATATAGGCTACATATTATCACGCTATCACCTAACGGCCAGGTGTTGTGCGGAGTAAACGAAGTCCGTGCGGACGAAGTCGCTGGCAACAGCTAGTATAAAATAAAATTAGTGGTAACTTTCGTTAAATGTGATTTTAAGGTATCTGGAAGTATTTTAAAAAACGACAAAAATTACTGGCATATTTTTTTTTTCAAATTCTAAAAAAACCTAATTAAAAAATGAAATAAAAATGAAGTTGCTAAAATACCTTTCTTGGGTTTTTTTTTGCAATTGTGCAGTACTGCGCAGTAGTAAAAAAACCGCAAACACTCTACCAGACTCGCAGGCCCGGTATCGCCATTTGACGAAATTATCCATTTTCGCAATTCCAATCTGCTAAAAAGACCTTCCCAAAATTCGTCGCCAGCTAAAAGTATGTATGGAGCATATAAAATTTTTAAAACTCTCCATACGCTTGGACTTAGACAAGTGTTTGTGTACCAGGGTATTGATAGGTACCATAAAACCTCCTCTATTCGTAACAAAAGGACCGGGCCATCCCGTAGTATTCATACGAAAAAGGCGATCAAAGCAGTAAGAGAAGGAATTCAAAGAAATCCTGCCCGAAAGCAAAAGATTTTATCTCGGGAGATGAAGATATCACCTAGAACCATATCGCGTATTTTAAAAGATGACTTAGCACTTGCAGCCTATTATTTATATATATATTATTAGCAGAGACGCACTGGTCATTTTTTGACAGGTATTTTAAAAAGAATAGGGTGATAAAATCAAAACAAATACTTACCTAAGCGGTATGAAGATAGCACCTAGAACCATGTCGCGTATTTTAAAAGATGACTTAGCACTTGCAGCCTATAAGAGACGCACTGGTCATTTCTTGACAGGTATTTTAAAAAGAATAGGGTGATAAAATCAAAACAACTACTTAAGCGGTATGAAGATAGCACCTAGAACCATGTCGCGTATTTTAAAAGATGACTTTAAACTTGCAGCCTATAAGAGACCCACTGCTCATATCTTAACAGAGAATTTAAAAATAATAGGGTGGTAAAATCAAAACAACTACTTAAGCGGTACACAAAGGAAGGTCACAGAAAAAAAAATGTTTACGGATGAGAAACTTTTTACAATTGAGCAATATTTTAACAAACAAAATGACTGTATTTATGCTCAAAGGCTCTAACAAGCTTCCCAATTAGTTAACAAAGTACAACGTGGGCATTATCCGACTTGAGTGATATTTTTGTAGTGTATCAAGATACAATTTTTGAGAAGGTAGTTAATTTCCTTAACATCACCATGTTCACTAACCAAGAATCAAGAACGAGGCAAGAGTCGGCGCCGGGTCATAAAGCTCGATTTAACTAACCTTCGTTAGAAACCAACGTTCCGGACTTCATCAGAGCTGAAGACTGGCCGTCATCTAGTCCCGATCTTAATCCGCTGGATTATGATTTATGGTCAGTTTTAGAGAGTACAGCTTGCTCTAAATTACATGATGATTTGGAGTCCCTAAAACAATCCATATGATTGGCAGTGAAGGATTTTCCCATGAAAATAACACCTCAACATTTAAAGTACTGTATTGCAGCCAATGAAGACCACTTCAAATAAGTTTTAAATGTCTTTAATGGTTTTATATTAATTTATTAAACTAACACACTTAATAGTGATAAAAGAAATAAGTCTAAACATAAATCTCATTAATTCGTATCTAACTCTAGATTAAATTATTTTTCGACAATAAGCAAATGGCTCGCCTGATAAAAGGAGACAAACAACGCCCAAAGACATGGAATTATGGAGTCCAACCAATTCCAAAGCCAGATAAATTTCATTCAAAAGAGAAAAGAAAAATACAAATTGTGACGTTTAGTTTTTTCTTATACCATATACGGAACATTGTAATATATAAATTTGTTGAGGGTGCCTTAATATCACTATTATCAAGAATAAGCAGTGCCCAAAGAATATAATACCAGACTTATATTTTTACGCCTTACGGATTAAAACACCTTCAAATGGTAAAACATTTTATTCATGCATACAAACCAATTTTACAAAAAAAGGAAGGCGTGTGCGTCAAAATGTGTGCAGATCGAATGGAAGTGTATGTGAGTTTTTTTTATAAATCTAATTTATTTCTAATGCATATTGTATAAAAATATTATCTTTCTGAACTTCTTCCCCGTATAAACTTTAACAGTGCCAATTTCTATAGTCCTCAGTCCGCCTGTTTCGCGTAAAAATAGGCAAAAATTTTCGCTTAACGTAATAAAGTATCGATTCATCTGTAATATTATAACCACGGAACATATTGTATATATTATGACCAACGCTTATAGATTCAACAATGCAAATAACGGGTGTTCCGGTGCAGCCCGGCCACAGTCAATTTTGTAATTTATAGACATAAAATTTAAATGTTCTTTTAATGTTCTTGCAGTACCAATGAATAAATTAAATGTACTTCAAGTATATCTCCTTAAAAGAGCACTTTTTGGTGGCCGGGGAGTAACGTATACGCTGCAGCCCGGCCACGCTTATATTTTCCAGTAGGATGCTCAGAATGTTCTTAAATATAAGCCAAATAAATGTACCATTTGCGTTCTTTGGTTTTTTGAATGTAACATACGAACAAAAACGACTATATAAACAAAAAATGATTTTAAATTAAAATATGCACTTAGCGCCTGTAGAATTAAAATAGCAAATCTGCTTATTTGTAAAAAGCTGCTATCGCAATTTTTTTAGGAGCAATTCTCTAGAAAACCAGACGTAAAGAAAAACAGTAAAACAGTTTTGATTGTAAAACGATGGTGTATTTTCCTATATGATATATTATTATTATAGACAAAATAATTATAAATATATTATATGTATCTAGATGTACGTAATTGCATTAATAATTTTGTAGTGAATGGGTACTTATTCTGTTATATCTAATTAAAATATTTATAAAATTAATCGCCCCGTTGGTCGAGTGGTTAGCGACCCTGACTACGCAATCGACGGGGCTCAAGTTCGATCTCCGACGGGGACAAGCATTTGTGTGATGTGTGAAAACAAATCGTAGATATAATGCAATTCCAATTCCCTACAACATTTAACATTTTTTTATTATTTTAATATTCTATGCAATTACGTACATCTAGATACATATAATATATTTATAATTACTCTTTGTTAATAATAAAATATATTATAGGAAAATGCACCATCGTTTTACAATCAAAACTGTTTTACTGTTTTTCTTTACGTCTGGTTTTCTAGAGAATTGCTCCTAAAAAAATTGCGATAGCAGCTTTTTACAAATAAGCAGATTTGCTATTTTAATTCTACAGGCGCTAAGTGCATATTTTAATTTAAAATCATTTTTTGTTTATATAGTCGTTTTTGTTCGTATGTTACATTCAAAAAACCAAAGAACGCAAATGGTACATTTATTTGGCTTATATTTAAGAACATTCTGAGCATCCTACTGGAAAATATAACCGTGGCCGGGCTGCAGCGTATACGTTACTCCCCGGCCACCAAAAAGTGCTCTTTTAAGGAGATATACTTGAGGTACATTTAATTTATTCATTGGTACTGCAAGAACATTAAAAGAACATTTAAATTTTATGTCTATAAATTACAAAATTGACTGTGGCCGGGCTGCACCGGAACACCCCAAATAACGCATTTCCTATCCTTGTGGCTTAGATTTAAAGCCTTCTATACAATTTATCTTATACATTACCCTCCAAATTGAATAACGACTACACAGTCGTGAGCATGACACAGGCTGAATTTATTTGCAACCTACAGTTGTGTTAGCGAGTTTTTATCGACTAACGACAAAATCACTACGCTTGAACTCTTTATTTTAAAATCTTACTATCAATAATGCAGACGTTATATTAAGTCTGGATGACCTGGAGGCTTTAAGGCGGTCAGTAGTTCAACTAATCAATATGCTTAAAATAGAATGTGACTTAAATTAACGAAATAATCGCATGCTAGTTTCAGACCGCAAAATGGTCCTTACTATTTATTATTCTCCTAAATACGAAATCAAATTAGGTCACGAAATAATGACGTCATTTGGAGAGGCATACGCTCAGAAAATTATAGCTTACTAAGCAAGCATGCATGAATAAATAGAGGAAATAATTGAAATCACGAGATTATTAAACATCCTATTCTATTAATATTTATCAACAAAGTATCGTAATTTAAGATATTTATACTTGTCTGTTCAATAATGCCACAACAGCTTGACGGATTTATATGATGAGGTTTGGTGTAATTTGGTACCTATATAATTTTTATAAAATTCGGTAAGTAGATTTGATGAAATTCGGTAAGTATATTTGATGAAATTTGGTATGTAATTTTTATTAAATTTGATAAGTAAATTTGATGAAATTCGGTAAATAAATTTGATGAGATTTGGTCTTCAATTAAGAATAACTGATCGAAGGATTTTGTATGCAAATTTCATGCAATTTGGTAAGTAAATTTGATAAAAGTTAAGTAAATTTGTTGAAATTTTGTATGTACTTATATTTTATGAAATTTGGTAAGTTTATCTGATGAATTTGCGTTTATTTGTCTATTGATACTTAGGGTTGGACTACAGTCAATTTTTATTAAATTTGATAAGTAAATTTGATGAAATTCGGTAAATAAATTTGATGAGATTTGGTCTTCGATTAAGAATAACTGATCGAAGAATTTTATATGCAAATTTCATGCAATTTGGTAAGTAAATTTGATAAAAGTTAAGTGAATTTGTTGAAATTTTGTAATGTACTTATATTTTATGCAATTTGGTGAGTTTATCTGATGAATTGCGTTTATTTGCCTATTGATACTTAGGGTTGGACAACAGTACAAAATCGTCTTTTTAAGGGTTCCGTACCTAAAAAGTAAAACGGGACTCTATTACCAAGCCTGCCCTATCTGTCTGTCCGTCTGTCTGTCACCAGGCTGTAGCTCATGGACCGTTATGGCTGTAGCCCATGGATAGCTAGAAAGCTAAAATTTTCACAAATTATGTTGTTGCTGCTATAACAACAATATTAAAAATAAAAAAATGCAAATATTATTTCTTTTTTTCGTCGCCCTATCTTTTTCTGTTGCTCAGATTTGCCACTTGCTAGGACGATAAAAGTATAAAAGGCGGAAATGCTATCGCCTCGATGATTCGCCGCATGCTATCATGTTTCCACTACCTTTCTCGCTCTATTAAATAGCGGTTCCGAGTGACAAAAAAGATAGGTATATAGAAAAAAAGATGTAGCTCAACCCTTAGTTGGATCCTCGAGTTGAACAAATGCCTATTAAGGTTTTTACAAAGAAAACTCTTACTAACAATGGTGTGTTAACACATTCATACGTGAGATCAGCTAGTAAAGCTGTAGTTCTGGTTATTACAACGAGCAAAGATAGTCATTAAAGGATAGCAAAATGTCGCAATGGGGATCACCAGCTAACAAATCGGTAAATCGTAGTTAACTATAGCATCTTCTCCCTGTGTTTTAAATCCTAGGATAGCAAACAAGCATAATATACTCTTCTCACTCAGGACTAAGATTCCTAACTTAGGGGATTTCCCCCAAAATTTAGAGGGTAAATATATGGTATGAGGTTTTTCAGGTGTGTAATTTTGTTAGTTATTTTTAGGGATTTTAGTGAGTCTTTATTTTTAGGGATTTTAGTTCATATATATTTATTTTTATAAGAAAAAATAAAAGATGTAAAAGCAGAGGCCCTAGGACAAACATATATGCATCACATTTAATCAATTACCAAAAATGTAAACTTTATTCAGTGTAACATTAGCAAACAAAAGTCCCTCCCGATGAAAAGTGAAATCATCGCCTGTAGACACTAAAGATGTTAATGTTACATTGTTATCCTTCTAATCCAGAATACGACAATGATAAACACTGAAGCTGTTGCAGCATAATTAGATAAGATGGTGGTATCATGCGGTGGTGCGACGTTGCGAGGTCAGAAGGAAACAAAATTATATTTGTTATAATCAATAGTTTAGAAATAAAAAGTATGACAAATATTAAATACGACATAATATTATTTTTTATATTCAGCAGAGAATTTTTTTCTAGGGGTATTTTAAAGTATTTAGCTTTAAGGATAATTATCTCTAAGAGTTGGCAACACTGGTGAGGACAGGGCCGTAGTAAATACTGACGCTATTGCAATAGAAATAGCAAAAGCAGTGATGCCAAATCTGGGTTAGATTGCGGAATCCTGTCACCTAGTAGTCACGAAGGAAGCGACATGTTTAGCTGTTATAAAATCATTCACCTTTTACGAACTGCTTAGCAGAATGCCAGGTCAGCAGGTCAGCAATCTTTTCATCAAGGGGGGGCCGGACCAACACGGGTTAAAGGACCTGCTCGTAAGATGACGGACATGAGAAATATATTATTTTGTTAATATAATGAACATCATAAGCAGCGTGTAGCAAGTATAACGGATTAGTCATTAGTCGGTTATCCAGTAATCAAAAAAACACCCCGGAATACACTTGTCAAACTTAACATACTAACACGACTACTCACCGAGGGATTTTAGGTTTCCGAAGTAAACGAGGAACCCTTATAATTTCGCTCTGCCCGTCCGTCCGTCCGTTCGTCCGTCCACAATCTAGCTCAAAGATCTATAGTACTAGAAAGCTGTAATTTTTTGTTGAAAGAATGATCTCGAGTCTGTCATTCGAGTAAATACTTGCGCAACAAATGCTCGTATTGACTCTATAATTATAATTACAGATACTGCGGTACCATCCTTAAGAAAGGACTACCGAACCTGATAGTACACGTATTTGAGCTCAATCACGCCATGCTATGTAAATAGCATTATTAACAATTTTTATAACCTTTTCGAAATCAGTTCTTTATCCGCCTCTCTTACACAACAATCCTTGTTCTATAAATCGAGAAAGCCTTTAAAAAATTGTGTTTATTTCAATCCTACTTTTCCACTTCACAATAAATTTCACTTTTCAACGTTAAATTCGCACACTCAAGCTTGTTTTCTTAAAATAGAACAAAGCCGTATGACTAGAACAAAATCCAAAATTAAAAATTAAAAATGCAAGAAATGCAGTCAGTGTTATTTTTATTGTTAGAATTAAGACATCCAGGTTTATATTTTAGCTTTAAAATATATTCGTTAGTAGTTTTTTATGTGATTTTCTTCAAAGAGCTTGTAAAAGACAGATCGGTCACATACCTATTGCCAAACGTTGTTTTCGAATGTCGTAGTTGCGAAAATGGGTCACTAACTGTCATGCACTTACACTAGTCGATGCAAATTCACAAATACTTTTTGCCGTAAATTTAAACTCTAATTAAATGACTTCTAAGAAAACTTTACTAGGTCACTATAAGAAAAGAGCTTTCACTAACAGTTTTCTTATTTACTTAAAATTATGAATGGGAATGTTTACCTTCTCTAGTGACCTTGAAGGTACGATCAGCAGAGAGAAGGTATATTACTGCTATTGATTCTAAATCCACGTGCACCTACCAGGCAACCAGATGATCAGCGCACTCAGATAGGTATGAAATGTCTCACAGGTTGGCAATGCACTATAGCAATAATGTAGCGCGGGGCAATGTTATGTTATTGAACCGAGGTAGTGTCTGAGTTCACACGCGATCGGTAGAAAGCAGCAGATCGTCTGTGCGTAGCACAGCGGCTAAACCGTGTTGTTGAAGGCAGGCCGAGAGCTGGCCGACTGCGCGCTGCCGCTATTTGCGCTCGCCGCCCGCCCCGCTTATCCGCCCAGAGCTTTCTCTGCGCAACGCAACGATCACTTATTTCTTTCAGGACCATTTCATTGTTATTCATTTAAAGCGTCACCGTAACTATCAAGGTGAGCTGGTTTAAAAGCAAAATCAATAGTTTAATTAGAACTCCGAATGTGTCAAGTATAATGAACCAATTAAATTAATAATTAATTACTTCTTTGAATAAATAAATTATTCACAATAAATTACTGTTTCTCCATTTTGGATTTTGTTTACATTTAAAAGTTTCTTTCTTGCACAGATAATAGAGAAATTTTTCCTGCACTAAATTGGAAGAGTTATTTTTTCATACATAGGTTCAATATGGCGTACTGAATGTAAATGTACAAAATACAAATTAGGGCGGCGGAAAGACCAACATTTTGTAAAAAAACTTTTTAAAAAAGGATTTTCGCAAAATAAAAATAATAATTTAAAAAAGTAAGAAAATCAACTAGTAATAGTCTTATAAGTTGGAAACTGAAAAAAATAAGAAATGTAATTATCTACAATAAAGATCCTAACAATTTCTGGTCCCAAGTGCACGGTTACAGATAAATAATAATTTTTACTACTCTGTTACAATTGCGTCAATTTTGCCAACACGAAATATGAACATATATATAATAAAAACACTTTAATAGTATTAGTACAACGATAAAGGCGATCTTAAGGCGCTAAAGATTACAAAGAGAACATGGGTATACTACATGATAATCAAAAGTAGAAAATATATTTTTTTCTATTCAAAAGAGGTAGTTCAAAAGTACCGGACTATTTAAATATTATAAGAGGGTATAATATTTAATAAAGTCTATTGGGAATCTTTCTAAATATTTAGACCGAATGATCACATTGGCAGTTTTAAAATATTTTTAATATTCAATTTATTTAAAGTGAAATAAAAAATTCTATCTATCTTGTTTATGTGTGTAAGAGCCCTACAATTTACGTCAATTAGGGGGCTGTTCTTCAAAGGAGACTAGAGAAAACATAGAAGTGTCTGCAGTAATGTGTGGACAGTAGTGTGGTACATACTATTTAGTTTAAATGGCATTTAAATTAAAAGAGTATACGTAGGTCACACTATAAGTTTAACTCTTCGGAGTTGGTAAAAGTAAAACCTCGCATCACATCTTTGATTTTGGGGAAAATACAGAAATCATAGGGTGCTATGTCGGGCCTATGCGCAGGATGAGTGACGATATGTACTTTTTTGGGAGCTAAAAATGACTTTGTTTTGTTGGCCCTGTATGAAGAAGCGTTATCATGGTGTAGGAGAATGCGGCTTTTGGGTCGTCTTTCGCGAACTTTTTCTAACACCCTGGGTAAACAAATGGTAGAATACCACTCGGCATTAATACTCTTTTGATCTTCAAGTGGAATTGTACAGATGGGACCGGTAGCTGAGAAAAAAACGCGATCATTTTTTTACCAACGTTTCTCGCCTGTCTCACTTTTGTTGGCCTGTTCTCATTTTCAAACACCCATTCACAAGATTGCTGTTTTTTTTCGGGTTCAAAACAATAAATCCACATTTCGTCTCCTGTGACAATGTCATAAACAGGATTAGAATGTCCGTGGTCGTACTTCACTAGCATCTGTGAACAGTGAGCACCATTCCACGCGAGCCCGCTTCTGCTCCGCTGACAGTTCATGAGGGATCCAACGACAACAAAGTTTCCGAACTTTCAATTCTTCGTGTAAAATTTTCTGAATTTGACTCATACCAATCCCCAATAGTCCTCGAATTGTCTCATAGGTAATCCGAGGGTTTTCTTCAATTAACCGCTTAACAGTAGCCACATTATTTTCGTTGACGGCAGTTGAAGGCCGCCCTTCACGAAATTCGTCATGTAAATAAACTCGACCTCAAATTCAGCAAACCATCGCCTCACGGTGCTCAAACAAGGTGCTTCTCTCCCAAAATCATTTTGAAGACGAGCGGAACAGTCTTGCGGAGAAAGAGAACTTTTAAAATTATAAAAAATCATCGATCTAAAATCTTTTCGACTTAATTCCATTTTTGTTGCGTATGTGGAACTTTAATTATATAAAATAATAAAATTAAATTTTATCACACTAAAAAAAAACAATTGACAAATCATTTCCCGCCAATTGTTTTTTTTTTATTACTAAGAAGGTTGCAACGTTTTAAAAATATAACATTCGAAATCCAAATAGTTCCGATTAGCTAGAAGTGCAAAACTTTTATTGTGCCCCATTTATAATGATTTCTTGGTAGGGTCGGAAGAGTGAAAGCAACGTCTATACACACTCCTTGTTCAACACCATAGAACGATTTATTAATGGGCCAGAAAGGTGGTCGCCATCGCCGCATTTGACAGATTTAACTATGTGTCTTGGTATTTAAAATTAACGAGACAACAGATTTGAGCTTTGCCGAAGTATATTTGTGCTGACATTATAACCTTAAAACTTCGGACTGCTAATAAGATTTTTCTAGGAAAAACTTAATAACACATGGTCTTACCTGCGTACTACCTAGACCATTGATACGGATCCTGTGGGTAATTACCTACCTTATAATTAAATTTGGCACCTAAAATGGAGGATCTTGCTTTAAACTAAGTTCATTTTCTCACTATTCTAGACAAGGTGTCTTAGTTGATCATATCTATAAATTTTCTAACATCATAATTGTAAATTTATAATAACTTCTACGGTAATTAATTGATTAATATAGATATTTGTATGTGCCTTTGTTTACTTGAAATCATTTCAAAATTAGAAAAAAATGTGTATTTTTTTAATTATTTTATTTGGAAAACCATCCGCTATAGTTAAAATAACAAATATGAAGCTTAAAAAATACAAAGCCTGTTACAGGTTTTGACGTATAAGTGATAATATGACTGATATTTAAGTGACAACATATAAAGATAATACATTGAATTTGACTGATGTAGGTTATTCATTTGTAGTAATAAAAAAATCGAGGGTCATCGCCTTTCTTGCCTCAGGTACACGCATTGTAAATGGATCTAAAGAGTATTTTTTACAAGTTATAAATGTTGCTCGCTCGCACCAAATACGAGTTTTTCCTATAATTAGTACAGCATAGGGGTACCGATAATGGAGGTTTATATCTAAAATAGATTTTGATGGCACATTAAAATTAATTTTGTTTAGGATTTCAGGGATTAATTTTGTTTAGGAATCTATGTCATTTCGTAAGATTTTAATTAAAAACGTCAAATCAGCTATTTCTCGTCGGATTGCAAGCGGAAGTAAATGGAATTTTGCGCATAGCTTTAAATAATTTTCGGATTTGTATTTGATATTGACTTTATAACAAAGGTGTTTGATGAATCTTTTCTGGATATTTTCAATTCTATCGACATGTATCTTATATACTGCGGATTCCAAATTTGCGATGCATATTCCAGTCGACTTCTTACAAAGGAACAATATAAAATTTTTAATGTCTTAATTTCTTAAGTTTTTGGAAATCCTTATAATAAACCCAAGTGCTTTAGCTGCATTGGTTACTATTTTGTCGACGTGTTTATCATATAGCAATTTTTCGTCGTGGTATACACCAAGATCACGTATTACACTTGTTTTTGGAAGAGGTTGACCTTTTAGCGTGTAAAATGTATTTAAATTGGTCCGTTTTCTGCTAAACGAAATCACACTACATTTATTAGGATTTAGCTCAATGTTATTACTTGTACAATAAACTATTATTTATAATAATATATAATATTACTTTTCTAAACGAGATAAATCATTCTGAAGGGGTGAGTCATCTAATATGTTCTTAATGGCTGAGAATACTTTCATATCATCAGCAAAACTAAGTAGCTTTGATGTGTGAAAGCATTGGTCAACATTATTGACGTATACCGAAAACAGTAAGGGCGCCAAAAGTGAGCCTTGAGGTACTCCGCTTGAAATAAGAACCCAGCTAGAAATATAATTATTAATTACAACTACCTGAGATCTATTGTTAACGTAGGAGGCGAACCATCTTAAAAGGTTCCCTCTTATACCAATGTCAAATAATTTGCGTAAGAGTGTATTATGATCAATTCTGTCGAAGGCTTTGCTATAGTCTGTGTATATAGCGTCAACTTGCGCACCCGATTCCATTGCCTCTGTAATGTACTCGTTTAAGAAGACGAGGTTTGAGATGGTGGAGCGGCCTGGAAGAAATCCATGCTGATGTTGATGGAATATTTTTAAGCTAGCGTATAATTGATCATATATTATTCTTTTAAAAATTTTAGCTGGCGTGCATAATTTGGAAATAGACCGGTAGTTAGATATTTCAGTTTTTGATCCTTTCTTATGTACGGGGGTGACGTAAGCCGATTTCCATAATTTGGGAACAACGCCAGATTTGAGTGATTTTTTATAAGAATAATACACAGTTTTCTTGAAATTATATGTGCCAAACTAAAAACCAATTTGTGAGCAGCTTTTAATCCGGTTCTCATGCAATTTCTCAGTTCATCCTTATACTAAAATGCATTTTAAGGGCAATTGGCCCACCTCTCATTCCGACCACTGTAATTTCTGTAAACTAAAATCAACAGCGGAAATCTCCTGGATCATTTGAGCATTTGACCATTTCCTGGCCATGGAGTTGGGAGGTTAGGGTGCTCGAAAAAAGCTAAGCTGTCTTGGAAACTGCAACTAAATTACATAATCAGAAATATACAGGAGGCGTAGGAAAACACATTTGGGCCCACCTTCCTCTTCGGCAGAAGACAACAAAAAAGGGTTATAGCATAAAAATGAGACTTTTACAGTACGGTTAAGTCTGATTGCTGTTACACCACGGTAGTTCAGAAATTGAAGACCTACCAAAATGGCTTACTAAATTCTGCTTCCAGTAGTAAGAAATCGGAAATCAAAAATCAAAATCAGAAGTTTTTTTTATATCATAAGATAGCAAACAAGCAGATGGGTCTCCTGATGGAAAGAGTCAACCATCGCCTATAGATACCAAAGATGTTAATGGTGCGTTGCTCTCTTGTAACGAGGTCTAATGCCACATGTATAAGTTTACCGGCTACCTTACCCTCCAAACCGGAACACGGCAGTGACAAGCACTGACGCTATTGCGGCAGGAATAGGCAAGGCGATGGTACCAGACCCGGGCGAGACAATGCAGAAATCTACCACCTAGAAGCCACGATGTTAGTGACTTGCATAGCCAATCGATCGCCTTTTACGACATGCCTGGCAGAACAGCAGTTGGTCTATTCTTCAAAGAAGCCCGAAGCCATCAGGGGGAAGAACTTTATTCGAAAGAGTTTTTAAAAGTTATTTTGACACGTCAACATATTTTTTTAACTACCGGGTCTAACTTTTTAACTACCGGATTTTTTAACTATCGGATAGAAATATATAGAAGGCGTACGAAAAAACACATTTGGTTCCTTCCACCCTCCTCTTCGGCAGGAAACAACAAAAAAGGGTTAAAACATAAAAAATAGACTTTTACATTACTTTTGCAGTCTGGCTGTTACACCACGGTAGTTCAGAAATTGAAGACCTACCAAAATGGCTTACTAAATTCTACTTCCAGTAGTAACAAATCGGATATCAGTAATCAAAATCAGAAGTACATTATTCAATAAAACTTTTTACTAGTTACTTTGACACGTCAACTTATTTTTTTCCTACTGGATCTATCTTTTTAACTACCGGATTTTTTAACTATCGGATACTACTACCGGATCGGAAACGCGTCCACACACAGAGAAGATCCGTCGGAAGAAACTCAGCGGGCTTGTTTTTTTTCCGCATCATCTATTTTTTTAAATATAACAATAATACAAAATATATACATGAGATCGGTATAAGATGCAATTTTTAATCCCAGACCTTTTTGTCTTCTAAATAATGTGAGTATAAAAAAATTTGTTGAAAGCGCGAAAGTTCCCACCTATCCCCATATACATAGGTATATCCGGTGTAATCCAATACTATGATCTGAAGTAGATTACACCGGATATACATCAAATATCAAGCATATGGCTATGTTCACTTTGCCAGAGTTAAATAATATTATGTATAATTAACTTACTTTACGATCGAGCGATTGTCATTTGTACCAGTGTAAAGTTACAGTCATACAGTACAGTCATAGTTTTATATCTCTTTCCTGGCTGCAGTGGCGGATTTACCAGTAGGCTGAGTAGGCTGAAGCCTAGGGCGGCAGATTTTGGGGGGCGGCAAATTTTGATATGTCCTATAGAAAATATATATTTTAGTCTATATAGACTTCTATATAGACTACCTGACCCATGCAAATATTTCGCACAGCATTTACAATCTAGATCCACTTAAGAATGGTTACAAGTACTTGCAAGCATGAACTAACAACAAACATTTTAAACAGAAGAATATATCTAAGTAAGAAGTTCTTACACTCACGAACAATAAAAAAAATTGACATCAACTTAGTTCTACAAATATTGATATCAGATCCAACTCACCCCATATTCAATTTAAAATTTTTGCCGATATTTACAGTATCATATTGCACAGTGTAAACATTTTACACTTTTTGCACTCAGTGTATTATGCTATGCCCAGGTACATTGACAGGCCTGGATTTACACTTAGGGCATTCGGGACTAGTGTCCGGAGTGGCAAATTTTTAGGGGTGGCAAAATTCGAAGGGTTAGCCAAAAAATTCTTTGCGTTTTAAAAAATGCTTTTAAAATTTATTTTAAGGATATACATATCATTTTCAATGCTACCTTTCTTCTAAGAAAAATTGTCAAAATTAAGTTTTGCTTTATTGGAACTACCATCTTCACTCTGGAGAACACAGACTTATCAAAATGTTTAGCCCAACTATTTTTGTATGACGATTTCATTGATAATTTTGAAAGTAGAAAATCAGGTATAAAGATATTTTATAATTTTCACAAGTACATAATAAAAATTATTGTCATCATCACTTGGATACTCTGTAAGTAAGAAAAACGAAAGATATATCGAATGTAATATTACTTAATATTGTAAATGACATACTACATTGTGTATAGGACAATAATCAAACTATACCTCACCCAGCCTTACTTGTGATTGAGCTTTTACTTCAAAATATTCTAATATTGGAAAAAAATTTATTGTTGGCCCGGGCTACTTCAAAGAATAAGTACATCATCTGGCATTCTGTCTGGTTTTTCGTGATTGCTCTAATTGCTTGAAAGATTGGCTAAATATGTCACTACCACCATATTTTTTTTTTTTAGATAGTAGAGTTCCGCAACACCAACGGGCTTGGTAACGCCGCCTTACCTCTTCCAGTCGTAATAGAGTCAATGCTTGTCACTCTTAAATTCTAGTGCATATGGTATTACCATTCCAAAATTAACATTTTTGGTGTCTATATGCGATTGTTGCCTCATTTCATCAGGAGAGTCGCCTGCTTGTTTTCTATGATATAAGAAAAATCTTAAGTAAATTTGTGGATTGTAAAAATAATCTAGAATCTGACACTACTGGAGGTCGGTAGGGGCGGCAAAATTTGAATAGCCTATAGGCGGCAAATTTGTAAATCCGCCACTGCCTGGCTGTAATCTGCTGGGCGAAAAATCATTGACGTTTAAAAAAACTATAGGTATACCTATAATCTATACATATAGTCTACTGCATAAGCAAGTACTACTTTTCATCAAGATCGATCAAGCCATTTTTGTGTCATATCGAGACAGACATTAAAAAAAACAGAAAAAATGATATAGCTTATCCTTCGAGCATTCACGCTGATTCACTCACTGTTTATCCTGAAAATCTGTTGAGACACGAATATATGGAGATACAGCGTAAAAGTACAAGGAAAGACAGTTATATCCGAAGATAAATTTAAAGCTGCAGACTTTAAAGTCCCATTATATACTCGTATAAATAAATATTTTATACTATAAACGAGTAATTCTTGTATATATACTAACATACACACACGTATATATATGTGTGTGTGTGTAATTAGTTGCTCCAAAACGCCTCGAACTGTTTTTCAATTTTAGTCTTTAACTATCTCCGCGATAATCCGTTTTCACAAGAAAAAATATTATCCGAGCGAGACTCGGTCGCTAGCTAGTGTTTCTAAGGAAATATCGGATAGTGATGTTTATTACTAGCTGTTACTCGCGGCTTCGCTCGCGCATATTTACTTTAGAACTTATTTAACCTTTCTTTATAAGCTATTTTATTAAAGATCTCTACAAAGCCTGGCGCGCCGCTAGTATTGTATTAAAAAAAAAAATATTTACATATTCATCTTAGTTATTTATGTACTATATTATTATTATCAAAATTAAAGTAAAAAACGTAAGACTAAAAATACCTGTAACACACTTATCGAACAAACTAACGTAAAAATAACAGAAACTCGTAATTAAGAGGTATCTAATACCTAACTTAAAACTACCTATGACAATAATATTATACATACCGAATTATACCACAAACTAAACATAACTATCTATTAGGATTGCTATGCATGTAACACATCTATCTAACCAACTAACTACTAAAAAAAATTGTAAGCTGGTTGACCCTACAGGTCATCCTTGAAACTTCCCTGAGTTCCCGCTAAATCATAATAATAACGGGGTACGCTAAATTGAGGTCTTTTAAGCTCAAAGAAAAAACTATGCTTAAGCATAGTTCAAAACTCTATGCTTAAGCATAGAGTTTTGAATTCCAAAATTTTATTTAATCTTAAGATTTTTTAAAATAATATTTAGTTATTCAGTGTTCGACAAGAAAGTTACATTCATAGATAAATATGTGTATTACTATATGTATAGATAGGCAACTTTCTAAATCTATAATGGCTTACTACTGGCGTCATCTATCTTATAGCCTGAGAACTATTTTGTTTCGGCAGCTGAATATAGGTACCTACTTTTTTATTAAAATTTTAATAGTAAATAGGAATTTATCAAACACTATACAGCGTGCCATTCAAACAAAATGTAACTCTGACAAGTCCTTTTGCAACTTCGTTTGATTGCCACGCTGTATAATGTTATATATTCAGAATAAAAACATTCATAATTTAAGCCTTTATTAACTCACAATAAATAGCACAATATATTAGTTTTGTGTCACGATTAAGCAATCCGGAGAATAAAAGTTCAAACTCAACGAAAATAACACTAATACACACAAAACAAACTGAATTTCAATAATAAAATGCGCACGAGTATCAACATTTAACACTATAACGACGCCATTTGTAATTGTGTGGTTTTTTGTTTGATAGATTGGCCAAACTTTGTTATTTTGAAAAATAAGCGTATTTACCACAAAACAATATATGTTTATAGTTCAGATAGTCAAAAATTATAATGTAATGTGATATCTTATTTAAAAATATATATTTAAGACATTAAAAGGTTATTTTTAATATTCGTATGTAGTGGCAAAAACCTTGAATCCAGATCTTAAGTCTTTTGAAATAAAATCTTTTTCAGTACGTGTCCTAGATGACGCTATTTTCAATACAATTATCAAATATTTTATAGTACTAAATTACCATAGCATGGTTACATTCTACCCGGAATTAGGGATGTAAAAAATAATCGATTTTAAGAATCGATTTTCAAATTCATATTAATCGATTTTTATTTAATCGATTATAAAAATTACACTTTTTCATTACTTTATTACAAAAAACTCAAAGCTCATTACTTTAACAAGTCAATTAAAGACAACGTAATCTGTATGTATATTTGAGACCATAAGGTTGTTGTTTAGTTTCTACAATTATTATTCATTTAGTCAAACGTAAAATGGCACTGAACATTTGTTTTGACAAATATTTTTAGTTTTTTTTATTATTTAAAGTATCTATAATCCACATATCTAAAAGCAAATCTAAAGAAGTATTATAATATATCTAAGTTTAGTTTTTGAAATCATAAATGTCTTTACGTTATTGTGCTTATCGTTTTATTTTATTTTCATTCTATTCAAATGTAAAATGTGGCTAAACCTTTTAAGTCTTAGTGTAGTCGCACTAATCTTACCGATGATCTGTGTGAGGAACGGTCTTCTACAGCGACGACTGAAGAAAAAATCAAAGTTGTGCGGTGTTTTATAGAGACTGACAAAAGGGTGAACTATCCGCAGATTTGGATAAGCTTAGGCATCGACATGAGTCAAGTGCACAAAATCCTCCATGAACAGCAGTCAAGAAGCTTTGTGCCCAGTGGATACCTCGTAATTTGAACGAAGCCCAAAAATTTCGTCATGTTAATTGGTGCAGTTAAATGCTTCAAAGATATATCGGAGATGACTCAAATGCTGCGTTCATCATACTTACGCACATGGGCGTACCGAGGGGAGGGCAGGGAGGGGCAGCTGCCCCCCCTTGGAATTTGTTTACCTCTCTAACAACTATCTATTGTTGTAGATAAAAATATAATAACATAAAAATATATATACTTAAAATGTTACGGTTGCCCCCTGGCCCAGAACCTGGGTACGCCCATGCTTACGCGTGACGAAAACTGGATTTATTGTTATGATTCGGAAACCAAAATACAGTCAACTCAGTGTGTGTGTTTCTATCCGAGGAGTTGCCAACCAAAGTAAAAAGAGGTCTAAGTTTGGGAAAAAAGATGGTAGCATCGTTCTTTGGAAGGCAGGTCATTACGCGACAATTGTTTCAGAGGATGAAAAAAATAGTTTCTGCAGAGTTGTACACTACCTGTTGTCATTTGTCTTGGAAAAAATTTGAGAAAACGACCTCCTTCACCATGACATCACCTCATCGCACACCGCCGAGCGAACAATCGACTATTTGGTGAAGACAAACGTGGAATTAGAGGGGCACCCGCCGTAGAGCTCCGACCTTGTGCCTTGTAATTTCTTTAAATAGGTATCATTACATAGCAAACAAGCAGATGGGTCTCCTGATGAAAGAGTCAACTATCGCCTATAGAAACCGAATATGTTAATGGTGCGTTACTATCTTGTAGCAAGGTCTAATGCCACATGCATAAATTTACTGGCTATCTTACCCTCCAAACCTACGCTATTACAACAGGAAAAGGTAAGGCGGGGATACCAGACCCGAACGAGACAATGCAGAACTCTAGCACCTAGTACATTTTTATTTATTCCTGAAAATAAAAGAAATATTTCGAAGTAAACGCTGTTCTTTCTTGTAACTGGCAAAGTTGATGGAAGAAGGCCGAGAATCAGATGTTCTGATCAATCTTTATCTCTGAAAATCTGAACGCTTAAAACGCTTAAATCAAGTTGCACAATGAACTTCACAATGCTACGGACAGATGCAAAAAAGAAATATAGTAAGAAATATATAGGAGGAATAAAGCCCCTCAGTAACGAGGAAAAGCATGAGAGGTGGATCATTTTAACTTATTTTCATTGTGATAAAACTTTTATGAAAATTTATTGCAACATTAATAATCCTTAATTCTTTACTTCGAAAGCTTAAAGACACATTTGCTTCTAAAATATAAAACAGTTTTAAAACTAGACAAGTTATCATTTCGTTTATTTTTTATACTTATCATATTATTTGGTTCTTATTTAAAAAAAATCAATATTAATTTCTAAGTTTTATTATTATTATATAGAAATACATGCAGTTTTTCAAATTTACGGAAAAATCGATTTTTTTCAAAAAACTCGATTATTCCAGCATGTTAGATTTTAGACAAATCGATTAATTCAGAAAAAAGAATAATCGATGTTTAAATAATCACTTTTTTTCATTAATGTCACATCCCTACCCGGAATGTTCACACCAAGGAACTTATATAATTGGAATTACTACGAAGCAATATTTGAAAAATAAAAATATACTTTATTTCATTACGAATAAAGTTGACATTTGTTTTTTACTTAATAGAGGGGAAAAACGTTCTGAGCAAGACAACGACAAGAGTGGATGTTGTCCCTTTCTTGCAATTGCCAGTGTAAATAAAACTATCTGATGGTAGATTTTTATATCTAGTCGGTAATCGTTAAATCCCTTTTATTCATACACGTCCATAAATACATTAGCATAAAATGTATTGTCATTAACACAGTGAGTTCTAAAATGTGCTTATTAAGTAAGTGCGGCCATGCGTAGTTTGCAAATTACTATTAAGTAATTCCACTAATCTGAGAAACAGTTTTTGCATTGCATAAGTAATTACGTAATAATTAAAATAAGCACATTTTAAAACTCACTGTGCTAATTATTATAATATTTATACCTAATACCTATTGCGGCAAGAATAAATATGTCTGTAATGCGCAATAAGAGGCTAGGCCTAAAGTTTTTATGTGGGTTTAGTATGGTAGGCAAAAGGGTGGCAACTTTAATGAAAAAATGACTGCGAGTCGTAAAATTTTTAAGAGACGGCTTAAATTGTGTCTAAAACACTAGAAGCAATTTAAAATGGACATATTAGCACTACATCATGAAAAACGTGACTAAGCGGAAATCTACTAACAAAATAACCGTTAGCATGCCTACAGCTATAGAAAGTATAAGTAATCCTGAACATCACTTTGTAATGGAAGTACGCTCGAAATCTGCGGAAGGTAAGATGTGTGGTACTGAGACTCTTGTATCTTCAATATCTTACGCCCGTTTTCCCGAAGATGTAGGCAGAGGTACATGTGCACCCACGATTAGTCGAAGATACAAAAAACACATTTTTTGTTTGCCGGACCCGTGAATCGAACCCGGGACCTCGTATGGTCACACCAACACCTGACCACTAGACCACAAGGAGTCTGAGCCATAGAAAACGTAATTCCGTGGTCTGAATGCAGCCGGGTTCGGTGTGAACACACTTTCAGTCAAAACCAAGGAAGTTACATTCTACCAGGAATGTTCACACGCGCTTCAAAATCGTTCCGAAGATTACCAAGTCATAGGTGGAGTGTGTCTCTTTCTAGTAAATAAAGCACCAATCGCCATATATAAGTGCAGCCATGCGTAATTTGCAAATTACTACTAAGTAATTCTACTAATTTGAGAAACAGTTTTTGCATTGCATTAGTAATAAGTAGTAATTAAAATAAGCACAATTTAGAACTCATTGTGTTAATTACAATACATTTTATGCGAATGTATTTATTGAAGTATATGAATAAAATGGAATTTAACGATTACCGAATATATACAATCTACCATCAGATAGTTTACACTGGCAATTGCAAGAAAGGGACAACATCCACACTTGTCGTTGTCTTGCTCAGAACGTTTTCCCCTGTTGAGTAAGAAACAAAGGTCAACTTTATTAGTAACGAAATAAAGTACATTTTTATTCTATAAATATTGCTCCGTAAATCGTAATAATTCCAATTATCGTATATAAGTCCTTGGTCAAAACCTACAGAAATGTCAGAATTATACAATGAAACCGTAACATATAAAATAATATCTCAGAATCCGATCTAGTTTAGATTTATAATTTAGAAAGTTTTTTTAAACTGTTTTGGTGATCATTCATTATCTGTGACATCTGGTAGTATCAAGGAAGTTACATTCTACCCGGAATGTTCACACGCGCTTCAAATCGTTCCGAAGATTACCACGACCAAGGAACTTGTATACGATAACTGGAATTATCACGAAGCAATATTTGAAAAATAAAAATGTACTTTATTTCGTTACTCATAAAGTTGACATTTGTTTATTACTTAACAGAGCGGAAAAACGTTCTGAGCAAGACAACGACAAGAGTGGATGTTGTCCCTTTCTTGCAATTTCCAGTGTAAATAAAAGTATCTGATGGTAGATTTTTATATATTCGGTAATCGTTAAATCCTTTTTATTCATACACGTCGTGCGTAGTTTGCAAATTACTACTAAGTAATTTTACTAATTTGAGAAACCGCTTTGCATTGCATTGGTAATTACGTAATAATTAAAATAAGCACATTTTAGAACTCATTGTGTTAATTACAATACATTTTATGCTAATCATTGATACATAAAAACCCAAGATACACAATCAGTGTCAAAAACGTCCTCTAAGAATGAGTGCACAATTTAAAATTGTGCACTCACTTCAAATAGAAGCCCGTCGCTCATATCACTGCCCACGCGTCAAAAATACAGAATTGTTCTCTGATAAATTGTAAAATACAACATCATGAACGTTAAAAAAATATAAGATATTGTATTTTCGGTAAGTATAAGAGTTTATCGATTTATTTTTGTCGTTTATATTGCTAAATATAGGGTGTAATGTATGATTTTCATTTTATTTGTCTTAAAAATGTACTCGACGCTCCAAATGTAATACGACAAAATTTCAATGGTCACTTTTTCAGTAAAAGGACAGTGCATTACAACCTCGTTTTAATTTAGTCGAATAATACAAACTGATCCTGTTATTATTAGTGGAGTCGATTTTTTTTTCATTAATAAGTTAATTTTTTTTTAATAAGATTAATTTTTTTCATTAATAATTTTGAATACCTTTTATAGTTGTTAACCAACTGCCAAAAGAAAAGAGGACATCAATTTGACGATTTTAAAATGTTTGATTATATTGATTACTTATTTTGAGGACCAAGTTTGGTGATTCTTTTTATTCTATTTGTACAAATATAAAATAACAATATATAATTGTGATTCTTACGATGAACTTTGGAGATATATTACAAAACTTTTAATATTATAACAATAGGAAATCATAAGTAGCATCGAATTTTGTTCTGTTTACACGTGTTGATAACGATTTCTTAAGTGGAAGGCACAGGTTGCATTAAGAATGTTTATTTTTTGATTTAATAATTTATTTTTAATAAAATGTTGTTTTTGATTACGGATATCTTATACTATACAATATACATATTATAAATGTTAAAGTTTGTATGTTTGGATGTTTAATAATCAATCACGTAAAAAATGGCTGTACCAATTTGGATTTGAACTCGGATATAAGATGACCTGGAATAGCACATAGAATACTTTTATCCTAATGCAGAGATCTGCAGCTAGTCTCGTATAAATTTTAAGTGACTGTTTATATGTACGAATTGTTTTGTTTGCATACTAGCTGTTACCCGCGGCTTTGCTCGCGCATATTTACTTTAGAACTTATTTAATCTTTCTTTATTTTATTAAAAATCTCTACGACATACGACATTTTTGTTATTAAAATGTAATTAAAAAACGTAAGACCTGAACTTCATATAACTTCTAAATTTTCTATACCTAATATCATAACTAACTATACCTCAAACTAAAAATACCTATTAGTAACACACCTGTTGGAAAAACTAACGTAATTATAAAAGAAATTTATAATTAACAGGAAATATCTAATCTAAAATTACCTTTGGCAATAATATTATATGTACTAAACTATACTCCAAACTAAATATACGTATCTATTAGGATTTCTGTGTATGTAACACACCTATGTAACCAACTAACATAACTATATTAAAACATCTGTGAGCTGGTTGACGCTACAGGCCACCTGAAACTTCCCGCTAAGTTTAAGTATTTTAACCTCAAAGAAAAAAACTATGCCTAAGCATAGACTATTCAATTAAAAAAGTTCAAAAATCCAAAGTTTTTTAAATGATACTTAGTTATTCAGTATTTGAAAAGATGTATATTTTTTCAAAATTATCAACGAGTTTGATCTTACGAATAACATTGAACACAATTTTTTAGCTCTAAATTGTTTTATTCGAATTTTTTATACGAGGGTCAATAAAATTTTCAGAAGCCGACATCGCATTAGCAACTAAGCTATTGTATTTCAAATGTCTATGGGCAGTATTCACTAGTACGTCTGCAGATACTATAACTAAACAAATGTTCGTTTACATAATACTGCAAAAAAAAACAAAAGAACTGAAATCTAATTCAAAACGAGAATTCTACGAAAAGCTAAACTTATTTCTAGAAAATTAATGCGTTTCCTTATTATGTTGTCGATACATTACATAAGTCTGAAAAAAAATCGTGTCTGTTATCATGTAAGAATCTATGAACTTTATAACGTAGTCATAGTCACCATTACAGTAAATTTCCTATTTCAGTATATTCTAAATCTATTAGACTATGCAAACTAAATGTATCAATATCAAGCGTCAAATACTACATAGCTATAAACCCACAGTTTGCCTATATGTGTAGGTTCTGTGTAATAGAACCAATAACCTATAACGTTTGAAATATAAATAAATTATTTTAATGGTCATTATTTGTTTTATATTGATATATAAATGTTCTACGCAAAAACAGATTTTCGACAAGATTTTTTTTATGTAAATTTTACAAACCCTTAAAATACTACCTCAATGCATAAAAATATTTATATTCGACTCCACATGTGCCTTGTCAAAAATTTTATTGCTTTTTGTACATTGTTTTTTAAAAAATGACTTTAAATCTTGCGTTTAAGTTTGAATATGCAAAAACACGTTTGTGATATGATATAACTATAAACTTTTTAGACTGAATTAGCGACAGTTTTGAGTGTCAGTTTTGTTCGGAACTGTGTATCTTGGGTATTTTATATCAATGATGCTAATGTATTTATCGAAGTATTGAAGAAAAGTGATTTCCCGATTACTGTATATATAAAATTCTACCATCAGTTTTATTTACACTGGCAATTGCAAGAAGGAGACAACATCCACTCTTGTCGTTGTCTTGCTCAGACCGTTTTCCCCTCTGTTACGTAAGAAACAAATGTCAACTTTATGCGTGACAAAATAAAGTACATTTTTATTCTTCAAATATTGCCTCGCAAATTCCAATTATCGTATATAAGTTCCTTGGGTGGTATTTTGACACTTGACAGTGACGGCTGTCATGGCTATTGTTTTTCTTTAGCCCAAAATACAAATTGCAAGCAACGGGCAATTTTTAAGTTTTCATATTTTTTACTAACGTGAAATACATAATATGTGTATAAACACTGTGTAAATAGTGTGCTTTTCAACGTATTAATTATATTATAGCAAAGTAACGTAAAATATGGGCGCTTTTTAATTGTTTTATTACTTCTAGCTTTACACAATATTACGTTCATGTAAATCTTCTTCGGATGTAACCGGCTTTCATAGTAACACAAAAATGAGTAAATGGAAGTTATGTCGTCAAAAGTTTGGAAAGGAAGAATATAAAATATTGGAAGGCGATGAAGTTACAGTTGGCCGTGGGCTTAATAATACAATTACACTTTCAAGTTTGGTAGTGTCGCGACATCATTGTATAATTAATGCTAAAAAAGATGAAGTAACAATTACAGATTTGAAGGTACTATCCTAGTTAAGTCAAGTCTTACGACAGAAAGTCATTAAATTCTTGTCGACCCGCGTAGCTTCGCCCGCAAGTAAATGTCGTCGACTTCGTTTTTCATACAAACTTTCATCCCCTTAAAGCTTGATTTCTGAAAAAAAAATAGCCTATGTTAGACTCAAATGTCTCCATGCCCATTATAATTGGTTCAGCAGATTAGCCATGAAAGCCGTGAATTTGCATACCATAATATGGAATTGTACCTATACTATGTGACCTATTTTTTTTTTACTGTTTTTACTTTTTAAATAAAAAGTGTGTAGTTTCCCTGAAGGATATTAACTAAGTGATGAAACCCCAAGACCCACTTCACTCCCCATGACTAAGCATGGTATTTTAGAAGACCTCCCCTCTTGTAGTCTTGTCTTGTAGCATGGGTATGTTTCCTTTAATGGAAAAATATATGCTGAAATCTTTTTTTTAAACTAATTTTGATAATTTGTAACCTCATATTCTTGCAAATAAATATTAAATCTCTTTCTGTAACACTTGAATCATAATAGACTTATAGTTTTGCACCTGCTTTGAAAATTATCTAAAACAATTTGTCACAAGTATCATTTAAATAATCTGTGCATGAAGTTAAATCAAAAGAGAGCTTTTTGACTGTACAACCAATAATTTAAATATATTTAACAATTCAAGAAAATACCCAGTTTTTAAGACTTTTCAAGACTTAAAAAGCAATTTTTTGTCCAAATTGATATCAAGAAAATGATAAATGGTACTGCGTACCTTAAGTATGTAATATACATATTCAAGATGACTTATGTTTCAGAGTTCCAATGGCATATATGTAGGATTGAAAAAAATCCCTCCAAACATACCTTACTCCTTAACAGACGAGGATATAATAGGTTTTGGCTGGACTATGGGAGTTACTGGCAATGTAAATGATAATGAAAAATTTGTTTTTAAACTAGTAAAAGAAAAGTTATCTGTAACAGATAGACTCCACTTTCAGAATGAAAATTGGCTTGAATTATGTGAAGCAAATATGATTTCAAAAGCAGCAAGTCATAATAAAGATGATGCTATGGACTGTGAGAGAGTGTCTCCTATTTTAAATGCTAGCCGTCCTTTAAAACGTAAATTAAGTGTCACTTCTGATAAAGGTATTAAAGTAAAAAAAGATTCAACACTTCCAAGTAACCAAAGTGAATCTTGTAAAATAGAAAATAATTTGGATATAGAGGAACATATTCTTAAGAATGAATTAGAAGATTTAGATTATGAAGCCTTTAATATCAAACAAGAATATTTAAGCTGTGAAGAACCAATACTAATAGATAGTGATAGTGATATTGATTCAGAACAGTGGCTGACAAGGTTATCTCAAAGTTCACCAGCGAAGACTCCTTCAAAGACAGAGAAGCCTCGCATTGTCTTTGAAGACAGTTCTTATAGTCAATTAGATGATGTTACATTTAATGAACTAAAGAGTAATGATACTGATGAAGACCTACTTAATGATTTAGTTATAATTCTCCCTACACCAAATGAAAAAATTGAGACACCCTTGGAAAAAAACTTAACTATTTCTAATGCTCAATCTGTTGGTCATTCTGTTAAACAAATTGATCAAGAAACTAATGTATTATGTAAAGAGTCCACTACCGATACAGTTGATGGGGCCAATATGTATAAATATCAAGATAAATTTTTAGACAATGAAATTCAAAGCACTGAACTTGGAAGGAAAATTCAAATAATAGAACCACTATTGAATCCTGACAAAAAGAAATCTCGTGGGGCGCAAGAATGTATGTAAAAGCTTTTTTAATTGAAATATAGTTAATAAGAAAAAGTTACAGACTAAATTACTAATTTAAATACATATTTCAATCCTGAACAAAACTAGCCGAAATTTTGCAAGCAAATAGCTATTCTGACCTAGGCATGTGAAAGGTTTTGAAAATTCATTTTTTCGGTTTTCATTGGGATTGAACTTTCAAAACCTGTCTTCAATACAAACTAGGTTTTTGATAAAATTTGTTTATCAAATCAGAAATCAGAAGTACTTTATTCAATAAAACTTTTTACAAATTATTTTGACATGTTAACATTTTTTTAAAACTACTACCAGATCGGAAATGCTGCCACATACTGAGAAGATTCTGCGGAAGAAACTCAGTGGGCTTCTCTTTTTCATGTATATTTTTTTTAAATAACATTATTTTTTAAGTATTACAATTATAAAATAAAATAAATATGAGATTGGTATGAGGAGCAATTAATTCCAGACTTTTTGTCTTCAAAATAATCAGAGAAAATGCCCTTTTTTACAGTTTTGTTTTAACATATTTTTTAAATTTATTGACTGGTAGATCTCTTATATTTTCGGAGGTTTACTCTAAAAGTGGATTTTTTTTATTCACTGCTATATCCGCACTTGGGCCATTGTATGTAGTTGGTCAAATTATTCCAGTCATCCCAACTCCTTCCAGAAGCCTACAAGTTGGCTTATGTTGAGGTGAGCTTCCATGAAAGTTGCTTAGTTTTTCAGGATGCGTGTCTGTTATTCAGCATCACTGCTGCACTCAAGGAGAATGTGAGCAGTGGTTTCTTGCTCCTTCTTGCAGCTTTGGCACAGAGAACTATCTGTTACACCTATTGTGTATAGATGCAGATTTAAGTGACCATGTACATAATGTTATGGTGCCTACGATTTTTCTTAAGTTGTTTCTGATAAATTACATGATGCATTGTGTGAGGTGTTCCAAAAGAGAAGGCATTATAGCCTCTTGAGAAGAGAGAAGCCATAAAGCCTCATGTTGTTTATATGTTTTCTCTTTTAGCCATGCTGTGAGTTGATGGCAAAAGTTTCCAGTCCTGGTAGTTTCCAGTTCATGCCCTTTTTTGCCTGTATGTCAGGTACATTAGTGCCCTTGAGTTGCTGTGTCCTTTTATCCACTGTAAGATTATATGGTTGTTTTTTACTACATCTCCTAGAAATTGGTGGTATTCTAGCACTATGCTGGAGTTGAAACTGCTGTTTTTTAAAGCTGCAAGGACGGAAGCACTATCAGAATATGAATGGTTTTATTCTATATTTCCTTTGCATTAATCTCTTTAGTAGCTCTGCTGATAGTAAAACATTCCGCTTGGAATATTGTGTTGTGGTTTCCTAAGGATTCTGAGATCCTTATGTTTAAATCTTGAGAGAATACACCCATTCCAGTTCCTGATGTGGTTTTAGATCCATCGGTATAGATTCTTAGTTTATATATTCCTGAGTAATCTGCAGGTTTTTCTTTTAGTTGAATTTTGTAATTTGTAATTTTGATTTAGTACCATAATCATTGGTATTCTTTCTAATTTTTCTCTCATGGAAACCCTCGGGTAAGATTGTAAATTGCCCTAATAGCAAACCTAATGCATAGACTTAAAAAATATGCATAGACTTGAGCTCTCAGAGTTTAGCTCAAAAATCTGCAATTTGTTTTTGTATATAAAGTTTCCGAGTTCCGGATTTAATAATTCACTCAGAACAGGGATGTTGGAAATGCAATAAAATATTGATATATATCGATATTGATATTTTTGAAAATATCAATTTCGACATCGATATTTTTATTTAAAAATATCGACATCAATATTTTTATTTAAAAATAACGATATATCGATACAACATGAAAAAATGGGCTAATATACTTCAGTCATTTTAAGAACATTACTAGATAAATACTAATCAATAGACATCATTTTTAAGAAATCAAGAACAAAGATAAAAAAATATTAATTATTTATTAACTAAACCAATATTTATCTGATACAGACATAACAAAAAGCAAAGGGATTTGAGCCCATACAGCCTAGTCAGATACACAATTGAATGAAATTACTGAACTGACACATGTCACATGTGTCATTGGCCTAAAGACAGAGTTGCCAACTTAAATTAAAAAGCAGTTAAGCAGCAAATTGAGTCGGCCAAATAAAAACAAAAGAAAATATCATTTTTGAGACACATTTCGATATTAGATATTTGATATTGATATATCATTACAAAATATATAGCCCAAAAATATCAATATATCGAATTGAAAATATCGATATATCGATATTTATTCGACAAGTCTAACTCAGAATTACCTACCTATATCTTTTAAATAATTTATTTGTTGGCTTATGGCTGGACTGGGTCATGCATCGTAGTAGTTCCGTGACACTTAAAAGGATTTCGGAAATGTAATATTGTATAAAGTATCGATACATATTGATATTGATATTTTTGAAAATATTGATATTTTTGTTTAAAAATAACGATATATCGGTACGATATGAAAAAAGGGCTAATCTACTTCAGTCATTTTAGGTAAATTACTAAATAAAATTTATCTAATCAGTACAATATAAAAAAATGGCTAACTACTTCAGTCATTTAAGGTAAATTACTAGATAAAATCTACTTCAGTCATTTTAGGTAAATTACTAAATAAAATTTATCTAATCGGTACAATATAAAAAAATGGCTAACTACTTCAGTCATTTTAAGTAAATTACTAGATAAAATTTATCTACATATCTATGTAGTCTTTTCTGATTTTCGATGTGGCAACTCTCAATTAGGTATATTTTTACCTAAGAAACAGTCGAAGTTTAATCAAAATCGGTTTAATGGTTTCTGAGTATAACTGACTGATATTGAAGTCTGCTTAACACCAACACAAGTAAGTAAAGTATTAGTATAGACGTTCTGTTTACTCTTACAATCCCTTAAGGGTACGGTGTGATGATAATAAAACATCCAACTGTATGTTCATCAATACAACACTAACAAGGTGACAGCAATAGGCACCTATCTAAAAATAAATAATTAATTTATTATAGGTAGGTAAACAGTATTTGTAGTCCGTGGAACTGGGATTATATGGCATTTGTGAAACGGTAATGTGATATTTTTTGGATTAATAATGACCTTATTTCATAAAATACCTGATCACTGAACCTAATCCAATATTTGTGCCTAACCTCTACTAAGTATACTTGGTGAAGTTAATAGTAGGCGGTGAACCTGTGCTGCCGATATTTTTGTCATTGATGTTAAATAGGTTTTATGTTCATAGAAAAACCAATAAAAGCCCTCCTCTTCTTCGTCCGCACTCCGCATTATTGATTATCGTGATTAATGGGTTACTCCGGGACCCTACATTGCGCGTGGTGCGTGTGGCGTTTTTGCAATTACTCTCCGTATAAACTTTAAATGTGCCACATTTTAAATTTCAAGGTCCCCACAATTTTTGTTAAAAGGAATACAAAATAATTGCTTCACGTATAAATTATTATAAATTTATATGTGAAGCAATATATCAATTGACATAAATATGCCAATTGATAGATTTCATTATTTCGATTTTGTACAATAGTCTGATTTTTAATGAAGTGTACAGTAAGCCACTAATGGCAATTTATTACTATCAGTTATAATGCCGTTAAATGCGTCATAGTAGTATATAGCTCGAAATAGCCACAAGTTAGCTGCTAGCCTACTTGCTGCATATGTATGAAATAGGTTTGCTAGGTTGCCTTTAGGTTCTACACCTAGGAAAAGGATCACCGCCTCAACTAGGAGAAAATTGTGATACAACAAAAGCATTTGATATTACTTTATGATACTATTGATGGTCATAGTAATTTGCCATAAGCAATGTGCACATGATTACAGTTCTTTAATGATATTTTTTTTAAATAATGTCTAGCCTTATTTATATTAACTTTTTCCAGTGAATCTTCAAAACATATATAATTGAATCTTATTATTATTAGTTGTATGCTACAACTACTGAGTGCCTGCTCAACATGCATTCTTGATTGTTGATCATGAATATTAAATTTTGTTTTGTACAAACTTTTTTCTTTTAACATGGGTTTAAAGTAATAATTATCATTGATTTTCTTAGATTATTATAATTATCAAGATAAATATAGGTGGATAATTATCTATGATAAATATAATCAAAATATATGCTACTTTGACGACTTCGACTCTTCAGATACTTACAATCCTACATTACTTATTTCTAATGTATATGTTAATATGTAATTTTGACTGCCTCGTTGGTCGAGTGGTTAGCGACCCTGACCACCCAATCGACGGGGCTCGCTATCGAATCCCGACGGGGTACATGCCTTTGTGTGATGAGCATAAATGTTTGTATTTCCGGGTTTGGGTGCTTATTAAATATATTCTTGTATTTTTATATGTATTTCTATGTATTAGTATCATTGACTAACACCCATAACACAAGCAAATAATTTGCTTACTTTGGGGTTAGATCAATAAGTGTAAGTTGTCCTGTGAATATTTATTATTATTTATATGTATTACCAATTGAAAAATTGTTTCCTTATATATTTTTGGTAATTATCGGATAATTATTATCTATCGCAGATAAAAGTAGTATTTTTATCTTGATAATTTCAAATGCTGCATTAGACAGAGTACATTTGGTAATATTTAAGAAAATGTGATGTACATTGTAGTCAGAATATATTATTGTCAGAAGTTCAACCATTTATTCTCAGAAGCTCTAAATATACTTTTGGACATTTAAAGAGCATGATTCAAGTGTTTTAATAAATTGTAATCACAGGCATGTTTAAAAAATACTTTGTACTCTTAGCGTCCCCATGCACTAGGCATACGGGCTGCGCAGCCAGTTTGTGGCAGATAGTCAAACATATGACATTGTATGAGAACCCGCGCACTAAGTAACCAAGAATAAGGCAGCCATTATAACGCACCTAATTGTACGGCAGCCCATTAGCTGCGCGCAGCCAGAGCAAGTATAGGCAAATGTATGTGGCTGCTGTCTTTCTCTCCACACTTGTTGTAGCAGCCAGACGTATTTTACAAGCTTGTATAGGAGGATCAATGCCCTTAATTGATTTTCTAATTTTTTTTAATAGGTACGTACGAATATCCTTAATATAGGTTTAAAATAAGCCTTTTGAGTGTCGTTCTAGGAAGAAAGGATGAATCCAATATATTTTCTTTCCGTATTTAGGAGATAGATAAAAAATGATAAAATCTTCCACATCCATGTCGCTCGACGAAAGGATCAAAAATGGCCGTCGATTGGTTTTAAATGGTAGCTCAAATATTTCGGCTGCCGAGCCTGGCTAACTAATGTGCGGGGGCCCTTATTGTGTGACTTCAAAAAAATATTGAGAAACCATTTTTTAATCCTTTTAGCTACAGTAATATGAATAAATAGTTAAGGCCTACACAAAATTATATTATTGCTATATCTAAGGGATCTTCAAAATAAATGATATAAGATAAATGCTATTTTCGTAACATGTTAAGGCAACTGTATTTTTATTCATTTGTTTTTTCTTCTTATCTTTATTTTTTTAGATTTCTACTGCTACCAAGGGAACTAATGTGGGGATGTTTATCTGCTTATATTAAATGTAACTATTTCATTCAATTATTGAAATTTCAGATAAAACAAAAAGTTCACATTCTAAATCGAAAAAAGAAAATACTTCTAAAGTAGTTATTACTACTTCACAAAAAGAAGAAAGGAAGAAAAAACTCAAAGAAATTGCTTGCAAAGACAAAGAAGAACCAGATAAAGGAGAGCCTGACCAAGTTTGTAACAAAAACTCCAATAATAATATAAATAAACCAATTGTTAATGCTAAAATAACTACTTCAAATCGGGGTGCTTTTTTGACGGATACAGTACAAGCCACAGTCAAACCAACGAAAAGAAAAGATGAAAGAAAAGTTAATAATGCATTGATATCAAAGAAAGAACTAAAAACAAATCACGACAAAGGAACTGATAAGGATAACAATGAAAGCCACGTAGATATACCTATAGTAAAATCAACCAAGAAAGAAATAAAAAGAAATAAAGATACTGATAAAGATAGAGATGTGGACACAGCTACAGTCAAACCAACAAAGAGAAAAGATGAAAGAAAAAATAATACCCAATGCATGTCAAAGAAAGAAATAAAAACAAACCATAATAAAGAAACTGATAATGATAGAAATGAAAGCCACATGGAGGTAGATACAGTGAAACCGAAAAAGGGAAAAAATGAAAGAAAAAGCAATTCCTTATTAAAAAACAAAAACGATAAGGACAGAAGTGAAATATCAACAGACATAGATAAAAGTGAAACAAGTCAACATAAATTTAAATCAACCTCCAATAAATCGAATAATTCTCAAGGTTCTAAATTAGAAAGTCTTACAAAATGTACTAAGCCACCTAAAAGTGAAGATTCATTTTCTGGCAAGCCAATTTCGAAAGTTGGCCCTATACCTCGCAAACCACAGAAAAAATCAGTGCGTTTTTCAGAAAATCCTGAAGTAGTTGAGTTTGAAATTGAACCAGGAAACAAATTGAATAAAACCAGTACAGTGAAAACAAGATTGCTAGACAGAATACAACAAAAACCTAAATTCTCACGAGAAAAAATTGCACTTATGACTATCCTTAAGTGGAATCCACAATGGTTACATGAACAATTAATTTACCCAACCCCACCTCCTATTTTAGCTCACAATAACCCTCCAATGGCCATTTTTCATTCATTCAATAGTCACAGTCAGTATGTACAGTAAGTATTAACTTTTATTAAAAAAATCATCTAATTAACGCCTTATTAGTCAAGCAGTAGCAAATTTTGCGTAGACGCGTAGGACCCGTTCTTGAATTACGAATTGAGCATTTTTTTTAATATCGATAGGGTAGGTAGCGCTTGACTACGATCTTGTATAGTATAGAGAACAGTTTTTTTACTTGCTCAAGGCTAAATATATACTCAGTTCTTCGATAGGTGCCATGGAACTTAGAAGTTAATACCGTTGGCTACATCTGGGTACATTACTTGCACCTCTGTTAACTTCCTCCGGAATCCATACCCATAGGGCACCCATAGTTATATATGTATTTTTGTTGTGATGTTTGTAAGGGGCCATCCATAAAGTACGTCACACGTTAATGGGGAGGGAGGGTATCACCGAAGTGTGACATCGTGTGACAAGGGGTATGGGGTAAATAGTTTTATGACGTCACATGCTAAAATTTAAAATACTAAAACACAAAGTGCCTGATTTACCAGTAATAGCTGATATAAAAGAGTGGATCCAAAGTCCATGGACACTCGATAATTAAATTTTTTATCTTTAATTAATATAATTAATCGTTTATTATTTTCTAACTAGTTGTTTGTTTTTCGGTTTTATGAAATTTGTGACGTCACATCAGGAGGGGGGGGGGGGTTATAAAAATGTGACAACCTGTGACAAGGACGGGGGGAGGGGTTCAAAAGTCCTAAAATTCGTGTGACGTACTTTATGGATGGCCCCTAAAAGAAAACACAAGTTAGATTAGTTAAAACTATAACAGGGAAAGTATACAAGATTTTTTTTATTTTAATAAAAAAAAACAGCATAAATAGGGCACAATATTTAACTGTGTCCGTTTTGTGTTTTTCTATTTTTTTAATATATATTAAATTTTGTAATAGCTCTTAGTAATAACACAAGAGCTATTGATATATCAATGTAAAAAATAATAATTACAATGTAAGTGGCAAATATGTTGAGTACTAGTCTATAAACAAAAATGCACTGAAATTACTACAAACGATGAAGTTTTGGAAGTGCTAACGCTGGGTATCGAAATAGAAATGAATAAATAAGGCTACGTCCGCGCAGATAGGCGGCTTACTTAGCGTCTAGTGCCTGGCGCCTCATGACAAAACCAACACGTTTATTTCGATAGGTCGCTAGGTGCCAAGCGCGTAGTGCGGCCAATCGCGAACAATTTAAAAAGTTAGTTTTACTAAGTTACTCGCTAGGTAATACCTAACCTAAGAAATACAGAAAAAATTAAACATATAGCGTAACTCTCGCGTAGCAAATTCGTAATACTGAAGTTAGTTTGGGTCTGACAGAAAGTTTTAGTGTAAAAATGATAAAGGTCATGGTATGAATATGTTGATAGAATGGCAGAGATATAAGGTTAACAAAAGAGATATTCAATGCGAATGTGGAACGATTTAGGTATCAAGGGCACAAAGACTGACATAACCCAATCAAGTTGATTGGGTGTTGCCCGAAAGTGATTACATGAGTTTCCGCAACTACTCGTAGTATGTGTGTTTAGAGTCATAAATATGGAGGAAGCAAGGCAAATCTGCAAGAATTGCCATATACATCACTCGGTTCTGTCTGCTTAAAATGTAAGAAGTGTCTCACTTAACGTGAAGATTTATTTATTTATTTATTTAATATTTTATTGTACACAACTTATAAGATTTTACAGAGAAAAAAAAGATATGTTAAGTATCATCACGCCCGGTTCCCTTGCGGGGTAGGCGGAGTAAACCGAATGTCTATAGACTCCGGTTCACCGTGATTCATCGGTTTGTCAGTTGGCGAGATAATTGGTGATCCTCATCGCCGCGTTTATCGACATACTAACGATTATCGACTATTTCTGGCGATAACAGAGACCGTCAGCTTACGTGCTTATCCGAGTTACGGAAGTGGTAATAAAAACCACTCCGCCGAACTTTGGGCTGCAACTGACATTTTATGTTTTCAATAAAAACCTCGATAACACCATTGCCCGACCCGGGGATCGAACCCGAGACCTCATGATCTGAGCCGTTTGGCTACCCATAGAGTTATTTTTGAAGATATGTAGTTATGTAGAAAAAATAGTGTGTCCAAATTTTAAACCAGTTATTGATGCAGTTTTTCAATACGACTATTTAATATGTTATGTATATTTTTAGATTAGTCGGAGATTTGCTGTTAATGGAAATCTGGGAATATTTAACTCAGGGTTTCCATAAAACAAACAAACAACAAAATAATAAATTGATGCTGAGAATAGAATATTTACCACCTACTCCCTTCGAAGAACGATATTTTGAATTATTCAACATTAATGTCCAAAGTAAGTTTATGTAAGAATAATTTCACCTACGCTGCTCTTTATGGAATCGTTACGACGACTCTGATCAGTAAACATAAAAAAAGGTACCGAAGACAAATGAACCGTTATAGTTACGCCATGTACGTAAATATACTAGAACATACCCCAATCAACAACTACAAAATAAACATACTAGTCACGCTAACAAAGTAATTAAATAAAATCTTAAAATATTTTTAGAGTACATCCTCTACACATAAAGTTGGGAATTTTTATTGTCGTATCCCCCATGGTAAAAAAAAAATCGATTAGTGGATTTCTATCCATTTTTTTATATCATAAGATAGCAAACAAGCAGATGGGTCTCCTGATGGAGTCAACCATCCCTATAAACAGCAAAGATGTTAATGGTTGGATGCTATCTTGTGGTGAGGTCTAATGACACATGCATAAGTTTACCGGCTACCTTACTTTCCAAACCGGAACACGACAGTGACAAGCACTGACGCTATTGCGGCAGGAATAGGTAAGGCGGTTGTACCATACCCGGGCGAGACAATGCAGAACTCTACCGCCTAGTAGTACCACGATGGTAGTCACTCACAAACCAAGCGGTCGCCTTTTACGATTTGCCTGGCAGAACGGCAGTTGGTCTATTCTTCAAAGGGAGCCCGTACCAACAAAAAGAAGTATTAGTACAGGCGTTGATTGCTTACGGCATCATGTATAAGACTAATTATGCCCTAAGCAATCCAGAACTGTAAATTGACATGCATTTTTACTAATATTGGTGTTGATTCTGGTTTACAGAAGAAGTTACAGTAGTCGGAACGAGAGATGGGCCCATTGACCTTTTAATATTGCTAGTCTCATCAATAGATCAACAGATTGTGACAACATAGTTATTTTTTAGTTTGTATAATTAAAATAGTATAGTACATATTTAGTAGCATATTTTTTCCGCACTTAACGCAAGTTAATACAGCAATGCCATTCCGCCATCACTTAAGCGCAATATAAGAAACAAGCAAACACTCCGTATTAGTCCGGCGGGGTGATCACGTAACTCGCAATGCGAAATTATCGTGATTGTTTAGTTATTGCAAGACACATAACAGCCTTGTATATTAGTGGTAGTCATTGCCGCTTGATTAGTTTTGATGCTGTGACATTGCAAAAAGTGCATCTAGTGACCAACAAGCAATTGGCGACGTTTTTGATGATTTTTTTCATTACGTTTAAGAGTCATCGCTGATCGCTGGCGAATTGCAAGCGTTAGATGATACGCATACGGGCCCCCTATGAAAAATAAATAGGCTATCTGCCGTTCGACAGGCTATTCGTAAAGGGCGAACGATTGACCAAAATTGTCATTATCATCGTGGCTACTAGCTGGTAGAGTTCTGCAATGATTCGCCCGACTGATACCACCGCCTTACCATAGGAATAGTCCTATCGCAATAGCGTCAGCGCTTGTCACTGTCGTTTTCGGATTAGGAGAGTCCTTTGCTATCTTGTTATAAAAAAAGGAAAGATGCAGTACAGTGTATCTAATCAGACGTTGTTGATGTGTAACATCTTTCCTCTCGGTTGCTCGATATTTCTTGACGGTGTGATTTCGGAAAAGGGACGAAAATGTGTTATAGCAAACTCGGGAATTGATTTGACCAATGAGCGCGTGGGGTGGCGGTAAACTTGCGCGAGGAAACTCTCGCCTTAATATAGAATTACATCTATTTTTATGCCTAAAATATATTCGACCAATAATATGACGAATAAATTGACTTCATATCTATTTCATCTCAATTTCATAGTAACTTGTCAGATGTTACACAGTCTTTTTGACCGCGAAGCAATAAACACGGCGTCTGCCCTCACTACGGATATGCTGCGCCGCCAATGCCCATGGGGCACCTCGGCGCAGTCTTTTTACCCTCGATGTACGTTGGGAGTATAGGATTCCCTTTGAGTTATCGTTCGCGGCTAAATTGATCGTCCTGGCCCGCACCGCGTGTGCGCCGCGCCTAAGACTCGCTCGTTTTTTTAATGAACTAATTTACTTTTAAAACTACTTTACACGTTGTTATTAGATTTTTGTCATTTAAAATTCATTTTCATTATATTTTTAGTCGCATCACAAACACCCGACCCAAAATATTTACCGAGACTTGGTGAAGTGTTGTTGGTGGAATTTGGCCCGGAAAACAAAAAAATCTTAAGGTTTTTCTTTGTTCACAACATAAGGCAAGTCCCATCCCCACCATCAAGTAAGTGATTTCTGAATTATTTGATACTAACCTATATACATAAACAAAATTTAAGAGAAATTGTTAGATGAAATAACATGTGAATACTCATATACAAGGATCTATAACGTTATAATTTCGATATTTTTGCTGTTTCGTGATTGGTTCCCTGCGTTTCATGCTGTTTCGTGATTGGTTCGCCAACTAGCGCTAGAAGACAACGTCATAATAATATCATATACCATAACCAATCACAACGACGCAAATATATCGAAATTATAACGTTTTAAATCCTTGCTCGTTTGTGAATAGTGACAATGACAATGAGTGTGATGATATTTATACAAATGGACTGCTATGTTTGTTTAGCGGTGTGTCTGTAGATCATAAACTCCCTGGTATATAGGTATCCTGAATCGTGCAAAAATGATATAGGGTTGTTAAAAAAATTTAGTTTGTTGGTGGATTATTAACAACAGTATCATGTAAATACTTACAACTGTTGGTCCTGGTATGCACCAATACACAATGCAAGTGACAAGTGATAGCTGTAATAAAGGAAAACATAGCAATTTGTATTACTCCCACCACCAGACGCATTCACCACACTTACTCATTATTTACTTTTTTTTTTTATTTTAACATTTTTATTATTTATTCACACATATTAAAAAGTAGATAATTATTTTTTTCAGATAAAAATATTTCAATGTTTAGCATATCCCTGTACACGACATTCACAGAGTCAATGAAATGTTTGAAGCCTGGAGACGTTTTATTGGGTACAATATTGGCGTACATAAATAATGAATTAATGTTGTTTGAAGCAATGGAATATTTGGCAGAATCTCCCCTTAAGGAAGCTATTTTAAGACCTCAACCAGTGCATTTCGCAAAACCAGAAAACATAAATTGCGTGAACTTAAATTCTCAGGTAACTAAAATTATCATTCGTCTCACATAAGAACCAGAAGGCTGTATTATATACTTTATATGTGTATTTGCTATTTAGTTTTTTTTTTTTAGAAGAGAGGCCAAACGTAATTGAGGTTTACCTGATAATAAGACCCATAGACATTTTTTAAGATGTCTATGTATTCATTTCTGTCATCAAGAAAGAGGTGCACCTGATGGTAAGTGATCACCGCCGCCCATGGACATCCGCAATACCAGAGGTCTTACAGTTGCGTTGGCGGCCTTTTAAGAATGAGTAATGTCTTTTGAAGATCCCCATGTCGTATCCGTTCGCAAATAACTCTGCCGGTAATTGATTCCACAACAGAGTAGTGCGAGGCAAAAAGTGTTGGGAGAATCGCACAGTTGTGGATTTCCAGACATCGAGATGGTGAGGATGGAATTTCAAATTTTGACGCGATGTCCGATGGTGGAATTCCTCGGCAGGAATTAATCCAAACAACTAGTTGGAACACTCCCAATGATAAATACGATAGCAGACGCAGAGTGAACCTACATCTCTGCGTAATGCCAAATTTGGGCCAGTGGAGCCCCAATACCAGCATTCTTTTTTCGCATTCAGTGGAGGTTTTTCCGAATGGATAGCACTTACGGATCTTAAGAAAAGAGCTTGCGCACTCCCAAAGTGCCAGTATCGCAACTGCAACACCTCTGGTGTTGCAAACGGCAATGGATGACTTTCGTCATCATCATCATCGAATGGATCGTCTTTTTTGTTTGCCTTAGCTATAAAAAAAATGTGTAAACGGTTGATCCTACGGGCCATCCCTAAAACTTCCCACTAAATAAAGGTATTTTATGCTCAAAAGAGTAAAAAATATAAGCATAGATTTTTCAGTTCAAACATCTAGTTTTTTAAAAATGGCATTATACTAATTTTTGAAAACCTGTAAAGTTTGAAAACGATGATTGCGTTCAGCTCAATTTTTGAGATCTAAAATATTGCTTTAGCTAAATAATCGATAGGTTGAAAAATTTCGATGCAATTTATGTATTAGACTTAGTTTTTTGAGGAAAAGAGCTGATTAGTTTTTGTATTCAATCGGTACATAAATGGAAGTTATATAAAAAATAGTGTTTTGCCAAAATTGTTTTGGCGTTTTTTCAAAATTTCTCAAAATCTGGACCGAATCGATTCAAATTTTCAGGAAGTCTAAGTTGAGCGGAATCCAATAGAATGCTATCAACCGCGTTTCGATCGGTCCAGCCTTTCAAAAGTTATAAGATGTTTACATACATACACATACATTCATACAGACATTGACGTCATCGTGAAAATAGTCGGAAAAGGTTCCTAGGACCTCAAAACGTGGACATCTGGTGAAAACACGATTGTCGAAAATTGGGGTAAAATCAGTAACTTCCTTATCTACATACGTAGTGGGAAGTTAATAAAGAGAGAAATGTATAATTTTCTTGCATTAAATTTTGGTAACCCTTTCAAAGTTTAATAAAAAAAAACGTAAATGTAATATAAAGTGACTTCATTTACAATTTGGCTCTGTAATTCGAATGTTTTATAGTGGACGAATCATCTGAATCCTAGTCAAAAAGTGGCAGTATGTTCATCAATAGCGGCGGCCCTAGGGAATCAGCCGTGTATACAAATGGTGCAAGGACCACCAGGTACAGGTATGTATATATATTGTTACGAATAATCTAGAAGCGTGTAGAGTTGGAGCGCGCGCGCGGTAACTATCTAGAAATAAAAGAAAGAGATAGCTACTCCTATTGACAAACAAATAGTTGACCTGGGCTATGCCATCATGGACTTTGTGGGATATGGCATAAGGTTGAAAGTAGCGTGTATTAGGATTTATGACTCATAACATGTTTACGATAAGAAGTGATTCATTGTTTCCCGATACATTTAGATTTTTCTGGATCCAGCTAGGACTTTCCCCTGCCTATAAATACAGAGGTGTTGACAAACACAAGGCAGTTTTTATCAAGCGATCGAGAGCGATACATCAAGTGACTATTCCGAAGCGAGAAGTGTTTTATTGTGTAGTGTTCTAAGTTCAGTGATAGTATTGCGAGTGACTGGGGTGTAAAGTGTATTTTAGTATTACGTTGTGTTGTGTTGTGTAAATACACGGATTTAATATAAGTGGTGTTTTCTTACAATTGCGAACCCGAGTACGTAAAAATATTTTAACATTCAGATACGAATCGCACACTAGTTAAATATTAATATGTCATGTTTAACATTTTGAAGGAGGTAACAAAGTGGCAAAAATACGAATACTACAAAACATTACAAGATCCCGCTTTATTAAATTGTAAACAAGAAAACGGATAGTTATAAAAATGTTTCTGGTGTAAATTTGAGATTTCACAAGAGCTTAAAAAGCAAATCATCTAAACTTAAAATGTTGTATTTTTCTTTAGAGCTGTTGGCAAACTGTATCATATCATACTCTGGCTGAGCACTCTGCTCATCCCCACGACTGATGAAACTGTGAGGGTCCTTAAAGCGAGCAATAATTTAGACGTACCCGAAAAAAATTATGTTATATACAGCGTGCCAGAAGCGGTATCCTCTTAATTGATACAGCACCTTGAGAATATTTTTTAAACCGTTTACAAAAAATTAACCCAAGAAAAATTCAATAGTTTTGGCACAGGATAATTTATTCGATTTGATAATTTTCACACATGGTTTATATTCTGTTTACTAAACGCTGCAATGTCTTAGAAATTCTTCAAATTAACAGACCACATGAATACTAATAGACACCATTGAGAAGAAAACGTGTCGCCGTGCATATGAGCAAACGCTCCTATCACTGTCAAAAATGTCATACTTGTAGATATATCGTGTCGTGATAAAAGAGAAATAAACTTGTAGATATATCGTGTCGTGAAAAAAGAAAAATGTTTAAAAATTAGCTGTGAAGTAATTTTATTTCAGCGGTAAGAAGTATAACTCTGTATATCTGTGTATAAATGCAAGCTACACTTACAAACTAAGAAATTGTCTTGAAAAGCGTATCCATTTAATCCATGAAAAATCGAGTCAGTTTACAATGAAGTTGTAATTCTTTCGCTTACAATCTAGTACTACGTCGATCGAAACAATGGTAACATAAAAGATGGCAATATTTGTTTACTAACGTAATGTTAGTAAACAAATATTGCCAAGGGTGTTTCAAGTTTTGCATGATATAACAACAAATTATTTCGTTTGAGATCGTATTTTATTTGAGGTAAAACAATTATTTTATTATTAAGTATTATTGATATACTAGTGAGTCGTGTATAAATTTAAAATGATAGTTTCAACGGTACTTTTTATTTTTCATATTGTGTATATTTCATATTACTCGCCATCGCTCGTTAGTAGAAATTCGACCGTAAGTTTGGTCATAGACCACATTAATATCTCTTTTAAGTTTGACGACACACTTTAATTACCTATATAGTTGTATTTCTTTTAAAAACATATATGTGTGTGTCGCTCCTTTTGCCGCTCTGCCAGACAGCTTGTAAGAGGCGGGCAATTGTTTATACAAGTCGCTATCATCGTAGCCACTGGGTGGTAGAGTTCTGCAGTGTCTCGCCCATGTCTGGAACCATCGCCTTACCTATTGCCACAATAGCGTCAGTGCTTATCACTGTCGTGTTCGGGTTTGGAGAGTAAAATAGTTGGTAAACATGTCTGTGACATAAGACCCCACCACAAGGATAGCAACGCACCATTAACATCTTTGGTAACTATAGGCGATGGTTGTCTCTTTCCGAGAAGCATCTTTTCAGAAGAAACATCTGATTGTTTACTATCTTTTGATGTTATAAAAAAACAGGTGCTATGTGCATTACAAATAACAAATTGGTACTGCTAAGCTTGTTTGCGGTTGGAAGCCAACATAGCGCCCTGGTTCAATGTTAATTATGAGCATCAGGTTGAGTTGCATGTTATTAGCTACCCGTTTATCATATAAGATGAATAAAAAGATTAATTTTGATTTTCAATTAATAAATTTTATGTAATTAAATTTCAGGAAAATCTAGTGTTATATGTGCAATGGTCATGACATATTTTTATGATTCTGATAACAAAAGACAACAGAATCGCGACAAAATACTTATATGTGCAACTAGCAATGCAGCCGTAGATGAATTGGTTATAAGGCTGCTCAAAATCAGACAAAGCCTGCCGAAAAGTAAGTTTATTATTTAAGAGTAATATTAAAATTATATATCTGTCTTTTTGTACTTATATGATGTGTTTTAATAAGGTTTAAACAACATTTAATTATTGATTGAGTAAAATTGATTTATTCTACTAATTCAGGACTATATAATTTTATTATTAGGGGCCATTCAAGTATTACGTAAGTACTAAAGGGGGGTGGGGGGGGGTCTTCGCTTTGCTTATTTTTGATGACACCCCTTGTAAGTTTATTATTTAAGAGTAATATTAAAATTATATATCTGTCTTTTTGTACTTATATGATGTGTTTAATAAGGTTTAAACAACATTTAATTATTGATTGAGTAAAATTGATTTATTCTACTAATTCAGGACTATATAATTTTGTTATTAGGGGCCATTCAAGTATTACGTAAGTACTAAAGGGGGGTGGGGGGTCTTCGCTTTGTTTATTTTTGATGACAAGGGGTATGGGGGGGTCTAGATGGTGATTACGTCAGCAAAATTCATTTTTTTTACTTTTCGAGTATTCTATATATTTACTGCTTACTACAATAAATGTTTGCGTTAAGCTCTTTTATCGTACCAACTGCTACTAATAAAAACTGCTACTCATGAATCAATCACAAATTTGAGGAAAAGATGTACAATACATATATAAATACATAAATGTAAAAATGTCAACATAAGCAAGGGGGGAGGGGGTATGTGATTTGCTTATTTTTGCTGACATGGGGAAGGGGGGAGTCAATAATTGTAAAAAATCTGCATACGTAATACTTGAACGGCCCCTTATTTAAGTTTAAATAATTTTAATACAGCTAACAAGTTAACAAATAATGATATACGAATCAACACTAACGGGAGTTTTCTTTGAGTAAGACTAGCTACGACCTGTGCTATCCGCAATTCGAATAAAGTTTATTTTTAAATCACATTCCGTAACTGCTATCTCGAGATAAACAGAAAAAAATGTGGTACATCAAATACCATATTTTGTCTATATCCATGTAGACGATAGTAATGTCCATCGAGAGAGAGATGGTTTTACTTTTTGCGTATAAAATGACTTAATTTCATATTTAAAGACCTAATAGTAGAGAAGCCCAAGATGCTGAATGGGTAGTTACTCGAGCGTCGTAGGAACCTATTGGATTTTGTAGATTAAATTATAGGAAAAATAAAAGGTTATATAATTTCTTTCATTTCAATGGTGAGGGAAAAATCTACAGATAAAAAAAATGTTTAAAGAAATCATTGACATGAAAACACTGAAGCGCTGTAGATTAGGGTATGGTGGGTTAATTGCCAGCTAAAATTTAGAAAATCTGACGATTCAAGTGTAGCGTAAGGGAGTGGGAGAGTCAAAAGTTGCAAAGAAAATGTTGTCTTAAGAGTCTCGAGCGTGACTGAATTTTCTTTATTGTGGAGGAAATTATGTAAGAATTATGAAAAAAGTATAATCTGACAATTTCCATATACCGAATTGTGTTTTTTTTTCTGCTATAGTTACCCCCTTCTATAGAAAGGGCTTATATTTGGTGTAGAGCCTTAACAGTATGTGAGGCACCCCCTCCTACGTTAATCTGACGCGCTTGAGTAAATCCAAAATCCCCTCTTGGGCTCCCCTACTATAATAAATATTTAACGGGATTTCTCGCTTACTAAAAAAAAACATAAGGGCATACGATGTTTCTACCTAGGATACTTCAGGTAGGTACACACTTCAGAAGCAAAACGTACACGTTAGATATGTGTTAAGTGACCTCTATAACAGCTAGTGTGTGTGTTAGCCTCATTCCATATTTCACTCTGTTTGCGTCCCCAGTATATACGTTTCAGTTAGTGCACTGCCTTTGAGTAACCAAGTTTATTATTAATTGCTTAAATTTAGTCTGTGAATTGTTGATTATTATAAGTAGTTGAAGTTTGTTGTGATACTAATACGGCGTGTTGTCTGTAGCGGAGCGTTTCCGTATGGTGCGCGTGGGGCGGCTGGAGGCGATGCACGCGCGCGCGCGTGACGTCAGCTCGCAGCAACTGGCGCAGCGGGACGTGCGCTCGCAGCCCGACCCGCTACACAACTCCGCACTCGCTGAAGAGGTACTTACGTTTTATCATCACTTTACTCGCGGTATACTATTGATAATGATTAGAATGTACATGAGAAAATGAACATGACATACTCCTCTAAATAACGTTATTTATTTAACCGATCCATTGCGGATGACACGGCAGTCGTGTAATAATTTTTTAACGTATGGCGTGTGACACGGGAGATTTTTAAATCAAAAATATTTATTCAGTTAAATAAATTGTGCGTTACCCTCTATTATGTAAATCGATTATATTTTCCTCAAATTACATTTTAAAAGGTTCACAAACCAAATCTTTATAATTTTCCACATTAGTCAAGCCTGTAGGCTTCATTTCTGAATATTCTGTGAAAGGGTAAAATTTAGGGGTTGTCAACATTTTTTAAGCTGCATTAATATTAACAAACTAAACAAAAAATAAAAAAAAAACTAATCGTTAATTTAGTGATCCCCAAAGATGAGATGTATGCCCAAAGAGTTAGGTAAAGGTACAACTAGTGCACCCACGATTAGCCGAAGATACTTAGTCCCACAATGTGATTGATATTAACTTAAATGATTTTGTTTTGTAGGTAATGAACACCCTAAATTCTAATTCAAACTTGAATTAAATCTTGAACTTGAAAAAAATAAAGTGGTAAAGTCCTGCGGCGACTCGCTTGATCGGCGGGTACGAATACTACCGTCTTACCTATTCCTACCGCCATAACTTAACCACAAAACGCTACGTATCGAACGGACATCCAAAACAAAAAATCCACACCTTTTTTATATAAATATAAATATTCACGGGACAAATTACACTTACTGATTAGACATGTGCAAAACAGTACACCACGAAGTGATGTGATATGTCATTATATTTCGTGCCGAGTAATATTACATTTCACCATCACTTCATACATCACGCGTGATGTTATGATTATGTATGACACCATATGTTATGACACCTTCGCGCGTTCTATTGTAGGAAATGTTCTAACGTAATAGGACATGTTATTGAAATATTAACATAGCAGCGATATAAGCGATATTATTATATTGACCGCGTTAACAAAAAAACAAAATAATATCGCAACATTTGCATTGCAATTTGAAATGAAAGGACAGTTGAGTATTTACCTACGACCATACAACGGGAGGTGGACGATGGTGTCAAGGAAATATAAACCCTTTCACAATAAAAATAGAGTTCTAAATAACATACTAAGATACCATACCGGGCGAAATACGAAATCGCACGCGACTAAGTTTCGGACTTCCGATATAAACCGAACATTGCCGATGCGATACGTTCGGGAAGGCTCGGTTCGAGCGAGTTATGTCGCGAGCTACTGCGCTGTTACCGCGCGCGTGATATTTAGTGTGATAGTGTGATGCTTATTTTAGTCGAGTAATGTGTGATGTTACAGTACGCCATCGACTGATATTACTGATCTAACCCCAAAGTAAGCAAATTATTTTGCTTGTGTTATGGGTGTTAGTCAACGATACTAATACATAGAAATACATATAGAAATACTAGAATATATTTTATATACATCCAGAAATAAAAACATAAATGCTCATCACATAAATGCTTTCTCCGTCGGGGATCGAACCCGAGCCCCGTCGATTGCGTAGTCAGGGTCGCTAACCACTCGACTAATGGGGCGGAGTGATATGTTATATATAAATATAAATATTTTATATGTTCTTTTGGTAACAAATTATACACTCACTACTCAACAGACAAAAGATACATGCATTTATTTAATTAGTATGGCTAAAATTTAGAGAAGTACCGGTACCTATAACACAGTTTTCACTATTTTAGGAGAGTATTTTATATATTGTACCTTGTAAAATTCTGGAATAAAAATATATATTATTATTATTATTAATTAATGTACTTATTTTTCTAACTTTTTTTATTTATTAAGGAAAACCTACAGCTTATACATATGATTACAATTATTTTTAGGTTAGTTTATAAGCCAAAACAGCTTTCACCACTAGTTATTCCAGCGTGTGTGCTATAGAAATAAAAAAAATACAAAATCGAAACTGGAAAAAACACAATAATTACTATGTAAACTGCTTATAATTTTGATACGTTAAAGAATCAAAGCATAATGTTATGTATAGATATTAATCCTATTGTTATTTTATTTAACAAAATTATTAATCATGTACTACTTTTTTAAAAAGAGAAATATACATTTTTAGTTTATAATAAAATATATCAATGTGAAAATATTAATTAAATTTCTTTATTTGCCTGAAATAGGTTAACAAGAATAATATTTATTATATGTATTACAAGCTCTTATCAAGAAACGATTTTGGGCATACTTAGTTCGACAAATAGGGACCTAAAACACCATTCTAGAGCGAACACTCAGACTAGGACATTTAAACAGAATGCGTTCGAGGAGAAAAGGAGAGTCTATATAATGAAGAATGTTAACTAATTTTGATTATTAGCACTCCATATTCTCTGTGAAAAATAAAAAATACTAGTGAAAGAATTACTTCGATTCGTCAATTAGTTTCCGATTTAGAAGTAAAATAAGTTGAACCGCACGACGCTGGCTGCCGTTGACGCTGTGACGTCATCGCATAACACGCTCAGTCTAGTTCGCTCGGCACTCACGGTCGCGCGCCCGTGCCGTCGAAAGTGTACCTCAATACTTTTAAAAATGTCCAATCCAAATAGTAGGAAATCATGTGTTGTGCCTAAATGTAAAAATACAACTACCAATACGCCGGAAAAATTGTTTTTTATAGTTCCAAAGGACGTTAAAGTGCGAAAAAAATGGATAAAAGCTATGAAGAGGTTAGATCCATTTGGAGATAAAAGTACAGTTTATTGTTGTGAAGACCATTTTGACGTAAGTATAGTGATAATATTTTATGTAACTAGGTACATGAATGATAATAATTATTTTCATCTTACAATGAAACAATTTCTAACCGAATTAGTCGCATGTTTATTGATTTTACATTGGCAGGAAAAACGTTAAATCAATAACTACGCGATTAATCCGGTTAAAAATAGTTTCATTATAATATACAGTGATCGTGAATACCTAAGACATTACTATTATAATATTTTGTAGTTTACATTTATTTAATACCTATAAACATAAAATCTGGTCAGAGGTACAAAACCTTTGGTGTCAGAACTTTCCGTTATGTTTCTACATAGTATTACATAATATAATAATATTTTGAGAACAATGCAGCTGTTTTGTGTTATCCTTTGTTTTCTATACAAGTTTTAATCTATACTAGACTCTGCCTACTGCTCTGCTCGCGTAGGCTAGGTGTAGATGGCTAATACGATTTTTCTTGTTTTAGATTGAGAATGATATGGAGAACTATATTAAATATAAGTTGGTTGGGGGAAGAATTAAACTAAAACAGGGTATAGTTCCACACAAATTCAAATGTCAACAGGAAAAGAAAGATAAACCTCAGAGATCTGCAGTGCAAAAACGTAATCGTATAGAATATTTTGAGAAACTATTAAATAAAGATGAAACTTCGGCATTAGGAAAACCTGAAGAGATATTTGTCGCTAGCTGTGAAGACGAAACAGTAATAGAAGATCCATTAAGATTTGGAAATAATGAGCAGTGTTTAGAAATATCAAAAAAAAGTAAGGGAGTGCAAGTAAACCTGAAAGCTAAAGGTGTCCATAAATCAACCATAACTGTTAACAAATATTTAAAAAAAGAGAAGAAAATAATATTTTCACCAGATGTAGTATCTTTTGGTAGTATGAACGACACATCTTCAAACGCTTCTTTACACGAAATGTTTAACCTTGATCAAGAATCAAAGAATCCAAATGAAGATTCAGATTCGGAACCGGAATGCGAAACACTTTTTTTTAGAAACTATATGCAAAAGGCTGCTCTTTTATCCATATCTAGAGAACCACAACTGTTGTTAGGTTTACCTAAAGAATGCTATTTTTGTATAAATATGTTATTCGAAACAACAAAATGTACTCCGCGAAATATAATGATAACTTTAAAAAAAATACGCTTGTATCAACCTAATACTATTCTGGCCTTGGATTTTGGTTTGTCGACTAGTTCTGTTACTAAAATCATAAGGGTAACTGTTCCGGCTATAGCATCTGTACTCAAATCACTTGTATACTTTCCACCTTCATCCGATGTCCAGATGAATTTGCCTATTCCATTTAGAAAAAATTACAATCAGGTTCAAAGCATTATCGACTGTTTTGAGATTCAAATCGAAAAGCCTGTTGATGCCGTAAAGCAAGCTCTTACGTGGTCCGATTACAAAAACTGTAACACAATAAAATATTTAATATCAATAACACCCGACGGGTTAATAAATTTTATCTCACCAGGGTATGGTGGCAGAGTAACAGATTCATTAATTTTTGAAGATTGTGGTATTTTGCAAACTTTACCTGAAGGATCAGCAGTATTAGCAGACAGAGGTTTTAAAAATATTGCGCATTTGCTACAACAAAATAGACATACTCTGATCAGACCTCCTAGCGTGGGCACTAAAGTAAAACCGACCAAAAAAGAAGTTTTAGAGACAAAAAAAATTGCAGCGTTACGGATACACATAGAAAGAGCTATCGGCCGACTTAGATTCTTTGAGTTTATAACGCCACACGCTTGTGTAGATCTAAAGCAAGTTGACCTGCTAGATTCAGTGGTGATTTCTGCATGTGGAATAGTTAAGTTAAGCAAAATACATATAAGTATATTTCATTGTATTAAAAACTAGCGACCTGCCCGCGGTTTCACCCGCGCAGCTTTTGTTCCCGTGGGAATATCGGAAAGGTTTATACACTTAAACCTTCCTCAAGAATCAATCTATCTATTAAAAAGAACCGCATCAAAATCCGTTGCGTAGTTTTAAAGATTTAAGCATACATAGGGACAGACAGAGAAAGCGACTTTGTTTTATACTATGTAATGGTATAAGATTTTGAGGTTAGGTACATTTCATTTTCCACCAATGTTTGTGTTATTTATAGAGTTTTAATAAAACTATATTACATTAGTATAATGTTATTTTATTAATTTGTCAAAAATATTTTCCTTCCAAAACGTTACACATTTTTCAAAAAGATCATCACAATATTTCTTATTGTAAACTACTTCATGCACATCAACATTCCTTGAGGTTTCAAAGTCAACGTGTGCAATACAAAATAGGGCTTTTCTTTTTCCGGTCATTTGCATTTGTGTTTGTATCTGAGCATAATATTTTTTGCCTAGTTTACCTTTACTATAATATGTAATAAAAGTGTTTGCCTTGGTTGGACACTTTACTTCTATAACGCAATCATCAGTAAGCCCGTCAGGCGAGGCACCAATCATAGGCCACTCATTCATTAAAAAAAGACCAGATTCCACTATCTTTATATTGTGTACCTTCGCGACTTCCTTTATGACATCCTTTTCTAATATTTTTCCTCTTTTGATAGCATTCGTTTCATTAAAAGTTACAGCACCAAATATTTCTTCAACTAAAGAGCCATCTTTTGTTGTACACTGAGCAGCTTCGTGCATTTTTGAAGCTGTTATACGTCCGTAGCGCATCTCACGCCACAAACTTGAATCTGATTGAGCTATTGTACCCTCTTTTACTTGAAGACATCTTGATTCCGTCATTTCGTTCTTACAAAATGTTATAAAACTTTCGACGTCAAAATGAACACAGGATTTTTTGAAACAATTAATTAAATAATGAATAGATATCTTTTCAACTTCTTTTTTTTCACATATAAAATGTGAAAGAGAACACTGTATTTGAAGTTCTCTAAGTTTTATTGCTACTTTGTCAAATAAAATATTTCCATTCTGACCGGCTAAATGAAGGTTTATACCGCTTGTACCAAAGTCTTTAGCTTTAATCATTTTCAGTGTGGTACCAATACTTGAGAGCTTAGATTTTTTCCAATAACACTTGGTAGCAGTCGTTGAAGGCTCCTCGCTTCGACGATGTAGCCACATTAAAAATGCTATAGTATGTTTACAGCCACCTCTGCTGGCGGCACAATCTTCGCAGGTTACATTTAAAACTTCTTGATTCTTTTCATTGCATTCTAAACTGCAATGATAAGGTGTGGTACGTACGCGGTGTTCTGGCGTGATTCTACATTTAACTGTACATACATCACCTACTCTTTTTACTTGAACATAACCAATCGCATCATCGCCATAACTGTCTCTTGCCGATCTGAAATAAGTTTCAAATAAAAATAAATGGCCTTACGTATTTTGTTAGTAAAAAAAATACAAATAATAAAAAAAGGTTTAGTACACCTGTTCAAACATATTCTACATTTGAAAAAAAAATAATTAAATAAAATGGCCTTACGTATTTTGTAGTAAAAAAATACAAAAAATGTTTAGTACATCTGTAACGTTCAACCCATTACATCTGCATCCTAGGTACCTTAATATCCTACTTCCTACTAATATTATAAATGCGAAAGTTTGTGAGTGTGTGTCTGTTGGTTATCTTTTACGCAAAAACTACTGAACGGATCTGGGCGAAGTCTGGAATAACTCATAGGCTCCTTTTAATTCTGGTAAAGTGTACAGTTCCCGAGGGAAACTCGGGCGAAGCTGCTGGCGGAAGCTAGTTTGCAATAAATCGATGTAGGTATGTATTTATTTAAATTAAGAAGAGCGGTACCTATACACGTACATATACCTACGTCTTACGTATCTATCTATAGCTACAAAACTAATGCATATTTGTTGTCTTTAACGTAAAAATTTAATGGTAGGTAGGTACTTCTACTATTTAAGTTGCATTCTTTCATTACGACATTAGTTGGGTATTTTGTTTTGATAAAATAATTTAGAACAGATAAACTATTAAGCATAAGTAGTAGCAAGGAAAGTTTTCTTACCTTTGCATTTTTATTCCTCGCATTTCGGCGCCAACGAAATCACTATTTGTTGATAAATAATGCGCAACCATTAATCCATCTATTTTAGGTAAATTATCCGATTGCCCTTTTTCGAATCCTTCATCCATTTTATTAATAGAATAATATTTACTATTAATAGACTATTAATGTAATATACGCGGACGAAAACACAACAAAATACTGCGCAAGCTATTATACCTACTATACTATAACCGCTGGAGACTTGATTTGATACTGAGGCGCGGCGCGTTATGTCATGACGTCACAAGCGGTCACATGGCTGTTAGCGAGACTCGATATTTTTCGAAACTTTGAATGCCTATAAAATCAAAACTACTAGGTATTTTTTACTACAACAAAAACTAGTGTATTTGTATACATACAGGCTTTACTGAGACAAAATTGCAAGCGATTTGGAATACCTAGTAACATTCTTCATTATTTATTATTTTAAATAAGAAAATTTGGTCTGGTTCACGGCGCAACTCTAACGACACAGGTTGTGATGTGATTCAATTACCAAATATATAATTTAACCTTCGAAGAAATTTATTTTAAATTTCTACTATTTGATTCTTATACAGGGTATAACAAAAATAAGCACTAATACTGAAGGAGCGTTCAGGATGTGTGGTTAGCTCTTTAATTATACATTTTTAATAAATAAAAACTATGAAATTTCTGAGAAAATGAATGTCAAAGTTTTTTTTCAAAATGATCTGTGGCAGCCCTGAAGTATAGCACGCAGTAACGTACGCGCACGGTTTACGCAGCTATGAAAGGTCACAATCATATGATAGATGTCAATGAACTGCTAGACGCACAACAAAGTACTAATTACTTGACAGAGTAAATAATGTAGATATTATTTAAAGAGTTTTTTTATATTTTTTTCTACCAGGACTGATGCTGGAATAAACCCATGAGGGTCCTTAGTTTGATTACCAGGCTGGACAATTTGATTCATAGGTAACTTAACTGGGTTTTGATAGCCATAATTATTACATTATGTTAAAAAAAACACTGTCCGACTATTGGTGTCACTCGATAGCATATTACGATCATATTAAAATAATTATTAATTACTATACTCATATTCAATAAAAAAAATCTCATAAAATTTTATTAATCGTAAATACCTACCTAGTAGTCTCATACCTAGTTTACGTAAGGCAAACCTGCGGCTATTAGGCATTTCATGCAGGAAAATCTCCCGCCTGGCAACAAAATTATATCAGCTGTGTACCTAAAATTTATTGTGACCTGGATTATTATTTCTAACTCTGAGTGAAACTATTAGTTTGGTACATACATTCTAAAACAATCGTGGCAAATAATCCAATATAACTAATTAAGGTATCTTTTTGTTATGAAAACACATTACATAAATTACTTCATCACACAATATCCACCTTCAAAGTCAACTATTCACATGTGTTTTCAGTGTAGGTACCTAAATCTATTCCGTGATTCATAGGCATTTTACAATGTATTATCTGGCATGGTTTCAACTTACAAACTGTTTTAATGGCATAATACTTACCTCTAGTACCTACCCTGTTTGCTTCTAACTTCACATAACAAGGTGTCTAAATAGGTAATTAGTTTTTGAGCAGGTAAATCATAGCTATTATCACTTTTTTTACACACAATTCTAAAAACTTAGTAAAACTTTCTCGTTGATAACACGACACTTCGCAAAATAAATATGCATTATCATTAAGAGTTAAGACACAACACAACCTTTTATAAGCATTTTTGACAAATAAACCTACGCATTGATTAGCCTAGAAGTCCTTTGATTTGAAGTATTACCGACATCGCGCTAGGCGTCTCAACACCAAGCGCCCGACTTAAGGCCTTGCTCACACACACTACTGAATATTTTCCGCGGGAATTTTAATTGCGCAAATTAATTTTCGTTACATATGAAATTTGACATGGCTAGCACTGCTAAAAAAATGTCAAGAATCGGAATGTTCCCGGTGAGTTGATAGGCTCGTTTGTCACTATCACTACATGGCTGATGGAACTTAGTACCAACCTAAAGTTTGTTTTAGGTGCGCCTCTTCTTACCTTTTTTTATGTTATTGAGATAGGCAAACTAGCAGACGTGCCACCTGATGGTAAGTGGTCGACGTCGCTAATGAACAAAAATGGGATACCTGGGCTGGAACTAGCCCAGGTATTCCATTCATGTGTTAGAGACATAAGATGTTAAGATCCTGAGACATAAGATGTTAAGTCTCGGTGCCAGTAATTACAGTGCCTGTCTTGCCCTTCTCTCCGAAACACAGCAAAGCTATTTCACGGGAGAAATTGGCAAGACCTTTCTAAGTAGTAGTTATTTCAGGAAAAAGATAATTTTTGACTACGTTTTTTTGATTACATTTTAGATCAAAGATTTTATAAAATACTAGCCGTTGCTCGCGGCTTCGCACGCGTGGTTAGAGTTTTTTGTGAATGTCAAAAATAAACCACGCAAGCGAAACCAACGAAAACTATTGCTAATTTTAGCGATTGCCGGGATTACATATCAACCTGTTCATTCATTCAGAAAAATTAATCTTTTTCATCAAAATATTGTTTATCATACTGGAAATGAAAAAGTATTAAGTTAACTTTAAAGCCGCCGCCGGTCGTTTGTACAGGCCTTTAGAACTTACACGTGTTTTGCGGCTTATACAAAGTGCAACGAAACGCTTTGATTGGCGAAAAGACCACTTTCGGAAAGAGACAAGACACTCCCTTTTTTCTGCCATTTTGTTTTTATGTAAAATCATACTAATATGTAGTTCCGTATAGTTTTAGTCAACATTTTTGTCACTTTTATGATAAGAGTGATGCCGGTTTAGGCGTTTCTTCGTAAGGTACTGGGTTCGATTCTCAGTTCGCCTGGTAGAATGGAGGGTAATTCTTCTTAAGGCACTCAAACTAACACGGGAAATGATTTTTTTTTATTTATGGTGCAAGGGGTCCCACCACCACCTTCGGGACCCAAGACAACCTGACTGCTGTACAATGAAAGAGGTCCTGGCACCGGCTTCCTCCAGAGAGGTTCGGAGGTTAGACGACAGTCGCTACGGCAAACTCAAACTCGTTCCTAGCGCAAGCGTGGAGAATAACCGGAATAAACTCTAAGATGAAGAAGATTATTTTTAAATTTGTTTCACTGAACCCTAATTAGTTCGGAAAAGTACCTAGATAATTGTAAAGGAATTTTTATTTTTTTATTCAGTTGCCGTTTGTCTTTGGAGAGCGTAACTATTGCTATTATTGCCGATTTTTTATGAATCTTACTTAATACCCATTGATTGGAAATCGCGATTTTAAAAATGCCACGTAGAAATAATAATGACCGTCACCTTTACACTAATAGTGAATTTTACGAAATGATGCTATGTGTTGGTGCTGCTAGGAATGGTAGCATTAATGAAGCGAGGGAGATTTACCGACAACGGTTTATTGATGGAAGGCCACCAGCAGAACAACGTCATTTACCTCCGTACTCAGTATTCCGTAACATGTGTTTACGACTTCAGCGTACTGGTTCCTTCCACCGCGAACGAAACGTTGGACGTCCTAATTCAAAAGTAGGTACTGCTATTGAGACTCGAATTCTAAATCATTTTGACGAGAATCCTCGGACCAGCACACGCCGATGCAGTGCTATGTTAAATGTAAACCATATGGTGGTGTGGCGTACTCTGCAGGATGATGGACGACATCCCTACCATTTTTCAAGGACTCAGGAGATAGGACTTGCAGACCATATGCCCAGAATGGACTTTTGTAGGTGGTACCAGAACCGTGCTGAAGCAAATCCCGAATTTGCTTTTAATATTTTATGGACAGATGAGGCTTCTTTCACAAGAAATGGTGTGCTCAATTTGCACAACGAGCATGTGTGGGCACATAATAACCCGCATGCCTCGAGTGAAAGTAGCTTTCAGCACCAGTGGAGAATTAATGTCTGGGCAGGCATCGTTGGGGACTATGTTTTGGGGCCGACTATTTTACCTCAGGGTCTTAACGCTCAAAGGTACCTACAACACCTGAGAGAGGATTTAGAAGAACATCTGGAAAATATTCCACTGAATGTATACCGTAATATAATTTTTCAGCACGATGGAGCACCCGCTCACTTTGCACGCCCTGTGCGTGATTATTTAAACGATCGATTTGCAGAGTGGATAGGTCGAAGTGGCCCGGTGCCTTGGCCACCTCGTTCTCCAGATCTCACGTGCCTAGACTACTTTTTATGGGGTTATGTGAAAAATAAAGTTTTCTCTGTGGAATGTCATACACGTGAAGAGATGGAAGGTAAAATTAATGCAGCATTAAGGTCCATAACCCCACATATGTTGCATAATGTAAGGTTATCAATGTTACGCAGAACTGCTCTTTGCATTGAGAAGGGTGGTGGTCATTTTGAACCTTACTTATAAATTAATTTGAAGACAGTGTTGTTTTATTATTGCCTGTAAATAGTGAATTTGGATTAATGTATAATAATTAATCAGTGACGAAAGTGATATGTAAAAAATTGCTTATTAAATGTGTGTAAGTACAAGTACGCGGTATTCTTCATGTCTATGTGTGCGTCACGCTATTCATTCAACGTGTTGCTGACGTCACATCACTTCCATCTTCAAGGTAGGGGTGTGAAAATAAACTTTAATTTCTTATTTTACTAAATTTATATGAAACAAAAAATGTGTGCCTTTTGGTATAATATTTTACCAGGTGTTTGTTTAGTTCATGTACACGTATACCCTTGAAAGTTAGTGCTTATTTTTGTTATACCCTGTATACCATATATATGGGATTACAAATAATGGATGCGTACTCTTCTGACTAACGAGTTATATGAAATATAATATGTTTTAATATTCTTAAAATCTTTACACTGTCGAAAGACAAATCCTAACATTTTGTAAGCTTTAGCGGTAGTTTCGTTAATGTGAGTCGCAAAAGAAAGCTCACTATCTAGAAGCAGCCCTAGATCTCTCACCTGAGTCACTTTTTTTAGAATTGTGTTATTTAAAGTATAATTATAATCAATTCAAATCAATCAAAATTGTCGCCTCTGTTGTCTAGTGGTCCAGCGTTGGCGTTGACCACATGAAGTCCCGGGTTCGATTCCCGGGTCGGGCACATAAGAAAAGTGTTTTTCAGTTTTCTGAGAAACACAAAGTTGCCCGAGATTGGAAAGTGCCCGGTTGGCGATAGGCTTGCCACCTATCACATTTGTGGGACCAAGTATCTTCGACTAATCGTGGGTGCACTTGTTGTACCTCTGCCTACCTCTTCGGGGATATGGGCGTGAAGATACTTTATAATTATAATCAATTTTATTCAATTTACGAGAAAGTTTATAGAATATCATTTTTGAATATTTAATTCTAAATCATAGTTAATTCAAAACTAATGAAAATTAGCTAGATCATTTTGAAATAATATGCAATCATCGATGGGTTTTATAATGAAATTTTTTTTGTATCATCTGCGTATAGTATAATTTTCGAATTTTGAAAGCAATTGATCACTGAATTAATAAAAATATTAAAAGGCAATGGACCGAGGTGGGAGCCCTGAGGTAACCAGAAGTTGGGTAAAGAATGGGTACAAAGCTAGAAGTATAACTTTTTACTGCTACTGCCTGTGATCTGATCTGTCACATAAATAAGATATTAACCATCTCAGTAAATCGCTGTGTATACCAATACTTTCAAGCCTTTTAATAAGCAGATTATGGCTAATTTTATCAAATGCTTTTGAAAAGTTAGTATACACGCTGTCCACCTGGTATCCCTTATACATCGCTTCTAGAATCACATCAAAAAATTTACACGGGTTTTTGTTTTATTTTTTATAAGGTTTGCAATACCTGAATAAAAAGTTACTAACCTTCCATTTTCAAGAAAACATTTAGTAAACCTACTCAAATACCACTCAAAAAAATGCAATCTTCCGTTTACATCCATATTTTGGTTCCAACTGAATGAATCAAGTCTATACATGTGTAAAACAATAAATCCTTTTATACATGGCTGGTGGCACGGGAATCGTGTAGACTTAACTCCCGGGAGCATTATCTGCCAGTCAACCTCAAAATAATACAGAGAAGTCGCAAGGGGTGCACATAAAAAGAAATAAATCAATAACTTGCGTAATTAAATACATTAAGCATACAATTTAACTTAAAACAAAACTTACACAAAGAAAACATTATTAAAACAAAAAATAAAATCTATTTAGAAATTGGCGTGTATGTATGTATGTAATACTTTCTTCTAATAACATAATTCATCTTACATTACATATCGTCTCTAATTTATATTTTATCTTACAGATATCACATCTAGAAGCTAAAATAAACATGTGGAAGACGGCTGCTAATGAGGCGAAGGATCCGGCTCGAATCGCGTATTGCCAAGATCGCGTTAGCTACATTACCAACAGAATAAATTTGGTAAGAATTTGTCACACAATCTTTTTTGTTGATTTTAAACTAACACCAAAATTCCATACACAAAAGCATACAACAATAATAATAATGTTTTTTTTTTGTTTTCTTCCATTTTACAATTTTGTCTACATATAACAATATTGGTAAGCGCAGGATTGTTTGAGCAGACAGGAGTCTAAACTGGAGTAGTTTTCGTGTTATGAATCTCCTGATCTTTGTCTCTCAAATACAGTTATTATTGAATAGATTATTTACAAATTTTATTGGAAGATAGAAAAGAAACATGCTATATCTTTGGTGGGGTGGTGGGGTAAGCGTGATGGTTCTGACTATACTCGGAATCATAATTCGATTCCACATTTTTTTTTTTTTTTTTTTTTTTTTTTTTTTTTTTTGCGATTCCACATTTGACCTTAGCTACTGTTATTTTGTAAAATAATGATACCACATATAATAGTGTAGTGATGAACACAAAAATCGATAAACAATCGCAATTTATATTTATGTAATTATAATATTGGTGTGCCAATTAAAAACTAAATTATTGATTTTTATTTAAATAAATGCATAATTATTCATAATAATTTTTTATTAATTAGAAACCACTACTTTATTTTATAAAAAGTTAATATTTTTGTTTTTTATATTAAAAACAAATGTATAATAAAAAAGCCTAGATTGATAGTTTTCTGTATTGGCAACCCACGCGCGCTCGTGCAGCTATCGCCATTTTGTTTTGTTTTGTCATTCGGCTTCATTCACCCAGCCTGACTGCACGAATATCTTGTTTCATTGGGAATCGATATTTGGTTATTTTGTTGGGTTTTTGTTAAAGTTTTGTTACGTTGTGTTTGTTGTTACGTTTTTTGTAAACTTTGAGTGAATCTATTTGTTTTGCTTTTCCATCAAAATGAACCCTCAACCAAGTACATCTTTTATACGCTTTTAGAACTGATTCTACATAACGAGTCTTTTAATAAGTACGCTGTAGACGAAATGGCAGCGCAACATGGGATCACGGTTTTAAGACTGCCCCCTTACCATTGCAAGCTGAACCTTATCGAAATGATATGGGCGCAGGTAAAGGGGTATGTACATAGCTCAAAATAATAAAACCTTCAAAATGACATACGTGAAAAAATTATTTGAGGAAGGCATTCAAAAAATTACGGCTACCGAATGGTCTAAATGCGTATCCCATGTTGTTAAAGAAGAGAAAAAAAATAGTAAGCTAGATATGGTTATTGACAACATCACAGACACATTTATAATAAATGTTACAGAAAGTGACAGCGATAGCGATAGCGATGACGGCGACGATTAATAAAATAAAATATTACCATAATACATATATTTGTTTTATTTCTCATGTTCTTTCATGATCATATTTTTTTATTTATTTCACACACAATTATTAAAGAAAACTTTCAGGTCCTTAATAAAATTATCGTCATAACTAAATTATCCATTCATAAATATTTAATTTCCTGATATACTTAGTTTCTATTAAAGTAGTAGTTGTTTAGATATACTACATAAACGAGAGGAATCGATCCGGAAATCTTCCATTTCCGTATCGAATAATTTTGCAACGTCACTATTTAGTACTTGTCATAGCGTTGCAACACTGAAATTGTTAAATTTGGAATCGAATTAAAATTCCAAATATAATAGGATGGGCGATACGAGTGCGGATTTTGATATTTCCTTTTTATCATTAAAATTTGTACACATTTTAAAAATATAAAGTGTACAAGTTATAGAAAACAGGTTATTTAGCTATTATTTAAAAACTGATCACCTTCTGTTAAGATTTACGCCATACTAAGGGTTTGCCTTTTTGTTCAGAGGTAATTTTGATTTTTTTTCTATTGATGATACTACAAGTTATCGTGTTTCCAAGTTGTGTAATTTATGGCGTGCTTTAGTATATTACTTATGAATTGCGCTAAATCTTTAATAATAACCATATAGCAAGGGATCTACCGAGGGCATTTATTTCGAAATTAGCTCGGCGCAGCCTTTACTACCGGGTTATACGGAAATTTATTTGAGCTCCAGTACAGACTGACATAAGGCCAGCGACGAACAATTAGTTACTGGATACTAGTTACTGTCTCGTGACAGTATAAGCTTGACTGAAAGCACTAGCGTGACGATTAGGTGAACCCTTAGTTTTGCCTTAACAAAAATATGTCAACGCGGCTAAAGAAGTGTTTCAATATACGTATTGTGCTTCATATATATTACGTGGTCAGTTGCGCGCGAGTGGCGGCGGCGAGGGCGCGGGGTGCGCGCGGCCGGACCGCGTGTTCCAGGCCGAGCGCCGCATCATCGAGTGCGCCGACATCGTCGTCACCACGCTGGCCAGCGCCTCCGGCAACAAGATGAGAGGGTATGCCCATTCTATTATGTAACACACTTCACATAAGCCTAAGTTTACACCTGAGATTTGCTGATGTTTGCAATCGCAATTCCGGAGCTTCCGCTTCCATTTGAACATCTGCATTCGCATTTATCGATTCGGAGGTTGATGCGAATGTGGTGGACGCAGTATACAGGCTGTTTTTTAACCGGGAGACTTGTTGAAAGACAGTACTCAGTATTCGACTCGGAGTTCAAATATATCTATAAAATAAATTGCCTTAGTTTTTGAACTAATTATCTTACAAAATACATTAATCCTATTAATCCTTAGCCTATAGACACGTATGACGCGCGATGTGGGTCAATGAACAATGCTAGTGCTTCATTCTTTGCGCTAGCGCACAGATTATATAATACATAGTTACTGTGGCCAACGCCGGCCGCCGTTGAGCAGAACGACTGGGCGCGGAGCCCCGCACATGTTCAGTTTGTGCAATACATTACGTCTGTCAAACTGCCTCGCGTATTTTTGTGATAGTGTTTAATTACTAATAATAACAATCTCAACTTATCAGTATTCAAATGAAAATATTGAGATATGGTCCGTGCCTTTGCGTTATGTAATGATGAATATTGTTACGAATAATCTAGAAGCGTGTAGAGTTGTATTATATTAACGTCAAGTGTCACAAACTCATACGCACACACGCACACACGCACACTAACACACACTTGAATGCACCACACACTCAATAAACATGTATTTTTAATTATAAGACCAATATGTGAAACGTACGTATTAAAATTGCGTTTGTTGTATGGAAGCAAGATAGAAGATTTCCCTCGTGTTGGTTCCGGGTTCCCCTGTGTTGGTTCCGGGCTCTTTTGAAGAATAGACCAACTGCCGTTCTGCCAGGCAGGTCGTAAAAGGCGACCAATTGGCTATTGCGAGTCACTACCATCGTGGCTACTAGGTGGTAGAGTTCTGCATTGTCTTGAACGGGTCTGGTACCACCGCCTTGCCTATTCCTGCCACAATAGCGTCAGTGCTTGTCGCTGTCGTGTTCCGGTTTGGAGGGTAAGGTAGTCGGTAAACTTATGCATGTGGCATTAGACCTCGCCACAAGATAGCAACGCACCATTAACACCTTTGGTGTCTATAGGCGATGGTTGACTCTTTCCGTCAGGAGACCCATCTGCTTGTTTGCTATCTTATAAAAAAATCCCCCCTTTAATATTTACTTTATTTTTATTGATTTATTTATTTTTAAAGGTAATATACAATGAAAATTTTAAGCGTCTACCTGTTACCACTATTAATATTGAGCAAAAAAATACGTTAATTGTATGTGGACCCCCTTAATATTTTTATTTTTAGTATTTGTTGTTATAGTGGCAACGGAAATACATAATTTGTGATAATTTCAGCTTTCTAGCTATCACGGTTTATGAGATGCAGCCTGGTAATAGACAGACAGACTGACAGACAGCGGAGGCTTAGCAATAGGGTCCCGTTTCTACGTAGGGAACCCTAAAAATGTTTGAGGTGTCTATATTGTCCAGACTCAAGGGGCGCGTGGCGCTGTGTATTGTGGACGAGGCGGGGCAGGCCATCGAGCCGGAGACGCTGATCCCGCTCACCCTGGGCGTCACGCGGCTGACGCTCATCGGCGACCCGCAACAACTGCCCGGCTTCATCTGCTCGCAGGTCACACACAAACACACGCGTACACACTCGCAGCCGCACCAACATAACGTACACGTGTTAACAGCAATACTACGTATGTGCGGTGTAGCATCGTTAGGGTGACACTAGATGAACCGGTCCATTTCACTATTAGTTAAAAGTCTATACTTCTATAAAAATATGACATAAAGAAAACATTTGTACGTTTGTACGGATATAACGAATAAACTCAAAAACTACAAGACAGAAACAACCGTCGCCTGTAAACTCCAAAGCTGTTTATAGTGCACTAGCTGCAACGTGCAGCCCGCTGCATTGTAAAAGTTTTTAGCGAATCCCGCGGGATCACTTAATTTTTTCGGAATAAAAAGTAGCCTTTGTGCTATTCCAGGTCATCATTTACCTGTGTGCCAAATCCAAACTTTCGAATTTATAATATTAATAATGTATATTGCTGTTTTGTGATAGGTATATAATACCACAGTTTACCGGCTACATTACCCCCCTAAATATATTATGGCAGCGATAAGCACCGACACTTACGTCAGGAATAGTTAAAGGCGTTACGACCAATCCGGGGCAAGACAAGTGTAAGACAGTTGATCTATTTTTCAGAATGGGGGTCGGATCAACACCAGAATCGAATAAATATCTCTGAACAAATCACAAATTGATAACTCTCATAATAATCAAATTATTTGCTTGTGATATTGGTGAATCCCTACTACGCTACTAATATTATAAATGCTAATATAAGTTTATATGTTACGCTTTCACGCAAAAATTACTTAACCGATCATCATGAAACTTTGCACACATATTCTTGAAGGTATTAGAAATAACATAGAGCGCTTTTTTACTAAAAAAACATTAAATGCGAGCAAAGCCGCGGGTAAAAGCTATTATGAAAATATATTTAATAAACACCCAAACCTATAAACAAACATTTTAATGTCTATCACTAAAAATGGTTGTCTCTGTAATTTATATCAATTGCTTCGCTATGAATATAGGGTTGAAATAAAGAATGCCAGAGCCATATTCGTTACTAAAATCATAGTAAACGAAATATCTCATACTTAAATCATACTATTATTTTAAAAATAAGGAAAATTTTATATTTTGACACGTTTCGTAATCTAGCGGTCAATGTTCGACTCAAATTCCGGTTAGAGTATGAATTGTTTTTGAAACTATTCTTCCCGTCTGAAGCTTCGAAGGAACTGATGAAATTAATACTACTGTGCCTCGGATCACCGTTCAAAGATGTTATTCCTGGTTACCACAAAAAACAAAAGATAGTCTTTATAAGTCGACAAAATGTGGCAATGGGATCACAATATATTTTGGCCAACAATTCAGTCAATCGTGCTGAACCAAAAGCACTTTGGACGGTCGCTTTACTCCATATAGGACGCAGGGTAACCGAAAAAATTACGTAATTAATTTTATATATTTCCACAGCGAGCAAAGAAACATGGGCTAGGTGAGAGTTTGTTCGCCCGTTTGACATCTAGCACAGAACATTGGAACGAAAACAACCCAGTGGTACTATTGAACCAACAGTATAGGATGCACCCAGATATAGCGGATTATCCAAATCGAGCTTTCTACGCCTCCAAAATACAGACTATGGTGCTACCCAATACGGAGTTACCTATTCCGCCATATTGCATGCTTGGTATATGCAGCGGAGATAAAGGACAAGGTAAGTTTATTATTGAGATTATATTTTAGTGCTATCGATCAGTTCCGAAGAAGTCTTTAAATAAGCTTGTAGATATTTTTGATTTGAACTTCTGGACCTTATTTTAGTCAAGATTAAGAAAAAAGTCCTTCAGAAGATACTGTCTGCCTTCCTACTAGGCTATTTGTAAAATTTATATGGAGACTAAAACTCTTCTCATCCTGATAACTAGCTTCTAGGTCTATCTATCAAGGAAATGTGATAGTTTCTCGATTAGTCACAAAGGAAAAAAATGTCACAAAAAATCAAGACACAGTCTGCTGCCACTGCTCCAGCCTAGACACATTGTTAAACATCGTAAAAAATTCTTTTTTCACACTGTTTTTAATTTTTGTAGCCCTGATGAAGCATACAGCTCAGAAAACATGGACGTATTCGCTGCGGAGTTATGCACAATTTGATGAAAAATCTGAGCATTTTTATCTATTTTTAGTAATCCATACCTCAAAAGAAAAACACAGGACCTTCATAGGATCACTTTTTGTCCGTTTGTCTGTCGAGACCTTTTATTTCGGGAATACGTGGAAGTATCAAGTTGAAATTAAAACTCTAGTCCCTTGAAGCTGTGAAAATTTGAAACTTCTAAGTTAACATAAAAAAAGATACGGGCGTTTATGCCACATGAAACGTTTATTTCGACAGTCTCAAGAGCATCAAAATTTACAAGACACTTTGCGTTGACCTATAATTATGAAATTTGGCAAATAATATCATCTTATAGTATACATTTGAAACAACCATAAAAATATAGTCTTTAATTTCAGGAAAAGCTCAGAAAAAATTAACTGAACTGTTTATCATTTGTACCTACAAATTTATAATTTATCTATGGGCCAGTCCGATTCACACTAGTCCGTTTTTTTTTCAATTAATTGAAATAATGTGATGGTTCAGGCTCGACGGGTGCCAATGAGATGGAGGCGTGGGGCGTGTCCCGCGTGGTAGCGGCGCTGGCGGGCGGGGCGCGCGCGCGCGGACTGTCGCTGGCCGTGCTCACGCCGTACGCCGCGCACCGCGACCTGCTGCGCCGCTGCCTGCGACAGATCACAGACAGGTGCGTGTCTCACTCACTGTGCCCGCGCGGACTGTCGCTGGCCGTGCTCACGCCGTACGCCGCGCACCGCGACCTGCTGCGCCGCTGCCTGCGACAGATCACAGACAGGTGCGTGTCTCACTCACTGTGCCCGCGCGGACTGTCGCTGGCCGTGCTCACGCCGTACGCCGCGCATCGCGACCTGCTGCGCCGCTGCCTGCGACAGATCACAGACAGGTGCGTGTCTAACTCACTCTGCCCGCGCGGACTGTCGCTGGCCGTGCTCACGCCGTACGCCGCGCACCGCGACCTGCTGCGCCGCTGCCTGCGACAGATCACAGACAGGTGCGTGTCTCACTCACTGTGCCCGCGCGGACTGTCGCTGGCCGTGCTCACGCCGTACGCCGCGCATCGCGACCTGCTGCGCCGCTGCCTGCGACAGATCACAGACAGGTGCGTGTCTAACTCACTCTGCCCGCGCGGACTGTCGCTGGCCGTGCTCACGCCGTACGCCGCGCACCGCGACCTGCTGCGCCGCTGCCTGCGACAGATCACAGACAGGTGCGTGTCTCACTCACTGTGCCCGCGCGGACTGTCGCTGGCCGTGCTCACGCCGTACGCAGCGCACCGCGACCTGCTGCGCCGCTGCCTGCGACAGATCACAGACAGGTGCGTGTCTCACTCACTGTGCCCGCGCGGACTGTCGCTGGCCGTGCTCACGCCGTACGCCGCGCACCGCGACCTGCTGCGCCGCTGCCTGCGACAGATCACAGACAGGTGCGTGTCTCACTCACTGTGCCCGCGCGGACTGTCGCTGGCCGTGCTCACGCCGTACGCCGCGCATCGCGACCTGCTGCGCCGCTGCCTGCGACAGATCACAGACAGGTGCGTGTCTAACTCACTGTGCCCGCGCGGACTGTCGCTGGCCGTGCTCACGCCGTACGCCGCGCATCGCGACCTGCTGCGCCGCTGCCTGCGACAGATCACAGACAGGTGCGTGTCTCACTCACTGTGCCCGCGCGGACTGTCGCTGGCCGTGCTCACGCCGTACGCCGCGCATCGCGACCTGCTGCGCCGCTGCCTGCGACAGATCACAGACAGGTGCGTGTCTAACTCACTGTGCCCGCGCGGACTGTCGCTGGCCGTGCTCACGCCGTACGCCGCGCATCGCGACCTGCTGCGCCGCTGCCTGCGACAGATCACAGACAGGTGCGTGTCTCACTCACTGTGCCCGCGCGGACTGTCGCTGGCCGTGCTCACGCCGTACGCCGCGCATCGCGACCTGCTGCGCCGCTGCCTGCGACAGATCACAGACAGGTGCGTGTCTAACTCACTGTGCCCGCGCGGACTGTCGCTGGCCGTGCTCACGCCGTACGCCGCGCATCGCGACCTGCTGCGCCGCTGCCTGCGACAGATCACAGACAGGTGCGTGTCTCACTCACTGTGCCCGCGCGGACTGTCGCTGGCCGTGCTCACGCCGTACGCCGCGCATCGCGACCTGCTGCGCCGCTGCCTGCGACAGATCACAGACAGGTGCGTGTCTCACTCACGTTTACTTGTATACCTCAGATGAGTCACTGGTTTGTATTGATAAAATGTAATTCACCAAGACGATTTGAAACTTCGTTTTTTTGTATTTATAACCACACTTGCGTGCATTTATTCATTATTAGCAAGGGTACGTAAGTTTCGTTTTTACGAAATAGATGCGATAAAAGCGAAATCTGCATTTTATTTGCGATAAAAGCGAAATTTGAAAATTAAATACTTTCGCACCTTTTTACGTTACGTGCTTTCAAATGTTGATCAGACGCGCTAACAATTATTACAATTCTGTTCAAAACAGACAGAGACGGCACGAGTTGTTTCGTAGATGAGAAGCGAATACCCTGGATTTGCAAAAGCTCAATGTCTCAATTGCGCTGTCAAAAGTGTTGATGCCGAGAGGTATTTTAGTATCTACAACATTGTCGTAGGTAACTGATCGCAGGCAAACAATGAAAGATGAAAAATGTTAAAATTACAACAATGCTAGCTGTTATATTGAAATGTACCTAACTAAACGTACGCATTAAACAGCCTACTATAAGAAATTATTATTTGTATGTTCAGTTCAAATTAAATCGCCGTAAAGATAACACAGTGTTTCAGTTTAACGTGACTCCTAATAAAATCAAATAACTAAAAGTGAACCTAATCACATAACCATATGGTCGATCATCGAGCCGGATCAAGATAACGTTTAGAACCTTTGTGCATTACTGCAATACAATAGACTCGCTCGCCGGACAAACCGAACAAAAAAGAACTGCATTCCTTTCATTGAAGATTACGTATAGTAATACAAATAAGTGCTACATTTGAACAGTTTTTTGCGTGAAGAATTATATTTAATCTTTTAATATTAACTTGAAGTTTTTGAACTTTTATTTAATTTGTGAACATTTAACTAGTGAAATATGGCAAATACACTTGAAAAAATACTAGCAGTGCTTGAAGATACAGCCCTTTTGATACGGAAAGCACAAATAAATCTAAAAAAATGTCCTAAGCAACGGCTAACTAGGGGCTACTTAGAAACTCGATCAAAATCCGTTGAACAATACTGGGAGACGTTTAAGAACACCCACAGCGAGTTGGTTCGATGTGTGCCAAAAGAAAAACGTTTAGAATTGCCGTATTTTGCAAACGAAGATTATTTTATTATAGAAGATATATATACAAGTATTCAAGCCGAACTAGCCGACCTTTTATCTACAATGACGCAAAATATACAAGGCGGGAACGCAGCAAGCAGTGGGTCCGGAGGAGTTTGCGGCGAGTCCTCGCAAGTGAAACTACCACTAATACAATTACCCGTTTTTACTGGTATTTATGAAGATTGGCCGACGTTTCAAGATTTGTTTGTTTCTTTAGTGCACAACAACAACTCCCTAAGTAAGGTACAAAAGCTTCATTATTTAAAAAGTAGTACCAATGGAGAAGCCGCGATATTATTGCAACATATCCAGGTTACTGAAGCCAATTACGAGCAAGCATGGGATGTTCTGAAAAATAGATACGGTAACAAAAGACTTATAGTAAATTCCCTTTTAAAAAAGCTATTTTCACAAAAAAAGATACCTAATCAAACTGCTATTCATTTAAAATCTTTATTAGACACCACCAATCTATGTTTAAATAATCTAAAAAATCAAAATATTTCTACGGATTCCTGGGATCCAGTAATCATATTTCTGGTCACGCAGAAGTTGGACCCGGAGTCACATCGTGATTGGGAAGAATATGCATATAAAAATAATAATACACAAGAACTACCAACGTGGGAAGACCTCGTAAGTTTTTTACAATCAAAATTCAGAACATTAGAATTAATATCACCGGTACAGTCAAAAGAAAAAATGCCTAAGCCTAAAGAATATACTGTACATATTTCGACGGAATCAACAAATAAAAATCGACCTTGTTCTTTATGCAAAGAAATACATACCTTAAGCCATTGTAAAGACTTTATCAAAATGGAACCAGTAGAAAGGAGTCACTATGTGAAAAGCAAGAGCCTATGTTATAATTGTCTGGCACCACGGCACTCTGCAATGAAGTGTCGCTTACAAATGTTTTGTCGTGTGTGTCATAAACGTCACCATACCTTACTTCACCAACCGGGGTACAGCACTGCCGCCGTCCCTAATCAAACCGATGTTCAAGCGCTCCACACCCAAACAGAAGAAGATAGTGATAATGTTGCCTCATCAAACGTCGCATATGCATCACATTTTGCAAACAGTACATCAACAGCATTACTGGCCACAGCGTTGGTACCAATCAAAAAAGAATATGGATGTACAACCATGCTGCGCGCGTTAATTGACACGGGTTCACAGGCAACATTCATCAGTGAGCGAGCCGCCCAGATACTGAAACTTAAAAGAATTTCTATGGAAGGAAAAATCACGGGCGTCGGATCAGCAGTAACCACAGTCAAGTATGCAACACAGTTTAATATTTTATCAAGCTGTGATGAAACATTTAACCTGAAAGTAAAAGCTTACATCATGCCAACACGACTTACCTCGAAATTACCTAACAAAACAATCGCTGCATGCACCTGGCCCCACCTGAAAGATCTTGTCCTTGCCGATCCAAGCTTTAATAAACCAGGACGAGTTGACCTGTTGCTGGGTGTAGAAGTTTGCGCCCAAATAATGAAAAGTGAAATTATCAAGGGTCCCCCGGGCACACCAAGTGCTCAAAATACCAGCCTGGGCTGGATCCTATTTGGGGCAGTAAATGAATTAAGAAAGAATGAAGAGGTAATTGTTATGCACCATGAAGTTAATTTAGATAACATGCTTAAACTAATGTGGGAGTTAGAAAACACAGATAAAAGAGCACTTACAGAAGAAGAGAGGAGATGTGAAGAAATATATCAGGAAACACATTTAAGAAACGAAGACGGTCGATATATTGTTAAATTACCTACAAAATCTAAAAAAATACTATCAATACAAGGCGAAACAAGAAAAATTGCTCTTCAAAGATTAAATCACTTGGAAAGACGATTGGAAAAGAACCCTTGGCTAAAAGAAGAATACACCAAGGTAATGGAAGAATACCTAGAAATGAATCATATGGAAGAAGTTCCCGTAAACGAAATAAATAAGCCAGCAGTATATTTACCCCATCAAGCTGTAATAAGAAAGGAAAAAGAAACAACCCAAGTAAGAATAGTATTTGATGCCTCAACAAAAGGAACAAATAACATATCGCTAAATGATGAATTAATGGTTGGACCACAGCTTCAGGAGGACATGAGGAATATAATAATGAGATGGCGAATGAGAAAAATTTGTTTTGTTGCGGATGTACAGAAAATGTATAGAAATATTTTAGTTTCGAAAGAAGACAAAGATTACCAAAGAGTACTGTGGCGAAAAGACATGAACCAACCTGTAAAAGATTATCGCCTCCTAAGAGTAACATTTGGGACAGCAAGTGCTCCATACTTAGCAGTTAAAACCCTAAATCAAATAGCTGATGATGAAGGCAAAGATAGCCCTAATGCTAGGAAAGCAATAAAAGAAGACTTTTTTATGGATGACCTTATGTCTGGCAAAGATACGCTAAATGAAGCTATAGAAATAGCCAAAGATATTGATAGTATTCTCCAAAGGGGGGGTTTCATTTTGCAAAAATGGTGTTCAAATAGTGCACAATTTTTAAAACAATTTGAAAGAACAAAAATAAGCTCTCATGTTAAACTAGATATCAAAATAGATGGCATCGCCCGAGCTTTGGGTTTATGCTGGAATATGGGTAATGATATGCTGCAATATAAATTTATTTTATCTGAGAATGATACACTTAACTCTAAAATAACGAAGCGAAGCATCCTGGTGGAGATCCAACGGCTCTTTGATCCATTGGGTTGGTTGGCTCCCGCACTAATTCCTGCAAAATTATTAATACAAAAGTTATGGCTGCAAGGACTTACCTGGGACGAAGAAGTTGATACAGCAACTAGAGAAGAATGGTTAGCTATTCGGCAAAGCTTTCAACATCTGAATGAAATTGAAATTCAAAGATGGTTACAGTCCACTGAAAAAGAAATAGATAAAGTCACTGTACATGGTTTCTGCGACGCATCAACTAAGGCCTATGCCGCTGTAGTCTATATGAGAGTAACAAAACAAAATGGAGAAGTAAAAACTGGAATTATTGCAGCGAAGACACGAGTAGCACCGGTCAAACCTGTATCCCTTCCTAGACTGGAATTATGCGGCGCGTTGCTACTAGCCAAACTACTGAAACAAATAAGAGAGGCCACAAGATTACCACAGAATCAAATATTTGCCTGTACAGATTCTACAATTGTTTTATCTTGGTTGTTTGGTGATCCAGCTAGATGGCAAACATTTGTACGAAACCGCGTAGTAGAAATAATAGATGCTGTGGGTAATACCAATTGGTATCATGTAACCACGGATAAGAATCCAGCGGATGTAGCGTCACGAGGAATGCTTTTACCTGAGCTAAAACATTTCAAAACTTGGTGGGAAGGGCCAGAATTTCTTCATGAGCTTAAAATAAATTATACCAGACCAGGTGACTTAACAACAAATGTAGAAAAAAGGGAAATAATACAAATTAACCTGAACGTAGAAACAAAAGAAACAAGTTTAGTAAATCAATTTAAAAACTTCGATAATCTAATTGAATTATTGAAAACAATTATATACTGCAAACGTTTTTTACACAATAAAAAGAATCGAGATAAACGTACACCTATAACGACAGGGGAAGTTGACGATTCATTAAAATCCTGCATAAGAATGACACAAAAGCATAATTTTGAAGAAGACATTCTACGTATGAAAGAGAATAAACCTGTAAGAAAGGATAGCAAATTAAAATCCCTAGATCCTTACCTTGATGGAGACAGTATCCTCAGGGTGGGCGGTAGATTGCGGCATGCAAACCTGGAAGAAAATAATAAGCACCCTATAATTCTTGATAGCAAATGCCACTTTGCAGCATTAGTTGTTGGAGATGCACACCTGAAGACGCTGCACGGAGGACTCCAACTAATGCTGGGCTGTCTCCGATCGAAATACTGGATCCTGAAAGCAAAAAATATAGTTAAAAAGACAATACATTTATGTTTAAGTTGTGCATAACAAAGCGCTTCCTCTCGAACTTAAATTATGGGTGATCTCCCAAAGGCAAGAGTCACACCAACAAGGCCGTTTTTACATACCTAGGCCGACTTTGTTGAGCCCTATCAAGTGTTAATGTCGAGAGGTCGAGGAGCTAAAACTACTAAAACATATAAAAGTAACTAAAATAGCTTCACTAAAATTAATACATGTTAACTGAGTAGCTAATTGTTAGAATATTGTTTAAAATATTAAAACATATTATATATAATATATATAATTGTAAATGTAAAAAGTGATAAAATATAGAATTTGCATAATGTACTTAAGCAATAAGTAATAACTAATTGTTAATAATATGCATTTTACAGTCCACCAAGCTACATAAAACATTAAAATATTGATATGTAATAAATGCCAAATTGATATTGTCAAATTGCTAAATATAATTGAAATTCATGTATTATGATATTAAAACTATTGAGTACTTACTTTGTTTAAGAAAGGACCTAGGAGTCCTTTGGTGGGCGGTATGTTATATTGAAATGTACCTAACTAAACGTACGCATTAAACAGCCTACTATAAGAAATTATTATTTGTATGTTCAGTTCAAATTAAATCGCCGTAAAGATAACACAGTGTTTCAGTTTAACGTGACTCCTAATAAAATCAAATAACTAAAAGTGAACCTAATCACATAACCACTAGCCTTTAATTGATTTTTTAACACTATTTTTTTGCGAAATTAATGCGAAATTTTCTATTTTTACGTTTTTTTTAATGCAAAATCACGAATTTTTATTTGCGAAATTTACGTACCCCTAATTGCCTTGCAGAACTTGGCTCACTCGTTCAAGATACATTTCCCTTTACTGAAAAGACTTAAATTACCATAAGAATAAATTAGTGCAATAGACAGTCATCAAAATTAAGGACCTTTTACCCTCCAAATTTTAGTAATTAAATTTATTAGATCTAATTGACGAAAATATAGATTGGGAATATCTTTTAGTTCCTTGTCTATAGCCAGCGCTTCAATGTCATTGAGCTTTGCTACAAAAACAGATCGGCTTAAGTTTTACAACCATAGCATTACAGGAATGTCCTTCATTCACCAAATGTCTAGCGATCCCGGAGTCTCTTTTACCCAAACGTCAGCTTGTTGAAGGGAGTCTCACCTTAAAAAGTATTAAATTGCGACAAATTGATTTTGATTACAGTTAATAGTATTTAATGACCCTGATGGTGTTACTCAAATCGGTTGAATTTCAACATGATTTAGTTCATTTTGAACTTCGATCAAAATAAAACCAGATTCAAGATTGCGACCTTAAAACTTGCTCATGAAATAAATTCACGAACAAATGTGTGGTATTGGTCCAATCACAACCAACATAACAACGTCACGTCATAAATACCTACGTCTTATGAGTAATATGTGAATGGCAATTATAAACTTTAAATTTATAAATTTTAAGTTGACTTCTAAATCTAAGGGTCTAAGAAAATGTTATGAGCTCCTGTCGGTAAAGCGATAATCAAAACTAAACCACAACGTACACATATAAGTTTAATAATTATTAGGATGCTCTTATGACGTTGCGATGTTTTTTATTTCTGTATACAGTCTGTAAAAAAACTGTCGGATAATTAAAGGTGTTATTTGGTACCATGATACGGTTGAAAATAAGTAATTATTTTATGGATTATTCTTTAAAAAAAATCTTAAATGGTGTTTTTATAGATCACCTGTGACAACACCAACAAATAAATCCTATTTTCAAAGGAATCCGCCCAACGCTGCAATACATTGACCCTTCACATTGACACGAGTAATCATGTAACAGTTTAGTCTCACACAATTCACACATACCGTGTTTCAGAACTGCACTTATACACGAAAAAATTTACGAAACCGTTTTTCCCGATTTTTTACTGAGACACATCATGTTAAAAAAAATATTGATTTGAACATGACATTCAAAGAAAATAAACTATTATTATATCATAAGATAACAAACGAGCAGATGGCCAGTGGCGCAACTGGCATGGGGGGTCACCCGGTGCAATCCTTATGGTGTCACCCCAACAAAGAAAGCTGTATATGGTAGTACGGCGGGTTAAGAAAGCGAGTTAAGAAGGAATTTAAACCTTGTACGCTTTTAAATTCGTATTCTCTCATCTGTTGCTTAACCTCTCGAAACTCTGACGCGCAAACGCGAATTAAGCGCCAGGGTTCAACTCACGCGGGAATGGCGACTCAGGTGCTGCGTTGGACAAAAAAAAATAATTTCTCTACAACCAAACCATATTTTATCATTCTGTAAACGACTATGTATCAATTAATATATTTGCAATCTATTAAGGATCAAAATAAAGTATTAGGTAAAGTAGTTTTTATATTTACAAACAAACATTACAAGAATCACTTGAAAAATAATTAATTTCTAACCGACTTTATTTTTGGCTGTTACGATATGTTTTTGTAATGAATTATCTAAGTAGCACCATTAAGCGGCCTTTCTAATAATAACAGTACTTATATGAGAGGAATGCACCGCGAAATAACACAAAACCAGTCCGGTCCGCAGTCCGGTCGAACGAACAAAAGTGACTGGAGCAAAATAAACGACAGTGTCAGAAGTTAATTTACAAGTTTGACATGACAGATATTTCATCATAGAGCAAATGTCAAAAGCTTTTTCATACAACAGTAGTCTGTATATTAAGAAAATTAAAGTTTAAATTCAAATACAAGCGTGGATATTTTTTGCCTAAACAGTGACATTGGAATAAATTGTCATACATAATGGCGAATAATCGCTATATCGAGAGTCAAGTGATTAATGTAACTAATCATCGCTCGCTTTCCGTACCATAAAGAGCACAATAATTTGGTCTTCTTGAGCCCTATTTTTTAAACTAATGTTTTTAATGAGAAAAACCATTAGGAAGAGAACATCATCTACAGTTAGTAGTGCCAAGAAAACTAGTCAAAGACGTATTACGTGAGTTGCATGATGCAGTTTCGGGGGGCATCTTGGAGTACGACGAACATTGGTAAAAGTGCGAGAGCGTTTCTATTGGTTGAATTGTCGGAGAAGATATTGAGAATTACCTTAGGTTTTACAACGTGGGAGCCCCCTGGGAAAGGATAGCGATTGACGTGGCTGGGCCATTTCCTAAGACAGATAACGGAAACAAGTTTTTTATGGTTCTGACGGATAACTTCAAGAAATGGCCAGAGGTATTTGCAATTCCCAATCAGGAAGCCACGACTGTTGCTGAAAAATTGGTCAATGAGCTGATATCCAGATTCGGTATTCCGCTGGCGATTCATTCAGACCAAGGCAAAACTTTTGAGTTCAATGTATTCCAGGAAATGTGTGAATTATTAGGAGTATACAAAACAAGAACCACCACAAACCACCCCTAATCTGACGGAATGGTCGAACGATTTAACCAAACTTTGGAACGACACTTAGCCAGTCTGGTAGATAATCACCAAAAAGACTGGGATAAGTACATACATTTGTTCTTATTGGCTTACCGAACAGTGGAACACGAAAGCATAAAAGTAACGCCAGCTTATGCTAACTTCGGCAGACAGTTACCTACGTATACCAGCAGACTTAATGACTGGTGGTCCGCCGCTGAATGCAGAGACCCAAATAAGTATACCGAAATATGTTGAAGACATTCGTTAGAGGTTACGTGATATACACTCATTAATATGTGAAAATGCATTAGAATCAAGTCAGCGTATGAAGACAAGATACGACCGAAACTCTAGTCATCGTGATTTTCAGAAAGGACCTCTTATTTGGCTACATAATCCGGTTCGACGAAAAGAAAAATTACCTAAGTTACAGCAACGTTGGGATGAGCCATACGAAGTAAACACACGGATCGATGACGTAACCTATCAAATGCAAAAGCAGCCACAAAGGACCATGAAGATTGATCATGTTGATCGATTAACCTTATATAATGGAAGTAATGATGTTCGGGATGAACATAACTAAGAGGGGGTAGTATTGCGAAAATCTAGAAAAGGGAAGAGTAAGAACACTAGAAAAATCTAGAAATAAAAGAAAGAGATAGCTGCTTCTATTGATAAACAATAGCCGCCGTAATCCCAAGCAACTATGCCATAATGGATCTTCTGTCATTAATTCTTTACGCGATATTTTCGGAACTTTCCGGAACATGGTCGAACTTTATCTTGGGTGTAAATAGAGATGTGTTGGCGAATAGAGTTCACTTTTATATTCGCTCCGTGCGAAGCCATGGTGGGGAGAAACTGATTTACCGTCAGCGCTACCCGTGGCTATATCCGGTACTACGAGGGGCTGTTTTTATGTTTCGAGTTAGCTATATATACAAGTGAATTGTTATTTAAAATTTATTTAAATAAAATAACATAAAATGAGTCACAAAAGTTGTTGTGTGGTAAGTTGTAAGAATATAGGTAGAAAAAGTGCTTGTCATTTTTATAAATTTCCAACAGCAAGTTGGAAAATAAATCAAAGGAAAAAATGGATAGCCGCTGTTAGGAGACAAAAGTAAGTAGAATCATAACCTTACTATCCGTAATAAGAAAAATCTTGAAAGGAGTAAAACTTAAAAAAATAGTAAGTTTAGAAAACGCTAGGAAATATTATTATTAATTAAAAAAAAATTTTTTTAAACATTTTTAAATTTAGCATAATTATATATTAAAAAATAAAATTGAATTTTTTTATTATAAACTTTTCATTAATTATTTAAGATTTATTTACTCTTTGCCACTTATTATATTAAACAAAAAGATTATCCATATCAATGATCATAAATTTTAAATAATAAATATTAAAAATTTTCAATTTTCCTTGCAGTATTGATGGCTCATTGTGGACTCCAAAGGCACATGATTATATTTGTAGTGATCATTTTATTGGAGGCCAAAATTCTGACATAGAATCGAGTCCCAGCTACATTCCTACTAAATTTCCTACAACTTATAAATCTCGAAAAGTTAATGAGTTAATGGTTACGAATAGGTGAGTAATAATATATTGAAATTTACATAATTTAAAAACTAAATAGGAGAGTATTACTATAAATTTTAGATATTATTTTATAAACAAATACTGTCGCTAATAAAATTTGTGACTATCAACAATCTAATAATATGAACTTTTGTGTAATAAATTTTTGAGATTTAAGCGCTTAATGGACCGCCGGCAGAACAAAAATGCATGTTCAGCACTCAATCGTAAGCCTGAAGTTAATGAATTGCAAGAAATGATTACTGAAGATCCGCCGACAGTAACTCATTTGAGAGTTGATCAAGAGTGTCAAGTTAACTTCGATTCAGAGTCTGATGTCAATTTTTTGTCAATCGATTCAGTCTGATTTCAGTTAACCTATCTTTATGTGTGCTAACTTCTATGCTACTTTTTCGGTATTAACTATACTTACATTTTATTTTTTAATGCTTTACATTACATTAACAAACATTTATTATAAATATTCCCTTTAATTAAAAAAGCATTTTTTTATTTATCATTCGATATTATTATTACTGACAGCCATTCAATACTTAGTAAAATATATTACAATAGGTAGCCCCCTGTAGTTCAAACGTACCATGGCGCTGAAGTCGCGCACAGAGCGAATAGCGATTCGAAAGCGATAGTTGAGACGATCAGTGTGAAGCGATATAGTACATTGAATACGGGAAGTGTTTTAGTTTTGTGATTCAGTGCAGTGAGTTAGTTTAAGCTGAATATAGTGGCAGTGTTATTAGCACTGCTCAGTGTATTAACGTACTGCATTGTACTTTTGTGTTGTAAATACACGGTTTTAATATAAGTGTATTTTCTTGCACAATACGAACTCGAAGTTCGTAACAATGTTTTTTAGTAATGCATTTAACCAACCTATATGCCTCTTTCGGATCCGGCAGGGTTTTTTTACACACTGTATATCATTCTCAAGCCATTTTCTTGCGCCGAGATTGTTAACAACGCTGACTTTATTATTTTTATTTGAATATTGTGAAACAGTACAAGTATAATTAGAATATTGTAGATGTTGTGTGTGTGTGTCAGTGGGTCGGAGGTGGAGGTGAGCACGGTGGACAGCGCGCAAGGGCAGGAGCGCGACATCGTGGTGGTGTCGCTGGCGCGCTCGCACGGGCTCGGGTTCGTGGCGGACGCGGGCCGCATGAACGTCATGCTCACGCGCGCTCGCCACGCGCTGCTCGTCTGCGCCAACCCGCTCGCACTCGCCGACACGGTACTGCTACTGCTCTCTCCTATCCCACAGAACACTGGAGACTTACAGAAGTCAATGTACATACAAGTAATATTCGAGCAACGCATACATATACACCTCTCACGGACGCGATATCTCGGACTGGTGCGAAACAAACTGTCCCAAACCATTACGAGATATCGCGTCCGTGAGAGGTGAGAATGTGTGCGTTGCTCGAATATTACTTGTTTGTAGATCTGTTCTGTTAGTCTCCAGTATTCTGTGCCTATACTCACACATGCACGCACACTTATACTCACTCCCCGTGTTGTCGTCCGAGCCTCTTGAAGATCATAGATGCATTATGCCAAACAGTTGGTAAAAGGCGAACAATTAACTATACGTGTCACTACCATCGTGACTACTAAGCGGTGGAATTCCGCAACTTCTCGCCCAAGTATATGGTACCACCGCTTTAGCTATTCCTGCCGCAATAGCGTCAATGCTCGTATTTGTTATTGTGTTGCGTATTCCGCATCTCCATCATCTTTGGTGGTTATAGGCGATGGTTTATCTTCACATCAATAGAGTCATTTGCCTCTTTGTTTTTCTTCTAATTATATAAAAAAAAACACATAACATCGTTACCTATAAATATACAGGGCAGGTAGTAAGACGTATGTCGTGGCATGATACTACCACCTAATAATATTCATGGTTTTGACATATTTTGTCTTTGCTCACTTTAAAGATGTCAAGCAAAATAGCCATTAATGTCCATCTACAGTATAATAACAAAGAGAAAACGTTATCTTTTTTTGTATGTATGTAACGAAAAACATATAAATAAAAACATTAAAAATGATTTATATTTCAGAAAAATCATCAATGGAAAACTTTAATGCAAGACACACAGAGGAGAAAACTTTATACCACTCTCCCGAACAAAATATGTCAACCAGCAGTGAGGGAACACATATCCGATGAAGAAATTCTCAGTTGCATTACTAGGTTAAAACATAAGTCATAATATAGGCGTTTACTTAGTGTATATATGGACTATTTAATAAAAATAATGATTAAGTTTTGAATCTTTTGTGGGATTAATATTGCTCACTACGAGCTTGTAGATTTTTATTTCTTAAACTAACAGAAACCGAAGGAATTATACACTCGATAAAACAAACGTTCAGTTTGTTATGTTTTAAATATAAAATAATATTTTACTAAGAAAGACTAACCTTTCTTGAGTTATGAAAATAATTCCAATATTCGCGATGCAAAAGTTTCTCAGTTATTTACATATGAATATCGACAATTTCTAAAGAGATATTTGAAGACTTCTATGACTCAGGTACCATTCGGTTTAAATAACTGCTTAGAAATCCTGCAGCTGACAAATCGCTTAACATTTCCACTAATGCCTCAGCCGCATTTGCGTCTGTCTTCACAAAGCTTCGTGAATTGACACGATAAATGTGTATGTGACCTCTACATTTATTGTGTCGTTGCACGAAGCTTTGTGACGATAGACGCAAATGCGGCCCCAGCATAACACTAGCTTACCTTGTTATTACTTGTCGCACTTTTGCGGTTACCGAAATACTCGAGTATTGGAAATGGGGCCCTAGTCCTACAAGCTGCTTCCTACTTGATACATAACACAAAACTAGTTTGTTCCGAACCAGCAGTATAATCAATTGTTTTTTGTTTTATTGTTTATAATCTTATGTTTTATTAATTGTTCATGTAATATTGTTAATATTTCGGATTTTGTATCAGGTAGGTAGGTAGGCCTTGTACAGTTATTAGTATGAGAAAGGATGTCACGAATCGACTTTATCTAACACTAACATTAAGTCGCATACATTAACGAGTCTTCCATCAAACGCTTCCTAACTTTAAATTTAAATAAAACCAAGCCATCAAAATCATCGATATTTTTAAGTTTGAAAGGCCTATTGATGTTACTATGTGTAGAATATAACGTCGTTTAAATGTCCGCCGCGGTTTCTCTGGGTGCCGCGAATCCGAAATGTCCAATTTTCCATGAGTAGCGCATAAATCAGGATAAATTTGACCGACCGAGTATTTGGGAGCTTTGGTTGTAAGAGCCGCTGTGGTTTCTGACATATTCGCGTAGACCAGCGACTTAAGAAAACCCTACAAGAAAAAGATTAACTGGGTTAAATTGCACAATCTCGGTGGTCAATTTACATCACCTCCACATGAGATGACTATGCCCTCAAATCGCTTGTGCAGAATGTCCAATGCATGAAATATGTGGTATGTAGCGCCGCCCTGTTGAACCCAGATTTCGGTAATCATCGAACTATAGCACTCACCGTTGACGGTGACGGCCTAGCCAACATCGTTTTCAAATAAATATGGACCGATGACGCCGCCAGCCCAAAGTCCACTCCAAACAGTGACATTTGGGGATTGATTTTTTTTTTTATGTCATAAGATAGCAAACAAGCAGATGGGTCTCCTGATGGAAAGAGTCAACCATCGCCTATAGACACCAAAGATGTTAATGGTGCGTTGCTATCTTGTGGCGAGGTCTAATGCCACATGCATAAGTTTACCGGCTACCTTACCCTCCAAACCGGAACACGACAGCGACAAGCACTGACGCTATTGCGGCAGGAATAGGTAAGGCGGTGGTACCAGACCCGGGCGAGACAATGCAGAACTCTACCACCTAGTAGCCACGATGGTAGTGACTCGATAGCCAATCGGTCGCCTTTTACGACCTGCCTGGCAGAACGGCAGTTGGCCTATTCTTCAAAGGAGGCCGGGACCAACACGGCGAAACGCTCTTGATTGATTGAACGCTCTTGGATCTCATATGAATTGGTTTCGTCCCAAATTCGATAATTTTGCTTGTTAACGTACCTGTTTGAGCCAAGAATGTGTGTGAAAAGCGAATAGCGGTAGATGAAATATTTAACCACGGCGTGTAGCACGAAAACGGGAAGTCGATGCACGTACTACTTGAAAAACTTCATCAAAACGCTTCAAAAAAATTATTTTCCGGTTATATTAGGTTAATTAAGAATTAACCTAATATAACCGGAAAATTATAATCTTTTGCAAATAATCAAAATATATGTTTTGGAAATATAAGTAGCAAGTGTTGTACCATTTTGAAATCTCCATTAAATGGGTCATTTTTCTTATTAACTTGCCTAGGGTAGAATTGTACATTCTTTTTAAATGATAAAATGACAAATTTCACTTACAAGTATTTTGATTACGACTCAATTTTTTTTTAATTAACTGACCATATTAATCATTGGATTTATAATTACAACCAATAGCATCGTTACTTAGGCTTACATAGAAAAGAAAATGATACCACAATGAAGTCGTTTTTGAGCATGGTTCCCAAAGACACAGACTAGGGTGCTGATTTCAACATTTTTAAAAATATTCCTATTACTTCTGAACCAACTGACCTAGTTTTTTTTATTTTACCAGAACTGACATAACCTAGGCTATCGTCCCATGCCCGCTTGACGTCCAGTTTTAGAACACCCTATATACATGTGTTTTAGCACTGACTCAGTGCTTGTGAAAACTTTAAAAACTGAACAAAGAAAAATTTTGATGCCGCGATCTACCCAGTCTATCCTGACCAGCATGGAAACATTCATAATACACTTTTCCATAAATTATTCTTGTGTTTAGAGCTTTTTTTAAATTAATAAAGTAACTTTTAGGCTAACTTTATACAACTAAACTCATTATTTTACCTTTTAGCTGGGTTAATATTTTTAAACGTTATTGCCGTTTTTCGCGATTAAATCAAAAATAAGAACATAAAAATCTACATCGTTAGACTTTTGATAGTTCGGTTTTGTTTTTACTGCAGTAACGCACACGCTTCACTAAGCTGGCTACACTGAAACCAATTTGGTTTTTTTATTGGAAAGAACGTGATGTCTCAATTACAATTACTTGATAATGGTCTTAGGCAGCTAAGGGAATATTTAAGGATTAGCATTGGACTTAATCTAGCCAATCCCATTACAAGATTTTAGATTAAAAAAATTCAAGCTTCCAATATTGCAAAAAATATGAATAGGTGATTTTACAGTAGGTATTTGACAGAAAGTGTCATTATTTAAGCATGTAAGGTACTAAAACTTGACGCAAAGTAGAGCTTTTGTGTAAATCGTCTGAAACTAGGAGCTTTAATAATTACAACAAAAATATTTAATTCATGTTGCATTGCCTTCTGTATTTCCGAAGATTGATTATAAGAAACAACATCCACGAGAGCTGTCAAAAACTTACATATATTACAATGTTTATTATAATATAATACAATGTTATAATAGTTATAATACAATACAATGTTTGTACAATATTACTGTAACTTCGCCACTTCATCTGTAATCAGACGAACGTAATCAGCATAATAAAGGTCAATTTTTACTTATTCAGTCAGTCAATTTTGAACATGAACAGTTTTCATTTTTCTAAGGACAAGGTAGAATAATTGCAGCAGCAGGCAGATTTATATTCTATTGTCTTTTGACCGAAGCTTCGCTTACATCAAAAGTTATTTTCCTCGTTTACAGTATTTTGTCTGGTTGAAAGATACCCTACATCCTTTTCTGTAGGTGCATATACAACATAGTGTATGCAATTTTTTTAACATAATGGGTTTAATAGTTAAAACGAGAAAGTCACTTTCATTGCATGTGTAACAACTTCAAATTTGCTTTTTTATTATTAGATTGGTTGTATGTTATCTGTAAATAACATTACCTATGTAAAATAACCAATTTTAGTGCCTTAACTGATTAGCATAATCACTTGATTCTATAATCTGTCGCCAAATCAAACCCGTCGACTTGGTGACGGCGACTTTCTTTCAATAATTAAGACAAACGAACGAGCTGAGCGAGTTACATACACAAGATAAAAGATTTTGTCGACTAATATCTCGATTATTCGCCGCAAGAATGCCACGAGTAACGGTACATTATAGGACAAGTAAACTTTATTATCTCAACTATTGTGGTTTATTAGCATTCGCCAACTAATTTACATGCATGCTGAAACTCCTATTTCAGCATGCATCTAAATTAGTGATCACTTTATCGCATAAATTACACGACAATAGTAATACACAAAACAGAATGAATGCTAATTTGTGCACACTCAAAAACTTGTGTGAACAACCATGTACGCTACAAGTAGTAGAGCTAATGACTTCAATGACGAGACGAGTCGACTAAATTCTAAATTAATCCTAAGCGGGCACTTTATTGTAACGTATCGTATGAAATCTTTTCACTCGCTCAAGAAAGCCTACAAATTTATATGTAACAGGATATGAAACCGCTGACTGATCCACCACCAAACTTGATGGGTAGACTTCAAACAAAAACCTGAGCTATCCTTCTAAAACCTAAGCATAAATTAGAGTAAGATTATAATCCTTTATTATAGTGTAATTATATTCTTTAAACGTTAGGTATAAATGCTGTTAATTTAATTTTAATAAATTGCCTAAAGCTACCGCAATAGTTGACTGAAGTGTAACAAAGAATACAGATCGGAACAGATAGTACAATTTGTCGGGAATGAGATATCTCGATATGGAAACCATCAATGGCGTAGTTCCGACTGGTTAGGGTATGGGTTGGTTTTATTTTTTCAAGGTCCTATAACTTTGTTCCACGAGACTTCTAGATTTTAACTCAGACTTTTTTATTTGCATCATTGTCATCTTTCGATTGGCGTAGGTTTCATCAATCAATGGCAGAGGGAAAATAAAAATAATTTGAAAAATGCAAAAAATATGCATTTTTCAAATTATTTTCGATATTGATCGAAATTGCTAATGGAGTATTAACCCAATTCTTATATTACGAATGTCATCGATTTACGAGGCGTAAACTGTTTTTATAAATGTCAAATAACCAAATGGTCCATAAAACTTGTGGAACGACTCGTTGTTATTAAATTTGTGGGTAATTGTTATTGCTACGAGTGACGGATTGTTAATTATAGGAACCCGGCATTACTTGACTGGAAATAATTACTAAGAAAATTTCGTATTTTGTCAGTGTAGCTTGTAATTACCCAGAAATGTAGTACTTACCAATGAAATGAAATAACTTCAAGAATAAGTTTTAAACCTTGTCATCTCATTCGGTACGATGAAACATAAAACACCGTTTATTTCTATTTTTCCACGATATATCTACAAATGTATGACAGTGATAATAGCGTGTGCTTTTTCTTCCCAATGGCTTGTCTATTAGTATTCATGTGGTCTGTGCTTTAATGGCACTACTATCATTTAGTGAATTGACGTCTTAAAAGTTATGTGGCAAAGATCACCATTGTACAAGTTTACATTCCTATTAAATTTATTGATAATATGTGTTAAATTACTGTAATTACTTATCATTTATGAGTAATAATTCGTGTCTGTTATTTGAAATAGTGTATGTATTGTGATGTACCTACCCATGTGATAACTATAATTACTTTAAACGAGCAATTCTTGTATACATATAATTGGAATCTCGGAATCGGCTCCAACGATTTTCATGAACGTCACAAATTAGGGGTTTTTCGGGTCAAGGAATCGATTTATCAAGGTTCCAGGTCCAAGAAAAGCTCGGTTCCCAAGATATGTGTTTGTAAAAACCGAGCGAAGCTCGGTCAACCAGGTACAGAAAAAAATTTATATACTCTATAGGAATCGATTTATCAAGTTTCAAGGTCCAAGAAAAGATCGGTTTCAAAAATATGTGAAAAACCGAGCAAAGCTCGGTCAACCAGATATTAAGTACTTAAGTGACAGTAGTGTAAGATCAGTATTTAGAATAAGTATTATTGAGACATTTATTTAACACTTTATTGCACACATAAAATTAATACAAAAAAGGAAATAACAGGTAAAAAGTACAAAAGGCGAGCTAATCATTAAAAAGAGATGTCTTACAGCTAACCCGAGACGGAGAATATTCAATACATTGAAAAATAAAGTAGACGGTGTACAATAATAATTAACTCTTAATTAAATATAAATATCAAGTGCAAGGTGTAACATATGCTAAAATATATCATTAGGTTTTTAAAGGAAAGATCTATAATTATTTTGATCAAGGGATAAATGGTATAATTTTAATTGCTTTTTAAAAGTGCACAGAGAAGTACTATTGCGGATGTGATATGGAAGTGAGTTCCAAAGTCTTATTGCAGATACTGTGAAAGAGAGAGAAAAGAAACTAGAATTGTGTTATATGTGAATATGTTGTGAATATTTATTTCCTTATTTCATTTACCGAATTTATACGTTTTGTGTAATAGAAGAAGGAAAATACGCAAGTAATTCTAATAAAAACCATTTAAAATCCATTTTGTTCCGCAACGTCTCGCCCGGATTCCACCGCCTTTCCTATTCCTGCTGCAATAGCGTTGGTGCTCGTCACTAGTGTTTTAGTTTGGAAGGTAAGATAACCAGTAAACTTAAGCAAATGTTATCATTTCGCCACTCGGATAGCAACGCACCATTAACATCTTTGGTCACGAAATGACAGATTTTTTATATTAACTTTTATTTACTCGGTACTCGTTATTTATTAAAACAAAATTATCTTAGCTTTCTTTGTAATCAAAAACATCTAATGTAGAGAAATTTGATTTACCTACGCGGCAAGAGTTCCCGAAAGCCTAACCGAACTAATCTTATCAACTTAATAAGTGTATCAATATTCACTGACTAGTCTTTTAGATTTATTGGATACTTTGGGTGCTTAAATCAATACTGTTAACATGACTTTGTAGATAAAATTGAATTTCTATGAATTAGACCTTTCCATTCTACTGATAAGTCTTACCAACACTGTATTAAGATGTATAGGTAATTAATAGATTTTCATTAGTTGTGAATAGCAAAGTCATCGAAAAGAGACCGTAATGATGAATTAATTTTATTTATATACGCCTCGATAATATTCATTTAAGACACTATTGGTATGTATTAAAGTATATGGATTATAATTAATAAACGTATACCTATAATAAATTTGGAACTAAATAAATATTTCCAAAAATTACACAAACCGATCTAACCTCAAAGTAAGCAATATTTGCTTATAATATGAATGTTAGTCAGCGATACTGATACATAAAAATACTTATAGGTACATATAATTACCAAAAATATATTTATTAAACACTTAAACCAAGATACAGAAACATCTATGCTCATCACATAAATGCGCACCTGTCGGGAATCGAATCCTAGCCCCATCAATTGCTTAGTCAGTAGCTAACCACTGGAACAAAGGGGGGGTCAACCACCCCATTTGTGGGGAATTGATAAAAGTATATACTTTGCTACAGTAAATAGTCTGTTAGATTCAGCTTTATGGAGTGACTGGCGGAAATGTGCGTCGGCAAGAGATTAAAATTTGGTTTAAATAATTTCTGGCGTTATATTTAGAGGTTATATTGTAGTTATATTTGTATATATGTCGTCGTGAAATTGTAAATACCGTTAGATTATAATCTACCTAGGGAGTTTATAATTTGGTTAGGTTAGCAGTTAAATTATAATATCACTTAGGTAGATTATCATGTAAAGGAATTGCTCCCTAGGTAGATTATAATCTAACGGTATAGACAATTTCACGGCGACATATATACTGATAATAAATTGTATTTCTGATAATAAGGGCATAGCATTTTATTACTTTTAGTGATTATTTGATTAAGATATACATATAAAGAACTGTTAGAATCATCTTTATCTTTAACTTAAATAGTTTCAGCTGATAAGATGTCTGTCACGTGCATACACTTTTCATTTGACTCGTCAGTCAAGCCCAATAAACATTATCTAAGCGATGTACATCTTTTTCTAAATAACTGCTCGTATTATATTATTGTACCTAGTTATAAAAATATGTATGATAGTATTATTTTGCTTATTAAAGTATTTTTTTTAAATAACAAGTACCTCCATTTTTATATCGACATGGCTAAACATTAAATAAATTATAAGCAATCGATAGCTATGGAATTGAATTATGAATTTTTGCTTTTTCTATCAATATACAAAAATGTTGAAATACCGATGTGTAATTTTTTTAATAGAAACCTCGTTTTATATTCTATAAACATGTAAAGAGTACATAATTTACTTTAGCAAAAATCATCCTTACCAGTTAGGTGCTTGCTATGAAATCATGCTACGAGGAGCGTTCAATATGTATTCTCGGTATAAGTATGAGAGAAAAGTCAGAAAATTTTGGGAAAAATCTATTTCTCAACGTAATCTAGGATCTCAATACATTTATTAGAACGAGGTATTAATTTGTCTAAACTTTGTAAAAAATATTCCGGCTTCGCATTAATCGCTGCCTTCAGTTCTTCATCATCAGAAAATCGCTTTCCACGAAGATCTTGCTTCAAATTTGGGAATAGGTAGTAATCACTAGGGGCCAGGTCTGGACTGTAAGGTGGGTGGTTAATTTCCTCCAAGCTACAGTCTTGTACAGCAGCCTTCGCAACGTGCGCGGTGTGAACCGGCGCGTTGTCGTGATGCTGCAACACCCCCGCTGTAAGCTTTCCTCGCCTTTTTTCTTTAATCGCCTCCTTTAAATTGCGTAAAGTGTTTGCGTATATTGCTGCCGTTATACTTTCACCCTTTTTCGTGTACTTAATAAAATTCCTTTAGATTCCCAAAGACCCGTAGCCATAATTTTTGCGGCCGATGGGGTGACTGAACTTCTTAGGGGACTCTGCACCCTTTTTATGCCACTGCATGGACTCTTGCTTGCTCTCAGGATCATAGTGATGAACCCACGTCTCATCTCCAGTCGCCAGCTGATCAAATACACTCGCTGGATTTTCACCACAGAGTTCTAAAAACTCCTTACAGCACTCGACTCGCACTTTGAGGTGCCGTTAGCATTCGTGGCACCCATCTTGCACTGACCTTTGAAAGGTTAAGATTGTTCATAAAGGACAGCGTGTATGATACCCACGGATAAGTTAGTCATCTCTACTAATTTGGTAACTTTGGTGTCTATAGGCGATGGTTTCTCTTTCCAAAGCTTTCCATCTTATTGATCTTTGGTCATGTGCTTTACACTCTTGACTTTAGCACCATTCATCGAAAATATCACTGGACAAAATACACCAATGAATCTAACCCCAAAAGCAAGCAAATTATTTGCTTGTCATATGGGTTATTTAACAATACATAGAAAACAATATTCATATGATAAGACCCCAATACATCACACCTATAAATGCTTTCCCATATACTCGTATGTAATGAATATAGAACCCGAATTGCATATTGACCGATATTATTAGATGTTTACATTAAACCTGGTCAAAGTGAGCGGTAACGCCTAATGAGACATTCAACAGAATGTTAATTTTAAATGGAACCTATCGGCTGTTATACATTTTTAAAGAGTTAAGAAATAATTCAGTCTAACGTTCTGAGCTCTTCCTTCCCTTACTCACATTGAATGCGAATAAGTGGTCAAAATGACGGCAAATTACTGCGGAACTTACGGAATTAAATCTCTATGGAAGTCCAGCAAAGTTTCGCCTATTTGTGCAATTCCATAATCAGCAGTAGATTTGTGAAAGTAACGCTCAAAAAGATATTATTTAAATATTAAAAAAATTACAATACAGTACCTACACATTGAGCTTTATTTCTAAAGGTGCCAAAACATTTGTGCTGATTAAGGACCGGGCACACTGGCGCGCTTCAACGAGTCGAGCCGCATTGCAAAAATCCTTCTAGATCGCCATCACACATTTTATATGAAGTATCGCACACTACGGCGGAGCTCATCGGGAAGGAATTGTACTCGACGGATTTCGGTTAATGTAATGCGTCTGCCCCGCCCCGCCGCAGTGTGCGATAAGCGGAATTGCGCGCACGTGTTCCTCTGTGTCTTGAGTATTAATTTATAAAATCACAATCATAGATAAAAGAACGATTAATAATTTTAATTCAAGGCTACAAAGAGCTACATGATTTGCAAAATCCACGTTACAATCATCAACAAATTACAACCACGTTACAATGAAGTCCTCTCCGCCTGCTGCTTATCCTGTTATGCTGCATTTTTCATTCCGATGCGGCCCGTCTCAGTGTGCTTGATCGAAGGCAGACGGTACTACACAATGTTAGGCAGATAAAGATACATCATGCGTTGGTGAAACATGTGCGCGTTATTTAGGAATCCCGCAATTTACTTGGCGAAACTTTAATGATCGACAAGCGACATTATGCGACAAGGACACGAATCGTGCCGAGTTTTTGGTTGTTTTTATCGGCGCAGTTTACAAGCCTCGGCGTTGCTTCTCGTAAACATTTCGATAGTGAGCATAAATGTAAAATTTATTTTCTCAATAGATACGACAAATAAAATTTTATTTTTGTTCGTTTCACTTTTTAACCAATTTCATTTTAAACATCATATTAGTTACTAAGACAAACAAAGGGCAGTGCATCTCAAATCGAAAGGTCTCAAAATTTTAATCATTTGACTGTTAAGGTTGTATGTAATGTTCTTTATAAGTATTGTGTATTGATGTGTACAGAAATAAAACGAAAATCTCATTTCTCTCTCATCTCATATTCTTCTCATATTTTTGTTTATGAATTAACTGGATATTATCCACAATATTTAACAACCATATTTATAAATACAATGTTCTTTAGTTATACCTAATAGTAAGGCTTATAATATGTATTTTCATGCATAGTATATTTTTACGAATTTAGCTTCGAATAAAAAGAGTAATAAATTTAAGGAACAAAATAAAAATGCAGTAACTTTTCGCCATAATGCGATTCTTCAAAACAATTTTATTCATATCTGAGAATACCCGCCTACTAGCGGTATTATACAAGGGAAACAATTGTATTACGAAGCATTGACAGCTCCTTTTTCTTTACTATTTCTACATATACAAACTGTATATATGCCGGATTTAAATCTTTATGTGATATAATGTTCTAGCGCCGTAATGTCAAATATATATGCAACAATAATTTGGAAATGTCTAGGTGATGCAATAAACATATACACATAATTTTTACAAAAATATTTTACAAAATGCCCAGTTTCTCATTGTTATTTACAAGACGGTAAATTCAGACTCCGCAGTACTCTTTAATATACAAATCGTGATTTGTGTATATTATTGCCAATTATTAAAATGCCACAGCATTAGTCACGATTTGTACACAAGTGCTAGTCATTTCTACCTAATTGCGAGAAGCATATCAAAACACACTCGACAAAAATCATCTCACGACAAAATATCCATAGACAAAATATGACGACCTGAAAAACATCAGCTATTAGGGTGATCGATAAATTCCTAGGCAGTTATAAATTAACTATTTTATACTATTTTTTTCATTTAGTTTAAAATAATTGTAATCAACCTCCTAGAATGCATAATGAAGATCTTCATCAGTCATCACCAAATAATCCAAATGAGCCCAGTATACAGGAGTTTACAAGTTCCACTATCACTTCTGGTTCCATCATCAGATTGGGCAATTATTGTATTTGGTATGAATCGTTTGCACAAAAAAATAGAAATTAGTTAATATATAATACAAAGGCGAATTATATGATACTGCATGATTCAAATCCAATCTTAGGACATAATTTAATACTTTAATAGCAAGCAAATAAAATGCTATCCTAGCAACATAAAACCGTTTTCCATAAACACAAATGTTTCCATAAATAAAAACATTTTTAGAATACACACAAAATATATCTTCGACACACTTTTCATGACTAGTACTTGTGTTCTGAATGAACCTGCTGGAACCATTAAAGCTACATAAAATGATTGTAATTGTCTGTTCAAACTAAGAAGAAAATTTAATCCATATACTATCTATGTCTGGTACAGAAATATACGATTACTTATTGCAGAGAAATAAAGATTTTTAATCCTAAATGCTATTAAAAATTTAAATATATTTATCATCAGCCTTGCTATATTATTACTTTACATATTTTTTCAATGTTCAACAGTACAAACGTTATACATGCCTTAGCAAAAATGTCTAACTAGTGAGGAAACATACAATTAGCATGTATTTTAAATATTACTTTTAACAGTTACAACTATATGTTTAATAGTTATGTCTTATTGTGGCTATTAAATTATTATTTGCACGAAAAAGTTATATCAAAATATTATCTGTTGGTTTAACTGTAACCACTTATTGAATTATTCATAAAATACTGTTTGTTAGTTTATTTAGCAATCATTATTAAAGTAAAAAGAATTGCCTTCGTATCAGAATGATAATATTTATATATAAAAATTGTTCTTTCGTTCTCGAGCAATAAAAATGATATATACAGCGGCGAGATGTATTATTTTTAACTGTAATAATTATTTAGAACTATAACTATGTTTTTAAGGCCTTAATAGATAAAAAAAAATCAAAAATTCTTTATTCATAAACTGGTTTACATAAAAACATGCGAGTCGATCGGTGTCTCCTTTTAAGTACATTTTGCACTTGTGCTAGGAGGCACCGCTCTTCCGTAACAAAAGATTGTTATCTATGTTAAGGCTGTTGATACACCGGGAATTGATAATTGCAAAAATAGTCAAACTTTCGTCCCAATCCAATATTTATACTTCTCAGACAAAAGAACAATATTTTGCAATAAATTTATTGGGAATTCGATTTACTTTTTACTCTAACGTTTTATAATGGCTCTGTGGCTTATACGCAATACACCGGCCCATATGCGACCTGCGGGTCGTGCTGTGATTTGGACACGGCAGTTTAGAATATTAAAAAAAGACTGGTTGCTTATGTCCAACGATTACTTAAAATATAAATAAATAATCTTGAAATAGATCATTGAACATGGAATAGGTATAAGGATATCTCCCTATCTCCTGTCCCACTTAAGGGAGTGGGACAAAAAGAAAGGCAAGTGCGGCACAAGTATTAAATTGGCCTTTAATTATGTAAAACAAATAGCTTTACAGTAGGTAAATTTGAAAGCTAAGAATTGTCATCGTCAGAGTTACCGTCAAACAGTATTTTTGAGGAACTCAAAATAATTAAAATGGGTCATTACAACTAAAGATCAAAACAGCGTAGGGATTGAACACATTCTTGTGTATCATATCGATGTTCAAAATTATCAATATTAAAAGCACAAATCAAAATATTCTAAATTTACAAAATATATACATTTTTATTACGAATAATTTCTAAGGATTTTAACAAAACCACATGAAAACGTTTCATTGTCACATAGGAAAGTTTGAAAAATAATTAAAAGAGACATAATTAAAAACCAAAATTTTGAATATCACAATTCTTTAAAACCAACGAGTTATAATTTCAAACACTTTTTCGCTCTTATTTCATACAAACGAAATCTTGATTCTATCTGTTCGAATATACATCAATATTGGCTCAATTACAAGCCGGATCAAATAAGCTAAACTAATACTGTTTAGATATATTGAGCGTAACGCCCCTAGTACGTCGTATTTTAAATGCACCGACGACGCGCATTTTAGGAACGCGCGTTTTCTTGCGTTTTCATGGGTTCGAACGCGCGCAAAACGCGTAGTAAAGCGCGTTCGGAACTCGTTTAATGTGCGCTCACGCCACCGCAGACGCAATATTTGATCGTGTTCTGCGCATGTATTTTGGTTTAACATAAAACCTTTTGACACCGACCGTTTTATAACGGAACTAAACAATCGTTCAGTTACATAGAATTCTTTGCTGCCCGAATGTTCGAACAAAGTTTTAAAAATGAAATGCTTGCGATGAAGTGTGTTAATTTTTTATAAAAATTTCAACGAAAAACCAGTACGGAAAAAACGTGGCAGGTAAGATTTATTATATTATAAGACTACAGCGTTTATCGCTGTATCTACGCGTATACGCCTAGTAGAAGCACGTTTCACGATCACCCCGTGTGCTTACGTTAAAAGGTTGCATTTCAATCTCGTTTGAAGCGCATAAACGCGGCGTCATCTGTGCGTCGTCTGCGCATTTAAATTACTAATTAATAATTTAAACTGGCGTAACTTAAAATTGCTAGAAGCCAACTTTCTCATTATAAATGCAAATTTTGTGAAAAATACACATGTCAACAAGGTCCCAGACAAAGCGGCGCGAACACGCATCAGCAAAGCATTCGGGCGCTGTTTCACAATTCACTTTCCAGACACATTTTAAGAAAAATTTGTGTTGGTTTAGCCAATCATAAATGTCATGAATAGTATGTCAGAGGCGTTTCCCTAAAGAATCGCATGAAAATATGTTTGCTATTTACACTGCTTTCATAACTTCTATGTGTTTCTCTTTGTAAAATTACTAAAGTCATACTACAGCTGGCGATCTGCCAGCATGGTAGTAGGCAGACTAGCTGATAGCTTCAGTAGTTAAAGTTTTTAACGTTTAAACATAAATAAAATAACAGCACGTCACTATAATCTAAGTAGCGTTTGGCTTTTGAGCACGTAAGGCATGGACATACCGGCAAAATGACGGCGAATCACATGCGCGAAAGCAAAACACAACCGTAGTTTTTTTTTGTAATCGGCGATTCAGCGACTTTAGTGCGTACAGCCCGTGACGCATCGCCCGCAACGTGTGAATTTCCAAATAAAAAACATTGTTTATAACATATATGAAATATAAATTACATTCACGTGACATTAAAATAGTATCGATAACTATGAACTTCGAAAGAACAACATTCAATCCCAAAAAACACAACGTAATCCTCATACACAACATAAATATACTACAAGGTAATGACACAATAAAAGGCTGTCTCTGGCAGTACACATCAAAACTCAACTCATTACACATAATACATAGTCTGGACAGTTACGGTTGTATTATCTGTGTAATACCTTTCCACTGCACTAATTTTCTACCTTATCTATAGAAGCTTAAAGTAAAACCTAACTAATAGTCCAATTAACTATTTACACCAGAATCGGCCACCTGCCAGCCAGGGTCAATGGTGCCTTGGGTAGTGATGTCCATTGCCGTACCTATAATGAAATATTGTTATCAAATAACATAATGAGCAAAAAATTATTAAAAATCTTTATTCTTATAAAGGTTACAGGTTTTACTCGTTATGTCATGCCATAAAGATTACGTGCTCCATAAGAAAGGGGAAGTAAATCTAACCAAAGCTATTGAAAGCAAAAAAAAAAACAAGTCCCCAAAGTTGGCAATTAGAAATTCGCCATTCAATGACAAGCAGCAACCTCTGTCTGCCTTACAAGTTAACTGGCGATTTTTCGTTTCTTCATAAATAAAGCGGCTGGACACTGTGGGTGATGATGGCTGTCAAAACCCACTCCCGAAGTCAAAGTGAGTTCCGGGACTCTTAAGACACTAAAACATCATCCTCAACAATCTCCTGTCTCAGAGAAACTGAGCCCTGAGGATAAGTAATTCCCCACACACGGTAAACACAACAAAGAGTATAACTGTGTATGGTATACATAAATAGCTGTTTTCCTCAGTTTTCATCTTGTGAGTTTGAGTAATTCTCCGATCAAATTTGGGTCAAGTTCAGGAGATACATACTTTACAGACAAGAGGGGACTTTGGGTACCAACCCCTGGGTTTTACCAACGGTTTACCCATTCCTGCCGCAATAGCATTAATGCTTGTCACTGTAGTGTTCCGGTGTGGAGGGTAAGGTTACCAGTAAATGTCTATAGGTGAGTTGTTTTTTTTTTTGCTATCTTATGATATAAAAAATGTTTACACTTCTTTTTATATCATAAGATAGCAAACAAGCATAGGCGATGGTTGACTCTTTCCATCAGGAGACCCATCTCCTCATGGAAAAAGTCAACCAAAGATGTTAATGGTGCATTGATAACCTGTGTCAAGGTCTAATTCCACGTGCATAAGTTTACTGGCTACCATACCTCCTAAAACAGAACACGAGTGACTAGCACTGACGCTATTGCGGCAGGAATAGGTAAGGCGGTGGTACCAGACCCGGGTGCGTCAATGCAGAACTCTACCACCTAGTAGCCTCGATGCTGGTAACTCAGATAGCCAATCGGTTGCCTTTTACAACCTGCCTGGCAGAACGGCAGTTGGCCTATTTTACAAAGGAGCCTGGGACAAACATGGGGGAAAGACTGTAATAAAGCAGTCACAGCAACAACTTAAATCTATACTCTAAATAAAACTATATTAATATATGTTGTACCTGTGAAACCTCTTGTACTTATTGTTGTGGTGTTTATTGAAATGGTGACCAGGCCGCCTCTCATTTCTGTACTTAAAGTTGTTACCCCAATGTTGCTTATTCTGTTTTTCCTGCAATAAAGAATAAACGTAATGTACAATTTTTATTATATTAAAAACTATTACAACAAATTTAAAAAAATACATAATCATGGACAAGTATGGTCTATAGATATTATAAAATATTATGTATTGTATGTATAGTATAGATCAGGACTTCCCAATTTCGTCGACGTAGAAAAACGTCTAGGGACCGGACGCACTTGCATAAAAAATATTTATATGTAAATTAAACATCACTATGTAACCAGGCCTATGTCACCTAATGTACTTGCACGTTATACTTGCCAGTGTTTTATCATTATGGAGGGAGTGTGGAAATATTATTTATAATCTTTAACATTTTAGATCATTAATACTTAATATAATTATTTAAATAATTTATATAAAATTATGTATAAGGGGGCTCATTAAAGGAAAAAATGGGAAACCCTGGTGTAGATATAATACCAAATGTATAAGTTTACTCGCTATCTTACCCCTCTCTGGCACAGGACAATGCCAAGCACTGACGCCGGCTGACTAACTCTACCTATTCTTACCACAATATGATCAATGCAAAAGCCAGTATGTAAACTTCAGCATATATAGAATTACTATCCAGATAGCAAAGTACCAATTAACATTTATAATGACTAGGTGATGGTTGTCTTTTCTTAATTACTACCCTAAGTTATATTTCTTTGTTGCACAAACAGCATCGTCATTTTGTAAATGTTAAATACAAATTGTCAAACGCAAATTGTTAATGACATAAATTACGTCAATATCAACTCAACTATAAACTCTTATGTCGCCGACGGTCGACGAAGCTCGGACGGCTCCTTTTCCAGGTTTGGGAACTATAGGCAACCTAACAAACCTGCTTTTTTTATGAATAAATTACCTATTTACATAATAAGTAACTATTACAATATACCGCTGCAATTTGTTAACGGCGGCGGTAAATCATCATCATGCATATTATATAATGACGACATTTTACATGCTGCGTAAGGTATTTTCTAAAACTTATTTGACCGCCCCGTTGGTCGAGTGGCTAGCGACCCTGACTACGTAATCGACGGGGCTTGGATTCGATCCCCGACGGGGACAAGCATTTGTATGATGAGCATAAAATAAATGTTTGTATTTCCGGGTTTGGGTGTTTATTAAATATATTCTAGTATTTATATGTGTATTTCTATGTATTAGTATTGTTGACTAACACCCATAACACAAGCAAATAATTTGCTTACTTTGGGGTTAGATCAGTAAGTGTAATTTGTCTTGGGAATATTATTATTTATTTTTGTAATCTGACAACTTCATTTTTCATATGGACGAATTATATAGAATTTGCCTGCAACATATATATTATTATGTTGCAAAACACAGAAAGGTCCTGACAGACGTGCCATTTACAAACTGTAAGGACAGAAAGTGTTGACAGTAATGGTTTGTTTTTATTGTATTCTTGTAAGTATTCAAGAACCCAGCCCAACTTTGGTGCATCGTAAAATCCCGATAAATTAATGAAAAACAAATTTGCAGTGGAAATTATGTATAAAAATTTATATTGCTCTCAATGACATTGCTCTGACATCTTTTTATTATAAAATGTCGAGAAAAAAGTTATAACCCGACAAAAAATTCGTTCAAAAATTTTCAGTTGCTTTTGTTTAAAACTTTTTTGTTTTTCATTTTACAATAAAAAGCAAAAGGAATAAAGATGTAAATAATTTGCTACAAATAACATCTTCATAAAATTTTCTGTAGGGTTACTATTTTACGAAATGTACGAAATGACAAGCAAGAAACCCTTTACATCGCTTTTTCCAATATAGCGGCGGGGGGACAAGGGTTGCGACCACACAAACTTGAATTTAAGTTTATACTTATCCCCCTACACATCAAAAAAATAATATTGAGTCCTCTGAAAAAAGCACACTAGGGCTAAAAAATGTATTTTAATTAGGTAAAAGCATATTTACCTGGAATGGATTGTATCTGTTCCTGTTATTATTGAAACGGTTGTAGTGATGGAACTTTTTAATTTTTTTGACGCGACCTCGGTCCATATCGTCAACAGCCTCTAAAGCTCGCTTTCGTTCTTCACGTCTTTCTTCAAATACCTAGAATATAAAAAGTATTTGCTTTAAATATAATCATAATTAAGGGAAAGATCTCTAGGTCAAGTAAAAGTGTTACCAGACCCGTGCTTCAGATGAATCTTAAAGTCATCGGTCCCAGTTACCGCAAGAATTAGTCGATAATCGTTATCAGGTCGATAAAATGCGACGATGGTGGTCACCACTCATCTTGCCAACCAACGAAACTGGTATAATGTGGTGAAGTGAAAAATTTATAGACATTCAGGTTACTTTGCCTATCCCACAAGCAAACGAGATGTAATGATACTTTTTCTTCTCGAGTAGTAGTGTAGTAGTGTAGCGACAGAGCCGGATGTACCTGTCTGGACATGGCGCTGTGCGCGCCGCTCCAGGCGGGCACGGGCGCCCCGTAGCCGCGGAGCGAGGCGGCCTGCGGGTGGTAGCGGTGTAGTAGTGTGGCAGTGTAGCGACAGAGCCGGATGTACCTGTCTGGACATGGCGCTGTGCGCACCGCTCCAGGCGGGCACGGGCGCCCCGTAGCCGCGGAGCGAGGCGGCCTGCGGGTGGTAGCGGTGTAGTAGTGTGGCAGTGTAGCGACAGAGCCGGATGTACCTGTCTGGACATGGCGCTGTGCGCACCGCTCCAGGCGGGCACGGGCGCCCCGTAGCCGCGGAGCGAGGCGGCCTGCGGGTGGTAGCGGTGTAGTAGTGTGGCAGTGTAGCGACAGAGCCGGATGTACCTGTCTGGACATGGCGCTGTGCGCGCCGCTCCAGGCGGGCACGGGCGCCCCGTAGCCGCGGAGCGAGGCGGCCTGCGGGTGGTAGCGGTGTAGTAGTGTGGCAGTGTAGCGACAGAGCCGGATGTACCTGTCTGGACATGGCGCTGTGCGCACCGCTCCAGGCGGGCACGGGCGCCCCGTAGCCGCGGAGCGAGGCGGCCTGCGGGTGGTAGCGGTGTAGTAGTGTGGCAGTGTAGCGACAGAGCCGGATGTACCTGTCTGGACATGGCGCTGTGCGCACCGCTCCAGGCGGGCACGGGCGCCCCGTAGCCGCGGAGCGAGGCGGCCTGCAGATGCCGCGCCACCGCCAGAGGGCCCGCGGCGCCGCTCACGGGGGCCGGGCCCGCCACTGCGCCCGCATCGCTGCGGTCGCTCAGCGGGGACATACTGCTCACACTTGTGTTCGGGCTCTCTTCCTTCTCTGCTCTATGGTCTTCTTTCATTCTGAGACAAAAGTAAGAACCTATAAAAAGCCGGCCAAGTACGTGTCCGACTTGCACACGAAGGGTCCCATACCAGCATAGCAAAAAAAATACGAAAAAAACACGAGTATTGTAGACATAGGCGTTTTCGTATTTATTTGCAAACGGATATTTAATCGATATTCAATTTTCATATCGATATCGACAATCGATTTCAGATATCGATATGTCTAGACAAGTGGCATAAACGCTAGGAGAATATATTACATGAATTGATCTACCCCAAAGTAAGCAAATTATTTGCTTGGTTGTTAGTCAATGATACTAATACATATAATTACGTATATAAATACAGTTACATTCATAATAAACACCCAAACCCAGAAATACAAACATCTATGCTCATCACACGAATGTTTGTCCCTGTCGGGAATCGAACCCGAACCCCGTCGATTCTTAGTTAGGTTCGCTTACCACTCAAACGGTGGGGCGATTAACCTATCTTCGGCTAATCGTGGGTGCAATGATTGTACCTCTGCCTACTGCTTCATGCATACGGGTGTAAAGATAGTCTTAATCAACTATACGTTTAAATCTCATCATGCCCGGTTCCTTTGCATAGCAGGCAGAGTAAAATGAAGGTCTATAGACTTTCCAGTTCACTGCGATTCACTGGTTTGTCGCTTGACGGGACGAGTGGTGATCAACTTCAACGCATTTTACCGACTTGATTTCGACTATCGATTATTTCTAGCAATAAAAGGGACCAAAGGCTTTATGTGTTTCAAAGCACGGGAGGAGTAAGTAATACACCACCCGCCAGACTCCGTGTTGCTACTGAGATTTTGGATTTTCGAGAAAAACCTTGAAAAAACCTCAATTATAATTTTGAGCGACCTGAAGATAGAATCCGAGCCCTCATGATCTTAGCCGAAAGCTATCCACTAGACCACGAGACAGACTTGAATATAATATATAATATTTACGCTATTATTTGTATTTAGTTAACAGACGGACGCAATCTGATATATAATATCCACTATAGGCATAGTTTGTGTCCTAGTGTGATTAGTAATTATCGACATCTGTACGTTTTTCTACAATCATAATAATCTTGATGCAAATTAGTAATTATAATATGCATACTAATAATTAACAGAACAGGTGAACTTACCCTATCTGATATCTTTTATTTATTTACACTAACACAAGTGTAATCTGCTTATAGACTGATATTAATTTAAAAGCTTTATACACACTCTAAAAGTTAATGTAATACTCACTAAAAGTTTTATATTTATTTACAATAAGTACCTAAATAAAAACTTTAGAACTAAAAAAAGGCAAAGAATTATCGTTAAGTAGGGCAACAAAGGGCAAACAAAGGTCAAGTGCAACTCAGAACAAAACTGTCTAAAAATATAAATCAAAATTCATTCAATACAATTTTTAGGTTTTTTTTTATGTCATAAGATAGCAAACAAGCAGATGGGTCTCCTGATGGAAAGAGTCAACCATCGCCTATAGACACCAAAGATGTTAATGGTGCGTTGCTATCTTGTGGCGAAGTCTAATGCCACATGCATAAGTTTACCGGCTACCTTACCCTCCAAACCGGAACACGACAGCGACAAGCACTGACGCTATTGCGGCAAGAATAGGTAAGGCGGTGGTACCAGACCCGGGCGAGACAATGCAGAACTCCACCACCTAGTAGCCACGATAGTAGTGACTCGATAGCCAATCGGTCGCCTTTTACGACCTGCCTGGCAGAACGGCAGTTGGCCTATTCTTCAAAGGAGGCCGGACCAACACGGCGATAAAAATTCAACCTTAAATCTATTCAACGTAAGTCCAGTTTAAAGAATGAATTTCTCCCTGACATCGAGTAGCCGGCAGAAAGCTGCTAACTTATGGACTCTTTGTTGTAACGAAATAAATAGAAACTAGATCTTATTGTTAGCGCGTTAAGATATAGATATTACGCACACACTATAATTATTAACCAAATGACCAATCACAAGCTGAAGTCACGTAATTATTCGCTTCATCACTAATATGCTAGTAAAAATTAAATGGTAAAACAGAGACAAAGCAAATAAAAGCTATCGATATGTCATATTGCTCGTGATGTGAAGTTTGCGTTTTGTTCGTTATTCAATATTCGTATATCGATCTCGTGTTGTGTTGTTACATTGCTCTTTGGATAAACCATAACTATTAACTTGATGAAGTTTTTGTGAAATCGGTTATGTAATAAATACGTATCCGATATAAGTTACGTTTTGATATATCGAAACCATGCTTAGAGTATTGTTATACCCCCCTTAATATTTTCATTTTTTTATTTTAATATTATTTGTTATAGCGGCAACAGAAATATAAAAATTGTGAAAATTTCAGCTTTCTAGCTATCACAGTTTATGAGATACAGCCTGGTGACAGACAGACAGACAGCAGGCGCTTAGTAATAGGATTCCGTTTTACCTGTTAGGTACGGCACCCTAAAAATAAATTTATAAAATTATAAAAAATGTTACAAAAACATATCAATGATAAAGTCACGGAATACAACAAAAATTTGTAAGTCGCGTAAAAATTGACACCATTTAATTCTAATAGACAAAAGATAAGCACTCACTTTTTATTTGTGACTCCATTGAGGCTAGGACTCATCAGAGGGCCATTCTTTTCTTGTGATACTGTCCAAGATTGGTGCATGGGTTTAGTAGCAACAACAAGCCCTTGTGGAGCATCACAGCTACTAGATTTTGGTTTTCGTCCTAGTATATCATCCCTTTTACTTTTATCTTCATTTAACCTATCGCATCTTTCATCACTGCTAGACTCTGAGTCATATGGCACTAATTTTGAGCCCGTCTCACCATTTCTTACTATGTTATGAGTAGAATCACCTTTATTCATTTGCTCTTCTAATTTCTCTAATGGTGACTTCAATGTTTTACCAAATTTAATGGATAATCCAGGTTTGTCAGTCTTTGTTCCAGTATTATTAAAATGCATATCTGAATCGCTTTTTAAAAGTTTTGATTTCAAATGACATTCATCATTACTTGGTTTTTTTATCACATAACTTAATTTCTTATCATCGTCTACTTTATAATTCACTTTGTGTATTCCACCATTTAATGTTTTCGGCGATTGGACAACCTTCTCAACTTCTCCATTCTGTTTCACCACCCATGGCTCAGATACAGAATTATTAAATTCTGGAGTTTTGTTAAGTGTGGAATTCAATATTATAGGTTTCAGTTCTGACTTTGGACCTTCTGTGGTAGTGCTATTAAGTATAATTGGTTTTCTCTCATCATCTTTGTAATATGTTAATTTAAGTGGACTCTTTTCTCTATTGAGAATACTGTCAGGAAGCTGTGGACCATACACAGCACTTGATGTAGAAGCAGTAGATAAGGCTATATCTGTTACTGAATTATCTTTTTCAAAGAACATAATATATGCATTTGTGTTTGAGAGAGCATTTGACAGTGGCATAGGTCTCACACAACTATCATCAAATTGATAATAATTTCTATTTGGGGCTTGACCTATAGCTGTATAATGGCCACAGTTTTGGGATGGTCCTAAATGCGTCACTACACTGACCAGCTTATAACACTGTAAAAAATTAAATTTATTTAGTATAAATATATTATTATAACGAAGTTAAATGAAACAGGTTTTAATTAAAAGTACTTACTAATTTCTGTGGACTATTCTTATTGTGTATATACTTATTAAGATTAATTTTCTTCCGAAATTGTATATTTTTCGATAGCTTTCCTCCAGCTAACGAGAACCTCTTTAGGGCTATACATAGAACCATGGGAGCTCTTTCTATAAAGAACTGTTTTGTTGCAGAAACCTGTAAAATACAACTATTGTTACAGCCAATTTACATCTAACATTTATAAAACAGAGGGCTTATCTAAATTTATTTATTTCTGGAGAGAATTTGTTTTGAGAATTTACTTATTACTTATTATTGTATAATAGCAGTAACAAATAGAACAGAAAGTTTTGAGAATTTACTTATTAATGTATAATAGCAGTAACAGATGGGGGGAGGGAGACTAGCAGAATTAGCTCTACCCTCCTACCCCAGCCATTATTACTAACAAATACATTGTAATATATAACTCCATTTCAAATAATCATAATGAAGAAGTGAAATCTTGTTCGAATCAAAATGGAAACTATTATTAAAAAAGTAAATAGCTTGATTTCAAGTAGTCATTATGAAGAATTAAAATCAAGTCCAAATGAGAAAAGAGAGTATAAATTATATTAAAAAAAAGGACCTTAATATGTTTTATACATTTTCTCAATAACAGTCCAAAATCCCCCACACAGTTCAAAATTTTTATCAAATTCTTTCCATGTTCAAGCTGTCAGGTTATGGAACTCACTACCACCCAAGATTCGTATGAGTCAATCTCTTCCAATTTTCAAAAAGAGTCTAAGAGAACATTTTCTTGCTGGGTCTACATAGTATTTTTTATTTTATTTTATATTTTTTTATTTTTTCTTTCATGTCCATTGATTGTTGTTCACTTTTAAATATTATGTGGATAAATTGAATGTATCAAGACTGTTATATTTATATGTATCTAGTTTTATGATTATTGTACACTATTTTAACATTTCAATAATTATTGTGTTTACTCTTATTCGGGTCAGCTGGAAGAAATCTCTTTTATTAGGGATAAGCTCGCCCATTGTACAGTCTGTTTTTAATAAGTCTCTATGTACTACTTCTCTTTTAATTGTGTACAATAAATAAATAAATAAATAAGAAATATATATAATATATAAATATAAATAGAAATTTATTTGGTGAATCGGATTCAAAAAAGATAACAATATATACCTTCTTATTGCATGATTCACATTTGTATCCAAGATCTTCCAACCTTTCACGGGAGAAAAATGAATCTAATGCTTCATCTAATGTTGAATGTTTTCTTATATCCAGCAGCAAATCCTTAAATGGCACAGTTTATCATATTAGCTTGGTGATCACTTTTTCACATATATTTCTGCAAATCCGCTAAGAATTCTTTGAAAATAAATGTTACAACTGACTTACTTTTTTAATGTAAACCAAGAACATTACTTAAAATATAATGATCGAAAGTAAGCCTACGACCTTCCTCATGTATACAACAATCATTAACTTTTTTTTTTCAAATCGGACTGATTTATCCAGAGTTTAGCATGTCCAAAAAAAAACTCTTAATATTATTAAATATTATTTAAATAAATGTTAATAAAGATGGCAATTATAGTAAATTGCACATAAATACTTGATCTTTTTAAAGAATAAAAAATCTTGTTTCGCCCTACCACGCAATTCATAAAAATAAATGATAGGCTAAACATGTTGCAACTATAATTAGCCGTTGAAGATCATATAGAACCAATGTATCATTAGAAACTACGCAACGGATTTTGATGCAGTTTTTTTTAATAGATAGATTGATTCTTGAGGAAGGTTTTATTATATAAACCTTTCCAATATTCCCACGGGAACAAAAGCTACGCGGGTGAAACCGCGGGCAGGTCGCTAGTATATATATAAATGAATGTTTGTCTATGTGTCCATTATAGAATCGCAAACCATGCATTTAATCATGTGATGATCTTTAGAAAAATTGTGCAGAAAGCTTTCTGAGTCTGGTTTTGTTAAGTTTACTCAATGTCGCTTAATGAGGATTGCCTTTCAGGTGTCATTATTATGATAGTATATTATGTTTCAGTTTGTGTTATTAGTCCAAATTTTATGCATTATTGTATTAGAGTTATTGCAAAGTCGAGAAAAATCAGTCATTTATGATATCATTAATATGATTTAAACAAACCTGGAAATGCTGATAGGTTGTAGACAAATGATGACATGCAAGACATCTGACTGTGGATCGTAGATATCCACCCAGGATCTGATTTAAAGGTGTTGTTTCCTTGCTGTACTGATCAAACTTATCGGCGTTAGGAAAACGGGACAGGTAACATTTCTCCATTGCTTCAACTAGGTATCTGTAAAAATAATGAAATGGATATTCAAGAGATCTAGAATTGATTAGATATATATATATATATATATATATATATATATATATATATATATATATATATATAAAAAAGTAATAATACATAGTATAGTATACAATACTTTTTGTATAAGTTAAGACCAGTCAGTTCCTTTCTGATAAGTGTTATTGGGCTTTAACAAGTTTATCCTTAAAAAAACCAGTCAGTTTGAAGTTCAGTGGTGGTATGTTAACATGTGACAAAAACGGTGTTTTTTTTTATGTCATAGGATAGCAAAGGAGCAGATGGGGCTCCTGATGGAAAGAGTCAACCATCGCCTATAGACACCAAAGGTGTTAATGTTGCGTTGCTATCTTGTGGCGAGATCTATTGCCACGTGCATAAGTTTACCGGTTACCTTACCCTCCAAACCGGAACACGACAGTGACAAGCACTGACGCTATTGCGGCAGGAATAAGTGTGGCGGTGGTACCAGGCCCGAGCGAGACAATGCAGAACTCTACCACCTAGTAGCCACGATGGTAGTGACTCGCATAGCAAATCAGTCGCCTTTTACGACTTGCCTGGCAGAACGGCAGTTGATCTATTCTTCAAAGGAGCCCGGAACCAACACGGGGGAAATGGAAATGAATACCCATTTTTGCTAACTGACAAACCAGTGAGTAATGGTAAATCAACAGGCCAAACAAACAAACAAAATGACATTACATTTACTCTGCCTATCCTGATTCTGTTAATCAGTGTGATGATAATTTTACTTCTATAGCAAATGAATCACCGAAATGTTTGTATGTACATAACTACAAAATAAATGCACCAAATTGGATAATTATCTTTTTATTGTGTTCCTTATTGTTAGGATAAGTTTTGTATGTATGAAAAATATTTAAAAATAATACAGGATATTCTTAAAGGAATATGGAATCGGGCTGAGTGAATATATTGCAAAAAATAATGGTTACATTAATAAGTTATAATTCAATGTATTTAATACGGTCTCATTGTTGACCACCCCGTTGGTGGACTGGTTAGCGACCCTGACTACGCAATCGACTAGGCTCGGGTTCGATCCCCGATGGGGTAAGCATTTGTGTGATGTATTTGATAAACAACATTCATAAAATATAGGTTTAGTTTGTCTTAAGATATCATAATAAATATCTTAAAACATACATACACACATATCTTCATGCCAGATCCCATATGAGGTAGTCAGGTAGAACCGAGTGCCATACATCACAATCCTTGCAGGCTTGTCTTGCTTCCTCCACATTTATCATTTTCTTTTTACACACACTCCAGTTGCAAATATCTTAAAACAAGCCTAATCATTTGTTGCAGATCTGACATCATTTTGATTAATGTTAATCTGCAGGTAATTATTGTTAAAGTTTTTATCAAAACCAGATTTAGCTTAGAATATATTCAAATGGTTTTTCTAACAAAATACATTTTAAATTAAATTTAACTATACCTTAGAAACTCATGAGCATCTTCTTGTCGGCCCGGTGTCAAGTTTCTACAAATAAGGCGCAATTTAGAATATATTTGCCAAGGTTTGATGGGTGCTCCTCCACTCTTCTGTGTAGCTATTAAAGTAGCGCGCATTCCACATATGATACATGCTTCTGTTAAAAGAGAAATACATTAAATTAATGCTAGAATAAAATTTATACTTGTCCTTTGTCATATTATCTATTAGTTACTTACTGATGAAAATATAAGTGAAATAATACTAAGTATCAAGTTAATTTAATAGCAATGCATCTACCACTCAGCCACATGAATTAGCAATACATCATTAACAATCTTTGGTGTCTTAAGGCAGTGGCTATTTTTGTCCATCAGAAGATCCATCTGCTTGTTAGCTATCTATGATGTTACATAACAAAAAACAACTGTAAATATTGTACTTTTATAATGAGAGAACTATTGACAGTTGTGATTGTGTTGACATTAAGTGCATTCTAAGTGCTGTTAATATAATTTATTCTATAAAGTGCCACCAACACAATCAATTTAATTTTATACCTGGCCATATAAATACTTTGTAATAGTAAAATAATTATTTTTACTTAAAATAAAAAAAAAATACAATTTCAAACAAACAAATTAATTATTATATCATAAAAAAAAACTTGAAACACCCTCTGCTATATTTTTAATAGCATTATATATATTAAACATAAGTGTAAGAAAGAAAGAAAGACAGAAAATATTTATTAGCAAGAATATGGGTGTTACAAGTTGTTAAAAATAAATTAAGGTACCAACATATTCTACCAATATATGGTGTGCAAATATTTAAAAAAATATCTTTATATAGTATTGCATTTAAAACTATAAATTGTATCTATTTTTTAGAATTACTACTGGATCGGAACGCGGCCACACACTGAGAAGATCCGGCAGAAGAAACTTAGCAGGCTGGTCTTTTTTCTCTATTTTATGTTCTTGTTATAAATATACAAGGATGATTCCATATTACAAAGTTATTTTTATAATTACAAGTTTCATATTTTGAGTAATTATTTTTTTTTATAATTTACATAATGTTCACCATTTACAAAATTTTTACTACATTGAAATTTTTTAAGGACAATTCAACAAACTTATATTTCTATCCATTAACATTTAATTTTATCGGCTAAAAATTCTTTAATATCATAATAAGTTTTATCTAACAGCAAATCAAACAACTTTTTGCGAAATTTATTTATAGGCAATGATTTAAGACTATCAGGAATATGATTGTATATAATAATGGACATACAATACACATTTTTTGTAAAAATATTTAATTTTTGGTTAAACACATATAATTTCTTACTATTCCTAAAATATGAGTTACCAGTGACTTCAGCATTTGTTTTAAATAACTTTTGATGCTTTTTTACAAATACACATATCTCTCTAAAATATACAAACATGGTAAGAGAAGTACCTTAAGAGACTTGAAAAGTGGTTTACAGGAATGTAACTGATTAACACCACATATTGCTCGAATACATTTCTTTTGGATTCTAAAAATTCGTACCAATTCAACAGAATTTCCCCAAATAGGAATTCCATATTGTAAATTAGAAGAGACATATCCATGATATGCTAATAGGGAGGCTTTTGCGTTTCCTACTTCCCTTAGTCTTCTCAAGACATAGACAAAAATATCAATCTTATTACATAGAGATTCAATATGTGCTTCCCAATTACAATATTTGTCAATAATTATTTCTAAAAAGTTTGTATAATCTACATCATCTATATTTACTTTATTTAAAAATATATTTGTGTTTTTAGTAATATTACTGTGGTAGTTCTGAAATTCAACTAATTTTGTTTTAGTTACATTAACTTTTAAATTATTATTAATTAACCAGTCTGAAACTTGGAATAAGGTTTCGGTTGTTTCATTTACCAAGTCTTTCTTATTTTTACATTTAATAAGTAGGGTAGTGTCATCAGCAAATAAAAAGCAATCACGTTGTATACTATCAGGAAGATCATTGATATAAATTAAAAATAGCAAGGGTCCTAAAACACTGCCCTGTGGTACACCACAGTTGTTAACAAGGTAGTTTTAAGTATATATTTTTTTTACGGTTTCCGCATATTTTAGATATTTCAACACATTGTTTCCTATTCTCTAAATAACTCTTTATCCAATCTAAAGACTTCCCTCTAATATCATATTTTTCAAGTTTTGATAATAAAATATTGTGTGAAACAAAATCAAATGCCTTACTCATATCCAAAAATACACAAAGTGGATACATTTTCTTATTCAGACATTCAGTTATGCTCTTTACTAAATCAAAACATGCTAATGTAGTAGACCTACTTTTCCTAAATCCATATTGATTATTTTTTAGTAGGTCAAAATCAAGTTAATAATTATAGAGCTTTTCATATATAATTTGTTTAAAGATTTTTGAAATGACGAATTAAAGTAATAGGTCTATAATTGTTCATATCGCACATATCTCCTTTTTTAAACAATGGTTTGACAATACACTTTTTTAATCGTTCTGGATATTTACCTTCCAAAAATGACAAATTAATTATATGGCTAAGAGGTTTTGATATTACACTAGCAACATTTTTCAATAATTCTGTGCTAATATCATAGCCAGTAGCATAAGTATTTCACAATGAATGAATAACTTTTTTCACATCATGCTCATCTACTGGTGTCAAATACATGGTTTTACTACAATTTGGTAAAACAAAAAAATATGATTTTGAAGTATTTGTAGATTTGACTTTTACACTACTTGATTTTGTCCGCTTTATAAAAAAAATATTAAATAGATTACAGATTGTTTGAGTATTTGTGTACTTTAAATTGTTTACTTTGATTTTTCCTATTTCTCTAATATTTATTTTGTTCTGAAATTTACTTTTAATCAGATTCCATGAAGCTTTACATTTATAAGAGGAATTTTCAATACATTTCAAAGCAGACTGTTTTTCTGATTCTAATAAACATTTAGACAAAATTTTCCTATAATGTAAATATTTACATTTATTTTCTTTTTTATTAGATTGAGCATGACAATAATTAAGGTACAACTGGCGTTTTACTTTGCAACATTTTAGAAGACCTTTAGTTAACCATTTATTTTTAATAGTTTTATTTGAAACATTTACATGGATCTTAGGAAAACATAACTCAAAAAATTAACAGTAAAATATCATGAAATTCATTAAATGCTTCTTCACAGTTTGACTTTGTAAAAACTTCATTAAAACTTAAACTTGATAAACATTCATGAAACTTTTTAATATGTTCCTGCCCATATATCCGCTTTGTTTGAAACCAAAAAGCTCTTTTTTGTTTAAATTCTAAGACTGACTCTATATTGGCTTGTATATTCTAAGCAGTTTCATGATCAGACAAAGCAAGTGATGTTATGCATGTGTAGGTGTTGTTATGCATGATTTATTAATATATACATTATAACTATCGTCTAAAACAGCTTAGTACTAAGTTTTAAGTGGCTGGATTACAATTTCAATGACAGGTCTAGCATAATAATAGTTTGTTATTATAAATGAATTACAACACATTTCTTTGTAATATAACATTGAGTAAACAGAGTATAGAGTATAAAAACTATGAAATCTTAAAAAATTAACCTGTTTTTAAAGTATTGTTTTTTTTTGTGTATATTTTAGATCTACTAAAAAAAAATCCCAAGACATTTTTAATTAAATGGATTCCATTTCTGACACTGTATATAACATTAATGGTTATAATAACTTATTTACAAACTATCTTCGTATTCGGTAGCTGCTAGAGACATGCATGAATATATTATATAATCAATTGATAAATAATTGAAATTGTAATTTCATTCAGGAGGGATTATGTCCAAATTTTAAATACATTTCAATATTACTGAAGATATTAATTTAAAATAAAATGTATAGTGTTCCAAGATAATGTAAATATGAATAAATTTTTTTACAATATACACTTTCTGTAACAAAACAGGTTTGCAAACCTAATTAAACAAATGAAACCTTTAATATTTTGATTCGAATTAAATAACACATTGACATATAATATGTTAATACATAGTTCATGTACAACACACATTTTTTAAAGTAAGACTTACTTTTTAAAAATAAGCCTGATTGCCAACTGAAAGAACTAATTCTACATCAAAATAAAAACTAAGGTCTTAGTTAAATTTAAACACATTTAATAAGTACTAGCTGTTGCCTGCGACTTCGTCCGCGCGGACTTCGTTTACTCCGCACTGCTCCTCTCCTGTAGGTGATAGCGTGATAATATGTAGCCTATATGTTGACCCGACCTGTTAGTAATATTCATGCAAAATTTGAAGTAAATCCATGCAGTACTTTTTGAGTTCACCCCGGACATACATATAAGCTTAAATTTTGCCAAAAAAATAAAGAACAAATACGGATGAATATAATAACGGAACATCACAAACAAAAAAAATTTAAGGAATTTTGGAAGGAAACGAATAAGTCTGTCCCTAGGGCTGGCCTACCTATAAGTGTTGATGGGGAGACGGATGCTGAGCGTATAGCAAGCGTATTTCAAGAGCATTTTAGAGTTTGTTCATCATTATCGCTAAGCCAGCCGGCATTAGATGGTAAGAGTATGGCACATGTCTCGAGTCCATCTCTCTCGTTCAGTGTCAAGGATGTTAAGAGTATTATACAGTCTTTAGCGAGGGGAAGGGCTCCGGGTCATGATGGTCTAAGTGTAGAGCATCTGGTGCATGCTGGTTCACATATTTACCGGATTCTCGCAATGTTTTATACGTTTTGCATACGTCATACCTATCTCCCTAAGGATTTGATGGATAGTGTGGTTGTACCTGTCGTTAAGAATAAAACAGGTGATATTTCCGATAAAAATAATTACAGGCCAATCACTTTAGCCGCTATATTAGGGAAAGTGTTTGATGGTCTGCTTGAGCGACAACTTAGATGTTATTTAATGCTAAATTATGCTCAGTTTGGCTTTAGGAGGGGCCTCTCTACGGAGACTGCTATACTGGCGCTCAAGCAGACTGTAAAAAACTACACAGATAGGAAAACTCCCATATATGCTGCCTTACTCGATCTCTCTAAGGCATTTGACCTAGTTTGTTATGATAAACTATGGGCAAAGCTAGAGAACTTAGAAATACCACCAGAAATCGTCAATATTCTACGTTTCTGGTACAGTTCACAAACAAATAGGGTCAGATGGGCTGGTGTATACTCGGAGTCGTTTCATCTTGAATGTGGCATTAGGCAGGGCGGCTTAACATCTCCAACTCTATTTAACATGTATGTTGATCATTTGATCGATAAACTTCGCAGAACTGAAATTGGCTGTTCCATCGATGGCACCATAATTAATAATCTTAGCTACGCCGATGATATGGTTCTGCTAAGTCCATCGATCAGCGCATTAAGAAAATAAATTAAAATATGTGAAATATATGCTGTGACACATGGACTCTCATATAATGTAAATAAAAGTGAATTTTTAGTATTTAAGTGTAAGGGAATATCGGGGGAAAATTCTCCACCAGTATATCTCAATGGAGTTGCTTTAAAAAGGGCAATTGAGTTTAAGTACTTAGGACATATTTTTACGGAGGATTTTTCAGATGTGAAAGACATAAAAAGGGAGCGTAGGGCGTTGGCAGTCCGAAGCAATATGATAGCCCGCAAATTTGCACGATGCACAAAAAGAGTTAAAAAAACTCTCTTTAAGGCTTACTGCCAAACTTTTTATACGTGCAACCTGTGGGTGACATATACGCGGAGGGCTTACAACGACCTACGTATTCAATATAATAATAGTTTTAGATTGCTGATGGGACTACCACGTTTCTGCAGTGCGTCCCTGATGTTTGCCGAGATGCGCACAGACGATTTTTATGCGATAATGAGGAAAAAGGCAGCATCAGCGATGTGCAGAATTCGTGAAAGTCCCAACAGCATTCTAAAAGTGTTGTCTGACAAGTATGACAGTCAGTTCATGAAACACTGGGCAAATGTACACGTATATGCCCAGTGTTTCAAACATAGTAAATGAGTAACTTAAACCTAATTTTACTAACATAGTTGTAAGTATTTTAATTGTTACTAACAAAAATGGATGTTAATGTCTGGCAAATAAAGAATATTATTATACATACAGACAAACAGATAAACAGACAAACAGACAAAAATTCTAAAAACTATATTTTTGGCTTTGGTGTCGATTGTAGATCACGCCCCAAATATTCTTTTTAAAAAAAATTCAATGTACAGTTTTGTCTTTCCTACGATTTTATTATATGTATAGATTCTTGGAGTATTCAGAATTACATCAAAACAATCTTTGCAAATATTACTTTCCTATATAATACAATATTGTTAACACAAAAGTGAGTTTGTTTGTTTATTACACTTTCTTGGCTACACCTTTCAACTAATTTTGATAAAATTTTGCATAAAGATAGTTGAAGATCCAGGATGAATGGAAGGTATATGGGATGAAAGTTTGTATGAAATAGTATATCAATGCATGTTAATCTACTTGGGGCCAACATTGTCCAGGTCAGTTTGTCTACAACATAAGTAAAAGTATTTCATGGCTACTAATTTTGTCTTACCTTGTTGGTTACATTTTTCAGTGTGTGTCACCTCGGAAATAAGCCAGTTAACAAATGCAGGAATGTGAAAGAGCGCTTGTAGTGTAGAATTGAGGTAGCATGTATTGCCAACATTCTGCATTCCAGCACCCACACTCCACGCACTTTGAAACCCAAGCTCAACTTTTTCAACAGGGAATAAGATCCTTTTGGGTTTAGGTAACCCTTCTTCACCATTTTTTGACTTATCTGAAATAGAATAATGGAATTATTTTACCAGGATTAATAATTCAGATTTTAATATTTATTTTGTTTTCAACTGACTTCCCAAAAAGGAGACGTTTCTTGTTTCATTGGAATTTATTTATGTATTTTCACTGATTACTCATAGACGCCTGAATCTATATATTGTTTTAATTTATCTGCCTTCAGCTATTCAGACATAATCAGGTATTTTGTTTTTATTTTGGGTTCAAGATGGTATTTCCACAAAACTTTCCTCCCATTAATTATTAGAATAGTACACCCTTAAGTTGGCGTTTCTGATCTATTTGCAATTTTTGCCATTGTTTCATTCTTTTTATGTTTATCAGAATAGTTTTAACCAAGTTATGTTTGTATATGCTTTTAGAGTCTTTGTGTTTTTTGGTATATTTTTTTACTTTAAAGGAGATGGGGATTAATGGGCCCAAATGTATGAAGGCTGAAGTGTAGTTCAAAAAAATTTTACAATTTTTCTATTTCAAAGTTAAAATATGAGCCTTATCTGCTTTCTAAAAAACCATGAAAATAAGAACGCAGTACTAAAATTTTATAATTGATAAAATTATAATTGATTTATGTAAATAACTTAAATGAAAATGTAAACTTGTAAGTATAATATATAAAAGTGTATTTTTGTTAAATATTTATTTTATTAACATTAAGTAACATACTTATTTTACAAACTATTTATAATATAAAAAGAAAAAATATAATCAATACAATTTTAACAATTGATTGATTACATTACATTAAATTTTATATGATTTAATTTCTGTGGATTTAATACAGCTAAAAGTTACAATAACAACAGACATCACTGACAGCTCACAAGTTGCGGACTTCTCTCCTTACTATTTTAGGTACAGGGAGGCAACCTTTAATTTGTGATTTCCAAAAATCTATTTTAGTATTGTGTCAATTTATAAACATGAAACGTAGTTGCTTGTTTTATAAGTATCAGTTGCCCATATAGTAAACGGTTAAACTATAACTTCACTTTTACTGAATATCTTGTATGTCTATTCTAAAATTGCTAAAATCTGTAAAAAATTTGGTTAAATTAACTATTAATTGACATAATGTTTATCTTATTACAAGAGGGCCCAAGATTCTATGGAAGTGTATCCATCTCCTTTACATTATCCTTTACTACTGTTATATCATTACAACACTAATGAAGATTGTTCAAATCCATTAAAGATAAATTTAACCACCAAAGATGTCAAATATATAATAAGAAGTTATATTCCGTAGAACACCACAACTCATTAACTAGAATGTTAACCTTGAACATAGATAATTCTATATGTTAATAACTATACATGTAGTAATTTAAAACAGTTTATAGTATAAAATAAAAATATTTTTTTTGGGTTGCAAGTTATGTATTATTACTAAAAAAAAACTAACCTAAATTAATTAGTAAAATTATTACACAACTGTCAAATGAATAAAGTACGAATAAGAACAATAAATATATAGAATTATTGGAAGTTGGAACACAAAACACACACACACACACACACAATTAAAAGTGACGCTTTTTCCACAAAGGTAAATATTGACATCATGGAAAATATAACCTCACAGTAAATTGTAAACATCTACAAGTCTATAAAATTAGAGACATGTGTTGATAATAATAAGAAAATCATGTTACCTGATGACTGATTTCCTTGAATCAACTCTTTTTTTATAAGTTTAGTTTCAAGCACAGGCTTTTTAGGTCGGATAACCACGTACTTAGATTTCAAACCATCGAGGACATTGCTTTGATAATCGCCAGATTCTTCAAACTCAATCTTCGTTATGAGGACATTTTTAGTAGAAGAATATAGTCTACTATCCAATAAAGACGAACTTTGAGATTCTTCAGACGTAAGAGATAAACGCAATGCGCTAGATACTGGGTCACAAATTGATGCGGGCATTTTACCTCCAAAACTGCACGATCACCTCAAATTTTTCATTAATTTCAAATGTAGCACATTATATAGGTATTATGTAAACAGAAACTTATATATGATCTTTTTTTAACCATGTATGTTAATTCCAAACCACCACGAGATAACCGCGAGAAAAAGAGTAAAAGGGAAAAGTTGTATTTTATTAGGCAAGTCCAACTCCGGTACCCCATAGACAATAGACAAAAACGATATTGAATTTGAGGCGAAAACCGCTAGGTACCTACTTCGGTACGACTTCTGGCAAATTAACAAAGTTATTTCTTTTGAGTCTCTTGCTATCCATATTTCTTCTTAACCAACGTTGAATTGTAATATTATCATTATTTGACATTTAATAAAGCTTATTAGATTTTTTATGTGTTTTGAAAATATTTATTTCATTTCATTTTGAAAAAATTACAGCATTTTCTACCGTATTTCAATACAAGGTAATAAACTGTTTGCTAGCATTTAATTGTAACATAAATACTATGACCTCATATGATTCCGTGAACAAGACTTCATTTATAATATGCGTATAGCTTAATAGTCTGTGATATTCAGTAAAACGGGGTATGAACGGGGTACAAGGCTTGCTTGCTTGCTTGCTACAATTTACTGATCTGTGGTACAAGGAATGCAGGGTTGAAAAGAGACGAAAGCTAAAATCTTACCTACACAGTTAGGTGCCTACCTAGTTTCATCACTAGGTACGTATGTGGGTACCAAGGAACTTATATACGATAACTGGAATTACTACGAAGCAATATTTGAAAAATAAAAATGTACTTTATTTCGATCTTAATAAAGTTGACATTTGTTTCTTACATATCAGAGGGGAAAAACGTTCTGAGCAAGACAACGACATGAGTGGATGTTGTCCCTTTCTTGCAATTGCCAGTGTAAATAAAACTTTCGGATGGTAGATTTTTGTATATTCGTTAATCGTTAAATCCTTTTTATTCATACACGTCGATAGATACATTAGCATAAAATGTATTGTAATTAACATAGTGTGTTCTAAAATGTGCTTTTTTTATTATTACGTAATTACTTATGCAATGCAAAAACCGTTTCTCAAATTAGTAGAATTACTTAGTAGTAATTTGCAAACTACGCATGGCCACACTTATATATGGCGATTGGCGCTTTATTCAGTAGAAAGAGACACACTCCACTCATGTCGTGGTACTCTTCGGAATGATTTTGATGCGCGTGTAAGCATTCCGGGTAGAATGTAACTTCCTTGGTGGGTACCTAATTAGTTTCGTCCCTTTTCACCCCTGCATCCATATTTACCCAGTTGGACGGCTCGTTGGTTTATTTACCTATATTACCTAATTTTACTCTGATGCTGGGGCCGCACTTGAATCTATCCACACAAAGCTTCGTGCAATGACACGATAAAAGTAAAGGTCACATGACACGTCTGCATTTATCGTGTATTGCACAACACTGGCCACGCTTCATACATCGCATCACTTATCTATATTAATTTTCTCTTTGCATCGCTTGGAATCGTAAATTGAATAGGTATCATGTCTTGTAACGAAATTCATGTCAAAATTATTGTTTTATTATTTAAAAACAAGTTTCATTTATAAAGGTCTCTAAAGAAGTACCTATTAATAAAATAATATTATGACTTTTTATAAATTACTCACATTTCGCAATACGCGATGTGAGTTTTGTCGTATTTAAGCTTACCACAATAGTATCTGAGCTAAAATATTTTATATTTATGTTGATAAATAAAATCAAATAACAATATATATAATTAATTTTACTAGGTACTTTTTTCCTAAAAATTATTTTACAGCGGTGACGAGACAACTGTTTGATGCTTTTTGATGGACACTTCTATTCACAGAGATGGTTCTCCTTCCTCTATACTCCATGTGTACAACGAGAACATTCAACCAAGGAGCTTACGATAACTGGAATTTTACAAAGCAATATTTGAATAATAAAATGTACTTAATTGCGTTGCTTACAAAGTTGACATTTGTTTCTTACTTAACAGAGTGGAAAAACATTCTGAGACAGGCAATGACAAGAGCGGATGTTATCCTTTTCTTGCAATTGCCAGTGTAAATAAAACTAGCTGATGGTAGATTTTTATATAATCGGTCATCAATTCATTCATATCTTTTATTCATACCCGTCGATAAATAAGCATAAAATGTATTGTAATTAACATAGTGAGTTCTAGAATGTGCTTATTTTAATTATTAAGTAATTACTTATGCAATGCAAAGCTGTTTCTCAAATTAGTAGAATAACTTAGAAGTAATTTGTAAACTACACAAGCCGCACTAATATGTGTCGATTGGCGCTTTAGTTAGTAGAAAGATATACACTCCACCAATGTCGTGATACTCTTCGGAACGATTTTGAAACGCGTGTGAACGTTCCGGGTAGAATGTAACTTCCTTGCATTCAACATGGCAGAACTGTTTTTTTTTGTAATTACGTCGAACTGCTCACTATGGAGACGTACAAAAAATTTATTACATTTTTTAACACATCTTTCTAGAATTTATATATTGCTAGTTATTGAAAAAAATACCTAATTTTTAAGATATATTAGGATCTCAAATAAGACAAAGGCCATTATGGCCAACCTTTTTTGTGACGATAGACGCAGTGTGGCTGAGGCATGAGAAAAAATACCGATACGTAAACTCTTAAACCATATTAGTGCATTAAATTTAATTTATTTATGATAGTTAGTTAATTATTCTAGCTCACATGTGTTCGCTTCGCTGAACGTATTAAATTTATTGACGCTAAAAATTATTCAAACACCTGTTCTCACTTTACCAAATCTACATAAAGGTCACAGGATATTAAGATTAGTCAAGCTATTCTTGAATTATAGCAGTAGATACATATCTAGTTTCAGTTTTCTGGTAAAAACATTGTTGTCCGGGACTGGATAAGTGACCGGTTATAGACTTGCCCCATATATCACATTATGGGACTAAGTATCTTCGGCAAATCGTGGGTGCAGTTTTTATACCTCTGCCGACGTCCCATAGACCTACAATAACATCGCGCAATACTTTTATTGTGCAATAATATTAAATACCATTTTTGACTACAAACGTTCTATAAATTCATTGAATAAAATTGACAAACCGATCAACATTTTCTAGAGAGCAACATGTCTGACGACGAACTTTTGGCGGCAACCATGTTGGTGATTTTGTTAAATAACACTCAAGTAAAAACTCCCGTTCTTTATATTTTAAAGCATTCTTGCTTGCCATTTTGCTTAATTTTACGACACGACCATATATTAAACACGTAACTGACCAAAAGCGACCGCTCCAAACTTTCGAGTGAAAAATATTGTGCAATATTAAGCCTACACGGAGCAAAATAATAATAGTAATTTTTTACGTAATTTTGTTAAAATATTTGTAGTGGTCCAGCGTTGGCGTTGACCACATGAGGTCCCGGGTTCGATTCCCGGGTCGGGCACATAAGAAAAGTGTTTTTTCAGTTTTCTAATAAACACAAAGTTGCCCGGCATTGGTAAGAGCCCGATTGATGATAGGCTTGCCACCTATCACATTTGTGGGACTAAGTATCTTCGGCTAATCGTGGGTGCACTTGTTGTACCTCTGCCTACCCCTTCGGGGATATGGGCGTGAAGATACTTTTTTTTAAATATTTATGCAGATATATACTTAATATAAAATGTATAAAAGCGATCTTTTTTGATGCGGCTCGGCCCGTTGCTGCCCGTCACAGTGTGCTTGATCCTTAACGGGGCATACAGATAGACGAAATTTACCTCATAACACCTATATTGAGTTATTGCAATTTTTTTTTGTTTGCATTAATTTAATGGCTCTTTGATGGCCTACGATGGTCTATTTTTAATGTTTGATGCTCTGAGGTTTGATGGTTATTTGTTCCATTAAAACATAAAAATAAAAATTGAAATAATCATATTCTTACTTCCCCGTGTTGATACCAGGCTGCTTTGAAAAGTAGGCGAACTGCCGTTCATCCAGGCAGGTCATGAAAGGCGAACGAGTGTCTATCACTTATTACTCTACCACTTACTAGCCACGATGGTAGTGACTCGACTACCATCGTGGCTAGTAAGTGGTAGAGTTCTACATTGTCTCGCCCGGGTATAGTACCACCGCCTTACATATTTCTGCCGCGATAGCATCAGTGCTTGTCGCTGGCGTGTTCCGGTTTAGAGGGTAAGGTAGCCGATAAATTTATGCATGTTTTATTAGACCTCGCCACAAGATAGCAACGCAACATTAACACCTTTGGTGTCAATAGGTGATGGCTGACTATTTCCACCTTGAAACCCATCTGTTTGTTTACTATCCTATCATATAAAAAATATTTTACAAATAAATGTGTTGTAATTCATTCATTCTGTCATTGAAATTGTAATTCTATCTTATGCTGGGGCCTCACTTGTGTTTATCGTTACAAAGCTTCGTGCAATGACAAGATAAATGCAGGTGTGACCGACTATTATCGGCTTTTTTCGTATACTATGCGTTCCAACTGAGAATAAGACTGTCAAGATGAGTAAGCTGTGCAAAAAAATTAACTAACATAGAAATACTTAAAAAAAATATTTTCAATCTAATTGGTATAATTTTATTTAGATTCCCATCGGATCATATTACCATGCATTAAAATAAGGTGTAAAATAACCAACACCACTTTTATATATACATATGTATAGATGAACGGCTAGACTTTAATACAGTCAACTACTTGGCTAACACAATTGTTTTTATTAAGTAGTCAAGCTATTCAAGCAAAATATGTTTGGATTCAAGCAAAACTGTGGAACCTGATGTCCCACAACATAAATAATTTTAATTACTAATTGAGACAATAGAATCAATCTCTAGCAATAATTTAATTACTAAGTGCATAAACTTGAAATATACTGTCAATGACATTTTAATAGATTGAGTGTTATCTATACGGAGAATGAAAAAAAAAATCACCAGTACCTTGTAAGAAAAGAGATTTTACTTGTCAGTTAAACCTGGTTATCAGAATATTCAAGGGCTAAATGGTAAATAATTAGAATTGGAGCTGTTCATGAACTATCCGGCAAACAAAGAAGGCGTTAAATGACATGTTTATTACTTGTTGTTATTTTTTTACATTATAACTTACTATGAAAATGAAAATGAAAATTATTATGAAAATGGACTAAAATATAATGAAATTTTTGATATAAGATATCACACGCAAAATCGCGGAAAAATTGTTTTGTTTGTACTTTAATGTCCAAAGATTTGAATACGAAAATATATGTTTTGTAATTTTGTCGACATGTTTATGTTCTGTGTTTTAACATTGATTTGGTGCAAGGGATAACAAAAATTGAGTTTCCAGTTGCATATGAACTTCACATTTTACGGTTATAGTGAATACGTGTTACTAAAAGCACTTTCGTTGTTTTTTCCTACATAAAAATATACACCAAAGCTGAGATGTTGTTACTTGACTTTCAAAAATTATAGTTAAACTAGCTGCAGCGTGCAGCCCGCTGCATTTTAAGTTTTTGGTGAATCCCGCAGAATCGCCTGATTTTTCCGGGATAAAATTAGCCTATGTGTTATTCCAGATCATCATCTACCTCTGTGCTTAATTTTATTCAAATCCGTTTGGTAGTTTTTGCGTGATTGAGTAACAAACATCCATCCAAACATCCAAACTTTCGAATTTATAATATTACTAGCTGTTGCCTGCGACTTCGTCCGCGCGGAGATCGTTTACTCCGCACTGCTCCTCCCCGTAGGTAATAGCGTGATAATATGTAGCCTATATGTTGACCCGACCTGTAAGTAATATTCTTGCAAAATTTGAAGTAAATCCATACAGTACTTTTTGAGTTTATCCCGGACATACAAACAGACAAACAGATAAAGAGACAAACAGACAAAAAATCTAAAAACTACATTTTTGGCTTCGATATCGATTGTAGATCACACCCCAAGTATTTTGTAAAAAAATATTCAATGTACAGTTTTGACTTTCCTACGATTTTATTATAATATAATAAAATCGTAGGAAAGTCAAAACTGTCAAAATCGTAGGAAAGTCAAAACAACTCAATTAAATTAAACATTTTCAACTCCGTTTTTTCATGCAATTGTCATCTATACATATTATGTATAGATGACAATTGCATGAAAAAACGGAGTTGAAAATGTTTAATTTAATTGTACATATTATGTATAGATGACAATTGCATGAAAAAACGGAGTTGAAAATGTTTAATTTAATTGAGTTGTATGCGATACTCCGTATCATGCATTAAATAAGCATAACCTTTTGATAAATGACATTATGTAATTATCTTCAAAGTGTATCAAATATTTATACGAAATTATGGTAGAATGGTGCATGACAAGACAGTAACCTTCACCTTCCTGAGTCAAGCTGAGTCACGATGACTCAGTAGCCCGATCAAATATTCAGCCTTCAACCCTTTTCCATGAAGCGGCGCGAGGCTACACATTGTAACAAAGGAGTTTAGCATAACAAAGGACACCGTTTACCATCACAAAAGCAATAAAGTTTCATGAAGCTGATTACTTTTGAGCGTAGTTTACACAATTGTAGGTATTGAGCTCAATTTTGTAAAAAAATATGCTTCTGAAGACTAATTTCATATAAATTTAACGCCGTGAAATTGCAAAAAAAAATTTTGAAGCTACGTGACAAGCATATGGATGGTCTACTCTTAAAGAAGAGATCCGATCAACAAAGAAAAATACAATACAAAGGCGAAAATTAAGGTAATTAATGAGATTACAGCTAAGAATTCTCTGGAATCGATTTTGTGGAAATTAGCAAACTTGCGCAAAGTTCTTAGCTTCGTCTTTGAATTATAAATTTTCGTAAAGTAATGCCTGAATCTATCAAATAAAATAATAAAATCGTTTAACTATGTCTTATTTTTAACCAAGATCAAAAATGGGGGTTATAAATTTGATTGCATGTTTTTTTAAAGTTCCATACCTAAAGGTAAAAAAGGAACCCTAATACTAAAACTCCGTTATCCGTCTGTCTGTCTGTCACTAAGCTGTATTTCATGAACCGTGGTAGTAAGACAGTTGAACTTTTCACAGCTGTTGCATTTGCTTTATAATAAATACTAAAACCAGAATAAAATAAATATTTAAGCCAGCTCCCACACAACAAACGTATTTTTTTTATTTGTTTTCTAGATTTTAATTAAAACAACTTGTAGATGTTTGAAATATTCAAAATTAAACACTTTCTTTTCTTTTAAAATTAAACACTTAAACTGGTTTAGTTTTTTATTTTTGAAATTAAAAAAAAGTTGGTCCAAATGACCGCTACTACGAAATCTGGCTATTTTGGCGAGCAAAGTGCTCAGCCAGTTTACAAGTTAAGTAGACCGCCCGCCTTACCTAAGAGTGTCTCCTGTGAGACCGAACGGCTTAAGGCAGTATCTTGATGATAAGTGAGAGAGTATGTGGCGTCAGGATTTCGACTCGTTAAGAAGCCAGTCGTTACGAGTTAAAATTAACGTAGAAAGTTGAAATTTGGAATTTGGTTAACTAGAATTTATTACTAAACAATCTGATATAATAACATGTATTGTGAGGTACATTATGCTTTCACGCGATGGCCAAGTCAAACTATTTATTTAAAACGTAAAACATTTTTAATATTGATATGGTAATAACTTAAAGTAATAACTTAAGAGAGAAGGTCCCTTAAGTAGGGACTAAATAAATAATCAATTAACTGCTTTGTTATAACATTGGTCTCGTTACTTTTTATGTTTTTGATGGCATACTTACTTATATAAGTACTAAAAATATGAAAATAAAAGTCGCAGGCTATTTCATCTAAGCCATCCATCAAGTGGCCGCCATCTGAAACACTTCCGCGACTGGAATACCGATAAGTGAGGTTGTCATAAAGATCAGCGGACCAATCAGTGTCGCCCGCTCCCGCCGATCAATATCCAAATATTATTCATGCAAAAGCAACAATTAATGCGAATTTATATTCGCTCCGTTTGTCGAGTGGTTGGCGACTCGCACTACATAATCTATGGGGTTCGGAGTCAATTCTAGACCTGGGTTTTATGGCTTATATAATATATTTCAGTGTTTAATTGAAACGTGCTACCACATATAAGTTATAATATCTGGTTGACCGAGCTTTGCTCGGTTTTTCACATATTTTTGGAACCGATCTTTTCTTGGACCTTGAACCTTGATAAATTGATTCCTGTAGAATTTTTTTTTCTGTAGCTGGTTGACCGAGCTTTGCTCGGTTTTTCACATACTCATATCTTGGGAACCGAGCTTTTCTTGGACCTGGAACCTTGATAAATCGATTCCTTGAACCGAACAACCCCTAATAATTTGTGACTTTCATGAAAATCGTTGGAGCCGATTTCGAGAACGAAAGATTTTAAGAACGAGTAAGCTCTTTTATTAAAGGTGCCCATTTTATAATATATATACATACTAGCTGTACTCGCAATTTCATTCGCGTGGGAAAAATTCTAAAATAAAAACCCTCATAGTTCCCGTTCTCGTGGGATTTCCGGGATAAGAACTATCCTATGTCCTTTCTTGGGTCTTAAACTATATTTGTACCAAATTTTATCCAAATCGGTTCAGTGGTTTGGCCGTGAAAGCGTAACAGACAGACAGACAGACAGACAGACAGACAGACAGACAGACAGACAGAGTTACTTTCGCATTTATAATATTAGTATGGATTAATTAATTATTAATTAATTAATTAATACAGAAATATAGATTTAAATTGTGTTTTATACCTTTATTGTTCATTTAAAACATGATTGATAAACATCTTATTATTTCCTTTTATTTCAATCTTCAAAATATTTAACATTGCAATTTTCTATTAACTATTAGTCGTAACCAAAGACCTGCAAAAAATATAGACGTAACCAAGCGCTCGTATCGTGAGTCACGAATGTAATGACGATGCGGCAATATGAAGCCGGCGGCTTACTAGTTGGCCACGAGCTAGGGAGAGTGAGAAACGTTCTTTTTGTGACAATATTTATTTTGAAATCATGCCATCCTGTGTGATAAACAATTGTTAAAACAATAATTCATGTTTTGAAAAATGTCTTCCGGGTTCCGGGTTCCGGGTATATATATATATGTGTATATATATATATATATATATATATATATATATATATATATATATATATATATATATATATATATATATATATATACATATGTACATTTTTTGTTTTTAAGGGGCTGACAAGACCTAATTAGTTGAAATTGATGTTTTTAAGCAGTTTTTTAGGAAAACTATTTGTTATAGCTAATAAAAATTGGCTCGATAGAAAATAATTGCGAACATTGGTCTTAAAACCATCATTAACGGTTCTATATGTTTATTTATTTGACGTATGGGTCTGCAATTGAAAACATGAAGTCATCATATTCATATCTAAACCGCTACCGAATCATATTTGACAAATAATCTACACTTTTTTTTAATTTCAATATTTATTCATTTTAAGACCCTGGCTACCCAGTTACACTGATAGTGTGGTCTCGTTTACTCCGATTAAATAGACAGAGTGAGCGATTTTCGTATTGACAGCGTCTTAATATTTCCTTCTCTGAAATCTCTATTACTAGAGATAATCTCGCCCATTGTATTTGTTTTCTATTATTATTGTTATGTTAGTGTTTACTGTGTACAATAAAGAATCAAATAAATAAATAAATAAGCTCGTATTTTATTTTTCATTTTATTTGTTAGTTTGCAAATTATCATTCTTGTGTGTACTTTCAGTTTAGAAAAGAAGTTATATATTACTATTAAAGATGAGTATTAAGAATGTATAAAAAATAGTTAGCATTATAAGTAAAAAAAATTATTAAAAACCTATTGAATTATTAGTTGTAATTACAATTATTTAGATATAATATTTATTTAGAGTAATATATTAATAAATAATTATTTAGAGTAAAAATGTAAAATATGCTGAAAAAGGTTCGTAAAAGTACTATTCATATTGTATTTAGTGCATATTTACATGTGTAAATATGCATTAACATAATGGCATATGTACATTAGATAAAATAATAAAATAAATAAATTTCAAGACCTTCTAAATATATATATATATATATATATATATATATATATATATATATATATATATATATATATATATATATATATATATATATATATATATATATATATATATATATATATATATATATATATACATTATCTTAACTTAGCGCCTTGTGGCAAAGGAGATGTTAAAGGACAGGTGGATTACTTTATTTTGTTTTTTTATTTTGTATCTATTGTGATGAATACCTATTATTAGTACCTTATGCTATACCATATGTTTTTATTATAATTTTGTATCATTCATGTACCGATTACGCAAACTTACCCAGCACTAAGTTGTTAAACCTGCTTGGTCTTTTTGTAGTGTTAATTTATTGAACATGTATAAATATATTTTAACCAATAAATGAAAATAAAATAATTCCAGTTCTCGTTTAAAAGTTCCTTGGTGAAATTCTTTATTGTTTATGAAATGCTCAAGGAAGTTACATAGGTAGGTACTACCTGGAATGTTTACATGCGCTTCAAAATCGTTCCGAAGAGTACAACGATATTGGTGGAGGAGGGCTGTTTTTTTTATTTTCTTAAAAAATTTGACGCAGGATACAATGCTCCAAAAGTGAAGATAAATAATAAAAAAAACATGCAATACATTTATTTTTGAAAAATCAAAAATGATCGTTTTTAGATTTTTTAATTTTTAATTAATTCATTCAATATCTTGATTTTTTGTTTTTACTTTAATTTATTACCACAGTTCACCGGAAAACCAGTCTATTATAGTTAATCGGAAATAACATAGAATTTCTGCTTACTCTGCCTACCCTGCAAGGAAAACCTGGCGTGATGATTTATTTTATTTTTTTTCTTTAAATTTATGTCAAAATTAAAATTAAATTAAAGCCAAAACCAAAAATTGGAGATATTTAATAGATTAATGATCATTTTCAAAATCTGAAAAATGCCATCTTTAGAATTTTTAGAAACAAAGAGATAATATTTTTTTAATTTTCCAAAAAGTGAGTTGTAGAGTAGTTAAGTGCTCCAGAATTTTTTGAGTTAAAAATAAAAAAAATAATGGAAACCATGTTTTTGGAACTAAAAAATGAGTTCAATTACAAAATTTTATAAATTTCTATTGATGGGTGGCTTAATGAGAGCTTCTGTTTAGATTTTTCAAAAATAAATATTTGGTATGTTTTTTAATTATATATTTTCATTTTTGAACTTTGCATCCCAAGTCAATTTTTTAAGAAAACCAAAAATCCGGATATTAAATAAATTAAGGAAAATTTTCAAAATCTAAAAAATACCATCTTTTGAATTTTTAGAAACAAAAAGATGATATTTTTTGATTTTCCAAAAAGTGAGTTATAGAGTAGCTAAGTGTGTCAGAATTTTTTGAGTTAAAAATAAAAAATAAATAATGGAAACCATGTTTTTGAAACTAAAAACTGAGTTCAATTACTAAATTTTATAAAGTTCTATTGATGGGTGGCTTAATGAGAGCTTCTCAAAATTTTATTTTTAATTTAAAAAAAATCAGAATTAAAAAAATATTCCATTTATTACCATATACAGGTAATATGACGACAAATAATTTTCTGCTTAGTACATGTTATAAAAATGCTTTAACGCAGGTATTATTATATCCCTAACTTTTTTTTCTGGCACTTTCAGGATCTCCCCCGCTCGGAACGCCCATGACAGCAGAATTTAAAATTTGGTTTCAAGTAGGTATTAAACGTGTTGCCTCCAGATATAACACAGCTTTATAGTTGAAACAGCCAAAAAAAATATATCAAAAATTGATTCCTGTCCGTCAACTTAGGACAGCCAAAACAGCCGTAGGGTTATCCTTTGTAAAGTTGCCCCCTGATTTAATTATATTAAATTTTGTTAATGCCAATCGTTAGAGAGGATAAGAGAGAAAAGAAAAATGGTTAAAGAGTAGTTAGATTTTATATAAAATTGATTTTAATTTGTTGTGTGAATTTGGCTCCCTGATGCTTTAAAAATGGACTTAGACATTTGGTTTCTTTAATCGTATAGAAAATCGTTTAATTGCCAGAGAGAGTAAGAGAAAAAAGAAAAATTGTTAGAGAGTAATTATTTCAATTAATAATATTAATTGAAATAATTACGTTGGGCGTGAATTATCCTAGGGACCCTAGCACTAAAGCACTTTCAGTGTGCGCAGCGCAGCAGTGAAATTATCGATTTGACAAAAAGAGTATTTCAATATTTGTCGTGGAAAATTTTAGATTATATTTTTCTTTTCACTTTTTTCGAAGAAACATTCCAAGAAAAATCAATGTTTCCGACGTTTAAAAAATGGTTGAACTATATGTTAGATTTTTGTAACTACCTGCTGTAGAACTAGCTGGAGGATTTGTATTTTTAATGCGGGTAAAAAAGCTATGGTTGACCATGGATATTTTTGTCACTATTAATAAAAAAGAACTGAATAAAATATTTTTGGGATACTTTATTTGTACATTAAAAGAAAACTGTCACCACGAAGGACAGATTCGTCACAATACGAATGTTTATTTATTTACTTTTTCATTTTGTTGATATTTAAAAAATATATCTGAAATATGATGAATTGTAAGAAAATAAAAATGTATAATTGAATAAAAAACTGAATCATAATTTAAAACATAAATTGGAGTTATACGATTGTTGTAACAGCACCCGAATAGAATGTCGACCATACCGAAAATAACTATTTTAGTTTCTGCGCTGTCTAATAAATATTCTTCGTTCGATAACTCCTTCAGCAAGTTTTTCTCTTTGTCGGTGAAGGTAATGTCTTCGGCTTTGAGACAGTGGCCATGTAATGATCCTCGTCAAAAGCTGTACATTACTCGGCTTCCGCTTAGCCTCGTAGTGGTATTGATTTGTTGGATTTACATACACTATTCAAGTGCGCTACGCAGACCGGAAATTCTTCAGTCCTAGTATCCCTAGGAGAATTCACGCCCTACTAATACTACGCCCTAATTATTTAATATTAAATGAAATAATTACTCTCTAACAAATTTTCTTTTCTTTCTTACTCTCTCTAACAATTCTCTAAAGATAAAAAAATAAACGTCCAAGTCCATTTTAACGGCATCAGGGAGCCAACTTGACACAATAAATTAAAATCGTTTTTATATAAACACTACTCACTCTCTAACAAATTATTTTTTCTCTTATCCTCTCTAACGATTCTCTAACGCTTAGGATTGATGAAATTTTAAAATAATTAAATTAGGGGGCCAACTTCACGGAGATGTAGGGTTATGGTAATGGTGCGTTCCTAACAACTACTAACCTAAGATCTCTAACAAACTTACTCAGGCCTGTCAGAGTAAACAAATTTTATTTTGGGCATCTGAGTTCAGCTGGTTTCCACCTAGACCATGTAGTATTGGGTAAAGGTGGAGGTTTAACTCGGTTTAATGACTTGAAATATATGCATACATTATATCTCAGTCTATGAGGTCTCGACATCTCTTTATATACAGCTGTGTTAGAAAGAGAGGGTAAGACCTCAGAAGTGTTTAAAGTTGTATTTTAAGTAGGTATTAGAAGTGTTGCCTCCAGATAGATATAGACAGACAGATATAGGGATATCCGATGTTAGAAAATATCGATGTTAACATCGAAGCTAAAGTCTCGATGTTCGATAAACATCGAAAGGAAAACATCGATGTCAGCCAACATCGGTATTATTGTTGCTTAAAAATTTTAGGGTATAAACCACGCAAGAATAATGTTATTTTCAATGGATGAACGACATACACTTTACTTATAAACAAGTCGAGAAACAAACAAGACCACAGACTAGGTCCTAGGTCATAGAACAAGACTTTGTCTTGTTCTGTAGGTTTTTCAAGCGTTCAAGACAAGCGTTCAGAATTTAATATATGCTGTGTGTGGAAGCGTTCATAGATTTCAGTTGATTATAACGTGTCCTCGAGCAAATTCCGATTATGTGTCCCTTCGCTGCTGACATCAAAGTTACAATATTTTATTTAATGCAACATCCATGTTAAAACATCGATATTTTATCTTCTAAAATCGATGTTTTTCGAAAAACGATGATCATCGTACATCCCTAATATAATACAGCCAAGGAAGTTAGATACTACCTGGAATGTTCACATGTACTTCAAAATCGTTCCGAAAAGTACAGCGACATTGGTGTAGTGTGTTATTATCTACTACATAGATATACTGCCATATATAACTGCGGCCGTGCGTAGTTTGCAATTACTACTAATTTGAGAAAACAGTTTTTGCATTACATAAATAATTACTTAATTATTAATAATTACTTAATTATTGAGTGAACAGGTACCCTCTAGGGAAGGGCGTTCCATCTTAGGCCTCATCTTAGCTTACCAACAGGCGAGATCGTGAGGTCAAGAGCTTACCTACCGACAATTAAAAAAATATTAATAATAGGTAATTAAAATAACCACACTTTAGCATTCAATATGTTAATTACGATACATTTTATGGTAATGTACCTATCTATCAACGTAAATGAATGAAAATAATTTAACGGTTACCGAATAAATAAAAATCTACCATCCGATAGTTTTATTTACACTGGTAATCGCAAGAAAGGGACAACGTCCACCGTTGTCGTTATCTTGCTCAGAGCATTTTTCCCTATGTTAAGTAAGAAACGGACGGACGCTCCGGACCAAGAAAGTTACATTCTACCCGGAATATTCACACGCGCTTTAAAATCTTTCCGAAGAGTACCACGACTTGGGTGGAGCGTGTCTCTTTCTACTAAATAAAATGCGGCCATGCGTAGTTTGCATTTTTACTACTAAGTAATTCTACTAATTTGAGAAACAGCTTTGCATTGCATAAGTAATTAAGTAATAATTAAAATAAGCACATTTTAGAACTCACTGTGTTAATAACAATACATTTCACGCTAATGTATTTATCGAAGTGTATGAATAAAAGGGATTTAACGATTACCGAATACGTATATAAAAATCTACCATCAGATAGTTTTATTTACACTGGCAATTGCAAGAAAAGGATAACATCCACTCTTGTCGTTGTCTTGCTCAGAACGTTTTTCCCCTCTGTTAAGTAAGAAACAAATGTCAACTTTATGAGTAACGAAATAAAGTACATTTTTATTTTTCAAATATTGCTTCGTAGTAATTCCAGTTAACGTATATAAATTCCTTGCTCCGGACGGAGCTCAAAACAATATATTCCTAACGGAGCTCAGAATCAGGAATCTATGTGTATTAACCATAGAAATATGAATAATATATAGAAGCGCAATAACATTCTATAGCTACTTTAGTTATACAAATATCGGTAGAATCGACATTGAACTAAGCGACATTTCTTTATCTCTTTTTAACAAATGGTAATTTGCATATGCAAAAAGAGACAACGATATTGTGTCTTGCTCACTTTCGTATAAATTAAAAGTTAAGTAATTGGCAATTCTATAAACGTGTCATCGACGCCATATTATGTATATAAATAAGTGGTACGTGATTTGTCAAAATATTAATTTAGTTTCGGATAAATACGATTTACCAAGTAGATATCAGTTTATTAAGTGCCATATTCTCCGTGGAAGTTAATAGACTATTAGTCAACATGCCTTCGTGTTGTATTTTGCAATGTGGAGCAAAAAAGGACAAAAATGCACCTTTAATAACGCTTCACAGGTATGTCGCAAACTCCTATGATAAAGCGTGCTGATTTTAAATAATATCCATTCTAAATTGTTGTATTTTTATATTGACTTATAAAAGATGTTCGTGTATTTTACGATTTCTTTGTAAACATCATTTTTTTGATTCCTACAAAATACGACTAGTGTTGGGGTATTACATTTGTCGATATTTAATTTCATTAAATTTTAGGTTCCCCAGAAATGAAGATTTACACAGAAAATGGCTAGATGCCATTGGCATTAAAATATCAATCCCCGACATAAGAACTGGTTGGTCTGCTCACTTCATTTCAAGGAAAGTAATTTTAATAAAACACTGGATGTAGTCAGATTGCGTGACAATGTCATTCCTTCGATTTCTCTGGTAAGTAGGTAATGGTAATTTCTTAAGTTTTCATAGTATGATATCCTGTGTCTTTTACCTATCTGCAGTCATCAGAAAGCTCGATTTCCTTCTACCACATAAAATATGATATGATGTCTGTCACCTGTATAACCCTAACACACAACACTGATTGTACCTGGGTATGGATCATTTGACAATAATTAAAATATTAAAATTCGTGTTAAATTTTTTAACAATTAACAATTGTTATTTATATTATCAAATACTGTTAAAAGTTGTTTTTATTGCCACTAAAGAGTATAATAGGGACTAGTATTTGTATAATGAATAATTTCAGTATTTATTCCTTTTGTATATTTTTAATAAGTTTCAGTAATAATATAATTAAATAGGTATTAAATGTTAATAAAAAATGGAATCATCATTAAGAATAGTGACATCTGTTTGTCTGTTTGTGTAAGTGTTATTTTGTGTTTGTTGTTGTCGATGTTTTTTTTGGTCGCTACCTTGATAGCTTCACATGTTCTGCCTAAGCTACTGTTATATCAAAAATAAATAACTATTAAATATAAATTTGATTTAACAACATACAAGTTATCAAATTTAACAATAATTTCCATGCATAATTGTACCTTTAAGTTCTGCTGATGGCTTCGGTTTTTTGTTTATTTTTATTGCTAAGAGCCTTAATTAAAAGATTTAAGAATTATTCAAATTGATCATAAGTTAATTAAACATTTTTAGTAGTCCTAATTACACTTTCAGTTTTTAGACAATAATGCCGACCTAAATATTTTTAGCCCGTTAATAAGCAGAAAATAAATGTTTTGTGTGAAATGTAGAATATACATGAATCAACTCGGACTTTAACATCATCAGTACTAGCATCCATTCATGTTCCCGTGATAAAGGAAAATGTAAGTAAAAATAAGTTCAACATGTTAAATTACATCTGATTATTGTATAATATTTGCAAATTAATAAATAGGTAGTGGTTACGTCATACAACTAATTGCAACATCGATGATGATTCATTTTATGTATAGGTGTCATGATGCATGCGGACTTTGTTGGCCGCAACGTTGTAAATTAATAGTTTAAATACTACGTTTTTTTTAAATATGTTCATACCTAAAATTTGGAATGTAAATTAATATTGAAATGTGTAAATTATTATATTAATTCTAATAAAATTCAATAAATTCTTTAACCATATAGTAGATGTTATGACTTATGGCAGTAATATTAGGTGATTTCAATACAGGTAAGTGTTTGCAAGACTTAGATAATATATTTTTACAAATGTTTAAATGTTTATTTCTCAACTTATTTTACACTGATTATATAATATTACATTGTCCGGCGCATCCTTTTAAGCAGAAATGCTTGTGTCAGGATACACCGCTCTTCCAGAACATCATTAGCATTTGTGTAAATTAAGTAGTATACATGCCTATTGCGTGTGTGTATTTATGTATGTGTATGAGTCTGTACGTGTATATGAGTGAGTATGCGTGTACGAGTATGTTATGTCAGCACAGGTAATTGTAATTACATGTGTTACATTAATCTTAGGACTAGCAGTTTCTAACAGACAGATACATCAGTTAATAGAGTTTTCTTATATTATCTTGCTAAAAATAATTGATTCAACATCGTCATAAGACAGTGACTTAAGCCAGCCCACTAAAACCTCTTTAAGGTTGTAGATAGTTAGTGGATAAATATTTAACTTCTTATTAAGTTTGTTATATATTATAGTAGACTGGTTTAAGAACTGTCTATTGGCAAAAAGTGTTTTTACCGTTGAGTTTTGTAAAATAGCATCCTTCCTTGTTTTAACTTTTTGGTTATTATCATATGTAATCAACCTATGTCTTTTTTGTATGGCATAAAGTATATATAGTTTTCTAACTGATAGTAACTCGTACAGTGAGTATAGTTCAGTTGTGGAAAATCTACTGGTTTTGAAATGCATTATTTTTAATAATGCTCTTTGGGCTCGTTCTACTTGCAACATTTTAATTTTAGTGGTATACCACCCCATACAGGTATACAATAGCAAATAATTGATTGAGCTAGCGCAAAATAGATTCTATTTAGAAGTGTATTGGATGCAACGTCTCTTAATTTTCGAAAAATCCAAATAAGTTTTCTGATCCTCCCAGATATCAATTCAATTTGAGGATGCCACGATAATCTTTGGTCTAGCATGATTCCTAAATATTTTACTATATTATTATCTACATATATTTAAATTTATGTGTGATTTTTATGATGTGGAAAAATATTTTGGTTAGCTTCTCAGCCTGATCATAATTCTACACATAAACTATTACTTATTAAAAGTGTAATCAAAGTTTTTATTGATTTAAGATATAGATATCATGGACGTCGAGTTAATGATAAGGTGTCACACAGTAAATATTTTAATAAACTGGTATTGTTTAGAAATGAATGAAATAGATTGTATTATACACTAGGCGACGAACTATGCACTTTTGTGGAACATTTTACTGAAAAAGTGTCGCACTTTTAGGTTTGAGCTTCGACGTGGTACTTTGAATTCATGTCTAGATATGTTATCTACCATAAAAATACCATTTTATAAACATTAAAAAAATAGAAAATACAATTTTTATGAGAATCTTATTACTACTAACGCCATCTATTATAAAACTAACGAGTTAAAATCTATAGAAGATACATTTTTTATTAGAATTTTTGAACTTATTAACAGTTATTTCACAAAATGTTTATATTTGACTGGCGGCGCACGGGCATCGTGCTCTTGTATAAAGACAAGGGTTCACGACATATAGACTGCAATAGCTATAGAGCCATCAGTTTGATCAGCTTGGCAACCTGACGACGCCTTTGATGCGAATATAATGTTTGGGCGAAACACGCTGGATTTTTTAGGTTAGATAAAGTCCATACATTAAAATATGTAATTCTCATAAAAATACTTTCCTAACAATATTACTAGATAATATAACTTTACGAGCCCTAACAAAGCTCTGCTTTTTGCTAGTTTAGTAAGATATATTTTATTCATTTCTAAAGAATACCAGTCATTCATAGTTTGTGCAGGTCTAGCAGAGGTGCCTTAACTTTTTGTAAACAAGTAAATGTTTGTTCTATTTGTTTGTTTATCCTCGTGTTGGTTCCGGGCTCCTTTGAAGAATAGACCAACTGCCGTTCTGCCAGGCAGATCATAAAGGGCGACCGATTGGCTATGCAAGTCACTGCTATCGTGACTACTAGGTGGTAGAGTTCTGTATTATCTCGCCCGGCTCTGGTACCACCCCCTATTCCTGCCGCAATAATGTCAGTGTTTGTCACTGTCGTGTTCCGATTTGGAGGGTAATATAGCCGGTAAACTTATGCATGTGGCATTAGACCTCGCCACAAGATAGCAACGCACCATCAACATCTTTGGTGTCTATAGGCGATGGTTGACTCTTTCCATCAGGAGACCCATCTGCTTGTTTGCTATCTTATCATTTGAAAAAAAATATCATTTGTATTTTATCAATTTTGTGTCACCATTAAAAGTTTCTATCAGTGCAAGTGTCTCCACCGAACAAAGCCCTAGACAACCTTTTTGTGAAATAGGTCCTAAACAGAAAAAAATACGAGCAGAAAACTTTCATTTGTCATCGAACGAAATATAATATGCATATTTTGCGCAGTTAAAAGTAGATAGGAATGAGGAAATTGCTGAAATATTAGAACATTTAATTAAGAATCCACATGGTGTGAAAAAAGTAAAAAGGTGCGTATCTGTTAAAGAAACCAAACCTGCTTTTTCTCCGGATGAGGCTTTGGGGATATTTTTATCACTTAAGCTAAACAAATGGCAATACAATACTTTAAGAGAAAGTGTTAAGAAAAATAATTCAATTATATTTCCAACCTATTATCAAGTGCAACATGCGAAACAAGAATGCTATCCATTGAAAGACGCTATCACAGTAACAAAAACTTCGACCAAAATAAAGTTACAAGCTCTACTGGATATAAACCAACGCTAATTTCATCCAAAAAAACAATATTTTCACTATTTACCAGTTTTACTACAATACTCTATGGTATTTTATCGTTTTCGAACGAAACATTGTACAGAATAATATCAAATTGGCATTCCTTTTTTCAAATACGCTCTTAGGGAAAAATAAAAGAACTTAGTCCGCCATTTTGATTCGTGCTGTGTGTGTTATGTGTTGGTTGCAGTTTATGATATAGGTTAATAATGGTGTGACTGATATATTAGTATTCGCTAAGATATTAGTAATATTGAAAGGATTCGTGGATTAGTAATCCGGCGAACTGTAATATGCTAATATTTCATATTCGCCTAATATCTGTAACGGGTATCCAAAATGAATCGGATAATATCATTCGAACTTCGGAATAGTTCGGATTCACTAGATTGGCGCCCGTTCGGATTCGTGAAAATATTAAAATATTTTCACGATACGCCGCGTCGTACGTACGAATGAGACAGACGTATTTCCTGCAGTATGCTGTTGTTTTAAGGTTTAAATTACAGTGAAATATTAGTTAATACTGATATATTAGTTAAGATATTTTCATGCCGTATCAGTATGAGATCTTATTACTGTTGCTTTAAGGTCCAAATTACAGTGAAATATTAGTTAAGATATTTTCCTGCCGTATCAGTATCAGATCTTATTACTGTTACTTTAAGGTCCAAATTACAGTGAAATATTAGTTAATAATGACATATTAGTTAAGACATTATAATATTTGAAAGTGAATACATTAGTATCACCTAATCTTGAGAAATATCGGTATTAACCCATCTCTACAGGTTAATTTAAAAGTGTTTTGGCGTATTAATCAACAAATAAACTTTATTTGTAATCAAGATTAGTTCAAGATCTAACAGTTTAGATAATAATTAAAAAAAAAAAAACCGTAAATATCAATTAATAAAACATATTTTCGTTAACGACCAACTTGATGATACCAGCGCTTTGGGCATACCCAAAGCCCTGGTATCATTTTTATTTATTTTCGTAAATTTTAGTGTTGATATCTATGATCTCAAAATAAATCATATGATGTGAATGTGAAATATCCTAAACAATATTTAAAAAAAATTAACATAGCTGTGAAATTGAAAAAGAAATAAATTATTTAAAAATTTCGAAAAAAACTACGTATTACTTATGTACAAAAAATATTAATATTTATGTAAATAAATATTTTTGTACTATAATATATGTTGTTTATTTTTTTCAATTATATAAAAAAATATAAAAAGCATAAGCGATGACCTATGCTTTTTATATTTTTTTTAATATAATTTTTGAATTAAAAATCCTCGACTAACAAATACATATTTTTCTCAAAGTGTCGTGTTACACCTGAATTATTTCGTAGCTTAAGCCATTTAAATTAAACAATTCTCATACCAGTTTATTGCAGTGCTCAAGACCTCTTAAAAATATACGCTTTACAGTATCTGATTCAATCCAAGCAACTCATAAATCATTTTTGTGACCACGGTCCACCGGAACGAACTCGGAACGTGTGCGCGTAACGGTCCGTGTTTTTTTAGAAAAAAATGCGAAAATGGCTGGTGGTGTAGCGGTCATTAAAAACTAAAATTAGAACTAATTTGTAACTAAAATGTAACTTTGTATTATTACACATTTTAGCTTTGCTTACGTCGATAAAAAATAATGAGATTCAGCGTTGACTACAAAGGTGGCTCAAGAAAATATATGGTAACGCATAAGAATGATAATTATATAAACAGAAACACAAAAAATATTGCAACGTCATGAAAATATCGTTACAATAATCAACCTTATTATTGTACGCTATGATTTAATTCTATTGCTACTATTGCTCCGCTTTATCGACGACAACTCATAAAATTATGTTAGGCCCTTAGAAATATCCCCTATAAGTTAAGACGTTTTCGTAACACGATGAATGCGTACTGTTAGGTTGCGCCTCCGAGCACCTATAAAAAAAAGCACTTTTTCGGAACACAAGTTATTTATTTCACTTTCTACAATTACTAACTAATGGGACTTTAACTATAAACACTCTAACTTGGATCACACTTTTTCGCGGTTCCCTTGTGAAGGGTTATTGCGACCCGGAGTATGGATATAGCACTAGTCTATTCGCTGTGTCCAGGCCGGCGGGCAGAAACCAGGTCCGTAGCTGGGCAGCGTTTAGGCTAGAGAATATCTAACTGAAGAATATTTGGGAAACAGCGAGTATTTATACATATATATTGCTGACTATCCAGCTTATATGCACTTCAGCATTATTGCATGGAAAATAGGGATGTAACACCTCCCCCCTTTAGAACGGAACATGCGGAAAATAGAAATAGAATGTGAGTATGATCCAAATTAAGAAGAAATAGACACAGTTAAAATAACAATATAAAAAATAATGACATAGAAAATTACAGCGTAGATTAATTATCATTAATTATTATACAATTCAAAGTAATCACAAAATCGAAATGAAATAGTAAAATGTAGCAATTAAGAGTTATCAAACTTTAAATGTAAATGTGACGATATAGTAAAAACATGAAATAGAAAATAGCATTTGAATAGACGAAATAGAAAACAATGATTTAGTAAATGTTATTTCAGCAGAACTAGAAATAGTAACTAAATGTAAGCAAATACTTATTACAATAAAGAAAATCATTTAGAAACCTTAATTAAAAATAACTTAATTTAAACACATCAAAATAGTAATAGACAGAGCAAAATAAAAAATAAAATTTACAACAATTCAAGATTTCTTTTGGGCGTAATACTTGAATCAGTACTTTCAGTATCATAGTCTCGATTAGACATTTCGATACTCGATCTGGCATGAACATTTGATTTTGGTTTCGTTATACAATTGTTGATAATCTTAACACAACATGAAGTATTTCTATTCTTGTTACAACAAAAGCATTTATAAAGTTTATATGAACAAAATGAAAATACAGAAACGGATAACAAAGTAGTTATTATACTAAAATAATAGCTATATTTAATATGGTATGGTTGAGTTTCGATCCTGGTTAAGTCGTCATCGGCTTGATTTAATTTATGAGAAGCATATTGCAAATAATCTAAGTTTACATTTGATAATTTAACAGGAGACAGATATGGTATAGTTTGATTCAACTTTGTTTTTGAGCAACAATCATCTTCTATTATGTTAAAATTTGGATGTGGAATACAGACTTTAATTTCAAACTCCTGTGATGGAATGAACTGAAATAACTTATGATAAGCCTTACAATATTTTGGCAATTTCATAATTCCTGTGCCAATTATATCATAATCATTAATACTACCATTACAATTAATAGACAATTTTGTTACATCTGATTGCACATATATCCACATATTATTATTAAGTTTTTGCCATATATCTATTTCACCAACAATAGTCTTATAGTTACAAGAGTTTGGGATACCTTTAACGTGTTCGGTTAGAATAATCACTTCACAAATTGGATTTCCGACACTAGCTTGTATATTTCCTAGTTTGCACAAATAGTAATTGCCGTTTATCACTTTGCACTCACTTAGGTCTTGTAGGGTGGAATATAATAATTTATCTTGTGTTATTGCCAAGAACTTTGCGGATGGATTAATTAAAGCAAAAGTATTAGAATTATGGATATCATGTGGGGTTGGTAGCGAATAAATATGATACAGTGTATAATCTTCAAAAGATGTAACTAGAGGAATCTTAATAACAAAAATTAGTTTATTATCGCTAATGAAAGAAGAAATTTCAGAAATATCTACGATTTTATGAACATTATCAAGATTTAAGTGTAACGGAAGGTTTGGAATAACATCATTGTTTTTAGAATTTAATTCGTTATATAGTTGCATAGGACTTAGTATTGATGGATGAACTATGTTTTGTTTCCCAAATAGAATAGCATCAATAAGATCTCGTAAACTAAAATTGAGTATCATTAGAGAGCTTTCCAAGGCACTGAACACCATTGATAGATGAGAAACTACCTCTAATTTATTGGCATTTGTCGAAACAGTGTCTAAAATTTTCCCTAGATTTTGAATATTATCATTAAGAATGTTTTCATTTGAATTTAATTTGGAAATAGTATTGTTAAAAGAAGAAATAGTAGAACTTATAATATGTATATTTTCCTTTGATATAGAAGCAAGATGTCGTTGATCATCCTGAATTGCCTTAATAGCGTCAATAAAAGATTTGGCGTCATCTTCATCTAGTGAGCCAAATAGTTGTTTTAATATTGGACCACCTATTCCGAACCAAGCTGATCTTTTAATTCTTTCAGAACTATTTCTATCGGTTATATGAGCAAGTGAAATATAGTTATTCTGTACATTGGTAAACAAACTTTCTAACGGACTTAGAACATTCAAACAATCAGTTTTTACACTAGTCGATTTATGTGTGTCACAAATTTGTTTCCAAGTATTAAGTATATTTTGAAGAGTTTTAATATGAGGCTGAATATAAGACAAGTCAGAGAATGTTACGATATTCCAGTGATCATTATAGTACTTTAAACTTCCTATAGGGTCGTAGAAGAGACCTGGGCTGTTAACTATCGGAGTAGTTAGGTTTGACGTTGCGAAGATTCCCGGCGCGATGGCCCTAGAATAAAAGGATTTGACTAACTTACAATAATATATAGTTATTGTTATTGTGAATCTTAATTATCTTGTATGGGCCTTTCCATATACTGGATAGAGCTTTCCGTAATCTGTGATGTTTTAAGTAAACCATATCTCCGACTTTGTAAGAGACATTTCTCGTGTCTTTGTCGTAATAGATTTTAGATTTCTCTTTGCTTCGAAGTATATTTTCTCTGGCTATGTTACGAGTATTAATTAGTTTTTGTTTTAGCATTTTGACATAGTCAGGATATGTTACTGTTGGATCAATATCATAGAGGGAACTAGGAATATGAGGCTTACAGCCGAACAGTAACTCATGGGGAGTAAAATTTGTGGATGAGTGTACTGATGTATTATAGGAGACAATAGCAGTTGGAAGGAATTTATGCCAGTCACTATGATTGTCATTAACGTAGGATTTCAAGTACTCTTTCGGAGTAGCATGGCTTCTTTCGAGAGCACCATTAGTTTGGGGATGGTAAGGAGTAGAAAAGAGGTGTTTAATTTTAAACAAAGATGTTATTTGTTTATACACATCAGCAATGAAATGAACACCTTGATCGGATAAAAGGGTCTTAGGGATTCCGAAGTGGCAAATGAATTGAATTAGACAGTCAGCTGTCTTTTCAGCCGTCGAATTAGTAATAGGATAAGCCATTGAATATTTGGTTAGGTCATCTTGAAAGGTAACGATGTATTTATATTTTTCAGGACCGGATTCAGGTAAGGGACCGACTATATCGGTGGATATTCTTTGGAGAGGTTCAGAGGAAGTAGAAGTGATTTGCATAGGGGCTTTATTGCAAGCGCGTAATGCTTTATTTTGTTGGCATTTGGGACAGTGTTTTACATATGTCTCAATGTCGTTTTTCATATTTTTCCAGTAATAGGATTCTTTTAATTTATTATATAGGCATGAAGAACCCATATGACCACCAATAGGTGAATCATGATTATCTTTAAGTATGGTGGGTATTTCACTTGGATTAGGATAAATCAATTTATTGTGATAAACATTAATCTTGATACCAGTATTATGAAATATAAAAGATATCATATCATAAATTAAAATAAATCTTAAATTATCAAAGGGATTGGAAAAATCAGAGATGGCAATTTCGTTTATTTCAGAATGAAAAATTATAAGGTTATTTCTTAAGTCCTTAAGGACTTTAAATATGTCCTTGTAGCTAGTAGAATCAAAGTGATGGACTTTTATGAACATGTGGAAAAATGTTTTGTCTTTTATCGTAGAAGACTTGACAGTGTATAATTCTTTTTCGGATGATAAGAATGCTTCTTTGTCTTCTAATAGATTTAATATGTCTTCGCAATAGGGGTTTGAATTATCGAGATCGACAGACGTTGGATAAGCAATTGCCTTGCACGGTGTTTTTAAAAGGTTTTGATTTGTTTCAGTGATTATCGTATCGTAGACCGTTGGACTCGATCTTTTACGCATAAAGGTCTCATAGGTGATGGTATCTATATCATCAATCAATAGGTCAATTGCATGAATCGGAGGACGGGAGAGAGCATCGGCATTACTATTTAGTTTTCCTGCTTTATATACGATTTCGTAATCGTATTCTTCTAACTTTAAGCGCCACCTTACTAATTTGCTGCTTGGGTCCTTACAGTTAAACAGCCAGATAAGGGGACGATGATCCGTTATTATTTTAAATTTCCTACCGTATAGATACGGTCTAAAAGTTTTAGTACCAAAAATTATAGCTAGCAGTTCCTTCTCTGTTGTGCTATAATTTCCTTCAGCACGATTTAAAGTTCGGGATGCGAATGCGATAGGTAAATCCTTTCCGATTTCGCCTTGGGACAGAACAGCTCCTAAAGCATAGTTAGAGGCGTCAGTTGTAAGTATGAATTCTTTGGAGAAATCTGGATATTGTAAGATAGGGGCATTAGTTAGCATTAGTTTTAGTTTGTTAAAAGAGTCTTCTTGTTTGTCTGTCCAGTTGAATTCCGTATCTTTCTTTAATAATGAAGTTAGGGGCTTAGTAATCTTAGAAAAATCTTTTATAAATTTACGATAATACCCTATTAAGCCAAGAAAAGACTTTATCTCTTTTGGAGTTCTTGGTGTAGGATATTCTGACACGGCTTTTACCTTATCGGGGTTAGGAGACACACCCTTGTCAGTTATGACATGGCCTAGATATGCGACTTCTCGTCGTAGAAACTCGCATTTGTAAGGCTGCAACTTGAGGTTATGTTTGCGGAGTGCTTCGAATACTAGCTTGAGTTTATCAATATGAGAAATGAGACAGTGGGAATAGATTATGACGTCATCCAGGTAAATAAAACAGTGCAGACCTTGGAGACCGGAGAGAACAGTATTCATAAGTCTTTGAAAGGTCGCAGGTGCATTCTTTAAGCCAAATGGCATTCTTGTATACTCGAAATGACCATTAGGAACGGAGAAGGCTATCTTAGGGGAGTCGTCTTTACTCATTTTAATTTGGTGGAAACCTGACACCAGGTCGAGAGTGGTAAAGTATTTACTATGTCCTAACTGGTCTAGTATGTCTGTAATGTTGGGAATAGGATAGGCGTCTCCAACAGTGATGTCGTTGAGTTTTCTATAATCAACTACTATGCGCCATTTCTTTTGGCCAGAAGCATCTTGCTTTTTTGGGATGACCCAGATTGGAGAAGACCAAGGAGAGTTAGAAGGTTTAATTATTTTTTGATCTAACATTTTTTGTATTTGTTTATTGACTTCTTCTTTATGACACTCAGGGTATCTATATGTTTTAACGTGGATAGGTTGTGAGCTAGTAGTTTTAATTTCATGTTCTACAGTATTTGTACAAGTTAAAGTATCTCCATCTAAGTAAAATAAATCAGAATATTCTGAACACAGATTTAGTAGAGCTTCCGATTCTTCACGGTTAAGATGCGAAGTTCTTATTTGTTTCAAGACATTTGAACACCTATCTGCAGGTGAACAGTGATTATTTGAGTTAGTAAAGTTCACAGAATTAATAGGTTCCGATGAGTTATTTAATAAATCACAAAGAATTAATTCTAAACATAGTGGTTTAATTAAAACATCATTATTATTAGTATTTAGAATGGAAACATTGACGTGATTATTTTCCTCAATAGTTACGAGACAGCGAGATAAATATACGCCTTTTTGAATTTCGCATTTATTTATGTAACCAGTTATTACTTCTGGATTTAAAACATTACACTCAATGACCATTTCGGATCGAGCTGGAACAGTATATTTAGGCTTAGTAAAATGAATTCGTATTAAATAATTGTTTATCTCTAAGGTTTTATTTTTATAATCTATGTTACAATTATGAAACTTAAGGCAATCGTTTCCAATAATACCATCAAATTCTATGTTAACACAATCAGGTATTAGGTGAAATTTACTAAGAACAGTATTATTATTTGATAATATAAAATCTAAATTAAAATGACCAAGACTATTAAAATATTTAGTACCTTTTTCGATTCCTTTAATTTGTATGGTTTCGCGAATTAATTCTGGTTGAATTTGTAATGATGATCGTTTTATTAGTGATATACCTGCACCCGAATCGATTAATAAAACTAACAATTTATCTGAATATTTTGATTTAACATATATATGTGGCAAATGTGTTTTATTATTATAATGAATTTCATGAATATTAGAATAACTGTCTGGGTTATTCGTAATTAGTTGAGTATTGTTAGATATAGAAGATTTAGGGATTTCGATACACATGTCAGATATAGTAGAGTCGGTGAGTTTATTAGATATAGTAGATGTAAGAGATACAGTGGATTCAGTGGATTTAGAAGAATTAGAATTAGTAGATTCAATAGATTTAGTAGGTTTAGTAGATTTAGTAGACTTAGTAGATTTAGTAGAATTAGTAGGATTAGTAGATTTAGTAGACTTAGTAGATTTAGTAGAATTAGTAGGATTAGTAGATTTAGTAGACTTAGTAGATTTAGTAGAATTAGTAGGATTAGGAGATTTAGTAGGTATAGTTGATTTAGTAGAATTAGTAGAATTAGCATTAGGAAAATCCTCAGGTTTCTCAGAAATAGTAGGATTAAGAGATACAGTGGATGTAGTAACAATATTAGATTTAGGATAATTAGTATAATTAGCAGGCACAGTGGGCCTAACAAAATTATTAGATTTTTGTAATACATCGAAAGCGTCGGTTTATTTAGGCGATTCCGTACGATGCGGAACCGGAATCACCTTTAGTTTAAATTTAGTTTAGCGTCATTTAAATGAGAATTTGTATAAATAGAATCAGGGGGATTATAGGTAAAATTGTTTCCGTTATCGTTGTTGCTTAATTCTGTGAAGTTATTAATTTGTTGTTGAGAATTAGGAATATGTCTCTGTCGCGAATTTTTATATTGCCGTTTCTTACATTGACTAATATCATGACCTAAGTTTTTGCAATATCGACATACAACTGGTGGATTATTTAATGCATTAGGAAAAGGACGGTGTTGACTATGCGATGGGCCTTGGGAAAGATTAAGGATAGGACGTTGTGGTCTGTTTTGAAACAGTTTTTGTTTGAATGTCCTACCCTATGACATATTCTGCATCTAGGTTTTGTTTCATGCCGCGAGGATTTTATATAATTTTGTAGCTTTTCCTCTTGGCAAGCAAGGTTTATAGCCTCATGCAGGTTTGATGGGTTTCGACATCTCAAAATATTAGAGATATCACCAGGGAGCCCCAATAAAAATGTGTGGAGTGCCAGGTCTTCGGTGCTGGCGATCCGGCCTTTTATCTCGCTAGGATCCTTAGTGGAGTGTGTGATGTCTGTTTGTAATCGAGTTAGGTAAGTTTCCAAACGTAAACTATATGGGGTAACGGATTTGCCTGGTTTTATTTTACAATTTTGCAGATCTAGTAATAGATGGTCGCGATGTTTGGTTTCCCCAAATGTTGATTTTAGAAACTGTTTAAATTCATGCCAATTATCAAATATTTTTAGAGAACAAGCTGCTTCAGCTTTGCCCTCTAATTGTGACAAAATATACTTAAAGAGAATGTTTTGTTGTGAGGAAGAGGCTAAATTTAATGCATTCTCGCAATTTATTAGAAAAGGAGACAATTTTGTTTTATCCCCATCAAATGACTTGACAAATTTCGTGAGAATAAAGAAACTTAGCTCTTCCATACCCACGCTTTGTAAACTAGATGTCGACTGGACGTTTTTCTTTTCATTTACCATTTTTAAGCCATTTATATAGCAAAATATTAAAATACACAATTAATCCTCTCTCTCTAGTTACGGTATAGGTGATACGGCGTGAAGATATATTTGATAGGATTAGTAAAATATTGAAATACACAATGGTTTCTCTCTCTAACTACGGTATAAGTGATACGGCGTGAACATATATTTAATAAGATTTAGGTTGGAATTTGTATAAAACGGAATTTAAACCTGAAATGAAAAAATAACCCAAACGCAAAATTATGGCAAAAATAATAAATTATTATAATACAGGCAAACACTCACGATAACAGTAGTATGTAGAACATGGAATTGAGTCAGCGGCGTCTTATTACTGGCGAGGTGATGCGGCTATGGAATTTGCAGCGTTGCAGTTACGGGTCGATGCGAAGTGCGAGTTATTTACGTGTTTTCAAATATTTCGTTATAACCTTGGCAGCGTATAGCCTGGTGCTGGGCAGATAACCCTCACGCCCTATGCGGCTTAGATGACAGGTAACGTAGAGTCCACGGTGTCGGCGGCGATCTCTAGAGCGTCAGTGAGACGGTGGAGACAGCAGGTGGCCAAACGCTTAGTTAGCCCTTATTGTAGAGGTGATGGTCGTCGTCAGGAGTAGGCGACCAAGGGAATATCAATCCCACTTCTGACACCAATGTTAGGTTGCGCCTCCGAGCACTTATAAAAAAAAGCACTTTTTCGGAACACAAGTTATTTATTTCACTTTCTACAATTACTAACTAATGGGACTTTAACTATAAACACTCTAACTTGGATCACACTTTTTCGCGGTTCCCTTGTGAAGGGTTATTGCGACCCGGAGTATGGATATAGCACTAGTCTATTCGCTGTGTCCAGGCCGGCGGGCAGAAACCAGGTCCGTAGCTGGGCAGCGTTTAGGCTAGAGAATATCTAACTGAAGAATATTTGGGAAACAGCGAGTATTTATACATATATATTGCTGACTATCCAGCTTATATGCACTTCAGCATTATTGCATGGAAAATAGGGATGTAACAGTACGTTGACTGTGATTGGACAAAATAAGACCACATATTCATTTCTATTCTTATCTTATTAGCCACTTTTAAAGTCGTAATCTTGAATCTGTTTATTTGTGATCGAATGTCACAAAATAACGAATTTACGTTGACATTTTGATTTGTCAATTCGATCTCTCGTTATCAATTTACTATTTGTTTGAGTGAGTCCAGGGATCGTTTTTATTGGAATTTTAAATTGATAGGTAGTACTGCAACCATGCAGGTGCTAATACGAATATAATCACACAACAAAGACGTCATATATACTGACGTATGAAATTGTCGGAAGTGTCCTAGAACCTCAGAATTAGTCAACTAAAGCACAGAATACTGGAGACTAACAGAAGTAAATCTAAAGCCTAATTATTAGTGAAAATAGTTTAATTTATTTTATTGTCTAGCTTGATTCATATAAAATTTTATTTACTATAAACGTTTTAATACGGACCTACTTTGCGTTTCAATATTTTTGGGAACGTTTTAAGCGTTATCAATATAGGTACTAGTAAATTATGTTTAGATTTTGTTCTTACACGTCAAAGATCACCTCTAATACAATAACATATTTTTGGTTGAAAATACGTAAATCAGGAAACAACGTTTATCGATAAAACATAAATGTTACTTTCTGGACATCCTTAATAATGTTAACACGGCAGCCATATTATGTGTATAAATGACACGTTTTTTCTGTAGCTATTTCATGTCCATATATTTAGAGGTCAATGGTATTAACCTTAAATGACATCTAAATTTGACAATGTCTTATGTTCTGTGATGTCTTATGTCAGCATTAAAATTTGCTAACCTGCTTTTTGAAGTTTGCTGTTTAAGCCAATTGTAACTTGGTGTGATTAAAGCTGTAAAAATCATATTCATGATTTTTAAAACATTTTAATAATTCGCCGATCTCATGAAAAATACTACGCTTTGAATAAATCCCTTGGAACAAATTTTAATAGGTATTGACAACCGGTGAAATTGTGATCATGGCGAATCCGTCATCAGGCGTTGGTAAGCATTATAATTAATCTTTAATGCAATATTAAATTATTTTTATTTTTACGTCCTGTTTGTTTTTATAATTATGTTATTAATCGTCTTATTTATTTGGGTTTCAGTGGTACCCAGAAATTTTCGTCTTCTAGAAGAACTTGAGCAAGGTCAGAAAGGAGTGGGCGATGGAACAATTTCTTGGGGTCTCGAAAGCGATGATGATATGACCCTCACTCACTGGACAGGGATGATTATTGGCCCCCCTAGAGTAATACATATTTGCATTTTATAATCAAATATTAATTCAATTATAAATCTACATAAAAACTAGTAATCGCCTATAAAACGAATTCCATGAGTATTTTATGTTACAAGCCAACTATATAAATCACAATGCCAAACAAGATTACTTTTCTCTATATAACTATTGATTTCTTATTTTGAATGAACAATCTAAAGTATTAATTCAAAGCAATTTTTTTGAAGTGAAAACTTCTTTAGGCGCGTTGAGCGTTTTGGTAGAGGGTAAAATCCTCGGTTCGCGTCACCGACATGCTAATGATAATAGTATATCTATAGCTATGTTTTGCATATAGTTTTAATTACTCTCAACTTAATAGTTCCGTTTTCACTTCTATCGGCAGTCCCACGACTGCTACTGTTTTTTTTTATTACTTATGTGCTAGTCCAGGCTCCTTTCAAGAATAGATCAACTGCCATCAGGCAGTTCCTAAATGGCGAACGAATGGCTATATCTGTCACCATCAATGTGACTACTTGCTGTGAGATTTCTGCAGCGTTTAATCTGGATATTTGGTGCTTCAGCTTTGCCTTTTTCTGCCACAATAGTCTTAATGCTTGTCATTGTCGTATTCTGGTTTCGAGGTTAAGCTAGCTGGGAAACTTACATATGTGGCATTACAATAATACAATATAATAACTCTTTACTGTGCACCAAAGTAAATGACAAGATATAAGTTGTAAAAATGACATTAGCATTCCACCACATTGATAGCGGCACACCAATAACAACTTTGTTGGATTTGGCTGTCAGAGTGATTGGTAGAGATATATGTTTTTTTTTCAGCTGTATTATAGGTGTGTTTTCAGTATTTTTGTGTTGAGTGATTTAATATTTGTGGTGATTGGTTTTGTGTTTGTCAGGTATTCGTCTATTTATAAGTGTTGTGTAAGTGTTAGATGTAAGTTTTAAAACATTCGCTGTGGCGGCGGGTGTAAGTGACTCCGAGCCCCCTGATATTGCCAACAATTATTCCCAGGAGATATCATCTAGAGTTGGGTCTAAGTGCAAGGATGATATCTATCCTTCGAATCTGCCAACTCCAACCACAAAAATCCCAGCAACTCAACCGGGCAATGTAGCAGCAGCAATACAGACTATTTATACACTCCTGGATTTTGAAAATAAAAAGCGATATATGGACTTTGATAATGGCCTCTTTATTGTCCACCTAGCACATACAGAAAATGACCTTGTTACAGGTTCTTCCATTAGAGTTATTAAGGTTGGCCAAATGCTCCACACTGCCAAAATAAATAATATTGTCAAAGAGGTATAAAAAATATAGGTCAAAACCGTGTAGCAGTAGAGTTTAAGTCGGCTGAAGACGCTAATAACTTCCTTACCAACGCAGCGGTTTCAGATAACAAATTTGCTGCTTCAAGCCCCTCTTACAACATCACTAGGATGGGTATAGCAAGAGGCGTGCCTATCAATATTAACATGGAAGAACTTGCTACTGTGTCGGAAACCCCATCTAATAATAATAATAATAAAAATGGATTCCCACTCAATCTGTAGTTTTAACTTTCACAGGACAAATCCTTCCTCCAAAGATATTTTTGTATTATTCTTCCCTTCCTATCGAAAATTATATCCTTCCAAATATTCAGTGTTTCAAATGCTGCCGCTTTGGCCACATAAAAGACCAATGCAGGGCGAAGCCTAGATGCTATCGTTGTGCTGGTGACCACACTGGTGATACATGTGAGCATACTCCATCATGCCTGTACTGCATCAAGCCATAGGTAACAACTGCCCCGAATACAAATGTCAGAAATCAATAAAGTTGATAATGTCCCAGGAGAATATTTCTTACTCAGATGCTGCTGCTCGTTTTCCAGCTGTCCGCTGACCTTATGCTGAAATTACCACTGAAATTACCTCTCCCTCCCAAATTCCCCCCGCCATCCAATGTCACAAACTGCACCTACACATAACCTGCATCATTCCTATAAGAAAACTATTAACATCCCACGTAACGTTAGAACCAAGTCTCTTGATAGAGGTTACAATAAAATTACTCACTCCCAAATTATGAATGACCTAGCCCCGAGCCTAAGTAATGGTTCAGCATACCCTGTGGGGTTGACTTCTTCTGATGACAGTCTCTTATACAACCTTTTAAATACCCTAACCAGTATTTTAACCCGACTCAATGATGCCCTACCGAACAGCGTGATACTCACACTGGAAAACCTTTCTAAACTAGCATCCCATAATGGCTCTGTCCATTCTCCAATGGAACTGCCGGAGCCTTAAAAATAAGAAAACAGATTTAATTTAATTAACGATTTTAAAACTACTTTACTAGCCATCTCGGAGACTTGGTTGAGACCCGGGTTGCATTTTCGTATTCCTGGTTTTTCCTGTCTCTGGGATGACAGGAGTGACAGCTATGCCGGAACTCTCATACTGATTAAGTGCTGTATTCCTTACACACAAATCCCTTTACCTTCCTACATTGATAATTTTAATATAGTGGCCGTGAAAGCTCTAGATATCACCTTCGTATCTATTTATATTCCCCGCCCAGAACCTGCCTGTATTCTTGAATTGAGTAGCATCTTGTCATCTCTTTCCCTTCCCATCTGCGTGATGGGTGATTTTAATTGCCACCATAATTTGTGGGGTTCCATACAACAGACTACTGCCCCATATGTTGTTGACCTGGTGGACTATTTAAACTTGTGCATATTGAATAATGGCTCCCCAACTCGCAGGGTTTATCCAGACCAAAACCCAAACAGTGTAGTTGACCTCACACTATGCTCCCCAAACTTAGCAACCAGAATGAACTAGTCCACTCTTAATTTTTCCTATGGAAGTGATCATTTTCCCATTCTGCTATCTGTCATCACTCAAACAGTCCCAGTCAAACAATTTTGTCCTCTCCTGAAGCATAAAATATCCAAAGCTAACTTCGATGAATTTGTTTCACATACTAACTCTGGTGTACACAGTCTTCCACCCACTAGTGTAATCGACCCACAATCATCTTATGCAGCATTTTCATCCATCCTAGTTGATTCTGCAAATAAGTCTATCCCATTAAAAAAATCTCCCAAGGACATGATTTTGTCCCCCCCATGGTGGGACTCAGAGTGTTCCTTGATGGTTATTAAGAGAAAAGAAGCTGAATACTCTTACTCTCCAAATATGAACAGGGATAACTTTATTAATTACTAAGATGTTTGTTTCTGCCCAAACTAAAAGACTACTATCGAAGAAAAAGAAAGATGGCTGGCAGCTTTTTTCTTATTCTCTCTCCCCTAGATGTCCCCCATCATTAGTCTGGAGAAATATTAAACGTTTTCTTGGCTCATTTACAGATAACACATCCTTGAATATAGATCCCACATGTGTAGAAAAATTTGTTAGTAATTTGGCTCCTCCCTGGGTCCTAACTAGAGAGGAAGCTAGTCCTGAGGTAGCCTCTCTACCTCTAAACCTGGATAGACATGAGTTTGACAAACCTTTCACTATGGACGAATTTTCTTTAGTCATAGACCACCTTAGAGATTCTTCCCCTGGGTCTGACGGAATCCCTTACAGCTTCTTACAAAAATCTGGCCATTACTCAAAAGAGTATTTTCTTGATATAATTAATTCTATATATCTATCAGGTATTATTCCTGAAGAGTGGAGATGTCAGCCATCTTGTTTGTAAACCTTGTGGACTCTTAAAACAGCGTTAGTGTCAATATACAACCTTGCCTTATGCCTCTTCTCATTTCAAAAGGATCTGATGTGTTTCCGTTGTAAAACGGAACCCTTGTTGAAAGTATTTTATCAATTTCAAGAGCTTTGGTGAACAGCCTTTAGTACAGACAACTTAAAATTACAGACAGTCAACCAAATTAGTGGTAGTGCCATACTGCATTTGCAACTGAATAGGCCGGCCATTATCCACACTGTGACTTGGGATATACGCGGTTTACCAGCTTTTGCAGCTTGGACAAGATGATATGACCCAATAGCTTGTTGGCAATACTTAGCAAAGGTCGCCGTGGTCACCCTTAACTTTGTATAAAGTATTATTATTATGCTAATATATTAATTGTATATATTAGCATTACACATATCTTGAGGGATGTACTCTTCCGTCCAGCATTTTACAAAAAAGTTGTAAAACATAGGAGCTAAACACTGCAGCTTGATGATTTTGGCAAGAATACCATCAATGCCTGGGCTTTAGTCACCATTCAGGTGGTCAGAAATTCCTCAGTTGTGGGAGTATCATCAAGCTCCTTCCAGATGGGTAATTCCGAGGTTGCCCGGATCGCTTCCGGCTCGACGCCGATTATATGAGAGTAAAGATTAGTGTAATGTTCTACCCAATGGTGAAGCTGTCGGTTTAAATTTGTAATAGGAGAACCATCTGCTTCCTTAAGAGGCGCCTTCTTTATTGCCGTTTTGATGGCAGAATATACAGATCCAATGGCAGAACGTATGGATACCCTTACCTGCCTGTATACCCTTGCATATTTCCAGTGAATATATTGTGTTGGCGCATGTATAACGCTGTATAGCGTGTGTAACGCTGGAGGTCTGCCTTATTTTTTGTTACCTGCTCAAGTGACTTACTGGTTGGATTCATGCGATGGTTTTATGCTCCCTGCTACTTAGCGTCGCGCAACGATTGAAATAGATCCATATTTTCTTGGAACCTATCGGCCTTTGCCGATGTTTTACAACCGAAAACTTTTGTGGCATTTTCTGTTAGAAGACATTTAATACGATTCCATTCTTGTGTTCACTGGTGGACAACTTTGACTGGTGAAACTTCCTGCTATGTTGAGGTATTTTAAGTTGAAAGAAAAAAACTATGCCTAAGCATAGAATTTTGAGTTCGAAGAGAAAGTTTTTCTAAAAACTTACTTGGTAAAAAAACTAAAACTTTTTCTAAAAACGTACTTAGTTGTTCAGTGTTCAAAAAGATGTATATTTTTTCAAAATTATGACCAACTTTGACCTGCGAATAACATTCAACGCAATATTTGTGCTAGAAATTGTTTTATTAGGTAAAAATGTCGAAGAAATATAAAAAAAACTTTTTTCAAAATCTCATAATTGTTAATCCCTAAAGAATCAACCGATTTTAATCCGATTTACGGTTTTTGACGCAGTCTTTTAAGTAGAAGAGCTGATCAGATTTTAAAATATATCGGTATATTTTGATTTGCCTAAAATTTATTAAAAAAAAAATACAAAGTAAGTTTCCTGTAAACAACAAAATTTTAATATTTGAAAAGCTATTACTTTTGAAAATTTGAATCGATTTTAATTTTTGAAACGGCATTTGTATTAGTTCTTTTAGTACTAAAATAAAATAGAAGATCAAAATATTATTGCTTAAAAAAGTTCCAAGTTTTGTTTTTGAAAAATACCTTTTTCAAAATTTTTCGTCAACGATAACTCCCGAACGGATAAACCGATTTTGATACAATTTACGCATTAGACGCAGTTTTTTGAGGGTAAGCACTGATAAGATTTTGTACTCAATCGGTAGATAAATCTGGAAGTTATTTTAAAGTAATACTATTTCATTAAATACTATTTCATAAAGAAAATCATAACACATTTTTTTCAAAAATAATTGTTAAATCCTAAATAAATTGATCGATTTTGATTAAATTTCGGTTTACGACGCTGTTTTTTAGAGGGAAAAAAAGCTGATTAGATTTTTAAATCCATCGGTATGCCTAAAATTTATTTTAAAAATATTAAGTTTGCCGGAAACAACTAAATATTAATATTTGAAAAGCTGTAATATTTTAAAACTTGATTCGATTTTGATTTTTGAAACTGCATTTAACGTAGTTCTTATGTCCTTTAATATGTAAGAAGGCTGAAAAATGAATGGCTAAAAATTTCAAAGTTAAGTCGAAAAAACACTTTTTAAATAATTTTTTTTCAATTCTTATGAAATTTCTTGCAAATATTTCACCTTCCTTGAGGTTAAAATTTGAAAAATCACTTCTTAGTGAATGTTTACGTCATGAGAGGAATATGTGTGCGAAATTTCAAGTTTCTAGCACTAAGGGTTTGGCCTGTACATTTATATAAAACTTTCATGCCCTATTTTACCCTTAAAGAGGTGGAATTTTGAAAAACGCTGAAATACATAACTCATTATTTTTGCCATACTCAATTCATACGTAATTTCATGCAAATATTATGTCTCAGGAATAAAATGTTTAATAGTTATATCCCGTGTTTCTCCTCTTTGAGGGTTGAATTTTTAATTATCCTTTCTTAGTGGATGCGTACGTCATAAGAGTCATATATTGATAATGGCTTTTAATTTTTTGTGTAATACAAAGTTAAAAAACGTTATTAAATGTTATCGGTATTAGCAACCCTAATTTATCGAACGACGTCGTCATAACAAAGATTATGCTTCTCACTCATTCAATTTATGTCCATTAATAAAATTTTATCGTTTTTTTAAATTTTGTATTAAACAAAAAAAATTGTTGACTTAAGATTTTTTTAAATATTTAATACATCAGCTACTCAACGCGTATGACCGCCACGCCTCGGCTTCTTATAGGCATTCTGGGGCCATGTATATATGTATGTGTATATATATATATATATATATATATATATATATCACACATATATACATATACATACATACATACATATTATTAATGGACATAAATTAAATGAGAAGGATAATCTTTGTTATGACGACGCCGTTCGATAAATCAGGGTTGCTATATATATATATATATATATATATATATATATATATATATATATTTCGTTTGCAATATATATATATATTATGCAATATTTGCAAAACCTATATCTTGACAGTAACTTGTCTTTTTGGCCTATGTCCGACTTAAAAAATTATTTTTGCCTCATTGATTCAGCTACCAAATTGCACGATATTTAAGCAATCGTCGAATAAACATTTATTTATTCAGAGACATATCCGGCGGGATTGTTTTAATAGACTTGGAGAATTTCAATCGCTCGTTAATTTATACATTTAGGCGTTACCTTCCCGATATGTTGGGGTCTCCTATAATGTTTGTTTTATATAATTAAATAACAAACAAGCAGATGGCTATGACAAAAAAGCAAAAAACGGCCCGCTGAGTTCATTTTGCTGGATTTCTCAGTGCGAGGGCGCGTTCCGATCCGGTAATAGCTGTAAAATTGTCGACCCACCAAAAATGTCTGTAAATGTTGATTTGAATTTTAAAAAATTATTATGGCTTTAACTTTGATTACTTTAAGATGCCAGTGTGTGCAAAAATTCATGTGTCTAACACTAATGGTTTGGCAATGGTTTGTGCAGTTATATAAAATTTTCATCCCCTATTTTACCCTCTCGGGATCGAACTTTGAGAAACGCTTAAACCCCCTTATTTCATTTTTTTTTACTCAATTCATACGAAATTTCATGCAAATATGTTCAGGGAATAAAAAAGTTTCATACAAACTTTTACCCCTATTTCCCCCCTTCTGGGTTGAATTTTGAAAAATCCTTCCTTAGTGGATGCCTAGATCATAAGGAAAATACGTGTGCGAAATTTCGAATTTCTAACGCTAAGGGTTTGGCCTGTGCGTTGATACATCAGTCAGTCACTTTTGCTTTTTATATATTACTAGCTGTTGCCAGCGACTTCGTCCGCGCGGACTTCGTTTACTCCGCACTGCTTCTCCTCCGTAGGTGATGGCGTGATAATATGTAGCCTATATGTTCACCCGACCAATTTAGTCCGATTAGTCATGCAAAATTTGAAGTAAATCCATGCAATACTTTTTGAATTTACCCCGGACATACATACAAACAGATAAACAGACAAACAGACAAAAATTCTAAAAACTATATTTTTGGCTTCGATATCGATTGTAGATCACGCCCCAAGTATTCTTTAAAAAAAATATTCAATGTACAGTTTTGATTTTCCTACGATTTTAGTATATGTATAGATAGAGATAGTGAATATAGATCATGTGTGTATTCAAAGGTGCTTACGAAATAATACATTGTCTTTAATTTCCTGAAATAAGAGTTAATGGATCAATGTAATTGACATATATACACAAATATTGTAACAATTTTAAATATTTATTTAAAAGTAATATTTATGTATTTCAGACTCCTTATGAAAATAGGATGTATTCACTTAAAATTGAATGTGGTACCCGATATCCTGACGAGCCTCCTACTGCTAGATTTATTTCTAGAATTAATATGAACTGTGTGAATAGCCAGACTGGACTTGTAAGTATTTTTTTTTTCAATTATTTTATAATACTACATTTATTATCATGTAGCCCTACGGCCTGGCCACGAGAAATTTGCGCCTGCCTTTTTCGCGCGGCGCGAACGGCGAAGCATCTGGCGTCTGAAACAAATATATGGGGAAGTACTAAACATGTCACGTGGCGCGGCGACTGACGGGGCGACAGGTTTGCATGGCCGGTTCGCTCGCCCTACACTGAGCGACTTTCTATGCACTTTTGTGGTATCTGTTACTGAAAAAGTATCGCACTTTGAGGTTTGAGCTTTGACGTGGTAGTTTAAACTCATGTCTAGATATGATCTACTATCAAAATACCTTTTTGTAAATATTAAAAAAAATAGACGATACATGTTGTGTTAGAATTTTATTACTACTAACGCCATCTATTATGAAACAAACGAATTAAAATGCTACTTTGTCGTGGTAGATTTAATTCATTTTCATTCACTCCATTTTAATACAATATTAATCTATTAATACACTTGTACTTTTTAACTTCCCGCTACGTATTTAGATAAGGAAGTTACTTATTTTGCTCCGATTTTCAAAATCGAGTTTTCACCAAATATCCACGTTTTGAGGTCCTCCTAGGAACCTTTTTCGAATATTTTCGCGATGACGTCAGTGTGTATGTATGTCTGTATGTGTATGTATGTATACATCTCATAACTTTTGAATGGCTGGGCCGATCGAAACGCGGTTGATGGCATTCGATTGGATTCCACTCAAATTAGACTTCCTGAAAATTTTAACCAAATGGGTCCAAGGCATTTTGGGAAATTTTGAAAAAACCCAAAAAAAATTTGGCGAAACAGATTTTTTAATATTACTTCCAGGTTAATGTACCAATTGAGTACAAAAAATAATCATCTCTAATCTTAAAAAAATACGTCTAATGCATAAATTGCGTCAAATCGGTTTATCTGTTGAAGTAATCGTTGACGAAAATTTTGAAAGTGTTTTTTCGACATAACCTCGAAATTTTTCAACTAATCATATTTTAGTATTCTGCGATATTTTAAAAAATTACGTTGAATACCGTTTTAAAAATCAAAATCGAATCTTATTTTCAAATGTTACTACTGCTTTTCAAATATTAAAATTACGTTGTTTTTAGCAAACTTACTTAATATTTTTAAAATAACTTTCAAGCTAATATACCCATTGATTCAAAATCTTATCAGCTTTTCTTCTTTAAAACCTGCGTCAAGTACCCTTAATTGTATAAAAATCAGTACAATTTGTTTGGGATCTATCAATAGCGAAAATTTTTGAAAAAAAAAATGTTTTTTTTTACATTGCTTCGAAATTTTTCAACCTTCAAATTATTAAGCGAAAGCAATAGTTAAATTAAGTTGAATGCCATTTGAATTTGACCATTTCAAATTGGATCAATTTGATCATCGTTTCCAAAATATACAGTTTTTCAAAAATCAATATACTGGCATTTTTATCAAAATAGACTGCATGTATGATTATTTCGTTGCTTCATTCGTAAGTGTTTTCGTGCTGTTTTTTTGTGACTAAGCAATTGAGACATTTCAATATTTCTTAGAACTGAAAAAAATAAATAATTGAGATTAATTTCCAATCTTAGCCCGAGGGGAAAAAGCTAAAAAAATGTATAGACATGCCCGTATTCCCAAAGAGGTAGGCAGAGGTACAGGTCTTAGTCCCACAACGTGATAGGTGACCAGCCTATCACCAACCGGGCACTTTTCCAATCCCGGGTAACGTTGTTTTTATTAGAAAATTGAAAAAACACATTTTTGATTTGTCTGACTCGGGAATCGAAATTCAAGGGTTTCTCTGAGAGAAAAAAATTAAAAAATTGATTCGCTGAGTTTCTACCGCCAATTCTTCGTGCCTGCAGTAAGTCCAATATTAATCCTAAAAATATTGAAGTTTAATTAAATAAAACATTTTTTGATTTCGAAAATCGATGTAAAACCAGGAACTTCAACATACATACAAGATAGCAACACACCATTTACATCTTTGGTGTCTATAGGCGATGGTTGACACTCCATCAGGAGACCCATCTGCTTGTTTGCTATCTAATGATATAAAAAAAACTTCCCGATTTTAGAAAAAAAACGATTAATCTTAGCGAAATGTTCAAAATGTGTTTTTCTTTACAAGATCAACTTTCATTTTTAATACCCAGTTTTCCTTGAAAATTCTTTTAGAAGAAAGCTACCATAAATAAAAATTGATTTCTATCAATATTAGGCTTTCTGTCAATATTAGGCTTTAAGAGCGAAGTGGTGGCGCGAGATGGATCTTGAGTTGCTACATATTATAGGTAGACCAGAAAATATGGTGTAAAATTTTATAATATAACCTTTATATTTGTTCAGTGTAGATAACATTGATAATAATAAAAATTGTGTTATCGTCGTAACAAAAAATCGTCGTAAATATAATCGTCGTAACAAAAATCGTGTAAGTACTAAAAAATGTAGTCTTAGAAACATGTTTTTTTATTTTGGTTTTATTTTCCTGCGCCCTCCTAGACCAAAGCCTGACGATGCCTTTGATGGGAATGTTTGATGGGAATGGAAACTGTTTGGGTAAAAATACGCTGTATTTTTTAGGTTAGATAATTATAAACATTCGGTTCGGAGCGGTTCGAATCGTCGACGATCAGGCTATTCCTAATCGGCTTGACTCTTTGGCGTTACGCAGAGATGTAGGTTCGCTCTGCATCTTTTACCGTATGTATCATGGGGAGTGTTCCGACGAATTGTTCGGACTAATTCCTGCCGCTAAATTCCACCGTCGGACATCGCGTCAAAATTTAAAGTTCCTCACCACCTCGATGTCTAGAAATCCACAACCGTGCGCTTTTGTCGACACTTTTTTGCCTCGCACTACTCCTTTGTGGAATCAATTACCCTCGGGGGTGTTTCCCAATGGATACGACTTAGGGACCTTCAAGAAACGAGCTTATTCATTCTTTAAAGGCCGGCAACGCAGCTGCAATACCCCCGGTATTACGGATGTCCACGGGCGGCGGTGATCATTTACCATCATCGTTTGCCCCCTCTACTATAAAAAAAATACTATCAATAGTATTGCTATTTAATATTGCATTAATCACAGTATCGATACTATCAAAACTATCGATAGACAACTTTATTCTAATACTGACCGATGCTATCGAATATATCCATAGTCAATGCAATATTGTCTAACAGTACTTTTGATAGAATCGATACTTTGTTTATCTCCAATGATTGATACTATTGACACAATCGATAGCTTATTTACTTGCAGCAAATACTATCGACTTGCATTAAATACTATCGACGTTATGGCGTCTTTAGATTAAAACTATCGATTTTTGGCGACACTACTTATATTCTTATGAATATTCAACATTGTGGAAAGAAAGAAAAATTGTATCTCTGAACTTTGTTTATACTTATGATGTAGTGACTAGAATTACAAATTACTGGCCTAGTAAGTATTTAAAAAATATAGTTAAAATGTTCATAATGTATTTTCTCGACAACTACAACTAAACCATTCTGGTTCTTAGACTATACGCTAAGGCCGCCGCCATGCGCTGTGTTGATTCATACATTTGTCTCACTCGCTCGCCGCGTCCCGCACCGCGCGTCTGCTCGTCAAAAATCGTCCGTCGCCCCACCGGTCGCTGCGCCGCGTGGCAAGTTTAGTACTTCCCCATACATTTGTTTCAGACGCCACACAGTGGGTCGAAACGGCACTTCGACGGACTTACGAATCAACTTTCAATTTTTACATTTTTTTTCATGCTGACGGATAGAACTAATGATTATTAACAATAGTTGTCCTATACAATTTTTTCCTAAAAGTTATAGTTTAGGCCAGTGATTCCCAAAGTGGTCTATATCGACCCCTAGGATCTATGACAATCTGCAAGGGGTACGTCAGCGAAAAAAAAATTTGGGGGTCCATGAAATGAAAATGGGGTCCACGACAGTGGATCTCAACACATACACTGGTAGTACCTATTTCCTTACATCATACTATCTTATAATATCAAAACATATACATTATTTATAAAAGTACCTATGAAGTAAAAAATATATTATATATGTTTATAAAATTGTGTAAGTTGTAGGATGTTGGTATTCGCTTTGTGGTCGCAATACATTTTGAACTTGTAAAAACCTGAGAGTCGCAGTCTCAGAGCTTCGCTACCTTGCACTGACTTGTTCAATTCGTCACTCTATAAATACGAATGTGGAACAAATACGTTTATTCGTTTCCTGAATCTTGAAAAGGAAAGTGCTAAGAAGATATTTTAAAAAAGATAAACAGATAGTATATCACACAAATTATAATATAATTGTTTAATTTAAATGGCTTAAGCTACAAAATAATTCAGGTGTAACACGACACTTTGAGAAAAATATGACTACTTGTTAGTCGAGGATTTTTAATTCAAAAGGTAAATCGAAGACCTATGCTTTTTATATTGTTTTTATATAATTGGTAAACATATACATACGGAAAAAAATAAACAACATATATTATAGTACAAAAATATTTATTTACATAAATATTAATTTTTTTTTTCATAATTAATACATAGTTTTTTTTCGTAATTTTTAAATAATTTATATCTTTTTCAATTTTTTTAGGATATTTCACATTCACATCATATGATTTTTTTGAGATCATAGATATCAACATATAAATAAATAAAAACGAAAATAAATAAAAATAGGTACCGTCATACCCAAAGCGCTGGTATCATCAAGTTGGTCGTTAACGAAATATATGTTTTATTAATAGATATTTACGGTTTTTTGACAAAATTATTATCTAAACTGTTAGATCTTGAACTAATCTTGATTATAAATAAAGTTTACTTGTTGATTAATACACCAAAACATTTTTAAGTTAACCTGTATCATAAACTGCAACCAACACGTAACACACAGCACGAGTCAAAATGGCGGACTAAGTTCTTATATTTTTCCCCAACAGCGTATTTGAAAAAAGAACGCCAATTTGATGTTATTCTGTACAATGTTTCATTCGAAAACGATTAAATAGCATAGAGCATTGTATTAAAACTGGTAAATAGTGAAAATATTGTGTTTTTGGATGAAGTTAGCGTTGGTCCCTATAGATACCATAGGGTATTAACTGATTTTCTCAGAGGTCTCATTAGTTACCAAAGTGAAGTGAGCCGATAAGGTTATACAAATAATTACTTGTTAACTAATAAAAGTGGAATCGGTACACAAAATGACGTATATCGTTATTTGTGGCTGTTCAGCTCACTTTTCTACGGCTTCCTTCCATAGTTTACCAATAGGTATTGAGTTCGAGCAATTTATTGTAATAAGTGTATATAAGCCTCCTTGTGCAGCTTTTGAGGAGTTTTCTAACAAAATGGAGGAGGTTATGTATAAAGCCTCAAATTCAAAGATGAACATTGTTATCTGTGGAGATTTCAACATTAACATTTTAGAACAATCTTTTTTATCACATAAGTTTATAAATCTATTCAAACCTTATAATTAAACAAAATTTTCTATGAACCAACTAGAATAACTGCCTCTAGTGCTACTTGTATAGATGACATATTTTCAAATATAACACCTACAAACAGTTCAATTATAAATACATTAGATTCAGACCATTCTGGGCAATCAGTTCAATTTTTGAGAGTACCAAATAAACTTCAGAGAAAAGAAATTGTTTTTGTTCCCATAAATAGTGGTCAATTAGAACGTTTTAAAGAAAATTTAGCTGCAAAATTGCCTGAGATGCCCTTTCAAGAAAATCCAAATAATTTATATGATACATTCTTTAATTTGATAGATACAGAATATAGGCAAATATTTACACCAAAATCTATATCTTTAAGTAAACACAGAGGTTTTAGTGAGTGGGCAACTGCAGGAATTTTTAAAAGCAGGAATCGGTTATTTGGTTTATATTATGAAAAATATTTTAATCATAGCACTGAATTCAAAGAGTATGTCAAAAATTATTCAAAGATTTTTAAAAGAGCTTGCAATGCTGCCGAGTCAATACACATAAAAAATATGATAAAACAATCTTCTAACAAAATAAAGGCAACATGGAACATCATAAATTGTGAAATTGGCAAGACTAGAATTTTTGATGAAAAATACCAATTAAATGTAGAAGGAGTCAATATTACGGGACATTTGGAGGTAGCAAAAGAATTTGAAAAACTTCTCTAATGTGGCAATCAGAACAACTCAAAGTCTGAGCTCTTCAGCCAGTACCGCGGAATTATTATTGAAGCAATGTGTCAACAAGTGTGAATCAAATTTTGAATTTTCTTTTATTGGTTCAGGTATCAGTCATTGTCATCAGCAACTCATGATTTACTTTAACTTGTTGAATTCTGGATGGCTGAAGTGCTTCTATTTCATTCGCAATACTAGATTTTATGGATGTAACAGTGGACTTGGACTTTGTGGTAAATCTGAACATAATTAGATGACAGTAGAATGATGATGAGGGTCGGTCATTTCCGAAAAGATTTGTCCAATTTGCTATTTTAGTCATATTGGAACAAGACTAGCCATAAAAACGCTAGTATCGTGGAAGTTTGTGTCAGATTTTTGCTTAGACTGTCTTTAGGTTGAAGTTTCATCAAAGTCCTATTTGCTTTAAAGCAACAAATTAGCCTTAGAATCCATGTCAAAAGAAATTGAATCCAAAAGTCAAATCCAAAACCATCAGAGTTGCAGTTTAACCGCAACCTACATCTTACTTCTGTCACATTTTACTTTCTGTTGTAGAAAATCGATTTTTTTTATCGTCCGACAGTGATCCTAACTGTTCTTTTAGGATCATGAAGAAATCTAAATGATTAACTAGACTTTTCATGATAGCAAAAAGGAGCAGAGGCACGATTATAAAATGATATCTGTAGTAACATAGACGAATACTAATAATGATATACACATAGCTGATATACTATCGGTAATGACTAATTTTTAGATTCCCTGTTTAACCTTCATTTACTTATGAATCGAGCAGTATCAATACTTAAAAAGATTACACAAATTGCAGTGATTTTTAAACAAATAAGATAAAGACAAAAGTTAATCTAATAATATGGAATCAACATTAACAAATTACCCCGATATAACGCTCACTTCACTTAGGTAACTAATGAGACATCTGAGAAAAATCCGTTAATACCCTATGGTCTCTATAGGGGCCAACGCTAACTTCTTCCAAAAGAACAATATTTTCACTACTTACCAGTTTTAATACAATACTCTATGGTATTTTATCGTTTTCGAACGAAACATTGTACAGAATAATATCAAATTGGCATTCTTTTTTCAAATACGCTCTTGGGGAAAAATAAAAGAACTTAGTCCGCCATTTTGATTCGTGCTGTATGTTATGTGCTGGTTGCAGTTTATGATACAGGTTAATTTAAAAATGTTTTGGCGTATTAATCAACAAGTAAACTTTATTTATAATCAAGATTAGTTCAAGATCTAACAGTTTAGATAATAATTTTGTCAAAAAACCGTAAATATAAATTAATAAAACATATATTTCCTTAACGACCAACTTGATGATACCAGCGCTTTGGGTATGAGGGTACCTATTTTTATTTATTTTCGTAAGTTTTAGTGTTGATATCTATATAAAAAAAAATCATATAATGTGAGTGTGAAATATCCTAAACTATATTTAACAAAAAATTAACATAGCTATAAAATTGAAAAAGAAATAAATTATTTAAAAATTACGAAAAAAACTACATATTAATTATGAAAAAAATTTATTAATATTTATGTAAATAAATATTTTTGTACTATAATATATGTTGTTTATTTTTTTCCGTATGCATATGTTTACCAATTATATAAAAAGCATAGGTCATCGATTTACTTTTTGAATTAAAAATTCTCGACTAACAAGTAGTCATATTTTTCTCAAAGTGTCGTGTCACACCTGAATTATTTTGTAGCTTAAGCCATTTAAATTAAACAATTCTTACACTAGTGTATTACAGTGCCCAAGACCTCTTAAAAAATATACGCTTTACAGCATCGGATTCAATCCAAACAACTCATAAACCATTTTTGTGATCACGGTCCACCGGAACGAACTTGGAACGTGTGCGCGTAAGGGTCCGTGTTTTTTAGAAAAAAATGCGAAAATGGCTGGTGGTATGAGCGGTTAGTAATGTTTCATCAAGATAATTTGTTAATTAGGTACCCAGATACTTTAACAAATCTATAAGTAAATATTTGTGAAGTTTTTTCCTCGCCCTGTACTATAAGTGACTTACAATAACTTAAGAAAGTAAAAAAATAAGTTTTTGATATATGAAAATTCTATCATTATACCAATTCATATATTTGATAGTGTTGCAACTTTAGGCACATATTTATACTGCACAGGGATAGTAGAGCAGTCAAGGATTAATATGGAATAGGTTTTAAGAGTGAACCAATCAGTGTCTGGTCAAAATTTAACTTTTTTTATAACATTCCATACAAGAAAAACAGAAAATATTTTTTTTCGCCTAAATTGTAACTTTTAGTAAGAAATCGTACAATACAACTATTGTTAAGAATCATTAGTTCTATCTATTGGCATAAAGAAAAATGTAAAAATTGAAAGTTGATACGTAAGTCCGTCAACGTTCCATTTCGACCCACTGTGCGCCAGACGCTTCGTTGTTCGCGCCGTTCAAATAATCGCAAGCGCGAATTTCCCGTGGCCAGGCCGTAACGGAGTAAATGTCGACCCTGCTTTCTCAAAAAGACATTAAATAACTCTTAAGATGATAAGTTACAGAAAAAATAAATGTGTGTGTGTGTGTAAATAATGGTTTATGTGAAAATGTTATCAATACCTCTGCCCTCTTTACCACGTGCTATTGAATAAATTCATAATATTTCCCACATAATTTAAGGTGTAATTTATTTCTTATTGATTTTTTTTCGAATTTAGAATTGTTCCCAAACAATTCAAACATAGCACAGTGTATCGCGTGGAACATGCTAGGTGGACAATATTATTTTATGTTATATAACGATGCTCTTACTTATTTCAAATATGGGTAGTCATGTTTTTGTAATAAAAAACGAAAAAAATTATGATAGCAAAAAAATATTTTCAAAAATAATATATGAGCAACAATTAACTTAGCGAGTACTATGAATGCTGTAAATTGCATGCAGTTCAGATCGAATAAGTATCAAGAGGTATGTACAATATAAATCTAAATACATAAAATTACAAATAGTAACAAAACAATCATAGGTTTATTTACAATAAAAGAAAATATATGCATGAAAACTAAAACTAAGCAGCAAAGATAATATTTCATAACGTAACCTAATAATCATCATCAGAGTCTTCTGATGAATCGTTTACTGTGTAATCGTCATCATTTTGTGGAACTGTGCGATAATATGATGACGTTTCCAGTCTTGATTCTACTATACTAGGGCTTAAAATTAACTTTAAAACCTCTGAACATATTTTTCCGGCTTTTTTTGGGGAATCTCTCGAAGGCTATTGATCAAGGGATCAGATGTTATAACCAACATTGACAGCAAGTCTCTGTTCGTGGCAACACGCGAGCACTTGCGGGTGTTGTACTCCCTAAATCTGCGGCAATCTTTATTACGTGCTTCCTGAGCCTCTTCGGAAAGCTGCCCAATTGGAAGCAATGCAGCTTTGATGACCTCTGTACTATGAATTAATATTTTATGTACAGTAGCAGGCATACAGTACCACGAATAGAGACTTAGATAATGTCTTCTGGTTTCAAGACAAAATTTATTAAATTCAACTAAGTTTATCTCGAATCCAGAAGACAAAGTCCTCAATATTACATCGAACTGTTTGATGATTTCAACATCCAATCCCGTGATCTGAGCACTCATCTCAGCATTCTTAAAAAACCGACGAGCCGTGTTTCCATCGTTTGAAGAACCAAATCCTGGCTTTGGTTTATCTACAATAAGTCCCATCTCGTTCTTAAATTTTAACTTAATTTCGTCGGAACGAACCTTGATATCTGCTTTGTCTTCGTTGCTTCTAGCCTGCCATTTCTTAATATTCAACTTGTAGCTGATATGTAAAAGGCATTCGAAGCAACGAATCCAAGCATGAAGTGTAGATAAACCAAAGCCAAAATGATCTTGGTTGCTGTTGAAGTTCGCGGGTTCATCATTCATCGTCTTGGGGGTGGCGCCACAGATGAAACACTTTTGAGTTGAACGAGTTTCCGTTAAAGCGTTGCATACCTTTCCGTCTGTCATTGTCAGCAAAAGTTCGTGTTTCACAGAGATTTGAGAATCACCAAAGTCGATACGTGTTGGAAGAAGAGCGTTAACTTCTTCCAACAATCTATTTGTCTCCGTTAACGTGAAGTCATTCGTTTCTTTAGCAAATATTAATTTGATTGGGCGACAATACAATGTTGATGAAGACCGAGGATTTTGCCAAACAATTTTGGCCCCATCATATAATCTAAGGGGAACTAAAGAAAATACGAAAAGAAATTCGTCCGTATCTTCAGTGTTCTCAAATCTCTGTTTGTATGTGCTGTGCCCAGAACTTCCATCACATCCCCATTTACTTACAAGTGTAAAAGACGAACTTGTTGCGAGGACACTGCTGATAACTTCATGCTGTGCTAATACTAAACGTTCCACTGTTTTGTTTAATAATGCTTGCAAATTTATTTCAGCACGTGTTTCTGTTACAGCAATGTGCTCCTGTGCAGGATAACAGGCCTGTTTAGATTTTGTCAAACTATAATATGATGGAAACACATTATGTCCTGCCTTCATAGACCACTTTCTTGTTTGTTTGTACGCATGTGTTGTTGACTTAGAATCTATATAGTAAGCTAACGCTTCGTCACTACTTAACTGCCTAGGATTAACATTACTGGTATCCTTAGACTTAACATTAATAACTGAGCTTTCACTAATGTCTCTAATTACGCTGGCAATTTTCCGTTGTCCTGCTGAACGCGCAGCAATTTCGGCAGCTGTCACCAATTCACTGACACTTCGCGATTCTACGAGATCCACGACTCGACGTTTTTTGGTTTTAAACGACGATTCTTCGAATTCTTTGCGAGGCCTTCCTGCTGAAATCACAGCCTCACTCGAAGTTGATGGTTGTGGCTCAAAAGAACTCACAGTAAACTGTATATCTTCTTCATCCAGCCAGGTCTTATTTTTAATTAAAAAACGCTCCTTCGATTTTCCTGAAGCCAACCATTTGACACCAATTTTATTGGAAAAGTTGGATATCTTCAACTTTATTTCTTTTTGGCTACATTCAGTAATGTTACCAAAGTGAAATTTTGAAGAAAGGTACTCATATATACCCGAGTTCTTTTCATTTTTTGTGGGTTTCAACCACTCTTCAAAAAATTCTACCCTAGAAATAGAGTATAAGCGTTCTGAAAAAAAAAAGAAAAGAATATGTTGTACTGAAGTGTGCTAAACAATTTGTGTATTTTTATGAAGAATAAAGTATTTCCTATGATATATCAAAGAACTAGCCCGGATAAAGGTGAATGTCTGCAAAATTAACTCTTTAAAACTATTCTTTCATAAAAAAAATACGTTAAAATATATAAGCTATGTTAAAATTATACCTAAAATTCATTTGAACAGATTCAGATTTTAAAAAAGGTTTTTTAAATAATAGGACTTACCCTCCGTGTTGATATCCATCACAAACACTCAAAATATTAACTATAAGCCACTATGGATGTGTACGAAAGTGTCACTAAACTGCAACTGATTGACTGTAACGATTTCATTAAACTCAATACCTGACTTCTAACCACTATTCCTTATCAGTTAAGCATTTGACAAACAACCGATTCTTGGAATCTGGAGATTAGGGGTGTTGTTTACGTTTTGCAATTAAGATTTCCTGGAAATGATAACATGAATTTTGTCCACCTAGCATGTTCTAGGCGAAATACTGTGCATAGTTTGATATATTTCTTTTTTGTAATTAGCTTGTATTATTTTTTAAATTTGACTTAGATATTTTTGAAAATTGAAATATCCTTAGACCATGTTGAGCAATTTATTTGAAAACTTGATGTATAGTCACGGTAACGGTAATGTGACGTTTTCTATCAAATAAAGTTTATCTCAATTGAAAAGATTTAACTTTTACTGCTAATTTGAAAATTGAAACTAAAGAGGAAGATTAACTCAAAAAAAATCATATATTGAATTGACAACTAGCCAAATATACAAGCAAATTTCTATAAAAGCTACAAACAAAGAAATATAATATATTAATAACGGATATAGCCACCATTAGCGTCAATGACACATTGTAATCTATTTCTCGTGGAATCTATGAGACGAGAAATAGTTCGGCAGTGGTTTTCTATGACCTCTTGTTATATGATTATTTTATACCTCTTGTTATATTATATATATATATATATATATATATATATATATATATATATATATATATATATATATATATATATATATTCTCTTCCCTTTATCCCCTGCCGTCCCTTACCTGTAGCTACTGTCTCCTACCTTGCCCCTACCTTGCCCCTACCTTCACACTTCCTGCCCCTTCATTTCCCCTACCTTCTCACTTCCTTCCCCTATCTTAACCCTTTCTTTCCCTTACTTCTCCCTACCTTCGTTCTACCTTTCCCTACCCCTTATCTTTCCCTACCTTCCTCTTACCTTCCCCTTACCTTCCCCACTACCTTCACGCTATCTTTTCCTACTTTCCCCTGCCTTCCTTCTACCTTCCCCCTATCTTTTCCCCTCTATGATACCCCATTGAGGGATAGTGGGAGGGGTGTGATAACTCTGCTCTCACTATCTCCATCTCCTCCTCCTATCTACCTCCTCCCCCAAAAATCTTCTTACTCACATCTCCCCCTCCACCCATATCTCACTTCTCTCCATATACTTTCCCATTTATAATATTAGTATGGATTTTAATAAATTTAATTCGTTATTTTTTTTATGCTTATGTCATTTACCTACCTATATTTCGGGTCGGACAGGGTTTTTGATGCTCTTAAAAGAGTTATCTGTTTTAAAAAAAAAACGGCCAAGTGCGAGTCGGACACGCGCACGAAGGATTCCCTATTCAAGTTTCTACCTGTTTATTAAGATCGAATAAAAAATAGCTTTAAAAATTACATTTCTTGTGTGGCCCTTTAGTATTTACTTAATTTTTATTTAATTATTTATTTTGAACGGTAATATACAACTAAATATTTTGTGAAAATTTTAAGCGTCTACTAGTTACTTTTATTAATATTATGCAAAAAACTACGAAAAAAAAAACGTTTTTTTTGTATGGGGACCTTCAATATTTTATTTTTTATTTTTGGTATTTGTTGTTATGGCTGCACGGTATTTGTTGTTATAGCTATCACGGTTTATGAGATACAGCCTGGTGGCAGACAGACAGATGGACAGACAGACAGAGGAGGCTTAATAATAGGGTCCCGTTTTTACCTTTTAGGTACGGCACCCTTACAATGCCTAGTCCAGGGCAACTTTTTGAGTCAGAAGAGTCAAAAAGTACAATGTACAATTGTTCAAAGTTTACCTCCCTATACCTATCTCTTCCTTTCACCCCTTCCCCTAGTCCCTTCTACCCTGTCACCATCTCTCCCACTTCCCTTCTCTCATTCTCTCGTATTTAATTTTTCTTCAGTTTGTTGTACCTATTTTTTTTTAAATAAATTTGAAAATATTTTTTAAAATTTGGTTAAAATAGAATATGCAAAAGAAAAAAAAACAATAAATAAATATTTAAATAATCATACAAATAATTGTTCCCGATTCGAACCTTAGCCCCATTGATTTCATAGTTGACATGTTTCTTATTCGTTCGTCCAAGGATAGCATTTTGCTGACGTTATGTTAGACGATTTCTGGCAGGAGAAAATCAAATGGATCTGCCATTTGATTTTCTCCTGCCATTTTTTTTTCGGAATGTCTCAATTGCTGTTAGCCTTATGGGCTGATACAGCTTCACCGGTCGCGGGGGCGAACAGAGTGCTCAGCCAGAATTTAAAGGTGTAGGGCTGTACGCCCTCCGCCCTAAGGGTGTCTCCTGTGAGACCGAACCTCGGCTTAGGGTGGGGTCGTGATTTGCGATGAGAGGGCTAGTGGCATGGTTTCGTCCGCCGAACCTTGCCCTTGGGCTCGGTTCGCCGAAGGGCGAAACAGGGGTCCTCGTCGCCGCCGGCGGCGACGGTGTCGCGAATGTAGGTGTGTAGTGTTATTGTGTAAACCGTTGGCCAGAGTTATCGGGTCATCGGGATCGGTAAGATTCTCCTGCCAGAAATCGTCTAACGCGGCTAAAAAAATTTTCACCTCCAAAAAATTTTCAATACATATGCAACATTTTTCATTAATTATCGCCATCCATTGGAGGGGATTGACGGTATATGCGCGATTTCAAAGTCTCCAATTGATAGCCTTATGCCATACATTGACATTTTTAACCTTACTTAGATGAAGCCAGACCAAAAGAAGGCTCCCTAATTCCATTTTCAAGGAACGGATAACACGTGTCCCTTCTTTAATTCACTCGACACTGGCAAAGTTCACTGATAATTGCCATTCGTACAATAAAGAAGAAGAAGATGACACTGATTGAGCTGTTAAAGATGTCTGTATTTTGACTGGCATTTTACCATAAGAATTTAACAAAATACTCGATAATCAGAATTTTGCTGATATATGTTGTCAACTCGAAATCATTACTTCTTTACGCTTTATAATTCAAGTAAGGTTTCAATCAAGTCTACCGTACCCCATGACGAAATTATTAATTAATAAATTTAATATTATATATATATAAATAAATTTTCCAGGTGGATAATAGGCAAGTTCCAATTCTTGCTAGATGGCAACGAGACTATACTATAAAAACAGTGCTGCAGGAATTGAGACGTCTCATGACACTCAAGGAAAACATGAAGTTATCGCAACCACCAGAAGGAAGCAATTTTTAAGTTTAACCAATTCAATGTTTCAATAATCTACAAATTGCAGAACTTTAGCTACATTTTTAACCAATTCTTTTATGTTAAAATAGTAAGTGCGATAAATATATAATTATAGAAATTAAAATTATAAGCATAAGTTATGCTCATCTGTTTTGAAATATGTTTTTATCATTCAGATGCATTTATTTGTAGTATATTTAATCACATTTAAGCCCGTTTGCTGATTTTGTATCTATTTAAGTAAGTAAATTGGATGGGTAAGTAAATAATCTCGTTATAGATTTTTAAATATTTGATTCACTGTAATTTTGCATTTCCTAAAAATGTTGTGGCCTGTTAGTTTTATCTTTCTGCTTGTTATTAATACGTTATAGGGCTAACTTCCCTTTTTTTCAAATGTATAAGTTTTTGGATGCCTGTACTTACTAAGGATTTTCTCACCTATTTAATACAAATTATTTTTATATTTTATCCAAAAATTAGATAATGCAATTCTTAAACATCTAAATTAATCTAATAGAAATAATCACAACATTAAAGAAATTCCTATTTTCTTAATTTAATAATCAAGTGTAAAATATTATTAGACTCCTAAGATAAGAGTACTACTGGTTTTTTCTAAGGCTTTGCATAAAGATATCGATGTTTTAATAAGATATGCGTATTTATACAGCAGTTAATAGATTCAATCTGTCGACCATTTAAGCTTGTCATCTTCTGTATATTGTAGCTCCAATTACATACATTGTATCCTCTTCATGTAATATCAATGTTTATAAACCAAAAGCTAAGTCAAAATATGTTTCATAGCATTAATGTTTTTACCAATGTGTAAACAAACGGTAAATAAATCAAATGATATTGTCGAACTGTTTTTAATTTTATAAAATACTAGCAGTTACTCGCGCAGGTAAATAAGTAGTCTATTTCACGCCTGGATTATGTACCTCAAAGTAAGCAAATTATTTGCTTGTGTTATGAGTGTCAGACAACTATACTAATACATAAAAATACATACACAGATAAATACAGTAACATATATAATAAAAACCCAAAACCAGGAATACAAATATCTATGCTCATCACACAAATGTTTGTCTCTGTCGGGGACCGAACCCGAGCCACTTGACCGACGGCGGCGGTTAATATCGGTAACAACCTGAAATACGGCGGTGGTTTGCTAACAACCTCCATGCTTTGAATGAGCAAGCGATCGATTCCTATTTTATACAGGAGCGAGCGTTTGTTGTTAAGGTTGAAAAAGAGACGATTGGGACTATCATCAATGTCGTGTACAGATCAATTGGTAAAGGTAAAGCTGTGAGCCTACCGACGTTATGGCTATCCCGCAGGGAAACTGGATTGGTGATATTTAATATTTAATTATTTTATGAGTGCTTTATATTTAAGATCAAATAATCAAATCATTCAAACAATTTATATTAAGAAAATCAAAGAGTCAAAAGAATTGAAGAGCGGTAAACATAAACTTCTACCTTACAATAATATTATAAGAATCGGTGTCCATTTTTTACGCAGCTCAGGTAAAAACTTGTGTGCTTATTGTTGTGGCGAGGAGCTTGAGTTTTGCAAATCGGGGGTGGCATAATCACTGCACATATTTTAAGGAAGCCTTAGCAACAATAATTGTGTCGCTGGAGTCTTCTTTTTGTCCGGACCATCGGTGTCTTATCCATTTATTAAACCGACGTCTTTCATTTCGGTACCATCACGGAGGATACATAGAACCCATAAGCCTAACCCCCCCCCCCACACTATGAATGCGCAATCAAAAGAGAATCTACCCCAGGGGGGTACCACTTGCACCAGCAGTGGAGAATCCCCCCCCCTGAGCGTCCGTGCTCTGGATTCCAGCCAGATCATGGATGCTCAGGCTGCCCTGCGTATTCTGGGGGGGGGGGGGGCAAATTGCGCTCATAAACAATCCTGTCCGGGGCCAACAGGGCAAGAAAGCCATGGCACCCCCTACTACGCTTACTGTGGATATCTGTAATGTCAGGGGGCTTCATTCCAACTTGAAACGCCGTCCATTACCATCTCGAGACGGCGAAGCCAGCTTTGCTCTTTTTGACCGAGACACAGATATCTTCTCCGGCTGATACTTCTTACCTCTCCTATCCGGGGTACAAACTGGAACATTCCTTTGTACCGCGGGCTGGGGTGTGCGCGTACATCAGAGAAGATATCTGTTACCGGCGCCTCGGCAGACTTGAAGGTCAGGACCTATCCATCCTTTGTTTACGCGTAGCTTGCGACGAAGTTGACCGGCTCGTTAAGCATTTACAAACGGCTGTAGATTCCGTGTTAGAGCAGACACCCTCCGCAGAGATCGTGATCTTGGGCGATTTTAATGCCCACCACGCCGAATGGCTTTGTTCGCGCACCACCGATCATGCGGGGAGGTCTGTTCACGATTTTGCCTTGGCCTATGGTCTTACACAACTGGTAACTTCGCCCACGCGGGTTCCCGATGTGGATGACCACCTTCACTGTTAGACCTTTTGCTGACCTCTCATCCGTACCATTATCAGGTATCGGTGGACGTCCCACTTGGTTCGTCAGACCACTGCCTGATCCGGAGTAAAGTGCCGGTTTCGCGCCTATCACGGTCTCCTTTAGCAGGCTGTCGTCGCGTTTATCACTTTAGGTCAGCAGATTGGGACGGGATGCGGTCTTTTTTTTGCGTCCTACCCATGGGGGTGGTTGTGCTTCTCGCTGGATGATCCGAATGTCGTCGCTGACTCTATTGCCGATGTGGTGCTGCAGGGCATGGAACTTTTCATTCCATTTTCTGCGGTACCAATTGGTGGTAAGTCTCAGCCTTGGTTTGGTCGTTCCTGTAAAACGGCTTCGCGCCGCAAGCAGGAGTGCTGCCAGGCTTGGGCTGCAGCGTCCGCATCTTGTGATGAATAAAACCAGCACATTACGTAAGGAGTACTATTTCGCCTCGAGGTACTACAAAAGAGCTATCGCCAAGGCAAAATCGGAACACATTGGCAGAATTGGTGAGAAATTAGTTTGCCTTCCTTCGGGCACTCGTGCGTTCTGGTCTCTCGCCAAGGCTGTCTTAGGGAATTTCTCACAGCCCTCTCTTCCATCCTTGCTTAGAGACGATGACTCTTTGGCCCATACCGCAAAGGAGAAGGCCGATCTCCTGGGCTCCTTCTTTGCGGCCAACTCGACTCTGGATGACCAAGGAAACGCACCGCCTACCATCCCGCAGTGTGAAAGTTCTATGCCAGAACCACAATTTCATCTGTGCGTAAAACACTACTTTCCTTGGACATCCACAAGTCGAGTGGGCCGGATGGCATCCCTCCGATTGTGCTAAAAATGTGTGCTCCAGAGTTGGCACCAGTATTAACACGCATATTCCGGCTCTCCTATTCACTCGGCGTGGTACCGAATTCATAGAAGATAGCTTTGGTGCATCCCATCCCTAAAAAAGGAGATCGCTCTAACCCGTCTAACTATCGGCCCATAGCCATAACCTCCTTGTTCTCCAAAATTATGGAGACAATCATCAACTCTCAGCTCCTCAAGTATTTAGAAGAGCACCAGCTGATTAGTGACCGTCAGTACGGTTTCCGTCGCGGCCGCTCAGCTGGTGACCTTCTAGTATACCTAACTCATCGATGGGCGGAAGCAGTTGAGTCCAAGGGGGAGGCATTGGCAGTTAGTTTGGACTTAGCGAAGGCCTTTGATCGGGTATGGCACAAAACGCTTCTCGCGAAGCTGCCTTCCTATGGGCTTCCTGGGAAATTATGCGAGTGGACCACCAGTTTTTTGGCTGACCGGAGCATCAAGGTCGTTATCGACGGTGCGTGCTCCGACCTTAAATCTGTCAATGCTGGTGTTCCCCAAGGCTGCGTACTATCAACGACACTGTTCCTTCTGCATATCAATGATATGATGCGAATTAGCAACATACATTGCTATGCAGATGACAGTACTGGTGATGCCACATACTCCGGCCGAAGCGGTATTTCTCGGGAACACGTCGAAGAGTGCCGAAACAAGCTTGTGTCTGAAGTCGAGAATCGACTTACTGATGTCTCGGAATGGGGTCGCCAAAACCTGGTTACTTTTAACCCCAAGAAGACACAGCTTTGCGTGTTCACCGCAAAAAAGACGCCCTTTGTCGTATCACCTCGATTTGAGGATACTCTCCTGACAGCCTCGGCTAGTGTCGGAATCCTGGGAGTTGACATATCGAATTACGTTCAGTTTCGCGGTCATTTGGAAGGTAAGGCTAAACTAGCCTCAGCAAAGCGAAACAGTGCTTTTTGCCGGTCCATCGCCTTCAACTTTATAAGGCTCAGGTTCGGCCCCACATAGAGTACTCTTCGCATCTCTGGGCCGGAGCTCCCCAGTACCAGCTTCTTTCTTTTGATCGCATTCAGCGTAGAGCGGTTCGAATCGTTTTCGACCAGGCTATTTCGAAACAGCTTGACTCTTTGGCATTGCGCAGAGATATAGGTTATCTCTGTGTCTTTTATCGTATATATCATGGAGAGTGTTCCGACGAGTTGTTTGGATTAATTCCTGCCGCCGAATTCCACCATCGGACATCTCGTCAAAATTTGAAGTTCCATCGTCACCATCTCGATGTCTGGAAATCCACAACTGTGCGTTTCACCCGACACTTTTTACCTCGCACTACTCTGTTGTGGAACCAATTACCGGCAGGGGTATTTCCGAACGGATACGACATAGGGACCTTCAAGAAAAGAGCTTACTCATTCTTAAAAGGCCGGCAACGCAACTGCAAGACCTCTGTTGTGGAACCAATTACCGGCAGGGGTATTTCCGAACGGATACGACATAGGGACCTTCAAGAAAAGAGCTTACTCATTCTTAAAAGGCCGGCAACGCAACTGCAAGACCTCTGGTATTGTAGATGTCCGTGGGCGGCGGTGATCACTTACCATCAGGTGCACCTCTTGCTCGTTTGCCCCCTCTTCTATAAAAAAAAAAAATAGAACAGTTCGCGGATAATAGGAAATTTAATTAATTTCATCTTTTTAGCTACACTGGGATAATAGTTTAATGACGAAAAAAGTAATCGTCTAACGTTATGCAACGTTCACGTTTCTGAATTTTTGTGTCCTTCAATCATTAATTCCAAAGTATGTACTCTGATCCAAAAGCTGATAATTATCTCAAGTTGTCTGCATGTATAAATGCTAACCAGACATCATATTCTCCCTACTCGATATTCAAATCGTTTAGATCATATTTTCTTACAAGCCACAAGATAGCAACGCATCATTAACATCTTTGAGGTCTATAGGCGATGTTTGTCTCTTTCCATCAGGAGACCCATCTGCTTGTTTGCTATCTTAAGATATATAAAAAAAAATGTAATATAATTATAAGACATTTTGGTGATGGGGACGGAAATATGCTTGGGACGGTTAAAGTGTTAAGAGTTTGCAGGATTTAAATAACCTAGCAACAAATTACCTGGTAAAAAGCAAATTCTTAAGCATTAAATCACCACTGTTTTAAAGAAATTGCGTGACTACAGCGTGAGTTCAACATAGATAAAGGAGGGTTCCTGTAAAAAATTAAAAAAAATAATTGTAATTTACATACTGTCGCGGTCGTAGCGTTACAGCCTGGCCAAGGGAAATTCGCGCCTGCACTTTTCCGTGCGGCGCGAACGGATAAGCGTCTGGCGTTTGAAACAAATGTATGGGGAAGTACTAAATATGCCACCCTGCGGGGCGACGGACAAATTTTGCCGAGCGAATCGGGCGCTCGACGCGGGATGCGGCGAGCGAGACAAATGTATTGATCAACACAGCGCTTTGCGGCGGTTTTAACGAATAGTCTAGGAACCAGAATGGTTTAGTTGTAGTTGCTGAGATAATACTAAACATGCTATGGTAATTTAGTACTATAAAATGTTTGATAATTGTATTGAAAATAGCGTCACCTAGGTCACGAATTGAAAAATATTTTATTTCTAAAGACTTAAGATCTGGATTCAAGGTTTTTGCCACTACATACGAATATTAAAAATAACCTTTTAATGTCTTAAATATATATTTTTAAATAAGATATTACATTACATTATATTTTTTAACTATCTGAACTATAAACATATATTGTTTTGTGGTAAATACGCTTATTTTTCAAAATAACAAAGTTTGGCCAATCTATCAAACAAAAAACAACACAATTACAAATGGCGTCGTCATGGTGTTAAATGTTGATACTCATGCGCATTTTATTATTGAAATTCAGTTTGTTTTGTGTGTATTAGTGTTATTTTCGTTGAGTTTGAACTTTTATTCTCCGGATTGCTTAATCGTGACACAAAACTAATATATTGTGCTATTTATTGTGAGATAATAAAATTTTAATTATAATATGAATGTTTTAATTCTGAATATATAACATTATACAGCGTGGCAATCAAACGAAGTTGCAAAAGGACTTGTCAGAGTTACATTTTGTTTGAATGGCACGCTGTATAGTGTTTGATAAATTCCTATTTACTATTAAAATTTCAATAAAAAAGTAGGTACCTATATTAAGCTGCCGAAACAAAATAGTTCTCATGCTTTAAGATAGATGACGCCAGTAGTACGCCATTATAGATTTAGAAAGTTGCCCATCTATACCTATAGTAATACACATATTTATCTAGGATACTAAACGAACATTTTAACTTAAATTTTCAAATACTTACTATGCCAGTAATTTGTATGTCTGGTCACCTCATCATAAGTATAAACAAATTCCAGAGATACAATTTTTCTTTCTTCCTACAATGTTTAATATTCATAAGAATATAACTAATCTCGCCGAAAAATCGATAGTTTTAATCTGGAAATGCAAACGGCGATAGTATTGAACGCTGCATGTAAAAAAATTATCGATTGCGTCGATAGTATCAATCATTGGAGATCAACAAAGTATCGATTCCGTCAATAGTATTGTTAGACAATATTGCATTGACTATTACGTTACGTTACGTTAAGTTAGTACGTACTAAATTAAGTTGATCTTGCAATTATTTTTTTACTTTTCCTGGATTCCTTTATAAATATTAAACCTGCCCTAAGCTATGGCACGTAATTTCTTTAACAAACAATATTACGACAGTCAATATCTCACGGCACGGCATTACTCTCACTTCTACCTCTGTTGGCGACGCCGTGAACTATAATCGTGGAGTTTCCCTAAAATACGTTTGCCTTTTATCACCACCTTAGGTAATTCTTGCTGCAATATCAGTCTTTCGTGTTGCGGTAAGACTTCTATGTACTAATGTACTATGGGCCACTAAGTGGAGTCCATGAACTGCGCTTACATTATTACGTTGTTAGCCGCGGTGAGACGCGTGCACGTGTTCCAAATACTCAAAACTTAAAAGAGACTTGAATTGTTTTACATTTATTTTATAACTGTTTTCTACTAACGTGTTACAAATTTAGTTCATGTAAATTGGTTTACAATGTTAACGAAACATATGTTATGCTATGCATAAGGAAGAAGACCGTAACTGACAGTTTCGTCAAAAATGAGTTATTAACACATTGTTATTTTCTTATTATATTTCATAGAATAGCAAACAAGCAGACGATTATCTTAATAGAAAGAGATAACCAATGCTTATAGACACCAAATTATTTTTATTAGTGTGTTGCAATCCGTGTATCTGGTTGAAATGTCATATGCATAAGTTTACCGACTACCTTACCATCCAAGTAACACGAACACGATAACGACAAACACTGGCGCTATTGATGTAGGATTAGATAGAAATTTTTTGAAACAATTTAAATACAATTTTTTACAATTTAAATACAATTTTTTACAATTTAAATACAATTTTTTACAATTTAAATACAATTTTTTGCCCGACACGAGCGTCGATTCCAGTACTTAACAATGTGAGCCAGATAAGCTAACCACAAGATCGCAGCATGCTGTCAGATATATTTTAGGTAAATAATTATCAATAAAACAAGAAATGCAGTAAAGTTGTATATTTTGTCCATATTCACAGTCTACATCTAACGCTTGATTGACAATAATAAATTGTAAAACTGCAAATGCAAGATACATAGTTCCACCAGGTACACATTGATAACCAAATAATTAGTTTTAACAAAATAATTTATTTCAACAGCATGAGCGTAGTCAGCTTCACGGAGCACGGTTCTTTACGAAAGTTGGAGTTCATCAACATAAAATATTATGTTACAACATCAATTAATGCTCCCCAAAAAGATGGCCAACTAGGCCCATGTATAACAGGAAGACACACTGCATAGTTGTGTTTTAAATATACTAGATTCCATCTCCTATTAGACAAAATCTATTTCGACAAATATAAAAAAGTTATTAAGTAATAATATTTAAATACACTAAGTAATAAATATCTTATTAGGTACTGGCCAAAAACGTTATGAAGGTATTTTAGAGCTTTTTTTACACAGATTATATCAATACTCTAAAGGCCTTTGGTATCTGAACCATTAAGCTGTATTATATCTGGAGGAAGCACTTCTAATACCTACTTGAAACACAACTTTAAATACTGTCATCTTCTGACGTCTCACCCTCTCTTTCTAACACAGCTGTATAAAAAGAGATGGCAAGACCTCATAGAATGAGATATAAGGTAGATATTTGTTTCAAGTGATTAATACCAGTGCCAGCTCCACTTATGCCCAATACTTCGTGATCTGAACATATTTTGACATATATAAGTTAGCTTTAAATTTGTTAAGTGACAAAAACCTGCTACAAAGTTAAGTGACAAAATTAACTTTGTAGCAGTTTAAGCGGTTTAACTTCTATTACAACCATGGCATTTTATGATAATAAAAAAAATTGTGGAATGGCAGGAATTTTTATATAACAATGTTTACAAATTGTCCTAAAGAAGAGATTTGCATTATCACGTCGGAAATGAACAATTTTTTCTATATCAAATTGCACTGCAGATCGACAGGACACAAGAATTGCGGTTTCAGTTTTGAGCAGACATCCTGTGGTGCAGTTTGCCACATATAATTGTGTATGTGGATTTTTTTGGTACCAAATGTTATATTTTGAGCCCTGTTTGAATATTTTTGCTTAATATGAAGCAGTTTTGAATAATATACTTTATAAGTGATGACGTCATGATGTAATTTTAATAGTATAATCACTATGCCAAGCACACAAATAAATCTGGTAGAAAAATTATATATATACGAGTAGGTGAGCCAAACAAAAAAATTGTCCCGTCGATAGAGAAAAAGGAAATGATCTTTGGTGCTCGTTTTTCTAACACATACCTATTCCAAATGTATGTTCTTTCTCTTTTATGAACAGGACATTTTTAATTACAAAGGCTGATTATTTAGCCATGGGATGGAATCAAACCCATGGAAATTCACGCTTATACATACCGACTATATAATATATTAAAAAATAAAGTGTTAAATAACCGAGAAAACAGTAGGTAATAAGTATTGTCAATTCTCGTAACTCATGATTACCATTGCACTAGTCGTCACTAATCATCATAATAATGTCGGTAGTACTGTGTGATGAGCGTGTTTGTATTTCTGTGTTTGGGTGTTTATTATGTATGTTACAGTATTTATATATGTATTTCTATGTATAAGTATCATTGTCTAACACCCACAACACAAGCATATAATTTGCTTACTTTTGGGGTTAGATCGATTTGTATAATTTGGCCAGCTATTTTATTATTAAAAATTTATGTATTTGTCTTGCATGTATTGGCAAAAAGATTGGACCTTCATGACGTCATCATTTTAAAGAGTTTAAAAAATCATAAAATAACGCTGTTGCAAATTTAGAAAAAAAATCTAACGGGCTATTACAGTTATATCTATTAAAATATAAAAAATAACGCAACGAAAATAAATAACACATGTGGAATTATTTGTCTTGCTGCCATATAAGTCGCATTTGCGTTACGTTAGTGTCTTTTCGTTTTTATTAATTTTATTTACGAACAGTATAAATTAAGTTCATTATAAATGTCGAATGATTTAACATATCTGCAGAGTTTAGTGCATATTTACTTTTGAAAATCCGACGGCGGAACAATGTGAATGCAGAGTCTAGTTATTATTGGAAGGCACACAATCATTTTTGCCTGTAGTAAACTGGAAAGCTCAAGTGTTTATAATAATGTGGTTAATGAAAGGAAACATTTTATAATTTTGGCCAAAGTTATATTTTTATCGACAAATTTTCTACCTGACCCCTTAGATTTCGCTAAAAATTGTCTATCTTTTTCTACCTCTCGAAAGATATTTTTCAGAATTTTTTTAAACTTGACTTATTTTATATAAACATTCTTATGAAATTTGTTTGAATTCCTCTTTGAAGTTTAAACGATCACTTAAAATTCTCAAATAAAAATTTATTTTTCAACTTTAGAGATTTCACGAGGAAACCAAACAAATTTCATAAGAAAGTTTATATAAAATAAGTCAAGTTTATTAAAAAAATATTTTTAAATTAAAATTAGAACTGATTGTCGGCACAACTTGAAATCTACGGGAATCAGTGCAGAATTTGTTGAAGTTTTTTCAGAGAAAAAAAAAATAAAAACTATTACGGTTACGGTAAAATTACGTTTTTTTTGGAAAAACCAAAATATCTTGTATATCCGGACTGCTGAACATATTTTCATATTTTGTTTCTGAAAACTTCATTTATAAACAAAAATTTAAAAAAAAGGTTCCCAAACGGTCTATTTTTGAAAAAGTTCTAACATTTTTTTAAAAAAGAGCGATTTTTTTTTCAAAAATACGTAACTTAAAATCTGAAAAATATCTTTCGAGAGGTAGAAAAAGATAGACAATTTTTAGCGAAATCGAAAGGAGTCAGGTGGAAAAATTGTCGGTTTGGCATGGAATGACCCATGAAGTGATTTTTGTAGAATCAACATCAGATAGGAATTTCTATATCATTTAAAATATAGTTTACAATAGTTTGTTTGTATTTCAATAACTATATTTTTGTCAGCTTTACATTGTAAAGTATACGGTTTCTAAAAACCTTGTCCGATCATCAAAAGCATTGTCTAATAGCCTGATAAAATCATATAGATATGGTATTATGATCTATTTGCGCATGCGAATAGAGGAGTATACCGTTATAGATGGATAAGTGGTATAAGTGTTAGTTAAAATGATAAATGATAACATTCGATATATCCAGCACAAGAAATAGCAATAAAAGGCCTGACAAAAATATATACCAATTTAATATAGCAGGATGTCTGCATGAATAGGTATAAATGTAAAGGAAGCAATTAAAGTTAATTTGTCGGCAACGTGAATCTTGTTAGGTATTTGGTCAGTTAGAATTCCTCATCAAGATATGTATGTAAACTATTAGATTCACACTTCATACGCCATCGCATTAAAAACATTTCAAATTGTTTCTTTAATGTAGGTAAAGCGAACTGAGATGAGGTGAGTGAGAGTGAGTGAGACTGAGATATATGAGATGAGGAGGTAAGACTATTTATGGAGAACATTCTACGGAGAAATTACATTAGTTTTCGATTTCTACTCATATATTTTGAAATTCCACTATACCTGAAAGCAGTGACATTGGTGACGATTACGATTGGCCATGATATTATGCCCCTTCATATGATGGATGATAAGCCTGTCAACACTGGTATCTGACAAATACTTTTAGATGTTTTTATATGAAAAAAAAAACTACAACAGAAATTTAATGTAGAGCCTTATTACACATATATTTTAAGGATTTATATCTAAAATAATGATAATTATTATTTACTAAATTAATGAAGATTTTCCGCGAACTTTCATGCGTGCTCCTGACACTAAAAGGAAAATAAAAGAGGGCGGACGTGAGAGTTCGCGGAAGTTTGCAAATTAAATTGTTTTTTTCCTTGGGTTTGGATTTCTGCAAAGTAACGCTTTAATTCATAAATATCTTATTTACTAATATTTATGCCTTAAGGTTTTTCCAGATTCCCAAACACGGGGTGAGTGCTATAACACAAAAATAATATTTATTCATTTTAAAATAGGTACATGTACAAATCTTATTTATATCAAAGCGGGCAGAAGCTCACCTGATGATAAATGATCATCACCGCTCATTAATTTCTGTACCTTCGTATTTTAAAGAACGATTATCATATGTGAAATTTAAAGAAATATAACTGTTGTGTTTCATTTTTAAAAACACATTCATCATCGTCACCAATGTCCCTTCTCGTCCTTAATTTTTCACATCGCTACAAACATTGTTTGGTTGTCGTCGATGTTCCCACTCCCCTTCCCCATTAGTGGGAAGCCGACCTACAATTTGGCCAAATCCATTACATCGCACACTAACCGCCCGGCCACGAGAAATTCGTACCCGCGATTTTTCGCGCGGCACGAACGGCGAAGCGTCAAAATCAAATGTATGGGAAAGTACTAAGCATGCCACGCGGCGCTGCGACTGGCGGGGCGACGGACGAATGTTGCCGAACAAATCGCACGCGCAGCGGGGGTCGCGGTGAGCGAGTGAAACAAATGTATGAATCAGAGTGCTAAGTGTGAGTTTTTCTTTTCGCATTCGATCGTGAGTGCGTTTGGAGTTTACTAGGAATTTGTATGTGATTTGTACAGCGCCACCTAGTGGTAAACGCGAGAAACCAGTCTACCACTAAGTGGCGCTGTACAAATTACATACAAATTCCTAGTAAACTCGAAACGCGCTCACGATCGAATGCGAAAAGAAAAACTCACAGTTAGCACTCAGCACAGCGCATGCCTGACCTTGGCGAATAGTCTAGGAACCAGAAACGTTTAGTTGTAGTTGCCGAGAAATACACTATGAACATTGTAACTTTAATTTTTAAATAGTTACTAGGCCAAAAATTTGGAAGTATAGTCACCACATCATAGATATAAACAAAGGCCAGAGATACAATTTTTATTTCTTTCCAAAATTTTGAATATTCATAAGAATATAATTATAGTAGTGTTGCAAAAAAATCGATAGTTTTAATCTAAAAACGCTATAATATCGATTGTAACATTATATTGCTAGTTTATATTGAAAAAAATTACAATTTTTCAAGATATATTACGATCCCAGATAAGACAAAGGCCATTGTGGCCAGCCTTCTTTTTGGAATGAGTGTCGAAACCTTTGGTATATAGTGTTGCTGCTTGATAGTCCATTATCAATAGGGTTTCATCATCTCAGTTAGTACAATACTGTCATTAAACAGCAATACAATCGAATAGTATTCATGATTTAAAAATAAACTCGAAAGTATCGAAGATAAACAAAGTTGTTTATCTTCATCGATTGCTACATGTACATGATTTAAATAAGAATCGGAGTATAGTAAAGACTATACCCCGATTCTTATTTAAATCATGTACTACCCATTCTTTTCCAAATAGGAAATGAAAAACTACTCCCCTCCAAGTAATATCGAGATAAAGTTGAAAAATCTCGCTCTCGAACTCGAATCTGGTCGTAGCGATGAATGTTACACCTCGTGGCCTGTAAATCCGCGCCGCGCGAATTTTCGCATCGCACGTCACGCCGCCGTCGCCAGTTTTTGTGGCCGGGCGGTAAGCGCCTTGCTGGGGGCGCTCACGGTTGCGGTAAACCGTTTCCAACACTGTCGCTACTACTGACGTGAACTGAGCTTGTTAATGTATATTCAACTCACATGCATGTATCCAAATTCGACGATGAAATGTTGTTAATTATATATATTTTTTAAATATTATTTGACAACATATACCTATTCGACGTAGTAAAATATACAACATATATATATATTTTAAGGCAATATCACATAAAAACTCCGTGAAGCACATTCTTTACACTAACCTTATAAATACATAATGATGATGAATACCTAATTTTTATTGTGCATCAAAAATAATGTGCAATCGTGCAACTATTATACCTTCCAAACTAAACTAGTAACATATATTTATGAATAGGGTCGTACTGTCAATCTGTTATTATGGTAAGTTTTTTCTTTTTGCAAACAGTGATTTATCCTTCCCAAAAAAATAAACCATATTGTGAGTTATTATAAAGTATATTGTGATTTAGTCAGACATCATTTTTGATAATTACAATTCACACTAAGGAAGATGACAAAATAAACTTTCTTTTATACCCACCGTCATTTTAAACACTTATGTAATGGAATAAACCTTCTTACTTCGCTCAAATAGTCAAAGGAAAAAAATTGTCCCACGTGTATTTAATAAATTATTTGCTAACATATAGTTTAAAAAGAAATTTGTTCAAGTATATTAATACAGCTATTTCTATACTTAATTATAACCTTCGATATAACACAATGATTAATGATTATTAAACCCAAGTAATGAGTAAAACCCCATATAACATCATTTACTACACAATCCAAAAAGTAAATTTACCAAAGATTATTTGCCGAAAGCAAGGACGGAAAAGATCATTTCTAAATAGAAATAAGAATGGTTTTAGTGAAAAAAAAGTCAAAACTATGGACTAATAGGCGTAGCTCTGCTTTTATCTGTTGATATAAATATAAAGTATTACAGCATACATTCTACACTTTTCACCGTCGGCACTTGGTGAAACTCCATTTTAACAACATTAATTAAATCACTTGTACTATTTTACAATAAGTGAATTACCTTTTTGTAAAACAGTACAGGTATTTTAATTAATAAATATTGTATTATTACAGCATACTTAATAATGATAGCCGAAATAAAAACTTAAAAAATAGTTCAAGGTTCTCTGATACCTACATAAGATTGGCAAGCTTGCTTTAGATGCCAATCGTAGTATTAGATGTTCTGTATGAAATTAGAAATTATAATGTCAAATCATAAAGTTTTCAGGTCTCTCTATTGGATCTAGTTTATAGCTCACTGGAGGATATTGTTTCTTCAGTCGCCATTTTGTTTTTAGTTTGATGATGTAACATCTTTGTTCTTTTGCATTTTATATTTCAATCTTTTAAAATACTGAAGGTAACAAAATATCCTCAAGTTCACGCATTTTGTGAAAAAGAACAAATTGAAAACAACCTGATTGTTCTATTGCAACAAGTTTGTTTTTGAGCCGACACTATGACTGGTATATAATATGACCAGTTTAAAGGATAACTTTTCCTATTACCATTAATGGGTTAGTTAATAGAACGCTCTGATATAGCCTGCCTGGCGATTCGAATACATATTAATATGTTAAATGCGAAAGTCTGTCTGCCTGACTGTTAAGCTCTCACGACTAAACTGTGAACCGACTTTGATGAAGTTTGACACGAAGAGAGTGAAAGACCCGGGGTCAAATATAGGCTACATTTTTTTCTTTTAAATTCAAACCCTAAAGGCTAAAATTTTGAAAGATTATATTAATGATCTTACTTTAATCGTGGACGAAGTTGCGCATGGTAGCTAGAATTTTAATAAAATTTCAATTGATAGGGGCGGGTAAATATCTATTTAGACTCTAAATAGATATTTGCCTCTAAATTTTAGAGGAAGCTTTTGTAATTTCGTATGGGGTACAAAAATGAAAGCAGTCAGAGGAGTGTATTAGTCAGTAGTCAGATATTTTGGTACAGGCAGATTTTTTTTGATACTAAATTATTGCAGATGCTGGAATTAATAACAGTTACATTAATAATGAATTACTATTATTCTAAGTACAGTATTACCTGAATTTGTTAAAACAGTATTTAGATGTTTGTTTTATATTTTACTCCTGTCAAGAGGTTTGAACTATTTAAAAGGCTACGCCCATAAGTTAATTTTCCAAATAAAAATCTACAAGAAAATTATGTTATGTAAGCTCGAAAAATGAGTGATTTAAATAAAATAGATCAAATATTAACACTTAATATGTACAATAATGTGCAACCACTCCTCTATATTTCCCATTTCTCATGCATACCTACAATATCTTAACATAAACACCATAAATTTAATTCAATAAAAAATTAAACATTTTGCTATTGCTGGTATAGCGAACAATTGGCATGAGGCATAAATACTAAAACATTCCATTAGATGTTAATCTTTGGTTTCAACTTCAACCACATAATGAAGTCGCACATCCAGCCAAAATTGTCACTATTTCATTTTAAACTCTAAATTACATTCAAATTAACTTATATTTTAAAGTCAAAATGAATATGAATTACAAATAAACCATTATATTTACAACATTAAAATAGATATGTACATAAATATTTTTCACATAACATTTAACTTGTTCAACAATTGAACATATAAATTTACTAGAAATTAATAAAAAAAATTTACGAAACTAAAGACACACAAGACATAGATGTGTCAGAGTACATACAAATAGTTACACTGATAAAATAATATAACACATGTATTTCTACATTCGCATACCTCTCTCGCATATTCGTTCAGTCGCAGCATACATTTGACTAGTCCATACAACTGTTATGTCAAGTCCCGATACACTTCTAATATAAATAAAACAGGAGAAGCAGAAATCAACAAACCGATATAGCACCAAAACAGCACATTAGCTTCATAAGGTATATACAAAATTAAACATTTAAAATCTACTTGGACGAAACAATTTCTGCGAAGATTACAAAGCTCATATAATGTGTCTATCCGGCTACACCATAGTTTATTGATACATTTGGAGAGATGAAAAAGTTTAACAGTTTTTCTGATTACATATATATTCTTTTTCCATTATAAAATCAACAAACAATAATTAAACTTTATTTAATGCGATCTTAAGCACATTTAATTCTTAACACAAATTCATTTTTAGAGAAATATTTTGAAGAAAATTATTATGTTGATATCGATATGAAAAAACATTCCTGTATGTGAGGGTTTTGAAACCCACATCTACAACAGCACTGAACGCTTGATTAACACTTATATAGTATCATAGTTCGCTCGATTACATGTGATAACATTACATGTAATTGAGGGCACGTTGGATTATATGTAATAACATATAAATAATATTTATGGAGGCTTTTTAATTAGAATGTGAATATATCAAATGTGTTTAAGGTCATTAACAATGCGATTAAATAAAATGTATTGACGAAATTTGTATACAATGCAAAAACGATTTAGTCGGTCCTGATTTCAGACAAATGGATTAAGTTTAAGATGCACTTCATAAGTTACAAAAGTAAATGTTTAATGTGATAACATACGTAAGGCACTGTAGGAATCAACCTGCTAACAATTTTTTTTTATAAATTACGTTCGAAATATTATTGAATTTTAGTGAAAAAATAATGAAAAGTATAATGAACTTCCTTCAGTTTTAATACTCATCAAAAATGATTGTACATAGTTACCACTAAAATATATACCGCATTTGTCCATGCAAATAAAGATTTTTTCCCTCAGCGTAATTTAAATTTAGTATATAATTGGCATTACATAACCACTATATTTTAATTATCAAAAAAAGTATAGCGCTGTCTATTACTGTCACTGTAACCATTCAAAAAAATTGCTTTTTTAATTAAAATTTAATGTTGAAAAATTAAGTTAAAATTAATATTTTTTAATCAAATTTCCATTACTCATATTTCTTACGTACTTATTACCGTTGTACCATTACATGGCGATGTAGCTCGCCAAGGTAAGCTACGTTCTGACAGCTTCGGAAAATAGTTTTGAGTGGTGTGACTTAACATAGAACCTACTACTGGTTTTCTTTTTACTAATGCATTACGTTTATAACTTTATATAGAAATTCTGGGCATATCAACTTCTTAACAAAAATTCTGTTGTCGCATTTGAGAAGACTTTTATAGTACCCATATAATAAATTACAACTACGCGAAAATGTTTTCTTTAACTCCGAACTGTTTCAAATTAAAGGATTTACCGCTTGTGAAACGTTTGATAAAAACTCTTTGAAAAATAATATTTTTTTTAAAAGATGAACCTCAACAAGTCTTATAGTCCTTCCTTCACACAAACAAAATTAGCTGTAAGGTAATGAAAATAACAATATGTTAGCTTGTAAATTTATTTAAAAGAATGAACTTTGCTATACTAGCCTTTCAAGCCCTTGTAAATATTGAACGCTTCCTACTATGCGCTTGTATTATTGATCCCCTCAAAACGAGGACAATACATTCTGTAACGTCGAAGCGGGTTCAGTATTCGTTGTCGTGATTGGTGAATTTACATAAAAAGCCCAAAAACACTTTTTTAAGGGTATTCAACGTAAAGATGCCACATATAGGCTGTAACATATATAAATAATATGTATAAATACTTGGGCATATATAAAACGTACGCTTCAAGATTTGTAATATCACAAATCTTGAAGCGTACGTTTTATATATTTTTAATAATAAAAGAAATTTCTTACAGAGCCCTACTTGCACTGATTATAATTATAACGTTCTTATAATAACTGATACACCTGTTTTCCGCATAAGATAAATCCTGTTTGTCATTCATTGTTATGTCTTAAATTATACAATTGAATGTTTTAATTGTACAAAAATCAGTTCATCATCATATTAATTACATAAATCGTTTAAATAAATTGGTAGGTAGGTATATTGTAGAAACCCTGTTGACCTAAAATTATTTACATTGTAAATTTCTTTATTGTATTTTTTTATGACAACGTATTCATGTTTTAGTGCATACTTTACGAATATTTCCAAGATAAGCTTTCAAAAAGAAAATGCCCATTATTCATTTTTTAAATTGTATATTTTCTTTTCTAAAAATGAAATTCGCACTTTTAGGTGAGATTATTACATGACTATTTTAAAACTATTCAAATAATTTTAGTTCTATCAGTTTTTTTAACAATTACTTTTTTTAAGCATTTGGCTCGGTGGTGTTTGCTGAAGTATTATTGAATCTCTTTTTTTAATGAAATTTTATTTAATTTCAATATAACTATTCTAAATAATTAAAAAGAACAAAGCAATATTTTTTTTGTGATTCATTACGATTTCGGCCTTGCTTATATTCATCAGTTCTTCATTCCATGCAGACATAACTTCATTTTTAGAAAAAAATACTTTCTATCTTCCACGCAAAGTAGGCATTATCATTTTGAATTAATAAATATCAGCAGCAACTAGTAAACATCTCTAAAAGACTACGAGTATATTAATTTGGCGGTATAAGGGGCGACGTTGTTACATTTACAAATTTTAATTTACAATCTAAACATTCAGGAACAAACTTGTATTACGTAAAACATTATTTTACGTCTAGATTAAGTTTTGATGTTGAGATTCTCATATAATATGTAAACAAGTTATATCTAACAATACCGTTTACACTTCAATTGCTACAAGTAAACAATAAGAAATATTTACATATTTTTTATCATTTGGTGATTGTGGTACATTAATACATCTATATTGTTTAGAAAAGTTATTACTCTCTGTGAATACACGCACTTTATAGTATAGTGAGTATACAGTAGCCTATCCGAGAGTCAATTTACGTATAATTAAAATGTTCATTACTTTCAGTATTAAATATTTCTGACGTTACAATTACATACATTACATATTCTGATGTTTTATTATTAATACATCGAATAACTATTTGACATCTTCCAATTTTTTTAATCGTTTGTAAAAACAGATTTTTGGTCAAATGTAAAAAATATCGTTTAAGAGAATTGAATATTTTACGTTAATTATGTTACGTTTTTGCATATAACGTTTGATGATAATTTGCGCTGTTGCGCTATTAAAATTCCAGGTTATAATCTACCTGTGTGCCAAATTTCATTAAAATTCTTTCAGTAGTTTTTGCGTGATTGAGTAACAAACATCCATCCCAACATCCAAACTTTCGCATTTATGATATTACTAGCTGCACCGTGCAGCCCGCTATATTACAAAAGTTTTTGGCGAATCCCGCGGGATCACCTAATTTTTCCGGGATAAAAAGTAGCCTACGTGCTATTCCAGGTCATCATCTACCTATGTGCCAAATTTGATACAAATCCGTTCAGTTTTTGCGTGATTGAGTAACAAACATCTATCAAACATCCATCCAAACATCCAAACTTTCACATTTATAATATTAATATAGAATATAGATACACAATTTACTGGCACTAATTACCTCATTTCCCCAGTTTCCCCCACACTGAAATTTGTCAGGAAAAACTTATTCTTTTCTTCGTTAGATGTACAATATATTTTTCGAAAATATATTTCTATAAGCTCACGAAGGTTCGTGTGGTATTCCCTGTATTTGCGGTAACCGCAAATACAGTATTTTAGTAAGTTGTACATTCGACTTAACATTAAAATAAGTAGGTATATTTTGCTGCAAATATTTGCTTAGTGTTTTTTAGTCAAAATTCTCAAGCAAATATGCTTTAATATTTAAAATTTAATTAGAGAATTCCGAATTTTTATCTGAATCTTTCCCATAGATATATTTAATAATATTAATTTAACAGCTAAACAGCCCTGTATTTTTACTCAAGCCTTCAATATCAAGACAATATCACGCGATTTCGCTGTTGACTAATAGTAATTTTCTATGGAAAAAGTCAACATCCCATTGCATCTCACTTGGAAAAGCGACACAGCGTGGTCGTTAATCATTAGTCCAAATTAATTATTATTAAAGTATTTTTTGTTTTGGTATTCATTAATTCCATTTTTATTCATATGATGAATAATAAAATCATTTGATTACCTATTACAATTTATACCAATAAATCTATTGTAATTTTTGATTATATTCCGAAAATATCATTCAGCTCAAGTATTTATTCTTATGCACTGTATTTTTATTCAATAAAATTTTATATTTTTTTTAATAGGAGATATCTCGTTAAAGTCGATAGTATTATTTTATATGACAAGCACTTACACGTCCTCTTTGTTTAAATTTCATTTGAGATTTATGCTCAAATTTTATTAGAAGTAAAAACAACAGACCAATAACATTACCAAGTCTACCCACCAAACAAAAACAACATCGCGTTCGCGATACAATAAATAATCAATATTTTTTAATTCCAAATGTGACACAAACAGTTAAGAACATAGGTGGGACAGGTAGGACCTTGGCTATGTGAAATGTGTGAACCTCGCTAGGAACCCTTATGGTGAAGATTGCTTAAGTCTAAGAAGCAAATTTAGAAAGCGGCTCAGATTTCCACATCCTAAAACATAAATGGGTAATAGTTTGATTTCTGGCGCAGGTTTTCCACGTAGTCTCAATGACGGACATAACCTGAATATTAATATAAAAATAACTGGACTTTAAAGTAGGTGATCATAAATTTGAAACGTTTCTTTGCCAGAATAAACGTTTTAATTTTATGATCAAAATAGTAATTATTCATGTTGTATCGAGTTTGAATAGGATAAAACGATAACATGCGAATTCCAAAAAATGTAGGTTTCAAGAGATGATCAGCATTCGTTATCGCGAAGTAAGAAACACTTGCGCAGTATCGCAGGTAACTGTGTGAGGCTACACCATTTTCTATGTAGAGAATAAATATGATCATTATTGTAGTCATTATAAGAATTGAACAGTATCACAAAGTACAAGAAAAGCTTTAGTAAAATTATTTATTTATTATACAGGTTGACTGATAAAATACTGTACATAATATACATATTGTAGTGATGGGGCTCGAGCGATTTTTTTTCACTCAAGTCACTCACTCGTCGGTTAAAAATGAGGCACTCGAGTGAAGATGAGACTCGAGTGTCTTCTTTCACTCGAGTCAAGGAGTCGGCGCGCGAGTCTAGTCTAAAAAAAAACTTTACCTCCTTAAGTACGTAAGTAACGTTCTGGGGGTATGGAGTATGCGCTAAATGTGTCAAAATTTACGAGTTCGGCAGATCGCTGTTTGTAAGCAATAAACTTCGGTATCTATGTACGTGTGTCCAAACCTTTTTATTGGATAATTATGTCAAAATTTAAGTATCAAATTTTTACATATTCGATGTCAGAATCTAACCCCCTTTTACAATATGTACAGTCCTTTATCAGGTAACCTTTATAGAAAATATATGTTTATCATCGTTTCTGTAAAATAGGTAACCTAAGCGTTGGGACCGTAATAATTACAGATGCTGAGCGGCATTAATAATGTATGAAAGAAAGCGTGTGTCATGAAGTTTTTATAACAGAAATAGTATTTGACGCTGTCAGTCTGAAATAAGCATATGAATGTGGCTGTGAACCAGAACAGCATTAAGATTTATCGTCAGGATCTAGAATTAGAAGTTCCTCAAGTTAAAGAGGATATTTTCGGTGCCTTTTCAATTTTGGAACAAATGTATTGGAATTGTGAAAACTGCACAATATCAGGACGTGTAAATAAGAGCGCCAGTCATAATTAGAAGAGTCTCATATTAGAGCGGACATCCAGAAGCACTATCTAGTTGTACAAAAGGAACATTTTTACAGAAAGTAGAAAAGTTGGTACACTTGTATAACGTGACCATAACTATCCTGTCAAATTTCATCTAAATCGGCACAGCGATCATCAGCAATCATGAAAGCGTAATAGACAGAAATTTACGATGAATTAAAAATGTATAAAAAATAATTTTGGAGAATTCAAAAACGATAACTTGACCTCGAGTGAAGCAGATTTGTTACTTGTAAGTAATCGGGCACAAGTAGTACTACTTACTAGCTTCTTAATTGTGGCCTCACATGCGTGATTTACGGGGGGACGGGACGGGATGGGGGTTATGTTCTTTCTTAGCAACCATTATTATAACAATTGCAAAACATTCATTATTTGAACACTGAATATCGTCGGCACTTGGTAAAACTCCATTATAACTTATATTTATAACGTATTAAAAGCACCCGTACTAAGCACACACAAGTAGAACAGTACAAGTGCTTTTAATACGTTATAAATATAAGTTAACATTCATTATTTGTTACCATAAGTATAACTATGATGAGTTTTATATTCTTAACTCAATAAAGGTGTTACTAACAGACTACGTAATAGTCACGCCATTGGGAAAGAAACATGTCAACGCGCAAACGCTCCTATTACTGCCAAAATTTCATACATTTGTAGGTTATATTGTGAAAAAATAGAAATAAACCATGTTGTACTGTTTTATCGTGCCAAATAAGATGACAAGGTTTATAAATTACCCTTGAAGTGATTTCATTTAATCGGTAAGTACTATAACTCCATATTTCTGTGTGTAATTCCAAGCTACACTGACAAACTAAAAAATTGTCGTGAAAGGCGTATCCGTTTAATCCGTGGTGTTACCTATACCAAATCTAATCTTTTGTTTCACCCACTCTCCATTTTATTTTCATAACAAAATGTAACATGAACAGTAAACAGTTACCTACTTTCGTATTTATAATCAACTATGATCAAGCTAGTTAGGATAGATATATTTTAAATACATAAATAAAGTCCTTTTTTTAAATCAATTGACATTAATAATTAATAAATAAAAAGAAGATTTTTTTTCAAATATTTTAACAATTGTTCATCGTCTATTCCAGTCTTACGTGTTAGTTTCGCTAATCCATCTCTCGCCTGCGTTTGCACGGTCTCCATTTGAATGCAACCAATTGAGTTTCTGCAATTATTTGCAAAAGTAGAACGATTTGTTCTCGCCGAAGATAGCGAGACAATCCGTCCGGAAGTACGGTCACGTTACATCTGTGAAGACTGGAGAACACATCTACAAAAGCTAACGTTTGCGTCGTCACTACTAGAGCAAGGGTGCGTACAGCAGGAGTCACGTTGCATCTGGATGGTAGATCCACAGAAAACTGGAGACTAACAGAAGTCAATCTACATACAAGCAATATTCGAGCACTGCAGATACCTCTTACGGACGCGATATTTCAGGCTGGTTCGGAACAAACTGTCCCGAACAATTTCGAGATATCGCGTCCGTGAGAGGTGTCTATGTGTGCGTTGCTCGAATATTGCTTGTATGTAGATTGACTTCTGTTAGTCTCCCGTATCCTGTGGTAGACCGAAGACCAACTGATGACGTAGCGCTCTAGAGCAGCTTTAGCAGTAGCTGGCGTGTAAGGTCAGTCACAATGAGTGCGGGCTCGAGGCGCGCGGCGTGCCCTAGCACAGGCCGTGCAGGCGGCGCGCGGAGGGCGGGCGCGCAGCGTTGAGCAACCGCAGGAAGGGACGGCCGCACAGTGCCGCCAGCCCCGCCCCGCCCCACCGCGCCGCTGCCGCCTCCTCCACCTGCACACACACATAGAGATGTGATAAACGGCTTTTAATTATTAATACGTTTAAACGTTTTGCTTATACTTTTAAGCGTGCTTAAAAAAGCGCTTTTCGTTTAAATGCTTTTTTAAATAAAAGTTGTTGATCGTTGAGAAGGTCGATTATAAAAGGAAGATTTATGTGAATTAGTGGCGACCGATAAAGCCGAGAGCTGAAAAAAGCGTTCAATGTTTTGTGGTTTTGTTAGTGTTATTACTTATTACTAGTTTATAGAAATGACGTGTTATCAAATACAATACAAATTATTATACAATACTAGCTGACCCGGCAAACGTTGTTTTGTCATATAAACTATTGAAATAAAAAATAGGGGTTGACGATAGAAGGGTGAATGTATGTATTTTAAAGCCACAATTTAAAAAAATAAAAATAAAAAAACGGAACTATTAAGTTGAGAGTAATTAAAGCTATATGCAAAAATTATATGAAATTTTTTATGTTTTATTTATTAGTTACATATGATGGGTTAAATAATAAAATACAGTCAGAAATAGTCGATGTATTAGTGTATACGTGTACACAGGCTACTGCGCGTGCGCTAGTCTGGCTCTCCATAGCTATAGATATACTATTATCATTAGCATGTCGGTGACGCGAACCGAGGATTTTACCCTCTACCAAAACGCTCAACGCGCCTAAAGAAGTTTTCACTTCAAAAATTTTGTCTTAAAAATAAAAAATAATGTTAGGGGTGGAGAACCCTTATCACTTAGGGGTATAAAAAAATAAACAGTAGCCGATTTTCAGACCTACTGAATATGCATATAAAATTTCATAAATATCGGTAAAGTCGTTTCGGAGGAGTATGATAAATAACATTGTAACATAAGAATTTTATATATAAAGTACTTTATCAATCAATCAACTTCCCTTCGTACTTTTCAGACTTAGGACTGTCTGAAATGAATAGTAACACAATATACACTTTTTTATCCATCACGTAATTTCAATAACTAATATAAACAAAATTACTTTGGAAATTTGTAAAGGGATTCGTGTTATGTTCTTACGCGCGCTAAGTAAAATAAACAATTGATGAGCTCGTCGAATTGCTTCAACAACGTAAAACGGACTGGAACTCAGAACTTGAAAAAACGTAAGTTGTCAATTCGTTGTAAAAAGTACTAACCAACCAAAAACGAAGCGTTGTCAGTCCGACACAAATATTGCGTGAACTAGTAGAAAATAATTTAGCCGCTTAATACGATAACCAATCCAAATTCTTATCGTTTTTTAAACGAATAGTAATAAGGTTGTTAATCCAATAAAATGAAAAATTATATTGAGTTTTAGAGTATAGAAATAAGGTCCTTTATGCTATTGTATTTTGATTTTTAACATTATTGAAATAAGGTTACTTTTCTTCAATCATGCTAATATATTATTTAAATTTTTGTATCTTAAACACCGTTTAAACGAAAACAGCTTAAATCCGTAAGCGCGCTTATGGGCTTATTTTGAAAAGCCTAATTTTTTAAGCCTATATCGTTTAAACGCCCACGACTACACACACACGCATACATACAGGGGCGCCGACTTTGTGTGTGCTCGGATTCTCCAGCACCCACGGGAGGTAAATTGTGGGTGCCGACCACCCACGATTATGATCTATGAAGATTTTGTCTTCTGAGTGCTAAGTGTGAGTTTTTCGTTTCGCATTCTAGAGATTACTAGGAATTTGTATGTGATTTGTACAGCGCCACCTAGTGGTAAACTGGTTTCTCACGTTTGGCATCTCCAACCAACTAATACCGTCGCGATCTGCAGGATATTTGTTCGCATGTGTGTGTAATTTTGGTGTTCGGGCACAGTTTACAAACGCATCGAATTTCGAAAGCGGCAGGTGGCGCGACTCCAGCGGCAGGTGGCGCGACTCCAGCGGCAGGCTACGGGGTTCGGCAGTTGTCGGAGTAATCGGAAATGTTCGTTGCCTAATGCCTATAATCCCAATTAAAATAATAAATGGAAATCTAATAAATCACGTGTGCACATTATACATTTTTGTTTAGTAAGGTTTTATTTGTTTAAATAACAGAAATGTTTTGATTTGAGGGGGCCATTTTGTATTTTTTAAGTGATGAGCATTGTATAGTATTTTGTTTGCGCCATATATTTATTATTAGTTTTCTTAGAAAATTTTTCATTTTAACATTTGATAATTTGTACATTTAACAGTTTATTACCGAGTTTCTATAATAATTGTAGTGATTTACTTATACTAGTGCATTTGTTGATTTTTTTAAAATGTTATTTGATTATGAAGTTTGTGTTGAAAATGTGTGTTTAATAAAAATAACAAGTTCTCACAATTGTCATTCAGTGAAAAGATTCAATTTGTGTCTAAAGGTTGGTGTGTACCAGAGTTACAATTAAACCAGCAAAATGGAAATGTAACTCGAAAGTTTCATGTCAAAAGTTAAGAAACGTATAACTAAGGCTGTGTGGTTGTGTACACACGATTAAATTATATTGTTTTCCTTGCATATTGATTAGTAATTCTAGTACAGTGTGGACTGATTCGGTATATTCGGATTTAAATAATTTCTATTCCGCGGGCAAAGAAGCATGAACATACAGAAAAACATCTTGAGGCCTGCTTAAAATTAAATACTTTTGGTAAATCTCGTATTGAAATGAGTATCAAGTCAGTTACGATTAGATATTGAGAGGCATAATGCTAAAGTCGATCGCAATACAAATATTTTTCAAAGGCTAATTGATGTTTTTTACTTTCTGGGAAAACAAGAATTAGCCTTTCCCGGTCACGATGAGTCAGTATCGTCGTTGAATAGGGGTAATTATTTAGAAATAGTAGATTTTTTAGCCAAGTATGATGGAGTTTTAGAAACCCATTTACAGAGTGCAAGTACATCTTTCAAGGGCATGTCGAACCGTACGCAGAATGATTTGATCTCGAGCGTCGCATCTGTGATGATCGATCGCATTAAGGCCGAAATTAAACGTTCCGATTTTGTCGCCGTCATGGTGGATGAGATTCCTGATGTTAGCGGCCGTGAACAACTAGTATTAGTTTTGAGATGTTTTCGTGATTCTAAAGTAGTAGATCGATTTATCAAATATGTTGATGTCAGCGCGGATCAGACTTCTGTAAAAGGTTACATAATAAGAGTTCTATTATTTTGGAAATTTTGGAAGAGTTCAATTGTATATCCAAATTAGTTGCACAAACTTACGACAGGGCAGCAGTTTTATCCTCAAAAATTAATGGCGTGCAGGCTTTGGTGAGACAAAAATGTCCACAAGCTATGTACGTTTGGTGTTCAGCACATATATTAAATTTAGTTTTATCGAAATCGTTCGAACGAGTTGCTGAAACAAAACGCTTTTTTAGTATTATATAATCAACTGCGGTTTTTTTCACACTAGTACAAAGCGAATGGTCTATTACAATAACTTTGCCGATATGAAAAATCTGCCTCGTGTCGTGGAAACAAGATGGACATGTCACTCGCGCACGGTTGATGTAATTAATAATGCGTCCACCCACCTCCTAGAATTGTTTGAAAATATGAACGAAAATACACAAGACTGGGATGGTGTAACACTGACAAAAGTCAGTTCCTTTATTTATTATGAAAGAATTTGATATATTTATTTAATATTTTTTTTAATCTCTCGCAGAAACGGATATTCTGTACGATATTTTACAAAAAAAACTAATGATATAGCGTATTGTGTAACAAAGATAAAAAAGATTCTTTTGTAGAACGTTTCAGGGAGAAGTTCGAGATCTATTATGATGCCGCCGTTCACATTACCGGACCACCTAAAAGAAAGCGCAATATCGATGGTGTAAAAATACATTATTGGCGAATTTTGATTGAAATAATTGATAATGTAGTCAGTGAATTAAGAAATCGCTATAAAAACATTTAAGATTTATAGTGTATTGAGCTGATTTCTTGTGAGAATTTTAAATAATATAGTGAACATTTCCCTGAAAATGAAATCAGAGAGTTCACTAATAATTATCAAGCAAATTTCAATTTTGATAAATTGTAAAATGAATTGCGCTGTATTTATAAATCACCTCAATTTGCAAATAGTTGAGTATTTAGTACTATTCAAAATTTGTATAAAGACAATTTAAATAAAGCTTTTTCTGAAGTGTTATGATTAGCGAAATTCATTGTGACTATCACAATGACAAGCAGCGCGTCGGCAGAGCGTTCATTTTCGTGTTTAAAATGTATCCACACATATTTGAGAAACACACAAAATAAACAATGACTCACAGAGCTTTCCATGATTTCTAGGAAAAATGTATTAATTATAGAATTAAAACGCAATCCAACTTTCTATGACGATATCCTAAAGTCATGTTTAAAAAATGATAGGCGCATAGATTTTTAATTTATAAATGAATGAGTAGTTTGTTTTTTTTTACTAACCCATTGTTTTATTATTAAGTTTATTAATATATATGGGGAATCACATGAAAATCGGCCCTTTTAAGGGCCACATCGGACATCTTGCAAGGGATGTGTTCTGTAACTATCACTCATTTGGATATTTGAGGTGGCAGAAATCTTCCGTCGGGATTATTTACATCAGGATATAGTAATCTGAAGAAGATGTACATGAATAGTACAAGATGAATAGTTGTTCTGTTGACTAAGACTTGTTCTGTTGGCATGGTTTCCGATTTAAAGATCCGTCGCGTGGCTGTGGATATGCTAAAAATCTATAAAAGAAAAAGTTTTTGTGACCGAGTACTCCGCCGCATACCCAGTGTCATAATCCTGTGCACGCCGCTGTTGTTATTCCATAAAAATAAATGTCTCTTTTATTTATTTAAAAATTTATGCACAATTGAGTACATAGGTGGACTTAATGCTACATGGCATTCTCTACCAGTCAACCCAAACTAATTAGAGAACATTTCATTTAAAGGGGTTTTAACTCGGATCGTTCTGCAACAATATATTTTTGTGTAATTTTTGTGAATGTTATACAGATTATTTTGGAAGACAAGTAGTTGTCTGTGAATATTCGCACGCACCACTGGTGGGTGGGTATCTTATACCTTTAAACGAGCAATTCTTGTAAATATATAAATATAGGTATAATATAAATCTCGGAAACAGCTCCAACAATTTTAATGAGATTTAGCATGCAGGGAGTTACGGGGACGATAAATCTACATCACATCTATAAAACGAAGTTTTCAAAAAAAATACGGAGTAAACCTCGGTCACCGGCCAGGTACAATGTGTTTATAACAGTATCTGGATGTGTCAGTCATGCAAGGTCAGTAGTTACCTCGGCAATCCGGTTCAAGGAGCGCGACTCCCGCAGGCGGCTCTCGTTGCGCGCGGCGCGGCGTCGGCGGCCGCCCGCGCTGCCGCCGCGCACCTCCCCGCCGCGCGCGTCTCCGCCCCCGCCGCCAGACCCGCCACCGCCACCACCTCCACCACCTCCACCACCGCCTAACAGACAAACTCCTTATTCACCGACCACACAGCTCATAAACACCTAATAATTGATTTTCCGTATTGAATGCATTCTGGCGACTAACTGATATAAGACCAAGGAACTTATATACGACAACTGGCGAAGCAATATTTGAAAAATAAAAATGTACTTTATTTCGTTACTCATAAAGTTGACATTTGTTTCATACTTAACCCATTCATTGCGCCGTTCGAAACTACGAGTTCTCCTCAGATGCGGCAGTCATTTTTAAAGGAGCGCCAATCGGCGTCCGCGGCACCTGATATGGAAATTTTTAGACGCCTATCGGCGTTTTTACCAGTCGAATAAGATTTCACACAATGTTTTGCTTAGTTTTGTTGATAAACCTTACAGTTAGCTTGTAAATTGTAAAGAGATAGATATACGCAGATTTATCATATTTTTGTCACAAATAGTTAGAAAGCATAAACTGTTAATACTTAAGAAATCAGTTTTGTGGTGGAAAATTAAGGAATAAAATAGTGAATAAAAGTAAAATAATATATTATGAATCATTTTGCATCAAATAGTCCCAATATTTAATAGGTATTTGTCTTTAAATTTAATTTTCTTATTATTTATTGATTTTGCCAGAGTACACCAACCTTCGGTAACTTCTTAGTTATATTAAAACTTAATATTAAAAATTAAAATTAAAAATGTTATCGTTTTAGCTAAATTGTAGCATATTTTTATAATTATCACTGTTCACCCTGTTCACAAAATACTTTTGATGATTATTATGTATTTTGATAAATAAACAGGTAGTCCGAAAATAACTTTTGCTTTGCTCTAAGAAGTTTTTTGTTTCAATTTGATTTTTAATTAAATTGAAACAAATTAAATTACTATAATATATCTAAAGTTCTACCTGGATCCAGAAAAATCTAAATGTATCGGGTAAACAGTGAATCATTTCTTTTTGTAAGCAACTTATGAAAGTACACGCTATTTTCACCCTTATGACCTATAACACAAAGTTCATTATGGTATAGCTATTCGGATAACGTCAACTATTTGTTTATTAATAGGAGTAGCTATCTCTTTCTTTTATTTCTCGATCCCTCCAGCGTTCCAACTCTTCACGTTTCTAGATTATTCGCAACACTACCCCCCTCTTAGTTATGTTCGTCCCGAACATCATTACTTCCATTATAGACGGCTAATCGATCAACATGAACAATCTTCATGGTCCCTCGTGGCTGCTTCTGCACTCGATAGGTTACGTCATTGATCCGTGCAATTACTTTGTATGGCCCATCCCAACGTCGCTGTAGCTTAGGTGATTTTCCTTTCCGTCGAACCGGATTATGTAACCAAACAAGAGATCCTTCCTGAAAACCACGACGATTGGCGTTTGGTCATACCTTGTTTTCATCCGCTGACTTGATTCTCATGCATTTTCGCTTATTAACGAGTGTATATCACGTAACCTTTCTCGAATGTCTTCAACATATTCTGGTACACTTATTTGGGTCTCTGCATTCGACGGCGGGCCTCCAGTCATTAAGTCTGCTGGTACACGTAACTGTCTGCCGAAGTTAGCATAGGCTGGCGTTAATTTTATGCTTTCGTGTTCCGCTGATCGGTAAGCCAATAAAACCAAAGGTATGTACTTATCCCAGTCTTTTTGGTGATCTTCTACCAGCTTGGCTAAGTGTCGTTTCAAAGTCAGGTTAAAACGTTCGACTATTCCGTCAGATTGGGGATGGTATGGGATGGTTCTTGTTTTGTATGTTCCTAATAATTTACACATTTACTGGAATACATTGGATTCAAAGTTTCTACCAAATCTGCAAATCACCTCACTGACCAATTTCTCAGTAACAGTCGTGGCTTCCTGATTGGGAATTGCAAACACCTCCGTTCATCAACAAGTTCATCAAATTATGCTGGTTGCATTCGCAAATGGTTCTTGGAATCACCAATATTTTCCTGCCTCGTTTTATTTACAACCAAAGATGGTACCATTAGACAACAAAGATGTTGTTAATAGGGCGTTGTTATCTTGTGGCGAGGTCTAATGCCACATGCATAAGTTTACCGGCTATTTTATCCTCCAAACCGGAACATGACAGTGACAACCACTGATGCTATTGCGGCAGAAGTAGATAAGGCGGTGGTATAACACGGGCGAGGCAAAGTAGAACTCTACCAACTGGAAGCCATGATGGTAGTGACTCGCATAGGCAATCGATCGCCTTTAACGGCCTGCAGAACGGCAGTTGGCCTGTTTTTCAAAGAAGCCCGGACCAGATTTCCTTCGTCTAATGTTCCTTTTCATTAAAAGTTTTTTTTATTAAATGTGTTAAATTTACTATGTGATAAATTCACTGAATATAAAAAAATAAATGTGATAATTTCACTGAATTTAATTCATTCCGCACGCGATTACTAATAAAAACGTCCATTTTCTAATTCTCTAATTAACTCGTGTATGTCGCATGTGCTAGAAAGTAGTATGCTCCTAAGAAGTATGCTTCTGAGGTCTGTGCTTTCATGAGCAAATGTACACACTCGGAGAGCATGTTATAATTGAGCGTACTATCTAGAAGCAAATAAGCGTGCTTTTTTAGTAGCATGTGTATTCTAGGCTTTATGGATGAACTACTAAACTACTAAACCAATTTTTTTAAATACTTTCACTTACGGAAAGTGGAAAGTGACGTTGTTTCGAAATAGGCTAGGCATAGGCTTCTTTTTTAACAGAGTAAAAACTACTTAATGTTCTTGAGTCACGTGAGCGAAATTGCGTAAGTAACAATAATAATAAATTATCTAAATATAATCAATAATATAAAATAATGAATTATCGTACCTGATATTAGTACATTACTGCAAAGGCCGAGAAATAGGTAACTGAAGGTCATAGAAGTTTGAAGACTAAAATGATTATATCTCACTAAAATTGAATTTCAAATTCAATTTTTGTGAGATATAATATAATAAGAAAGATACAATTTACCCTGAACGTTTGAACAGGGTAGAACCTTTTAAAACAGCAGGTGACACGGTAACCATTTCATCATCTTATAATATCTTATATATTCTTCTTCTTATATCTTATATATTATAGCGTTTGAAACAGCAGCCGTATCACGAAATATTTGTACACCGCCACTACTAAACATTTTGGAAAATATGCGCTGCAACGAAACGGTTTAATTGTTACTATGGCTTCCAATTTAGGTCTGGAGGAATGCAGTCAATATCAATGTAACTGTCAGCACTAATTCTTATTTGTTTATTATTATACTCTTATGAGTATCGTGACAAACTCCTTGCTTTACCGCCAAATTATTTTTTCTCAGACTCCTGTTGCATTTGTTGCAAAACTTGTACCAAGATAAAAGAGTTCTTAATTCAAGCACGCATTGCCGGCGCATCTTTTGTTCCAAATTTAAAAAAAAACACGTCGGTTTTAATTTTTCTGTGTAAGTAAAGATGATACTTCGCGTGCTCTTTATTCAAACGTAATGAAACTGTTTCCGCGCATGTTTGAGAAAAAAATATTGTACCATGCAGTGTGTGTGTACGCAAAGTTGGCAACGAGCGAAATGACGCAGGTGAGCGCTCCAAGTTGTGTGTGTGTGCGCAACGTGTGTGTGTGTGTGTGTGTGTGTGTACCCACCTTTGGTGGTGAACGACGCAGCGCAGGGGAATGCCCCAAGCTGTGTATGTGCAGATGTGGTGTGGTGGCAGGTGGACGACGCACGATAGCGCCCTAAGCTGTGTGTGTGTGTCACAGTATAAAGATGCAACAGTATGGAAACTAAGCCTAGATAATAAAATAATCACCTACGCTCCAATGAAGCAAAGGGGTTGTTTTTTTTTGTTTTTTTTTTCGGAATGTCTCAATTGCTGTTAGCCTTATGGGCTGTTACAGCTTCACCGGTCGCGGGGGCGAGCAGAGTGCTCAGCCAGAATTTAAAGGTGTAGGGCTGTACGCCCTCCGCCCTAAGGGTGTCTCCTGTGAGACCGAACCTCGGCTTAGGGTGGGGTCGTGATTTGCGATGAGAGGGCAAGTAGCATTGTTTTGTCCGTCCGCCGAACCTTGCCCTTGGGCTCGGTTCGCCGAAGGGCGAAACAGGGGTCCTCGTCGCCGCCGGCGGCGACGGTGTCGCGAATGTAGGTGTGTATTGTTATCGTGTAAACCGTTGGCCAGAGTTATCGGGTCATCGGGATCGGTAAGAAAAGGGGTTGTCACTTTTAATGTTTTTAATATTCTGTGTTCTGAAGTGATCAATTAATCGAATTGAAATAGCTAGTTTACACATAAAATTTAAATAGGCCTCTCATGGCGTCGGTAAATATCGATTTTTTAAAAGATCGTAGAAATAAACTTATACGTGACCACTCGTCTTGAGCGGCACTCACTACTGATAGCACCGCGACAACCGCTTCTAGATGTGCATATTTGTGTGAGTGAGCCGTTTCGAATGTTTATAGGTAGTCTCTGTACTGTTGGTTGCATATTTATAGTGTGGTATGGCGCTAGCAAGGACTGTGGTGGCGCGGATTAGTGATCCCAGATGTGTGTAGTCACCATTGGCGGCGGGCGGCGAGGGCGCGGGCGGCGGCGGCGCGGGCGCGCGCTCGGCGCCGCGCTCCTGGCTGTCGCTGGAGTCGTCGTGCGAGTCGCGCCGCGCACGCTCCACTGGCGCGCCCGCCTGCTCGCCGGCGCGCTTCTTCTTCTCCGAGTCCTCATCCGACAGGTCCGACGACGAGCACGAGCCGGCGCGCGCTCGTCGCCGTCTACAGTCCAACCGCTGCCGCCGCGCGCCACCACCTTCCAAGTTCACTTTGGCTTTGCTGAGAGCGCCTTTACTTATACATAACGATGTTCCGTCGTCCAAGTTCACCTACAATAAAATACAAATAAGCAGGTTAATTATAGTATTAAATAAGTAGCTTGCAATTACACACAGAAATACAGAGTAATACTACTTACCAATGAAATAAAATCACTTCAAAGGTAATTTTTAAACAATGTCATCTAATTCGGTACGATAAAACACTACAACATGATTTTTTAAATATTTTTACGATATATCTAGAAATGTATGACATTTTTGAGTAATAGGAGCGTTTGCTTATATGCGCAGCAACACGTTTTTTTATTGTATTTTTTTTAGTGTTGATAGGAAAGCGCTTGACCACGATCTCACCTGATAGTAAGCTAAGATGTGGCCTAAGATGAATCGCGCTTCCCTAAAAGGTACCCATTCACTCTTCTCTTAAAGATCCCCAGGTTGTTCTCGTCGGGAAATACATACTCAGGAAGCATGTTTCACTCCCTTGCGGTTCGCATGAAGAATGTCGAGTCGAACCACTTTGTCCGGGTAAGTGGAACGTCCACCAATATGACGATGCCTAGAATCTGTGCACCTCAACGATCGATGGAGAAACGGGAATGACGGAATTAGATCGTGCGATTCCACAGTGCACTCACTGAAATGTATCCGTTAAAAGACCGATAAGCTAGCCAGTCTGCGGCGATGAGTGGGGCTCTGGAGTTTTTTGCCTGCCAGATCATCGTAGTTTATGAGCCTCTCGGCACGCCTCTTTATCGCCTCTAGCATCACCAGCTGGTATTTGGCCGGATCCATCCTAGAGGTGAGAGCAGTATGTACGAACAGACTTGTGCTTGATAGAGGTTGAGCAACTGTCCCAGACTGAAATACTGTCTCACTTTAGCTAGAATACCAAGCTGTTTTGAGGCAACTTGGGCTTTTGATTCGATGTACGAACCAAAGTTAAAGAGTAGGCGTTAAGGTGATACCAAGGAGTTCAAGGTGGTCAGGTATCGGCACGGATACCTCCTGGAAAGACGAAGACAGGAGAATTCCGTTTAGCAGAGAATAGACACGCCTGGGTCTTAGTCCTTCTCAATGGAGTATCTCTTAGTATTCACGTGGTCTGTAGTATAGACGCCTACATGCGTACAAACTTAAGATTATACATGTCTCAAGTGTATTATAATCATTGTTTATTTGTTTAAAAAGTAGGAATGGGTATGATATGTTTACAAAATAAAGTTAAAATATAAATAAGTATATGGACTGAGCCTCTTTCAAATATTAGTCCATTTGCCTTCTAGTAAGGTAATCAGTCAAAAAACATTACTAGGTGGTAGTTTTGCAATGCCTCGCCCCAAATTGGTAACACAGCCTCACCTATTCCTACATCACAAGCGTCAATGCTTCTCAATATCATGTTCCAGCTTGGGGTTTAAAATTGCCTATAGATAAATGTATACATGGGGTAATCCATTCCAACACACGGATGGCAAAACACTGTGTCTATTATCGATGGTTGTCTCTTTCTATCAACAGAACTCTGTGTTTGTTGGCTATTGTAAAAAATAAGAATACAGTTATAGAAGACTAGATAAACGTACTCTTGGTCAGATGGTGTGCTAGAGTTGTGTATTCATTTGTTTGAATGAGTCTGACCAGCGACAATGAGAAAATCAAACCTAAACCTTGACTTCCTGTCTATTTTCGTCTTGTTACCCTAGGTCACACGGTACAAGCGCCTAGATGTATCTATATATTTTATATATCTACCGCTAGGTTAGAGTACTATGGAAGCTAGGGATATGGGACTTAAGATATTAGGTACTTAGGGCCTTAAGACAGGTAGGTTTTCTAGATTACCAAAACTATTCCTGCCATATTCATATACAGCTTGTTAGCACAATCTATCGAAGGATAAATTGATAGTACACTAGACCATAGCTAGTGATTGCACAAAGGTGTTGAAAATGGCCCAAATGGCTTTGAGAAAAGCATAGTATGCCTTTTTTTGTTTTATTGCTTGATTTGTTTTGGTAAACTTTTATTTAAAATTGCTATCACCCTGTGTCGGTCCCTTGGAAGAACAGACGTATGTATGTAATATTATTGGAATTGGATAATATTTGAGTATGATGATCTATTTAGGCATTGAAGCACGTGATCTAAATTTCCTAAGTGTATGTATTTTTGTATATAAGTATGATTGTCCACGAATTTCTCAGGACCTAAAAGCCATATTGAGATAATTATTTTTGATTTAAATCGCGTATATTCCAAGTTAGAAAAAAGTCCAAGTTTCACCAAATTCGGTCCCGTAGTTTTTGAGATATGAGAATAGTTTATATTTAAAGTTGGTTTAATTTTTGTAAAGGTTATAATTATCCGCTCACACCACCAGCCATTTTCGTATTTTTTTTAGAAACACACGGACCGTTACGCGCACGCGTTACGAGTCCGTTCCGATGGACCGTGGTCACAAAAATGGTTTTTGAGTTGTTTGGATTGAATCCAATACTGTAAAGCGTATATTTTTTAAGAGGTCTTGAGCACTGCAATACACTGGTGTTAGAATTGTTTAATTTAAATGGCTTAAGCTACAAAATAATTCAGGTGTAACACGACACTTTGAGAAAAATATGACTACTTGTTAGTCGAGGATTTTTAATTCAAAAAGTAAATCGATGACCTATGCTTTTTATATTTTTTTTATATAATTGGTAAACATATACATACAAAAAAAAAATAAACAACATATATTATAGTACAAAAATATTTATTTACATAAATATTAATATCTTTTTTTTTCATAATACGTATATTTTTTTGTAATTTTTAAATAATTTTTTTTTTTTCAATTTTACAGCTGTTAATTTTTTAAAAATATTGTTTAGGATATTTCACATTCACATCATATGATTTTTTTGAGATCATAGATATCAACACTAAAATTTACGAAAATAAATAAAAATAGGTACCGCCATACCCAAAGCGCTGATATCATTAAGTTGGTCATTAACGAAATATATGTTTTATTAATTGATATTTACGGTTTTTTGACAAAATTATTATCTAAACTGTTAGATCTTGAACTAATCTTGATTATAAATAAAGTTTACTTGTTGATTAATACGCCAAAACACTTTTAAATTAACCTGTATCATTAAGTGCAAACAACACATAACACACAGCACGAATCAAAATGGCGAATTATTTTTCCCCAAGAGCGTATTTGAAAAAAGAATGCCAATTGGATGTTATTCTATACAATGTTTCATTCGAAAACGATAAAATACCATAGAGTATTGTATCAAAACTGGTAAATAGTGAAAATGTCGTTTTTTTGTATGAAGTTAGCGTTGGTCCCTATAGAGACCATAGTGTATTAACGGCATTTACTCAGAGGTCTCATTAGTTACCAAAGTGATGTGAGCGGTTATTATATTTGTTGTCTGACCTTGACGAGGTTGTCCGCGAGCGCGGCGGGCGGCGGCGCGGCGGGCGAAGGCGCGGCCGCGGCGGCGGCGGCAGCGCGCGCCAGCTGCAGCCGACCCTCGGAGCGCGACCCGCGCCGCGCGTCTGCGCCACCCGTTCGCGCCGATACGCTGCCCTCCTCGTCGTCCTCCTCTTCACGCACAATGCTGCACTTTCGTGACCGCTACCACATGAACATCACGTATAACCTTTACTAAATATTGATCTCCCCTACTGCTACAGTGAAGATTTGTCATTGAACACATCAATCAATACATTTCACAAATCATATTGCAAGCAAGAGCAGAGTTATCACGATTTAAAATGTTCATATTCGAATTTTCTTTGATTTGTCGTTAATAAAGTTGAATTCATTCAAGCATGTTGCACCTCTGGTTCAACAATACTAAAGCTAAAGTACATATGGCATTTATACCGAGCTTAAGTAGTAAGTGCTACATCAGTTTTATTATTTTTTTAGAATTTCTTAATAAAATAACTTACCTAAGACGGCATATATTGGCCACTTGTTACATTATTGAAGTTGACACCGTTAACTAATTATGCGTTAGTAACCTATGCCTTCGTAGATATAGACATGACGGTAATTATTGTTTTACTATCAAGAACTTTAAAACACATCGTTTCTGTATTACAAAATTTATTATAATTATTTTAGAACGTTCTTATAAAACTATTTAAGATTACTTATTGATTAAAGTAAGTTGTTTAATGTTCACAAGAATTTTTTATGCAAATACTGTATGGAGTGTTCTGAGAAAAAATAAGCGTTATGAACGTTGGTCTGTTACCGGCGGCGCGTCCTGCGGCGTGCGCGGAGCGGCCAGCGGCGGCGGCGCCAGCAGGCCGCGCGCGCGTGCCCCGCCCACTCCCAGCGCCTCGGGCCGCCGCGCCACGCACCGCGACCCCTGTCTGTGGACACACAACCTGGATACATACACACTCCAGTATGTATTATTTGGTTAAAACGTATCGGGAATGGATGATTTATTTATGGTTCCAAATTCATTTTTAACGTAATAAGGAAGTTACCTACTAATTTTGCTTGGATTTTTGAAAATCAACTTTTCACCAGATCTCCATGTTTTAAGGTCCTAGGAACCTTTTCGCTTTAATTTTAACGCTGACGTCAGTATGTCTTTCTGTATGTATGTATGAGTGTATGTATGTATGTAAACATCTCGTAACTTTTAAACGACTTGACCGATTAAAACTCGGTTGATAGCAAACGACTGGGTTCCGCCAAACTTAGACTTCTTGAAATTTTTACTAGAGATTTTGAAAAAATTTGAAAAGATCTCAAACTTTTTTATGAAAAACAATGTTTTTTATAATAACTTCCAAATTATTGTACCATTGTGTATATTGATTACACAATGTAATCAGCTTCATTCCTTATAAAATTGCATTCAATGCCATAAATTGCATCGAGATTTTCCAGGTGTTTCCATTGTCGAAATTTTTTGAAAAAAATGTTTTTTTGACATAACTTCGAGATTTTTCAACCAATTAATTTTTTAATGTAAAATATTTTAAAACTTAAAAAACTGCGGCTAATGCTATTTCAAAAATAAAAATGTAGTTTCCAAAAGTTACAGCTTTTCAAATATCAAAATTTTGGCGAAATAAATTTAATAAATTGGAATAAATAACTAACATATCGTGTATTATTTCATAATATTCTAAGGAGTTCATAAAAAACTTTAATTAAGCAGTTCGCTGCGTGGCGGGATGCTTAAATTAACAATTTCTCACCTTTTCGCTCTCAGTTTCCTTTCAGCTAATAAGTAATATGTCGCGGTTATATGGTTATATTCATTTTTCTCTAATTCCTCTAAAATATGCTCTTTGGTAGCAATAGATCCGTTGACCATTTTTTGGAGTATTGCTGATCGGTCGTCATCAGATAATTCTTCTTTGGCCACTAATGGAGTGTCGAAATCTTGGACTGTAACCCCTTCACCAGCAGTCACCCATGGATCCATTGCTATCTCAGAAAGAGTTGCACGTTTTTCTGGCTCTCTAACTAACATTCTTCCTATAAGCCTGAAAAATATTTCTTATATTATCTACCTAAATGGACTACAAATACTTTTTACTTTTAAGTTACAAGTGATAAAGTAAAAAAAAAATATACTGGTAAACAAGATATTTTATAGATTCAAGTGCTACTTTACGGAAATCCATAACTCAAAAAAAAAACAATTTAATTTGCAAACTTCCACGAGATTTCACTTTCGCCTTTTTTTATTTTGCCTTTCAATGGATTTGAAATTACATTAAAATAATATGTAAAAATATGGTGTGTGCTGACACGATCAAAATATTTTAAGGAATATACATTGATGCCTGACCGTACCTTTTACAAGAATTAGATATATGTCCAGGAATATAATATTTACAATCCATAATCATAGTCAATGTTTCACTGTCGTTAGCCTCCTGAAACGGCGCTTGTCCACACACCAGCATGTATAATATTACACCCAACGACCAAACGTCGACTGCGGGTGCGTCATAGGAATCGCCTAATAGAATCTCTGGGGCTGAATAAGCTAGGGATCCACATGAAGTTTCTAACTTTTGCCCTGGATAAAATTTATTACTAAAACCAAAATCAGTCAATTTAACTACACCTAGTTTCTCGAAAAACACTACATTCTCTGGTTTCAAGTCTCTATGCACAACGTGTAACCTGTAACAATGTAAACATGTCCCAATATTAATCTTATACTAATTGTAAATTCTTATAAAACCTAAACCAAGGCAAAGACCGCTCTGACATAAATAAGTACTATTTTAATGTTAACAACTATGACCCATAGGAGATTAGACATTATAGTATAAAAATAAACAAAACAATCTTACTGCAGATATGTTGGTCGGATTAATGGCATAAACTGATAATCTTAATCTACTTACTAGCTTAGTTTCCGTACTAGCACCTCATTGCGACTATTAGGTCAAATTACCTTAGTACAAAACCCACCCACTTAGTTGAGTTGAAGCTCAGAAGAAAATTTTTAGCTTCAAACCATTTAGTACTACTAAATTGTTTGAAGCCAACAACATAACTATTTTCATTTTACGTGCAATTTACAAAGGAAACAGAAGTGCAAGTATGTAGTTTGTCACCGCTGTTCAATAATAAAAACTTATCTGTGTTTTTCATTCTAATTAACCAACATTATTAAATGAATAGGCTTTATAGAATATGGATTAACCCACTACAAGGGTTAACAAAATTTTTTTTATATCATAAGAGCAAACATGGAACTCCTGATGGAAAGAGTCAACATCGCCTATAGATACCAAACGTGTTAATGGTGCATTGCTATTTTGTGGCGAGGTCTAATGCCACATGCATAAGTTTACCGGCTACCTTACCCTCTAAACTGGAACACGACAGCGACAAGCACTGACACTATTGCGGCAGGAACAGGTAAGGTAAGATTAATTGCTCCTCATATCAATCTCATATATAGGTTTTATAATTTTGTAATATTGTGATATTTTGAAAAAAAAAATTATATGAAAAAAAGACAAGCCCACTGAGTTTCTTCCGCCGGGTCTTCTCAATGTGTGGCCGTGTTCCGATCCAGTAGTGGTTTTAAAAAAATGTTGACATGTCAAAATAACTAAATAAAGGCTGTGCAACTTGAAAACCTAGCAAGGGACAAATTTTGAAAAAACGCGTTTTTACTAGATGCTAATTAAAAGGTCATTACGCACGAATTCACTGTGTTATTTTTTCAAAACATGCGTAATATTGGAGATTGTAACCTACCATGTCCACATTTGGTTACAACAATTTGCCGCCGTTCAAATTCAAAACCTAGTATAGGACAATGACAATATTAAAACCTAGCAAGGGACTGTCCTTTGCTGGGTTTTGATCTTGTCCTTGTCCATTACTAGGTTTTGAGAACTGTCGATATGCAATAAATTTCGCGCCATATTTAAGTAAGTCACAGACTGCATGCAAGTGCAAATTATTCGTGTTTGTTCTCGCAAATTTTATTGTCTTCAATGGCTCAACAACAGTTTTATCATTTGTCATTGATGCTTAAAGCCCTGTAGGCTAAAAAGGATTTGCAAGTACAAGGATTTTAGTCTATTTTGATTATAACATTATAATTTGGGCCAAAACAGATGCAAATAACATTGTGGTTGCATTTATAACTTTTCTGGATAGCCAAAGTGACCTGCAACACTTAGTTATATAGTGCGTAAAAAGCACTGGTTAAAATAAAAATTTGATTCTGTATACTGCCCTTGTAACTCAAGTGAACTGTGGATTGTATAATACAGAAAGCATAACTTTAAAATATTTAACAAAGGGTCATACTCTCATGAGTGCAGATGGCGTACAAGGCAATATTTAAAGTATTAAAAGACAAGATGCGTTGTATGACTTTCAAGATTACAAGCTATATTTAAGTGCAGATAATTATAGTAGTTCTAGAAGTTAAGAAATCGTACCAATGGTCTAAAAAAACGGGCTCCAAGAAGAATGATGAGAATGATCCTTTAAAAAAATTCTTACTGAATCAAGCCATAGAGTATGAATTTATTAATGGTTGCAGAAACTTATGATCCAAACAAGATTTTGATGAGTCATTCGTAGAACCAGATTTTTTAATGTTACAGTTCAACATTAAATTATTTCCTGAAATGGCGGATTCTTCCAAGAGGCGTAAAAACAATCAAGAAAGAACAAATAGTCTCAAAACTAGTTCCTAGATTTTGGTTAACATTACCAACCAATAATGGGGTTGCAGATCTTGTCACTTGTGGGAAAATCGAGCATGATTGATTATCCTCATGATGCGTTTTTTGATTGTAATGAGTCATATCATGTTATTGTTTTGTAATAATTGTATCTTTTTCTAAAATTTTATAGTTTATTTCTGTTAACATTATTAGAGAAAAACAATTTTGTAACTAATGCGTAAAACGCGCATGACTGGTTATAATCCTTAAGATACATTATTTCATTGTAATGAGTCATACCATGTTATTGTTTTAAAATAATTTTATGTTTTCCCATAGTTTTATAGTTGATTTTTTGTTATAAAAATGATCCTTAGTGATTATACTTTATCATTAATACTTTTGTGTTTTACTAAGTTCATAATTTTACTAAACATCCCTTAAGATCGAGAAACTGATTCGGGCAAAACCGCGGGTTATACTTAACTAGTAAACTCAGAAATTAAAACTTAGATTAGTTGCTAGGTTATGTACTTGACAATTTGTTAATATATAGCTTATCAAAAACAGTTATAAACCGAGTAAAAATCTTTACTAGATTGTAAAGTGGTTTTCTTGTCATCATTTATACACCTAAAACAAGATTTTTCTTAGTAAGTGCTTTCTATCGTGCAGTATTATAAATACATCAATATTAATATAATGATATTAAAGCCAAGGATATTCTGCCACTTTTTAGCCAATTTCCAACAGCGTAACTTTTATAATTAAGCTGTGGTATGTGCTTAAAGTGGAGAAGTCATTTTTTTGCTCTCCTGTAAAATTTGTTCCAAGTCCCTTACTAGGTTTTGATATGGGACAGACCTTGTAAAAAGTTTTATTGAATAAAGTTCTTCTGGTTTCTGAACGGCAGTTGGCCTATTCTTCAAAGGAGCCGGGGACCAACACGGGGAAAAAATTAATAAGACAACTGGATAACCTTTTAACCTAATTAAGTACTTATTAGTTCCTTGAATAGTGATATTGGACTCCACACTAGGCAAAGCCTCTGGCGTTGATGATAGTGATTTCTATAGTTGCAAAAAACAAGTCATATTGATGGATATTTATTTATTTCATATGATAGCTTGTTTGCTAACAAGCAGGTTCTGAGAGCAAGATGGAAAATAGATGGTGCTTTTTTATCCCCATGTGGCAGTGTTGAAATGTCACATGCACAATTTTACTCCCTAATTCTCCAAATCTTAACAAAAATACCAACACTACGGCAGAAGGAATAGGTAAAGCAGTGGTACCAAAACCCCCGATTAAATGTTGTCGAATTCAACCAATTGGTAAATACCATATGTATTCTCATTGTCTTTATGATATTCATTCTTATTATTGCCTTTTCGACAATGTCTTTCAGTGGCATCACAGTTGCCGAAACTAACTCAGGCTGCCAGTACCAGTACAATTATTTAAAAACTCCTTCTTCACTAGTATATATCTATCTCAATATCTTTGCCTTTAATACTATTCTTTCAGGAAGCTTACAAAAAAAATATCTTTTTATATTCCTTCAAGAGTTCTCAATTTTTTTTCACATAGATTTTTGTTACATGTATTTTTTAATTCTGAATCTTTTATGAATTATATTTGATTGTAACTATGATACATAGCCTAACAATACTTTTTTCTTTTTTAATGTCAGCTTTATATTAACGTAATTTTGTACTACACAGTGTCATTTTTCAGAATTTTCAAACATTTTTCTGCAATTTAATTCAATGTTAAAACTCTGCAATTTATTTTAAACCCTACACAGGCTCTCTTCAATTAAGCCCTGAAAATGTTATTGCTCTTTGCAAATATCTCCAGCAATCTCAAACAACTTTGTAAACAAAGCTATATAATTTCCTATAAAATAACAGGTAGTTTCAAAACTAAGACTTCTGTAGATTTGTTAGTGGATAAATTATTAATTATAAATTAAAGTATATATAAAATAATATTGATATATAAAATAATAAAATGTGTTTTGATTGTTGCTTACCTGTGACAATATGAGATTGCTCTAACTATTTGGCGAAAATAATCACGGGCTAGAGATTCTGAAAGTCCAGACTCATGTCTCATTATATAATCATATAAATCCCCTCCATCGCCTAATTCAAGTATCAAATATAGTTTAGTTTGTGTATCAATCACTTCATAGAGGCGAACCACGTTTGGATGCTGGACTAGCTTCATGCATTGAACCTAGAAATTAAATGATTGACACATTTATAAACTAAAATATTTATCTTAACTTAATAGTAATAAATTTAAAATTTGTGGGGATATTATGAACCTTGAAATATTAAAATATATATGAAAATATAAATGAATAATAAAATACTATGTTTATTCCTCTTTTAACATGGAGGCATTGTTCATTAAAAACATTAATTGCTTTTCATATTAATTACTGGTGCAAAAATTCTATACACTTATAAAATTACAGAAAGAATTGTTCCAGATGATAGTTATCATGACAAAAATAGTGAAAATGAAATGACCAATAAAATAATAGGCAATACTATAATTATTATAAAAGAATATAGTGCTTAAAATTCATATAACGACAGAATTTAGAGTTGTATTCAAATTTTGACAGTGCATTTGCAGATTAACCAAACTAAATACCTAAGATGCTCCTGTTTCAACAAAATTCACCAGCTGGCGAGCTAGTGAGATGGGAAATAATAGCTATTTCTAAAATATTGTATGAATCATATTCTGTCTGAGCTGTCAAAGCTCTTCCTCTAACAAATCTACTAGAATAGAATATACTATCATACCAAAAAGCAAGTACCATTGTTAATTACTTGACATACTTTGCACAAGGGCTAAAGTCCTTCATATTATACATGAATGTTAACTTTTTTTTACTATTCCCCTTAAAGTAATGAAGGTAACTAGCGATCACTCGTTGATAGAAGTTTGACCGTAGACCAAATAATAAAATCTCTTCTAGTAGGACAACAGACTTTCACTATAAACAAAGTAGTGTATGTATGAATATTGTGATATGTCTCAAATGCATATAGTGAGTGAGAATTTTTTTTTAATGTGTTTTAAATGTATATTAAATAAAAATATTAGCTTTCTCCACTCTCCATGTAAATGTTGGCTGTGACAAATTTCTTTGTCCTCAGTTTGCACTTATTTCATAAAAATGGTTAATAAGTTTTTACCCCACATATTAATTATAGATTATTTATTATTCTTACTACAAAATAACGGTGCTCGGGGTTTGATTTCTGATAGGAGCATTTGTGTAATAAACTAAGATGTTTGAATTTCTGGGTTTGTGTGTTTACCAAATATATTTCAGTATTAATATACATTCTTTCTATTATTTTAACTAATACAAATGGACAAAAACAAATGATTTGTTTACTTTGGTGTTCATCACTTGTTATTTGTTTAGTAATATTTTGTTATTTATTTAATATATCATAAGTTAGCAAACAAGCAGATGGGTCTCCTGACGGAAAGTCAATCATCGCCTATAGATACCACAGGTGTTAATGGTGTGTTGCTATCTTGTGGCGAGGTCTAATGCCATATGCATAAGTTTACTGGCTACCTTACCTCCGAATCGAAACACGACAGTGATAAGCACTGACACTTTTTGCGGCAGGAATAGATAAGGTGGTGGTACCAGACCCGGATGAGACAATGCAGAACTCTACCACCTAGTAGCCATGATGGTAGTGACTCGTATTTAACTACTTATATCATAAAATTACATAATATACACCAATTCTATGCTATACTAATATTAATTACATTTACATTTTCACACTGGCTTTTCAACATTCAAATTATACAATGATATCTTTACATTTTACATGCTGTGCAACATGATGTAATTTAAATTTCTTTGTGAATGTTACAAAAAGTGGGATTTTCTGTGTGTTCTTAGTTGGGAATTTCCTATCTATTTCACAATTTAACTCTGATCCACCCTATTTCTTCAATTAAGATTAATAATTGTAGAAACATAATAACAAAAGTACATACCTCTTGGAATAAATGTGATTTAGAAACATCATCTAGCTTGCTTTTGTCTATCACTTTTACAGCAACTTTTTCTCCAGTGAAGACATGTCGAGCAAGTTTTACAACAGCAAAATGTCCTGAGCCAAGGGTGTCTAACAAATCATATAAGCCTGCGATCTTAGTGTCATAAGCTCCAACTGCTGTTCCAACATTTCCAGCAACTCCAGTGCCACAGTTATTCATGTTTATGATCTAAAATTATTTTTTCTTTTACTTACTATCCACATTGCATTAAACTGACACAAATATATACATTGAGTGAAGAATGAGAGGTGAAATTAATGTATGATATAAGTTTGAAAATACACTTATAATGTTTCACAAATTGTTATTTTTTATTAATACAGTTTTTACACAGCCAGTTTCACTTTTAACAAAAACAGTTTGTTAATCAGCAATGGGGTATTTTTAACTAATAAATGAGTTTCACCGAGTACAGACAACAATAAAAAAATGTGTGTGTGGGATACTATAATTATCAACAAAAATCACATCTATATATATATAAATATCAATCCCTATTTTCCTTGGTCATGACATCACGCCTGAATGGCTGGACCAATTTCGGTATTTTTTTTTTGTTGTGGTTGTTATTATAAGGAGAAGGTTCTTATGAAAGAAAATATTAAGAAAACTGTGCGGAAAATTAGAAAATTTAAAAATACTTAACCACCATATAAAGTTTAATTTTATATATATAAAAATCAATCCCTATTTTCCTTGGTCACGACATCATGCCTGAATGGCTGGACCAGTTTCGGTAATTTTTTTTTTGTTGTGTTTGTAATTATAAGGAGAAGGTTCTTATAAAAGAAAATATTAGGGAAATTGCGCGGAAAATTAGAAAATTTAAGACAATTTGGCTGCGTGAAGGACAATCCCGTAGTCTTATATAATTACGTATCATGTTGTTTGTCCGCTATGGATTCCTAATATGTAAGGCAAAACAATGTGTGCCGGGTCAGCTAGTCTGCTATATTATTGCAATCAACCCTAGTTATTTATCAGCTTCATTAGTATTTAGTGTAATATGCAGAATTAACATTTTTTCCAAACTAAAAAAAGGACCTTATGTATTAAATAAGGACAAAGACTACATTCACAATGTGTAACAAAAACCCTGTAAAATTGCTAACGGCGTTATTTGGTAGCTTAATTTGATCATAATATGTGTCATTATTTTTTGCATATTGTTAATAAATTTTTCTGATCAAAATAATTAATCTTAAATTATTATTTTTAATATTACCTATAGCAATACAAGATGCTACATATATCTCAGTAAAAATTGGACTGTTAGAAGTCATAGTTGTCTACGACATCAAAGGTGCCACCATTGATATGTTTTGAACATTTTCAAATACCAAATTTTTTATTTTCGTTTATAGAATAACTTCATTATTTTTATGTATAATGTCATTGAGCCACTATTCCCTGTAGGGTCAGACAGGGTTTTGGTTACCCATGGTTTATACCAAAATTTATATAAATCCATACAGCTATTTCAGCATGAGAGTAATAATTTTAAACTTTTGTCTGACACAAAACAATAATATGTTACACATCGATTAAATAATAGAAATAATATTTAAATGCATAACTGCTCGAAATCCCATCCATTTCTACAATTATACACTTTATTCTTATTTCAATTCTATGGAAGTTATTGTGTATATTACTTTTCTGTTCTTATATAGATTTTTTATGAATTATGATAGAAAATAAACTACTTTAAATTAGAAATATCATATAACTAAAACAAAGCTAAATACATTTAACTGTTATATTATCTACATATATAGTTTCTATTTTTATAATACATTTTATTATTTGATAGCTTACATACGTACAAAAAATAATAATAAAAGGAACCAACCTATATCCAGCCTTCATAACTTAAAGCTGAGTAATTAAGGGGAATAGTAAATAACGAGTGTTAAATAGGAATAACATTGTTTGTAAAAAGTGCAAATAATGTAAACTTACGTGTTATAATTAATAAATTCAAAAACGTTCACAAAATCCCAATTGCGAGGAACAAAACTGTCTACTAGTTTCATTGATATCAGTAATCAAGCAGGCTTCTACGAAGAAATCAATGTATTTTATACAATAGAAGAAAACTGTTAGTCATAGTACATTATCTTATTAACAAAAACCATCTATAATGCAAATAAATCTCAAGATCCACAATTTCGCCATTTCTCATAATCTGATTAGTTTAGAAATAGAAAGTGCACAGATAAAAAGAGTTTACAGAAGTATGTAATTTTTTTATAATATTGATTTTAATATAAAAAAACATTTATAAAATAATATTTCATAACTTATACATCTAAATAAAATACCATCTTGTATGTTTAAACTCTTAAGCAATCCTTTCCTAAGCATTTACATTTTACATTTACAAAAAATTGAAATTATAAACTGGATACCTACATATTTTTATTATCTATATTCACTGACTAGGACCTAGGTAAGGATAGGTACTACAGACACCAAGAACTGGAATTTCTAGGAAGCAATATTTGAAAAATAAAAATGTACTTTATGTCGTAACAAATAAAGTTGACATTTGTTTCTTACTTAACAGAGCGGAAAAACGTTCTGAGCAAGACAACGACAAGAGTGGATGTGTTCCCTTTCTTGCAATTGCCAGTGTAAATAAAACTATCTAAATGGTAGATTCTTATATATTCGGTAATCGTTAAATCCTTTTTATTCATACACGTCGATAAATAAATTAGCATTAAATGTATTGTAATTAACATAGTGAGTTCTAAAATGTGCTTATTTTAATTATTACTTAACTACTTAAGCAATGTAAAAACTGTTTCTCAAATTAGTAGAATTACTTAGTAGTAATTTGCAAACTACGCATGGCCACACTTATATATGGCGATTGGCGCTGATTGGCGCTTTATTTAGTAGAAAGAGACACACTCCACTCATGTCGTGGTACTCTTCGGAACGATTTTGAAGTACGTGTAAGCATTCCGGGTAGAATATAACTTCCTTGGTGCCGACTCAATACAAAATTGCAAAAAAATTATATAAGTTGTCAACATCTGTTATCACCAGAATGAGGCTTGGTCACACTAATTCTCCTGAACACCTCTTCAAGCTACACATCAAAGATAGCAATGTTTGTGAGTGTGGCACTGATATTGGAGATCTCAATCATATATTTTTTGCTTGTCCTAAATACAATCATTCATCATTATATAACAATCTATATTCTAATGACATTCCTTTACCTACATCCATTCTAACCCTGTTATTAAACCCTTGTATGTATAATATTCTTTCATTATTCATTCAAGAAAATAATATTAATATTTAAGCGTAGTTAGATACATTTAGTATCTAATACCAAATTAATATTAACCCACTTGTAAATATTATACAAATAACTAAGTATTATCTCTGTATATATTTATTTAAATATTATTGTTGTAAATAATTTATAATTTTAGTATCTATGTTATTTTGATTACTTTCTGATCCTCTATTTTCCTGTCAATCCAAATTCCAAATCCTAGTTTATTGTCTAAAATATGTTTCCTCGTTTTACTTGATCATGGCAGTTGCTTAACGCCCATGCCAAAAAGAAAAAAAAAAAAAAAATTATAATAAGTATTCTACAATACAATAGAATTTGTTTTTAGTTATATTGTTCTGTGATTTGTTTATTAAAACCAACAAAATGACTTTAGCTCACGATATTAAGAGGAAAGATAAAACCAAAGATGTTCAAATTTTAAAAGATGTCACGTTTGAAAATATGCTCCTCGCACCGAACACACTGCAAGGATTAAAAGAATCCGGATTTTATAGACCATCTCCAATACAATTACTAGGTATTCCATTAGGGAAATGTGGCTTTGGTAAGATTTTTAAATTAAACTGTTATTATAAATGTGCACGATACAATATATTATGTAGGTATTGGTCAAAGTATACAGACAGTCAAATTAGGAATAATATAGCAATATCAGGTCCGAACGCCGAATAGGGCCTAAATCCGCGAACATATTTTACGAACTTAACCAATTTTTTATTTCAAATTTCTTTAACCTTCACTTATGGACGTCATTTTTGTCCGCACTACTATGAATCTCACGAACAGGGCCGGCATTAGCCATCCTGGCGCCCTAAGCGAGTCACTCTTTAGCCTCCTTTATTAAATTATATGTACATTAATGAAACCCCTGTTGGTGTCCCTGTGATTGGGTACTCTAGGCAACTGCCTATGACAATTTTTGCATAAGTTAATGACAGCATGAAATTATTCAATTGATTCAATTGTACGAAGTTTATTTTTTAAACTTTTCACAGCCACAGCCACACCTGACAAATTGTTTTGGACATTCAAACGCCAATGTCGGGTAATGCCAACACAAACATTATGCAAAAACAAAACTATTAATGCAATATTTTTCGCTGTATTTTTATCGCCTGTAGCTTGTCAACCAATGTTTATTTATTATATTGGTTACACTTTCCCCATTCATCATTTATATGAAATAAAAAATGACAATGTAACAATAATCTCAAACTGATCACAAAGTTTACGCCGGTAGCGCTATTGTCGTGTCATGCCGACAGCTAGTGATGTAGAACATGCACGTAAGATTTTATTTAAATATTTCATTGCTTCTATGATTTTTAGAAAAAATAGCCAAATTATAAACAATTCTAAAAGGTCTGACAAATATTTAAATAAAAACAACAAACTTTTATTAGAAATAATTCATAAAATCGAGACAGCAGCTAGACAAATAAAATAATCGACAATAGCCAAATTGCTTGTTTACCCCGCAATACTAAATGCAATCGTCTTAGCAGTGCAGTGCAGTGCACTGCAAGCCGTCATTGATATTACACGACAAATTGTGACATCAGATACGCGCTAGTGTAGTGACTTATTTGGGAAAAAAATTAATAACAATGATATGGACAGATGAACTTTTAAAAATATATTATATGAAATATAATTTGTAAAAATAAATATATTATATTAGTATTAGTATAAAAAAGATGAAGACAGTATGAGGGTTAACAGAATTGACAGATTATTGTTCAGTAAGTACCCCGTGGCTTCACCCACATAAATCTTGTACATGCGGCTTCGCCTTACGCAGGCGAAGCTGCATGTAACAGGTATTAATGCATGCTGCATGTAATATGTATCTTTATAAATTGTAGCCTGTGTGTTATTCTGATGTATAAGCTATATTATTGTAAAGTTTCAATAAAATCCATTCAGTAGTTTTTACATATCCATACAAACTGTCGCTTTTATACTATTAGTAGGATAGGTAATTAATTTCTGTTGTATAGACATAAATTTGTTTTCATTAGTACACCTCTGCAATTACGAGGCGTGTTTCTAATAATTAAACGATCAATAAGTCTTAAACACCTAGGTATTCTATCAGTTAGAAACTTTTGGATAAGAATACATTAAATAGGTGTCTCAGTTGATTTATTTATTTGGGGGACCATGCCTACAAAGGATAGGCACGGTTGCCCGTTGCCCAGGCACGGTGCCTGCCGTTCTGTTCTCAATTTGCAAATATATTTTTTCTAAATACTCCTGCTCAGCCCTTTTCTTATATGGGCCAGGCAGAGTCTGGGAAAGGTATATTAATTGGGCTCGACGGTGGTCGTGGTGACAGTGACATTATTATTAGTGGCGTAAGGGACACCATTTTTTGCCGCAATATTTTCCTAAAATCAAATCACATAGCTAAATATAATATACCTAATAGAAAAATAAAATAGGTATATAAATTATGCTGTTTTTGAGTACTTTTACCAAATAAGTACCTATTTTCTTTAAATATAGATTCTACCCCACCATCAATAAATATGTGTATATGAATTTAAGTAAATAGGTATATAGGTAGGAACTATTCCAATAGTTTGTTAAATTTTAAGTGTTAACAAAAATGTTTTAATATCCAAACTATAATGAATAGTTGAATAAATAAATAAATATCGATTAAGTATGTGATTTACTTTTACTAGTGTTAATATTAGGTAAATTCTGTGGTTTAGGAACGCCAATGTCGGCTCATCCCGACAATGCGTGACGTCATAAGGAAACTAGAGTTGCGCTACTGCTATTATAAAATTTTCAATTGAGTACGAACTCTGTAAATATTTGGGTCTAATTTTTAAGCTATTTCAATTAAAATTTTGTTGATTTGTCTACTTTTTGAGGTGATGTAAATTGTTTTAAAATAAAACAAGCCTATCTGAAAGATAAAGTTATCAATATTATAATTATATTACAAAAAAAACATCATATGCTCATGGTCACATCTCTATTTTTATTCCATGACTTATTATAAACAACACTGTACTGTTGTTGTATATAATAAGTCATGGTGGCATGTTTTTTTGTTTCGTACTGTGGCTGTGAAAAGGTTAAAACAGGTTTGTTCTAAGGCTGATTTTTATCTCAAATATTGGATAGTTTTTAGTCTTAAGTTTTGTGAATATGTTGTAATTACCAAAATCTCCACTCCTCCATTTCCAACAGTCATAACCACAATATTGATTTAATTGAATTTTTTTATTAGAACAGGAGTTAATTAATTTAAGGTCTACAATTTCAAGGCTAATGCTGAATCAGAAATCCACAATACATAAGATCTGATAGAAGAAACTAAACATGCATTTTTTTTTCACACTTTCAATCGTCAGAATTTGGTGAAATTTCATTATTAAAGACAACTGCAGCTTGGACCGAGTGTACCTGTTATAAAATTAACTGTTTTTGATGGGGGCGACGGGGATTCTCCAATTTAAAATGTTGTTGTTATTATTATTACGCAGATGTGTAGCTAATTACATTTTTTAGAGTTTTCAGTTATGTTTTATTTTGAAATTTGTTTTCAAAAGTTTAAGACGAGTTCTCAATCACAAATAAGATATGACTATGTACAACAAATAATAAATGTAGGTATGTTCCAATAAACTTAACACTGTGTCAAAGATCTTGACCGCCTGCCAGCCGCTCTCACCTTTAAAAGTTCAAGGTCTCTCGCGATAGTAAATAACGTAAGCTGCTTACGTAAGCACGGTCTACGCACTGGTTCTGATGCATACCCATAAAATGTGAACGTTGAATGAAATTATCACTCCACAGATATGACATGAGGTTGTTTACTTTACTACTCACGTTTACGTTAAAAGCAGATGGTACAGAAAGATGTGAAGTGTTAGAAGACAAAATTATTTTATTCGTAAAAATCAAAATAAATGTTTTAGTCCCTTGAATCACATTATTTTTTGGGTGGATATCTTTTGATTAGATGTGCGAAATGCTGTGTTATATTATGTTCACCTATTTTGGAATGACCTTCTATATTCTCCTTCCCTGACATATCCCTGAGCATAAAAGACTTACAACTATGAGGATGGATTGAAAAGTACTCGGCCTAACACAGATCTATTCAATTCTAAAAATCAAATCTACCCACATTATTTTGTTCAGTTCAGAGTAGTTAATTGTGTAAAGTTCGAAACGTGTGCAATAATTTGTTGCGATTTTATAAATTTTGTAACAAAGCAATCGGACATACTTTCTGCAAATGGAGTAAATCGAGCAGCGTGCTGTCATTAAGTACCTCCATAAGAAGGGGCTATTACCAAAAGCCATCCGTGATGATATAGTCAGTACATTAGGGGATTCTGCTCTGTCTTATTCATCTGTCAAAAAATGGATAGCAGTATTCAAGCGTGGCAGAGAGAGTGTGAAAGATGAACCCCGATCTAGAAGGCCTTCGATGTTCACTACTGACGCTCTGGGCTCCATGTGGGCTCCATGACTGCTTTCAGTTGAACAAAAAAGATGCGATTGACTATTTCACGTGACTGTTTGGAGTTATTTGAAGGCGATGCAGATGATTTTTTTAATCGTTTTGTTACAGTGGACGAAACATGGGTTCATTACTGTACGCCAGAAACAAAATAACAATCAAAATAGTGAAGAAGACCTTGTTCACCACCCCCCAAAATGGCTAAGACGATTTTGTCGGCAAATACGTACGTAATATACGTAATATATACATATAATACGTACGTAAATACGGAAAACATGGAGTAACAAACTATCGCATTTATAATAATATAGATAATTATTTACAGATCTATTGTTAGAAGCAAAATCTGGAACGGGAAAAACGGCTGTATTTTCAGTAATTGCTTTAGAAAAAATTGATCTCAAAAATGGTTTACAAGTAATAATTTTAGCACCAACACGTGAAATAGCAGCACAAATATGTGATGTTTTAAGACAGATTGGTTCATGTTATAAGGGTGAGATTATTTTTAAAATAAAAATTGCACAAAATGATTAAAGTTTATATAGGGTCATTCCATAATAAATGAAAATACTATAACACAGCAATCGGTACGTCTAACCAAAGACGTAAAAGAGTACGTCTATCCAGCTAAAACAAAAGTCATTCAAGGGTTTAAAACTTTTTGATTTGTATGAAATTTTATTAGTACACGAAATTTTATTCATACAAATTAAAAAGTTTTTAACCCTTGAATGATGTTTGTTTTTAGCTGCATATCTTTGGTTAGACGTACCGAATGCTGTGTTAAAATATTTTCACTATTATGGAATGATCCTATATATTATTATTTAAGGATTACGATAAGATTACTTTAAGGCATTTTATTTTTGAAATTATATGTTTTCATCCGATTGGAGGAGGGTAATGTATTTGTCAGTCTCAGTTTATCAGTATCACATCCAGACACAAAAATTGACTATACAGTGTGTAAAGAAAACCCTGTCGGATAATTAATGGTGTTATTTGGTATCGTAATATGGTTACATATGTTTAATTATTTTACGGATATTAATTAATTAGTTTTCCCAATAAAAAAATAACCTTAAATGGTATTTTCGTACATTAAGTATGGCAACACCTATAAATACGTAAATTCTATTATCAAAGAATGCCGCGCTAGTCGGATGCTACCAAAGGACATTCGGCGCGTTTAAAGATTCTTTGTAAAAAGCCGAAAAAAAAATATATATATATATATATATATATATATATATATATATATATATATATATATATATATATATATATATATATATATATATATATATATATATATATATTAGCAAAAAGCAGAGCTTTGTAAGGGCTCGCAAAGTTGTAATCAGAAATCAGAAGTACTTTATTCAATAAATCTTTTTACAAGTTATTTTGATACGTCAACATATTTTTATAAAAAATCTACAACGGAAACGCGGCCACTACCTAGTAATATTGTTAGGAAAGTATTTTTATGAGAATTACGCCTTTTAATGTATGGACTTTATAATTATCTAACCTAAAAAAATCTAGCGTATTTTCACCCAAACATTATTTCGCATCAAAGGCGTCGTCAGGCTTTGGTCTAGGGGGGCGCAGCAAAATAAAATCAAAATAAAGAAAAACATGTTTCTAAGACTAAATTTTTTTTGTACTTTACAAGAAAAATTCTTTAAAATTTTCTTAATTTATTAAAAACACGATTTCTATAATTATCAATGTTATCTACACAGAACAAATATAAAGGTTATCTACATATTTTATACCATATTTTCTGATCTACCTATAATATAGTCTACCTGTAATATGTAGCAACTCAAGATCCATCTCGCGGCACCACTTCGCTCTTAAAGTCTAATATTGATAGAGATCAATTTTTATTTATGGTTACTTTCTTGTAAAAGAGTTTTCAAGGAAAAATGGGTAATAAAAATGAAAGTTGATTTATAAAGGAAAACACATTTTTTTAGCTTTTTACCCTCGGGCTAAGATTGGAAATTGATCTCAATACAATATTAATCAATTAATACACTTGTACTGTTTCACAGTAATCATGATGTAAAAAATCTGTAAACTATTGACCTTGCAGGCCATTCCTGCAACTTCCTGCTAAATTATGGTATTTAAGCTCAAAAGGGTAAAAACTATAAGCATAGATTTTTTCAGTTCTAAGAAATATTGAAATTTGAATTACTAAGTCAAAAAAACAGCAAGAAAACACTTACTTTACTTACTTACTAAATCAGTAACTTCCTTGTCTACATACGTAGCAGGAACTTAAAAAGTACAAGTGTATTAATAGATTTAATAGATTAATATTGTATTAAAAAGGAGTGAATAAAAATGAATTACAACTACGAAGCCAAAGCGCAAACCTAAAAGTGCGATATTTTTTCAGTAAAATGTGCCACAAAGTAGCATAGATCGTCGCCTAGTGTAGCTTTGTAGCATTTTAATTCGTTAGTTTTGTAATAGATGGCGTTAGTAGTAATAAAATTCTAACACAACTTTCCTGTTTCTGATATACATAAATGACTTGCCTTACTATGTAGGGGATAAGCATGGAATCATCCTGTTTGCGGGTGACACTTCACTTTTATTCAAAGTGAAAAGACGAATTGGTAAGTATGACGAAGTAAATAATGCGATTTCAAAAGTTATACACTGGTTCAGTACAAACAATCTTTTATTAAATGGTAACAAAACTAAGTGTGATAAATTTTCATTACCTAATGTAAGTAAAAGATACCAACGTACAACTGGATGGAAACAACCTGGATCTGGTGGATTCCACTGTGTTTTTAGGTATTACTTTAGATAAGAAATTACAATGGGGACCGCACATTAGTAATTTAGCAAATAGACTTAGTTCAGCAGCTTATGCAGTTGAAAAAATGAGACAGTTAACTGATCTCGACACAGTAAGAATTGTATACTTTAGTTACTTCCAAGCATTATGTCATATGGAATTCTTCTCTGGGGAAATTCTGCTGAAATAAATACTATATTTGTATTGCAGAAAAGAGCTATTAGGGCATTTTACAATCTTAGCCCGAGGGTTTCCCTGAGAGAAAAATTCAAAGAAATCAATATTCTAACTGTTATATCCCAATATATATATTTGAGAACTTCGTAAAAATATTTGCTTTTTTAAAAAAATGGTGACGTACACTCACTTGATACAAGGAAAAAAACAATCTTGTTTTGCATGCATCTCGTCTCCACAAAATAAGTAACTCTTTTATGGGGCAATGTATACACTTTTACAATAAACTTCCCCAAAACTATAAGAGATCTACCACTCAATAAATTTAAAAAATGTGTTAAAACAAAACAGTGTCAAAAAGGATATTATTATAAAATCTCACATTATTTAGAAGACAAAAAAGCCTGGGATTAATTGCTTCTCATACCAATCTCATGTATATTTTTTGTAATATCGTGATAGTGTAAAAAAATCAATGATATGAAAAAAAGACAAGCCCGCTGAGTTTCTTCCGCCAGATCTTCTCAGTATGTGGCCGCGTTTCCGATCCGGTAGTAGTTTTAAAAAAAATATGTTGACGTGTCAAAATAACTTGTAAAAAGTTATTGAATAAAGTATTTCTGATTTATATTATTTAATAAGGGAGGGGTACTTGTATGAGGGGCTGATAATTTTTCAATAAAGGTAGAGTAAAAACAATTTACCAGACTAATTGACATAATGATAACTGAATATATGAAGAAAGTACTTGAATATATGTATTTTTAACTTTAGTAAGACTAACCTTGCTCGCGAACCTATACATCATCATATTAAAATGTCATATGTAATGTTTACCAACAGGTACAAAATTCATTGTTACACTCGAGACCAACAAAATTATTTTGATATTAAAATTACGAAAATTTTTATTTTCGTAATTTTAATATCAAAATAATTTTGTTGCTTAACTAGTCATAAAATCACAAATTAAAGGTGCCTCTTTTAACTACTGTTTTTTTTTTATGATTTGATCACACAATGTTTATTCTAAGCAAACTGACATTAACAAGATAAAACTCCATACCCAGCTGATCCTAAGTAAAATTCAACATATTTCTTGGTTTATCTGTTACAGGTCTAAGTATTGAAGTAGTAATGGGAGGACTTCCAGTTCAAGATGATATCAAAAAATTTAGCGAAGGGTCGCCCCATATTGTTGTCGGAAGTCCTGGAAGACTAAAGCATCTTATTTATGATAAACATATTGACATTTCAGCTGTAAGGTTATTCGTTCTAGACGAAGCTGACAAATTAATGGAAAAATCGTTTTTAGTAGATATTAAATACATACATTCAATATTACCCAAGCAAAAGCAAGTTATAATGTCAAGTGCAACATATCCTGACAGTTCAAAGGATTTTATAAGTCAGTTTGTTTGCAATGCTCAACATATTTGCCCTTCCAGCAACTCTGTTTTATTAGGTGTGAATCAAAAGTTTACTAATGTAAAATACAATAGTAATGTCATAAAACAGACACAGTTAAGATTTAAGGAACTTCTAGAGATTTTATCAAAAGTACAGTTTAAACAATGTCTTATATTTTGTAACTATCAAGCACGAGTTGCAGAACTACATAAAATGTTAACAAAAGAAAAATGGCCTGCTGAACAATTACATGGACAACAAGATCAAACTGTTCGCTTGGATGCTCTCAAAACACTTCAAGAATATAAATGCAGGATATTAATATCAACAGATTTAGCCTCGAGGGGAATCGATGCTTCTAATATAGATCTTGTAATCAATTTTGAACCTCCTTTTGAATGGCAAACATATTTGCATAGAATTGGAAGAGCAGGGCGGTTTGGTTCATATGGGACAGCCATTACTATACTCAGTGAGGGCACAGAACATAAAAAATATATGAATATGGTTAAATCTTTAAATGCACCAATAGCTTTAAAACAATTATGGGATGATGATTCATCATGCAGTGAAAATGAATCTGAACATATGGAATCTCAAGAATTACAAACCAAGAAAAATATTCAAATAAGTAATGGTAAAGAACTACTAAAACTCATAAACCCTGATGATGAAACTGATGAAGAACCAAAAGAGTCATTTTCAGATTTATTAAATTCCTACCAAAATTATAATAATACTGACTTAATTGAGGATGAAAATATAAAACCACAGAAAGAATTATGCAGTTCCAAATGTATAGAATCTCAGTTTCCTGTTATAAAAGAATGTCTAACGAAAAACAAATTATTTGAGGTGTGGCAATTTCTTTGTCCCCATGACACAAACATATCTATCGAAACTTTAAATGACTTAGTGGACTCCTATAAAGATTTTGATAATAATCCCTCAAGAATAGATGTTGAATACAAATGTTTACACTTGCCTCAGCTAAGAATGACATATTATCAATCTGATGATCAATCTACTTTTAAATCTTATGGAAAAAATAGTTCATCTAATGATTTACTAGATTTATACTCAAAACATAATGTTGAGGTCTCAAAGGAAGAAAATGAAAGTAATGAAAAGATAGATTTTAACCACATTAATCAAAAAGAATATGATATAAATTCCACACATTTTTCACATTTGTCTTCTGTAGATAGTGATGCTATAGAGGAAGATATTATATGTGATAAGAATAAATCATATTGTCATAGTTATAGTATGAAAAGTAAACCAGAGGTTTCCGACACAAAACTGAACCTTTGTAGAAAACATGGTGATACAAACTTATGGAACATTGATAATGCAGATTTTCTTAAGTTAGGACTTCCAACCGCTTTTGGTAGTTCAAAAGATAAAAGAAAGAATACTAGAAATCACAAAATAAAGGAGCAAAATGATAAACATAATCATGAACCTATCAAATTGTGGGATCATAAACCTAATAGACATAGTGCAGATAGTGTTTTAAGTAAACTTGAAAATAACTCTAGAAATAATATGCATGGGATAAATCAAAAGTTAACAAGTCATGATTCTGATTATAGCTCTAATGATCATAAACATACAGCTTCTTGTTCTAGAAGGTCTAAGGAATTTACAAAAAATAACTCATATAATGAACACACTAATCAAAACCTGAGAAAACATGCTAATTCTCAACCATTTAGTGATTATCAAAACGATTATTACAATAGTTGGTATAGGCAATTAAAATTAAGAGTAAAACAAATAGAAATGATAGTTTATATGAATGAACTTAGAAGAATTAATAGTTAGATTACTGTTTCTCTAGAAATAATATAACAAAACATACATTATAAGTGGTATAAAAATGTTGAAACATATTACACTAAGTACTAGATTTTGTTGTTATTATTAATTCCTCAGTTAAGCATAAACCTAAAAAGTAAGTACAAATCATCTGGTAGTAATTCTAAAAAATCGATACAGTGTTTTAAATGTTATACAATGATAATTTTTTAAATATTTGCACACCATATAATGGTAGAATATGTTGGTAACTTAATTAATTTTAACAACTTGTAACACCCATATTGTTGCAAATAAATATTTTCTTTCTTTCAAATATTATTGTCAAAATTTGGCTATAGCGTATCTTTGCGCAGATAAACTTTAGATAGCGTCTTTTGCTTGCGCACTTTAGGCTTCGTGGCAAGCATGGGCAGTGGAGTAATCTTGCATTGTTGGTAAATCTAGAAATCGTCGACCAAAGGGCGCTGAACGATAATCCTGATCTGCCCTGATAAAACATTAGGGCCGGAGTAGTTTGGGTTATGGATGTAAAACCAACATACCACCAATTACCAATACCAATTTTTAGGGTTCCGTATCTAAAAGGAAAAACGGGACCCTATTACTAAGCCTCCGCTGTCTATCTGTCTTTCACCAGACAGTATCTCATAAACCGTGATAGCAAGAAAGCTAAAATGTTCACAAATTATGTATTTCCGTTACCGCTATAGCAACAAATACTAAAAATAAATAAAATGAAAATATTAATTAAGCCCCATACATTAAACGTGTTTTTTCATATTTTTTTGCTCAATATTAAATAACGGTAACAGGAACAGGTAGACGCTTAAAACTTTCACAGAATACTTAGTTGTACATGGGGCACACTAAAAGTTTTGCACTTCTAGCTAATCGGAACTATTTGAATTTCGAATGTTATATTTTTAAAACGTTGCAACCTTCTTAGTAATAAAAAAAACAATTGGTGGGAAATTATTTGTCAGTTGTTTTTTTATCACACATCAAACTTCTACGTACGCAACGGACATGGAATTAAGTCGAAATGATTTTAGAGCGATGATTTTTTATGATTTTAAAAGTTCTTTTTCTCCGCAAGACTGTGCCGCTCGTCTTCAAAATGCTTTTGGGAGAGAAGCACCTTGTTTGAGCACCGTGAGGCGATGGTTTGCTGAATTTGAGAGAGGTCGAGTTTCTTTACATGACAAATTTCGTGAAAGGCGACCTTCAACTGCCGTCAACGAAAATATTGTGGCTACTGTTAAGCGGTTAATTGAAGAAAACCCCGGATTACCTATGAGACAATTCGAGGACTATTAAGGATTGGTATGAGCCAAATTCAGAAAATTTTACACGAAGAATTGAAAGTTCGGAAACTTTGTTGTCATTGGATCCCTCATGAACTGACAGCGGAGCAGAAGCGAGCTCGCGTGGAATTGTGCTCACAGATGCTACTGAAGTACGACCACGGACATTCTAATGCTGTTTATGACATGCTCACAGGAGACGAAACGTGGATTTATTGTTTTGAACCCAAAAAAAAGAAACAGTAATCTTGTGAATGGGTGTTTGAAAATGAGAACAGGCCATTCTCCTACACCATGATAACGCTTCTTCACACGCGGCCAACAAAACAAAGTCATTTTTAGCTTTCGAAAAGGTACATCTCGTCACTCATCCTGCGCATAGCCTTGACCTAGCACTCTGTGATTTCTGTATTTTCCCCAAAATCAAAGATTTGATGAGAAGTTTTACTTTTACCAACTCCGAAGAGGCAGTGATAGCGTTCAATCAGCACGTAGAAAACATGTCTTCAGATCTGTGATCCTCCTGTTTTAAAAAATGGTTCGATCGCATGTAAAAAAAATGTTTAAAATGTAAAGGAGATTATTTTGAAAAGCAATAAACATAATATTTTGGTTATAACATGTTGTTTTTTAAGTTACGCAAAACTTATAGTGTGACCTACGTATATTAGCTTTCAAAATAAATAAATAAAATTAAATATTAATGTGCCTCTTCTCCACTTGTACTATTATGTATACAATAAACGTAATTTTTTAACAATTTTTTATTCGATCTTAATAAACAGGTAGAAACTTGAGTATTTAAAAAACTTTACTTGAGTATTTGAAATATATTAACTATAAAAATAAATACTTAATTCATAAAATAAATATGTGAGTACCTATACATACAACAAACATATTTTTTATAGATATGGTACGGAAAACTTTGTGCGTGAGTCCGACTCGCACTTGGCCGGTTTATTATCTTTTCGCTACGTATAATATGTAGATAAGGAAGTTACTAATTTTGCCCTGATTTTCGAAAATCGTGTTTTCACCAGATCTCGTAAGTTTTGAGGTCCTAGGAAACTTTTCCCCGTACTGGTTCGGGGTTCCTTTAAAGAATAAACCAAATGCAGTTCTGCCAGGCAAGTGTAAAAGGCGACCGATTGTCTATGCATGTCACTACCATCATGACTACTAGGTGGTAGAGCTCTGCATTGTTTCACACGGGTCTAGTACCACCGTCTTACCTATTCCTGCCCCAATAGCGTCAGTACTTGTCACTGTCGTGTTCCGGTTTGGAGGATAAGGTAGCCGGTAAACTTATTCATGTGGCATTAGACCTCACCACAAGATAGCAATGCACAATTAACACCTTTGGTGTCTATAGGCGATGGTTGATTCTTTCCATCAGGAGACCCATCTGCTTGTTTGATATCTTATGATTTAAAAAAAAATTAGACCTCGCCACAAGGTAGCAACGCACCATTAATATCTTTAGTGTCTATAGTAGACTAGTCAACAAGTTCAAAATCGTGTTAAATAGAAATAAAGCTCCTAAAAATATGTGCCATAGCTCATTCGATTCGGAATGACGTCTAGAAAAATGTTTTTTAAGGGTATATTAGCACATAAAAAATTGCGATTGTTATTAACAAAATAAGATTTAAAAAAAAGGTATTTAGTTTTTCGTTAATAACTTTTAAAATAATAATATTTAAGGAATTTTGAAAAAAGATCCTGAAAGAGGAGAAAATTTCCAATAAAAAAGTCCTAGCTCTCGGAACTCTATCTATATTATTTATAAATTTTTTTAATGCTAGAAATAGGGCTCCGCGAGGGCGTTACGGCATAGGCGCGCCAACTAAAAAGCCGGTATATCACCTAAAATGTTTTTTTTTAAATATTAAATAACAATTTAAAAATTTGAATAAATTATAGTGTAATTTAGACACTTGAACGAAAAAAACCTTGGTGAAAAAAAATTTTTTTGTCGATTTTTCAAAAAGTTACACCATTGTTAATTAACTTATTTTTTTCCAATCTCTGTTTTTATAAATTAAGGTATAAAAGTTTAAATAATTGCTCTATAAATTTTTCGCTTCGTGGAGCTCTTTTTGTTTAGATACTTAATAAAGTTATGCAAAAAAAAGTTATTAAAATTAATTATTTCGTTAATTATAATTTTTTTAAATTAACTATAAATGAAATTTCTAAAAAATGTTATAAAAACAAATTTTTTTTGGTAATATATTATTATTGCTGTTTTCGCATCTGATATAGGTATTAATTAACATTGGAAAAAAAAATTTACGTCATTTTTTAAGAAATTGTTTATAAACAAATAGACTATTTTTGGGTTTAAAAAAAGATTTTTTTTACTGTCTTATAGAATAGGTGAAATGATGATTTTTTTTTTTTTAAAAAATTTTTCTTAAATAAATTTTTTTATTTTTTATAATCGTTTTTTTATTTCAATTGTTTAAATAATAAGTTAAGAAATTATTTTATTCTTAAAAATCATCATTGACCCTTTTCAATGGAATAACAGAGAAATATTTTTTTTATATAAATAATTTAATTGTTTATTAACTTAACAATTTGTTATAAACAAATAATATTAACCGTTATATTTTTTTCGAAAACTTCAAAAAATTACAAATCTATCATATATAACAAAGTTAAGAAAATATTTTTTTGTATTTTTACAACACTTTTGAATATTATATAATAATGAAATTACCGTCGTTACATAATTTGTCAAGTTAAAAATTGTTATAACTTTTAAACTATTAGAGATAGGGTAAAGAACATTCAAGTCATTTTTGTAAAGGATTTATTTATCTGTAAAATGAATTCAAAATCGATTCTGTAACTATTATTTATCACTTGTTATAAGCATTTATTTATAAAAATTTTAATTTTTTTTTACATATTTTGAAATTCCATAGCTTATAAATTGTTAAATAATATAGATACAGTTACGGACCTAAGAACTTTTTTATTCTATGATAAAATATCTTTCTAATTTTGCATAAACTAAAGCAAGATCCATTTTTGTTTAAATAATATATTAATTCAAAATACTTACCCAATTTATATTCTGCTACAGATCATTTTTCATTTATTCATCACTTGAATTATTAATATTCTGCTAAGTTTAATTATTTATTTATTAAAATAAGTCTTAATAACTTTCTACTGGAGCTCTATAAATTATTTATTTACAAAAAAATGATTTCTTTTATTTAATAATTTTTTTTTTATAATTTTTTTCTTCAGGTATATTTTCTAAATTATGAAGCATGAAGTTTAATCCGATTATCACTAATTTGTACGCCTTTATACATTTTACTAATTAGTTAACTTAATGATAATGTAATATAAATGAACTTATAATACGTTTTTGAATTTTATCTATAGTAGCCCATCCTTTTTCAAGGACATTTTAGTACATCAAACTTTTGTTTGATTTATAAAAATATATTTTAAAATGTTCTTTAAACAAAATAATGTGTAATTAATAATTTCTTTTCCTTCTTAAATTACAGATTTTAAGTTTTTAACAATAAAAAATAAATATTTTCATTAATTCATTTTACAGATAAATAAATCCTTTACAAAAATGACTTGAATGTTCTTTACCCTATCTCTAATAGTTAAAAAAAATTATTTAAGAAAAATTTTTTTTAAAAAAATCATCATTTCACCTATTCTATAAGACAGTAAAAAAAATCTTTTTTTAAACCCAAAAATAGTCTATTTGTTTATAAACAATTTTTTAAAAAATGACGTAAATTTTTTTTTCCAATGTTAATTAATACCTATATCAGATGCGAAAACAGCAATAATAATATATTACCAAAAAAAATTTTTTTTGATAACATTTTTTAGAAATTTCATTTATAGTTAATTTAAAAAAATTATAATTAACGAAATAATTAATTTTAATAACTTTTTTTTGCATAACTTTATTAAGTATCTAAACAAAAAGAGCTCCACGAAGCGAAAAATTTATAGAGCAATTATTTAAACTTTTATACCTTAATTTATAAAAACAGAGATTGGAAAAAAATAAGTTAATTAACAATGGTGTAACTTTTTGAAAAATCGACAAAAAATTTTTTTTTCACCGAGGTTTTTTTCGTTCAAGTGTCTAGATTACACTATAATTTATTCAAATTTTTAAATTGTTATTTAATATTTAAAAAAAACATTTTAGGTGATATACCGGCTTTTTAGTTGGCGCGCCTATGCCGTAACGCCCTCGCGGAGCTCTATTTCCAGCATTAAAAAAAATTATAAATAATATAGATAGAGTTCCGAGAGCTAGGACTTTTTTATTGGAAATTTTCTCCTCTTTCAGGATCTTTTTTCAAAATTCCTTAAATATTATTATTTTAAAAGTTATTAACGAAAAACTAAATACCTTTTTTTTAAATCTTATTTTGTTAATAACAATCGCAATTTTTTATGTGCTAATATACCCTTAAAAAACATTTTTCTAGACGTCATTCCGAATCGAATGAGCTATGGCACATATTTTTAGGAGCTTTATTTCTATTTAACACGATTTTGAACTTGTTGACTAGACTATAGGCGATGGTTGACTTTTTCAACTTCCTTGATATTTTTGCGTTTTGTGTCATCATATAATCTTTTGTACCTAATATTGTATGAAATGCACTTATTTCACGCGGATTTACAATTCTGTCACGTACTTTTTCCAATGAATTTATTCAATACTATAAATTTAGTAAATCCGTTTAAAAGATAACTTATATTTAATCGACCATCGATTCGTTCGGGATTTATCAATGACGAAAAGTTTTGACATTTTTCTATAGTTTTCTTAACCAGTCGATTTTGTAGCTAACAAAATAATTTAGAACTTAAAAATTGCGTTAAATACCATTCAAAATATCTACATCGGTCATCATTTTGAAAATATACATCTTTTCGAATATTAAAATACCGTCATTTTTTCAAATTTCGTTTTAGAACTCTTCGAGCTCAAGAGCCTATGCTTAGATACAGTTTTTGCTTTTATGAGCTTTAAATATCTTAATTTAACGGGAAGCTTTAGGGGTGGTCTGCAGGGTCAACTGGCTTACAGTTTTTTTGTATCATAAGACAGCAAACAAGCAAATGACCCTTCTGATCTGGAAAGAGATAACCATCGCCTATAGACATCAAATACGTTAATGGGGCGTTGATATCCTAGCGGTGGGGCCTTAATTCCACATGCATAAGTTTACCCGCTACCCTTACCCTTAAATTTTAATCTACAGGACAAACCCTGTGGACTAGAGGACTCTAATTAACAAGGTAGAATCATAAGTGATAGTGGAAGTACCCCATTATAAATCACTTCATATATATATATATATATATATATATATATATATATATATATATATATATATATATATATATATATATATATATATCTTTTTTTTTATAGAAAAGGGGGCAAACGAGCAGGAGGTGCACCTGATGGTAAGTGATCACCGCCGCCCATGGACATCCACAATACCAGAGGTCTTGCAGTTGCGTTGCCGGCCTTTTAAGAATGAGTAAGCTCTTTTCTTGAAGGCCCCCAAGTTGTATCCGTTTGGAAACATACCTGCCGGTAATTGGTTCCACAACAAAATAGTGCGAGGCAAAAAGTGTCGAGAGAAACGCACAGTTGTGGATTTCCAGACATCGAGGTGGTGAGGATGGAATTTCAAATTTTGACGCGATATCCGATGATGGAATTCGGCGGCAGGAATTAATCCAAATAACTCGTCGGAACACTCCTCATGAAAGACACGGTAGAAGACACAGAGTGAACCAACATCTCTGCGCAATGCCAAAGAGTCGAACCGTTTCGAAATAGCCAGGTCGGCAAAGATTCGAACCGCTCTACGCTGAATGCGATCAAGAGGAAGGAGCTGGTACTGAGGAGCTCCGGCCCAGAGATGAGAACAGTACTCCATGTGGGGCCGAATTTGAGCCTTATAAAGTTGAAGGCGATGGGCCGGCAAGAAGTACTGTCTCGCTCTGCTGAGCACACCGAGCTTTTTGGAGGCTAGTTTTGCCTTACCTTCCAAATGACCGTGAAACTGAACGTAATTCGATATGTCGACTGCCAGAATCCCGATACTAGCTGAGACTGTCAGGAGAGTATCCCCAAATCGAGGTGACACGACAAAGGGTGTCTTTTTAGCGGAAAACACGCAAAGCTGTGTCTTCTTGGGGTTAAAAGTGACAGGTTTTGACGACCCCGTTCCGAGACATCGGTTAGTCGATTCTCAACTTCGGACACAAGCTTGTTTCGGCTCTCTCCCTTGTGGAAAAATTTCTCGGATAAAAGTAGGTAAATAACTTACAAAGTGAAAGTAACAGTTTATGAATGTTTATTTTTATTTAAAAAGTCGAAAAAAGTCTTACAAAGTCGGAAAAACTCGGAGTAATTCCAAAATTTCGGACTCTTCCAGAAGAGTTATTCAGTGTTAATAAATCTTGCAACGTTTATGGGTACTAAAAGAAATATATTAAAAGTTATTAATACTACGAAAGTGTAATAAAGGGGAAAAAATATAACTAATACTTACCCGGTTTTCCGTTTAAGAATTTGAAACTTTCTTCTTTGTTTAAAAAAAGGTTACCGTTACTGTCGATCAATATTATAAACTTTGTTTCTTCAATTTTTGATAATTATTATTAAAATCTATTATATCACAACGTTATTTGCCAATTTTTATTTTATTGTACTTTTATTACATAAATATATTTATAAATTAAGTAAAAATTAAAACAGATGATCTAATTAGCTTTTGACAGGTTGAGTCAGTGTTGCCAGAGAAAAAGTCAATCTTTCGTCCTTAAAGCCTCCTCTACACTACTCCTATGTCCGGGGTAAACTCAAAAAGTATGGATGGATGGATTTATTTCAAATTTTGCATGACTATTACTAACAGGTCGGGTCAACATATAGGCTACATATTATCAAGCTGTCACCTACGGGGGAGGTGCTGTGCGGAGTAAACGAAGTCCGCGCGGACGAAGTCTTGGGCAACAGCCAGTATAATTATGGCGAGCGAAGCGAGCCCTACACTAGGCGACTTTCTATGCACTTTTGTGGTACATTTTCCTGAAAAAGTATCCCACTTTAAGGTTTGGGCTTTGACGTGGTGGTTTAAATTCATGTCTAGATATATTATCTACCATTAAAATGCTATTTCATAAACATTAAAAAAATAGAAAATACATTTTGTATTAGAATTTTATTACTGCTAACGCCATCTATTATAAAAATAAATAAATAATAATAATAAATAAATATTCACGGGACAAACTACACTTACTGATCTAACCCCAAAGTAAGCAAATATTTGCTTGTGTTATGGGTGTTAGTCAACGATACTAATACATAGAAATACATAATATATAAATACCAGAATATATATAATAAACACCTAAACCCAGAAATACAAACATTTACGCTCATCACACAAATGCTTGTCCCCGTCGGGGATCGAACCCGAGCCCCGTTGATTGCGTAGTCAGGGTCGCTAACCACTCGACCAACGGGAGGGTCAAATAACGAGTAAAAATGCTACAAAGCTACACTAGGCGACGATCTGTGCCCTTTAGTGGTACATTTTACTAAAAAAATATCGCACTTTTAGGTTTAAGCTTTGGCGTGGTAGTTTTATTTTGTTTAATTCATTTTCATTCACTCCAGTTTAATACAATATTAATCTATTAAAACACTTGTACTTTTTAACTTCCCACTACGTATGTAGATAGGAAGGTTACTGATTTTGCTCCGATTTTCAAAAATGGAGTTTTCACCATATGTCCGCGTTTTGTGGGCTTAGGAACTATTTTCGACTATTTTCGCGATGACGTCAGTATGTCTGTATGTATGTGTGTGTGTGAGTATGTGTGTGTGTGTGTGTGTCAACAACTCATAAGTTTTGAACGCCTGGACCGATTGAAACGCGGTTGGTGGCATTCGATTGGATTCCGCTCAACTTATACTTCCTGAAATTTTGTACCAAATGGGCCTAAGAGATTTTGAGAAATTTTGAAAATACCCTAAACAAATTGTGACGAAACAATTTTTTTTTTTAATAACTTCCAGATTAATGTACCGATTGAGTACAAAAACTATTCCTCAAAAAAATACATCTAATGCATAAATTGCCTCAAAATCAGTTTATTCGTTTGGAAGTAATCGTTGACGAAAATTTTGAAAAAAGTGTTTTTTCGACATAACTTCGAAATATTTCAACCAATTATTTTTTGGTATTCTACGATATTTTAATACTATAAAAATTACGTCGAATGCCCTTTTAAAAATCAAAACCGAACCTTATTTTCAAAGGTTACAACTTTTCAAATATTAAAATTACGTTTTCTTTAGCAAAGTTACTTAATATTTTGGAAATAACTTTCAGGCTAATATACCGATTGACTTCAAAATCTTATCATCGTTTAACTGCGCCAAGTACCGTTAATTGGATAAAAATCGGTAAATTTGTTTGGGATCTATCATAGACGAAAATGTTTTTTTGACATTGCTTCGAAATTTTTGAACCTACCGATTTTTTAGCTAAAGCAATATTTAAATTGAGTTGAATGCCATTTGAAAGATCAAATCGATCATCGTTTCCAAAATATACAGCTTTTCAAAAATCAATACGTGCCAAGAAAACTTATCAAGGACGTACTACGTGCGTCTTCCCGGTTGAAATTTGGATGTTTTTTGATTTCAATGGCTTCTTTCACTAGCCGTGGAATGTAATATGGCGTTCTGTCGAAAATACGCGTGGCCTATGAAATTCCATCCAGTGATTACGGCCCGACTACAGCTGTAGATGTTTAGCAATCGCCGACTTATTAACGTCGTTATTCTTGACTGCTTTGATATACTACTAGGCCTCTGACACATGCTCTTAGTACCTCTATACACTACTCGGCCGACTTCAGTACGCGTCAAGACGCCGTTGTGAACGCACGTGTGCTTAATAGATTTTTCGTTGATGTGCGTGTGAGACTCTATAATGAGCGGCATACAGTGGTCACAGGAGCAAACTATGTTGTTCCTTGAAACACTTCAAGCAGAGCCTTTTATTTGGGACCCCAGTGGGAAAGGTCATAAGGACAAGAAAAAAGTAAATGATGCTTGGGTGCGTATTCGGGACGTTTTGGAAATACCAGTTGAAGAATTGAATAAAAAAAAGGATTCACTTTTTGCGACATACAGGAAGTTGAACGAGTGTGTAGTGTAGCACCGCGGACTTCAGTCAACTTCGGCCGAGTACTTCGCCGAGGAACTTCGCGAGTAGTGTAGAGGAGGCTTTAAGGACGAAAGATTGACTTTTTCTCTGGCAACACTGACTCAACCTGTCAAAAGCTAATTAGATCATCTGTTTTAATTTTTACTTAATTTATAAATATATTTATGTAATAAAAGTACAATAAAATAAAAATTGGCAAATAACGTTGTGATATAATAGATTTTAATAATAATTATCAAAAATTGAAGAAACAAAGTTTATAATATTGATCGACAGTAACGGTAACCTTTTTTTAAACAAAGAAGAAAGTTTCAAATTCTTAAACGGAAAACCGGGTAAGTATTAGTTATATTTTTTTCCCCTTTATTACACTTTCGTAGTATTAATAACTTTTAATATATTTCTTTTAGTACCCATAAACGTTGCAAGATTTATTAACACTGAATAACTCTTCTGGAAGAGTCCGAAATTTTGGAATTACTCCGAGTTTTTCCGACTTTGTAAGACTTTTTTCGACTTTTTAAATAAAAATAAACATTCATAAACTGTTACTTTCACTTTGTAAGTTATTTACCTACTTTTATCCGAGAAATTTTTTCCACAAGGGCTTCGACGTGTTCTCGAGAAATACCGCTTCGGCCGGAGTATGTAGCAGCTGCTTTCGGCGTAAAGCCATTTTGCAGGACCGACCAAACCAAGGCTGAGACTTACCACCAACTGGTACCGCAGAAAATGGAATGAAAATTTCCATGCCCTGCAGCACCGCATCAGCGATAGTCAGCGATGACACTCGGATCATCCAGCGAGAAGCACATCCGCCCCCATGGGTAGGACGCAAAAAAAGGCCGCATCCCGTCTCAATCTGCTGACTTATAGTGCCAAACGCGACGACAGCCTGCAAATGGAGGCCGTGATAGGCGCGTAACCGGCACTTTACTCCGGATCAGGCAGTGGTCTGACGTACCAAGAGGGACGTCCACAGATACCTGATAATTGTCCGGATGGGAGGTCAGCAGAAGGTCCAGCAGTGAAGAAGTATGATCGTCCACATCGGGAACTCGCGTAGGCGTGGTTGCCAATTGTGTTAGACCATATGCCAAGGCAAAATCGTGAACAGACATCCCCGCATGATCGGTAGTGCGTGAACACAGCCATTCGGCGTGGTGGGCATTAAAATCGCCCAAGATCACGATCTCAGCGGAGGGGGTCTGTTGCAACACGGAATCTACAGCCGTTTGAAGGTGCTCAACGAGCCTGACGACTTCAGCATTTCCGCTATGGGACCTGTAGAGGCACGCATAGATGCGGGGATGGTCATCGCAGTCTACACGCAGCCAGAGGACGGATAGGTCCCTATAGCCTTCAAGGCTGCTGAGACGTCGAGAGCAGATATCCTCTCTGACATAAGCACAAACTCCCGCCCGGGGTACAAATGAATGCTCGAATTTGTACCCCGGGTAGGAGAGATATGAGGTATCAGCCGGAGAAGATATCTGCGTCTCAGTTAAAAAGAACAGAGCCGGCTTAGCCGTTTCAAGGTGGTAGTGGAGGGCATTTAGGTTTGAGTGGAGACCCCTAATATTAGTATAGTCCACGTGGAGTGTGGTAGGGGTGCCTTTCGATTTCTGTTCGATTTGCCCCGAGCAGCGAAGTTTGAGAGCGCAAATGTGCCCCCCCCCCCCCCCCAGAGTACGCAGGGCAGCCTGGGCATCCATGATTAGGCTGATTACAAACCCCTGAACATGGATGTCTAGAGGGGGATTCTCCACCGTTTACGCTAGTGGTACCCCCCTGGGGTAAACTACTACCTTTAAATTGCGCTTCCATAGTGTTAGGGGGAGGGGGGGAAGGGCCACCGGGAACCTCACAGACCAAACGAAACGCAACAGCAAAGCTGCTACTTTACGTTGGTTTTAAGTGAGGTAGTGGTATCGCCCCGGTCGTGCCGACCCATTCAGCTAAGCATGGCACTACCACTTTTTTGTCTGACTGCACCGGTGGAATAATTTCAAAAAAGAATATTATCCCTCCGGTGGGCGATGGGGTTTCTTTTCTTGATAATTGGAATTGCTCATCACAATACTTGGGACCCAGGAGAATCTGTCAAATCCTGCAGCTAGCTAAAGTAGACTTAGAAAAAGGTGTAATATCCCTAACATCTACAATACTCTCCAGACCTTGTTTCAAAAATATGTCATTTCTAGAATTGAGACAATTTTTTGCAGAAGAAAAGTCGATTTCGAAAAGGGAGACCAAATCGTATGTAAATATTTTCAACAGCGGATTTAATGAACTAGGTACCAGCCTATAGAATGGTACACTATTACACTGTACAGATAGATAACGATTCATACTTTGACTGATTAAATATGTAATGTTTGAGATTGGATGGAGGATTGGTGAGAGATTAGTTCGTTCGCTTTCCTTTGGGTACCCGTGCGGTTTGGTCTCTCGTCAAGGCTGACATAGGGAATTATTTGTTAGCCGTCCCTACCATCCCTGCACAGAGACTGCCTCTGGCCCATACCGCAAAGGAAAAGGCCGATCTTCTGGGCTCATTCTTTGCGGCTAACTCGACTAGATAACCAAGAAAACCCATCGCCTACCATCCCGCACAGTATGCAATATGCCCGAATGTGCGTGAAGCACTGTTTTGCTTAGACATCTATGTCATCTGGGCCGGATGGCATCTCTCCGGAGTCCGATAGTGCTTAAAATATGTGCTCCGGAGTTGACACCGGTATTGAAGCGTCTGTTCCAGCTCTCCTACTCACTTGGCATAGTACCGAAATCGTGGAAGACGGTTTTATGCACCCTGTTCCTAAAAAAGATGATCGCTCAAATCCGTCTAGCTATCGGCTGGTAGCCATTACCTCCTTGTTCTCCAAAATCATGGAGAAGACAATTAACTGCCAGCTTTTGAAGTATTTAGAGGAGCACTGGCTGATTAGTGACTGCCAGTACAGTTTCTGTTGCGGTCGATCAGCTGTTGATCTTCTAGTATACCAAACACATCGCTGGGCGCAGGCAGTTGAGTCCAAGTGGAAGGTATTGGCGATTAGTTTAGACATAGCAAAGGCGTTTGAGGGTACGGCACAGAGTGCTTCTTTCGAAGCTTCCTTCTTATGGGCTTCCCGAGAATGTATGCAAGTGGATCACCAGTTTTTTGGCTGATCGGAGCATCAAGGTCGTAGTCGAAGGTGCGTGCTCCGACCTTATATTTGTCAATGCTGGTGTTCCGTAAAGCTGCGTGCTATCGCCTACACGGTTTATAATGCACATCGATGACATGTTGCGAATTAATAACATTCATTGCTATGCGGATAACAGTACTGGTGATGCTTTGTACTCCGGTCACAACGGTATTTCTCGGGAACACGTCAATGAGAATCGGGACAAGCTAGTGTCTAAAATCGAGACTCAGCTCGACAAAGTTTCAGAATGGAGTCGACTCAACTTAGTCCAATTTAACCCTAGGAAAGAAAGAAAATATTTATTTGCAAGAATATGGGTGTTACAAGTTGTTAAAATAAACATTGTATCGATTTTTTAGAATTTCTACCGGATTGGAACGCGGCCACACACTGACAAGATCTGGCGGAAAGAAACTCAGCGGGCTGGTCTTTTTTCTCTATTTTATGTACTTATTATAAATGTACAATGATGATTTCATATTAAGTACAAAAGTTATTTTTCGTTAGGAAGACACAGCTGTGTGCATTCACCTCTCGCCCTTTGTCACCTCGTTTTAAGAACACTCCTGACAGCCTCAGCCAATATTGAAATTCTTGACGTTGACATATCAAACAACTTTCAGTTCTGTGATCATTTGGAAGGCAAGGCTAAACTGGCTTCAAAAAAGCTCGGTGTGCTCAGTAGAGCGAGACAGTACTTCTTGCCGGCTCATCTCTTGCAACTTTACAAAGCGCAAGTTCGCCCTCATCACATGGAGCACTGTTCTCACCGCTGGGCGGGAGCTCCGCAGTATCAGCTTCTTCCTCTTGATCGCATTCAGCATAGAGCGGTTCGAGTCGTTGATGACCAGGCTGTCTCCAATCGGCTTGACTCCTTTGCTTTACGCAGAGATGTAAGTTCGCATCTTTTACCGCATCTATAATGGAAAGTGTTCCGACGAACTGTTTGGTTTGATATCTGTTGTTGAATTTCATCATCGGACATCGCTGCAAAATTCAAGTTTCCATCCTTATTACCTCGATGTCTGGAAATCTACAACCGTACAATTCTCTAGGCACTTTTTACCACACACTACGCCTCTGTAGAATCAATTACCTTCAACAAAAGAGACCATACTCCTTTTTAAAAGGCCGGCAACGCAGCTGCAAGACCTTTGGTGATGTGGCTGTCCATGGGCGGTGGTAATCACTTACCATCAGGTGAGCCTCCTGCTCGTTTGTCCCCTTTTTGTACTTATAAAAAAAATAGCTACGAAGTACGAGGGTGGATTGAAAAGTATTTGACCCTTTTTTTATTATCGATAGGTAAGTGCTTGACCTTGATCTGATGGTTAGCTGAGGCTTGAGATGGAACGCGCTTCCATAGAAGGTACCTGTTCACTCTTCTCTTGAAGATCCCCAGATTGTACTAGTCGGGGTACACTGACTCAGGAAGCATGTTCCAGTCCTTTGCGGTTCGAATGAAGTTGAGTCGAACCTCATTGTCCGGGTACGTGGAACGTCCACCATATGGCGATGCCTAGAATCTGTGCGCCTCGACGATCGATAGAAAGACGGGGATGGCGGAATTAAGTCGTGCAATTCCGCAGCCTACTCTCCAAAGTGTATCCGATAAAAAACCCATAAACTAGCCACTCTGCGTAAATGAGCGAGGCTCTGGAGTTTTTTTGTCTACCAGATATGACCTATCCAAGAAAATAAACACATACTAAATCAAATAATAATTTTTATTTTTCTACTTATGTAGATTGGTGATTATTCACCATCAAGCTCGATGCATTTTTACTGTCTCCCATTCAAAGCATTTAGACCGTTGAAAAAAAATGATAACAGTCAAAAAATGCGTTTACTGGGTTTTTTTAGGTTAGGGACCAGAAAGAAGTCTGACAGTGCCAGATCAGGTGAATAAGGCGGATGCGGTAACAGTTCAAAGCCACAATTGTGGATTTCAGCCATTGATTGCACAGACGTGTGAACACGGGCGTTATCTTGACGAAACAGGACTTTTCTTCTGAGCATTTCTGGTCATTTTTCTTTTATTTCCTCTCGTAAACGACGTAGTAAGTAAGTAGTAATCAGAGTTTATAGTCTGACCCCTTTCAAGATAATCAATCATAATCACACCCTTCGACTCCCAGAATACTAAAGCCATTACCTTATTTGCCGACAAAAGCGCCTTAGCCTTTTTGGGGGGTGGCGAACCAGGTCTTCTCCACTGTTTTGCTTGATGTTTTGTTTCTGGCGTACAGTAATGAACCCATGTTTCGTCCATTGTAACAAAACGATTCTAAAAATCATCTGCATCGGCTTCAAATAACTCCAAAAGTCACTTGTAATAGTCAATCGCGTCCTTTTTTGTTCAACTGAAAGCAGTCGCGGAACCCACCTCGCAGACACTTTGTGGAAACCCAATTCGTTGACTATGATAATTTGAGTTCATTCACAAGAGATGCCTATAATCTCGGTTATCTCTCTAATTTTTAATCTGCAGTCTTCCATAATTAAATCAAGTACTTTTTTAATATTTTCGTCAGTAGTGAACGTCGAAGGCCTTCCAGATCGGGGTTCATCTTTCAAATTCTCTCTGCCACGCTCGAATTTTGCTATCCATTTTTTGACGAATGAATAGAACAGAGCAGAATCCCCTAAAGTACTGACAACATCATAATGGATGGCTTTCGGTGATAGCCCCTTCTTATGGAGGTACTTGATGAAGGCACGCTGCTCGATTTGCTCCATTTGCAGAAAGTATGTCCGATTGCTTTGTTAAAAAATGTATAAAATCACAACAAATTATTGCACACGTTTCGAACTTCACACAATTAACTATTTTGAACTGAACTAAATAATGTGGTAGATTTGATTTTTGAATTGAATGGATCTGTGTTAAGCCGAGTACTTTTCCAATCCACCCTCGTGTATATATATATATATTCCTTTTGTTTCTTGTCCGTATAAAACGCGCCAATTTCATTGCAGCTGCAGTCCACTGCATTGTAAGTTTTTGGTCAATCAACGCCTCTATGATCTAGTGTTCCGCCGTTGGCGTTGACTTAAACAAGGTACTCTGTGGCGTTGACATGTGGTCCCGGGTGCGATTCCTGGGTCGGGCAAATAAAAAAAATGTGTTTTTTTCAGTTTCTAATAAAAACAATGTAGCATGGGATTTGAAAGTGACCCATTGGCGATAGGCGTACCACCTATCAGATTTGTGGGACCAAGTATCTTCGGCTAATCATGGATGTACCTCTGTCTATCCTTTTGGAGATACGGCCGTGAAGATATTTTTTGACGAATCTCACGGGAACACTTTTCCGGGATTGAAAGTATCCTATTTGAAATTTCATGTCATCATCATGTTTTTGCATGATTAAGTAACAAACATCCATACTTTCATATTTATAAAATTAATATAGATTACACCCCCCCCCCCCCTCCTAAATTGTAATATGACAGCGGCAAGCACTGACTCTATTGTGGCAGGAATATGTAAGGCCAATGGTACCAAACCCATATGGTAGAAAACTGTATGGTGAGGGTTGGGTTCGTTTTGCAACGTTTCGTCTTTATCACCTAGTTAGTCACAGTGCAGGTAGCGACAAGTTTGGCCAATCATTCACATATTAAAACCTATCTTGCTAGAGGGTCTATTTTTCAAACCAGGCCCGGATAGGATTAGACACGGGGAATGTTTTATATGTAAAATTAAATACATATCATAATAGGTACACTTTTATTTGCAGAGAAAATTTTAAACGACTAGAGGTTTTTACATCTTAGTAATTGTTATATACATTTTATAGTATAAATGCCTTAAATTTCAGTCAAACTGGCGGTTCTATATCTATGAAACTGGCAACGCTTTCTATAAATTCAATATAGGCATGTATTGTTGGTTTATGTTGCCCCCTGTAATCTCAAGATCCAGTCCCTACCAGTTTAGCCAAACCAGAAATATGTGTACTAGAGGCCCTATTGAATTAATACGAAAATTCAGATTTTACACTTTCAATCGTCGGCACTTGGTGAAATTCCATTATTATTTGTTGAAACTACTTTACAATACATAAATACTGAATTTTATTAGTAATGATGACACAAATAGTTGACATTAATTACGTTAAATAATTCATTTGTAATTTATTTGACATTTATAGTTCTGACATTATTTTGTAAGTAATTACAGTTAATTTAAAGTGGAACAAAATCATATGCTAAAAATACCTAAATGTTTAGGGAGAATCGTGTAAGCTGGCAATATAGAGACATTATGATTTTTTTTAGTGTACTCACTGGCATTTTAAAAAATACTTTGTTTATGAACAGTCAGTACACAATATTACGTCTTGAAGATGCTTTAAAAAGCGAAACTGGTCGATTAATTTAAATAATTTAGTGTGTTAAATAATTTAGTGGAGTAAAAGTACAAGTGTATTGTAAAGTAGTTTCAACAAATAACAAAAATTCAGGTTTTATTTTAGGAACTCACCAAACGCGAAAAATTAAATTTAAAATTGCTTTACTGATAAAAAAAAAAGCTTCACGCAAAAAGGCGCGCACCCGCAACTCCTTCACAGAAAGATGATGTTAATTAACTCAGATTTCATCGACAAAAGACATTTCCTTCATAAATGCGGACTGTATTGTGTTCTATGGTATCTATGTCAAAAACATTTTTGGTTGATCATAAAAATAGTCCTTTATTTTAAAATCTCTTATATAAAAACCTAAGGTCCAAAACTACAATCGTAATACTTGTTTCTCAAATGTCGCAAACTATACATACAATTGCCCCGTTCTTTACATAACATAAAAAAATAAAATAAACGTGTGTGTGTACTTATGGACGAACATAAGAAGTTATACTTCTTTGGCGTAATAAGATATAAAATCTTTTTAAAATTTTATCCTTCGCGTTAGCCGTATGTTTGTAGAGAAAACATACGGATAACACTGATAATAGAAAAAACTTATTTAATACATTAAAAGAAAGTTTAGGTAATTATAACGCATTATCTAGTTATATAAATTTTATTTAAATATCATAAAATAATTATTTGTACATAATTTAAAAATGGATAAACTTTTTTGTAAAACTAAAATGCTGAGTAGCTAATTTCATGCTGCCGGTTTTTCGTGAGGGTGTGCGCGCGCATCTTAAATATATACTTTAATTTTTCCATAACGCGCCAAAAGAGATAACTTCAATTAATGCTATTTGTAGTATTTCAATGCCTCATATTTTCCACATGGATAAGCAGTCTCCGAAAATAATATGACCGCCCAAAGTTTCTAAAGCTCTTGTTATAAGTTCTTGTATCTAACTCTGGCTTTAAACATTTGAAAGAAAAGCAAAACTATATAGTTACCAATTACCAATTAATATTAGGTACACCTAAAAAAACCATAAAACTATACCAATCTTACAAAATTATCAAAACAAACTTGTGTCTAGGCACCAATAGATTTTACTACTTGACTTATTCATTTAAACATTTTACTTTTCATGCTAGCAATCTAATTCTAAAAAAAAATTACTGTTGTAATTAGCCGACATTCAGAATGAAATCATTCAGCGTAACACGATTTCTAGACATATACCTTACCGTAATCATCAAAAACTGCATTGACACCTTCCCTCTCTTCTGCCACACATCTTACTTACTTACTCAACAAACCATATTAATATTCAAGAACTTATAAATTAGATTACATATAAAAAAATAAAATGCTTACGCTGTTAATAATATATTGTAAATGTCCCTAAAACAGACTTCCAATTTCTAACATTTACTATTACTTCAAAAACGAGTTGTGTATGTATGTCGCATCATAACTCCCAAATAATGAATCAACATGAATAGTTTTTTTTTAATCGAACGCCCTGTCTTTTAAAGTGATTCTAAGCTATGATTAATAAAATCCGTTCAACTGTTTTAAGATCATCAGGTCTTTTTTGTACCTTTTTGTAACGTGTAAAATTTATAATTGTGTAACTTCTATGATATTGTAATAACATAATAACCTCAAACTGATTCTTCAAGATTCTTATTCGAAAATAATCAGCATTTTTCAAGTTTTGCTCTGTAAATGATGTATATGAAGATGGAAGATAGTCTAATGATTAATGAATATATCGGGAGTTTTCAACTATATTATACTAAATAAATCGAGCGCTTACGCCGAAAAAAAGAAAATGTCGCCGAATTCTTAAATCAAAAAACATTTATCAGGGCGAGCGAAGCGAACCCTACACTAGGCCACTTTCTATGCACTTTTGTGGTACATTTTACTGAAAAAATATCGCATTTTTAGGTTTGAGCTTCGACGTGGTAGTTTATATTCATGTCTACATTTGTTATCTACCATAAAAATACCATTTTATAAAAAAAAAAATAGAAGGTACAATTTGTATTAGAATCTTATTACTACTAACGCCATCTCTTATTAAATTAACGAGTTAAAATTGATAGAAGATACATTTTCTATTAGAATTTTTGAACTTATTAAGAGATTTACTTCATGAATTGTTTCTGCATATTTGACTGGCGGCGCGCGGTTATCGTGCCCTCGTATAAAGACGAGGTTCAAGTATATACTGCAATAGCTATAGGGCCATCAGTTTGATCAGTTTGGCATCGAAGGTGTATGATAAAATCATTGAAAGGAGAATGCAAGGGAAGTTCGAAATAATATATTGTGGGAGGCACATGGAGAATTTAGGTCTAGAGCAGGGATGTTTGCTGGGAACAGAGTAAATAGAGCGTTAGAGACTTTCACAATATGCTTATTGAGAAACAGTACAGATGCATTAATTGATTTATATTGTATTGAGATCAATTCGAAATCTTAGCCCGAGGGCGAGGGTAAAAAGCTAAAAATAGGTATATTTACGCCCGTATCCCCGAAGAGGTAGGCAGAAGTTCAAAGTACAAGTACAACGAATCCACGGTTAGCTGAAGATACTTAAGTCCCACAATGTGATAGGTGGCCAGTCTATCGCCAGTAGGGCACTTTTCCAATCCCGGGCAAAGTTATTTTATCAGAAAACTGAAAAAACACATTTTTTCATTTGCCTGACTCTGGAATCGAACTCCGAGGGTTTCTCTGAGAGAAAAATTCGAAAAATGTATTCACTGAGTGTCTACTGTCAATTCTTCGTGCCTGCGTAGACCAAAAATTTTGAAGGTTTATTTAAATAAAACATTTTTTGATTTTGATTTCGTAAATCGACGTAAAACCAGAAACTTCCTGATTTTAGAAAAAAAAAAACAAATATTTCAGCAAAATGTCAAAAATGTGTTTTTATAAGATCAACCTTTATTTTTAATACATATTTTTCCTTGAAAATACCAACAAACAAAAACCAAATATTCCTAGTCCAAAGCCTGACGACGCGGGCCTTTGATGCAAATGTAATGTTTAGGTGAAAATACGCTGAGTTTTTTAGGTTAGATAATTATAAATAAAGTCCATACATTAAAAGATGTAATTCTCATAAAAATACTTTTCTAACAATATTACTAGATAGTATAACTTTGCGAGCCCTTACAAAGCTCTGCTTTTTGCTAGTTTATATTATAAACTTTAATAAGTTGACAGTTTAGCTAAAACGAGTTTAGACAATCTTTCGCCTTTTACAATCTGACAGAACAGGTTATATTATTCAAGACGGACACTCTTACCAACGTGGTAGTATCTTCTGTCTATCTTATTTAAATGTAACTACCGTTATTAAAAAAATGTGCGTATTACCATTTTAAAATTATTAACGAAAAACAAATTTAAAAACGTTACCCACACTAAAAAATTCTAGATGTTTAATAACTAACATAAAAGATATTTACAAAATTACCTAGCCAATAAAAATTAAGATGTTTATGATGATTATATAGAATTTTATAAAACTAATCTAAAAGTTACTTACGAAATAAGAAGCACGAAAATAAAGCAAGATGAAGATTTGTACTGGTGTAAAAGAGTAAAAAACTTCTATTAATATCTGAAATTAAGTTTTGCGATTCTCTTTTTTCAGCGCTAATGAACTTTTTAACATTTTCAAGTAACGCGTGTAGGTCCTGATTTAAGCAAGTAGATATGCAGGATAAAACTTTTGGCACAAATTGAGTTTTATACAAGTAAACTCATTAACAAGTTATTTTTTCTTAGTAATGTTTTCAAACGTTACTGTAGCAAAAATGTTTTTCGTGAATAATTCGTAAACGACCAGGATCATATTTTTTCTTGAAGCACATTTGAACGATATAAGACATCAAGGAATGACATTACAAGATTTTTTACATCTCATCATCAATACGTACGTATGTATATTATACTATCCTACCATTTTACTGACCAATTAAGTTATAACTTATGAAAACCTCCAACATACACTTCCTCAATACATTTTTATTGTACTTAAACTAAAAATTACTATAAATACATATTGCACACGTTATTCTTTATAACATTTGTAACTTAATTGTTACCGAGACATTTTTCACAAAACAATATCTTAGTAAGCATTGTGTAATATTAGATATCTAAAGGTAGACGTAATGACTACTAGCTCAAGGTCATAGACTTGTATCTAACTCTACAAAAAATAAAAATTTAAGAAACAAAAGTCGTCGTCGGTCGGTTTGAAAGTCACAACATAATCCAGTTTTATAAGTAATACTCATATTAATTAAAATCTTTAAAAGGCCACAAATAACTTAAAGAAGATATTTAGAAAGCATAAGCATAAGCATATAAAATATCCGGTCTAAGAACAGATGACATCACACACTTGTATTTTCCGTTAGTTATATTGTTCTGTGCTTATATTATATTGGTCGAGAGAGCCTTTGGCCGAGTGGTAAGCGGAACCAGACTACTCAGATTATGTAACGAGAATAGATGTTTGTATTTATGAGTTTGGGTATTAATAAAACATATTTCAGTATTTATATACGTAATTTTTATCCTTCGCAAAAATATAATTTACTTATTTTAGGGTTAGATCAATTCTGTTTTTGTTTATTTTATTTATTTACTAGCTGACCCGGCAAACGTTGTTTTGCCATACATATAAGAAATCCATAGCGGACAAACAACGTGACACGTAATTTATATAAGTATGTCCTTCCAGCCAGCCGAAAGGGCATTGAACTTTATATGGTGGTCAAGTATTCTTAAATTTTATAATTTTCAGCGCATTTTTTAAATATTTTCTTTTGTAAGAATCTTCTCCAGAGAATTACAAACACATCAAAAAAAGAATTAGCGAAATCGGTCCAGTCCAGTACACGCGTAATGTCTTGACCACGGAAAATAGGAATTGATTTTTATAAATTTATTTTATATAGATGTATAGATTATCTATTGAGCAAACGTTTCCTTAACGGAGTGAGTGGCCCCTCCCATTACCAGCGGCGGCTTAATGTAGGGGCGACAAGCGGCGAAACAACATCACGAAAATGTAAAAAGCACGCCACAAGCAACAACCCTAAACCATACGAAATGTATGTGCCAATGAGAAACATTGCGTCTAACCCAGCTATTACCGCTCAAAGCTATTGAGCAATAGATAATAATTGTCATCAACAACGCTGCGCTACGATCACTTGCCGCACCTCATGTTACCAAGCTGAAACTATACGTTCTAGATCCCTGCCACGTAGAGTTTATGTTACAGTAATAATAAAGATTGCCGATATGAGGAGCAGTTAATCCCATGCTTTCCTGTCATCTAGGTATTCAGATATTTTATAGTAACCTCAGATAGTACGAACTGTAAAAAATAGTTACCACCAAATACCCCCATTTGGAAGTGCATCGTAAAATTACCACTGATTAAAATAGTTATAAAAAGTTTGAAAGTCCGTCTGTACTTTTATAAGTTATTGCGAGTTGCTAGATTTGTCCAAAAATTGGACAAGTGCATTGTGCAAAGTTATATAAAATCTTTTACGCTTGATTGATATCATTTATAACATTATAGGATTTATTTATGGTAAATTAGAAAAGCTATCGGTAACCAAAACAGTCTCGACTTTGTTAACAAGACACGAACACACATTAAACACTTCAAATACACACATCAAATATTTAAGTCTTAGTAAAAAATCACAAAACGGTAAAATGAATTACAAAATGTAAGGATCATTTTTGCAATATGCGCATAAACTTGAATAAAATATTATCAAGTCAGTTCTTTTGTGGGTTAGGCAGAGTGATCTTTTCGGATGAGAAAATCTCCATCGCCACATTATTCAATTTTCATAGCTTTCATTGATTCTTGTCATTGATCATCAGATGTCAATTATAATAACAAACGCGCTTAATATGCTTATTTGAGGCACACAAGTTAATAACCACATGAATGGTGGTTGTCCGATATATCAAGGAATAATATAAATGCAAGTAATTGCGTACTGGAATTTCATTGAAAAAATCACAAGAAAAAATAAAATCAAAAAGTAGAATAATTTATACAATACTACTTTGCCGGATTTCAGTTAGGCTCCAATTAAAGAATTATAGTGGATTGCTCCCCGATTTGAGGGATCGTGTAGTGTAGTAGTGTAGCAGGCATGCAACACGAATACTGCATTTGTGCTGCACACAAGCTGCATTTTAGCTAGCATTTTGAGAGAATCGGCACGCCCGACAAATGTTAGTATAATCCACCTTTGCTTGGTGTAAATTTACGATTAAATTTTGAAAACAATAAAGATATTACGGTTGGTTTTTTAAACTACGCAATGTCTTTTAGTGCGGTTTTCATTAATAGAATGATGCAACAGGAAGGTATATATATAGCCACCCACCCACAACAATATATATATATATATATATATATATATATATATATATATATATATATATATATATATATATATATATATATATACACACACCCGTGCATTGTAGATATTAATGTGTGTGTGATAAAGCCCACGACTCGCTAGTATTAAAATATTTATGCACACATTGCCAAACAATCAATAAATATTATAATTAAATTATACTTACACTATACACTTAATATGATAATTACAAACTAATTTTTATTCACATTGAAGGCCACTGACTAGTTCGTTAATCCTTTTTCTCGTGGGTTTCTGAAAAGAAAAGCCATTTCTTGAAATACTACGAATTTCATTTATTTAAAAGGCTCATCATTATTTATGTTTCCTTATTTCAAATGTCATCACCGCTTTGACTTAATTTTGTATATCATAGGGAAGACAAATAAATAGCTAAGCTTATAAAAGCAGAAAACCGTTGCCTAGGCACCAAACAAGTTATTAGCGCGTTGGTATTCATGTCGCGAGGATAAAAAGCGACAAACATAAGTTTATTGCCTTGTCTTCCAAACTAGGCACGGATCATTAACAGTTAACGTATTAAATTTCGTACTAAATTTTTTTAACAATTAACAACTGTTATTTATATTGTAAAACTACTCCAAAGGACCTTTTTTCTTTGCTCGCTAACTCGACGGGTTTGCGTTTTTGCTGCTTTGAATAATGATATTAAAAATATTTGAGCAACTTTGATTTATGATAATAATAACTGTTAAACTACTCCAGAGGATCATTTTTTTGGTCGCTAACTCAATGGTTTTTCGTTTTTGTTTTTGCTAGTTCTACTAATGTTATTAAATTGTGAGCTGCCTTCATTAATGATAATAATAACTGTTAAACTACTCCAAAGGACCTTTTTTTTCGGTCGCTAACTCGCCGACTTTGCGTTTTTGCTGCTTGTAATACTTATTGTAATATATAGGCTACTACTGATATAATATAACATAAATAAATAACTGTTAAATATTAATTAATTTTAACAACATACCAGTTAACCTAATTTAACAATAATTTCCATGCCTAATCCAAACCAGAACACGCTGATAAGCACTGATGCTATTGCGATAGCAACAGTTAAATCGGTAATACCAAACCCGAGTGAAACATTGCAAAACTGTCACCTAATAATCTTTTTTATACAAAGCAAATAAGCAGCTGGCTCCCCTGATGGAAAGAGTCAACCATCGACAAAATACAACAAAGATGTTAATGGTACGTTGCTATCCTTGTCTTAATTTCACACGATTAAGTTAACCAGCTATCTTACCATCCAAACCAGAACACGACAGTGACAAGGATTGACGCTATTGCGACAGGAATAAGTAAGGCGGTAGTACCAGACCCGGACGAGACAATGCAGAACTCTACCACTTAGTACCTACGTTGTAAATGACTTACATAGCCAATCGTTCGCCTACGTAATTGTACGAACTTTTGGCAGAACAGTAGATTATATATTCTTCAGTGGGGTCTCGGACCAACATGGCGAATATTGGCCAATCATTCAGTTTTACAAGCTGCTTGGCAGGAAAGCATATATCTATTCTGCAAAAGGAGCCAGGACCACTTTTTATAGGGACCGGACAGTAAAAAAAGGATACCACGGGAGGTATTCGCTGACATGGCACTAAACACTGAGGACTGACGTGCTGTGTAGTCGGAAGTTAAGCATACAAAATATGTATATTTATCTTCCTAATATTCAACAATTTTGCTTCCGTGTGTTTGAATTCACTAAACTCAAAAGCCATGTGATGGATGGACTTGTTATTTGTTTACAACATAGCTATTGAACAAGAGTGTTTTATATACTTTTTGTTCCAAAGTTCAAACGGAGCTATAAATAGTGTATAAAAAATTGTATTGATGACAAGTTCTGTAACGCAAGTCAATAATAAAAAATGAACAATATCTTTACCTTGGTTTTCTTCCTCGTCGGCATCCAGAATATCAGCGCAACATACAGAGTAGCAGATGAGGGAGAGGAATCCCAGCGGCAAACCAAACACGAGCATTGTGAGCACCGGGTTACCGCGCCACATGCTCACCAGCATCGTCCGCGCTTCGTAGAAACCACGGTACAAGCGGACCAGCCAACCATTGCCACCGTACGTCTACAAAGACACCATCATTAGATACAGACCCTGGTCCCACGAACAAACTTTTTTAACTTCCCGCTGGTATGTAGATAAGGAAGTTACTGATTTTGCCCCGATTATCGAAAATCGTGTTTTCACCAGATCTCTACGTTTTGAGGTCCTAGGAGCCTTTTCCAACTAATGTGTGAGTGTGTTTGTGTGTGTGTGTGTGTGTGCGTATGCGCGTGTGTGTGTGCGTGGGCGCGTGTGCGTGTGTATGGATGTGTGTATGTAAACACCTCATAACTTCTGAACGGCTGGACCAATCGAAACGCGGTTGATGACATTTGGTTAAATTCCACTGAACTTTTGAGAAATTTTAAAAAAACGTCAAAAAAATTTTTGGCGAAACAGTATTTTTTTTATAATTTCCAGATTTATGAACCGATTGAGTACAAAAACTAATCGGCTCTATTACTCAAAAGACTATATTAATGCATAAATTACATTAAAATTGGTTTATCCGTTTGGGAGAAATCGCTGAGGAAAAATTCTGATAAAAGTCGAAAAAAATTTTGTTTTCTTGACATAACTTCGAAATTTTTAACAAATCATTTTTTGGTATAGGTACTTACTACGATATATTAGTACCAAAAAAACTGCTTCGAATGAAGAGCGAAGAATGAAGAGCAAAGAATGAAGAGCATTCGAAGAATGCCATTTCAAAAATCGAAATCGAATCTAATTTTCAAAAGCTACAGCTTTTCAAATATTAAATATACGTTGTTTTTAGAAAACTTACTTAAAAATTTTGAAATAACTTTCAGGCTGATACCCCGATTGGCTTAAAAATCTTATCAACTTTTCTGTTTTAAAAACTGCGTCAAATGTCTTTATGAGGATCATGACACATTCCACGTGCCTATTTGGCACTCTACTCCCCTATTCAGGCCTGGTGTAATGGGTGACAGGCGGCCCCCATTGCCACATTTGCCGCTTTTAGTACCGACGGGGGCGGATCGGTACGCGTCGCCTTCAGGGCAAGCCCTAATCCTATATTATTATTTTTTATATTAGTAGTTCACCTGCTGCATTGTTCTTATTTTTTATTCATTAAAAGTAGTAAATGTCTTACTGGTGCCATCTGGTTGTGTATTTGTTCTAAAAGGCATCGTAAGCACGGAATGTTAAATATTAATAAAAAATCATAATTGAAACACACTACCATAATAAAGCTAACAAAAACAACAATCGAGTTTATCAAATTAATAAAAATGAAAATGGGCAGACCATGTAGCGAGAATTACAGACCAGACATGGACTAAAATAGTAACACTTTGAAAAGGTCCAAAAGGCAAAAGAACCAGAGGCAGACCTATTACACAATGGGAAGACCAATTAAAAACTACGACAGGTCATAATAGGACAGTAGCACAGGACAGAGATAAATGGGCAACCTGGGAGGAGGCCTTCACCTATTCTAGGGTTTTTGTACATTAGACTGCAAATACCACAAAAAACAAAATACTAACACAGATTTAAGTTAAACATGAACTAACACATACATATTTTTATTCAAAAGAAAAAATGTGTAAACGGTTGACCCTACGGGCCATTCCTGAAACTTCCCACAAAATTAAGGTATTTTAAGCTCAAAAGAGTAAAAAATATAAGCATAGATTTTTCAATTCAAACATCTATTTTGTTAAAAATGGTAGTATATTAATTTTTAACAAGCTGTATATTTTGAAATGTATGGCATTCAACTCAGTTTTTGAGATCTAAAATATTGCTTTAGCTAAATAATCGATAGGTTGAAAATTTTCGATGCAATGTCAAATTTTAACTAGCTATTTTTAACCAGCTGTGCCCGCAACTTCGTCCGCGTGTTTTTTTTTTTAAAGTAGCCTAAGTTACTCATTACATCAGCTATCTACCAGTGAAAGTCCCGTCAAAATCAGTCCAGCCGTTTCAGAGATTAGCCGAAACAAACAGACAGACAGACAGACAAAAATCGTAAAAAGTGTTATTTTGGTATGTGTACCGTGTATACATCCATATGCATTTAGTTAAAACCGGTTATTTTCATATTACAAACAGATACTTAAATTTTATTTATTTGTATGTAGAGATTTTGTTCATTGATAAATACCAAACAAATTGACCAATTTTAATTAAATTAACGGTATTTGTCGCAGTTTTTAAATGAGAAAAGCTGATAAGATTTTTAAGTCAAGTAGTGAATTAACTTGAAAGTTATTTTTAAAAAATTAAGTAAGTTAAGAGTTTTAGTCTTGCGTTAGTAATTTGAAAAGCTTTAAGTTTTGAGAATTAGATTCGATTTTGGTTTCTTAAACGGCATTTGACGTAGTTTTTTTAATACTAAAATATCGTAGAATATCAAAAAATTGTTGGTTGAAAAATTTCGAAGCTATGTAGAAAAAACCCTTTTTTCAACATTTTTCGTCAACGATTACTCCCAAACGGATAAGCCGATTTTGATGTAATTTATGTATTAGACGTAGTTTTTTGAGGAATAGAACTGAATAGTTTTTGAACTCAATCGGGACATAAATCTAGAAGTCACATTAAAATAATACTGTTTCGTCAAAATTTTTTTTGATGTTTTTTCAAAATTTCTCAAAATCTCCAGGACCGAATCATTTCAAATTTTCTAAGTTGAGCGGAATCCAATCGAAAGTCATCAACCGCGTTTCGATCGGTCCAGCCGTTCAAAAGTTATGAGATGTTCACACACACACACACACACACACACACACACACACACACACACACACACACACACACACACACGCACACACGCGCGCACACACACACATACAGACATACTGACGCACAGTATTTTTTTGAACCTTATTTTGGGAGAGCCTAATTTTATTGAATGTTTTTATGTAGAAATATATTACTAACGCAAGACTAAAACTCCCGTGAGTCTAGCTATCATAGTTTTTGATAAAATCGATCCTAGTAAAAGTACAGGTTTTTATGCAAAAAAAAATATTAGCAATTTATTTTTAGTTTAAAACATACCTACATATATGGACTACTACCCAAAAATAAAACGATTGCTAAAATCGCAGACTTTCAGACATATGATTTTTTTTAAAGTACCGGTTTTGTACCGGTTTTTGATCAAAGTTCTCGATGGCACTTTTTGTAAGTATTTTGATAAAGAATAATGTTGGTGTGCTAATTTGTAATTGTGTGTGTGTGTGTGTTTTAATTACGTACAGTAGTATATTCAATTAGCGTCTTCTTCTATAAATGTATAATTGCATTACAAGATATGATTTTTTTTAAAGTACCGGTTTGGTACCGGTTTTTTGTCAAAATTCTGAATATCACTTAACAATATCAAGTACGACTGTCTATTGCAGTCTATTGGATGCGGAAGAATGCCCTCGAAGGTAAGTATTTCATATAAATTCAAAGTATAGGAAATTATTATACAGGTTGATAATAAAATGTTTGACTATAAAAAAGGCAAAAGTGTACACTGTACGTAAATAAAACACACATACAATTACAAAATTCGCACACCAACATTATTCTTTATCAAAATACTTACAAAAAGTGGCATCGAGAACTTTGACCAAAAACCTATACAAAACCGGTACTTTAAAAAAATTCATATCTCTGAAAGTTTGCGATTTTAGCAATCGTTTTTTTTGGGTAGTAGTCCATATATGTAGGTATGTTTAAACTAAAAATAAATTGCTATAATTATAGACTAAAAAAAATAAGTAATAAGTCAGAAAAAAATAAATGAGTTTTAGGCGTTTTAGGCATATTTGCATATTGAAACTGCATAGTCGCAGCTTTCCGGTGGATAGTTTATAATTTGGCCCTATGGTAGGCCTTTACGAGCAGGGTGCAAAATTAAGTGTTTCATTCATATACAACTAAATAAAAACAAATTAATTTTTTGCATAAAAAACCGGTACTTTTACTCGGATCGTATTTTATCAAAAACTATGATAGCTAGGCTCACGGGAGTTTTAGTCTTGCGTTAGTAATATATTTCTGCATAAGAACATTCAATAAAATTAGGCTGTCCCAAAATAAGGTTCAAAAAATAGTGTGTGACGTCATCGTGAAAATAGTCGGAAAAGGTTCCTAGGACCTCAAAACGTGGACATCCGGTGAAAACTCGATTTTTGAAAATCGGGTAAAATCAGTAACTTCCTTATCTACATAAGTAGTGGGAAGTTAAAAAATGTTAAAACATTGTAATTTACAGGAAATTATAAGGTTTTATTATGTTAAGTAGTAAATGACTTACTGGTGCCATCTGGCTGTGAATTTGATCCAAAAATATTGAAACAGCTTCAGGTGTCATAAGCACTGGGTCGTCGTCAGGGATGTGATGATGGTTTGTTGTAGAGTTAAGGACTAGCAGGTGCGGTACTGATAATTCTGACATTGCTATAGAGTTCGCCAGCTCTGGGTTTCCCATCCAACCAAATTGGAAACGAGGATGTAATTCATCTTTTTTCGTTCTGGAAAATAACGGTAATACTAGGGGAGCCCAAGAGGGGATTTTGGAATTTACTCGAGTGCGTCAGATTAACATAGGGAAGATACCTCGCATACTGTTGAGGCTCTCCACCAAATATAAGCCATTTCTATATAGTGGGGTAACTAGAGCAGAAAAAAAAACAAAATTAAATTAACTTTAGCTTGTGGAAATTGTCAGATTATATTTTTTCGTTATTCTTACGTCATTTCCTATATTATAAAAGAGAATTCAGACGCGCTCGAGAATGTCAAAACAACGTTTTCTCTGCAACTTTGTGATATTCCCACTCCCTTAGGCTACACTAGCATCGGCAGATTTTCCAAATTTTAGGTGGAAATTAACCCGCCATACCTTAATCTGACGCGATTTAGTATTAACATGGCACAGATTTTTTTAAATCATTTTTTTATCTGTAGTATTTTTCCCCACCATTAAAGTGAAAAACTCTACATAACCTTTTATTTTTCCTATAATTTAATCTACAAAACCCTACGACGCTCGAGTAACTACCCATTTAGCATCTTGGGCTCCCCTACTATAACATATTATCACTTATGGCTCCAGCCACACTGTCGCCACTACACATTTACATGGTGCAAAAGAAAGATGCACGTTTAGATTTTACACGTGTCATTTCGCATTGATGACGTTATAATAAAAGATAACGAAGCCAATGACATTAGCAATGAGGCATTCTTGCTGGGCAGTACTGGTACTGAAACTAAATCTTAATTATATATATATATTTGTTCTAGTAATAAAAAAAAAACATATTGTTACGAATAATCTAGAAGCGTGTAGAGTTGGAGCGCGCGCGCTAACTATCTAGAAATAAAAGAAAGAGATATGGCATAAGGTTGAAAGTAGCGTGTACTAGGATTTATGACTCATAACATGTTTACGATAAGAAGTGATTTATTGTTTCCCGATACATTTAGATTTTTCTGGATCCAGCTAGGACTTTACCCTGCCTATAAATAGAGAGGTGTTGACAAACACAAGGCAGTTTTTATCAAGCGATCGAGAGCGATACTTAAAGTGAACAGTGCGAAGCGAGAAGTGTTTTATTGTGTAATTCAGTGATAGTATAGTGAGTGACTACTGTGTAAAGTGAATTTAATATTACATTGTGTTGTCTTGTGTATTTGTATACTAAATACACGGATTTAATATAAGTGGTGTTTTTCTTACAATTACGAACCCGAGTACGTAACAATATTATTTGTCCTAGTAAAAAGAGAAAATCTATTGTAACCATTTTTATGTCATAAGATAGCAAACAAGTAGATGGCTCCCCTGATGGAAACAGAAACCATTGCCAATAGACACCAAAGATGTCAATGATACATTGCTATCCTTGTGGCAGCATGACAATGCAACATGCATAAGTCTACCGGCTTAGCCTCCAAAACGGAACACAACAGTGAAAAGCATTGATGCCATTGCGGCAGGAATAGGTAATACCGCGCGAGTCGTTTCTCTAACTCTACCACCTTGTAGTCACGATGGTAGTGAAACGTATAGCCGTTTTACGAAAAATAGGACGTTTTACGACCTGCCTGGCAGAACAGCAGTTGGTCTATTCTTCAAAGAAGCTCAGACCAATACAGGGAAACATTATTTAATGACTTTATTGCAATTTTTTTTAATTGATAAACTATAAAAATGTAATTGTATTAATTATATTATCCACAATATGAGTTCAGAATCAATTAATATGGTTACGTACTTCGGGTTCGTAATTGTAGGAAAATGCCACTTACATAAAACCCGTGTATTTACAACACGAGTACACAAACAACAAAATGTAATACGTAAATACACTATACACACTTAGTACACTCGCTGTACTATCACAACTTGACCGACTACGCTAAAATATTTCTCGCTTCGCACTGGTCGTTTCAAGTATCGCCTTCGATCGCTGTATAAAAACTGCTCCCTATTTGTCAACACTTCCCTATTTATACTCGAGGTAAAGTTCGACAACAATCGCGAATGTTCGGCAATCATCTCGCAAGCAATTATTGTAAACAACTTATGATAAACAAACAAGTCCTAGTACAAGTTATTTTCAACCTTATGCCCGATACCACAAAGTCCATTATGGCATAGCTACTTGGTTAACGGTCAACTATTTGTTTGACAATAGGAGTAGCTATCTCTTTCTTTTATTTCTAGATCTCTCCAGCGTTCCAACTCTTCACGTTTGTAAATTATTTGTAACAATATTGTCGGGCTCGAGTAATTCTACATACCTAATTAAGTTTTCCATCATATCCTTAAAGTCTCGTTCAGTTTGTGATATTTCATTCAATTTGTTTTCGGACACTATAGCTATGACAATATATTTCTCTGTGTCCAATAAATCATTTATATTAGATCGCGTTATCTTTGGGAAGAACCCAAATCTCTCGGAATTGATCCACTTATTCAAAGTAGTGTTTAATGCATCCTGGTCTTGGAGTATTTCAGGACTGGCTGAAAGTGTATTTTACATTTTTATGATAAAATCAGTAACTAGCTAACGATGATTTTAAAATGATAAAGTTATAAAACAATGACATAATTTAATAGTAATGATGATTACAAAAATATCAAACTGGGCTGCACTGCCATGACTGATTACTGACTAGCAATCATTGATTATGGACCTGGAGTTTGGGAAGTCAACATTTATTTTTTATAGGAAATTTCCTCCTCTCTGAATATTTTTTCAAACTGTCCCTATCGCTTAAGTTTTTAAGTTTATTAACAAAAAGATGAGGCCTCTTGTTGTATGTTTTTTGTTAATAAATAATTGCATTTTCATCTCCAGAATAAAATAAAAATACCCGTTTTTTAAAATTTGATTTGGCCTCGATTGAGTTATCGCTCATATTTTTGCAACAATTCTAACGATTTTTCACAGGAAACTCACCTCTCGACTAGAATGTTACCATTATCATGATATGTAAGTAATAATTTTCATATTTAAATTATAGCATCAGTTGCCTTTAAACGCTAAATAAAAAAGCCTTTACTAAGTATCTATGTCAACAATAGACATAAAAATAACTTGTTAAAACAATTGACATTTTAAAATACTGATAATTGAAATTGTGAGTTAAAAGGCAGAAACCATTAAAATATTACTGCATTAAGCCTAATATTGTGATGAACATCTGTAGCTTACCTTCAAAGTAGATGATTTCATTTTCTTTATATACAAATACATCAGAATCATTTGGTGGTTTTAGATCATTGATTACCAATTCATGCGACAATACATAGAACCAGCTATGTGCTTGATATTTTTCAGCGTGATTTGCAAACATATTCTGTTAAAATATATAAAACGAAAATGCATAAAAAGGAATACAGTTAAATAAATTGCAAGTAGTCATGGATAAAACACACAGCAAGGTCTGTCCCAAAACCAACCGTTTGGCCTGCAGAGGAGGGAGGAGGGGGGACACTTGACTCTATCAAAAATTAGCACTTACAAATAAAAACTTAATATTTTACAAACGAGTATCTTAATCGAAAACTTTCACAAACCTACAACATTTTTTAAAAAGCTATGCAACGATACCGTGAGCATCAGAATGGACCGCCACTACTGATATTTTACATCGAAATTACTATAGGAAGTTGCTTCCTAGTTGCTACTAGTTGCTACTAATCATTAAATAGTTGCTACCTAAGAACAGAAAGAAATAAACTGTTATTTAAGGCCATTCTGATATCAGAACGGCCGGTCACCTATCCAGTGATCACAAACTGCGCAAAATAAATCGAGTTATTTTTAAGCAATAGTTGCTACGAACTGCTACCTTCATATGTATCGTTTTGAACCTTTTTTTTTTAGCTTTTAAGGATAAAAAGTTATAATCATTTGATTAAATTAAAATCTATACTCCTGAAAAATCCGATGAGCAAATTCGATATCAAACATAATATGTGATTTATATGCAGGCGCTACTTGATAGTTTTGTTTCAACTGTTATTTATTAGATACATATACATTAAGTGATTAACGTTTATAATTATAATATAAGCAAGACAGAAACATTATTTTACAAATATGGATCAAATTCGCAGTCCCTTGGCTGATTGTGATTGCCCTGACAGTTTTTTAATTTTTCACATTTTTTGTAGTGTCCTACCTGGGATTTGAGCCCAGGACCTCTTGAATCGAACGTGAAGCATTCACCACTTTACCAACGAGGCAGTCCATCAAGTAGCGCTTGCATATAAATTACATATTATGTTTGATATCGGATTTGCTCATCGGATTTTTCAGGAGTATAGATTTTAATTTAATCAAATGATTATAACTTTTTACCCTTAAAAGCTATAAGGTTCAAACGATACATATAAGGGTAGCAGGTCGTAGCAACTATTGCTTAAAAATAACTCGATTTATTTTGCGCAGTTTGCGATCACTGGATAGGTGACCAGCCATTCTGATATCAGAATGGCCGGTCACCTTAAATAGCAGTTTATTTCTTTTTATTCTTAGGTAGCAACTATTTAATGATTAGTAGCAACTAGTAGCAACTAGGAAGCAACTTCCTATAATAATTTCGATGTAAAATATCAGTAGTGACCGTCCATTCTGATGCTCACACGATACCCCACAAAGTGGCGTACGTGAGAAAAAAATTAACATCACCACTTTACATGTATGGGAGCTACCATGAAAAAAAATATTTTTCAAGATTTTAAGTCACCACTTTGTTGACGAGACTGATATGTATATTCGTGCCAAATTACAGCTTTCTATGATAAGGATCTCTAAGCTATCGTGCGGACGGACGGACGGACGGCCATAGCGAAACAGGGTTCCTAGTTTACTTAGGAACCCGAAAAAATGATACAATAGGCAATAAATTTTCTCCTGTCATTGCAGATTAAGTCCTCTTTTGAAGAATAAAAAATCTTTTTTGCCAAGCAGTTCGTAATACGCTTAGCCATCCCTGCCACTATCATTGTGACTACCAACTGGTTACCTGTGTAGTTTGTAGTTGTGGGTTTGGTGTAAGCAAGGTAAGGCAGGTGCATGTGACATTACATCCTCGCCACACCATTAACATTTTTGGGGTCTATAGGCGGTGGCTGTCTCTTTTAATCAATAGAAACATCTGCTTGTTTGCTATCCTATGATACATAAAAATAAAAAGAAAGAAAAATCAAAATCTTCTTATATATAAAAATCAATTGCTGTTCGTTAGTCTCGCTAAAACTCTTAGAATATAGAATATTATTTATTTGCCAGAATATGGGAGATACAAGTCATTAAAATTTTGTTAAGGTACCAACATATTCGACCATGATATTGTGTGCAAATATTACAGTAATTACAATAAGTTTTTTGTTTTAGATTATACCATCCATTAATTACAACAAAATTCTAGTTTTATACAATAAATTAACTCTTTAATTAAATTAAATTATAAAATAAATCAACTAACTAAAAATAATCAATCAATTTATATTATATAATAATATTTTAAGAATTTTAAAATCTTCATATCATTTAAATTTACCTGCCCATCAAGGTTATTGCTGGAAGGATCGGAAAAAGTCAGTGGTGTTAGGAATGTAATAATCCTTTGCATTGTGTAATTACGTAAAGATATCCTACAACCATACGACGATAAAAAATTAATATCACCTTCATTGGCCAAAATCAGTCCAGTAGTTTTGAGCTTTGATAGAAATTGATTTATCTATACATACATACTTTCCTAAACTTATTGTCCATCCTGAGCTATGTTTAAGGTCAATAGGTTTAAATTGATATGTATTTTGAGAGTAAGGAAACCCGTTTTGTGAAGGTTTGGTTGACATCAAACATCAAAATATCATATTAAGGTAGAACCAAAACTTAACAAAACGCTCCTTAGGCAAGTATACCAATGTAGTTTTGAAAATTAACTGATAAACAAGCCCTGATTGTAATATAAAAAGCATATATGTTAAAATTTTAAATATGATAGGATTAAATATTGTACCCAAAGTGGTCCATGTTGCTTGCCTACATAACCGAAGAATATACTGTGTGTGTCCTTCAAATAACCAAAGCTATCAGCATGTGAAAGTCGTTGAACTGCTGGCTGAGCCATCCTTAAAGCATAGTTTACCATGTCTTCTTTTAGTCTTTCACCATGATACTCGTGTCGGAAAGACCCTTTTATGCTAAAAACAGATATCATTTATTATAACGTTACCTGCAAATTTGTTCATATGATAGTTACTTTATTCAAGTTATCTAATCCATACTATCCATACTAATATTATAAATGCGAAAGTAACTCTGTCTGTCTGTCTGTCTGTTACGCTTTCACGCTTAAGCCACTGGACCGATTTTCATAAAATTTGGCATAAACATAGATAAGACGTTGAGAAAGGACATAGGCTACTTTTTATCGCGGGAAAATATCTAATTCCCACGGAAAGTAAAATTAATCGGAAGAAAGCGTAACGTAAAGCGTAATGTAGTGCACATTTACTAGATGTCGCTGCACGAAAATACATCGCGTTAACGTATTGAAACACCTATACATGTAATGAAATCGTTGACTTAATCTCGACATTTCTTATTTGTTTGTATGTTTGTTTATTGATTAAACGCGCTAATTTCTGGTCTCTGGAACAATAAGTTGGATTGAAAAAAATTTTCTTTGTGTGTGATAGCATAGCTACATTCATTAGGAATTAGGATTTAGGAAGGTTACAGGTTATCAAGCATTACGTTATTACGTTACAATTATTCTTGGTTTAGTTAAAATATCGATATTCGTAAACTAAGTCGGAAGAAAATCGCTATCGAACTGCTGTATCCGCGTGCGCTGGCGTAATGGATAAGTATACGTATGTAAGTACAATGTACAACAAATATATTGATTTTAAGTAGATCTACAAAAAAGTCCGTGACACTATATATCTATCTCTTATAACAACAACACAATAAGGAATTTTGAGTCGAAAAATTGGTGAAATTAATAGATGAATTTTGAGCAGTACGATTATTATAGGCAGGTATACGCAGGCATATTAATCCTTACTAACGAAAAGTACCTACTCCATCAACACGAAAATCTTAGGAAGAAAAACCGTGGCTTTTTATACCAAGTTATTTGGATGCATAGATTAAGAAAAGTTGTAAAATGAAAATAATTCAACAACAGTAGGTATTTATTTATTAACACCGCCGAACGAGAACCGAACATTGCCGAGAACAGCCGAACTGTGATTGCGTTGGCTTTACTATACTTTTTAAGGTTTCATATTCAAAGTTTAAAACGGAACCCTATTACTAAGACACCACTGTCTGTCCCTGCGTTTGTCTGTCTATCTGTCCATCACCAGGCTGTATCTTATGAACCATGATAGACAGTTCAAATTTTCACAAATGATGTATTTATGTTGCCGCTATAATAACTAAAACTAAAACAGAATAAAATAAATATTTAAGGGTGACCCCCATACAACAAACGTGTTTTTTTTTTTGCTTTTTTTCGATCTTAATAATGACAACTGGTAGACGTTTGAAATATCCATAGAATACTTAATTAAATAATCACTTTAAAAATAAATAATTAAAATAAAATAAATATTTAAGGAGGCTCCAATACAACAAACGTGATTGTTTGTCATTTTTTCATAGATGATGGTACGGAACCCTGCGTGCGCGAGTTCGACTCGCACCTAGCCGGTTTTTTTATGGTACATGAGTAGAAGTATATAGGTACCTCTAACTAAAGGTGGGTCGTTTCGCGATTTTGCCGTATCAAAATGAAAATATTTATCGCCACGCAATAGCGGTTTCTGAAACTATTTATTTTGAAAACTATTGAATACAGAATGGCGGCCTTGGCTAGCTGTTCTGATACCTGTCTCATTTCCGTGCCCTTTTTGAGCCCTTCCTATCGAAGGATTAAGTTGAAATTTTGTGATGAAATTATTTTACGTTAAATATTACGTATTTCTTATGTATTGTATTTATAAATACCTATGTATTGTAGTTATAAATCGTACACATAATATATTTACACTATCTATACTACACATCTTCTATACAAATAAATAAAATTGGAGTGTCTGTTTGTAATATTAAAATAACCGGTTTTAACTAAATGCATATGGATGTATACACGGTACACATACCAAAACAACACTTTTTACGATTTTTGTCTGTCTGTCTGTCCGTATGTCTGTCTGTCTGTCTGTTTATTCCGGCTAATCTCTGGAACGGCTGGACCGACCGATTTTGACGGGACTTTCACTGGTAGATAGCTGGTGTAATAAAGAGTACTTAGACTACTTTAAAAAAAAAATCCCACGCGGACGAAGTCGCGGGCACAGCTAGTAACTAATAATTACAATTTCATATCGATTTTTTGAATCAGATATTTTCATTTTCTCACAAGTTTATGGAATTTAATAATTTATTACATCTAGATAATTTGATTAAATGGATTTGTGTATATGACACGTTGGTAAGTTTTAGCTGTGCATGGAGCAGCAAATAACCTGTCAAGTGCAAGTCATGGACTGACATTGTAGAGTTCCGTAGTTGACATATACATAACTAACTAAATAGACAGACTAAGAAAACGGATTTTTTACTTCACGCCGCATATGAAGAGAAAAGGAAGTTACTGACTTTGTCCCGATTTTTGAAAATTTTCACCAGATCTCCACTTCCTAGGACTTTTCACGATGACGTCAGTATGTTTGTATGTATATAAACATCCATAACTTTTGTACGGCTTTACCGATCGAAAAGCGGTTTTTGGTATTCTATTGGATTCCGCTCAACTTAGACTTTCTGAAAATTTGAACCAATTTGGTCCAGGAGATTTTGAAAAAACTCAAAAAAATTATTAATAATAACTAACTTGCAAATTAATGTACCAAATGAGTACAAAATCTAATCAGGTTTTTTCCTTCAAAAACTGCGTCCAATGCTTAAATTGCATTAAAATCGGTTTATACGTTCGCGAGATATCGTTGACGAAAAATTTTGAAAAAGTCAAACATTCAAAACCAACCGTTTGGGTGGGACACTTGATTGTAACAAAAATATAACGATGAAGTTTAGACTTTACACTTTTCATCGTCATATGATTTAAGAACCCTACTAAATACCTATCCAACGATACCCCACACTTTGGGGTACACGAGACAAGTCTGTAGGGCCCTGCAGGCCAACCCTGAAACTTCCAGCTAAATTAAGGTATGTTATGCTCAAAGGAGTAAAAACTATAAGTATAGATTTTTTAAACAATTGACTAAACTAGTCTATTCAATAATACTATTGGAGTATAAATGAATAGACTGGTGGAGTTCTGTAATGTCTCGCCCAGGTTTTTCAATTATCTTAGCCTGTTAAGCATCAGTTTGTCACTGCTGTATGCTAGTACAGATGGTAAAGTAGCCAATAAATTTATTCATTACATTCTTGTCTCACAGATTTCAAAGCACCAGTTACATTTTTGATACATATGGTTAAAAGATATGTTGGATTAATAAAAAAACTAATAGAGGTGTGTAGTTCTGGATCGTAATAGTTCCTGGAACTATGTTTACTATTGGAAAGACGTTGCTTCAATTCGAGGTGTCAAATGAAATAGTTTTATATGTCCGTCAAGTCCTGTCAACAAATTTGCAATAACAACGAATTTTTAAACATGTTCCGAACCAACCGCAGACTGCAGACCCAATCCACAACGATTGAGCCTTCTCCAACTCGACCCGAGCAAATACGGGGGAAAGTAATCAGATTGATATATATGTATATGTGTGTCTGTACGAGTATGTATGTATAGTAATATGATTGTAATTTCACTTCCTTGTTATGTCACGGTATTTAGTGTGCGCATTGATAATTTTAATTATATATTTTTTTGGTATAATTTTAATTGTCAATTTGCAAATTAAATACCATAATTTCTCCTTTAAATTATGGGTTTCCGCAAAGTAACGCCTGAATCTATTAAATACAGTATAATTTTATACTAGCTTAATATATTAGGTATATAGTTACTTAGGATAACAAAGTAAATTACCAACTTTGAAATAATGGTATTGCAATGTAAAACGAGAGTTCTTTGGACTGGATGAACTAAAGAACTGTAGGGACCTATGTATATGGGCATTGAATGCAAGACATAAACCGAAATCATACATCTAAACTTGTGAAGCTAGATAGTTCCGCGAACATGTTTCCCAGGCATGGTTGCGATAGGTAAGTAAATCGATCCATGGTTAATCCTCTACAGGACATGATTTTCTGATGGCTAAAAACTAAATCTATGGATATGGATACAAATATGGTTAATTGTTGTTTAGATCTATGAACATGGGTACTGATCTCAACTTGCTTACAATTACTCAATCGAGTATTTTACTACTACAAATATTTAAGTTTTGATCACGTTATTCAAAGATAATATAATTGTTATAATTTTCTACAATAAATATTTTGTTACTTTTATAAACATATTACATAGATTTGTGATTAATATCATTATGAAGATCTTTTAAGTAACTTTTTCATACACACTATTTTAGGAACAATTCATCTATTAGTACGGATTGATTGAAAAGTATTACGTATGGGTGGATTGAAAAGTATTTGGCCTAACCAATAAAATAAACACATACTAAATCAATTATATTTTTATTTTTCTACATAATTACCATCAAGTTCGATGCATTTTTGCCATCTCCCATTCAAAGCATTTAGACTGTTGAAAAAAAATATGATTCTTCCTTAGAGTCAAAATATGCGTCTACTGTTGTTTTGACTTTGTCGTTTGTAGAAAATCTTTGACCTCCCAAGTGATTTTTAGGTTAGGGAACAGAAAGAAATCTGACGGTGCCAAATCAGGTGAAAAAGGCGGATGCGGTAATAGTTCAAAGCTACAATTGTGGATTTCAGCCATTGATTGCGCAGATGTGTGAACACAGGCGTTATCTTGATGAAACAGGGCTTTTCTTCTGAGCATTTCTGGACGTTTTTCTTTTATTTCCTCTCGTAAATGACGTAGTAAGACACAGTAGTAATCAGAGTTTATAGTCTGACCTCTTTCAAGATAATCAATCATAATCATACCCTTTGAGTACCTTATTTGCCGACAAAAGCGCCTTAGCCTTTTTGGGGTGTGGTTAACCAGGTCTTCTCCACTGTTTTGATTGTTGTTTCGTTTCGGGCGTACAGTAATGAACCCATGTTTCGTCCATTGTTACAAAACTTTCAAAATATCATCTGCATCAGCTTCAAATAACTCCAAACAGTTATGTGAAATAGTCAAACGCATCCTTTTTTGTTTAACTTAAAGCAGTCACAGAACCCACCTCATAGATACTTTGTGGAAACCCAATTCGTTGACTATGATATTTTGAGTTTGTTCATAAGAGATGCCTATAATCTCGGCTATCTCTCTTATTTTTAATCTGCGATTTCCTATAATTAAATCAAGTACTTTTTAAATATTTTCGTCAGTAGTGGACGTAGAAGGCCTTCCAAATCGAGGTTCATCTTTCACACTCTCTCTGCCACTCTTGAATTATGCTATCCATTTTTTGAGGGATGAATAAAACAGAACAAAATCCCCTAATGTACTGACCATGGATGACTTTCGGTGATAGCCCCTTCTTAATGACGGCACGCTACTCGATTTGCTCCATTTGCAAGAAAGTATGTCCGATTTCTTTGTTAAAAAATGTATAAAATCACAACAAATTATTGCACACGTTTCGAACTTCACACAATTTACTACTTTGAACTGAACTAAATAATGTGGGTAGATTTGATTTTGAGAATTGAATGGATATGTGTTAGGCCGAATACATTTCAATCCACCCTCATATATTAGTATATAACTCAGTACAAAAAATGTTTAGATATTTGTGTTTTACTCTAAATGATCTAAAGGAAATAAAAATATTTTAAATCGAATTAAATAGTATTTCGCACCCACCTAATACTCTATATTTAGAATTTTGTACATGTAATGAAATCTAATAATATAAATATCCATTCAAGATCGCCTAAAAGTAATGAATGCAGATACCAATCTTTTGGTTATCTGAGTTGGATATCAGTGGATATGGATATCAAATGCATAACTAACACAGTCATCTCTTCCCTTTTAAAAATAATCATTTGTTTTTTTTTTTATATCACAAACATATAAAACTCAAAAAACTACATATTTAAGGTAACTATTATAAGAGTATAATATTTAAATACAATGTGTGATCACAAAATAACCTTAGAAGGATAATTAAGTAAAATACATAAACCCTATTACTATATGCAATAACAACTATCAATAAATACAAGAAATAAATATGAATCTACAATTTTCATTGTTGTACTAGTAGTAGTAGATTAGACTTATTTATCAATATTCAGATCTTTATTTTCATATTGCTGCTATTTTATGTTTTATACAGTCAAAGAACTGCCCTGCTAATTTAGCCGACCGTAAGTGCATATTGGGCGCAATAGAAAAAATTGAGCCTAAAATTTTGCACCTTTATTTTGAACGCTATAAAAAATTTAGATAGATCAACATTTTTCCCCATATCTTTAATAGATTTTTAGTAGCGTCAAAAAAGTTAGCAAATTTTGGGTGCAGTTTGCTCTATTGCACCCAACATGCACTTTTTTCTTACTTTTCTTGCAATATGTTTCATAGGAACATTGAGAAACAGTTTAAGAATTTATGTTGTCTTGAAGGGTAGACAGTCTAGTGACAGTGCCCTTTATCTATAATCTATACATATAATAAAATCGTAGGAAAGTCATGAATGTCCGGGGTAAACTCAAAAAGTACTGCATGGATTTACTTCAAATTTTGCATGAATATTACCAACAGGTTGGGTCAACATATAGGCTACATATTATCACGCTAGCACCTATGGGGGAGGAGCTGTGCGGAGTAAACGAAGTCCATGCGGACTAAGTCGCGAGCAACAGCTAGTATTTACTATAAATATTTAGGTGTCTTTCTTTTTACTCTCTTAAATGTTGAGTTAGTATCCATTAGATGCACTGCTAGTGTATTTGGGTGGTTATCTAGTCTTTTTACATGATTTCATTTAGTGGCTGATTTCTTCTTGAACTGTTCTGATTACGTGCACTTAGGGTTGACTAAATTAGCAGGGCAGAGGAGTACATAAATCAAAACAGTTAATATGTGCATACAAATTAAAGAAACTAGAATGGTTACAATTCAGTTGAAAAACATATGCAAAAATACTTACAACATTATAGTAGGATATGCTCTCACTTTAAAATGGCTAGCAACAGCAGTGAAGCGAGTGCAGTCTACCTTAGCTACTTTTATTGGGCTGTTGTACAATGTCTGTGCAACATGAGCCCAAATAGGTTCTATTCTTTTGCAATGAGCACACCATGGTGCATAAAATTTAACAAACCACATTCCTTCATTGCTAATATCAATAAATTTGTCACTTAGCTCTAATACACGTGATGGTGTCACTTTATAAAGTCCTGAAAGTAAATTTTGTAGTGGTAAGTTATTAAAATAAGTATAAAGCTATCCTTTGAGAATTATAACAGCTTTATCTAGTACGCATAACAATAGTCGCACGCAGCAGCAACAATATTTTAATACAGTTTGTAAGAGGCAAACAATTAGCTATGCAAATCACTTCCATCGTGGCTACTAGGTTGTGAAATTCTGCATTTATTCGCCCGGATCTAGTACCACCGCCTTAACTAATCCTGCCTCAATAGCAACCGTGCTCGTCACTGTTGTGTTCCTGGTTGGAGGGTAACATAGTTGGTAAACTTATGCAGTTGGCATTAAGGACCCATTAGGAAAGTAAGGACGGCAATGCACCATTAACATCTTTAGTGTCTATAGGCAATGGTCATCTTTAGTGTCTCCATCATATGAGCCATCTGCTTGTTTGCTATCCTGATATAAAAAAAAAATTGTTTTAAAATTAACACATTTTTATTAATATTTAAATTATTATTTATAAATGAGACAGGGTTGCTCAGTTGGCTTGGACATGTTAAAGGAGTGGCAGATGAATGATTAACAAAACATATATACAATGTAAATCTATACATATCTATACATATAATAAAATCATAGGAAAGTCAATATATGTCCGCGGTAAACTCAAACAGTACTGCATGGTTTTACTTCAAATTTTGCATGAATATTACTAACAAGTCGGGTCAACATATAAGCTACATATTATCACGCTACCTACTACCTACATACGGGGGAGGAGCTGTGCTGCTGCATATGTTAACAGGTCGGGTTAACATATAGGCTACATATTATCACGCTATCGCCAACGGGGAAGTAGCTGTGCGGAGTACATGAGGCACACTAAAAGTTTTGCACTTCTAGCTAATCGGAACTATTTGAATTTCGAATGTTATACTTTTAAAACGTTGCAACCTTCTTGCTCCGTATCTTGCTCCGTAATATCCGCTCACTTCACTTTGGTAACTAATGAAACCTCGGAGAAAATTAATGAAAAAATTTATAAAAAATAATAATGTTAATACAACATGGTCTCTATAGGGACCAACTCTAACTTCATCCAATAAAAACAATATTTTCACTATTTACCAGTTTTAATATAATACACTATGGTATTTTATCGTTTTCGAACAAAACATTGTACAGAATAACATCAAATTGGCATTCTTTTTTTCAAATACATTCTTGGGGAAGAACATAGTCCACCATTTTGATTCGTGCTGTGTGTTGTGTGTATTGGTTGCAGTGTATGTTACACGTTAATTTAAAAGTGTTTTGGCGTATTAATCAACAAGTAAACTTTATTTATAATCAAGATTAGCTCAAGATCTAACAGTTTAGATAATAATTTTGTCAAAAAATCTTAAATATCAATTAATAAAACATATATTTCGTTAACGACCAACTTGATGATACCAGCGCTTTGGGTATGACGGTACCTATTTTTATTTATTTTCGTAAATTTTAGTGTTGATATCTATAATCTCAAAAAAATCATATGATGTGAATGTGAAATATCCTAAACAATATTAAAAAAAAATTAACATAGCTGTAAAATTGAAAAAGAAATAAATTATTCAAAAATTATGAAAAAACCCATGCATTAATTATGAAAAAAAAATTAATATTAATGTAAATAAATATTTTTGTACTATATGCTTTTTTCCATATGTATATGTTTACCAATTATATAAAAAGCATTGGTCATCGATTTACTTTTTGAATTAAAAATCCTCGACTAACTTATAACTAGTCATATTTTTCTCACAGTGTCGTGTTACACCTTAATTATTTTGTAGCTAAGCCATTTAAATTAAACAATTCTAAGACCAGTGTATTGCAGTGCTCAAGACCTCTTAAAAAATGTACACTTTACAGTATCGGATTCAATCCAAACAACTCCTAAACTATTTTTGTGACCACTGTCCACCGGAATGGACTCGGAACGCGTGCGCGTAACGGTCCACATGTTTTAAGAAAAAAATGCGAATGTGGCTGGTGCTATGAGCAGATATTTGAAGTGCCATATTTCTTGGGATTAATTTTATTATATTTAAAACATGACAAATAATGATTATGATTTTAAGTTAGACAAAATAGACTTATTAATAACATCTAATAAAAAATACTGCAAAATAATTCAAGATAGATATTTGAAGTATTTTTAAGTATTTGCATACATTTGCATAGTTTTTGGGCTATAACTTTTTTTTATAAACATTTCCGTAGGGCGGTTGGTTTTACTGGAGGGGAGTAGACCCCGACCTCTTCCCCCCTTAACCCCAAATTCGTGCAGCCCGTTACTAATGTAATCCCTAGTTTTTGGCCTATAACTTTTTTAGAAACATTTCCGTAGGGGGGTTTTACCGGAGGGAAGTAGACCCCCCCCGCTCCCTGTAACCCCAAATTCGTGCGGCCCGTTTCTATTCAATCCCAGTGAGTTCACTTAACTAGTGTAGGTTTTGTGTCGTGTACCCCAAATAAATACCGACATCAGTATTACTAGCTATACCAGTGCGGCGATTAAATTTATTACCATAAGCGTTAGGTACTACAAAATTACTTTCTGAAGTAATTCAATTAAATATAAATGCCTAACATATAGATTTATCAAAGAAATCCAATTAATTCAAACCTTAGAAATGTACATACCGATAAACATATAAATTGTCCACAGCACAGTAATAGCCTTCATATTTACAAAACAAACTACAAACTAATAACTACAACTAAATCAAAAATCCATTAGAGTACTGATAGGATTTTTTTAACTTTTCCAAACCACAATATTCACAAAAATTAAAGGCATTTACATTAACAGTTAACACAAATGCCGATTGCGATTTCATTTGCTTTTGCGGGTTGCCGATTTGCCGATATACCTATATAATTATAAATATCATATGACATTTGACAATTGATTGGACTGACAATTGATTGAATTGGATTAACAATGGATTGGATTCTTGAGACCAAGGAAGTTACATACTATCCGGAATGTTCACACACGCTTCAAAATCGTTCCGAAGAGTACCACGACTTGGGTGGAGTGTGTCTCTTTCTTTTAAATAAAGCGCCAATCGCCATATGTAAGTGCGGCCATGCGTAGTTTGCAAATTACTACCATGTAATTCTACTAATTTGAGAAACAGCTTTGCATTGCATAAGTAATTACGTAATAATTAAAATAAGCACATTTTAGAACTCACTGTGTTAATTACAATACATTTTATGCTAATGTATTTATCGACGTGTATGAATAAAAGGGATTTAACTATTACCGAATATCAATATGTAAAAATCTACCATCAAAGAGTTTTATTTACACTGGCAATTGCAAGAAAGGGACAACATCCACTCTTGTCGTTGTCTTGCTCAGAACGTTTTTCCCCTCTGTTAAGTGAGAAACAAATGTCAACTTTATCGTTTATTTTAAAAAACACAAAAAAAAATGTTGAAACAGTATTTTCTTAATATAACTTCCAAAATTATGTACCGATTGGGTACAAAAACTAATCAGCTCTATTCCTGATAAAACTACGTCTAATACATAAATTGCATCAAAATCGGTTTATCCGTTTGAGAGTAATCGTTAATGATAAATTATGAAAAAAGTATTTTTTCGACACAGCTTCAAATATTTTCAACCAATCATTTTTTGGTAGTCTACGATATTTTAGTACTAAAAAACTACGTCAAATGTCGTTTCCAAAATCAAAATTGAATCTAATTCTCAAAACTTTTAGCTTTTCAAATTTACGTTGTTTTTAGCAATCTTATTTTTTTAATAACTTTCAAGTTAATTCACTGATTGATTTAAAAATCTTATTTTTAAGTGAATCTTTTCTTTTTTAAAAACTGCGTCAAATACCGATAATTAAATCGAAATCGGTCAATTTGTTTGGGATTTATTAATGATGAAAATTAAAAATAAAATGTTTTTTGACGTTGCATCGAAATTTTTCAACGTATCGATTATTTAGCTAAAGCAATATTCTAGATCTCAAAAACTGAATTGAATGCCATCATCGTTTTTAAAATATACAAAAATTTTATGCTGCCATTTTTTAACATTTTTAACCGCCGTGTTGGTCCCGGCCTCCTTTGTAGCATAGGCCAACTGCCGTTCTGCCAGGCAGGTCGTAAAAGGCGACCGATTGGCTATCGAGTCACTACCATCGTGGCTACTAGGTGGTAGAGTTCTGCATTGTCTCGCCCGGGTCTGGTACCACCGCCTTACCTATTCTTGCCGCAATAGCGTCAGTGCTAGTCGCTGTCGTGTTCCGGTTTGGAGGGTAAGGTAGCCGGTAAACTTATGCATGTGGCATTAGACCTCGCCACAAGATAGCAACGCACCATTAATATCTTTGGTGTCTATAGGCGATGGTTGACTCTTTCCATCAGGAGACCCATCTGCTTGTTTGCTATCTTATGATATAAAAAAAAAAAAAAACAAAATAGATGTTTGAACTGAAAAATCTATGTTTATATTTTTTACTCTTTTGAACTTTACAAAATAGATAGTACCTTAATTTAGTGGGAAGTTTCAGGGATGTCCGTAGATGCTTGCATCTCTAAGTGGTCTGTGGTCCGTAGGGTCAACCCTCTGAATAAGGAAACCTATAGAACTGCCATACCTACGAAAAAAACGTGCATACCTACGCAACGAAACATGGTGGATTACATAATCCGTGTGGTACTCCATCAGGAGAATATTATTGTTCTATGCTTTTGCATTTTACCATAATTCATCCGAGATTTTACCATACACATTAACAGGCATGTGACCTATCCAAGGAAGTTACATTCTACCCGGAATGCTTACACGCGCTTCAAAATCGTTCCGAAGAGTACCACGACATGAGTGGAGTGTGTCTCTTTCTACTAAATAAAGCGCCAATCGCCATATATAAGCGTGGCCATGCGTAGTTTGCAAATTACTACTAAGTAATTCTACTAATTTCAGAAACAGTTTTTGCATTGCATAAGTAATTACGTAATAATTAAAATAAGCACATTTTAGAACTCACTATGTTAATTACAATACATTTTATGCTAATGTATTTATCGACGTCTATGAATAAAAGGGATTTAATGATTAACGAATATATAAAAAATCTACCATCCGAAAGTTTTATTTACACTGGCAATTGCAAGAAAGGGACAACATCCACTCATGTCGTTGTCTTGCTCAGAACGTTTTTCCCCTCTGTTAAGTAAGAAACAAATGTCAACTTTATTATTAACGAAATAAAGTACATTTTTATTTTTCAAATATTGCTTTGTAACAATTCCAGTTATCATATATAAGTTCCTTGGACCTATCTAAGATACAAGTATTTGAAATACAGATACAAGATACAAAATACATATTTTCATTTTGTACCTAAAATATTTTTCATAGTGCGCACGGAACTAGTTGGCCGCGCCTTAGGTATGTGAACGGTGGGGCGGAGAGGCAGGGGCGCTTGCTGTCATTACTCAGTGCGGCGCCGTACTTTGCGACGGCAACACGCGTTGAAAGTTCCGGCTAGTTTAGACAAAACGCACATAAGATTGCAATAGCGAGATGAGTCCGCCGATAAAAAGACAATCTAAGGAAATAATATTTAAACTGCATACATTTTTTAATAAACGGAAAGCCGATGTCAATAGTTTAGAATATAAAACTGATGCGAATATACATAAACTAGTAGCAGAAACAACAGGGATATCAGAACGAAGTGTTAGGAGAGTGATTGCTGAAAGTAAAAAATCGTTGCAAAATACAGGGGAAGCAAGATTTAGTTCTCCACGTAGACCAAAAGAAATAAAAAAGAAAATACAAGTTGATGACTTTGATTTAGCAGTGATATGAAGAAAAATAAATCAGTTTTATACGGTAGAGAAAAAAATGCCAAGTCTACGAAAACTAAATGCTGTGTTAAAAGAGGATAATATTTTAGACTGATGCACCCTAGTAGTAGTTGCGGATTGACTTTTTTAAGAAAGCTTTTGCACAAACTGGGATATTCATTTAAAAAATGTAAATCGAAGAGATGCCTTTTAATAGAAAGACCAAATATTGTTGAATGGCGAGTGAAATATATGAGGGCTATAAGAAAATTAAGAGAAGACAAACGAAATATATTCTTTTTGGACGAAACTTACGTTAACCAAAGTCACAATGTCCAAAAATGTTGGCAATCTTCGTCGGAGCCTGGAATTTATACAGATATAGGCAAAGGAAGGCGTTTGATAATAGTTCACGCTGGTAGCCGGAACGGGTTAGTTGACGATGCTTTGCTAATTTTTAAATCAGATTCAAAAACGGGGGATTATCATGGAGACATGAACTCTACAAATTTTTACAACTGGGTTGATCAAAAATTAATACCTAAACTTCCACCTAACTCAGTCATAGTTATGGATAATGCTGCCTATCATTGTGTGCAAGTTGAGAAGAAACCGACTATGTCCAGTTTGAAAATTAATATGCAGAACTGGTTGCAAAATCATAATGTAACATTTTCTCACACGATGATCAAAGCTGAACTCCTGAGGTTGATTAATGCGACCCAATCAGAAAAAATATTCAAGATTGACGAACTTCTGAAAGCTGCAGGTCATACTGTTCTCAGACTACCTCCATATCATCCAGACCTCAACCCGATCGAGCTTGTGTGGGCAAATATTAAAAATTGCCTGGCCAGAGATCACATTAATGCTACATTGGACGAGAAAATGACAATACTAACAAGGCTATTTTCCGAATTCTCTGCCGAACAATGGCAAAAATGCGATGACCACGTACAAAAAAATGAACAGGAATACTGGAATCATGATATGAAATTTGATACTATGATGGACCAAATCATTATAAGTTTTTTTTTTTTAAGGGCAATGGGCCCACCTCTCGTTCTCACCACTGTAACTTCTGTAAACCAGAATCATCATTATAAGTTTACAAGATGATTCTGAATCAAGATCAGAGAGTTCAGAATCAAGTGATTCTGAGAATTGAGTTTGTTTGTTTGTTTGAACGTGGTAATCCCAAAAACTACTAAACGGATTTGAATAATTCTGATTTTTATTATATAATACACATATTTAATACACATCCATAACTCATCATTATCTCGTTTCGTGGTCATTTGGAGGCAAAATCAAAGCTTTCGTCCAAGAAACTTGTTGTTCTGAACAGGGCAAAACAGTCGATTGTTTGCGACTCTACAAGTCACAAATCAGGCTTCATAGGAGTACTGTTCTCATCTTTGGCCAGGGGCTCCACAATACCAGCTCCTTCCTCTTGAACGCATTCGACGCAGAGTGTCTTCAATGCCGATCACGATAAACGTATACTGATGACTCAGCCTGAACTAAATACTTTTCGTAACTTCCACTGACACGTGTTTACTACCAAATTACTGAACTAACATTACAAAGTTCAATTTGTATTTTATTTATTCTTTTCAATAAATGAAAAAATATTGTTCACGATATCTTCAGATTGGTCATCCCTGTCTAAGCTCATGTGCATTGCGAGCAGTTGACAACTCGCCCCCTTACCCCTGTCACCACCTAAGGCGCGACCAACTAGTTCCGCGCGCACTATAGAAAGGATTTTGTATCTTATATTTACTTTTGTTTAATATCTTAATCCATACTAATATTATAAATGCGAAAGTAACTCTGTCTGTCTGTCTGTCTGTCTGTCTGTCTGTCTGTCTGTTACGCTTTCACGGCCAAACTACTGAACCGATTTGGATAAAATTTAGTACAAATATAGTTTGAGACCCAAGAAAGGACATAGGATAGTTCTTATCCCGGAAATCCCACGGGAACGGGAACTATGCGGGTTTTTATTTTAGATTTTTTTCCACGCGAACGAAGTCGCGGGCACAGCTAGTATTAAATAAATACTTTTTCTGATAAAATACTTTTTCTGGTAAAAAATATACCTATTATTTTTGGTGTTATTTTTTTATAAAATAAATGCGTAGAACTAAACGTGCCGTTATTAATCTGAGAAAAAAATGTTAGATGGCGGCTCTTTCTCTCTGACATCGGCTATTAAGCTCAATTAAGCTATAAAGGATGAAAAGAGCAGTATGTCTGGTAAAAGTATAAAACATTATCCATTAAGCATGGATAAAGTATAAAGCATGTTTGCAACTAGTTGTATACAGAAATTTCAATAAAATTAACAATACTTGTATAAAACACGACAGGTCTTCGTAGATGAGAACGCTGTCAATGTATCCGACAAATCAAAAACATGTCTTAGACACAAGTGTAACCGTGAGTGTGTTTTATACTTGTATAAAGACTTGTTGGCTACACAATGTGAACGAAAACATGTTTGAGACAGTTGTAATATGAAAATATTTTGTATTTGGTATCTGAAATACTTAATTTAAAAGTATTTTGTATTCCAAATACTTTTTACAGGGTATTTTGTACATCACTGCACAGTATATACTTAACTATCATTGAAGCTTATTGATTTCGTAATGAAGTCCACTTTGACATTATCTCAGTTAAAATGGGTTTTGAGGGTTTATTTGGTTCCATATTCAAAAGGTAAAATGGTTTCCTGTTACTAAGACTCAATTTCAGTAGCAGTAGATATCGCCTCTGTGATCTAGTGCTCCAGCGTTGGCGTCAACCACATGAGGTCCCGGGTTCGATTCCCGGGTCGGGCACATAAGAAAAGTGTTTTTTTCAGTTTTCTAAGAAACACAAAGTTGCCCGGGATTGGAAAGTGCCCAATTGGCGATAGGCTTGCCACCTTATCACATTTGTGGGACCAAGTATCTTCGGCTAATCGTGGGTGCACTTGTTGTGCCTCTGCCTACCCCTTCGGGGATATGGGCGTGAAGATACTAGATAATTGTGACGATAATATCGTACTACCTACTACAACTACTACTGAATTATATTAAAATTATAAACGATTATATTTTAGCCGGTTTAGTAGTGTCCACAGAGTATATTTATGGTTTATAACTTAATTGCATAGCGACGAAAAATGGCGGTTCGGCACACCCGTGACGTCACGTAAAATGTTGTCAATAAAGCAAAACTATTGCGTACCTATAGAATTGACTTGTTTTCATTGCATATGTTCAGCGAGGTGGATATTTGTTCTGTGCATATGTTAGACAAAGACGCCATTATGTTTATTATTTCGTCTTCTAAACTATCACATACCTAAGTATCTATATGATATTGTAACATTTCCATAGGTTTTCTTACCCCTCGTTTACACCAAAAAACATGTTTTATACTTGTTTTATACACAACTTGTAGAATACTTGTCAAAACATAATTATTTGTTTTATACATGTATTGCAACTGTCTCAAACATATTTTCATTCACACTGTGTAGCCAACAAATCTTTATACAAGTATAAAACACACTCGCGTTTACACTTGTGTCTAAGACATGTTTTTGATTTGTCGGATACACTGACAGCGTTCTCATCTACAAAAACCTGTCGTGTTTTATACAAGTATTGTTAATTTTATTGAAATTTCTGTATACAACTAGTTGCAAACATGTTTTATACTTTATCCATGCTTGATGGATAATGTTTTATACTTTTACCAGACATACTGCTCCTTTCATCCTTTTGTATCTAATTGCATTTTTTCCTAGATTTGTATCATTTCGTAATATTATGTTGTAATCTTTTTATTATTGTATTATTATATATATATATATATATATATATATATATATATATATATATATATATATATATATATATATATATATATATATATATATATATATATATATATATATATATATGTTTATTATTTTGAATTTCATTTTTTGAATGCGAAGAAAACTAAAGTTCTAATATTTGAAAGAGAAGCAACCAGAACGGATGTAAGAGTTTTGGTCGATGATGTAGTGCTGGAACAAGTGGAAATGACTGTGTATATCTTGTATGTGCTTTTAGCAGGGATGGAAGGTACATCGGTGATGTTGAAAGAGGAGTGTGTGCAGGGAACAGAGCGAATCGAGCGTTAGGGAGATTACTTAAAAGCACAGTTTTAAGTCAGGGTGCCCAGCTAGCCCTGCATAATTATATGCTTATCCCAACGCTATTATTGTGTGCGAGTTGGGTATGTCAGAAAAGGCATGAAAGTCGAATCAACGCGGTTGAGGTAAGATCGCTACGAAAAATATGTGGCGTGACCCTCGCGGACCGGGTTCGTAAAGTGAAAATGAGAGAGAGGTTAGGCTTGAAAGAAAGTCTCGATGTAAAGATGAAAAAGGGCATTCTCCGTTGATTCGGATATGTAGAAATAATGGTAGACGGAAGGTTAACAAAGCAGATATTATACGATGCGAATGTGGAAGGATGTAGGTACTAGGTAGGGCCAAGACTGACATATTATGATCAAATTGTTCTAGTACTGTCCGAAGGTGTCAAGAGTCTTCGCAACCGGCGTGTGTATATGAAGAGAGTAATGAATGTGGAGGAAGCGAGACTAGCCTGCAAGGATCATGATGAATGGCACTCGGTTCTCTCTGCCTATAACGTAAGGCATCTGGCATAAAGATATGCATGTACTTGTATTGTATAATACAGTGTACACTGCACCCATGAAAAAAAAAATCCTCAGTATCTTCACTTTCCATTGTGATTGTTGTGTTAAACAGCAGTTAATTGGGCACCCAGGAGATAACTTAATAAAACTACAGAATGGCTGATTGATATGTTCCTATTGTAAAAGAACTAAAACAAATATATTATATGAGATGATGAACAAGAGGCAGGCAACTAGAAGTTCACAAATAATTTATCCAACAAATTTTGTATTACCTACCTACAACAAGTTTCATACAAATTTTGTCTACATGTTTTATACAAGTTTTGTATAAAACAAGTTTAATACAAGTTTTGTCTACATGTTTTATACAAGTTTTGTATACGACAAGTGTCATACAACTTTTGTGCACAACAAGTTTGATACAAGTTTTGTATACAACAAGTTTTATACAAGTTTTGTAAATGTATTCCAATGTGAACAAGAAACGAAAACATTGCATAAAACTTGTCAAATACATGTATTATACCTTAGTGTAAACGGGGGGTTATTTAGAGGGTCAACCGTTTACACATATTTTTTTATATTAACTTAAATCTGATAACTTGGTGGCACTATAAAAAGTATGGTACTGTAAAGGCCCGCTTGCACAAATTTATTTAAATACTATAAACTAAATAATATATAAGACCCGAGGTTGCAGCGTCGTATGCAGCTGCAGCTGGCACAGACTTCTCCTCAGACACCAACCACTCGCAATTGAAACAGCCCAGCTTTGCGGCCTCGGTCGCTAGCAGCTTTTAGCCGCCGAGCGACCGGCCGTCGACCAACCAACCACCACCGACCTCGGGACGCCGATACTCTCCCCTTGTGGTGGATCATCTACCTAACTAGGCGCTCCATTTCGGGACCCCAAAGGAAACGCAGGGCGTGTGGCCCAATGCAAGGCCATACGGCAGGGAGGAGCGGTTCACCCGACCAATGAAAGCGAGTACAGAGCCATTCAGAGTTACCTTACCGGCATTGAAAAGTCAAAAGGTATCTCGTAGTTTTGCTACTCGCTGCCTTCGGGCCGTAGCTCGAACGTGGCTATCAGCGGTTTGCCAGCCAACACATCAGCCGAAGACATCATGAAGAGCTGCGCCTCTTGGGTTTCGAGCCGAATACGCACGCCCAATCCGTGCTCCAGCGGGTAGGCTGGGATGTTTATTTCTGGCCTTACTAAAAAAGAATGCCAACACAACTCACAGACTACTTAGAGATGTGAGCATCGTACAGTAATGAACCAACGTTTCGTTCATTGTAACAAAACGATTCAAAAAATCATCTGCATCGGCTTCAAATAACTCCAAACAGTCACGTGAAATAGTCAATTGCGTCCTTTTTTGTTCAACTGAAAGCAGTCGCGGGACCCACCACGCAGACACTTTGTGGAAACTTAATTCGTTGACTATGATATTTCGAGTTCTTTCATAAAGATGCCTATAATCTCAGCTATCTCTCTAATTTTTAATCTGCAGTCTCCCATAATTAAATCAAGTACTTTTTTAATATTTTCGTCAGTAAAAGACATCGAAGGACTTCCAGATCGGGGTTCATCTTTGAAACTCTCTCTGCCACGCTTGAATTCTGCTATCCATTTTGACGGATGAATAACACAGAGCAGAATCCCCTATTGTACTGACCATATCACCATGGATGGCTTTCGGTGATAGCCCCTTCTTATGGAGGTACTTAACATAGACATAATTCATATTTCTATGGTACTTAATGACGGCACGCTGCTCGATTTGCTCCATTTGCAGAAAGTATGTCCGATTGTTTTTTTTTATTTGTATTACGTGTGCCACGCACACCGACCGTGGTGACTTCCTGATGCGAAACCATTTCCGCGGGACCCGACCGTCGAAGACATTTTGATGCAACGCCCCCATTAGTCACCGTCACCGGTCGCTGATTGCTTTTGCTGGGTCTCGCCGAACGGGGTCGCCCCCGGAAAGAGTTGATCGCCCATGGCGGTGTGAAGATAAGGGGCACGCAAATCTCCTCGGACATGACCATTTACCCCGACCTGACTTTATACCCAGATTAGACCAAATGATGACTCACATCAAACTCAAGGACCTTAACGGCCGTCTTAACGGCTAGCGATAGATATCAAGATTAGGGGGCTTAAGCCCCGGCATCTTTTTCTGTCCTTGCGAGAGCAAAAGATCGCTACGAGGTTATTTAAATACTTCTTGTATCAATTTAACTATTTGAAATAGTCATTCTAAAGTATTTAAATAGCTTAGATGTGTAGAAAATATTATAGTGCAGTCGCCAGGCGGATCTAAATCATATTGAAACTTGACATCTAAAGAGTACTTGACTTGACAACTTGACATCTAAAAATGTACTTTAAGGGAGAGTATATTATAATCACTGCGCGTTATATAATATACAATTTCTTTATTTTCAATGCATTTTTAGTTGCTTTAATAAAATAGAAAATAAATAAAAGAGTTTTGTACTTAAGCAATTATGAACTTTATTGCAAAAAATAAAAATAAAGATGCATGAATGATAGGTACGGTATTAATTACCGCTAGGCGCTAGATCTTTATTTTGACACTTCAGGAAATAAACAAAAAATTGTTTTATCTATGTTAATAAAGAAGTAGAACTGCCACTTTCACTGTTAACGTCATTAAATCACATTCCATGACGCTGCAACTGCTACGTGTTGTGCATAATTCATTTGCATTTCGATTTCAAAATTGTAGTAGTCATCGTAATCTAAGTCGCCATTACAAGTTATTACGTAGTGAATACCGTTACTCGGAGTGGGGGCTTAGACGTCCGAGGGGGGCTTGTGTTAGCGGTGCGGGTGCGGTAGGAGTTCACTCTGTCAGTCGGTCATTACGGTATTTCTCAGTTGTGCGTCCCACATTAACAAACTTGAAAGAAAAAGTGAAAATGCCCGAAAGCAAAACGTTCCAACGACTTCCAAAACATGTAGTGCCTAAACACTATGAACTTCATTTAGTGCCGAATCTCGAAAAGTTTACTTTTACTGGAAAGACGAAGGTGAAAGTATCGGTAAGTAGAAATTTCATCACATTGTCGAGCTTGCAAATATCTTGTTTTAGTCTAACGCCCCTAAATACCTTACGCACTTTCAGATTGTTAATTCAACCAAAGAGATAGTGCTCAATAGCTTAGATTTGGAATTGATGAGTGTGCAATTACAATATGATGCTGATGAATCGCCAAAAACTTTTGTTCCGGCGGAAGTACGCTTAGTCCCAGAAGATGAGACGGCAATTATTGTATTTGATAAACCTTTGCCTGAAGGCAGTGCAACACTTCTTTGCGAATTCACTGGTGAAATAAATGCTAAAATGAAAGGCTTATACCGTAGCAAATATTTATCGCCTAGCGGAGAAGAGCGGTATGCTGCTGTTACACAGTTTGAAGCTACAGATGCTCGAAGATGTTTCCCTTGTTGGGATGAGCCTGCAATTAAAGCTACATTCGATATCACTTTAGAAGTTCCTGCTGACAGAGTTGCACTTTCCAACATGCCAGTAAAAGAGGAGAAAATTGATGGAAATAAAAAAGTTATGCAGTTTGATACTACTCCAATAATGTCTACTTATCTTGTGGCAGTTGTTGTTGGAGAATATGATTATGTTGAAAAAACTTCAAAAGATGGAGTCTTAGTGCGAGTATACACACCTGTGGGGAAAAGTAAGCAAGGTCTGTTTGCTCTTGAGGTTGCAACTAAAGTACTGCCTTACTACAAAGAATATTTTGACATTGCATATCCATTGCCTAAAATAGATTTGATAGCAATAGCTGATTTCTCTGCTGGAGCTATGGAAAACTGGGGACTCGTAACATATAGAGAAACATGTTTACTAGTTGATGAAGAACATACCTCAGCAGTACGTCGTCAATGGATAGCACTAGTTGTAGGTCATGAATTAGCTCACCAGTGGTTTGGTAACCTTGTTACGATGGAGTGGTGGACTCACCTCTGGCTAAATGAAGGATATGCCTCATTTGTAGAGTTCCTTTGTGTCAACCATCTGTTTCCAGAGTATGATATTTGGACACAGTTTGTTACAGAAACATATATAAGGTATGTTTTAAATAATACAATATTTACTTAATGTTATGATTATATTTATTTGACACTAGCTGTTGCCAGCGACTTTGTTTGCACAGACTTCGTTTACTCCGCACAGCACCTCCCCGCTAGGTGATGGCGTGATAATATGTAGCCTATATGTTGACCTGACCTGTTAGTAATATTCATGCAAAATTTGAAGTAAAACCATGCAGTACTTTTTGATATTATCCCAGACATACATACAGATAAACAGACAAACAGACAAAAATTACTATATTTTTGGCTTCGATATTGATTGTAGATCACGCCCCAAGTATTCTTTTAAAAAATTATTTTTTCCTACAATTTTATTTTATGTGTAGATATGAAGTTACAATGTTTACAAATGGCCATGTTCAGCTTGTATATCGTCGATGAAGTGACAATACCTCCTAACTGTATAAATGTTAATTTTACAGGAGAGGAAAAACACGTTTGAGATCTAGTCTTAAGTGTGTTGATTTTAATATAAAGCCACAAAGCTCTAATTTTTCTTCTGATTATTGTTAAAAGTTAAGAGAAAATTCTATAGATGCAAAACTGAATTTTATGTCTATTACAATAAAAAAGTAAATTTATTTAAAAATGTTAGGTAGGAGGTATTGTACTTCAACGACGATATACATATCATATTGCATACTCTTAATCTACATTAATGTTAGTGACAATAAATAATCCTGTAAAAAATGTAAATGTTATTAACCTTAATATTTTGAAATGCATTGAGCTGGAACTTTGCCAAAATAAAAGTGCAAGTAATTTACCAATAGTTACTGTTCATTATATATGTGCATTATTTAAGAACCTTATAGGTATTAATATTGTGTATAAATTGATTTAAACATACCTTATGTGAAATTCTCACATGCCTAATTAAGATTAGAGCAGTCGTAGTAGTATTATATTGTTTAGAAGTTGTGAATAATGATTATTCTATGGAAGTGGTAGAATGGGTATGATTAATTTTGAAAATGTAATGATTTTTGCAATTAATTTTAACACAAAGTTTATTTTACATAATAATAAGTATGCTGAATAATTATTTACAGATACCATTGATATAAAAAACCCAAGATACACAATCAGTGTCTCAAAAAGTTCTCAAAAATTAATGCACAATTTTAAATTGTGCGCTCATTTCAAATATAATCGTGTCGGTCACGACACTGTCAATTTTATTTCTTTTTGTACATTGCTTTGTAAAAACAACTATAAATCTTGCACCTAAGGTTGGATATGCAAAGACATATGTTTTTGCTATATCTATAACCATTTAAATGAAATTAGGGACAATTTTGAGTGTCAGTTTTGTTCGGGACTGTGCATCTTGGTCTTTTTATATTAATGACAGATACTCATATTTTGAAATTTGTCAATTAAATACTCAAAAATTCATTTCTGTTTTATATTCATTTCTGATAGTCGATTATAACAAGTCAAATTAACAATCCTATTTTCATTGCATATGATTTAAATTGCATTCCCATTTTTGAAGTTCCAGTGGGATATCCATTGTAAATAGATAAAATATTTGATGACTAACATTCCTATTTTCAGAGCATTAGAATTAGATTGCCTAAAAAATTCCCATCCTATTGAAGTACCAGTGGGACATCCATCAGAAATAGATGAAATTTTTGATGACATCTCATACAATAAAGGTGCCTCTGTCATTCGCATGTTACATAGATACATTGGGGATGATGACTTCCGTAAAGGCATGAATATATACCTAACAAGACATCAGGTAAAATTTAATTATTTCAAATAATTCACATTTTTTGTTTGTACATTGTAACCATTTTCAAATGTGATATTGCTATACCTCATTACTGATCACTTTGAGTTCTAGCTTACTTTTTTTTATCATGTATAATAAAGTATTTAATAAAGAGATATTAATAATATTGGATGTAAATATCTTTGCCATGCTGACAGCAGTGCTTCATTAACATCTATTGTCTATAGGTAACAATATTTTATAACCATTAGAAGAGCTATTTTGACTATTATGCTATAAAAAACAAACCTATCTAGTTGTATGAAACAAACCATTTATATGCAAAATACAAAATTAAATTTTAGGATAAATGTATGTCTATGAGTAGATACGTCGAGGACATTTGTGAGATGATACATTTATTAATAATTCTGTTTGTGATTATATCATTACGATGTTACCAGTCATCCTCGATAACTGTCTAATGCAGTGTGTATTTATAATACTAAGTAAGAATATTATGTAATATAACAAATAACAAATATTACAATGCTACCTTTATTAAATTTTTATTTAAAATTTTAACCATGTTCTTAATTTTGTGTAATGTATGATTGTTATAATTAAAGATTCATAAATATTTATAATGCTAAACAGTGTTCTATACAATTTCATCAACACTTATGTAATCACAGAAATTTTAAATGTTATTATGTGTTCCGTTTGACGTCCGAAGTCCTTTATGAGAGAGTACGTCATCTTTTTTCTCACATAGCCGTTAGATGTCGCCTCTTTCCGTCACGTGGCCACGCCCCACCCGCTCCCCTCCAATCTAGAACTCTATTTGCAACACCGAGCAAACCACCACTTTTATTCTCATTGTTGCGTCGTTTTTCAAAGCGATCGCATAGTTGTTGGAATTTAAATCTAATCGTTTTTATTTAAAAATTTAACTTTCGAGAATTAAGTAGAAAGTTATTATTTTGTATTTTTTCCGTTACGTGAGTGTTAGTGAATTCAAAAATGAATAATCTTGACAAAGTGGAAGAAATCGACGGCGAATTGTCTGATGACGGTGGCCCTTCAAATCGCACGAGGGAAGATGTCGAAGCAGGCGCATCCCGAAGTGTGCCTTCGGCATCCATTACTCCAGATTCGTCGTCAAACTGCAGTTCAAGCGAAGAAGATGAACCGCCGATAAAACGCCGTCGACGAGACAATCAGTCCCACTCAGGGGATTTAGCACGGAACATGGACAGAAAATTTGAACTATTATCTCAACAGTTGGTGAGTCATTTAAATAACATTTTATTTGCACACTATACTGTAGGACAGGCCAGTACTTCTACACTAAATGATAGGCCAGATTTGAGCTCAAGTAATAGGGCGCTAGACGATCCATTTTTGCAAACAAATGATTTTGCCAATAATATTGTTGAGCTAGGCGTTTCCATTAGGGAACCATCTATACCTAAAGCCGATCCAAATCGGGTTTCTAGATTAACTTCATTGCAAAGATTTGACTCTATGGATTGGAATTCTGTGAGGTATGCTGATATCCAAAAGAAATACACAGCCTTTCCGGGATTTATTGACCTAAAAGTTAATGATGAATTACGATTTTTGGAAGACCAATTTGCCCCATATAAATGGTTCCAAATGGAAAGATGCTTTGCCGCCCTATCAAATGCCTTTCTAGCACAGAATGAGATTATGAATTTAGCTCTCCGTAATATAATAGATTGGATTTCACAACCAAATGTAAAAGTAACAGCGCAATCGATTTACGATAAACTGAAAGAATTATATGGAAGCGATTCTAATTATAAAACAATTTCACACGATATATTGCAAATAATTTGTGGGAAACGTGCCGAAATTTTAGAAGTGCGTCGTAAAGCTTTGCTTAAAAGTTTAAAAAACAAACATGTTCGTGAGGATATCGAAAAAATACCACCGTCTGCAGAATATATGTTTAATCCACAAGCCTTAGCTGTTTATTTGCAAAAAATCGGTGGCATTGATAAATTAGAAAAAAATGTACCTTCACGGCCAAAACCAGCGACGCTTTCAAAATCCCCTACACGTCCTAGATCGCCAATGCCTTCTACTTCCCGAGAAAAGCCATTTCTTTTTCAGCAGGGAAAACCTAAACAAACAAAACATAAAAACCGAAATCTTGACGAACGAGACAAGAATAAAAAGGGACGGCGAAGAGACCAAGTTAACAGAAATAAGCACAGGTGACTCAATAAGATTTTCGGGCGGTCAATTGAAATTCTACCAAGAAGTTTGGACCAAACTGAGACCGCCCAAAGCAATCCTCAAATTAATTTATTCAGCTCGCATTCCTTTCAAGCAAAAACCACCATTGGTTTATCCAACACCGGATATCATGAAAAAATTTCAGACACAAAGCTCAACACTTATGACTTCAGAAATCAGAGTTATGATGCAAAGCCAAATCCTGGAATACGCGCCTTTAACACCGTCTTTCATATCCCCTCTTTTTATTGTGAAAAAAGGCAACGGGAAGAACAGAACAATCTTCAATCTCAAGGCATTAAATCGATTCGTGACATCAAAACATTTCCATCTATTTCACCACCACCGAGTGCCTCAGTTCATGCAGGCCAACGACTGGATGGTGAGTTTAGATTTAAGCCAGGCCTATTACCATTTACCGATTTCGAAAAACCACCGACGCTACCTGCGCATCAGTTACGAGGGCTGCTTGCTGCAAATGACATGCCTACCGTTCGGACTGGCGGCAGCGCCAAGAATGTTTGCAACGGTCACAAACTGGACTGCCGAAATGCTCCGCCGCAAAGGGCTACGTCTGATAGTGTATTTAGACGATTATTTATTAGTCAACCAGTGCAGGAAGACATTAGAAGCCCAAATTCATATTGCTGTACAGTTTCTGAAAAGCCTGGGCTGGAATATCAACATGGAGAAATCAAGGCTCACTCCAACAAAAACACTAGAGTTTTTGGGAATTGCCTGGGACACTCAGACCAATACAAAGTCGCTACCACCAGACAAAGTGAGAAAAATCCGTCAGTTGATTTTGACACGTTTGACAGCCGGCAGTTGGACCCTCAAGCAGGCTCAACGTCTCTTAGGGCATCTCAACTTTGCGTCCTTCATCACCCACCGGGGAAGGATGCATTGCCGCACGCTGCAGCGCAACGCCAATCTTTTACAGAAAATGTCCCGTCGTCGTCCCAGTCCGTTGACGAAAGAAGCGAAAGAAGAGCTTTACTGGTGGCTCGAGAACATAAAGCAAAGAACTCAAATCTTTTCCAAAAAACTCCCAGTAAATTACATAGTGACAGATGCATCAGATGTTCAGTGGGGAGCATTGGTAAACAACCACAGTCTAACAGGGACATGGAGCCGCCATCAACTAAAATGGCATTCCAACCTAAAAGAAATGTATGCTGTCATAGCTGCCATTTCGTTACAGGAAAAAGCCCTACAAAATTCAACTGTAATATTACAGAGCGACAACAAAACGGTCGTATCGTACATAAAGAACGAGGGCGGGACAAGGTCACGAAAACTATTGAAATTGACACAGAATCTCCTAGAGCTGACGGACAACTTGAACGTTGTACTTCTCCCTCATTACTTACCGGGAATGTACAACACGGATGCCGATCACTTGTCGCGCAATCGCACAGGCACCGAGTGGCATCTTTTAAACGAAGCTACAGAAAGTATATTCAACAGGTGGGGATACCCCAGCATAGATCTGTTCGCTTCAGAAAGAGCTCATGTCGTTCCAATTTATGTTACACTAGACTTGTCCGACTTGAGCGCTTATTATCACGACGCGTTCAGCAGATATTGGATTTACGAACTCGCGTGGGTGTTTCCTCCGCCCGCATTAATTCCAAGGGTGTTACACCATCTCAACATGTGCCAAGGGCGGTTTATCCTAATAGCACCGAAGTGGAGGAAACCGTTTTGGCGTCCAGACTTAAAGAACCGAGCACTGACGCGTCCCATGAAAATACGGAATCTCAGATCCACCTTGATAAACACAGTGACAAACCAACCTCCAGCTCAAATACAAAACCTGCAACTCGAAGCTTGGTTGATTTCGGGTGGGACACTTTGACTGAAGATTGGTCTCAAGAAGAAAGATTACTTTTATCTAGATGTTGGAGAAATTCTACATACAAAACTTACACACCCATTTGGAAGAAATGGTCACAGTGGTGCCTTCAGGTCAATGTTGATTTTCGTCATCCGTCCCCTACTAACGTAGCTAGGTACTTAGCGACACTTTATCTTAAAGATAGACTAGCATACCGTACTATACTTGTACATAAATCAGTTATAGCAACAGTTTGTGAAACATTATCCGATATTAAAATTTCATCTAATCACTTAGTAAAACATACACTAAAAGCTATATCTTTAGCTAGGCCAAGTCTGCCAAAATTACCAATATGGGATGCAAGAATAGTCATTCAGTTTTTAAAGAATAATAACTTAAATAATTTTAATTTATATGAGGTTTCCAAACGTACGGCTACAATCCTTTTATTAGCATCAGGCCGTAGAGTACATGATTTAACTCTTTTACACATAGACACCCAACATTTTATTGACATGGGAGAATCAATTACCTTGCATCCTGTATTTGGTTCTAAAACAGATTCATCATCACATCAACAGTCAAGTTGGACTTTTATATCTGCTCAGGATACGAATTTAGATCCTGTTTACTGGCTGAGAGCCTTAATAAATGTATCAAAAAATATTAGAGGTTCTTTAACGAATTTATTCATTACCACAAGGGCACCAATTAGACCTGCAACGGCTGTAATCATAGGCAACTGGGTAAGGCGAACGTTATCTGATGCCGGTATAGAAGCGTCGCCAGGCAGCTGTAGGTCAGCAGTGTCATCCCTAAATTTGTTAGAAAGATACCCGGTTAGTGATATTTTAGCCAAAGCTAATTGGCAACACGAATCCACATTTAGGAAGTATTACCAGAAAGATATTTTGGAGAGAGTTGATTGCGATAATGGTACAGAGCCAGAAAAATCTTTATCACGATTTTTTCAACCCAAATGAAATGATTTTATTGTTGTTGTACCCAATTAGTTTCTAATTAAAACATGTATATATTTCATGATTTACTACTCAATACAATAAAATTGCTAATCACATTGTTGCGTTTTATTATGCAAACCACCAGGAGATAACAAACACTTCTCTCATAAAGGACTTCGGACGTCAAACGGAACACATAATATAAAAATTTTACCTGAAAATAAAATTTGTATTATGTTTCCTAAGACGTCCGAAGTCCCAATAATGGCTTCCTGGTGACAAAACACATATATTATTATTATGAGTCAAACAATGAGAATAAAAGTGGTGGTTTGCTCGGTGTTGCAAATAGAGTTCTAGATTGGAGGGGAGCGGGTGGGGCGTGGCCACGTGACGGAAAGAGGCGACATCTAACGGCTATGTGAGAAAAAAGATGACATACTCTCTCATAAAGGACTTCGGACGTCTTAGGAAACATAATACAAATTTTATTTTCAGGTAAAATTTTTATATTAATGAATTTTCAGAAATTTATATACAATGTGTTTTTTTTATATACAGTTGTGTTGCGGTGGTTGGTAGGTTTTTAAGTAAATAAAGGTATACAATAGATGCTTTGCAACCGTTTTTATAATAGGTTTTAAACCATCACTCAAATGTAAGATTTTTTTTATTTGTTGGGTTAAACCAATGATAGCACAATTTGTATGGTATAGAATCTCTCCTGCCCATGGACTTATTGTTATATTAATGTGACAACCAGTACTTAAACACACATGGAATAAAAACTTCATTTCTTACTGAAAGAACCAATAGTTTTTTCTGTAAAACTGCTTTTATCATACAGATGTTAACTTAAATCCTAATTGGTATCTACGAGTTTAAATAATTGTGAGCAATAAAATAAGGGGGCTTATTGTTGATTTCAAACTAATTATAATATATTGATAGTTAAGTTTGCATAACAAATAGAATTGTCTGCATTTATGTAAGAATGTGTATATTAAGTAATATTTAATAGGAGAGTCAAAATTATGTAATATTGTGTAGCTTGAAATTGCATAACATTTCATTCCAGTATAAAAACACCTTTACTGAAGATTTATGGGCAGCTTTGGAGGAAGCATCAAATAAGCCTGTTGGAGCAGTAATGTCAACATGGACAAAACAAATGGGATTCCCAATGGTGCAGGTATACTAACAGTATATATATTTTTTCCCCTTACTTACTACTTACTAAACTTATCCCCTATGTTGGTTCGGGCTTCTTTGAGGAATAGATCAACTGCTGCTCTGCCAGACACGTTATAAAAAGTGACCAATTGGCTATATGTGTCACTAACGTGACTACTAGGTGGTAGAGTTGTACAACATCTCGCCCGGTTATTTGGTACCACTGACTTACCTATTCCTGCTACAATAGTGTCAATGCTTGTCATTGTCATGTTCTGATTTAGAGGGTATGGTAGACTTATGCATATGGCATTGTCATCCAGTCACATGGATAGCAATGCATCATTAACATTTTTGTTGTCTATAGGCAACGGTTTCTTTTTTCATCAGGAGAGCCATCTACTTGTGTGATATCTTGTATCTATACATATAATAAAATTGTAGGAAAGTCAAAACTATACATTGAATATTTTTTTAAAAGAATACTTGGAGAGTGATCTACAATTGATATTGAAGTCAAAAATATAGTTATTAGAATTTTTGTCTGTCTGTATGTATGTCCAGGGTAAACTCAAAAAGTACTGCATGGATTTACTTCAAATTTTGCATGAATATTACTAATAGGTCGGCTCAACATATAGGCTACATATTATCACGCTATCATCTACGGGGGTGAGGCTGTGCGGAGTAAACGAAGTCTACGCGGACGAAGTCGCTGGCAACAGCTAGTATGAAATAAAAAAATGATCACAACCAAGTGATTAAATTAAAAAACTGTGTGAAAATAGATTTGGCTACTTTCTTATACTACCTAATATAGGCAATGGTGTATTAAGCCTACAAGGACAACTCACACTATTCTAAAATTCATTGTTTTCCATCTTGCATAAGCAGCTATAAAGAACTGACCAATACAATAAAATTATGTCTACTTATATAGAGTACTTGACCATGTTACAACAAGTTAAGAGTGTGTATTCGACTCTATCGAAAAGTTCATGTTTTCAAGTTTTTTCCAGAGCAATATCATAATAATGTAAGTAGATTATTCAAAGGATATTATGTTTTTGCAAGATTAAGCTTTGATTATTCGATTTACCGCAGGTTCAAATTTTGATCGACAAGCAGTTACGTGCAAGGATTTATAGTGTTTTTAAAATAATTCTTCTAAATAAATGAGTTCATATTAAATGGACTGAAAAAAAATCAGTATATTGAGCATTACTTTAATTCACATATAATAAATATTTTAGGTTTCTATTGAAATACTTACTGGTGAAAAAAACATGTAAAAGTGAACTGATTTTGTAATTTTTTAATATTAGTTTTTTAATATCTAACAACAATATTTTTGTCATTTTGGCTCTGTGTTGCAGTTCAGGACTATATATCCTGTCAGACAAATGCATAAAATAAAATATGGTACATTACAATGGTTGTATTCATCCTGAAAGATAATCTTCGTGTTAAAAAACTGTTATCAAAAATTATATTTTTGCTCTGTAGTGCACTAAATCAAGACTTAATCTTCAATAACTGTAATATCCTTTGAATAATCTGCTCACATTATTACGATATTGCTCTTGACAAAACTTGAAAACATGAAATTTTTGTTACAAATCTAATACATGCTCTTAATGTAACACACATACATTGCCGATGTCAAAAAAAAAAAAAAATTTGAAGAAAACAATAATTGTGAAATGTAATATATTCATCTCACTGATATAATGTTTGCACTTAATCATTTACAGCTTTAATTTTCCATTATAACTTGCCATACTAACAAGCTTGTTTTGGAGTGTTATTTATTACATGTACACAACACAATATGTATGAATATTAAAACTATCCATTATATATGCTGTAATATAAATAACATGTTCAGCATTGGGTATTTTGTGTTTGTTGAACCACATTCATATTGTCAGTATGATATGTTTTCATTTATATAAAAAATAGAGCATTGAATCAATGTGATTTATTAACGAGATCGTTTATAAGCCAAGCTATATTTTAATCACTGAAAAAATATTTATACAATTGTAAGTTTTATAGCATCCAGATGATAACTATATTAAAGAGGAAATAGCAGTGTACAGACCCAGTCTTATAGTATAAACAATAAGGCTTACAGTTTAAACTATAAAACTGGGTTTGTATAATGGACAATTTCAAAAAAATCTGAACCTCCCGGTTTTGCCTTGTCCTTCGACTTTGATCATTTATGTTTTTGGGATTAATGATTTCTAGCAGGATATATTAATGTAAGTGAAAAACGTATTGTTAAATACATATTTAAATTGTTTTTTTTTGTTGTTAATTTAACTAAATACAAAGCTAACGAGGTTTTAAAGTATTAAAGACCATCGAATTTGCCTGTCCCCTTTCCAACAGGCATCATAAAATCTTTGATTTCTAAAGCTTTTCGTATATGCTAGGGCTTTAATTAATATAATTTGAATTCTGTAAAGTCGAATTTATCAGTTAAAAGGATCATTATATGTATATTTTTACATATTTTCTATTAAAATTGGATCTAAATTAAAATCGAAAATCTTAACTAACCGGAACATTCCGTTTTGTGACTACTTTTTTTGCAAAAAATATTGATAACTGTGGAACTATTTGACACAAAATGACAACATAACATATTGTCCGTCATCGAGATACGCCGTTTTGCTATCATTATCAAACTACTTTGTGGCCAGCGCGGACGCATATATTGTTAAGTGCTCTGTTTTAATTACTTTGCTCAGGTATGTGATCAAGTTTTACTATTTAAACTTACTTTTTTTAAATTATTGTTATCGTTGACACATAGGAAAATTTGTGTGGAATTTGTTTTCAAAAGTTAATAGTCCTAAGTACAGCGGATAATTTTTAAATAACTTAAAACTACAACAAGGTAGCATTATGTGACCTCCGTTTTGTGACTTATTCTATGGTCACATATAATGGAACGGTAAGTCACAACAGGTCGGAATGCATAAGGCTTAGTTCCAATTGCAAATTCTTTTTCCGTGTAATAATTCTATAAAAAGTAATTATTTTTTATGGTAATTTTTCGTTATTTACTTAAATTAACAATGGTGTTTTATTTTCAGATTAAAAGTTCTAATATACAAAAATAACTGCAGAGATGGTTATATATGCAGATATAGATAAGCAGCTCAATACTTATGATTTTATGAAATTCTACATTTGTAGCCTAAAATGGGCTTGGACTGAGACACATTTTATTCTAAATGAATATTGCTACGGATGCGGCCAATACGTAAATCGATCTTCAAGAATTGGATACTTTTCTTTAACTATGACTCGTGAAGATATAAAGAATTTGTTCATATTTTTGGTGTCGCTATTGTAACAGCTCCGTATATGATTATTTCACTACTGATGAATGTTCCTTATGTTGAAGTTAATTCTTACTCAACTATAAAAATGTGCAAATTTTAATAAATACATTACGATACGAGTAACCTAAATCTGCAATATAGCCGCTTCTTTGGTGTAAAGAAACACCATTTAGGTCACAGAAAACTGTGGCTGAAGTGCGGGTGTAGGTTATAAAGTGCTATAAAAGTATTATTTATTTATTTACCAAAGAAAAATTCAAAAATTAGATTATATCTAACGTTTACTTGGATTACTTAAAAATCTAAAATTTTGAATCCTCTGTGAATTCCGGTGTCCGTGCTAACCACATGAGGTCCAAGGTTCGATTTTCAGGTCGGGCTATTCAAAAATGTGTTTTTTCAGCTTTCTGATAAAATTAACCCTGCCCGGGACTGGGGACTGGAGACTGGATAAGTGCCCGGTTGGTGATAGGCTTACCACCTATCATATTGTGGGACTAAGTATCTTCGGCTAATTGTGGGTGCATTGTTTGTACTTTGTACTTCTGCCTACATTTTAGGCGACACGGTCTTGAAAATACTTTTTTTTATCGAAAATTCTGTTATTTCGTACATTTTTTTCAACCAACTTTCCAAAAAGGAGAAGGTTTTTAATTTAGATGTTTAAACATTTTTAATGTATGTTCGGGCATAACTACGTCATATATGGACGAATTTGCAAATTCTTTTTATTTTTCGAGAGAGTAAACCTTCAATATGGTTCCATGTAAATTTAGTACAGGTATGATTTAAGATTCCAGAGATACAGAAGGTTGTAAGTCGGTTATTGCAGTTTAACTGCGTTTAGATTATTTATTATTCTAATTATTATTGACAATCTAATACTCAATGATAGCTGAAATATGCTATTTGAATTAAATATTTAAAAAACAGTAAGACTATTTTTAGTATGTGAATATAATATATTAATACTTACTTTGTTAAATTGACGTAAAAGGAATAGTATTGTTTTGTTTTCTAATGTTTTGTTATGACTTAAAATAGTTTTATGTCATAAAAGCGGCGGCTCTATGTCTGTTTAAATGTGGCCTAAATTTTATTCTATTTTGTACCTATTATCTGAAATTACTATATGTGATTATAAGCTACGGAGACTGATTTTAATAAGACTGACGTAAACTAAACATATTATATAACGATAATAATTATAGTATGTACAGTAAAATTATATAATATTTAAAATCATTGTTTTATTTCTTTTCTACTCCGCTTTTAGATTTTCCCAATAATTTATTCTTTATTTTAAATAAATTTCTCTTAACATATTATCATTTGATATCAAACTTTGTTATCTTAATTTAGGTAGTAATAATATTGCACTGTCTTCCTTTTATTTTTGAATCGCCGTGAACGCAGCCTTGTGATTTTAAGGCTTGTGATCTTGTCACTGTCCCTTTAAATTCATGGAATTGAATCTATAAATCAGATTAGATTTTACCTTTTAAATCTGTAAGCTTACAATAATACTTACAATAAATGGATTATTTTTCGAAAAAGCTACACGTGTATTACGGAAAATATTTATTTTTAGAGTAAAATTAAAAAATAACCAAGTGAAAATCGACAGTCACAAAACCGAACAAAAAACAATAATTTTATGTTAATTTTTGAAACTTAGATTATTTTCTTTGATTAATAAATTTAATTAATGTATTATTAGTTTAAATAAATAGAAAAAAGGCGTATACATTTTATTTTTTCCTTTATTTTTGCTTTTAAATTTAGTCACACAACAGAATCAGTTCCGCTACAAACTCTGTTTTGATTCGATATTATCCAAAAAATGCTTCGAATTCTGCGTTCCTTTCTATTTCTCTACAAAATAAACTATATTTCTTATAATATTATGGACAAATTTCTCAAAAATAAACATATAAGTAAAATAGAAATTTACAGTATCAGGGTACACTTTATTTAGAAAAATTGCTCTAATACACCTTCAAAATTATTGGGTATTGGCTAAAACTGTAATAATGTAACATAATTATGCATGTGGATTAACATCCCACCACTCAGATAGCAATATATCTTTAACATCTTTAATGTATATATGGGTGTTACTTTTCATCAAGAGAGTCATCTGCTTGTTTCCTGTACTATAATATTTAAAAAAAACTTGTAATTGTGACAAAATATCAAATCAAATGTAATTTATTAATACAGTTTATTGCAGGTGACTTCAGAACAAAGAGGGAAAGATCGTGTTCTCACTTTGACACAGCAGAAGTTCTGTGCAGATGGTACACAGGGCGATGATACTTTATGGATGGTTCCCATCAATATTTCAACTCAAGAGCAACCTTCAAAGGTAACATTTTCAATAATCATCTTAACTAAGTACTTTGAAAAACAGATTAATTTTGTGTCTATATCCAATATATGCACACATGCATACACAGTGCAATTCATTATCTAACCAAAGCTAGGTATATCAGAAAGGAATGTTTTTTGTACAAAATTAACCTATTTAAATTATCTTTTTATTATTATTGATTAGTCTATATGTGGTTCTTAACTGGTGGTCCCTGGAAGCACTCAAAGTGGTCCAATTATGGTTTTTCATCCAGAATTATAGAATAACCCTCTTTTTAATTACTATACAAGTATATTACCTCCAAACAGTAGATGGTCCATGCCAAGATAGATATTTTGTAAAGTGGTCCATCATCCCTAAAAGGTTAAGAACCACTGGTCAATATAATAAGTATTCTTCTTCATTGAAATATATTTTTATCCATATCTTTTATTATTTATATGCATCATGAATGACTTTTTTTGGAGAAGCAACATACTTTGAAAGATATTTTGCTGATAATATGTGGGCCCTAACATTTAGATAAGACAGAAAAATAAGTTAGTAAAGTTTTGCATGTGGCACAACCATCCCCCCACTCGGATAGCAATGCACTATTACATTTTTTTGGTGTTTAAAGGTGATGGTTGCCTTTTTCTGTCAAGAGAGCCATTTCCTAGGACATATTGGAAATCAAAATGTGCTACTCCATGTATAGGGAGTGTATAATATGTACGCTAGACATCAATGCATTATATACCTATGGCCAAAATAAAATTCATAATTAATATGACGTACCATGTATGCGTACACGATTTTTCAATTATATTTAATAGTTGTGGAGTTTTTTTAATTAAAGTCATACTATTATTTAATTTTGACATCAACATTTAACTTTGAATTTTGGTATTTCATACTTTCTATTCACAAGTAAATGACCTTAGCTAAGATATGATAAATTCCAATATTAGAGAACTGTAATAAAAGTATGATTGCTTCAATTTTATCATTGAATGTAGAAAGGAGTTTTTAATTGAGTCAATCTTTGTTTTTCATGATTAGATTTCATGTAATGAAAACTCACACTCAATACACAGTTGTGCATATCTTATCATTTCATTAAGATAAATAAATAATAAAATCCAGTATATACAGTATACAGTATATCAAATATGAAATTGTGAGTTTCTTGTTATCTTATCTACACAGAGCATTGCATTATTTAACCAAAACTAGGTATATCAGAAAGGAATGTTTTGTTTTTGTTCAAATAACCAACTATGTAATAAAGATACAGAATTTATTTTATTTCAACTAGAAATCTGCCTTAATTTTTAGCAAACGGAAAAATAATTTCAATATTAATTTCAATACATTTTTACGTATTTAATTAAATCTTAAAATTATTTTTTGCATACAGTTGTCTCCGATCAAAAGTGATTTCGAAAATCTTCTGTATGAAATGGTAAAGTCATTAAATCTAAATATTGCTATAAACAATATTATATTAAAAATAACGATTTTGCTAGTAGCATAATTTATTGTAAAAATTTTATTATGTAGTTAAGTAGTGTAAAGGTGGATCATAATATTCTTAAAATTCTTAACTATTTTTGATAGGAAATAGGATCGATAATTGTTTTCAAAAGAACACAATTTTTAACTGCTTGAATATAATATGTTGATATTTTTTCATTTTAAAATAAATTATATAATAACTATAATAACTTATATATAATATAAGTGAATGGAATGAAGAGCAGTTGACAAACTTAAAAGCTATTTTATTGTTTAGTCTATGATCGAATTTCGACCACACACGATCACTGGTATTTTATTACCCTTAAAATTTTTTTGCTGAAACAAGCTTACAAATAATTTTGGAGTATTTAAAAGTTTTGTTAATTTCAAACAACTGTCATAAAAATGTGTTAGTAAAAAGAAATTTTTATTGTCATGACTTAAGAATTGTTTTGATGCAATTTTGTATATACCTACTGGTTTCTTGTTAAGAGTAGGGCGGTAATGCTCAATCATCTAATATGTAAACAGCTTAGAGTTGCGCCTAATATTTTTTAGTGCATGCATAATGTAGAAACTTTTTATTTTTTTAATTGTATTTTAGACATTATTATTAGTTAGTATTTTATCCAAAAAATGTCTGGACGTTTAGTAGTTTTCTTTATAGAATCAACATGCATACAGGCAGTGATCCATATGGAAGGTAGCAATCACCGTCGCCCATGGACATACATAACATGAGCTTGCGGCTTTGGGTTCTAGTGATTTTGTTCATCTTTTTCATAAAAACTCAGATGTAAGGGCTGCTTGGTAAAAACCTGTGAAAAACTATTCCAAACGTTAATAGTTCATATAAAAGTAATAAAGTATGGGCAAATAGAACAGTCGTACATGAGTTATACAACACACAAGCTTCAAAATATTGGGGATTGAATGAATCTATTGTGTGTCGTGTGAAAAAAAATCTAGCTACAAATCTTACGTAAAAATAATTTGAAAGCACCTCAGTTTGAAAAAGAATCTAAACACCTGTATCCCCGAAGGACTACACAGTGCAAGTACAACCAGTGCACCTATAATCAGCTGAAGATACTTTGTCCCACAATATGATAGGTGGCAAGCCTATCGTCAAATGGGCACCTTCTAATCGTGGGCAACGCTGTTCTTGTAAGAATACTGTAAAAACACTCCTTTGAATTGCCTGACCCGGAAGTCTTAATCCGGGACCTCATGAGGTTAACATCAACACCAGACCACAAGACAACAGAGGTACCTCATTTTTTTTTAAACATTCACACACATTTAAATATTCACATTTTATAAATAATTACACTTATTGATCTAACCCCAAAGTAAGCAAATTATTTGCTTGTGTAATGGGTGTTAGTCAACGATAATAATACATAGAAATACATATATAAATACAGGAATATATTTAATAAACACCCAAACCCGGAAATACAAACATTTATGCTCATCACACAAATGCTTGTCCCCGTCGGGGATCGAACCCGAGCCCCATTGATTGCGTAGTCAGGATCGCTAACCACTCGACCAACGGGGCGGTCAAATTTAATCGCTAAAATTGAAATTTAATTTCTACACGTTACTGTATTTGGATCTAGGTACTGTCATTATGCCAGGCAGGTCATAACTCATAAGTGCGACTGATTGACTATACGTGTTATTACCATAGTGGGTACTGGGTGGTAGAGTTCCACAATGTCTCAGCTGGGTATATGGTAGTACCGCCTTACTTATTCCTGCCATTAGCATCAGTGCTTGCCATTGTCTTGTTCCAGTTTGAATGGTAAGGTAGCCAGTAGACAACATGTGATATTGCCATTCCGCCACATGAATAGTGTTATGTACTTCGGGTTCGTAATTGTAGGAAAACACCACTTATATTAAATCCGTGTATTTACTAGACATGGGTAGGTGATGTGTGTAATATCACTCAGAAAGGTGATGCAACATCACACATCACACTAGCGTTTCAACCATCACACATTACTTCATTCATCACTCGGTACAGTTCGGTTAGTGTCGTTTCTGACCGTATCACATATGATATTACACTACCAAGAAAAGAGTGTGGTGCGCAACTTGCGGGAGATATGCAACTGGCAGTATAACTCAAATAAATCGAATAATACCGAGATCGTTGGTTCGAACTGGGAGAACGGGTATACGAGTACCTACGTTAAGTATGTTAGAATGATTTGAATTGGAAACGTATGGTGATAACAATTCGGTTCATATTTGTTATTAGTAAGATGTACAATCTTACTAATAATAAAAATGAGTACCCTTAGGTATTATGTAATAACTGTTTGGTTAAGACATTTTAATTGTTCTGTGTGTCGCATGTCGTGTCGTATGTTTTGTGCATCGTGGTCTAGGGGTTAGACTACTCGGCCATACTTCGACCATGAAGTCCCGATCGGGCAAAAGTATTATTGAGGATTTACTCGAAAATCGCTTCTGTGGTCTAGTGGTCCAGCATTGGCGTTGACTATATGAGGTCCCAGGTTCGATTGTCGGGTTGGGCAGATAGAAAAGTGTTTTTTCAGTTTTCTGATAAACACAAAGTTGCCCGGGATTGGAAAGTGCCCGGTTGGCGATAGGCTTACCACCTACCACATTTGTGGGACCAATTATCTTCGCCTAATCGTGGGTGCACTTGTTGTACCTCTGCCTACCCCTTCAGGGATACGGGCGTGAAGATACTTTACTCGAAAATCTAAAATCTCAGTAGTAGCTCGGAGTCTGACGGAATGGTGTGCCAACCAAGAAACTGGTAAATCGTGGAGAACTGAAAGTCTATAGACGTTTGGTTTATTCTGCTTACCCCACATAGGTACGTGATGATACTTTTAAATCAGGTACCTACATTACGAATTGAAAATGTAATTACGATTAATATATTCGTAATGTTATAGTAAAACTTTCAATCAGACTAAAATTATTAGTCAGTTTAATCATCAATTATTATAGTACTCTGGTTCGGAAAGAAATATATACTCAGTGTAATGACTCGTAGTTCGCACAAAAAAGCGATGCATACATCACATGCAACGCAAGACACTAAACGCTACTCGAGATAATATTTCCTTAAGGTGATGCGATGAGTAATGAGTGATGTTTGCGGGTGATATTACCTTTTCAAAGGTGATGTGTGATGTTGCATTACACTTCAAAGTATCGTTTTGCGCATGTCTAGTATTTCGATACAAATACACACAACACAACACAATGTAATACTTAAATACTCTGAATATCACTAGTCACTCACTGTACTATCACTGAACTTAACCGACTACACAATAGAACACTCGCTTCACACTGGTCACTTTAAGTATCGCTCTCGATCGCTTGATAAAACCTGCCCTGTATTTGTCAACACATCTCTATTTATACCCAGGGTAAAGTTCTACCTGGATCCAGAAAAATCTAAATGTATCGGGAAACGATGAATCACTTCTTATGATAAACAAGTTATGACTCATCAATCCTAGTACACGCTACTTTCAACCTTATGCCCTATACCACAAAGTTCATTATGGTATAACTTAGATCAACTATTTGTTTGTCAATAGGAGTAGCTATCTCTTTCTTTTATTTCTAGATCTCTCCGGCGTTCCAACTCTACACGTTTCTAAATTATTCGTAACAATAGCATCGTTTTAATAACATCTTTGACTACAGGCTATAGGTTCTCTTTCCATCAGGAAAGCCATCTGCTTGTTTGCTCTTATAATATTAAAATATCTAAACAGTTGACCCTGCAGTCCTGAACCTTACCTGCATACCTGAAACTTCCCGCGAAATTAAGGTATTTTAAGATCAAAAAGTAAAAACTACAAGCATAGATTTTTTCAGTTCAAACATCTATTTTGTTAAAACTAGCAGTACCTATGTTGATTTTTGAAAAGCTGTATATTTTGGAAACGATGATCGATTTTGATCTTTCAATGGCATTCAACTTAATTTTTGAGATCTAAAAAATATTGCTTTAGCTAAATAATCGATAGGTTGAAAAATTTCGAAGCAATGTCAAAAAAAATTTTTTTCAAAAGTTGTCATTGATATCTATGTGTATATATATACTATGAAATCCTAAACGAATTGACCGATTTTGATCCCATTAACGGTATTGGATGCAGTTTTTAAAGGAGAAAAGCTGATACGATTTTTAAGTCAATCGGTGTATTAGCGGTGTATTCAAAAATATTAAGTAAGTTTGCTAAAAACAACGTAATTTTAATATTTGAAAAGCTGTAATTTTGGAAAATAAGATTCGATTTTCATTTTTTAACGGCATTCAACGTATTTTTTTAATACAAAAATATCTTAGAATACCAAAAAATTTGGTTGTAAAACTTTGAAGATATGTCGAAAAAACACTATAATTTTTCGTCGATTACTCCCAAAAGGATATACCGATTTAGATGAAATTTATGCATTAGACGTAGTTTTTTGAGGAATAGAGCTGATAAGTTTTTATACATAATCGGTACATTAATCGGGAAGTTATATTAAAAAAATACTGTTTCGCCAAATTTTTTTGGGGTTTTTTCAAAATTTCTTAAAATCTATGCCGCATTTATTCAAATTTTCGTCCAAGTTTGTCAGCATCTATTTACTTTACTGCGCTGATTACTAATCATTTGCACTAATCATCATCTGACTACACGTGTATTTTGCTTAATACTAAGCACCTGCATTAAATACTCGCACTTGCACTAACCAAAGTGTAACCGGGACCTAAAAAGTAGTGATGTGGTATTCTATAAACTTTATATGTAGACTATAAAACGCTAGAATTAAAACACTCGTACTCGCACTAATCAAAGTGTAACCGGGGCCTTAGGAGCAGTAAATAACGTGATTAAAAGCGATTGACGCGATCGATAGCAATTTGAACTAATATTATTAATACGATACATTCTCTTTATGCTGAAACTGCTGAACAGATTTAGGTGAAATTTGGTATACAGGTTGTCTGTATCCAAACTTCACATATACTCATATTCAATATTAGTTACTTAATGTGTTTTTTTATTTTATACAGGTGGCTTTATCTACGGTCTTGGAGAAAAGAACGCAGGAAGTTATTTTAGAAAATGTTGCAGAAGATTCTTGGGTTAAATTGAATCCTGGCACCGTAAGTTACTTGTTTTATCTGTTTACTAGCTGCAGCGTGCAACCCGCTGCATTATAATAGTTTGTAGTGAATCCCGCGGGATGACCTAACTTTTTCGGGATAAAAAATAGCCTATGTGTTATTCTGGATCTTCAGCTGTCTACATAACAAATTTCATCATAATCGGTTCAGTAGTATTTGCGTGAAAGAGTAACAAACATCCATACATACTCACAAACTTTCGCGCATATATATATATATATATATATATATATATATATATATATATATATATATATATATATATATATATATATATATATATATATATATATATATATATATATATATATATAATATAAGTAGGATGTATTATTGTTTAAAGCCAAATTCTACATTTATATTATATTTTTATTTTTTATTTTATGTTTGTTAACAACTTAATCTTTCTCCTTTTATGCTTATCCGAGGCACGGGGTTGGTGGGATAACGCACAACCCGCACGATTTAGGGCCGCTACTAAGGTTTAATCGAATCGAATCGAATATATATTTCTGTTTATAACTTCTAACTAAACTAAAGTATTATGTTTCATTGTTTACTCGTAATTTAGGTAAAATAACAGGCAAATTGCCTAGTTTACAGTTAGATTAATTTGTGCAATTTATCTATTGATTTTTGTGCTATGTAACATAGGAGCATTTAGTTTGTACTGAATCATAACTGATGCCTGAAAAGTTGGTCTGCATTGTCAAAATAAAAAATAAAATAAAATAAGTTCTACTCACCCCTTACATAGTTCTGGAGTTGTTTATACTTTTTACTAATAGTTTTGTTGTTTAAGTAGCTCAAAACTGACTTTGAAAGTGATAGGAGAGCTAAGTTCACTCTTCGTAGTTGTGTTGTTGGCAAGAAAAGTATCACTCTGAACAAAAAATCAATTGAGGGTAATGTGTAGGGAGGCTCAACAGAGCTCTCGCCAAAAATTAGATTTTTCAAAACAAATGTTTGGTGCATTGTCAAAATAAAAACAAGAATTCTACAAATTATCTTTATTCAATTTTTTTTATTTTACATTTAGTCTTTACAGTTTACAAAGGTGTGAACTTAGCCCCGCAATCATTTGAAAGTCAGTTTTGGGTTATAAACAAGAGGATTAATAGTTCCGAAAATAGTTCCAAAATAGTTCCGAAGTCCTATATTATTTAGCCAAAAGTAATATAGGACTTAGGACCTATTTTGAGGGCGAACTCACTTTATTTATTTTTTATTTTGACAATTGGCTCTGCCAATTTTTTTTGAAAAATCAATTTTTTTAAGGAATTCTGTCGGCCGCCAAAGAGTTCTACACATTATCCTTATCGCATTTTTATCAGATTGATACTTTTGTTGCTATAAAGCCGCAAACTTTACAAAGGTTAGACGTGAACCCATCTACTTTATAGTCAGTTGTGGACTACTCAAATAACAACTGGTTCAAAAAAGTATAAAGAACTCCGGAACTGTGTAGAGGGCGACTAGAACTTTTTTTTATTTTGACTATGGGGGGGGGGGGCAACCTTTTTTTTGAGAAATTAATTTTGGTGAGAGTTCTGTTGGCCCACCAAAAGGTTCTGCATATCATTCTACAAGGCCGAAAACTTTACAAAATGTCAACTTAGCCCTTAAAAACGCCTAATATTTTATAAATAACACCTATTTGCAAGCACATAAACATGTTTGCCAGGAGTTTGGCGACAAGCAAGCGGCGCTGCAAAATAATGTACCTAATCACCAACTCATGCCGTCGCGTCCCGAAAGACATTTGTTCGCATGTGTGCAGTAATTTTGGTGTCCGTGCACAGTTCGTAAACGCTCACACCCATGAATATCGCAAGCCGCGACTCCAGCAGCAGGCTACGGAAGTGCGGCAGTTGTCGGGAGTAATTTGCCTATAATCCGAGTCAAAATAATAGACGGAAATCTCGTATATACATTTTGCATTTTTGTTTAGTAAGGTTTTATTTGTTTAATAGCAGAAATGTTTTATGTTTCGCGGGGGCCATTTCGTTTTTTTCCTGTGATAAGCATTGTTTACTATTTTGTTTGCGCCAGAATATTTATAGTTTTCATAAAAGATTTTTCAATTTAACACTTGAAAGTGTATACATTTAACAGTTTTTTACAGAGTTCCTATAATAATTGTAGTGATTTTATTTTACTAGTGCGTTTGTTGATTTTTTAAAATGTTATTTTTTTGTTAGGTTTGTGTTTGAAAATGTGTGTATTAAAAATAACAAGTTCTCACAATTGTCATTCAGTGAAAAGATTCAAATTATGTCTAAAGGTAGTGTACTCAATTTACAATTAAACCAGCAAAAAGGGAATGTAACGAACGAAACGAACGTTTCATGTTAAAATTATGAAACGTATAACTTTCTGTGTGGTTGTGTACACACGATTAAATTATATTTTTTTCCTTGCATATTGCTTAGTAAATCTATAAAAGTTTTTGTGACCGAGTGCTCCGCCGCATACCCAGTGTCATAATCCTGTGCACGCCGCTGACTGTTGCTAAAAGGTATTCGCTGGGTGCGTGACCCCAGCGCCATCTAACGATATAACTTACGGTGGCTCTTTTGAGAAAATAAACATGTATTGGATGTCAAATAGCTATTGAACAATTTTTTTTAAAATGTAAAATGTGATATATTACATTTTAGTGAGAGTGAATATTAAATTAAATTTTTTTTCGTGGGTCAGCTAAAAACAGTAAGTAAAATAATTACAACAACTAAAACAAGTCTCAATAAGTGAAGTAGGTTAAGCAGTGTTAAAATCTGTCAAAATGTTTATTGTAAAATTAATATTGAATAAAAATCATTATTAATATTAAAAAACAATCTAAAATAATATATAAAATAATAAATAGCTCATCATATCAAATAACAAATAGTTTGATTCATGGATGTATTAGGTTGATCAGTTATTTTAGATGGTTCTATAATATTCATCACCGGATCTATCTCAGCTGTTGACTTTTTTATTATTCTCCTGTCCATGAAGCGTTTGTGTCTAAATAAATAAATTACGATAATATAAATAAAAATAAAATTAAATAAAACAGGTATTGCTAAATCATTAACTATGTCAAATAATATGTCTTAATTTTTTTAGTCGGTTATTTCTATTAATCTTAATATTTTAATCAAAACTAAATTTTATTACGAGCCTACTCAAAACTGCGGATTCGTTGACTTTACGTCTTCTATAAACTGATGGAAAAATAGTTGGAGCGTATATAGGACTTGATTCAACATCTGATTTTCACCGCCAATGAAGTGTTCACTGCATATAGCATCCATAGGTTTTGGAGACCATAACGATCCATCAATATTTTACAAAAAAAAATTAATTAAATTATTACTCCGTTTTCTTACACGATATACACATGTATATGACATTATTCTATAGAATACGGTTGTAGGTCATTTTAATACATAATAAAGAGCCACCCGTAGTTCTATATTGTCCCGCAACGGGCGCTGACATCACTTTTGTGTCCCCCACTATGCCTTACGCACCCAGCGAATAAAGAACACTGGAATTATGAGGCGGATGACAAGAGCTCCCTTTTTATTTTGACAATAAGAACCAACTTAACAGGCATTCATTATTGCTCTACATTTCGTTTTAACCGTGACGTGATTACCTGGCCAATAAAAAATTCGCGGTAGTGCTCCGTGTCTGGAAGCCTCCCTTTTTTTATGCCTAGGTTTCAAAAAATCGGTTTATACATATATTTTCGTTCATATTTTATATATATACTATATATCAACGTAATCTGTATAAAATTTCCTATTCGTTCCTACTATTACAATAATAAATAAAAGCTTACCTAATATTCAAATCCTGTGATAATTATTAACTTTGTAAAAAATTTCACCACTATCTCACTTTGCTTAAAGTTTTACACTAAATTGCGTTAAGTTACGTTATCACTCAAACAATACTATAACTTTATAGTATACATAATGAACAAACTATCTACTATCTATATATAAACTATCACACAAAATACAGCCATTTCTAAACACAGCCGTTACGCACTGTAAAATGTTCAAACTACAAGTAAAGATGTCGCACGGCCGATCATGTTTTGTTAATTTATTGTGGCCAATTTCTTGTTCGGTCATTGGTTATTTTGTACTCAGTCTCAAGACGACAGCCAATAGAAAATAAATACAATACAAAAATCGCGTCACATGGATGCAGAAGCGTAAAATCAACGGCCAATTGGAGCGAGTTAATTTTGTACAGACGGGTGTACAGAAATCACTTCTCGCACGTAAAGTTTTTGTACATACGTCTGTACGAAAATCGCGATACGGGTTAATTACGATAATACGAGTAAAATAATTGTTTTAACAAAGTGTCAAATTCGATATAATTACAGTGACATATGGCTGGCAGACAAAACGACTACAGACAATAAATAGTGATTATTATCCCTAATTTTGAACTATTATCTTAAATCATGTTCGAGGTGGCAAGTAAAGGTGGATAGTCCTTGATATGGAAAAAACGGGTCGATAACATTTTATCACGCTGCTTGTATATAAGCGGGCAGGTATCATTGTATGTTGGTAATGAGTGGTGAATGGCAGGTGGGGTACTACCGCACGCGGTACCCGAGCGCCATGCTGGAGCAGCTGGTGCGCGCCGTGCGGGACGGGTCGCTGCCGCCGCTGGACCGCCTGGGCCTGCTGGACGACTGCTTCGCGCTCGTGCAGGCGGGCCACGCGCACACCGCCGACGTCAGTACATGCGCACGCGTACACACACACACACACACACACACACACACACACACACACACACACACACACACACACACACACAATTGTAGGGCATTTTAGATTTTGATTTTAGTCAATCATTGTAAATACCCTTGCTATGTGTCCATGCATACGTTATGTGCGAATTGTAGAAGTGCTCCGAGGGCTTTGTAATAACACGGTACTCGACATATTCGATTTTTTTTTGCTATTTGCACACATGTGAATACATCAAGTAATAAATACTACACGATAAGTAGATATTTTTAATTGTCAAATGTAGTGTAATAAAGAATAGCAAATAAGTAAATAGTTCCTGTGATAATCTTCTATATATATATATAAAAATCAATTGCTGTTCGTTAGTCTCGCTAAAACTCGAGAACGGCTGAACCGATTTGGCTAATTTTGGTTTTGAATTATTTGTTGAAGTCTAGGGAAGGTTTAAAAGGTGAGAAAATATAGAAAAAAAAATAAGAGTAGTAAAAAGGCAGCAGAACAGCGTTTGTCGGGTCAGCTAGTAAAAGATATCTATCGTCTATTGAATTCACAGAGCCAAAAGTGTTACTGATACATTGTAATACTGAGGATAGGGGTGTTAAGTCAGTGTGTGGCCGCGTTTCCGATCAGGTAGTAGTTTAAAAAAATGTTGACGTGTCAAAATAACTTGTAAAACGTTTTATTGATGAAGTATTTCTGATTTCTAAAGAAACATTCGCCAAAATATAGTATCTAGCTAAAAGTTGTTTTGTATTTTTACCTTACAACTTCCAATACTTATTGACGAATTCGAATAACTGTTCCTAAGCCACCTGCCTAATTAGAAATTCTTATTTCTTGCAAGCAATCAAGAAATACGTAATTGTTTTTGAAACATCAATAGGAAAGCGCTGTACCACGATCTCGCCTGATGTGGTGGATGGTAAGCTAAGATGTGGCCTAAGATGAAACGCGCTTCCGTAGAAGGTACTTGTTCACTCTTTTCTTGATGATCCCCAGATTGTACTCGTCGGGAAACACAGACTCTGGATCAGGAAGCATGTTCCAGTCCCTTGCTTTTCGAATGAAGAATATCAGTCAAACTGTTTTGTCCGGGTGTCCGGTACGTGGAACGTCCACCATATGGTGATGCCTAGAATCTGTGCGCCTAAACGATCGATAGAAAAACGGGGATGAACTGTGACCTGTAATTGTAACTATAAAATATATCGTTGTTAAAACTTATTTAACCAACATTTCTTGATAAATAATAAATTCTTTACAGTCATTGAAACTAATGGAAGCATTTACAAATGAAACTAATTTCACCGTCTGGTCTTCAATATCCAACTGCCTGTCGAAATTAAGCGCGTTGTTATCACATACCGCCCTCGACAAGCCGTTGAAAAACTACGGAAGAAAACTATTTTCTAACGTTACTAAGAGATTGGGATGGGAAGCAGAAGAAAAAGAAAGCCATTTAGACACATTGCTCAGAAGTTTAGTTCTTAATAAAATGATAAGCTTTGAAGATCCGGAGACAATTGAAGAAGCAAAAAAGCGGTAAGTAATTTCTTGCTACTAAATATGTAATTGTATATTTTCCCCGTGTTGGATTTCAAAGGAGCCCAAAAGGGCTCCTTTGAAGAATAGGCCAACTGCCATTCTGTCAGGCAGGCTGTAAAAGGCGACCGATTGGCTGTACGAGTCACTAACATCGCGGCTACTAGGTGATAGAGTTCTGCATTGTCTCGCCAGGGTCTGGTACCAACGCCTTACCTATTCCTGCCGCAATAGCCTCAGTGCTTGTCACTGTCGTGTTCCGGTTTAGAGGGTAAGATGGCCGGTAAACTTATGCATGTGGCATAAGACCTTGCCACAAGATAGCAACGCACCGTTAACACCTTTGGTGTCTATAGGCGATGGTTGACTCTCCATCAGGAGACCAATCTGCTTATTTGCTATCTTATAAAAAAAATTACAGTTTTTCAATTAAAACTTTCTTTGTGTGTTAACAATTGCAATTAACTTGTGACATTTGCTAGTTGCTAAAAAAACTGTGAAAATTGTTACTCTATGTGGAATTGTGATGTATATTACATATCAGCTATGATTTCGTATAAGTGCTGTGTATTTAAAAATTATCTCATTTATAAACACGATTCAGGTAGAATTAGCAATAAATCGAGATAACACCCTACAGTGAAATTAAATGTGACGCATTCAATGTATCCATAATTTCCATTAATATTTACGTTGATTTGCAACGAAAACTTCATGTTTTCAAGGTTTTTCAAGAGAAATATTGTAATAATGTGAGCAGATTATTTAAAGAATATTACAGTTTTTGCAAAATTAAGTCTTGATTTAGTGCACTACAGAGCAATAATATAATTTTTGAGAACAGTTTTTTAAAACGAAGACAATCTCTGCATAGTGTTTTACGAAAACAGGCGCCAGAGTTGTCTTTCAGGACGAATACAGCCATTGAAACGTGCCAAAATATTTTATTTTATACATTTTTCCAACAGCATATATGGTCCTTAAGTGCAACACAGAGCCAAAATGATGAAAATATTGTTGTTAGATATTAAAAAATAATATCAAAAAATTACAAAATCAGCTCCCTGACATATTTTTTTTCACCAGTAAGTATTTCAATAGACACCTAAAATATTTATTATATGTGAAATAAGGTAATCTCAATATACTGATTTTTTTTCACTCCGTTATATGAACTTATTTATTAAGAATTGTTTTAAAAACACTACAAATTTTCGCACGCAATCTTTTGTCGATCAAATTTTGAACCTGCTATAAATCGAATAATTCGATTTTTTTTCACTCCGTTATATGAACTTATTTATTAAGAATTGTTTTAAAAACACTGCAAATTTTCGCGCGCAATCTTTTGTCGATCAAATTTTGAACCTGTTATAAATCGAATAATCAAGACTTAATCTTGCAAAAACTGCAAATATCCTGCGAATAATCTGCTCACATTATTACGATATTGCTCTTGAAAAAATTTAAAGCATGAAATTTTCGTTACGAATCGAATACGCGCCTTTAAATCCCAAGTCACTAAGTGTGATTTCAAGAGATTGTAATTTATAACCAAGTTGTTGTTAAACAATCTTATTTGAATGATTGTTTTATATTTTGAATTTATGCTAATACATAAATTATAGAAGGTTTAGATGAAATGAAATATATAAATTTAATACTAATTTAAGTTTTGATGTGTGTAATGTATGAGAAGCTAAAATCTAATTGAACCCTGTCCTTTCAAACTTGGATGGTTCCTTTCAAACTTAAAGTTAAATATAAGTCAGGTAAAATAAAGTTAAATATAAGATAGGTAAAATGTTGTCTAAACTATGCAGTGCGCAATCTTTCCCCTTTGCAGCCCTTTGCACATACAACATTGGTTGTGTGTGCAAATCGGATTATAGGAGATAGTGAGTAAGTATATATTAGTAAGGGCTAAATGGAGATGAGCAAAGGTGACAAATTACATAGGGTGTTGTTTTTCTGCAAAATCTTCTAGTGGTAGAAAGTAGTTAGTTGGTGAGCATGATATGTATGTTTTTTAATATCATTAGATAGCTTACAAGCAGATGGCTCTCCTGTTAGAAAGTGAAACTATCGCCTGTAGACACCAAAAATGTTAATATTGCGTTGCTATCCTTGTGATGGGATGGCAAAAAAGTAAAAAATAAAAAATAAATGTCACATACATAAGTCTACCGGCTTAACGGGAACACGACAATATCAAGCACTGACGTTATTATGGCAGGAATATATGAAAGGAAAGAGTCAACCATCGCCTAAAGGCAATAAAGATGTTAATGGTGCATTGCTATCTTGTGGCGAGGTCTAATGCCACATGCATAAGTTACCCGGCTACCTTACCTTCAAACCGGAATACGACAGTGACAAGCACTGACACTACTGTATTGTACTGAATAGGTGAGGCGGTGGTACCCAACCCAGGCGAGATAATGCAGAACTCTACCACCTGGTAGCCACGATGGTAGTGGCTCACGTAGCCAATCATCCGCCTTTTACGACCTACCTAGCAGAACGGCAGTTGGCCTACTCTACAGCGTCGTAGTCAAGATGGTAATGACATGAACTGGCTGGCAAAATGGTAGTTGGTCTATTCTTCAATGAGGGCCTGGAACAAGACGGAGAACAGTGTGTGTATGTGTCAGTTTCGAGTTGCACCAGTCGGGCGCGCGCGCGCTGGCGGCGGACCTGCGCTCGGCGTGCTACCGCGCGGTGCTGGCGGACGCGGACGAGGCGGCGTTCGACCGCTTCCTGGCCATGTACCGCGCCGCCGACCTGCACGAGGAGAAGGACCGCGTCAGCCGCGCGCTCGGCGCCGTGCGCGACCCCGCCCTCCTCAAGCGGGTGCTCGACTTCGCCATCTCGGTGAGACCGCGCCTACTGTCTCCCGTCTACACGCACACAGGATACCTTGACACACACCATATACAAGCACAACATTTACTTGCTTGAAGTGAAAACTTGTTTAACCGCGTAAAACGATTTTTGGTAGGACAGTTGGTAAAATGTATGGGTTCGCGTCGGCGTCATCAACATGCTATTCTTTAAAGCAGGGTTTTTCAAGCTTTTACAATCCGCGGACGCCTAGAAAATCAAGCAAAATTTCAAAGACCCTCAATCAATCAATTTATTTCAAAAAAATCAATTTATATTTGTACTGCAATATATATATATATATATTTTATTAAATAAATAAAAAATATTGTATTAACATGAAGGTATGTGGCATTAGACCTCGCTACAAGATAGCAACGTACCATTAAGATGTTTGGTGTCTATAGGCGATGGTTGACCCTTTCCATCAGGAGACCCATCTGCCTATTTGCTATCATATGTATATAAAAAAATCGAAACTTATTTTAAATACGCCGTGCTAAGTAAACGTAGCGATTACGAAAGTTGCTGGAATTTATTTATTCAAACAATAATTTCTATAAATAAGACGGCAGATCCCCTGCACACACTCGCAACACGTTAAGAAACACTGGTTTAAGGTATATCTATATATATAGGTATATTACTGTGTTCATAAATAGTGTATTAAAAACACAGTAAATGTGACTATAATAAATCTGCTCGTAAATACAGTAAGATGTCACTTCTGTGTGTGTTTCTGACAGCCCTCATGACTGCCTCCGATTTTTTAGCTTACACTAGCTGCAGAGTGCAGCCCGCTCATTATAAAAGTTTTTGCCGAATCCCGCGCTATTCCAGGTCATCATCTACCTGTGCACCAAATTTCATTCAAATCCGTTCAGTGGTTTTTGCGTGATTGAGTAACAAACATCCATACAAACATCCATCCAAACATCCAAACTTTCTCATTTATAATATTAATATACATTACATTTATTTAGATTATTGATACTCAACCCGGATAACACAGCTATTTTAGAAGAGTAACAGAGTTGGACCTAGAATTAATGAATGTAGAGTAAAATTATTAATTAATATTACATAGGTAGCATTATTAATTAATATTGCCTATGTAAGTACATTATAATTGTAAACGTGTAATAGCCTGCACAGTAATTTGATAAATAGTATGTTTAATATATATAAATGTAAAAACATTTATTTTTGGCTTAAAATCAGCATTAGTTCGGGATATATTTATAGGGATAGAGATAATATTGAAATATAGGCTTAGCAAAAAAGCTAATAGGATTATCTTAATTTAAAAGAGGTATGCCTTACCCACAGATGCCAAAAGATGTTATCTAATTGCTTACATTATGTTTCAATCTATTTGACAGGAATGTAATACCATATTTAAAAGGTTACCATCCAATTTACCTTTTCAAACCAGTTACCGTTCACTAATATTATTGCGGCAAGAAAAGGCAAACCAGCGGTACTAAACCTAGGCGGGACATTGTGCAACTCCTAAAAACAGGGGCGTGCACTGTATAGAGGCAAAAAAGCACTGCTTTACCTATATTTTAATAAAACGTTCATACGTTTTAGATGACTTTAATTAATTATAAATAAATGAATAAACAAAATATAATAACTTAAAAACGCCTAATATTTTTAAGTAGCACCTATTTGCAAGCACAGCACTCAAACATTATGTTTGCCAGGCGTTTATTAAACGATAAATAATATTGAACGCCGAGTCCTGCCGCCAAGATTCTGCTTCACATTGTAAATGTGTGCGAGACAATTACCTATCCGCACGTATTGGCTCACTCACACAATCATGCTATTTTGTATAGCAACTCCTGCGAGCTTGTTCTATAATCCGGGTAAAGATAATAGACGAAATATTATTGACAAACAGTATGCTCACATTATGCATTTTTGTTTAGTAAGGTTTTATTTGTTTAAATAGGAGAAATGTAATTGTGTTTTGCGAAGCCATTTGCTTTTTTCGTGTGATAAGCATTGTTTGTTATTTTGTTTGCGTCATATATTTATTACTGGTTTTCTTAGATTTTTCATTACAACATTAAAAATGTGAATTGAAAAAAATGAAAATTGTACATTTAAGTTTATAACCGAGTTTCTATAATAATTGTAGGGATTTGCTTTTATTAGTGCATTATTTGTAGATTTTTTTTAAATGTTATTTGGTTGTGAAGATTGTGTTGAAAATGTGTGTTTATTAAAAATTAAAAATAATAAGTTCTCACAATTGTCATTCAGTGAAAATATTCAAATTGTGTCTAAAGGTAGGTGTGTACACGAGTTACAATTAAACCAGCAAAAAGTAACGTAACTCGTGACCAGCAAAAAGTAAACGTAACTTGTAAGTTTCATGTTAAAAGTTATGAAACGTATAACTGGCTTTGTGATTCGGGATATTGTTGCCGTAGAAGATGAACATGAATAGTAGTACATCTAAGACTTGTTCTATGTCATGGTTTCCGACTTAGAGACTCGTAGCGTGACTGTGGCTATGCTAAAAATCTATAAAAGAAAGTTTTTGTGACCGAGTACCCCTCCGCATAGTGCATACCCGGTGTCATAATCCTGTGCACGCCGCTGCCTAATAACCTTGTGGATATAGCGACATATTTGAACTTGTTGATATTTTATGAACTCTCTAGCAGGACGGAATTGGTTTATTCTTTAAAAAGTGCCTGTCGAGACATTGAAAATATTTCAATATTAATAGATACAAAACCACAGATCCTAAGTATTATAATTCATAGCACTGTTCATACATGCCATGTTTCTCAAACTTCAATTATTCTTTTCAGGATGAAGTACGCGCTCAAGACACAATTTTCGTGATCGTGTCTGTAGCAATCAGTCGGAATGGCCGCGACCTTGCGTGGCAGTTCTTCAAAGATCACTGGGAAGAGTTTATGGATCGTTATAAGGTAAGTTACTGGTTTATATTGTAAATATTACAATTCATTAAACTATACAAAAATTATAGTATATAATATATTTAATATATTAACTCAATTCTTTTAATTCCTCGTCATCTAACTCTATAATATTTATAACTAGCTGACCCGGCAAACATTGTTCTGCCTTTTTAACTACTTTTATTTGTTTATTAATTTTCTCACCTTTTAAACCTTCCCTGGACTTCAATAATTAATTCAAAACCAAAATTAGCCAAATTGGTCCAGCCGTTCTCGAGTTTTAGCGAGACTAACGAACAGTAATAGATTTATATATATATAGAATTAATACTAATTAACTCAGTGCAAATTAGCCCGCCAGTAGATTTAAAGATCGAGCACACTGAGGCCGAACTGAATCGCAATTTTTTTTATATGAATGCACGAACGAACACACTACGGTGGGGTGCATCGCGCACGTGTTCCTCCGTGTCTCGAGTATCAATTTATTGAATCATGTAATTATAGGTGAAGAATGACTAATAATTTTAGTTCAAGGCTACAGAGATTATGGTTTGCAAAATCCACGTTATGATGATCAATAAAGGAAAATAACATAAGTTGCGATGGGGGCCGCCTAAAATGTTATGCTGCATTTTTCGTTGCAATGCGGCCTGCTGCGGCCCAGTAGCCTGACTCGGTATGCTCGATCCTTAACAAGTCATCAGTATCTGAAATTTCATATAATCTGTCATATTTCAGCTTCTAAAGAATTGATTTTTGAAATAATAGCGTATGTTTGACCCCTGTTTGCAACTATTTCCTGCCTCATTTGAACAAAATCGTTAATAGATAATCAACGCATGTTAATAGATAGTTGTCATTTAACAATAAATTAGTAATGTCTTCTGAATGTAAATTGTATCACGGACACTTATTTCAATGCTATAATTCACGAAAAACCAGCAGTATTATAGTAATATATATTATATAATCTTACATTCAATTTTTAACCATTCCTGTCTTAATATATGAGCAATATAGTTTTAATACATTTTTGTACCTCTCATAAAATAATGATTTTAAAAGTTAATTGAAGAAACTAATGAACAAAGCAAAATATTTTATGCCACTCACAAATTGAAAAGATGTCACTTGTTTTTTCTTTTGTAAGAAGATATAACGATTATAATATTTATACAGCCTTGCTTATTGTAAGTTTTGTATTATTACTATTTATATAAAATACTTCCCTTTTTCTTAAATTTTATGTAATACTTTATTAAACATTTTGCGTCTACATATCCGACATTTTTCTGCTTTGCTCCATTTATCATAAAAAAGTGTTAATTTTATGGCAAAAAAGAAAGGTCTTAACTTTATCATAAGATTGCAAACAAGCAGATACCCATCTGCTCCTGATGGAAAGAGTCCACTATAGACGATTTAGCAATGAAGAAAATTAAAAATAATTTATTTTTGACATTGCATCGTATATTTTAGATCTCAAAAATTGAGTTGAAAATATGCATTTTTAAAAATTAATATGCCGCCATTTTTACAAAATCGTTTGAACTGAAAAATTTATGCTTATATTTTTTACTCTTTTGAGTAACTTAATTTAGTGGAAAGTTTCAGGAATGGCCTGACCGTTCACACTTTTTTTTTTCAATAACCTTTTTTCAGATTTTAAAAATGACTTTGAGACTAATTCACCGATTGATATTAAAATCTAAACATTAAAAAACTCCGTCATATTCAAAATCGATCATGGTTTTTAAAATACATATACAGCTGTTCAAAAATTTAAAATAATGTAATTTTTAACAACCTTTAGATTTTTGACCTCTGAACTAAAAATCTGTTAAGTAAAAGTATATTTTTTACTTCTTTTAGCTTAAAATTATTTAGAAAAAAAATTCGTGGTTGGCCTGCAGGGTCAACCTGGTAAATTTTTTTTTTAAATAAGTTGATAAAATATTTTATGAAATTCTTACACCGATGATATGATAGGTAACAAGAAAATAATTAAGTGTGTTGTGTCTGCATCGTTTTGAATTATTTTTGCCGATGAAAATTTTCTTGCCAGATGTAAGGAAAAGCGAAGGATTTTGATGAAAAATATTAACATTTATATAATAATAAAATTAAAATGATTTGTGTTATGTGTAGCATTACCCTAACTGCATTAAATTTAGAATAAACTTTTCTTTCAGGGTGGTTTCCTGTTGGCGCGACTAGTGAAGTCGACGACGGAGAACTTCGCGTCGGAAGCGGCCGCGCAGGAGATTGAGGAGTTTTTCCGTACGCACGTGTCGCCCGGTACCGAGCGCTCCGTGCAGCAGGCGCTCGAGACCGTGCGGCTCAACGCGGCCTGGCTGCGGCGCGACCTCGCCTCCGCCACCGCCTACCTCGCGCCCTACCACTGACACGTACGTACCTCCGCACACACACACATACAACGCGGCTTGGCTGCGGCGTGACCTCGCCTCCGCCACCGCCTACCTCGCGCCCTACCACTGACACGTACGTACCTCCGCACACACACGCACACACACACACACACACACACACACACACACACACACACACACACACACACATACAACGCGGCCTGGCTGTGGCGCGACCTCGCCTCCGCCACCGCCTACCTCGCACCCTACCACTGACACGTACGTACCTCCGCACACACACGCACACACACACACATACAACGCGGCTTGGCTACGGCGCGACCTCGCCTCCGCCACCGCCTACCTCGCGCCCTACCACTGACACGTACGTACCTCCGCACACACACACATACAACGCGGCTTGGCTGCGGCTTGACCTCGCCTCCGCCACCGCCTACCTCGCACCCTACCACTGACACGTACGTACCTCCGCACACACACACATACAACGCGGCTTGGCTGCGGCTTGACCTCGCCTCCGCCACCGCCTACCTCGCACCCTACCACTGACACGTACGTACCTCCGCACACACACACATACAACGCGGCTTGGCTGCGGCGTGACCTCGCCTCCGCCACCGCCTACCTCGCGCCCTACCACTGACACGTACGTACCTCCGCACACACACGCACACACACACACACACACACACACACACACACACACACACACACACACATACAACGCGGCCTGGCTGTGGCGCGACCTCGCCTCCGCCACCGCCTACCTCGCACCCTACCACTGACACGTACGTACCTCCGCACACACACGCACACACACACACACACACACATACAACGCGGCTTGGCTACGGCGCGACCTCGCCTCCGCCACCGCCTACCTCGCGCCCTACCACTGACACGTACGTACCTCCGCACACACACACACACACACACACACACACACACACACATACAACGCGGCCTGGCTGCGGCGCGACCTCGCCTCCGCCACCGCCTACCTCGCGCCCTACCATTGACACGTACGAACCTCCGCGCGCATACACACAATCACACGCGCACACACACACACACACACACACACACACACACACACACACACACACACACGGACACACTCAACGCAGCCTAGCTGTGCCGCGAGCTCGCCACCCCACGCCCATCCTCTACACACACATTGGTAGACTTAAACTTAATTATTTTTAGATTGATACTGGTGAAAATCCGAAGGTGCAAGGCCAAAGGCTGTAATATACATGGTGGACGCATTTACACTTCCCACCCGAGCTCTCAATATTTGATGATTGGCTAAAGATGTATGCGGTCTGGCGTTATCATGATAAAAACCACATTCTTTCTGTTAATTATTTCCGGCCATAGATTCGTCCCAATGATTTTGCCCGATTGTAAAAGCTCGAAATGAACTATTTATTCTAGACCTCAACTGTCTGCAGGCCGTGTTGAGTGTGTGTATAATAATGTGTATGTGCAGGGCTTGTTAACCGGTTAATTTAAAAACCTAAGTCAACGCAAGTACATGAAGAGCGTTTTATAAAGGTTTGGCTCTACCTTAACCTCAAAAATAGCGGTTTACTCTTTGAGCGAAATTATAAAGGTTTTTAATCAATAAACTGGTTTATAGAGGTTTTTCAATTTTTCTTTGAAACTTGCAGCTTTCAATTTTAAGTACAAATATGAAATTACACAACGTGTAGCGATTTTATGTTTGCCGGCCAAGACGCTTCGCTATGCGGTGTTTCCTTAGGCCGTTGGCAAGTAACGAGCGACAATGCATAAATTTTAAGGTTTTTATGCCTTATTTAACACGTTTAACTTTCAACTGACATAATGGATTAATAAATAAAAATAAAACATTAGCTGACATGACACGTGCAGCCCTGACAAAGCTAGCTGCACGTGTCATACTCAGCTCAGTTCAGCACAGCTCAGCTGAAAATTTGACTTGGCTAGTTTTTACCAACAAGCCAAATTTTTGAAAAAAAAAAGAATTTAAATCAATCCAACGTTTAGTTTAAAAAATAACCAGACTAACGGCCGTATGACTTACACTAATTGTCTATCTGTAAGTGAAAACTAGCCAAACCAAATTTTGAGGTAGAATTTATTCTAAGTGAAATTAATGGATTGTGTGTCTGTTAAAATATAAGAATTTATATTACTTTTAAAATAGCAAACATGGTAGTACTTATAAATAAGAATTTGTTACCTACATAATATATATTTATTTTAGAATGTTGCACATTGTTGTAACTAAAATTTTAGGAGTTTCTTTACGAAATTTGGCACCCAAATAGATCTCAGTACTTTTGTCTGCGAAGTTGACCGATACGGATACTCTTATATTAATATATATTATATATTATAATTGATATAATTTTTGTTTAAACCTACAGAAATTTATAAACAAGATGACATTGATTTCTAAAAGGTAACGTCTGTTTCTATAAAATATTATATACATAAGTAGGTACATTTGTTGTTTAAAACTATTGTTAAATTTGGACTGTGCCACACTAAGCATAATTTCAAAACTCTGGTCCCAGATCTAATGAAAAGGTGAAATACAACATAAATACACAACTTCTTGTGTTAGATTTTCTAAAAAAAAAATCTGTAAAACTGTTGACCCTGCAGGTCATCCCGGAAACTTCCCGCTTAATTGAGGTATTTTACACCCCAAGGAACAAAAACCCCTATATATATCCCCATAGATTTTTTAGAGTTCAAAAATATAAATTTTGTTAAAAATTACAGAAATTTGATCATCTACATGATCGACATCTACAATGATATCATATATAGGTTAAAAAATTTCGAAGTAATGCCAAAAAACATTTTTTTTTTCTCAAAATTTTCGTCATTGACTATTCCCAAATAAATCCACCGATTTTGATCCAAAATAAAACATTTGACGCGGTGTTTTAGACAGAAAGCTGATTAGATTTTAAATTCAATCGGTACATTAGCCTGAAAAATATTTTAAAAATAATAAGTAAATTTGCTGTAAACAACAAAATATTAATATTTGAAAAGCTGTAACTTTTGAAAAATTGATTCGATTTTGGTTTTAAAATTGTATTTGACATGGTTTTTTCAGTACTAAAATATTGTAGGAGGTCGAAAAATGATTGGTTAAACAACTTTAAAGTTATGTCGAAAATAAACTTTTTTCAAAATTTTTCTTCGACAATTTCTCCTGAATGGATAAACCGCTTTTGATGCAATTCAAACATTTGACGCAGTTTTTGTAAGAATAGAGCTGATTAGATTTTCTACTCAATAGGTATAATAATTTAGAATTTATATTAAAAAAAACTGTTTCGCCAAACATTTTTTGAGGTTTTTTTTTAAATTTCTAAAATCTCCTTGGCCGAATTGGTTCAGATTTTTAGATCTATAGAATCTATATAGAGATATATATAGAGATATATATAGAATAGCTCTAAGTAGAATTAGAAAAAAAGTAGAATGAATGCTATCAATCGGTTAAGCCATTCAAAAGTTATGAGATGTGTAAACATCATACACACTTACAGACATACTGATGTCATCGTGAAAATAGTCGGAAAAGATTCCTAGAACCTCAAGACGTCGAGATCTGGTGAAATCTCGATTTGATAAAATCAGTAGAAACTTAATTTCCTTACCTACATACGTAGTGGGAAGTTAAAAACATGTCTCACTTTCATTAAATGTCCGCATTCAAACATCACACACTTTGACTTATTATTTTGTTCATCATAATTAACTGTAAATAATACGCACGCTTCAAATGCGATGTTTACAATGCAATGAAGCGCGCAAAGAAAACGACAAAATGATAATTCGTAACCTGTTCGTACTGTGCGTAAGTAGGTATTTGGCTCAAACCGGTTTGTTTAGGTTTTTGAATTGCTCTCATGTCAGATACGCTCCGAACAAAACCTTTTGTAAAAACCGGTAAAAACCTTTATTAACCAGTATTTCCTAAACCGATTTCAAGCCCTGTGTATGTGTGTATTTGTATATGAATTGATATACTCAAAAACGTGTACAATTACTGTTATCAGTTGGTAATAAAAAAAATTTAGACTCCTTGTCTAGTTGTCAAACTTTCCTCTGTTTCTTCCTCTTTTGAAGAATATACGGTCTGCTTTCCTTGCACACTGTTCGTACATCGACCAAATCTTCCATATACATTACGTGACGTGTAAAATCTATTGACATTAGACTTTTCTCTACGTACCCACAAATTGTTATATTTATTAATTAAACAAAGTAGGTGTATTTACCGCCCCGTTGGTCGAGTGGTTAGAGACCCTGACTACGCAATCAACGAGACTCGGGTACGATCCCCGACGGGGACAAGCATTTGTGTGAGGAGCATAAATATTTGTATTTCCGGGTTTGGGTGTTTATTATATATATTCTAGTATTTATATATGTATTTCTATGTATTAGTATCGTTGACTAACACCCATAATACAAGCAAATAATTTGCTTACTTTGGGGTTAGATCAGAGGGCCTACCATGAACTCTTATAATACTTGTCAAGTTCCAGGCAGTTCAACTATGAGTATTATCCTGTCAGGTTTTACGATCGTACCATGAACTAATTTTTGTTGACCTGCAATGCGTCGTCTTCTGGCCGGTTAAATTATCTCTGGCAGGACATATCAAATTAACGTTGACATACAATACAAACAGTTAAAACACATAACTTGCTGATTTTTAAATTTTAGAATAAAGTTATTATTATCAATGCATTTTAATTAGAAATCTTGAATTTAAGAATACAAATTGGCAAAAGAGATCAGTTTTAAGTTATTTAAAGTCTACGTAAAATATATGGAACATAAAGTAAACCACGTAATATTTGTTAAGCGGCATGCATTAAAGAACGCATCTCTAGGAATATTACACTTGAACTTGAATTGTTTAATAAAGATATTTATGTTATGAGCGCGGTTTTTAAATTTCTTGAGTAGGTAGGTACGTCTTGATTTTTTGAGATTAGAGTTTTGGAATAGTTTGTGACTATTTTAAAGCTTAAGATTACACATTGATTTAATGAACGTGATTGATGTTGGAAGCAAAACGATTGTATGATATCAATATATTCCTATGAACAATTGGAAGTTTTATGAGATTTTTTAAATACCGATAAAGATATTGCAACGGGATTTAATAAAAGGGCACACTCAAAACGTTAATTTTCATCTAAATCACATCTAAATTTATGTGTATCGCCTCTGTGGTCTAGTTGTCTGGTGTCGGATTTAATCACATGAGCTCAATTACAATTAAAAAAAAAGTGTTTTAGTTTTTAATGTTGCCCGGGATTGAAAAAAGAGCCTGGGTGGCGATAGGCTTCGGCTAATCGTGGGTGCAATTATTGTACATCTACCTACCTCTTCGGGGATACGGGCGTGAAGATACTTTTTTATCTAAAATTAAAAATAAATAACAAATGCTTTAAAGACAAGTGAATTGCTTTAAAATTGTATTCAGAAAACTTTAAATAGAAGTAATGAATTAGGTACTATATTTTATACCAATATCAATATTTTTCTAAAACACAGTTAAATGTCAAAAAATATGCAATATAAATTCCAAATAGGACTAGCGCTAGGAATAGCAGTTATAATAAAAAATACTTACGTTTACAGTATATTTAAGACAAAGCAATCCAATAAAAGTTACTTGTTTACAGCTGCAAGTGACCGGCAATATTATGACACTTCAGCAGTTCAAATATCGATTTCGGTCTGTCAAAAACACTTCATGGTACGCTAATGCAGGGCAGAAGTAGGTTTGAATAGTAATACGATCGCTCACGGGCATAGGTCACTGGTCTGTTAGATAACGCTTTCATTGTGCGTAATAGCAGGACAGTTTAATTATCGGCTAAAATTGACCTTCTATAAAAGTTCATGGTAGGGCCGCAGTAAGTGTAATTTGTCCTATGAATATTTTTTTTATTTTTTTATTTTATTAACTTTTTTTTATTTCAGGACCAAATAACAAAAGACTGAAACCGCAACGAACATAATAATATACAATATTTACTGTAGCTGTTATAAAGCGCTTTATTTATTTTCAGTGACAAACCAATTGTATACAAAAGTGTAAATTATTATAAAATAGTAATGATTTATCAGTGAATAACAAAATTAATTATTATTTTTGCTATACGGTTTCGTTATATACTTACGTATATTTAATTTTACATACCAATTTTTAAAATGGCAATTGTTTTTTGTTAACTATCTGTTACAGTTAAACTGTTATGGATAAGGGAATACTTTGTGACATAATAGGGGTTAAGTATTTTTCCGTAAAATAAACCCTTTCGGGTGCTACTATCATGTTAATTTGACTCACATTGCTTGGTTTTCTATTACTAACTTTTTGTGTATGAGTTATCAGTAGTGAAAGGTCAACTATAGTTTTTAAGAACCATTAGGACCGTAGTTCTAACATTTACAACAATTAAATTAATAATCACCACATTTTCAAGTTTATTTTAAGCAAAGTTTGTTTTTCAAATGGGATGTACTAAATTGGATTTTATTCTTTTTATCAGAAATATTAATATACATTGTTTTTTTAATTCTAAAATTACAAAGTCAGAACTTGTCAAAGATGTTGCTAAATGCACAATTTTTATAAAAATGTATTTTGTCAGTTGTGATTTATGTTATAATGATAAGAACATGAATTAATATATAACTATTGTTATACAAACAATATCTTTGTGATGTTTAAAACCATGAAAAAGTTACCATCTCTTTGTGTTTTTTGTTGTCATATTTTGTTTCGTAAGACTGTGTTATTGCAATAAATTGTACAAAGTATTCACTGTTTTTATTTCAAATTTTCTTTGCTATTGGTACCAGATTTTTTTTATATCATAAGATAGCAAACAAGCAAATGGGTCTCCTGATGGAAAGAGTCAACCATCGCCTATAGACACCAAAGATGTTAATGGTGCGTTGCTATAATGCCACATGCATAAGTTTACCGGCTACCTTACCCTCCAAACCGGAACATGACAGCGACAAGCACTAACGCTATTGCAGCAGGAATAGGTAAGGCGGTGGTACCAGACCCGGGCGAGACAATGCAGAACTCTACCACCTAGTAGCCACGATGTTAGTGACTCAATAGCCAATCGGTCGCCTTTTACGACCTGCCTGACAGAACGGCAGTTGGCCTATTCTCCAAAGGAGGTCGGGACCAACACGGCGAAAATATTAGACCATTTGTCTAACGTTCCTAGTACTAGCTACCTAGGGTTCGTAAGAGGGCAAAAACTGACCAGGTTATTTCCATAGTTAAATTTTATACACGGTTCTCATTAATCTACTTAAATACTTCGTTATAATAATTTTTAGTTTTTATTTAAACTATATTAATTTTCAAACAAATTCGTTGTCTATTAACATTATAAATGCGAAAGTTTGGATTTGTTAATCACGCCAAAACTACTGAACGGATTTGGATGAAATTTGGCACACAGGTAATGACCTGCAATAGGCTACTTTTATCCCGGAAAAATGAGTTGTTCCCGCTGGATTCACCAAAAAGTTATAATGCAGGGGCTGTACGCTGCACTTAGTATAATATAAAACTTCAAACACCTTTGCAATACTTATTTACTAACCTTTATGGCCAATTGCACTAACATTGTCTAACCTTAGGACAATCCTAAATAGTATGCTGTCACACTCTTTTCAATTAAGACAGGAAGTGACAGCATACTGTTTAGGATTGCCTTAGGGCAATCCTAAACAGTATGCTAAGACAATATTTGTGCAATTGGCCATTAGTGTTAGTCTATGACTCGGAATACATTATTGTTTATGATAACATTGTTTGGTACGTCGGCCCAAGATTTAAAGCGACGTAATAACAAGTATGTGACTCAGGATACGTTATCATTTATTAAATTGTTTGGGCCGGTAGTACTAGATTTTACACGAAATAATTACGATCTCGCTGATAAACAGCGTTGTACTAGATTTTTGAAAGAATAACAAGTTTAGTAAACAATATACAGTTTTTTTTATAGTATGAGATAGCAAACAAGCAGATGGGTCTCCTGATGGAAAGAGTCAACTATCGCATATAGACACCAAAGGTGTTAATGCTGCGTTGCTATCTTGTGGCGAGGTATTATGCCACATGCATAAGTTTACCGGTTACCTTACCCTACAAACCGGAACACGACAGTGACAAGCATTGACGCTATTGCGGCAGGAATAGATAAGGCGGTGGTATCAGACCCTGGCGAGACAATGCAGAACTCTACCACCTAGTAGCCACGATGTTAGTGACTCGTATAGCCACTCGGTCGCTTTTTATGTCCAGCCTGGCAGAACGGCATTTGGTCTATTCTTCAAAGGAGCCCGGGAGCAACACGGGTGCATAGAAATGATTAAATCGAAAAAATACTTATCCTGCGGCTCATGTATTGTTGTCTAAAAATATTCCAAAGGCGCTGTATTAATTAGTAGTATACCGCATCCGGCGCTCTGTATTTAAAACGGGCGAGCTCATACTTGAGTGAAAATATCCCGTAGACAGGAAGAGAAAGAACATACATTAGATATACGTATATCTCTTCAATGACGCATGCGTACTATGTAATCGTATGTATCTAACTGGCTTCTTCTACGCATGAGTCTTTACAAAAATCGATATGCGCTTCTACAGTAATCAAAGTAATCTGAAAAACATAAAAGCAATTTGATATTTAAGCCGTTCGAAACATATTTTATGTTGTAAGTACACAAGGTTTTCAAACTTAGCAAACAAAACTCGTTATCTGTGCATAATGGTTACCTTTAAAGAAATAACAGAATTCATATATTTCCAAAGTGCATTTAATTAAAATAAATATAACGAGCCTAATTAACAAAAATAAAATGCTGTAAATGAAAATTATTTTTTTAAAGGTAGCCATTATGCACAGATTATTTTAAGAGCTTTAATTTGCTAAGATAATTTCGAAAACCCTGACTAAGTAGTCTACCAGACTAATATAAATATGAAAAAGTGATTAGTAAGATATTTTGAACCCTTTGTGTACGTACACCAATGTGATGATTCGAACTGCATAATATTGTATCAAATTGATTTTATGTTTGTCAGATTATTTTGACTACTCAAAGAGCACATATCAATTTGATGCAGACTGTACCTAGCACACAGTTCTAACATTTTTTATGCAGAGCAGCATCCACGTTATATATTTTGCAGCTGGTAAATATGTGTTGAAGATTACATCGAGCCACGAAACAATCAACGCATCATTCATTATCTGCTTTGATGCCTGTAGATAAAAGTTATCCTCAAGAAGAGCCGTTAATTTTACATCATGTGTTTTAAAAAATATAACTTGTCTCACATTATAGAGCAAGATACAACACACACAAAAGGATTCTATTACAAGAATATCTAGCTGGTGTGAAATAAAAACCACTGTTTAGACTCCCTTCTGGGAGTCTGGGAGGGAAATCCAAATTAAGTATAAAGTATTAGGACAATATAGAAATAAAACATTTGATAAAACAATACATCTATATTGCACTATAACATCTCACTTAGTTTTGTACAAATAAGGTGATTCGACAAATTAAAATACAAATAAAAATACAAACATCACACAACAATCCTATTCTAAGTGCTTACAATAAAATTAAATCATACAAATAATAATTTAGAAAACCAGATTCTCTATTTTTAAATAAATCATCTATGTACCACTGGGTTAAATAACTGATTTTTAACTATTTACAAATAAGATTTACACACAATTAAAATAACAATTATGGTGAGGTCAAACGAACATATTTTTTGAGGTTATACACATTTAAAATTAGTCGCATACTTTACCGTGTATTCCGTTTCATATATGAGTGAGAAAGAGAAAGAACGAGAGAGTACTACAAGATAATGGCGCAACATGAGTTATTTTTCGATTCACACGAATTCACGGTGAAGAGAGCAGCGGTAGCAATTTAGTTATAGAATACGTGACACGTAGCAATTTTTTTTAAATTATAAGTTTACAAACTAGCAGATGGCTCTTTTGGTGGAAAGAGATCGCCTATAGAAACAAAAATGTTAATAGTGCGTTGTTATCCTTGTAACGAGATCTCAATGCCACATGCATAAGTTTACCGGCTACCCTACCCTTCAAATCGGAATACGACAGAGACAAGCACTGACGACATTGCAGAAAGAATTAAACATAGTTCTTGAAAAATATATGCGTGTCATATTACTTATGTGGTAATATGTAGTTGTACATATACGTTCACATTAAGGTATATATTTGTACACACATCAATCTCTCGCTATTAAACGGATATAGCGAGATTTTTTGCCATCATCTTTTGTATCTTAACTCCAGTAAGCCAGTAGGTTACACTGCACTAAGCCAATTGGTTACACTCCTCTAAGCCAGTTGGTTACGCTCCACTAAGCCAGTTGGTTACACTTCTCTAAGCCAGTTGGTTACACTCCACTAAGCCAGTTGGTTACACTCCACTAAACCAGTTGGTTACACTCCACTAAGCCAGTTAGTTACACTTGACAAATATGACGCCACCCGCACATGTCAACCCTACCTAGACGAATGCAGTACCTAACACAATGTGGGGGTGCGGGGCATTCCTACTTAATGCCTCATTGGCTCGGTGGAATTGTATGTACTTTAGATTGGAATGGAACAATTCCGTAAGTAATTTGGATGAATATCGAATACAATACTGGACGCATTTCATATTTCTGAGGAACTTTACTAGGTGGTAGAGTTTTGCATCGGCTCGACCGGGTCTGGTACCACTTCCTTACCTATTCCTACCGCGATAGCGTCAATGCTAGTCACTGTCGTGTTCGGGTATGGAGGGTGGGGTAGCCGGTAAACTTGTGCATGTGGCATTAGACCTCGCCACAAGATAGCAACGCACCATTAATATCTTTGGTGTCTATAGGCGATGATTGGCCTTTCCATTAGGAGACAAATCTTGTTGTTTGTTATCTTATGATATAAAAAAAACAAAAGAATTTCTATTGAACGAATAATATGTTCATTTAGCCTCACACTTAAGTATTGTTGCACACATCAGCGTGGCAATCGAGATGCATCTCCAGCGACCAATTACTTCAAAGTAATCTATGAAACTTAATATTGTTATTCAAAATAATCTGCATTGTGTCCGTCTGTATTATTAAAACTGTCTGTATTTATGTATAAAAACTATTTATTAATACATATAGATTAATAAAAACTTGCCAAATCAAAAAAGAGTGTAAATGAAGTTTTAGCTGAAGAAAGGGAGGAAATAAAAGCAATTAATTAAACTTTTAATTCGACTTACACATTATAATAGGCCGGGGCAAAAGTATTTTCTTATTTTGTATTATTAGTAATCAAACCTCTTTGTACTGTGTGTGTACTGTGCTACAGCACAGTACACACACAGTACTGAATGTAACTGGCTGGTTTTAATACCATTAAAAATGTGACATTCTGAAGATGCAATAAATAACAAAAAACTAGTACCCGCCATTTTTCAGTTGTTTTTCAAGCAAGCAAAATGAACGCAGGTGACGAAGAAATTCGGTACATTTTAAAGTTTTATTACAAAAAAGGTAAAAATGCGACAAACGCCGCTAGTAAAATTTGTGCAAGAAAGTGGAGCAAGATCGACATATTAGTAGCTACGACATTGCTGAAGAACTGGATGTTGATCATAAAACAGTTTTACGTCATTTACGAAAGTCTGGGTACAAGAAAAAACTTGACATTTGGGTACCACCACATGATCTCACTGAGAGAAACCTAATGCAACGTGTTTCCATTTGCGATTCTTTGATGAAACGTAACAATTCCGAATCATTTCTTTGTGTGAACAATACGAAAATACTTTTGCCTGGACTTTATATAATAATTCAGTTAAGCGTCCTAGTGACAAGAAGGTAGTGTTGGGTTTGTAATTTATTAATAATCAAATTGTGGGTAGAACTTCTGTTAATTTTACATACTATAAGAAGCAGAGATATTTGGACAGAAACTTGGACCTTATTATAACCAAGTGTTTCGGTGGATCTCATCTTTTTTCAGAGGAGGTTGCATTTTAATTCTAAGACAATCATAATTTACCAGAGACTCGGGTTCAATTAAGTTCTTAACTTCTAATACCTCCAAATATACCTAAAATATTTCCGTCCCTTTTTCATGGCGTTAAAAATAATAATGGACAGTTCTTACGTACAAAATTTCGTGAATGTAATCCCTCGAATATTGTTTCATTTTGATGGATTAAGGAGTGAAACAGTCAGTCAGTATTAAAATGGGTGATTCCAATGTCGAATATCTCCTAAACAGCTTGACATAACTTTGGGAACGGAAATGTATATACAAACATTCCGTACTTTTATGGAACAATAACAGAAAATTATACTCAGAGGAATAACACGTGAAAACATTTTGTATAATATACACACTGCGTTCATCAGGCCGGAACTTTGCCCGCGCACTACAGTGCGCCTAGATATTGGCGTGTGATTATTTAAATAGGTTTTATTTGTCAAATCTCGTAAAATTAAAAATTAATTCATTTATATCTAGAAACGAATTAATATTTAATATTCAAATTTCTTTTATTCTTTAGATTGTAATAAGACAATATTACAAAGTGATACCTCTCGAATGCAACGCTGATATATGTACGTTAATCGTTAATCTTAAATCGCAATAAGCAGAAGTAAATAAGTATTGCTCAAGTTGATTTTTACAACCATTTGTTAAGGATATTTAATAAGTCACATCTTTTTCAACAACATCTTAGGATTATAATTTTCCCTATTTATTGATTTCAGTTCAAATATATTTAAAAGTAACGTCTTTATTACAGTAAATTTAAATACAATTGAAAACATATAAACAATATTTAAATATAGTGTGGTCTGTTTTGTTATAGGTAAATAAAATTTTCATATTAGTTATTTACAATGAAGCAGAAATTAAATGAAATACTAGGTACGCTTAAACTAGGTAAATATTATACAAATAGTCTGTTGTATTCTCTTAAATATTATTTTTATGCATCAATTATCCTTCGGATTGCGTTTATGTCGTGCTTTTCTAAATTTTGACTAGAATAACAGTTATGGTAATATATCCACAATGTTTCTAAATCTAAAACTACTTAATAGCCGCTATAGCATCCTTGTAAATTTTTCACTGGAGTTTTGGTTTAATTTTAATTACATTTATGCCTACATCTGCGGTCTTTTTGGACAATGTTTAATAAAAAATACATAGAAGCAACCATTTAAAGTTTATCAGTTTTAAATAATAAAATAATGATTTGGAGTCCGAGGTACCTAATTAAAGTTTGTATTGATAAGAAGGAAGAAAATTATAGATAAACTGCGGTCGAATTGCAATAACTGGGGCCTAATTCACGTAATCAAGCGGCAAGCGAGTCGAAGCACTTAAGACACTTACACATTTTCTTACATATTATGCCGCGTCGTAGCACGTCTAGACGTTCTTTCGTGTTTATGAGTGTGAAAGCCCTAAGCGTTTTGACTCAATTACGTGAATTGGGGGGCTGGACGATCATTAGACGGTTGTACAAATTACAAACGCTTTATTATTTATTTTAGATAGAAACGAAACTAAACACTAAACCGAAAATATTTTACAAACAAAACAAACAAGAATCTATTTTGTTGCGCGTAGTGCGGCCCTTTCTACTTTAGAAGATGTCAAAGGCATTTTAAATTATAAGTTTCCGTAGTACAGTAATATTTGTATTCAAATTAGTAGCCACTCCGTCAGTGGTCACTAACCTTCAATTTATAATACTATTAATACCTGCCCATGTTTTCAAGTGGTGTTAATTATTATCAATCACAGGTGTATATTCATAAGTATTGTTTTTATAAATATAAAAGACTTATTATGTTGATTTTATGTCAGTTCAGTTTAACGCTAGTGTTTCGACACGCTAAGAGCATCACAATATGATGGCTAACGCTGATCATTTTTATTTAAAAAAGTGATAAAACGTTTAAATACTAGGGCTCTATAGACTTTTTTAAGATATTGTAATGACATGGTTATTTTAACCCACCGACCACACAACCCATAGACCCCTAATAACAGGCGAATGGTTCTGTCAACACATCTGACTTATAGTTCCGATGTAAATGTCCATGCACCAATACCCAATCAGTGTCGACCAATCAGATTCTCTGTACATCACTGTGGCCTTGAGTAAGCCAATCACGATGTTGCAGCTCAGCTCAGCTAGTTGCCAGAATTTATTCAATACGGAAAATCGAACATTAGGCGTATTAGGCGTCTATGGGCTGTGTGGTCGATGTTTTAACCTGATACTGCAGTCACTATTCGAAGATCAGCTTTGTTTTGCTCTGCAAATTATGCATATAAAGCAGGAAGGTAGTCTTATTCTGTCTTAGTTAAATAAAACGAAATTAAATAAAGAGAAAATGAGTGAACTTATCAGATTGATTTTGAGTAGGATATGACTGTATTTATGCTATGAACAGATCAAATTCATGGCTTACGTTTTCATTATACGCTATAATATTAATTATATTTCATTATTTATATTTATTTACATTAATATAAATAATGAAATATATTAATATGATCCATACACTTCATTAACACACGATAAAATTGTTCCGATAGAAATATAATGAAGAGTCAAGGATGTTAAATAATATATATCATAGACGAGATTATATTATGTAGATAATTGTTCGCTCATAGATCGCGAGCGGCGGGTCGGTGTATGATTTATTACTGTATAATCAAGCATTTATGCATGCTTACTTGCACGCATGTATGGACGTACTCATGTTACCTTCTATGCATGCATGATTGGTTATATGCATGCATACATAGGTAATGATTTATAGTACCTAAGTAACAAAATTGAAATTATTATGCGTTACAATTCAATATATCTTAATTCTTATTTTGGGCGAATGATAAATTATTAAGAATTCAATAAATGAATAATAAGAATGAATATTCGGAGGAAAGACTGATTGGGAAAATTGAAATACAAAAATTTAGAATTATACAGCATGTAAGGGACGGTGTACCAAAAAAAGAACTTGCCATTTTTACGTTCTAGTCATTATGGCAGGGTCTTTTTTTGGTGGGAAATGCAAAATTTGCGTTTTATAATTTTTTCTTATTTTCACACCAGGCAGTGTAAAGCGTACATCCGCGTACGTCCGCGTCGTTTATCGAACCACTCGTTTATTTGGCGCGGTATGTGGCACATAATACATTGCTTATTTTGTGTATTTTGTTAAATTTAACTATTTTTTAGAGAAAACATCGCAGAGAATAAATCAAATTATACAAAGTTATGATGAAAAATTCGTCAAAATAATGAAAAAATTCCAATGCAAATTTCCAACGGTTTTCATCTCAGAATTATGGTCCAAATCTATGGCTCAGATTTTCGGTAGACCGCCCCTTATACGCTGTATATTGAAGGCTAAAAGAATGTAGGATAAGAAACAATTATAATAAATATACTTGGGCTTATATTATTATTTAGGGCTATTAAAATCATCAAAAATTAGGCGAAGCCTATATATACCCGTGGTATAATCTATGTATGTACTTGACTCGAGCTGCTTATTTCAATCAAAACAATTTTAAAAGGCGTATTTTTCTAATATGTACAGAAAAAACTATACTATTCGGTAATTGTTACTGTTTATATTTTAAATATGACAAATAGTTTTTTGAAAAAAACCTTAAGCATCTTCTACAAGAGTATGTTCAATTTCGAAATTTAATTTTAAAGCAACACCATGTTTCTTCCATTAATACTCTCAAAAAAATAGTGCTCGTGTTTTTTATAAAAAAATGATAAACCCTCATAGCTTCCATTAACTATTTATGTGACAAGTCCACGAATTCACTCTTTAATAATGTGGAATTGGAGTGGATAATCTTGGTAGAATCATTGCGGACAAGCCTAGAGCAAAAACCGTAGAGAGAAAAGTGTCACTTGTTAAGCAATTATAACTCTTGGCCCTGATATTAACATAATTGATTCAAAAATATATATTTTTTCTCATACTTCTATGTAATTGCAAGTTATAATCCTGAGATTTCAAAGAATTATATAGCATTTTTTTATATCGTCGGATAACAAACAAGCAGATTTTTCTCTTGATCGACAGATCTATGATTATATATGATAGCCGTTTCTACCATTATGTTTTTCTTGCTACTTGAAGCTTTAGTAGCAGTAGTAATAGTAGGTAGCAAATACTGTTCTTTGAACTGTAATAGTACACGGCCATACTGTATGACAATTACACGCGACTATAACATAGCATTAGACTGCTTTTCATTCATTATTTCTTCTAATTTACGAATATACAGTTTTTTATAGTTTTTTTTTTAAACTATAACAAATCATACGAGTATATGGCTCTCCTGGGGGACCATTGTATATGTTAATATGAGCTGCCTCTCGCAATGCCACTTGAATAACTTTACCAACCACATGAGCCTTAGAACCAGAATCAACAGTGGCATGCGCTTTCTCGCGGAATTATTTCATATATATTATTTCTAAAAGGTGTGTTTTTCCTGGAGTGGCTCGATCTTTTTAACTACTTCACCAAAAAAATATCCAGTTATAGCATATGTCTTCTACTTTGGGCGAAAAATATAAAAAAAATCGAAAAAAATCTTTTTGTTACTAAAAAAATAATTGAATATAATTTTTATCTTGGGCGCATAACATCAAACATCTTAATAGAGTTTTATACTTGGAAAACGCTAGATGGCACCGTGCAAACAGGTCAGCTAGTTAATTTTTTATTAATATATGTAAGTTTTACAAAGGGCAATCATTAACTTAACATGTCACTTGAATTAAAAATACACCATAAACTGACTTTTGGCGTCTAAATCACTAAATTTATTTGTATACATAGAAGAAATAAAAAATACAATACACATATATACTTTTACACAATAAAAATAAAATAATACTAAAGATATATGTCCACTTGACATCTACTAAAATATTTGCAAAATAATATTTCAATTAACATTTTTAATACAATGAAAACTGTAAAAAGTGGAGAAAGAAAAGAACATAAATGTATATCAATCCATTCACTTCAGACTGTAAGGATGTATACAGAAACGGTTTAAGAATTTAACGGATAATTTGAAAAGTATACTATATATCAAATAGGTAGAGAAACAGAAGCAAGCATTTTAACTGATTACGACAGTTAGATTTTAACCACATTTTCAAAAAATATTTTGTTAAGTGTTTCTTATAGAAACCTTACTAGAAAAGCATCGGATAGTAAATTCAAAGGCTTTTACAAGAACTAAAAATTGATACATTGTACTTCAGAAAGTTTAATCTTAAGCTTTTTTGTATTATGTAATAAGTAAATATTAAGTATGTAATTATGTAATAACTAAATATTAAGTTTTTCGACTTTTAAAAAAATAATATTAATAAACTAAAACTTCTGGTTTGAAATTTGAATACTAAAAACTTATACCGTAGTTTTAATGACAAATATTTCATCAGGAAATTAAAATACTGATATACAAGGACAAAACCACTTTTTATGTGGGAATATTAACCCAGTATCCTGTGTTCACCTGATAAAGGTATTGGTGGGATCAAAGCCTGGGTAAGCTAAGCTACACGTAACTTAAAAAATTATCAATAAAATAAATAAATTAATAAATTACAGTCATTACACACACATGGACACGCAGACAAAGTGGGACGGTTTATTAATATTATGTGATCAATTTTACTTAGAGATCCAATTACATTTCTATCCTTAAAGAAGCTTTAGTGCAATATTCATAAGTCTAGTTCTTTTTTTGATGTATTTAACATTATTTTACAAAACATTAAATCAATCTAATACAAAAAATAAATGAGCAATTGACTAGAATTGATTATTATCAAAGGTATAAAACCATAGCAACGAAATCAATATTTTTTTTCTTATACGAAGAAGCTAATTTTTCTATCTAGAATCTGAAGCAGTATATAAGCTATTTCTTTAACATATTTTTTCTTGCAGTCAACATTAAAGCGTATTAATATTAAAGTATTTCATTCACTGCATTTGCTTATTGCATATTTGTCTATATTAAATGTATTATTGTATTAAACATTATTGTACACGAAAACATTATATCGACGGTAGTTAATATACAGTTCATAAAAATATATCAAAACAATAAAAAAAACACCTCACGGAGGCATCTTCCACAGATACCACCCCATAAATGTTTAGGAGCACATTGAGCAAACATTTTTAAGACAATTTTACAATACATACATATTTAATCATGTGTGGGTATGTAGAAATGATAACATATGTAGAAAAACTCTTTATAAATACTAAATTTAATATAAAGGACTAACATTTCAAATTAAAATAAATGCCACCCTAGGCAAAGCAATTGATATGAAAATATCGTCAAGTGTATAAATCGAATTTTGACAAGAAAGTTTCTGCTTTTAATATTACAATATTTCCACTGGATAACATTGCAATTTTTAATTTATTTATGGTCAGATTCAATACTCGGCGGCGATGCTTTACCTCTTTCTACACCTATATACGATCAAATTACCATTACTTGAAAGCCATACCATACATAATTACCAAACAACTGAAAGTAATTCAGATTTGATTATGTCATTGATCTATACTGACTCCGTTAATTACAAAGGCAAGGAAATGAAATGGGAAATCGTGTGCTGTTCTTAAGTTACGGATAATATAATATGAATACTGAAAACTGAAACCAACAGCCAAAAATTTTCCTTAGATTTTGACTACTAAACTTCTATTTTTATATTATTATTAGTAAAAAGTTGTGCGAGACATTGGACTATGATAGGAAACGATGGAACATTCATGACTTTTTTTTTAAACGGTAATAGACACAATTTTTAGGGGTCCGTACCCAATGGCGTTAATCAATGGTAAATTGATCGTCTAGTGAATACCTATCATTAACTTATTTTAACAAATACAATATTAAAGGAATGGGTCATGAACACACAATTAGAATTAAATACGAATTTATCATATTAAAATATAAAACCTAATACAAAATTTAATTGTCCTAGTACATATTACGTACAATGTCTGCAGAAGCATTTTAAACGTAACTGTTAAAAATTAGGGCAGCGAAAAATCCTATATTATTACAATTTTATCTTTGTAGTCATCAATAAAATTTTAAAAAGCGTTTGGACATAGATTTTAATGCACCGAATGTGAAATACCATCTTTAAATTGACTATAAGTGATTTTCATTTGTTTATAATGTACAATTGCATTTGTAGTTAATAAAGGTTTGTACACACTGTACATATATTTTAAGGAAATACCTTATTCTATGATGAGGCATCGTGGTAAGTGTTCGTGAAGGTAGTCAAAGAGTTCTGGCGACGCACCTGGACAGTTTGTGAGTTCCAATTCACGTAGCTGTCGAAGTTGAATCAGACTTGACAACCCGCCTGACGTCAATAAGGGGCAACCTAAAGATTTCGCGCAATCATTAATTAACTAATACATAAATTGCTATAAAATAGAAATTTATGTATTAAACACTAATAGTTCTTCGCCCAGTGACTTGGAAAAGTTTTGGAATTCTGTAAGGGATGTTCTGGATATGGTTGATGATAATGAGTCATTTTGTGTGGTGATTTGAATGGATAGGTTGGAACTAAGCGATCTGGTTCCGATGCCGTACTTAGTCCGTATGGTTACAGTGGAGTGAATGATGCTGGTAAGCACATTGTGGATTTATGCGTGAAAAGGAATCTTCTTGTGGCTAACACAATTTTCCCGCATAAGGACATACATTTGTGTACATGGAGAAGGGTTGACCAAAAGAGTGTGATAATCTGATTTAGATTGATAGTAGACTCCGCTGTAGTTTAATGGCTACGCGCGCCTAGTCTAAAAGCGGAAGAGAGATTGGCGAGCAACTTCGAGGCGAACACTAAACTCTTTTGGAAGGAGGTGAAAAGGTCTAAGAGTAGTTCGGCAGCCTCCAGAATGAATAGGATTAAGGCTAAGGAAGGTGACATTTTTATAAACACAGAAAGTGCGTTAAAATGATGGAGTGAATATTTTGGAGATGTATGTTCAGGATGCTGTCTCCGTCTCTGACTCAGTAAGTAATTCAGCGACTGTGACGGTGGCAGCATGCCAGGACATTATTACATAGTAAGAGATCATATGGGTGATAAGAAGTATGAAAAATGGGAAGGCTGCGGAAATATGATGTATCAAGCCGAATTAAAAGGCTGGTCGCCAAAAATTCGAACCGCTCTACGCTGAATTCGATCTGAGAAGAAGCTGGAACATGGTATCTCCGGTACAGAAATGATAATATTATTCCATGTGAGACCGATTTTATGCCTTATAAAGTTTGACGTTATGGGCTGGTAAGAAGTATCGCTTTACTTAACACAGTGAGCTGTTTAAGGCTAGTTTGGCCTTTCTTTCCAATTGGCCACGGTACTGAACGCTGTTCGATGTAGATAGTATCTCACCGGAAAGCGACAGCAGCTGTAGCGCACGCATGTGTTTGTGTGTGGTGTGTGGTGTCTCACAGGCCAGCGACAGCAGCTGCAGCGTGTGCATGTGTTTGTGTGTGATGTCTCACCGGCCAGCGACAGCAGCTGCAGCGTGCGCATGTGTTTGTGTGTGGTGTCTCACCGGCCAGCGACAGCAGCTGCAGCGTGCGCATGTGTTTGTGTGTGATGTCTCACCGGCCAGCGACAGCAGCTACAGCGTGCGCATGTGTTTGTGTGTGGTGTCTCACCGGCCAGCGACAGCAGCTGCAGCGTGCGCATGTGTTTGTGTGTGATGTCTCACCGGCCAGCGACAGCAGCGGCAGCGTGCGCATGTGTTTGTGTGTGATGTCTCACCGGCCAGCGACAGCAGCTGCAGCGTGCGCATGTGTTTGTGTGTGATGTCTCACCGGCCAGCGACAGCAGCTGCAGCGTGCGCATGTGTTTGTGTGTGATGTCTCACCGGCCAGCGACAGCAGCTGCAGCGTGCGCATGTGTTTGTGTGTGATGTCTCACCGGCCAGCGACAGCAGCGGCAGCGTGCGCATGTGTTTGTGTGTGATGTCTCACCGGCCAGCGACAGCAGCTGCAGCGCGCGCATGCCACACAGGTGCTGCACGCCGAAGTCGCGCAGCTGTGAGCACCAGCGCAGGAATAGCGCCACTAGCGACTGCATTGTGCTGATGTACCCAACACCGATATCCGTGATGTGCACGCATCTGGCCCAGCCACACATATATGCAACAAATTACACCGATTGCATAAATTAGCCGAGTAGAAGCTAAAGATCCAAACGTTTGTGGTATTTTTCTGTTATTTTTGTCAAGGTTTGCTTTTATTTAAAATCCCATCAAAACACAAATGTGAAATGAGAGCCAAGTTCATTATAAGAGAATTTTGAATTTTCAAATTTTTTCTTTGTGTATTAATGAAAGTCTACCTTGGTGCCAACTATCGAGTTTCTAGGTGATCTAGAAATTGATTAGGTTTTTGATCTATGTAAAAGATTTATGAGTGAGTCAGTCTGTCACAAAAATGGTGGTTTTAATAATTAATAACTCAATCACTGCTAGTTCTGCATTTATAAAACTTTGGATTCTAGATGAGCTAAGAGGTTTTAAAAAATGTGCCATTTTTCATGTATGTAGGATAAGTAGTTTTTGAGTTGTGAAGGGGTCAAAAGTAGCTCGAGATGGTTCGCGTAATGTTACACATGGGTGCTGCGTCAACAGTTCTTTCTTCGATTTTGGCTGGACATGCGCCCGCGTGCCTTGATAAAATTTTTAATTTGGTTCATTAACTTTCGTTGTAGTTTGATAGTTAGCTTGTTAAGCTTAGATTAATATGTATCTCGCCTGGGGGCGGATGTGCTTCTCGCTGGATGATCCGAGTGTCATCGCTGACTCTATCACTGATGTGGTGCTGCAGGGCATGGAACTTTTCATTCCATTTTCTGCGGTACCAGTTAGTGGTAAGTCTCAGCCTTGGTTTGGTCGCTCCTGCAAAACGGCTTCACGCCGAAAGCAGGAATGTTACCGGGCTTGGGCTGCAGCGGCGACATCTCGTGATGAAAAAAACCAGCGCGTTACGTAAGGAGTAAAATTCCGCTTCGAGGTTCTTCAAAAGCTATCGTCAAGGCAAAATCTGAACACATTGGCAGAATTGGTGAGAAATTAGTTCGCCTTCCTTCGGGAACTCGTGCGTTCTGGACTCTCGCCAAGGCTGTCTTGGGGAATTTCTCACAGCCCTCTCTTCCATCCTTACACGGAGATAATGACTCTCTGGCTCATACCTAGAGGCCGATCTATCTATTTATCGGAGAAGGCCGATCTTCTGTGCTCATTTTTTGCGGCCAACTCTACTCTGGGCGATCAAGGAAATGCACCGCCAATCATACCGCAGTGCTTTAGTTCTGTGACGGAATTGAAATTTCTGCAGTCTTCCGTACGTAAAGCACTTTTTCCTTGGATGTCTTTTTTTTTAAGGGCAATGGGCCCACCTCTCGTTCCCACCACTGTAACTTCTGTAAACCAGAATCAACAGCGGCAACCGTCCTGATAACCTCTGAGTTGCGAGCTCAGGGTGCCCTGGGGAAAAGCTAAGCTGTCTTGGATCCCGCAACGAAATTAATCAGAAGTTTATAGGAGGAGTAGGAAAATACATCCTGTTTCCCTCCCTTTTTAGCAGGAGACAGCAAAATGTTAAAAGCATAAAAATGCTACGAAATGAGACTTTTACAATCAGGTTAAGCCTGATTGCTATTGCACCACGGAAGTTTGGAAATTAGGGACCTACCAGAATGGCCTACTTAATTTTGCTTCCAGTAGTAAGTGTGACAAAATCGTTTGAAGGCACGGAAGTTCCCACGTGTACCCACAAGATCGGAGTAATAAATTACACCGGATATACATTGGATACTATCAAGCATTTGACGACGTTCGTTTTGCCAAAGATTACACTCCCAAAGAATGTGATGTGCAGTTTGTTCATATTTACAGTTTAATGTAGAGCACTCGCAAAAGGGAGAAGGAACTAATTTAAACGAGAATAATTTAGCTTTAAAATTACCGTGGCTAGTGAGAAACTGTGCAACACAATGATCTATTTCTATTCAAGTTTTAGTTAAGCGATCCCGGATGCACGGGAAAAAGTTATATAAATGCCGTCCTTTAGTTGAACAAGACCAACGCGACTGCCATTCATCAATTAATTCATTAGTAACGTCGATTACGGGATTAAAAAGGCGACGTATTTTTGTTTGGGCTTGCGAGTTGATAAATTCTGGGTTAGTAAAATTCCTAGAATTGTAATACATTGAAGCCCGACGCTGAATTTCTAAATCTAATGGTAAGACGCCTGATAAAACGGGTAAAGCTTCGGAGCTTACAGTGCGATATGCTTTGCATAGAAATATTAGTGCTAGACGCTGATTAAGAAGTAGTTTGCGCCGGATCGCACCACTCGTAACTTTATCAGCCCACGCTGAACAAGCATAACAGATACAACCTAAATACGTGGCGTTATAAATTATCTTTAAAGTGTTAAACGTTAAACCCCATGTCGAGGTAGATATGCCCGCAAAGGATAAGAAATTCCGTTTAGCCTTTTCACCGATATAGTTAATATGATTTGTAAAAGTATAATTTTTTTCTATGACCAAACCTAAATATGTTACCGATTCTTTTCTCTTTATTGTCTTGGATGTCTATAAGTCGAGTGGACCGGATGGCATCCCTCCGATTGTACTTAAATCGTGTGCTCCAGAGCTGGCGCCGGAACTAACACGCCTATTCCGGCTCTCCTACTCACTCGGCGTAGTACCGATTTCATGGAAGACAGCTTTAGTGCATCCCATGCCTAAAAAGGAGATCGCTCTAATCCGCCTAACTATCGGCCGATAGCCATAACCTCCTTGTTCTCCAAAATTATGGAGACAATCATCAACTCGCAGCTTCTCAAGTATTTAGAAGAGCACCAGCTGATTAGCGACCGCCATTACGGTTTCCGTCGCGGTGGCTCAGCTGGTGATTTTCTAGTATACTTAACACATCGGTAGGCGGAAACAGTTGAGTCCAAGGGGGGAGGGATTGGCAGTTAGTTTAGACATAACGAAGGCCTTTGATAGGGTATGGCAGAAAGCGCTTCTGGCGAAGCTGCCTTCCTATGGGCTTTCCCAGAAATTATGCAAGTAGATCACCAGTTTTTTGGCTGATCGGAGCATCAAGGTCGTAGTTGACGGTGCGTGCTCTGACCTTAAATCTATCAATGCTGGTGTTCCAAGGTTGCGTGCTATCACCGACACTGTTTTTTCTGCACATCAATGACATGATGCGAATTCGCAACACACATTGCTTTGCAGATGACAGTAGTGGTGATTCTACATACTCCGGCCGAAGCGGTATTTCTCAGGAACACGTCGAAGAGAGCCGAAACAAGCTTGTGTCCGAAGTTGAGAATCGACTAACCGATGTCTCAGAATGGGATCGTCAAAACCTGGTCACTTTTAAGCCCAAGAAGACACAGCTTTGCGTGTTTTCCGCTAAAAAGACACCCTTTGTCGTGTCACCTCGATTTGGGGATACTCTCCTGGCAGCCTTAGTTAGTATCGGAATTCTGGGAGTCGACATATCGAATTACGTTCAGTTTCGCGGTCATTTGTAAGGTAAGGCTAAACTAGCCTCCAAAAAGCTCGGTGTGCTCAGCAGAGCGAGACAGTACTTCTTGTCGGCCCATCGCCTTCAACTTTATAAGGCTCAAATTCGGCCCCACATGGAGTACTGTTCTCATCTCTGGGCCGGAGCTCCTCAGTACCAGCTCCTTCCTCTTGATCACATTCAGCGAGGAGCGGTTCGAATCGTTGACGACCTGGCTATTTCGAAACGGCTTGACTCTGGCATTGCGCAGAGATGTTGGGTCACTCTGTATCTTCTATCGTATCTTTTATGGAGAGTGTTCCGACGAGTTTTTTGGATTAATTCCTGCCGCCGAATTCCATCATCGGGCATCGCGTCAAAATTTGAAATTCCATCCTCACCATCTCGATGTGTGGAAATCCACAACTGTGCGTTTCTCTCGGCATTTTTTGCCTCGCACTACTTTGTTGTGGAACCAATTACCGGTGGGGGTTTCCAAACGGATACGACAAGGAGGCCTTCAAGAAAAGAGCTTACTCATTCTTAAAAGGCCGGCAAGACCTCTGGTGTTGTGGATGTCCATGGGCGGCGGTGATCACTTACCATCAGGTGCACCTCCTGCTCGTTTGCCCCCTTTTCTATAAAAAAAAACGTTGTTAAGCTTAAAGATTGACCAGTCTTTAAGATTGGTTTGTCGAGACAAAACATAAAACTGTATTTCTATATTTACTGTGATCATACAAAGACAATATAAGTCACCAAACCCCAATTCAAGAGTATGACTCAACATATATTTGCTCCATGAATTAGAAAGATATGTGTATGAAGTTTGTCAGAAATCTTCGCGATAGTAAAAATTACAAGCGATATACTCGAACATATTGTTTTTTTTTACAGCATATAGAATAAACTAGCCGACAACTTTCTTAACGTTACACGTCGCCCACAGATACAAGATCCCTTGATAGGGATGTAAAACCATAGCCATAAATTTACCTAATAGGATTCGATACCATCCCTTCATACCCAGAACACGACAGTATTCAGAATTCTATAAACTTGTAATCATAATTGCAATCTAGCCTCTGCTCGCCCCATACGAACTACTTGACTTAACGCAAGATAACCAATTTTTCATAGAACCAATATGGATAAATCTGATTTTGCCATGCAGAAATAAATCTCACCTGTCCAGTGTTAGCTCTTCGAGGTGATTGAGGTCGCACGCAATATACTCGAGCGCGTTATCGGTGACTCGCGGACACCAGCTCAAGTCCAGACTTCGTAAGCGCGGCAAATTCTCCGCTAATAACTCTACACCTTCATCGGTCACCTTACTGCAACCGCTCAAAGACAACACCGTCAAGTTTGGCAGCGAGTGGACTGCAAAACCAACATAACACTAGTTGCTTAAAGGTTTTTTGGACGTGTGAATTTCTTATTGGTAATATCGGTGACGTTGAATTTGGTAAATTATTTTTTAACCCACGTTAGTAACGAGAATTTAGTTCACTCAATGGAGAGTCATTATTACAGTAGGTATCATCAGCAAAGTCATTTACATAAAATGGAAAATATATATAAATCAATATCCCTCAGCCCACCAGATGGAATGTGGTAGAGAGACAAAGTGAATGTAGTTAGTATGGAAACAATACATATTACTCTTTCTTTAAAAATCTAGATATAATATTGTTTAGAAGCAACTATTTCTGATATATATTTCCAATTGGGCAATGAATTGGGTGTTCCGGTGCAGCCCGGCCACAGTCAATTTTGTAATTTATAGACATAAAATTTAAATGTTCTTTTAATGTTCTTGCAGTACCAATGAATAAATTAAATGTACCTCAAGTATATCTCCTTAAAAGAGCACTTTTTGGTGGCCGGGAAGTAACGTATACGCTGCAGCCCGGCCACGGTTATATTTTCCAGTAGGATGCTCAGAATGTTCTTAAATATAAGCCAAATAAATGTTCCATTTGCGTTCTTTGGTTTTTCGAATGTAATATACGAACAAAAACGACTATATAAACAAAAAATGATTTTAAATTAAAATGTGCACTTAGTGCCTGTAGAATTAAAATAGCAAATCTTCTTATTTGTAAAAAGCTGCTATCGCAATTTTTTTAGGAGCAATTCTCTAGAAAACCAGACGTAAAGAAAAAGCAGTAAAACAGTTTTGATTGTAAAACGATGGTGCATTTTCCTATATGATATATTATTATTATTATAAACAAAGTAATTATAAATAAATACGTAATTGCATTAGTAATTTTGTAGTGAATGGGTACTTATTCTGTTATATCTAATTAAAATATTTATAAAATTAATCGCCCCGTTGGTCGAGTGGTTAGCGACCCTGACTACGCAATCGACGGGGCTCAGGTTCGATCTCCGACGGGGACAAGCATATGTGTGATGAGTATAAATGTCTGTATTTCCGGGTTTGGATGTTTATTAAATATGTTCTAGTTTTTATATATGTATTTCTATGTATTACTATCGTTGACTAACACCCATAACACAAGCAAATAGTTTGCTTACTTTGAGGTTAGATCTGTAAGTGTAATTTGTCCCGTGAATATTTATTATTATTATATCTATGATTTGTCTTCTACCCTCACATTTTTTTATATATCATAAGATGCAGCAGCAGCAAGCAGATGGGTCTCCTGATGGAAAGAGTCAACCATCACTTATAGTCACCAAAGATGTTAATGGTGCGTTGCTATTTTGGGGTGAGGTCTAATGCCACATGTATAATTTTACCGGCTTAAGGTTTAAGCACTGACGCTATTACGGCAGGAATAGGTAAGGCGGTGGTACCAGACCCGGGCGAGACAATGCAGAACTCTACCGCCTAGTAGCCACGAAGATAGTGACTTACGTAGCCAATCGGTCGCCTTTTACGACCTGCCTGACAAAACGGCAGTTTGTTTATTCTTCAAAAAGCCCGGGTCCAACACGGGGAAAAATCATGCCAGACTCTATCAAAAGCCTTCGAGATATCAAGCAAGATAGCTGGTGCTTCACCATGATTCTCGATGACCGCGCTCAAGATGTAGGTGGCATACGCTAGAAGATCCTACCGATAGAGATAGTACACAATTATCAATATAAATAAAAATATGTGAGTGTAGAAAACAAATCGTAGATATAATGCAATTCCAATTCCCTACAACATTTAACATTTTTTTTATTATTTTAATATTCTATGCAATTACGTACATCTAGATACATATAATATATTTATAATTACTCCTTGTTTATAATAATAATATGTCATATAGGAAAATGCACCATCGTTTTACAATCAAAACTGTTTTACTGTTTTTCTTTACGTCTGGTTTTCTAGAGAATAGCTCCTAAAAAATTGCGATAGCAGCTTTTTACAAATAAGATTTGCTATTTTAATTCTACAGGCGCTAAGTGCATATTTTAATTTGAAATCATTTTTTGTTTATATAGTCGTTTTTGTTCGTATATTACATTCGAAAAACCAAAGAACGCAAATGGAACATTTATTTGGCTTATATTTAAGAACATTCTGAGCATCCTACTGGAAAATATAACCGTGGCCGGGCTGCAGCGTATACGTTACTTCCCGGCCACCAAAAAGTGCTCTTTTAAGGAGATATACTTGAGGTACATTTAATTTATTCATTGGTACTGCAAGAACATTAAAAGAACATTTAAATTTTATGTCTATAAATTACAAAATTGACTGTGGCCGGGCTGCACCGGAACACCCAATGAATTTGGTTCATAAAAGATGAAGCAAATCACTTGTTTCGTATGCGCAGAGTATCAATTAAGTATGTGTATCGTAAATAATAACGATCGTGTGAGTCTTGGCAAATACTTTAAATACTTGATGTATAATTATCTAAAATTATATTTATGCAGAGAGCAACTTCAATATTTTTTCAGGTTTGTGAGAAGACTCCCTCGTTATATCAATTTAATTATCTTGGTTTTATTCTTACATCGTAACCTAATTATCGCGACCTTTAGTGGCATCGTACACCTATAATAAGATGGGAATAGCATAGCCTCAACACGACAGTCTATAATTGATACTACTGTTAGCTATAATGTCCGACCTAAGGTTCGGTGCAAAATAAGCAACTCTCCTGGATGGAAACCCCACATAAAATCTGCTTGCTGCTGCGTGCTTGTACTAAAAGTGAAAGGAGCTAGTATAATTACTTTCTCGCTCCTACACCGGCGGAACGATTTCGTTAATACCACATAGACGGTGTCGTGATATGGAATTCACTAATACGTTTGTTCCATAACCTCGTAATACTAATTCTCGTGTACGATACATGTTACAAAGTGCATTTTGATCTCATGGTCGAATTCGGCGCTATAACATAACGCCACGCTATATAGGTACCTAGCGCTAAACGTAGGCCGTAGTTATAACATTATAACCTACGAAGTTACGAACATAGACGCAAGACGTTATAACACAGTTTATAGCGTTAAAGCACTCGGTCACCGCGTGCTGGCGCTCGCTGTATGACGTTGTGATGAGTCCACGCGCTATCTCGGCCGGCTCGCGCGATCAATGTTCCAGTTACACGTTATAGTATAATCTATAACGTAGCGCGCTAGAAAAATATAGTTTATAGCCTACAATGCGCTATCGTAAAATAGTTTATTTGGACAATACTAACTATACATTATAAAGATAATGATAATAATAAATTTATTTTCTCTTCACAAACAGGACATCAAGACATAATTACAACACGTCAAGAAATTTGAACGAATTTTGGTAATCCAATCTCTTAAAGATGATTCAAGGTTTTTGATTTCACGCCTATTAAGACGCAGGCATTTCCTAATAACGAATTATATTGAATAAATTAAAATATATCATACCAATATTGACAACGCCATGATTTGTTAACTCCCAACAGCTGTGTAAACGAAGAATGCTTAATGAAGCACTTTGTTTGGGAGAAAAGTAACCAAGTGCAGCATCTGTCACATGATAAGCTTGTAAGGAGAATTCATACAGTGATGGCAGTAGTTGGGCAACAGCACCTACCTGTAAGTAGATTTCATATTAAAGATATGTACAAGAGAATTCAAGTAACTTTAATTATCTTGACATTTTTAAAAGTTATTCTTGGTTTAAGTACATACATAGTCTGGCCATAAATACTGTTACAATTAAAAATAAACAAAATATTACATTTGAACTCGGAATGTCATTTTTTATATGCTTGTTCACTGTGTTTTCTCATTTTCAAATGTTTAGGTTGTTGGTAACCCAACCCAAACATTTGGCTAATATCAACCAAATGTTGGTATTAGTCAAATGTTTGGGTACTGGGCTATCGATAAATACAATGAAACCTCCTCTGTTTGTGACAGAAAAATCCGGCTGTCCACGTAGTGTTAATACGAAAAAGGCGATCCTAGCAGTAAGGGAAAAAATTCGAAGAAATCCTGTCCGAAAGCAAAAGATTTTGTCTCGGGATACGAAGAAAGCACCTAGAACCATGTCGCGTATTTTAAAAGATGCCTTGCAGTCTATAATAGACACACTGGTCATTTCTTAACTGATAATTTAAAAAGAATAGGGTGGTAAAACCAAAACAACTGCTTAAACGGTCTGCAAAGGGAGGTCACAGAAAATTTTTGTTTACAATGAGATTTTTTTACAATAGAGCAATATTTTAACAAACACAATGACCATATTTATGCTCAAAGCTTTAAGAAAGCTTCCCAATTATTTAACAGAGTACAATGTGGGCATTATCCAACTTGATTGATTGCTTGGTGGGGTGCTAATTATGAAGGAGTGACTGAGCCATAATTTTAAGAAAAAGAGGTCACAGAAAAATTTTGTTTATGGAAGAGATTTTTTTACAACTGAGCAATATTTTAACAAACACGATGACCATATTTATGCTCAAAGCTTTAAGGAAGCTTCCCAATTATTTAACAGAGTAAAACGTGGGCATTATCCAACTTCAGTAATGGTTTGGTGGGGTGCTAATTATGGAGGAGTGACTGAGCCATAATTTTATGAAAAAGGTATCAAAACATTAAGACAAGTACATCAAGATGCCATTCTTGAGAAGGCAGTTAAGCGCTTTAACAACACCTATTTCAATAACCAAGAATGGTCCTTTCAGCAAGACTCGGCGCCAGATCATAAAGCTCGATCCACCCAATCTTGAATAGAAACCAACACTCCGGACTTCATCAGAGCTGAAGACTAGCAGTCATCTAGTCCCAGTTTGATCAGCATGATTTATGGTTAGTTTTAGAGAGCATGGCCTGCTCTAAATGCCACGATAATTTGGAGTACATAAAACAAGCCATACAATTGGCAGTGAAGAATTTTCCTATGGAAAGAATACATGCAACTATTGATTACTGACCTCAATGTTTAAAGGACTGTATTACAGCTTGCAGAGACCACTTTGAATAAGGTTTATGTATTTTTAATGGTTTTATATTACTGTAGTAAATTAACATACTATAATAGTAATAAATGTCATGTGCAATAGAAAAAATGTTATTTTCTTTATAACAATATTTATGGCAAGACTTAAGCAGTAAACACACTTACAGCCTCATCAGCAATGTTAATGCAGTCAGTAAGCGTGAGCGAGACAATCCGCGGAGTTAAACATGCCCACAAACCGGCTTCAGTTATCTCATTACATCCTGTCAACTCAAGTTCAAATAGTACCTAAAACAGTTTGTACCAATTTTAGTAAACAATTTTCTTAAAAAAGCATACTTATTCTGTGTAAAAAAATATTCAAACCTGCAAATGATCTAAAATAGCCTCTAATCCTCTATCTGTTATAGTGCAACTTTTCAATCCGATGGCGTGAACGTGATGGGCGGAAACTGGAAACTGTCTGATAAACTCGTTGATGTCGTCGTCCGTCGCAGAAATCAAAACAACTCCTCGGATACCTCTCCGCACAATTGAATTGTAAAACCTTTGCATGCAACAAGTAGTCTCGGAGCGGAATTGTCGACAGTCGACGGCGGCGACGAGGCCGGTCCACCAGCGCGGCGAAGAGTAGAGCACGTCTCGCCATTTAGTGCAGACCTGCGCGAGGTTGCGGCGGTCGGCGGCGGTGAAGTAGAGGAAGAAGGTGTCGAGGAAGCGGTCATCCAGCACCAGCTGCGGCCAGGGCAGCGGGCGCGGCGGCGGGCGGCGGCGGCGCGGCACGCGGGGCGCGGGCCCGCACAGCGCGTGCGCCACGCGCTCCACCACGCCGGGCGAGCGCCGCCGCCCGCGCAGCCCCAGCCCCGTGATACGGCGCGACAGCTCGCCCGCGGCGCGCTCCACCACGCCCTGCGCCGCTACCGCCGACATGCGCACCTTCACGCGCCGCAGCGTGTCGCCCGCGCCCGCACCACCCCCGCCCCCGCCCGCTCCACTCTCGCAGCCCGCCAGCGCGGACTATACACACATACAAAATATTATAATATTTACTCATATACTGTTCATTCAGATAATTTTGTTGCTCAAAAATAGCATAATTCACTTGTTAATTTTTAACGAGTCTATGACTTAAGGTCAGAGAAGTAAACTTATTTGTGCGCTGTATTTAATGCTTCTATTTTATCTTTTTGTTTTATCTGGCCGGTTCTGTTGGGAGGATAACAACAGGCTGTACCATTGGACATTGGATGAAAAAAGTGTCTCACGTCTGAAGTAGTCAGCTGATTTAAATCATCAGTCTTATTCTCATTTTAATAAATATATTTTCATAAAAGCTTATCAAAATACTACAGTTTGACTGTGGGGGATCAACCGTTTTAGAATCAGCTTGAACTTGCATACTTTGTAAGGCATCTCAATCACATAAAAGTATCACTAAAGTGCCTAAAATTTTAAGTTATACTTTTATATGTATAAGCTTATAATATTGCTTAGATAAATATGATGTGCAATATAACGATAGAACACGCTCGCTTAAGACTTACCCTAAGACAAATAAATATTTATATGTTTCATTTATACCAATCAAGGGATTCAACTAGATTCATGTTAATTTTTTTCTTTGCATTACTTTTTAAGTATATTGTATATCAACAATACATAAAAAAACAACTGTATACAACTATGGGACAAACACTATTTAGAGGCAGGTAGTTAAAGTAAAAAGTGTTTTTCAATAAATTATAAATGATTACATAATTTACAAACAATTAAGCAAATACAGTTTCTGTTAATTTGACAAAGTAAAACTCAAAAAGTTATAAATTAAAAATTATAGAATTCAGAGATGATACTTTTAGATAGTACAGAAAAGAAATAGCAGCACTATCAAATATAAGTATAGTTTATACATTTTAAGTTGTCCAAGTCACACTAAAATGATGACCTAGTAGATAACTTAAATATATTAAATATTAATTTGTCTGTTTATAAGTTGTTCCTTTATTATTCAGTATGATTAGATAAGAATTTGAACAACTAGAGTAAATGTTAAGGAATTTTATAAATTAATCTTTATATGTTTTCTAATAAACATATTAAGATTATAAATTAATCTTAATATTATGTATATTAGAAAACAATAAGAAAAAAAACACAAAAGTTAGTGTAAAATAACCCTAGCTATAAATTTTGAGACAACTATCTTAACTATTATATTTGATCCACTAGGTTTAATTAAAAAATATATATATTTTTATGTTGTTTAATTTAGTAGACATTATGAAGCAAATAATTTGCTTACTTTGAAGTTAGACCAATTTGTGTGATTTGTCCTGTGATTTTTATTGCTTTATTTTATTTAAGAACCATTTAATAGAATGAATGAATTAATGAATGAATGAGTTCACTTTATTGCGCACCAAAAGTTATGTTAACATATATTTTCTAAAACCATATTACATGCAAGGGTACACAATGGCGGTCTTATCGTTACAAAGCCATCTCTGCCAGACAACCTGTAGGTAAAGGTTTTGATAAATAATCATGGGTATGTGGTGCTACTAAAATATACTAAACGAAATAATATTGTGAAATTTAATGTAATAACATACAATAAATATATACATAAAATATAATATACAAACAAATACATATACTTACATACGTAATACATATATACAAAATATTTACAAGAAAAGGAAACAAAGATTAACTTTAATAAAAGCAAGCATCTCGATATAACCAAATATATTGTATTTATAGTAGGTACATGCATAATTATGAATTGGACGATTTAAGCAAAAATGATCCAACCCACAACCTTGACAATTTCTAGTTTTTATGACCAATGTACTCCAAATAAGGTATAATATAACATATCAAAGACTCAGAACTCTATGTTAATAACTGACGAAAATCCGTATGGTCCAACCCACAGCTGAAATGTCGAAGACCATTTTTAAAAATTAATAAGTGTTTCAAGCTATTAGAATCATTTTTGCAATTTCGTGATTGCCCTGATGTGTGTTAATTTTTTTTCTATAGTGATTCAAACTACTTGGAACAATCATGCTTTTATACAATACAGAAAATATTACAAAAATCGTTCTGCTTAAATGTTCCAATAACCTAGAATCATTTTAACTCAATTCCAAATAACATTCGACTATACAACTTTATTGGTCCAGGCCACATGCATAATATATATTTAAATCAAGAAATACGAAAAATTGATTTTTTAAAAACGATTCACATTATTTTATATTAGTCATATAAAATTATCTTTTGTGTCTAGGTGATAAAGTAAACAGAATATTATGTTTATACAGAAAAATTTAATTACGTAGGCTGTATTCTGGTTTTGTAATGCTTAAAGTTGTGTTTTTAATTGTATGTAATTATTCCAGGTATACTAAACTAATTTACTTGCATGTATTTGGTGAATGAATTGTAATAGTTTAGTAGATGTTCAAAAAACTTACTAAATAAATCACTTTAACAGAATAAATTTTGTATGGGTTTTGCAGTGTAGCTGCGGAAATAAAAATTCAAAACTGTTTCAAAAATAACAGAAATAGAAACTTAAAAATGTTTATTTTTATTTTATAAAAAAAAAAGACCAAAGTGACCTTACTCTTTACCTAAATCAAAGTCAGGTTCATCACAGTAACCATCTATATCATCTATTATTGCATCGTCTCCTTTTAGTTTTTATAGTTATCAATGCAGTCATTTGATATAAAATGAAATAAAGATTTCAAATTATTCCACTATTTTTTGTTAATTCGTTTTCCTTATGGACATAATTCTTTCAAACCTTCTTCTATGACATCCAAATCAACACTTTTTTCTCTTTTTAACATTCAGTTGTTTGTAGCCTCAGCGAAAGAAGTTCTCGTGAACAAAGAATGTGGAGACTTTTTTTCAATTAATATTTCTTTTGTTTTGGGCCAGTTTACTTTGCTCTTATTATTAAATATTTTTCTCGTAACTATTTATCAATTTTTGTACTGTGGCACGCACTTAAATATTTTCTCAAACATAAAGCCACTTAATGGGCACCTCTACCTGCCTCGCCTTCAGCCCAAACATAGCAATTGAACAGGCTAAAACTTTTGAAAAAACTGCATGTCTCACTTACGATTTGGAGAAAACATAACCAATATCTAGAATACCGACCTATATCGATTTCTATAAAAAGCAGTTATGGGTGTACAACTTCGGCATATACTCGGCTTCCAACAATGTTGGGAATTAAACTAAGAGAAAGATTAAACTAGCTGCAGCCTGCAGTCCGCTGCATTAATAAAATGGCGAACCCTGCGGGATCATCTAATTTTTCCGCAAAAAAAGTAGCCTATGAGCTTTCAGGTCATCATCTACCTGTGTGGCAAGTTTCATTAAATCTGTTTAGTAGTTTTTGCGTGATTGAGTAACAAACATTCATCTATCCAAACATTTAAACTTTCGCATTTATAATATTAATATTATAAATGCGTGCTACCCCTAAAATAAAAAAATGATCTTGTGGAGTGTCAATGCGGAGGTCAAAATAGGAATATAAAAATCGTTTTGATTTTGAAGGCTTTATTAAATAGACACCCCACTCTAGAGACAATCAGCTTCCTTTACCTTACCAGAACACACTTTCAATGCAAGATAAACTTTAAAGTCAATTATCTCGAAATGAGGTTTGTGTGGTTTGGAAAATTTTTGCTTAATTCGGTCCAATTACTCATAAGATAATGCTTTTTAAGTTGAGTTTTGAAAGAGTGAAGACTTTCAGCATGTTTAATATCTAAAGGCAACAAATTCCAGTCATGTAAACGAATGTTAAAACCTATTGAAAATGTTGCACAAATTAGGATATCTGGGGCTTTTAATCTTTGCACTTAATTTAAATTATTTAATATAATTTTTTTAATCTTCACATCTGGACTCTTATCCAATAGATGAGCAGATAAAAATTAAAATGATATAATTGTCAATTAAAACTTTACTTGGGAGTGTTATTGTTGATTAGATAATCTGAACTGTATTATATAATAATAATAATAATAAATATCACCGGACAAATTACTGTAATTGATCTGACCCCAAAGTAAGCAATTTATATGCTTGTAGTATGGGTGTCAGTCAACGATACTAATACATAGAAATACATATATAAATACTCACTACTAAAACTTAAAAATGCTGTTTGTTAAAAACAAATAGAAGTTAGAAATAAAATAAACTAAAAATGGTCTGGTTTTATATGATATATCATATTTACTTTATACCAAGTTTAAAAAATTTTGGATTGTACTTAATAGAAAAGGGGATTGGAAGTTTTTTTTTTATATATCATAAGATAGCAAACAAGCAGATGGGTCTCCCGATGGAAAGAGTCAACCATCGCCTATAGACACCAAAGTTACCGGCTACCTTACCCTCCAAACCGGAATACGACAATGACCAGCACTGACGCTATTGCAGCAGGAATAGGTAAGGCGGTGGTACCAGACCCGGTTGAGCCGATGTAAAACTCTAACACCTAGTAGTCTCGATGGTAGTAACGCGCATAGCCACTCAGTCGCCTTTTACGACTTGCCTGGCAGAACGACAGTTGGCCTATTCTTCAAAGGAGCCCGAGACCAACACGGGGAAAAGTTGTCTATATTGTGGGAAAAGTAACCATTCTGTAATTAGACTTTTGCAAAATGTATAATTTAAATGCAGTAAACCTGGCACAATCAACTTCCATCCTCTTGTATCCCAGGAACGCTGAGTCAGATATTTTTTTAAATATTACTGGACAAATTACATGAATTGATCTAACCCCAAAGTAAGTAAATTATTTGCTTGTCATATGGGTGTCAGTAACATTATTAATAGATAAAAATACATACATAAATACTGTAACATATATAACAAACACCCAAAACCAGAAATACAAATATCTCATCTACGCATGTCAAACAAATGTTCCTTTAGTCAGGCTCATCAATTCATAGTTAGGTTTGCTAACCATTCAACCTATGAAGCGGTCAAATATTTATCATTGCCAAATCATCATTCATCTTTGCCAAAATGTTAGTCGGACTAAATGGGAAGTTCATTTCCCTAAACAAAAAAATACAAACAAAGTGAGAACCTACTCTTTTTTGGAAAATCGGTTGAAAAGATTGGTCATTTATTTCCCTGTGTTAGTCCAGGTCTGCTTTGAAGCATAGACCATGTACCACTCTGCCCAGTAGTTCTTAAAAGGTGAACATTTGGCTTAATGTGTCACTACCATCTAGATGACTAGGTTGTAGTTTTCTACATTTTGCCTGGGTTTGGCATCACCACTTTACTTTTTCAGGCCACAATAATGTCATTGCTCATCACTGTCGTATCCAGTTTAGAGAAGAACTCAGTTAACTTATGCTTGTGGCATTACCATCCCGTCACACAGATAGCAATTTACCATTAAGTTTGTTGGTGTTTACAGTCTTACTTGTGCATGTTTACATGTTTGCTCTATGGGTCAATCTAAGTTAAGAGGTAATATGTTGCATGAAGTGACGGCATGGATTTTTTTTTATATTTTACACATCCTTTTTATGAAAACTTTTAAGTTGAAAACGTTTACAAAGTGGCCAATCAATTTGTTGGTTTAATCTCATTTTATAAGTGACCAGGGTAAATACTCAGTACAGGGTAGAGGTTACTTTATGGACAGGGAAGAGAGATAGACATATTAAAAACAAGGTTATTTTTAAGAATCAACTGTATTTATTTTTATTTTAAATATAAATTATTTATAATCAGACTTGTCATTTTTTAGCAGTCTTTGTTTATAAAATTAAATGTTTCTTAAGCACTTTGTTCTTACTTTGCCTTTACATCAAAACAAAAATATCTATAACTACTATCAATAGTCAATAATGAAATAAAAAGAAACAACAACTCTGAGTAAGAGTATTAAATTTTTCTTTAACTAACAACAACCCTAAAAACATTTTAATTAAAACTTTTTTTTTTCTAAAACCCACATTCAAAGACATTAATAGATTCATTAAATGCGCAAAAATACGCCGCCCTCTCATTTTTAAATTTGGGGAGGGTAGTTTTCTTAAAAACTGATCCCAGCTGATGAAAGAAATATTGTCATCATTAATTGTGAACTTTTTTCCAGTTTCATCATAGACTTTACAAAATATAACTTGAAGTTCATCATTTTCTTCAACACCTATACACATTGCAACATAATGATATTCTTTTTTGTATCTGGAAGTTTAACCAGCCCAAAGTCCATGTTGCAGAATGTTTTCTTTCTAGATGTTGAGGGCTTTGGATCATCTTTGTGCAGTTTGGTTTTAATGCTGGTGTATTTCTTGAGGCTTTTTTGAATGAATGAATGAATACACTTTATTGTGCACCAATAAATACAAGAATAATAAATATTTTACAATTATACTAAGTAGGTACTAGGTAGGTATATGGGTAGCCTTTTTCTGTGTTCTCGAGATGTGAAACTGATTGTGGTTCATTTTCTGAATCGCTAGCTCCTTATATATCATCAACATGTAGATTAAATTTATGATGTATTTGTGGATAATCCAAAGTATCCAATTGAAAATGATGACATAGCTCTGAGTCACAGAAGCAGCTCAAACTTTTCAATGTCAGGCAATTAGGTATAAATACGCAACCGGTAACTTAGTGAACCTTTAGTGCGCCTGAAAAAGTTTTTATACCTTCAGTAGAACCTAATTTTGCTGCTTTTTTTCTGTAAAAAGTTATATTAAATTGTAAAGCTAACATATCCCAATTGCAAAATCAAGGTTCAGAGAAAAATGTAGAAGTGTTCATGAAAACGCATACAAATGTATCTCCCCTGGACATTAAGTATTTCCCCTGCCCTCAAGAGCCAGGGGAAATACGCCAGGGAAGATACATTTTCAATTAATATCTAAATTAGCTGTAAATGTGTTTCTCGTGCGCAATTCACAATCAAATGTAACAATGTATGCATTATTCATAGCAAATATTTAAGTCTATATTAATAGTATTTTAACCAATAATTGCTAAATAAAACTTACCAGAAGAAAGATTGCATTTACTCAACACGTCTACACCCAGCGAGCGGCATGACTGAAATGACTGTTAAAAAGGCTGCACAGCTGACTTACATGCTGCTTGCTGCTAGCTTAACGTTACATTTATGCACTTAAGGTTCAAATTTCCAGAAACTAGCAAAACAAAACTGATTTTTTAACGAAAAAAAAAAATCTTGTATGAAAACTTATTGTGACTAAACTACATACATTTCTGTAATAGATTTATGTGAGCATGAAGAAAACATTTAGTTTTAATTATTAAATAGGTTAATTAGGAAGTTAGTATTAAAACAAAGTAAGTATTTTTTTTCCTAATCATGGAAAGTACCTCTTTACTTAGAATGACCCATATCTTAACTCTTTATAACTACAGGGTAATCTAAATGATATAACAAGAAAAGTAAATAGTAAAATAAAAAATGGATAAAGGTTATCATAAAACTAACACAATTGACCGCCCCGTTGGTCGAGTGGTTAGCGATCCTGACTACGCGATCGACGGGGCTCGGGTTCGATCCCCGACGGGGACAAGCATTTGTGTGATGAACATAAATGTTTGTATTTCCGGGTTTGGGTGTATGTATATTAAATATATTCTTGTATTTATATATGGATTTCTATGTATTAGTATCGTTGACTAACACCCATAACACAAGCAAATAATTTGCTTACTTTGGGGTTAGATCAGTTAGTGTAATTTGTCCCTTGAATATTTATTTATTTATTTATTTATTTATAATTCTCTTATTCCTAATAAATATTTACTCCCTTTTTGCTTGTTTTGAATTAATTTTATTTCACTATCACAGAATTTTGTACAATCATAATAAGTTTAAATTCAAATATCACACAGTTACATTCTGCCCTTTTAGGGTATTTGGAAAGGTCCGCCCTTTTAGGTTGGTAGGTGGTCATTTGGAAAGAAAGGCTAAACTAGCCTCCAAAAAGTTTGGCATACTCAGTAGAGCAAATTAGTACTTCATGCCAGCCCATCGCTTTCAACTTTACAAGGCCCAAATTCAACCTCACATGGAGTACTGTTCTCACCTCTGGGCCGGAGCTCCTCAGTACCAGCTTTTTCCACTTGATCTCATTCAACATAGAGCTATTTGAATCGTCGACGATCAGGATATTTCTAATCGGCTTGACTCTTTGGGGTTAAGCAGAGATGTTATGTTCACTCTGCATCTTTTACCGTATGTATCATGGGGAGTGTTCCAAAGAGTTATTTGGACTAATTCCTGCCACTAATACCATCATCGGACATCGTGTCAAAATTTCAAGTTCCATCCTCACCACTTTGATGTCTGGAAATCCACAACCGTGCACTTTTTGCCTTGCACAACTTCTTTGTGGAATCAATTACCCTCGGGGGTGTTTCCGAATGGATACGACTTAGGGACCTTCAAGAAACGAGCTTATTCATTCTTAAAAGGCCGGCAACGCAGCTGCAAGACCCCCGGTATTGCAGTTATCCATGGGCGGCGGTGATCACTTACCATCAGGTGCACAACCTGCTCTTTTACCCCTCTGCTATAAAAAAATAAAAAAAAATGCACTAAACCTACAAAAATGTGAATTTAATTTATTGCATAAAAAAAAAATGTTATAGTAGGAAATTACTTTTGATCCCCCTGAAACCCTCATATTTATCTAGATGCCGTTAATAAACGGAATCATTAACTGCATAATAATTTTTGAATAAGACAGAAATATGCATGTCTCTGACATATATCCCATACATGTTAAATGTGTAAATGTTTGGATGTTTGTGACTCAATCACGCAATAACGACTGGACCGATTTGGAAGAAATTTTGCACAGAAGTAGATAATGACCAGGAACAGCAAATAGAATATATTTTATGCCAGAAAAATAGTGTTCCTGTGGAATTCACCAAAAAGTTTTATTAAAACAAATTTCACTCAAAACGTTTTTCTTACTAAATAATCTAACGTTTAAAGTTGTACTTGTGCAAAATAAAAATGTAATGTAGTTTAACTTTTCCTCCAAAATATGATATGAATAGACCGCAAAATGGATTTAAATAATCCTTTACATAATGTTATATTTGAAATATATTTTAAATACAAAAATAGCAGTTGTTTTATTTTAAAAATTAATGTAAACGTAGCAAAAAAATCGATGAGTTATTACGAACCTATAAACCAAGAACTTCTAGTAAAATCACCATATTTGTGTAATTGTTTCTTTATACACTTTTACTACTGCAATCAATAATTTATAGTATAATAATAATATTTCAAAGTTATTACAGAAAATAACTAAATAATAGAAAAACTGAATTTACAAAAATGAATTAGTTTGACGCTTGACGCTGTCATAATTTCGGTCATAATCAGTAATCCACAGATTAAGTTGTAGAGACTAGAGAGTCGTATGCATAGTTATCATATGCTTGCATCTCTAAGTAGTCTGTGGTTATCATATGCTTGCATCTCTAAGTAGTCTGTGGTTATCATATGCTTGCATCTCTAAGTAGTCTGTGGTTATCATTGACATGTATAATATTATTGATCGGCTCAGTGAATTTGGCCCCACTTTTTTTGATTTTCAGATTTTTGATATTTTTAATTATTTGTTCGTCGTTCGTTCTTTAACGTTCGATTGTAAAAATTGTTTGTTCGTCTTTTATTTATTTATAATTAATTAAACAAATGATCACCCTTAAGTTGGCCCCCCTTACTAGATATCTTTATTTTTATCACTTAGATTAATTAATTTTGATTAATTATCGTTTGTTCGACGACTATTGGTGATTGTTCGATCATAAAAACAATTAAATTCCCAATTATTATTTATTTTATATCTAATATGCAAACCATTACCTCACGCCTACATTGCGCATGCGCCAGCAGTCTAATGGCGACTGAGCGATGCGTAGTGCATGTCATGTAAAAAAATGACATTATAAATAATGCTCCATTTCGAATATCATCAAATTATACGATTTGAATGAAGTATTTATTCAACAGTGTGAGTACCTCCATTAAATATAAAGGTATTTAATTCTTATTAGGAAATATTGTAGGTAGTTCCGATAGTGGTAAATTTAACACGATACATTAAAAAAAATCTGCACATTTTTTGAGGTTAACTAATAGTACATCTAATATATACATCTTTAACAGAATTATAAATAGGCCTATCATTTTAGCAAAGAAACAAATTAAAAACAGTTGTATGATATACATACCCACACACATATGTACATATATAAGAAATTCATATTTAATTAGAGTAATTACTCTTTTTGTTTACTCAACAAACAGCTTTATGTGGCTTTATGAGTTAAGTACATATATTGGACGTAATGCATGTAAATGGACTATATAGACATAAGATGTTTTTCGATGATTATTAATAAGTACATAATTTATTAATAATGATTCTTTTACAACTAAACATTCGAAATGGAGCATTATTTATAATGTCATTTTTTTACATGACATGCACTACGCATCGCTCAGTCGCCATTAGACTGCTGGCGCATGCGCAATGTAGGCGTGAGGTAATGGTTTGCATATTAGATATAAAATAAATAATAATTGGGAATTTAATTGTTTTTATGATCGAACAATCACCAATAGTCGTCGAACAAACGATAATTAATCAAAATTAATTAATCTAAGTGATAAAAATAAAGATATCTAGTAAGGGGGGCCAACTTAAGGGTGATCATTTGTTTAATTAATTATAAATAAATAAAAGACGAACAAACAATTTTTACAATCGAACGTTAAAGAACGAACGACGAACAAATAATTAAAAATATCAAAAATCTGAAAATCAAAAAAAGTGGGGCCAAATTCACTGAGCCTTATTGATCTAACTTTACTGAATAGTATAAAAAAAAAATTCGTGTTTAGGTTTTTCTTACTTACAAAAAGTTTTCCCGGTCTGTTTTGTCGTAGGCATTGATGTTCACAAACGTTTGCCATTAACAAAGAGAAAAAAAAAAAATGTATAATATTAATATTACCACCGGACTGGCTGCTGTCATAGAATTTTTGTGCCTATTTGAATATCGCCACTTTGGCGCTGTAAACAGATGTGAGCGTCCGTGGAACTAAAATTAGTGATGCCCTCTTGTCGACAGCTTGGATAAGTTTATCGATCGTTCAATATTTACCAGTTTACATTATAACCAGGTGGGCTGTGGTTCATGTAAATACTTTTTTAATTATTGTATTATTAACTTGCGCAAATGTACAAAATTAATAGGAATACTATGAAATATTGTGATTGCAGAGGAAGATTTATATGTACAAAATATTCTAGTATTTGGTATAGTTGAGAAATTGACTCCTGCGAAGCAGGGACGGGTCGCTAGTAATATTATACAGTAGAAACTCGATTCACCGGACTAATCGATAAGGCATCCATATACTTGAAAGTCCGGATAACTGAATATATTATGTATAAAGAAAAGTAATTGCACATAATATTAATATGTATTGTCTAATCTAGGAAGAGTCTGGCCTCGCCCAATATATATATATATATATATATATATATATATATATATATATATATATATATATATATATATATATGTATGTATATGTATATTAGAACCTTTCAAGAGTAATAAATGAATAATTTATTCATATAATTATAAAATAAAAAAGGACACAATTTTTATTTTACCTTTTTACTGTCTAGTTTAAGCCTCCTTTGAAAAGTAGATCTGATTCTGCCAAGTTAGTTCGAAAAAGGCAAACAATAGATCCATAGTGTTATTACAGTAGTGAATACACTGTTAGAGTTCTGCATTGTCTCGCCCGGGTCTGGTATCACCACCATACCTATTTCCGTCACAAAAGTGCCTGTCACTGTCATGTTCCGATTTGGAGGATAAGATAACCGATAAACTTACGCATGTGGAATTAAGACCCCGCCGCAAGGATAGAGATGCACCATTAACATCTTTGGTGTCTATAGATGATGGTTGTCTTTTTTCCATCAGGAAAGATATCTGCTTCTTTGCTATCTTATGATACATAAAAAATCATAGTGACTACTAGGTGATAGAGCCCGTTAAAGACGTCGCCTTATCCTTGGATGAGAAAACCTGTTGATGATAAGTTTCTTGGTTTTACCTATTCTTGACGCAAATGCCTCAATGATTGTCACTATCGTATTCTTGTTTGGAAGTTAAGGTAGCTTAAACTTATGCTAGTTGCTTTAAGACTCACCAAATATATTTGTGCCGGTACTAAAAATATATTCGCAGGTTACTTTCAAGATTTGAAGCGGTTTCGCACGAGATGAGCTCATAAAAGTGTTTTATGGGTCCTAGTGATGGTAGGTGTGCTAACAAAACATTATTTGTTTGTGGTCTGTCCGGATAATCGCGAATCCTCTGTATTCGCGCGAATAGGGTTTCCACTGTAAATTCGAACTTTTTTGTTTCGCTTTTACGCAATATCGACTTAACATATTTTGATGACATTTGGCATGGAGGTAAACTATGAGTAAATTAAAGAAAACATCAAATATTCCAGAAATATAATTTTATAAAACTGTAAAATCTCTTCGGGAATTTTGTTATGTTTTTGTGTATTGAAAGTAAATGACTCATTTTCCTATTTTTATTTGACAATCTTGGCCTAAAGTAAGCCAATGGTTTCATCAATTTGTTCTATTCATCAAGCTGTTTACGAATTTCAATTTATCAAAAAATCTGTAAACCGGTTGATTTGTTGTTCTTTGTTTATCTTTGCTTTATCCTGTAGATCCGTAGCTGACTTGTCTGTTGCACTTGGGTCTGAAAATTGAGTTATATAAGTAGATGGCAAAAATTCAAATTATTAGTCAGAATAAAAAAGTAACCACCGTGGTGCTACAGTCAATTAACAAGGCGTACTAGTAAGTTCCTACAATGTGTCAAACAACTTTTTTGTTAGTATAACAAAATGGTAAAACAGCTCAAGAACTACTTTAATTATTCCTGTTTCTCTTTCTGCACTTAACTCGACACGAGTAGTCTTGCCGCATGCAATTTAAGTTTACAATTACGTTTACTAGCGCACACATACAATTTAAATCTACTTATTTAAATGAAATTTATTTTCCCCCCAGATATTTTCGCTTAGCAATCTTTTGACCCCACATTTCTTTTGCGACTGGTGCTTTAATACAGAAGAACTTGTGCTCGAATTATTTTGCATTAATAGTTGCGCTTCTTCCAGTTCCATTCCTTTTTCTTCGGACACCTTATCGATTGTCTCAGCTATTTTAACTGTTTTGTAAAACTTTGGGTCTGAAATAATTGTATACTTAATTAGGTTAATTGATACTTCTTAGCACTAAAATTTATACAAGTTTTCCGGTTTTGGACTATATGAACCTAACATAAAACCAAAATGGCTGCCAAACAATGAGTGGGGCTTAGAACCCCATATGCAGAACAATTGGCCGTGTTGGTCCGAGCTCCTTGGAAGAATAGACCAACTGTCGTTCTGCCAGGCAGGTCGTGAAACGCGAATGATTAGCTATACGTGTCACTACCATCGTGATTACTAGGTGGTAGAGTTTTGCAACGTCTCATCTGGGAATTTGGTACCACCGCCTTTCCTATTGCCTACCTGCCGTAATAGCGTCAATGTTTGTCATTGTCGTGTACTGGTTTGGAGGGTTTGGAGGAAAAAATGTGTAAGCGATTGACCCTACAGGCCATCTTTGAAACTTCCCGCTAAATTAAAGTATTTTGGGCTCAAAAGAGTAAAAACTATAAGCATATAATTTTTCAGTTCAAACATATATTTTATTAAAATGACAATATATTTATTTTTTAAAAGCGGTATATTTTAGAAACGATGATCGAAAGTTGATCTTTCGAATGGCATTCAACTCAATTTTTGAGATCTGAAATATTGCTTTAGCTAAATAATCGAAGGGTTGAAAAATTTCGAAGAAAAGTCAAAAAACATTTTCAAAAATTTTCGTCATTGATAAATCCGGATAATTGGTTGGCAATTATCCGGTTTTGATCCAATTAACGGTATTGACGCAGTTATTAAAGGAAAAAACGCTGATAAGATTTTTAAGTGAATCGGTGTATTAGTCTGAAAGTTATTTAAAAATTATTAAGTAAGTTTGCTAAAAACAACGAAATTTTGATATTTGAAAGGCTGTTACTTTTGAAAATTAAATTCGATTTTGATTTTAGGAACGGCATTCGACGTAGTTTTTTTAGTACAAAAATGTCGTAGAATACCAAAAAATGATTGGTTGAAAAATGAATGCATTCGACGTAGTTTTTTTAAGGAATAGAGCTGATTAATTTTTGTACTCAATCGGTACATTAATCTGGAAGTTATATTATAAAAATACTGTTTCGCCAAAATTTTTTTGAGGTTTTTCAAAATTTCTCAAAATCTCTTAGGCCGATCAGGTCAAATTTTCAGGAAGTCTAAGTTGAGTAGAATCCAATCGAATGCCACCAACCGCGTTTCGATCGGTCAAGCCCTTTAAAAGTTATGAGATGTTTACACACACACACACACACACATACACACACACATACTTTTTTTATATATCATAAGATAGCAAACTAGCAGATGGGTCTCCTGATGGAAAGAGTTAACCATCGCCTATAGACACCAAAGATGGTAATGGTGCGTTGCTATCTTGTGGCGAGGTCTAATGCCACAAGCATAAGTTTACCGGCTACCTTACCCTCCAAATCGGAACACGACAGCGACAAGCACTGCCACTATTGCGGCAGGAATAGGTAAGGCGGTGGTACCTGACCCGGGCGAGACAATGCAGAACTCTACCACCTAGTAGCCACGATGGTAGTGACTCGCATAGCCAATCGGTCGCCTTTTACGACCTGCCTGGCAGAATGGCAGTTGGTCTATTCTTCAAAGGAGCCCGGAACCAACACGGGGAAAAACACACATACATACAGCCATACTATTGTCATCGTAAAAATAGTCGGAAAAGGTTCCTAGGACCTGAAAAGGTGGAGATCTGGTGAAAACTCGATTTTCAAAAATCGGGGCAAAATCAGTATCTTCCTTATCTACATACGTAGCGGGAAGTTAAAAATCCAATCCGAAACCGGACATGATGTATATTTATTAGCATGTTATATTGTTTAAAAACTACTTTGTTAATTTGCACTGGTCCAGTTGCTTAATTATCAGCGTAATGACATACAAGTATACGTTGCTCGGCATGTTAGATTAGATGAAAACCAAACAAAAAGTACTACTCACCTCACATAATCTTTCAAATATTGTTGGCACACTACCCAACATCAGTGTTGTTCTATTGTAATGTTTGGTAAAACATTTGTTATAAAAATGTTTTGAACATAGAGTATCTGACTCTTTTGGAGTCCAATTTACTGCTTTCATATTGTAAAGCCATATGTTTCTAAGCGTTGAATATACTGGAAATCTACAAAAATAAACTGAATTAATATGCGAAGGAAATAAGGTGACATAAAGTGACTTAAATATGCAAGCATGTATAAAAAGACCGCGTGGACTATTAAAGACCTAAAATAGAATATCGATATTGAAATTATCGATATGACCTCTTGATATCACTAGTCAATTGTAAGCAAAACAATATTAAATAAATATTACAAATTTTGCCAAAAATCTATATCGTTCTCGCTAATATATATTAAAATCAGATGCTTAAAATACAATTTCACTCAATTTTTATTAAAAACAGCGACTAAATGCACGTACCTGTGAAACGTCGTTTTGCTCCCCTTTTGGTATCGAAGTTTACAAACTACACATTTCCTCATTTTTTAAACTCCAGAACACTCAAAATATGAACTTAAAAATTCACTATAACGTCCCCAAAAAAAAATGAGCTACTGTTTTTATTAATTTAAATTACCGCGGCAACCATATGCAACATACGTCAAAATTAGTTCTCGGTACCCCCGCCGATAGCGTTTCAAATTGACATATAAAATTAGCTGTCATTTGTATGGGATAACCTGTCCGTGGTAATATTATACATGTCAATGATAGTTATAGTATATTACTTTTCTCTTTGGTCGTATGTTCTGTGGGGAATAGATAATAATCAAGGAACTTAAATACAATAACAGGAATTTTGCGAAGCAATATTTGAAAAATAAAAATGTACTTTATTGCGTTAATCATAAAGTTGACATTTGTTTCTTTCTTAACAGAGGGGAAAAACGTTCTGAGCAAGACAACGACATGAGTGGATGCTGTCCCTTTCTTACAATTGCCAGTATTTAAATAAATCTACTGATGGTACACGTCGATAAATACATTAGCATAAAATGTATTGAAATTAACACAGTGAGTTTTAAAATGTGCTTATTTTAATTATTACGTAATTACTTATGCAATGCAAAAATTGTTTCTCAAATTAGTAGAATTACCTAGTAGTAATTTGCAAACTACGCATGGCTGCACTTACATATGGCGATTGGCGCTTTATTTAGTAGAAAGAGACACACTCTACCCATGTCGTGGTACTCTTCAGAACGATTTTGAAGCGCGTGTGAACATTCCGGGTAGAATGTAACTTCCTTGGATTAGAATCAAAGTCTCGCATTGCAAAGAGTCCACGAAATAGGTATGTAGTGTTAAATGCAGGAGTCAGAATGGTAGGTAAAATGCGGTCACTTAACTTGACGCATCTCTGGAATGTAAGGTGGAGCTTTCCTTAGCTCACCCGGTTAATAATAAAGACGTGTCAGTATGGCCATGGTTAGCATTTTTGTTACCGATACGCGCGTATGTAATTTTGGTTAGTGTTCTGTTATTGTTATAATGTTTTTGGACATTATTGTTACATTTTGCTCCAAATGACGTCATCAATGGCATGTGTCAAGTTAATCCGACCGCGATGAACTCGTGTAATGAAAGAAAGTGGGTCTGAAGTAAGGTGTCTTAAAAAATGAAGTTTGGTGAGTGACTGTCTCAATTTTAGCTATTCTTGCCACATTCTTTAAAATAGGCTCTCTGGCAGGTACAGCAACGCCATCTTTCTTTAAGGCTGTTTTATAGACACATTTTTATAGAAGAGGTGCACTTGATGGTAAGTGATCACCACCACTCCTAAACATTAGTGAAATTCGCAATATCAGAGGTCTTGCAGTTGCCTTGCCGGTTTTTTAAGAATCATTAAGTTCTTTTCTTGAAGACCCCCAAGTTGAGACTATAACTAATATTCCGATTATTATATAATATGACCGCCCCATTGGTCGAGTGGCTACAGTGGCGTGCAGTCCATAAATGTACAAAAGCAGTGCTTAACTTGCCATTCAACGATAACCGAATATATAAAAATCTACCAGATAGTTTTATTTACACTGGTAATTACAAGAAAGGGACAACATCCACTCTTGTCGTTGTCTTGCTCAGAACGTTTTTTCCCTCTGTTAAGTAAGAAACAAGTGTCAACTTTATAAGCAACGAAATAAAGTACATTTTTATTTTTAATGTATTGCTTCGTGACAATTCCAGTTAGGTATCGTATATAAGTTCCTTGTTCTAATATATACAATCCATAGATAATCCATTATAAAGATAGTAAGTTGCATGTCCGGTATAATAATTCTTAGAGCAATGAAATAAGGAATGTATAATATTTTTCTTAGTGTAAATTTTTTGTACGTTACAAAGTTTTAAAGTAGGCATGTCGCATGATATCAAGATACAGTCGATTTATTGTTATTTTTAATGATATTCTTTTTTTCTTCTGTATGGATTGATGTTTACTACCGGATATTAGTAGTTCAGAATTTTGAACTGTTTCAGCCCAGTATAAAAAAAAGCTGTGTAATTCTGGCAATCAAAAGCAGTGCTTCAGTTTATTAGTAGTAACAATGTAAATCTCTGTCAAATTTAATTTACTAATACACCCTTTAAATTCTTAAATGTAAAATAACATTATTGTTATTTAGCTCCACCAGAAAAGTAATGTCTGTGATTTATGAAGTTAATTTAATTTAAATAGGTTAGTACAGTACCCGGCGATAAATATTGCACATCGACCTTTGGAAAGAGACAATCGGCTAATTTCGGCTTCGTAGAGCGTTATCTCTGTCGCACAAAATACAAACAGTCCGGTACCTATTAGGAGCTGTTAAAACAAGTATGATTTGCTTCTTTTGATATTTTTATTCTTTGTATAAAATACACTAATTTTTCTATAAGTGATGGCTTTAGGTTGGGGTAAAATAAAATAAAAAAACATTTTTACATTATGTTTACGTATTTAATTATTTTGGAACATTACAGCTTTAGTGTACATAATAAACACCATTATACCTATTGCTAAAATGAGACATTGCAATAAAAATAATAATAATTCTAATTCTCAATTACTTCCATTTCACTATCTGTGCTCTCAAAGAGGTCAATATCACTGTCACTATCAGCCGTATTTATTACTAATCTATCAGTGTAATTGTCTAAACTGTGTTGAATGCTTCTATATTCATTCTCACATTTGATTGCATGATCGCAAACCTTTTTCCACTCTTCAGCGCCGATCATGTTTACTTTTTCAGTCAATAATGTTTTTACTGTAGTTAAGTTCATACCCACATTTCTAGAGGCTACATAGCCTTTCAGTTGAGACCATATATTTTCAATTGGATTAAAATCCGGATGATATGGTGGCAATCGCAACACAGTGTGCCCATGTTCGGCAAGTATTTTGTCCACAGAAAACTCTGTATACCTCTCCTTGTGCTGACATATAATAGCGTAAATCTGGGTTTTTGTTAATTTTGGATCAACTGGAATTTCATGTCTGTTTAACCAGTTGATCATTTCCCGTTTAATGGTGTTTGAGTTGGGGGGTCTCTCAACATACTTGTTGTGATAGGGTGCGTTGTCGATAACTAGAACAGAATCACTGGGTATATTTGGGATTAATTGGTTAACCAGCCATTTCTCATAGTTATCGTTATTCATTTCATTGTGATAGTCACCTGTAGTGTCCGTGGATTTATACGTTAAAAAAGCACCGGGTACAAAGCCTTTTTCATTTCCCGCATGAACTAATATCAAACGTTGACCTTTTGAAATTGGCTTTTTTACTCCTTTTTTCTTATCGTCACTCCAAGATTTCCCTTTAGTGTGGGATGCATGTATATATGACTCATCCATGTAGACGATATTTTTTCCTGTTTCGCGAAATTTGCGTATTTTATCAAGGTATTCCATTCGTTTGAGACTAACGTCGTGCTTTTCCATTAGAATTTTTCGATTATCTTCCATTTTAGTGAACTGAAATCCCATGTCATGAAGTATTTTTCTCAACGTTTTTTCAGACCCATTGTAATTAATAGCTTCAGATAACTTAGCTTTTAATGATTTTATTGTTGGCAGTTCATTAAATCGTAAGTGAAAATCATACACCATTCTTCGAACAACATCGTAATCAAAATCGTCCATATCCAAACGAAATTGCTTTTTTGGTCTACCTTTTTTTGGAGTGCTGAACTTAATTTCAGTCGAATGTGTTTCAGTACTGACTTCGTTTAATATATTGTTCAAAGTTCTTCTTGAAATTCCAGTGGCATTTGCAACTCGCTCTTGAATCTTCTTAAAATAACAACTTACATTTTCATCTACTTTTTTTTAAAATCTATCAGCTTCGCTTACAAAGTATTTATAAACATTGTAGATAATTTCACGTGACTGACCTCGTAAAGGTTTCCCTCTTTTTCCGAAAGATGCCATATTACAACTTTAAATTATTTAAATTTGTGGGTGTTACAACTCTAAATAAATATTTTTTTTCGGGACGCGACTGCACTCTATCGTACTTGAACAACGACTGACTAAACGTCACATAGGTAGTGTGGGACAGAGATAACGCTTTACGAAGCCGAAATTATCCGATTGTCTCTTTCCAAAGTTCGATGTGCAATATTTATCGCCGGGTACTGTAAAGTAGTATTTTTAGTGACAAATAATCATTCATTACGTCCAATTATGCTAAATCGACACTAAAGGCAACATAGTCATTGGTCTTAACCTGACCCATTCGGAAATTGCAAAAAAATAGTATTTGTCAAAGTCAAAACCGGTAAACTAAATAAATATTTGTATTGTAATTGTACGGTGCGCGCGCGATTGTGGTTAGATTATTGTTATGAAATTGATATTTATAATAATTAACATATAACTTAACCCGACCACTACAAAAAGAAAAAACTAATTATTATACAAAAGAATGGAGTTTGTTGATGCGATACCGGTTACGTTTAGAGAAATTACACCAAATCTTAATGTACCAGAAAAATGGAAAGAAATTGTGCTAAATACTGGTAAGTGCATTCACGTACACCCTTTGAGTTGTCCGATTGATCGAATGGAATAAAATACCTTTTTATGCAGGTGGTACACACAGCACATTACAAGATATAAAACTGCCACAAAAAGCTGGAGGTTATTGGTATAAAGACTCCGATAAGGCCAGTACGAGAAATAGATTTATATATTGGTAATATAATTCTATATGATATTGTATTATTTTTGTGAGTTTGAAATATTACGATATGATTATGTTTTAGGCAAACTACGGCAGACTCTATTGAATTTTCGGAATCTTCTTTAGATGTAAATCTGTCTGGAGCAAATTTAAGGTGCAAAGTAGCCGCTGGTACACCACCCCTCAACAATGTATCTTTTTACGAAAAAACCTCATCACAACAGGTCATAGTTTTAGCTGCGACTGTTTCATCAGTCCATAGGTTGATATTTCCACATCCTGAAGTATTAGACAGGAAGGTTTGTTTTCAATATATATTGTCAAATATTTTTTAGTCTTAGGTATATTTTGAAAGAGTTAAAGAAAATTGGCTTATATAAAATTACTTTGCTTACTTTACATTGAGTTGCGTAATATAATTTACTGTCTACTTAATTTACACATTACTTATTTACAAAATAATAAGCCTATTAAAAATGTCATTACAGGTAAACTTTGCTTAGGAGTGCATAACAGCGTTAATATGAGTTTTATTTTTCAGCCTTTTGGTCAAATCACTTCTGTTTCTCCATCAATATTTTATGATACTAGTATGATCAACAATCCAAACAATTACTACATTCTCAATCAATATTCTAATTCCAGTAAGTAATTTCTACTTTTTTTTTATAATCTCCCACAAACAATTTGCCCACACATGATTTCATTCAAAATATATTTTTATATATGTAAATGTTAAAAAAATTATAGTATATTGATTATGTACAAAAATACATATGGAATTCCCATTTGTTTTGAAGACAATATCTGTAAGAAAAATACCTGCAAAATTCCTGACAGAGTGTGTGTGCATATGTGTATGTAAACATATCATAACTTATGAAGGCTTAACCGATTGAAATGTGGTTTATATCAGAACCAAGTCTGCCCAGTAAATGTTGAGAAATTTTCAAAAAACCTCAAAAAATTTTTTGGCAGAACAGTATTTTTTAATAAAACTTCCAGATTAATGTACTGAGTGAGTACAAAATCTAACCACCCTTATTACACAATCTAACTAGAAAAATTAAAAAAAATGTTTTTTCGACATAACTTTGAATTTTTTTTTAACTAATATTTTTTTTAAGTTCTATGATAATTTTAGTACTAAAAAACCTGAGCTGAATACAATTTCAAAAATTAAAATCAAATCATGTTTTTAAAAGTTACAGCTTTTCATATATTAAAATTATATTGTTTACAGCAAACTTACTTCATATTTTCAAAATAACTTTCAGGCTAATATACCGATTTATTAAAAAATTAAGCCTGCACTTTTGATTAAAAAACTATATCAAATTCCACAAATTCGTTTATTCGTTCGGGATTTATCAATGACAAAGTTTTTTAAAAAGATCCTATCGATTTTGTAGGTAATAAAACAATTTAGAACTCAAAAATTGTGTTGAATGCTATTTGAAACGTCAAATATGATCATCGTTTTGAAAAAATATACATTATTTCGAATAATAAATTAAAAAAGAATAATTTTTGCAAGCTTTAGTTTTTTGAACTCTTCAAACTCAAAAATCTATGCTTAGGTATAGTTTTTGCTTCTTTTAGCTAAAAAATACCTCAATTTAGCAAGAAATTTTAGGGGTTGCCTGCAGGGTCACCCGGCTTATAATTTTTTTCTTTTATTAACAGGATTAAACAATTTTTTTAGTATGTACATATGATTTCTAGATATAAGCAAATTATTAATAACTACCTGAACTGGCTCAGTTTATGCTGCCTTAGAATAGATCTAAAATTATTAATTGTTTGATAGCTAGTGACTGTTTCTATAGGAAAATAAAAATATGTTTTATTAATTTCCTTGTAATTCTTCCAATTTTGCTCTCAATAAAAACCTTTATCAGATTTCAAATAATATTAATTAGCAGAATTGGTTCAATCATTCCCAATTTTTGGGCTTAGCAACATATTTAGCAATTTATTTTTATAATTATAGATAATTAAAAAAAATTCTTCTCTCTAAATTTATGTAACTCAAACAACTGATTTACTTTTGGAATACAGTATCTATTTTATCAAATTTACTAGCTGTTGCTAGTGACTTTGTCCGTGCGGAGTTCGTTTACACCGCACAGGTGTATCCTTATTATCCCCCGTAGGTGATAACGTGATGATATGTAGCCTATAAGTTGACCCGACCTATTAGTAATATTCATACAAAATTTGAAGTAAATCCATGCAGTACTTTTTGAGTTTACCCTGGACATAAATACAGGCAAACAGACAAAAATTCTAAAATCTATATTTTTGGCTTTGATATCGATTGTAGATCACGCCCCAAGTATTCTTTCAAAAAAATATTCAATGTACAGTTTTGACTTTCCTACGATTTTATTATGTATATAGATAAGGCTGCCCTTTTCTTGTTACCACTATTATTGTTTGTATAAAAAAAAAAAATTTCTAAAATAAGTGAACTATTATTATTAACCTCTCATTTTGGAATGTAATGCCACATGAGTAAGTTCACTGACTATCTTACCATCCAATCCAAAATACGGTAGTAGTAAGCACTGACATTATTTCAGCAGAAATAATGTAAGTAGATATACCATACCTGGACAGAATTTTGCAGAACTCTGCTGTTAGTCAATTAAACATTTGTAAATCTTAAGTAGGCATACATTACATATTTCAACTGTGGTTCACAAAAAATATTAAATTGATAGTTATATATATTTTTTGCATGCCAATTTGGGAGAATATGCAACATTTTTGTAACTACCTCTTATAAATATTGTACTGTACTCTAAGCAAATAAATTTTATTTTACAAAAGTAGTGATGTGTTTAGTATTCACTTCATTTTTATGAATTGCCTAGGCTCTAGGGCGAATTCAGATAATTTATTCTTTTATAGAAAAATATTAAATAAATATTCTAAAACAATATATTTTTGATTCAATATATAGTTATTAAAATATTAAATTTTAAATATATGTATTAAAAAATTCTCGGAGTCCGAAATTAAAAAAAGGAGGGAATTCTGGAATACCCAATGGCGCGGTGGGCACGGGCTTAAACTTAGCTGGCTGGAGCTCGGGGAAATCGATGGTCTTCACAGGCTGCACTCCTGCTGCAGCAACACGATGGAGGCCACCAGGCACGAACCATAGTGAGTCGAAAAAAAGGAAGCGTGGGTGGCGCGGTTAGTTTATATATTCTCCGGGGGGGGGACGGGACGGGACGTGAATGAACCCGCCACCGATGCTTCTTTTTAGAGATGTCCGTTTGGGACTGAATAATCGAAGCCGACCATCGATTGTAATGTGTAATCGAACACATTACAGTATAAGAAATTTTAATCCCTATTTTTTTTTTAAGTTTATTTCTGCCGCAAGCTTTGAAACAACAATAAATTTAGACTATTCAAAATTTAAGTCCTTCTTGTAAAAATAATGTGATTGTCACTAAAAATATTCTTCACAAGAAAGAAATTCTTGTGTGGAATATTTTTTAATTCACAAGAGAGGTCATGCAATTTAAGTTTTTGTCATTTATATTCTGTTATATTTAGATACTGGTGTAGCTCATACATGTGCATCTTTGTTACGTGAAAATGGTGAGGCAGTATTTGCTCTTGCATTTGGATTTGGGGGAGAAGGTGGCCTGTTACTGGTAAAGCTCCCTGTCACAGGATCAGCAATAACAATGTCACTTAAACGGGAATCAACTGTACCAAGATTTTTGTCTGGAATAACAGGAGCTCTAAGGTTTGTTTTTTTAATTTTCCACAATGAAAATTAAAAATTTACAAAAATCGTTTAGTTATTGATTTCAACCCATGTTCCGAAAATTGTGTTTATATCAGATCACAATGTTTAGAAATACTAGAAAACTGTTCGGACTATTTTTTTAAGACTTTGATATGTATGTGACGGCGTCCGCGTCATCAAATGCAAGAATATTGTAAAGTGTAAACAACAAATGCACGGCCTGGGCCGGCAAGCGCATCGTTCGATATCCCTACTACTCAACTTGTTTTGCTACCTGTATAAAAGGCTCGGAGCGCCCGCCGATAAGGCAGTCTAGGCTCTGGCGTGGCTCGGTACACTTGTTGTATCTTGCTAGTAGCTTATCCATGACTCTCGGATAATTAATTTGTGCAAACAAGTTAATTATTATTGTCAACTATAAATTAGTCGCAGTACAAATTATAATTGACTATCTACTGCTTAAATTATGACTTATTTGTAATAAGGAATAATTAAGTTACTTGGAATTGTTAAACCAGAACTAGTCATTGGTGATGGAAAGCTTTAATAGTGATTTTATGATATTTATTTGATACAAGTTGAACAAAATATAAAGAGTTGTTATATTACCACATCCGCATTTTATTTATCATATCTGACCCACTTCCTACATCAGAAGTGGGATCGGATTCACTCCCACTTCAGCATCAAACTATTTCGGTTAATTATGTAGAGCAGTAAATGTCTCTTTTCACTTGTGGTATGGAAACTATTCTTTGGAAAATAGCAGAAAATATTAATTCACGTTCTGCAAATGCATCTACTCCCCTTAAGTTGATATACTTTGATTCTGATGAAGCAGACGATATGACTAACTGGTGTCCTCTTCCTAGCTTCGTATTCTTCATTACTGAGGCTCGTAACCTCCTCATTAGATCGTTCTTGATAGCACAATATTACGCCATTGGACTCTATCTTCAGCGGCGTGCAGAGCATCATAAAACATTTTAGACATAAGATTGGTGCAAACCTGGTCCGACCATCGCATAGGAGTACGACCACGTGGTCTTTTGTCTTCTACTTTTCCGGTCACTATTAGCTTTTCGAGATTGTCTCCTTGCTTTCTAGAGATGTGGCCGAAGTATTATAGAATTCTTTGAAGGCACGTAGCAGACAGTCTGGTCTTTACTCCAAGTTGTTTTAGTATGAAGGCGTTGGTCCTGTGTGCTGTCCAAGGGATACGTAACATTTTCCTCCAGCACCACATTTCAAACGCATCAATGCGACGTCTGTCTGCAGCTCTTAGTGTCTATGACTCTGCGCCTTACGTAAATATGGAGAACACCAGCGTACAAACCAGCCTTTGCTTTGTTTTTAATGAGATGCTTCTGTCGTTCCAAAGACCCTTCATCTGACTCGTAGGATTTTTGTCGTGTAACTTACTAGCTGGTGTACCTCAAGTAAAATAAATATAGAAAAGAAAAAAATTAGACGGGGTTGATCTGATCATTGTAGCTACTCACTCACTTAAGAGTCATGCCGTCACCTACTTCACAAGCTGCTGTCTTGGCAAGCTATATTATGACTTGTAGATCTCTTCCTTTTAGACTTAGATATGAACCGATTTAAGAGCACCACTGTATTTCGAGGAAGTTACTATTTTTGTGATAGAATCGAACATCGTAACAACTATTGCCGTGATAAACAGAAACTTATCTCAAATAATTTTTGCTTGCAGCGAAAGCAGGTCATCTACCACTAACTCTGGTGGCGTGTCCAGTGGTCTGCTATGTATGTTGTGACCCCGGCCCAGCCACAAAGCTTCCATTTGTCCTATGCGCTACAAGAAGAAAGAAGTTGCCACTTCGAGTTCCGAAAACAGAAAACCAGTCAACATCTGTTCCAGAGCGTTACATGGTGTATTACACTAAGTAGAATTTAATTATCTTTTATATTTGAGTCTGGTTTAGAATGTAACCATATCAAACAAATCTGTTGTGATTCCTTTGTAAGAGAACGGTTTTATGAACAAGAATCTCTAAATAGTCGCTTGTTTTGATGTAGTTTCCACTGAACAAATCAAATGCTTAACCACAAGGCAAAATTTAAATTTGGAGGTAGTTTCACGTTTGACCTGATAAGTCTTAATGTTTCGTTAGGCCGCAAAATTTTGGACCAATGTAGTAGAAACTAAGCGATAACAGGTTAATGCTTAGCAATACTTAAACACAATCCTGTTCAGTTTCAAAATCTGCTAGCGAGAGTATGTTAAACACTGACCTTGTAGATAAAGATAGAGAGCGCTTGATAGATATTTTTAAAAACAATTGACAACCAATTGAATTAAAACCGTCGGGCTTAAATTCGTCGAGCTGAAATCGAATTAGTTGACCTTTAGAAGATCATTAATAAGCAATCTTAAAGTTTATTACCAACTAAACTCAAACTAATATTTAAAAAAAAGAAAACAATACAGATTTACATCTTCATGCGACAGGCAAATATAGAGCTAACAGTCGGTCCGAATATGTGATGCGAATCTTGTAGGGTTTAATAATAATAGCGCAGTATAATTCTCTGACAAATTATGGCAAGAGCGGTTGGGTAATATTCAACACTCGCTCAACAACATTAGGTATAGGGTATTTGGATTTACCCCCATAGATTTGACATTCGGTATTCAAGACAACTAACTAAAATTCGCAAAAGTATCTACAAGCTTTGAAGATCCAGTGTATCCAATAGAATCAAAAAATCAGCCCAATCGGATATTTTACGGTTGAGTAGAGTTAAAGGAAATGTTAAACCTTTTAGTGTAGATGACATTGTCTTTGTAAACGAAACTTGATTCAAAATATAAGGGCTCCTTAAAAGTTACCGCAATTTTAGAAAACAAGTGCGCCCACGACAGCTTCTGCGAAGTTCCCCATATTCCTGTAGGGTTTCTTGAGGTACCTATATGAAAATTATAACAAGGATGACGTGACGGCGTATACTCATGATAATGATCTTGTTCATAAAACTGGTCCAAACAATATTGATAGAAATGCAGTGTATATTGTAAATAGTTATTAACAGTCAGAGTTTTTAATATCTTCGAACTACCTGCGAAGGAGATTCTCTAATCTTGTAATAACTAATGGCACTCTTCATGAGGCTGCATCATCAGCAAAAAATACGATATAAAGTAAACGAAAAAAAAATGTAGTAAAATGATGATATCACTAAAAATGTAAGTTAAAAAAAAGCAAAAATAATAAGGAATGGGAGTTTTATAAAACTATGAAAAGAAATCAATTGAAAAAAAATAAAAAAAATAATCAAAAAATGTAGGAAGATGACGGCACACTCCAGTCTCCGGTTTTAAACTGATGAGAGGGAGTATAGTACACTCCAGTCTCCGGTTTTAACTGATGAGAGGGAGCTTAGTGCACTCCAGTCTCCGGTTTTTAACTGATGAGAGGGAGCTTAAACTCCAGTCTCCAGTTTTTAACTGATGAGAGGGAGCTTAGTACAATCCAGTCTCCGGTTTTTTTTAACTGATGAGAGGGATTCCTAGCTTAGTAGGATCCAGTCTCCAGTTCCAAAACTAACGAGAAAAGCTTAATAGTTGTAGTTGCTGAAGGGGTTACCGGACCAGCACAATATTGTAACATTTCGCTAAAAGATCACGCTAATTATAGAGTTGTAAAAAAAAGATTATGTTTAGTTTTCTAAAAGATATGTCAGGATGAACGAAGCGTTCGTTGTCCTCAGATGTATAAAGATTCGCACACGAGGACGTGTGCATGTCAGTATGGCCGTGACGGCGTCCGCGTCATCAAATGCAAGAATATTGTAAAGTGTAAACAACAAATGCACGGCCTGGGCCGGCAAGCGCATCGTTCGATATCCCTACTACTCAACTTGTTTTGCTACCTGTATAAAAGGCTCGGAGCGCCCGCCGATAAGGCAGTCTAGGCTCTGGCGTGGCTCGGTACACTTGTTGTATCTTGCTAGTAGCTTATCCATGACTCTCGGATAATTAATTTGTGCAAACAAGTTAATTATTATTGTCAACTATAAATTAGTCGCAGTACAAATTATAATTGACTATCTACTGCTTAAATTATGACTTATTTGTAATAAGGAATAATTAAGTTACTTGGAATTGTTAAACCAGAACTAGTCATTGGTGATGGAAAGCTTTAATAGTGATTTTATGATATTTATTTGATACAAGTTGAACAAAATATAAAGAGTTGTTATATTACCACATCCTCGTTTTATTTATCGTATCTGACCCACTTCCTACATATGTATATGTGTGCATGCAAAGCGCTCATCTCTCAGAACAAAAATATAAGTTACAGCATTTTAAAAAGTAAAATGGCATGACATAGTTGTATTCAACAAACTATAGATTTTTAGCTTGGAGAGCTTCAGAGTAGCCTTTATGACTCCGGGTTTGCCATATTTCATCAAAATTTGTTTAGCATTTTAGCCGCGAAAGGGTAACAAACGGTCTATCGATTTTATAATTTTATACTCAATATATTCACATTTAAACATCTGAACTATTTATTAAATTAAAAGGATATAATTTCAGAGGGAAAACAGATGGCATAGAAACATATGGTGTGGTTCTCACAAATGGGTTGGCAGTTGCAGTGTGTGCTGATACTTGTCTAAGGGTCTGGTTGCTAGATGAAGGTGGGGCCCCAACTGCAGTTTCAGCTCCACTCGCACAGACATTGGCTAGACCAAAACAGCCACGTAAGTTTTGACTTCATGGTAAACTGTTAAGATTAAATTATGTTTTACTGAACGTGCAACCATTTACATTGACAATTAAAAGATTAATTTGTCAGTAGGTGCTAGAATGTAATATTTGGTATTGTGTTTCGAAAATTTAACTTATTATAATAGCTATAAATGAACAGAAAAGGAAAAGCAGTGTGGTTTTTGACTCAGCCTCACCTAAAACTGCAGAAAAAGAAGATTACCAATTGCAAAGAGTATGCATATTTTACTCCTTTTACAATTACAATTTCACTCCCTTTGCAATCTTTGTATACAGTGAGTAACAAAAACCCTGCCCAATTATCGAAAGTATTGCTTGGTAGTTTAATAAGATCGTATATGGATCAATCAAAGTAATCTTAACTATTTTTTTATATTACCTATGGCAACAACAAAATGTGACTCAGCAAAAACGAAGCCTTTGAGGCCCTAGCCATTTCCGAGTCGAGGCGGCTACGACATCAAAGGCGTGACGCCACTGATGGGCCCTGATCTTGTCTAGTAACAATAAAAAAGATAAAAAGTCATTTGGACTTCATAATCTGAGCTAAATATGCAAACCCTTAAACGGCGAAGCAGTTCTGTATTATACACAGATATAATAACTAATAAAAGGCAATGGACAATTAATCTATATTGTTACGAGCTTTGCATTTGTAATTATGCAATAACTAACACCACTTATATTAAAACCGTGTACAACACAAATATACAAAACAATACAATGCAATAGATAAATACACCTATTAACACTAAAAACACTCACTATACTAACACTAGAATTAATCGACTATACAGATTCACAAAATAAAACACTTCTCGTATTCACTGTACTATGTCACTTTACACTGATCGTCACAGGTATCGCTGTGTAAAACTGCACTTTATTCGTCAACATATCCCTATTTATACCCAAGGTAAAGTTCAACTACAATCCCGAATGATCCGAAATTCTCGTGTAAACAATCATTTTAATGTATACAAGTCCTAGTACACACTATTTTACCCTTATGCCGTATGACAGAAGATCCATTATGGCATAGTTGCTTAAGTAACAGTGGCTGTTGTTTATCAATAGAAGTAGCTATCTCTCTTTTTTTTCTAGATCTCTCCAGAGCTCGAACTCTACGTTTCTAGATTATTCGCAACAATATATATAAAAACTATTTGACCTGGCACCATTATTCTGCCTTTTTAACTACCCTTATTTTTTTAAATATTTTCTCACCTTTTAAACCTTCCCTGGACTTCAATAATTATTTCAAAACCAAAATTAACCAAATCGGTTCAGCCATTCTCGAGTTTTAGCTAGACTAACAAACAGCAATTGATTTTTATATATGTGTATATATATATATATATATATATATATATATATATATATATATATATCCTTATTTCCCGTGGTCATGACATCACGCGTGAATGGCTGGACCGATTTCGCTAATTCTTTTTTGTTGTGTTTGTAATTGTCAGGAGAAAGTTCTAATAAAAGAAAACATTAAGAAAATTGCGCGGAAAATTATAAAATTTAAGAATACCTAACCACCATATAAAGTTCAGTATCCTTTCGGCTGCCAGAAAGGACAATCTCATATACTTATGTGAATTACGTGTCACATTGTTTGTCCACTATGGATTCCTAATATGAATGCCAAAACAATGTTTGCAGGGTCAGCTAGTCTTATATAAAATTTTATTTATTTATTTAACACTTTATTGTACACAGAAAACAATACAAAAAAGACAATATTAACAGAACATAAGTACAATGGGTGAGCTTTTCTCTACTTAAAGAGATTTCTTCCAGCCTTTTCCAGAAATATTAACAAATTACAATGCTCAAATGTTGTAACAAGCAAAACCAGTTACATTAAAAAGTTACAATACAGGGTTACTTTTAAGGCCCAGCCAAATTTTAAAATTAAGAACTAAATATTGAATTGAAGTTTTAATTATTATTGTTAAGTTATTGCAAAATAATATAAAAATATTCATTTAAAAATATCCCACTTAATTCATAAATTGGATGCACCGAGTCGTGTGAATCGGCTGCGAGGCGGTATGTGCAGGGTACGGGGGAAACTACAAGAGCTGCGCTCGACATTTTTGCGTTATTGATATTATATCCATGCGTTGTGTTTTCTGCGTCAGATAAATTTGAAATGTTGAATTTTTTAAAATATTGTTTTTATTACATAAACCGAACATATTATCAATTCTGAATAGCCTCTGAAAATTTCGCCAAACCTTTAAAAGTAATCCAGTATTTCTCAATGGTACCTAAAGTTTAATTTTAAAAAACAATAAATTACAGCATAAATAATAGGCAACAATATTATTAATTTTATTATCAATTGTAGCTCATGGTCACATGCTACAACACACAAATACATCAGATGGGGGTGTCTTGTTGGTGGCATATCTTTCATTTCCAAATGACTGTGAATTTGTTGTCATGAAAATGCATGATGGAGGTGCAGGTGCTGTTAAATTTGCGAATATTTGTCACATTTACGGACCACAGGTAAATATTAACTAATCTGCCAATAAACACTTTGTTCTGAATTTATGTTAATTATCTTCTTTTTCTTTAAATACCATATCTTAATTTAGCATGCGTCCGGGTATTAAGCCTCCTCAAAAATCTAGATGAATATATTTTTTACTAAGGGAAGGCAATTTTTTTACAGTTAAAGTAGGGTAAAAAATAATATGGTAATGGTATAATTTTTTAACTTCCCACCACGTATGTAGATAAGGAAGTTACTGATTTTACCCTGGTTTTTGAAGTTTTCACCAGATGTCCATGTTTTGAGGGCCTAGGAACCTTTTCTGACTATTTTCACGATGACGTCAGTATGTCTGTATGTGTGTATGTAAACATCTCATAACTTTAGAACGGCTGGACCGATCGAAACGCGGTAGATGGAATTCGATTGGATTCCGCATAACTTAAATTTCCTGAAAATTTTAACCGGTTCGGTCTTGAAGATTTCGAGAAATTTTGATAAAGCACCAAAAAATTTTTGGTGAAACAGTATTTTTTAAATATTTCTTCCAGATTTACGTACGGGTTGAGTACAAAAACTAATCAGCTCTATTCTTCAAAAAACTACGTCTAATACATAAATTGCATCAAAATCGGTTTATCCATTTGGGAGTAATCGTTGATGAAAAATTTTGAAAAAAAGGGTTTTTCGACATAGCTTCAAAATTTTTCAACCAATTATTTTTTGGTGTTTTACGATATCTTAGTACTAAAAAACTGCGTCATATGCCGTTTCAAATCGAATCTAATTCTCAAAATTTATAGCTTTTCAAATAATAAAATTACATTGTTTTTAGTAAACTTACTTAATTTTTTAAATAATTTTCAAGTTTTTTCACCGATTGACTTAAAAATCTTATCAGCTTTATCTCCTTTAAAAACTGCGTCAAATACTGCCAATTCCTAACCTGAGAGTTATATTCTAAGACACTTCGGACTAACGAGTAATATAATTTTTTTATGGTTTTAACATTTTTATATTTTTTATTACATTTTTATATTATATATTTAGCGCATGATCTTATTAAGAAGCCTAAGGTCTAATGCTTTTTTACAATATGTTTCACATCTTGGTCAAAAAGTACTTTGGAATCTTGAATTATTTCAAGATCTTTTATGTGACTAACACAATCAAGAGTTCAGTTTTTAAGGAAATAACCTTGTTTTATGATATATTTTTTGCATGAAAAAAACATTGATTAACAATAACATTGAGATCAAGTTTATGTGCTTTAAAGTAGGCCTCGAACCTATTTAAGTATTCCTGAAGTAATAGTCAGCTTCATTGGTCTTTTAATAAATTTTCATATCGTCAGCAAACAAAAGGACCTGGGAGTGCCGGAAACATGCTTGTATGTCGTTTATAAATGAAATGAATAGCAGAGATCCTAAGATCGACCCCTGCAGGCTCCGAAAGGAACTGTGTTCCGTTTAGTAATGTAACCATTGATAGCCATCGGAACAAATTTCCATGTACTCCTGCAAAATGAAGTTTTTGAAGTAAAAGATCAATGAGATCGAAACATTTATCTGTGAATACGACGTCAACCTGATTACCCTCATCCATATTTATGGTGATGAAATTATTAAATATTGCTGACATAACCATCACGATTCAGACCCCCATCCGTCATGTCATCAAAAATAAGCAAAGACCCGCCACCCCTCTTTAGTACTCAATATCTGGTTGACCGAGCTTTGCTCGGTTTTTCTTTTTCGGTTCACCCATATCTTGGCATTTTCTAAAAATGATTCCTAGCTAGATCGATTTATCGCCCCCGAAACAATCTACATACTAAATTTCATCAAAATTGTTGGAGCCGATTCCGAGATTCCAATAACATATACAAGAATTGCTCGTTTAAAGGTATGAGATATATTACTTGAATAACCATTTAAGTTGTGAGACAAATTATAGCAAATTAACTATGTTTTGGTAAATGTTTTGAAGAGGTGTCAATACTGCTTCACTCTTATGTATTATTTGTTGTACCTCAGAGAACTAAGTAATTAATGAAAATATTGTTTTTAGTTGGATCTGTTGGATTACACTATTGGCTATGGCGATGGCAGTCATGTTATTTGGGCTCTATGGTCACAACCAGATGGAGATGCTGTTATTACAAGTAAGATTCTTCCTATAGTAATAAAAAGTTAAATCAACAGTTGTAGTGGTGGTTAATTACTGTAAAATTTAATTTGATCTCCTAATCTAGGTATCATATTTAAACCGATGGTCTAGGCGCTAAATATATTTTTAACGGCGTGCTTGATGAAGTTGTATTTTCGGTTTCGCCGTTGATACCCTTTCTCGAACGAGCAGGGCGCGCGGCGGCGGGCACGCTGCCGGCGCTGGGGTCGGCCGCGCCCTACCGCGTCGTATGTGTGTGTAGTGTGTGTGTCGTGCAGGCGCGGCGGTGGGCGGCGCGGCGCGGTGGGGCACGGTGGCGGGGCGCGCGGCGGCGGGCGCGCTGCCGGCGCTGGGGTCGGCCGCGCCCTACCGCGTCGTATGTGTGTGTAGTGTGTGTGTCGTGCAGGCGCGGCGGTGGGCGGCGCGGCGCGGTGGGGCGCGGTGGCGGGGCGCGCGGCGGCGGGCGCGCTGCCGGCGCTGGGGTCGGCCGCGCCCTACCGCGTCGTATGTGTGTGTAGTGTGTGTGTCGTGCAGGCGCGGCGGTGGGCGGCGCGGCGCGGTGGGGCGCGGTGGCGGGGCGCGCGGCGGCGGGCGCGCTGCCGGCGCTGGGGTCGGCCGCGCCCTACCGCGTCGTATGTGTGTGTAGTGTGTGTGTCGTGCAGGCGCGGCGGTGGGCGGCGCGGCGCGGTGGGGCGCGGTGGCGGGGCGCGCGGCGGCGGGCGCGCTGCCGGCGCTGGGGTCGGCCGCGCCCTACCGCGTCGTATGTGTGTGTAGTGTGTGTGTCGTGCAGGCGCGGCGGTGGGCGGCGCGGCGCGGTGGGGCGCGGTGGCGGGGCGCGCGGCGGCGGGCGCGCTGCCGGCGCTGGGGTCGGCCGCGCCCTACCGCGTCGTATGTGTGTGTAGTGTGTGTGTCGTGCAGGCGCGGCGGTGGGCGGCGCGGCGCGGTGGGGCGCGGTGGCGGGGCGCGCGGCGGCGGGCGCGCTGCCGGCGCTGGGGTCGGCCGCGCCCTACCGCGTCGTATGTGTGTGTAGTGTGTGTGTCGTGCAGGCGCGGCGGTGGGCGGCGCGGCGCGGTGGGGCGCGGTGGCGGGGCGCGCGGCGGCGGGCGCGCTGCCGGCGCTGGGGTCGGCCGCGCCCTACCGCGTCGTATGTGTGTGTAGTGTGTGTGTCGTGCAGGCGCGGCGGTGGGCGGCGCGGCGCGGTGGGGCGCGGTGGCGGGGCGCGCGGCGGCGGGCGCGCTGCCGGCGCTGGGGTCGGCCGCGCCCTACCGCGTCGTATGTGTGTGTAGTGTGTGTGTCGTGCAGGCGCGGCGGTGGGCGGCGCGGCGCGGTGGGGCGCGGTGGCGGGGCGCGCGGCGGCGGGCGCGCTGCCGGCGCTGGGGTCGGCCGCGCCCTACCGCGTCGTATGTGTGTGTAGTGTGTGTGTCGTGCAGGCGCGGCGGTGGGCGGCGCGGCGCGGTGGGGCGCGGTGGCGGGGCGCGCGGCGGCGGGCGCGCTGCCGGCGCTGGGGTCGGCCGCGCCCTACCGCGTCGTATGTGTGTGTAGTGTGTGTGTCGTGCAGGCGCGGCGGTGGGCGGCGCGGCGCGGTGGGGCGCGGTGGCGGGGCGCGCGGCGGCGGGCGCGCTGCCGGCGCTGGGGTCGGCCGCGCCCTACCGCGTCGTATGTGTGTGTAGTGTGTGTGTCGTGCAGGCGCGGCGGTGGGCGGCGCGGCGCGGTGGGGCGCGGTGGCGGGGCGCGCGGCGGCGGGCGCGCTGCCGGCGCTGGGGTCGGCCGCGCCCTACCGCGTCGTATGTGTGTGTAGTGTGTGTGTCGCGCAGGCGCGGCGGTGGGCGGCGCGGCGCGGTGGGGCGCGGTGGCGGGGCGCGCGGCGGCGGGCGCGCTGCCGGCGCTGGGGTCGCACGCGCAGTACCGCGACCGCCTGCTGGCGCCCGGTCTGTTCCCGCCCGCTGTCGTCAAGAAGGCACTTGTGGTATGTACCTTATTATATCTACCTATTGCCCTTTGTCGATCCTTATCAGACCATGAAAATAATTCTGAAAATGAAATTCAGATGCAGTGTTGAGATTTTTGGATCAATTGAGGAAAATTAAAATAGTATTTTATTGAATTATAAAGTAGTATATTATTCAATTATGGCTGCACAGCCACTAGCTAGCTATAGTATACCTAGTCTATAGTTTTATCCTTCGATAGCTCGTGTTACCAAACTGCACATGAAAAAGGCAGGAATAGCTTTGGTGACCTACAGACCCTACAGAAACTGAGGGGCTAAAATCCTAAGTTCCCAATATCCCAAGTATCCTAGCCCTGCCTTATATAAAATAAGTATATGTTATCTACATTAATATATAATTATAAATGCGAAAGTTTGGATGTTAAGATGGATGGATGAATGTTTGTTCCTCAATCACGCAAAAACTACCAAATGGATTTGAATGATATTTGGCATACGGGTAGATGATGATCTGGAAAGCTGATAAGATTTTTAAGTCCATCGGTGTATTAGCCTAAAAATTATTTCAAAAATATAAAGTAAATTTGCTAAAAATAACGCAATTTTAATATTTGAAAAGCTGTACCTTTTGAAAATTAGATTCGATTTTGATTCTTAAAATGCCATCTGACGTCATTTTTTAGTACTAAAATATCGTAGAATACCAAAAAAAGATTGGTTGAAAAATTTCGAAGTTATGTCGAAAAAACACTTTTTTCAAAAATTTTCGTCAACGATTTCTCCCAAACGGATAAAACGATTTTGATGCAATCTATGTAGGCATTAGATGTAGTTTTTTGAGGAATAGAGCTGATTAGTTTTTGTACTCAATCGGTACGTTAATCTGAAAGTCATAATAAAATAAAATACTGTCTCACCAAAATTTTTTTGGGGTTTTTTCAAAAAGGATCTAGCTGTCGTGCGTTACTGATAAATGTATTTGAGAGAGCATATTTGCATAGCAATGCGCCAGGTGCTAGCCAGGGTCTGATAATTTTTCCTTTTATTTTAAGATATATCGCCGTACGTGGGGCGGGAACGAGTCGGCAGGTGACAGCGATCTCGGAGAAGCTTGTATGAATGCTGTACAGACGCGCCTGAGGAACCTTACGGCACGCTCTACTGCATCTACTGATCAGTCTCATCTTATGCACAAGTAAGCATTGCCATATAACAAGGAATATTCTGATAATATATAAGACAAACAACGTTTGTTTACAGCAAAATATTTGTTACTCGTTCACACTTTTTTTGTTTCTGTAGGATGATACTCATTGCCAATTGCACTAACATTGTCTTTGCTTGGGACAATCCTAAATAGTATGTTGTCACATTCATTTCATTTAACACAAGAAGTGACAACATACTGTTTAGGATTGTCTTAAGCTAATACAATGTTAGTGCAAAGTTAGCCATCAGAGCAGCTTGTTTATACAGCCTTCTGTGCCGTAAGTTTCGACTATAGTAATAGATACTATAATTTCTGCTGCATTTTATACAATAGTTAATTTAATGTCTTGCGTATTGCCTATCCGTCATTTTTCTAATTTGTATGATTGGTCATAAATAAACGTTTTCTTTGTTAACTTTAAGGCAGAAAAGAAAAATCTTTCCTTTTTTTTTGTTGATTAGTTTCATGACTTCCATCTATATTCCTTTTTAAAATTTACTTGCCATTAAAAAGTGTCCGTTGAATTTTAATATCAGCTTATTGTACATTTAATTTGATCATTTCGGCTGACGCTATATTTTTGTAGTACTTTAGGCCGATCTTATCAATCTCCTTTGTGTGAAAAACTATTTGACGACATGTTAATCTATTGAATGAACTAGAACCCTATCTGGCTTTTTGCATAAAAAAGTGGGGTTATTAGGTTGTCTTTAGGTCCTACACCTGTAATAAGGAGCCCCGTTTGGCGGGGACTACATCAACCATCATCGACATAAGGGTTTATAATTGACATTGACGCAATTCACGTCATCAACAATTTACCTTCGGTAATTTGTATTGAATGTTTACGTTTATAAAATGAAGACACAGTTTGTATAATGACGAAACATACAAATTGACTGCAACATGTATAATGTTTATAGATGCTGGTCGGATCTGTACAGTTGGTGTTTACAATATATGGAAGGACTGCAGAAACCCTTAGGCCTGATGGTATCAAAAAATGTGAGTATCTAAGTATGATTTAAAATTTGGTAGGCTACGAGATGTTTAAAACCTTATTTATCACAATTCTTTTTCGAAATAATTCTAATATTGTAGTTTAATTTGATGTATCCAACATTTGCTAGCATCTGCGAGCTCTGATCAATACAAATGTTTGGTGGCTTTTATTTGCAATTACTGAGACACAAACCATCGATAGTATCGATATTATCTATTTCCTTCAACTATCGATAGGTTAGCGATTGGCTATCGAAATTGAACCGGCATCATAGTATTAGAATGTTGAAAGAAAAAAAAAATTCAGTCTAATATGTAACAGGTGATGTTATTTATTAAAGATCTTATAGGCCACGAATAGTGATTTTGTTTAATAGCGAATATCTGACCGGGCGCTTATTCGAATACCAAATATTCGGCAGCGTGTTTGTTTCATTAGCGAGTTGAACGTGCTATGACACGTGTTACTTGTTAATTACAGATTAACTAAATGTCTTATTGTACTGTATTGCTAAAATTATGATTTATCTACATGCTCAAATTTATTCACTTATTCCGCCTCTAGGCACAGTATGATTCACCTTATTTATTATTTTATTCCTTTACTCACTTCATCCTTTTTTTATTGCAGCGTATAATATTCTGTGATAATATCTTTAAATGAACGTTTCTCTTTATATTTTTCTCGCTCCCACCAATTTCACAGTACTATGTAATATAACTAATATAAGTCATTTTTTAAGTTGATTATTGTTTAGTGTTAATCCGCAATTCGTAAAACCACTCTCTCTTTCTCCCACTCTAATCGCAGTGCACTTAGTCGTTCACCATTCTTTCGGAATAAATAATTCCGCGGAGACGATAAAGATTTGAAGGAATAAATAAGCTTATCGTGTCCAGCCCCGGCATGTGACTGTGATTCAGTAGCTCCGGAGTTACACAGGTGTAGTGTGTTGTGTGTGCGCAGGGCTCGTCCCCGGGGTGGTGGTGCGGCGTGGTGCGGCGCGCGGGCGTGTCGCTGGTGCGCGAGCTGGAGCCGCTCGAGCGCATGATGCTGTCGCCCGACTGCACGCTCGCCGACCCCGCCATAGGTACCGCACACCGCACACCGCCACACACTACCGCCACAGCCACAGACTTAATTCCGCCGTTCCCGTTTTTCTATCGATCCTCGAGTCGCACAGATACTAAGGCATCGCCATATGGTGGACGTTCCATGTACCCGGTAAAGCGGTTCGACTCGACATTCTTGATCTAAACCGCAAGGTACTGGTATATGCTTCCTGAGTCTCTGTTCCCCGACGAGTACAATCTGGGTATCTTTCAGAGACGAGTGAACGGGTATCTTCTAGGGAAGCGCGTTCCGTCTTACCATCAAGCGAGATCGTGGTCGACCGCTTCCCTATCGATACTAAAAAAAACACACACACACACACTACTGCCACAGCCACCTTTATATCATAACATAGAAAACGACCAGATGACTCTCCTTGATTGAAGAAAAAACAACAGTCGCCTCTAAAATATATTAATAGCACAGAATACTAGAGACTAACAGATGTCAATGTACATACAAGTAATATTTGAGCAACGCACATATAAACACCTCTCACGGACGCGATATCTCGGAATGGTTCAGGACAGTTTGTCCCGCAACAGTCCGAGATATCGCACCCGTGAGAGTTGTCTATGTGTGCGTTGCTCAAATATTACTTGTATGTAACATTGACTTCTGTTAGTCTCCAGTATTTTGTGTTAATGTTGCGTTACTATCCTGCCACACGTATAAATTTATCGGCTTCTCTAAATCGGAACCGCCCCGTTGGTCGAGTGGTTAGCGACCCTGACTACGCAATCGACGGGGCTCGGGTTCGATCCCCGACGGGGACAAGCATTTGCGTGATGAGCATAAATGTTTGTATTTCCGGGTTTGG